>OV170222.1:14091504-16491504 GCA_921882275.1 Brenthis ino
TGTAGCAAGAGTATCAACAATTTACTGCAAGACTTAGTATGTCTGTCGCCTATTAAAAGTTTTATTTCGCTGAGAACATCTAAGTGGAAACTTTGTTGAAACATCACAGGATTTCCGCTTTATAATTTCCTTTGAGACTTGTGTTGCTTTAAAAAAATATGTTAATTAGGGCTCATTTTTGGACCGAGTACAAAAAAGAGGCAATCAATTTGGGCGAGATTTTTTTAGTGTGCGACATTTTCGTTAATTGTGAACTGATTTTAATTATCCTATTTTTTTATGAATAGATTCAATGTTAGCCTTTTGATAACTAACTTTTTAAACTAAATTTGCACAACACTGATTAAGTCTCAAGTTCTGGGTGCTAATGATGACCTTATTAGATATTGGATTCTAGATGAAAGGGACGTTTACAGATTATTATTATGTAGTTAAAAATAATATAATGAAATAATCGAATTGTAATACTTATTATTTTACCTTTTGAGGTATAGTTAATGTAATAGATAAAAAAAGACAATATAATTCGCACGACTATCGTATTATATACATACTAGCGACTCATCCTCGCTCCGCTCGAGTTCGTCCCTAGTTATGTTTTAACGTTGAGTATAGATTTCTCATAGGTGAGATATTTTCCCGTAGTAAAAAGTATCCTATATGTTGACCCGAATAACCAAAAATCATCATACTAAATTTCATCAAAATCTGCCCAGTGACTTTCTCGTGATGTGGTCACAGACAGACAGGCAGACAAAAATTGTAGAAACTAGAAATTCGGCCTCTGTATCGATAACAATGACTATTTCAATAAGAGTATCCAAAAAATATTTAATGTATGGATTCGACTTGGTTAGAATTTTATTACATGTATAGATAAACATATTTCGGGAAGATTTTTTCTAAAAAAATATTGTTTTTTACTAAAAATGTTAATTAAAATAATCAAATCAATATAAAAAGTAATATTTGAAAAATTTACACGAAGCACAATATCCAAAAGCACTATGTAAGCGTATATCCACATCAAACTAGACACTAAAGTTTGATGTTATTGGACTAAGCTCTTGAGACCATCTATTGCCAACGTTGATAAATCTATTTATTTCTCGACACATTCACGCTCTATGAAACTCTATTCGAAAGTGACTGTAAGGACAAAATATAACTCGAAGTTATATAACTTATACGACACCCGATCCAAGCGATATGTTACAGCAACAACCAAAAGAAATAATACAAAAGAAGCGTCAACGTAACAAATTTTAATTTAAAAGAGAATTATACCCATATTAATCCCTCCACGACGGCGGACACGCCGGCGTTACAGTTAATAATAGATTTCTTAGAAATTTAATTAATTTCTTAGAAATTTACCTGGAGGTGTTAATATTATAAAAGTGAAAGTAAGTCTGTATGTTACCTTTTCATGCATAAACCGCTGAACAGATTTCGATAAAATTTATTCAGGACATAAATTGCATCTTGGCAATGGACATAGGCTATGATATTGATCCTCGACCCTTTTATCACGCGAGCGAAGTCGAAAGCAAAACTAATATCATTCCCACAATTAAGACTGAGAGTAAACTACAATTAGTGTCCATTTTCCTAATCTATTGAATCTACACAGCCTTACAATAAAATAGACATAATATTTATCCATAGTAATACTCGAGAAACATTAGCTCTTTTTAGAACAGTCGGTTAAAAAATGCCAGTCGCAGACATTTACACGTCTCCTGAGAGACTTCAATTCACAAAATCTACTCTAATGGTGCCCAACAAAACTTAAAGACAATTGACATCTAAATCAAGCAAATAATACTCCTATCTTAAGAAACATTTTAGACCTGACAAGGCCCAATTGTGACAAGTTGATTACCGCTCTTATTTTTAAGGAAAAAATATATAAAAATTATTTTTTCTTTAATGATCTTATTTAAATTGTCTTAATTTTACAAACGGCAAAGAGGTTTTCAATTAGGTGAAATTATTTTGTTTCTAATTATGAGTTGATTTTAGTTATTCTTTTTTCAGCTATACAATTAACAGAGCCTTGTATTTAAAATTCCCTTCCATTTTTGGAGAACTTTGGAATTAGACTTGTTCGATCATATCTTGAAAATATTATTAATATAATATAATGAGAGTATTACAGTATTTTTATTTTTATTATAATAGCAGTACCCACGGCTTTGTTTACGCTAAAACTATACAAAAAACTCTAAAAAGGTAGGTTTAATACACACTTTCATTCCCTATATTACCCCCTTTGGGGATAATTTCGAAAAATGCTAAAACACGTATTTATTTAATTGTATTGAAGAGCTTAGTATTAATAGTTTAAATTAATTGTCATCATAAATATTTTTTGGGTTGTATTGTAGCGTGTTTCCCGTGGGATTAAGATAATGGTCCCGCGGTAAAAAGTAGCTTATATCAGTCTTCAGCCCTCCAACTACCACACTCCATTCTCCAACTCCACACAAGAAATCATGCCAAACCAGCACTCTGTTTCAACGTAAAATAAGGACAAGCACACAAACACACTTTCACATTTATAATATTAAGTAAGGATTCTTATAGAATAAAATAATTTTTTATAACAAAAAAAATGAGTACAATGAAACTAACTATATTTAAAGGTGCTAAATCTAAAAAAAAGATTTTCAAGAAGGTAGAAGATTCCACGTTTGTTATTGGATTCCCTTATATTTTCCTCTTCTAAGAAGTCTTTGATACTTATCGAGTGTGTAAATTCCATGCGAAAGAATCTACAGAGAAAGTGTTTAACCTATATAGATAATGAAATTAAAATAATATTAAATTAGCAGGGTTTAAGGGGTTATAATAGGAATTGTACCTACGACATTTTTATTAAAACTTTCTTTTTATGATGTTAGATAAATAATAAAAAATATCTAAAATAATTAGGATTTCTATTTAATGTATAATTAACTAGCTATTAGCCTGAATTTATTGACATTTTTTCAATTGCATTAGTAATTATATTTTGCGTTTAAATTTAAAAAAAAGAACACTATGTTTAGTTTCCAT
Organism: Brenthis ino; assembly: GCA_921882275.1. Lineage (NCBI taxonomy): Eukaryota > Metazoa > Arthropoda > Insecta > Lepidoptera > Nymphalidae > Brenthis > Brenthis ino. The sequence continues at coordinate 14,094,565 of OV170222.1, forward strand.
CTTTTCAGCAAAAGCAAAATCACAAGTTATAGTTATTCCACGATTCTATGTAAAATTTAAGGTACTTGTTCAATAATGTTAGATAAGACTTTCTTAGATTTACGTGAATATGACATTTTAAATAGACTATCAAGAACCAAAATAAATCCCCGAAAAAATCCGAAAAGGTAAGTTTTATTTATAATGTATGGTATAATTTTATTAAGCCATCTACGAACTACTTATGCTGCCAAGTACAGATCGGCGTTTAAAACCAATATACATTCTTCAAACAATCAAATTTCCTCACGATGTTTTCCTTCGCCAAATTAGTAAATGGTAATCATGTTGAAAATTTTGTAAATGAAACCACAGACGCATGAGACCCGGGTTTGAACTCGCTTTACTTAGCTTTCTAAGTTACCACCTTAGAACGGACTATTACTATTTAACTTACTTAATAGTGCTAGAATTGCTAGCCATGATAAGCCACATGCAACATCTATGTTAAAGCTTAGAATATATGAAGTAACAATAGTGGCACTGTTTAAAGCAAAAGGCCGGAATTAACATGATCTTACCATAACCAGTCCTATGAGTATGAATATTTATTAAATGACCGGTTTCACTTAAATTTTGGGTCCACAAATGGATAATATAAAACCGCATGAGGGATGATTCGTGTAAAGGATTTTTACCAATTTGAAGGGTTTGGGTTTGAAAGCTTTTAGGTAAAGAATGTGATGTTTTTTGTAGCAACCTATTTTCCTCTTAGTATAGTTTTGACCGATTTAAAAAAGAGGTGGTACTCTATTTTGGGCACTCAATTTCGATATTTTTTGATTGGATGATGAATGGATGGATTAGGTACCTGAATCGTCGCAATACTAGTGATCATATTTCTGTTTTCTTTTCTTTTTTTTCAGCCGTTGGTGTCCCACTGCTGGGCAAAGGCCTCTCTCTTCTCCTTTCCTCTGCTGTATTTCCGGTAGTGAATTTTGTATTATATATAAATATTTTGATGACTTATGTATGTATTAATTTTATGTAATTAAAATTATTCTGCAAAATATGTTAAAAAAGTGAACCAAAGAAGTCGCGATCTCTTATTTAATTCTAAGGTTTTCAAAATAGTCCATTTGAAATAGCTTTATACGATAATGGTTTTAAAAACAAAAATAAATGAAAGAGAACATCTTACATATATAGTCCCCGGAGAGTCATTTCCGGCGGCAAGGAAACCTCGCTTCCGTTAGGGGCTTCCTTGGAAAATCTATCCATAGTAATATTTCTATCTGAAAACTCATAAATATATGAAAAAAATCTTTATAAATCATATATTCTAGTAAGATAAAGGTGAAAGCATGTAGAGATAAACGTATGGATTGTTACGTTGGTCTATTGGCTAGCATGTACGGCAAATATGGAGGTCCTAGTTTCGAGTCCCGAGTCAGATAAAATAGTTCTGGTTTTATTGTTATGATATAGTCAATAAAGCTTAAAGTAGGAAGTTGGTAATATTACATTCCACGTAATTCGAAGAATACGTTGATTCTGTGTATCATCTCTCACTGGTCATGTCACATTCTCGCCACACTTGAGTTTGAATTTTTTTTAAATAAATCTCCGAAACTATTGAACCGATTTATATGAAATTTTGCATGGTAGTACCTTATATCCCCCGTCAACATCTAAGGTACTTTTTATTCCAGAAAATTAAAGAGTTCCCGAGGGATATTTAATAAACTATAGTAACTTATACAACTTACGCACCTAATTTCGTAAAATTTGGCATGCTGATACCTTATATTGCCGGTCAAACAACAGGTTACTTTTCATCCCGGAAAAATGAACGTTTCCCGTGGGATAGATCTGTTTGTGCTTTTCTAGAGGTGAAGCCGAGCGAAGCGAGGGTGAGCCGCTAGTAAACATATATGAACAAAACCGACTTAACTGACCGACTTTACTGAAGTAATTAAAGCCTACTTATTAAATACATACCTAATCAAATATTTTCTAAATCGGTGCCAGCCCATACAAAGCAAAGCACACCGACTTCGAAAATATTTGATTAGGTATGTATAGTAAATGAAAACTACCAATCAGTTATTTTTTTACTTTTTAGTGCTTTTGTTTGAAGTCGGTTTTTATTTTTTTGTTAAAAAGTTTTTATTTTTCCCTTTTTAGTGTAGACAGTAGTAGCAAAGTAAGAATTCTAACGTGTTAGGCTTGTCAAATCAAACAAAATAAGCCCAAACTCAAATTATCTACTATTAGCCGTTGAAAAGTTCCACCTATCCACCTTCTGGCCTTACCATCAGATCAGGTCAACAATACCGAACCACTGTACTATCAACAGAAAAAGAAACACTTGCAAAGTTTCAAGTCAATATGACAATTAGAAGTAGGTTAAATTCATCATTAGCTATTTTTCCACCCTTAGGGGTGGTACTTTTTTTTTGAAATTTAAATGGGGCCAATCTGGAAGTATACACTTTCAAACAACACAAAAATTATTAAATAAAACTATCTTTTCGGATTACTTCGCGGATTTATTTTGATTTTTGGTTCCCGACGTTTCGAATGCTTTACAGCATCCATGGTCACGGGAGAGACTGAGGTGTTACATGTCTTAAAGATATAGTTGTTACAGATCCGAAAAGATAGTTTTATTTAATAATGTCAAACATTCGCGTAAATCTAAGAAAGTAACACAAAAATTGTCCAAATCGGTTAATAAATGACGGAGTTCTGGGGTAACAAACATAAAAAAAAACACAAAATACAGTCGAATTGAGAACCTCCTCCTTTTTGAAGTCGGTTGAAAATATATTTTTCGGCTTTATTAAAGTAAAATGTGTATTTAATACTAATCAATTTGACTATAAAAGTAAATAATTCTGTATTAAAATGTCTTTCAATAAATTGGTCGTTAGGACAAATAAGCACTGAGACGACGATAAAGCAACTATATCAATAAATTTTAATAGGCTGCTTTCGCAAAGAGCCTATAATATTTGTAGCCTCTAGTTTGCAATGTAACCTTTAATAATTAGAAGTAATAATTGGCTTAAATTTGGAAATTATTTTCTACATACAAACAAAAGCAGCTTTTCCTAGAAAAGTGAAATATCACAACTAAAAGCTACATTAAATTGTAACATAAATAATGCTGGCAAATAACGTCGTCAGTTCTAACACTGAAGAATATTGACCTTCAAAGGAGGGTTATGTGTTTAGCCTGTACATATGTATGTATGTATGTACGTATGTGTCAGACTACATAATATAGTGAGTTTTGTAGTAAAAAACTGTCAGACCGTTCATATTTTCGATTTTTATAAACTAGTGTTCACTTAGTGGTCGAAATTCGACTTTAATCATTGTAAAGTAAATAAAAAAAAAACAAAATCGCTTGACAAACAGGTAACAAAAAGGTATCTGAAATGTTTGTCTTTACCTATTTAAATAGATACTCGTACCTATGTACATAATTCAAACCACCTAATGTTATTTAATACAAAATGATAATTATTATAATAAATAAATATGTTGGTCCATTAACACACATCACCATCTAGTTCCACGGTAAGTTATAATACAGACAGACAAATAAATATAATAATAGCAACACTACACCACCTACCTACCTACCTACTTAGCTTTCTATATATAGTATCTAGTATATAATATAACAACCTTAATGTGGTTGAAAACAGAAAGTGCTGATCGAATTTAATTAATTAACACTCACTGTGCTTCGCTTTGATGGAAGCAAGGGTGAGACGAATGTATAATTTGCTAGCGATTCAAATTACATGTACCATTTTCATTGAGGGTTAGGGATTAAATAATATTTTGTAAGATTTTACTTACATTGCATCATATCTGGTCGTAATCAAGTTCCTTTCATTCATAATATTCAATCTTTTAATATTAAATGAGCAATTCTTGCATAAAATACTTGCTGTGCCAGCGGTCGCGGGTTCGAGTCCCGTTGGGGGCATTCATTTGTTTGATGAGCACGAATGTTTGTTCTCTAGTTTTAAAAATTAAGGAGGTAAGTAGGTTAAGGTTACTCGAAAGAACCCTTTCTTTCTTTCTAGGTTAGGTTAGGTTAGGTTAGAACGGTTACTATCGGTTATTATCGGGGAACGGTTAATATCTTGTTAATTGCTTAAAATACAGATAATCACAGATTACTTACACTTTGAAGTCAGATAAGTAGATATTTAAGAAGTTTTATTATCAAACTAGTGCTCGCTCAGTGGTCGGAATTCGATCATAACCATTTTTTATTATAACTATTGACGAGCTTTAGTGTTATCCTAAAGCTCCTTAATAGTTACTATTTAAAATAAAATAAAAGAAAATCGGTGAACTAACAGAGGAGATAAATGCATTGAACTGTTTTGTCTTTGCCCATTTATTTATAGATTAAAAATTTTGCACAAGACTTAATATTTGTTTAATTATACATAGACAATTTTGTGTCCAAAGGCACCACCACCCACCCCTAGAAACCACGAAAATAAAGAATTGAATTGATTTCAACACAGATATTTTATATTTAAATTTTATTATCATCACCTAGTGATCTACTTATTCAAAAGTTCATTGCGATCTATGTACTTATTAAAAAAATGTATATTTAAAATTTCAATTTTTTTTTAAATGCGTTGTAATTTATTTTGGGTTTGTGTCGAAAAAAACACTTGCTCTTAAAGGAAAGCGTAATTTGTAAAACTTGTTATTATTTGTATTTTATTATTGCTGTAAAATATAAAAACAAGAAGGTAACAAAAGCTATCTTATCTTTAAATTATATATTCCAATTACCCGTGAACGATAAGTGAGAAAATATCGTAACGATAAAATCAATTCAGTTATAATATATTTTAAAGAAATACGAAATAGAAATGCATGCATGAAAAGTCAGACGTTTTAAAGATTCTTTTTCTGTTATCTGGTATATATCATAGGTACTGAGTTCGATTCTCAGCTACGATTAATTAGATTGTTACGACTGCGATCACTATTATTACATAAATCCAGCTTCACTCTGCGACTTTGCTGACTAAGTGCGGGTTGGCGGACTTCATGTCTTTCGAAAACTCGCTTGGTTCTCTCAGAGATGCAGGTTTCCTCACAATATTTTCTTTTACCATAAGGCAATTTCTAATCATGTTGGAAATGATTAGTACATGAAACATCAGAGATTTGACTCAGGATTTGAACCCGCTACACTTGGTTTCGAAGGAAACGCGTTACCACTGGGTTACCACAGCCAACTACAAACACATATGATTATTTTAAAGCAGCAATGTACACTTAAAAACTATATCTCATCTACAATGTGTATAAAATCTCAATATGATGGCATTTTGATGATCGTTACAGCGCATTCGGTATTGGATTTAAATTTTTTATCAAGTTTATAAAAAATCTGTTTCATATTTCTAACCAAATTTATTCGAGCGTTATGCTAATGGATTAAATAGTTTTTGTATGTTATGTGTTCCATGTAATTCAGGTCTCTGTTTATTAAGGTAATGATTGCAGATTCTATTCTTGGATAGTGCAGAAAGTTATACTTGTGCTAGGAGCTGTTATTCTTACATAATATAGTATATTGAAAAATGGCCGACCTAATAAAATGTCTATTTCAAATTTCAAATTTCGTTTGTAAAACTTCATCGAAAAGTCATAAGAAAAAAGCACTTTTACAAATTTCTTAATTTTCCATGCTAATATATATTTTCCCCCCAAAACCCTTATTTGACAAAGGCCAATTTATATTTTATAACATACATACATTTATAACACACGACCATTTAAAAAATAGTAGGCTATATCATTCCCGCTTTGCTAATCTGATACACTTACTGACGAACATTATTTTATTAAGCTATTGCATAGCTTCTATCGCGGGCCTTGAGCGTGGGGACCGAATCCAGAAATTCCGTAACGAAAAAAAACTGACACCCCCCACTCCGACCGGCACAGCGGTGATACTTTTTAGTTTTTCCATCTATCGATAAATACCAGAACTTTTAATGACTTTTTGAAATATCACGCTTGTCTCTTTAGTTCAGCAACCCGCCTTTAGGTGGCATTGGTTGTATTGGAAAACTACCGTAATCAGCTGTTTGTGAGAAAGTATATAGGTGTATAGGTATTTATCATCTATGTACAACAGTAAATATCTGTACTCGTAAAATTTGTGTACAAAGTGTTTTAAATATGAATAAACAAAGTGCATTTATTAATAAAGAAAGTCAAGGGAAAAAAATACTGCATTAATAAAATAAATAAATAATTATAATTGCATAAGTTGATAAAAAATGCTATGCAATAGCTTTACCGCGGCAGTCTCCGAGTGCCACATTTAATTTTTCTATTTATGATAATATACTTAGATGAATTTACATAGACATTTAAAAAAAGCTCTAAAAGCTAGTTCTCCTTTACGTAAAAGAGGAGCGCACAGTATTTATATTTGTATGATCTAAATTAAAAATTCTATATTGAATTTCTACCACTGTTGATATTTACGTTCATATTTTTTAAATATTCGACTTGAAAAATCGGTAATATAAATTAAATCGTGTACATATTATGTATGTATTCAGCCCATTTTAACGTCTCACTTATGATGTTGTCCTTCACCGTTAGATAACTGATGAAAATGTTGAAAATGATGACTGTTGAAAATGATTCACATATGAAAATACTAGAGACTCACTCTCGCTCAGCTCGGGTTGGTCTCTAAGTACGTTTTAACGTTTAATATAGATTTCTCAGAGATGAGATATTTTGTCGCAGTAAAGAGTATCCTATATATTGACACAGATAACCAGCTATCATCATACCAAATTTCATCAAAATCTGTCAGTGGTGTTTTCGTGATGCATTCCCAGACAGACAGACAGACAGACAGACAAAAATTCTAAAAAGTGTAGATTCGGTCTCTGTGTCAATAATGATGACTTTTTCAATAAGATTTAAAAAAAAATCTATTTACAGATTCAAATCAGAATTTTATTAAATGCATAGCGTTTGTTATAAAGGTATACCTATAGAAATGCGAGACCGGGGATTTCAATCCGCTATACTTGGTTTTCTAAGCTAAGGCGTCACCACTAAGCTATCACTGCCTTCGTAATGCAAATTATATTATAAATACACCCATTAAGCTTGAAACTAAAGACATACTTCATACTACACCACATAGTACTAGAAAGATCTTTCTAACAGTTACAAGTGAATTTTTTGCACTTTTTCACATGTTTTTATAGGATTATACAAACAGACGTATATACAGACATTCTGGAGATTGTTATTTTTGAATCACTTCTAATGTGCTGCTCGGAAAGGAAGAAAAGTATAAGTATTTAATATAATAAATTTTGTTATTTATATCACGACAATATAATGCATTAGCCACCTGATGCGGTGCATCATTGCTTACAAATGACTGTGCAATGTGCATTGTCTTTATTATGAACAATGCTTTTTATTATATAATACATACATAAGGTTTTTATATACTTATTTCTTTATAATATTAAACCACATAGTGGTCGGAGTTCGACCGTATTATATGAATAAGTAACTGTCTCCAAGTTTTTTTATTGATTTAATACTAAACCTCGTCAATAGACACTAAACAAACACAAGAGAAAAAGGTACCTGTTTTATCTTTGCCTGTTAAAGATTATAAATGTGAAAGAAAAATTATCTGTCTGTTTTTACAAATTATTAACCAAATATTTAATTAATCATGATTAATTATGCCATGCATTTAGTAAACAATGTATCTTAGAAAAATAAAGTTTTTTTTTTAAATTATTACCTCAAAATTTTTATAAGCTGTCAAAATATGATGTATAGTACGACTAAATAAATAAAAAAGTACAAAATATGTTGGTACATTAACACACAGCACCACCTAGTTCCATGGTAAGCTACGAGGCTTGTGTTATGGGTACCAGAGTTGATACATTACACATATTATGTAACTTTAAATACATACATATTATAAATATAGAAGTGTAATAAATAATAATAAGTACTGAGACTTAGATAAAATCTTCAATATTTTTTAAGTAAAGCAAAGCCGACTTCAAATTACATGAAACTCGTTAAGGGTAGATATTTTCTTCAAATTTATGAACGACCGGTCCAATTCATTAAAAAAATATTGATGAAATTCAAGTCACAATTTGCGAAGATACGTAAAAAAATCAAACATCTAATTACTTTTCTTGAATTCATTTTTGTTAATTTATGGGTAGGTTTCTGTAACAAGTATGTAAAGCTTTTAACACATCTTAAGCCTTAGTCTCTCTTATCTATATTATTCGAAACGTCGGGAACCAAAAATCAAAATAAATTCGGGAAAAATCCGAAAAGATAGTTTTATTTAAAATATCAAATATTCGCGTAAATCTAAGAAATTCTTATCAAACATCTAAATTAAGTTCCTTCCTTCTTGAAGGCGGTAAAAATGAGTGTGAATTGCTTGTCTTACATCTCAAACGTAATTAAAAAAAATATGCACAACTTTGTCCAACTTACGGTTTTGTTACGTGTAAATAAATTAACAAATTTCAATTTGAAGTAAACACTTAAAAAGATACGTTGGAATTAAATATTACAAGGGCAAACCTTTTAGCGATGATTGCAAAAATCACATCATGGAATCTCATTACTCTTAATGCTGTTGAATTTACTTGCAAAAATCGTCGGCGGACGCTTAGTGCGGATAGGAAAGTAATGAAAGCAGTTTTATCTGTAATATATCATATTTGAGATGAGTCTGGTGGAATTATTTAAGAGTTATAAACATTTTTTCTAAAAGTTACAAAAATCAAGTGTGAGTCGAATTCGTACACGAAGAGTTCCGTACCATCGTATATGTACTTTTTATTAATATGAGTTTTACTCTATGTATGTAGTACCTATATTAATTAACTGCCTCGGTGGTGTAGTGGCTAGCTAGTACGGCTGCACATGGAGAAGTTCTGGGTTCGAGTCCCGGGTTGGGCCAAGTTTAGTTATTGATTCTTTCTGTTTAGTAACTATCAGTAATAGTCCGGAGTTGGGAAGTTGGCGGCGTTTCACCCCCGTGCCTCGGAGAGTACGTAAAGCCGTCGGTCCTGCGCCTTAACTCTCATCGGTCGTGTCGAGTGGTCGTCCCATTGGAGTATGAGAGTGACAGAAATAGAGTGTGCTCTTGTGTGTGCGCGTACACTTGTGCACTATAATATCTCCTGCGCAGTTGGCTAGACTCAATGAGATTGGCCGCCGTGGCCGGAACTGGTCAGAAGAACATTATTATTATATTATAATATATAATTTAGATGATCGATTATGTAAAAAAAATGTGCCTTGTATTTTAATTTTTTATTTTTATTATTTGTTGTTATAGCGGCAATTTAAATACATAAGTACTCTGTGAAAATTTCAACTCTCTACCTGTCCCTACCTGTTAATGAGATACAGCCCTCTGACAGACGGACGGACGGACGGACAGCGGAGGCTTAGTAATAAAGTTCTGTTAGCACCCTTCGGATACGGAAGCCTAAAAAAGGTTTTAAAAATACAAAAAAACATATGTGTGCTAAAAATTATTATACAAAAAAAAAATTATAAAACACACCTTGGAAATGATGTGATCGCCTCCATGCTACTACAATGTGGAAGAATTATTATAAGTTTACTTTTTTATACTGACTTTAAATAGAATAAAAATATATTTAAGTATATTACGGGATAATGTTCCAGAAACCTGTAATTGTTCCTGTCATGGAATAACAACTACTGTTAATTGATAATTTTTATGCATGATTCAGACGCACTCACAAATACGCGACAATATTAAGAAGTAAGCGTAATATTATACTTTATTAGATTTACGCGAATATTTTACATCTGCACATACATATAATACAACTCTAGTTGAGTCGAATCTGTACATTAAATATTTTTTGGAAAATCTTATTGATTTCAATTTTAGACTATTTAGTCATTATTATCGATACAGAGGCCGAATATATAGTTTTCAGAATTTTGGTCTGCTGTTTTTTCTTTTGTGTGACTGTATGACGAGAAAACCACTGGACAGAATTTGATGAAAGGTGATGATAGCTAGTTATCCGGGTCACATATAGGATACATTTTACTGCGGGAAAATATCTCACCTCTGAGAAATCTAAATTAACGTTTAAAACATAAATAGTAACTAACCCGAGAGGAGCGAGGGCGAGTCGCTAGTTTTAAATAAAACTATTTTTTCGAGGATTTATTTTGATTTCTGATTGCCGACGTTTCGAGTGCCTTACAGTAATCATGCTCTCGGGAGAGACAGTGAGTCTGAAGTGAACGTATTGATTTTCCCAATGGTAAATAAATAAGATACTTGTCGTAGCTTATTTCATTTATTTACATATTCACGCTTCGCCCAAGACACAATTGTTAATCGCTATTTAAGTTACGTTTCAATTTAAGATATCTCGTTAGCTGCTTCGTTGGTCTAATGGCAAATTTATACGGTCACAGAACATGAAGTCCTTCAGGCCAAATATATTTGTTAAATATATGAATGAAAAATATCTCAATAGTACCTTAACATAGGAAATTTCTTTGCTTTTTGTTGGGTATTACTAGTTTTGCTAGCCGGCGAGTCTTATATAACTATCAATTCTATGAAGTTGGTATGTGTAAGTGCATTTCCCAACGTGAAAAAAAAGAAAGGGAATTTGTTGCCTCCTTCGCTTGCTATGGTGAGGGGGTTTATAGCAATCCAGCCGGACGTGAAACCAAGAGATAAATTGGAAGGTTTCCCAACTCCGTGGGTGATATTACCATGTGGGTTGCTAAAATCAGCGGATTTGTTGGGATTGTCTTTGGTCATACATGTTGCCATCGCACATATTAATCTCAATAACATTATTTTTATTATTAGCATTTATATTTATATATATATATATATATATATATATATATATATATATATATATATATATATATATATATATGGAAAGTAAACAACAAGCACTTTCAGTAATAAATTATTTTGAGAGCACAAAATATAGCAAATTATCTTCTTCTTTATTAATTTTTACTTAAATCGGTGGCATGCTATAAAAAAGATAAATATGTTCATATAGTTATTTTTATTTTACAATTTATTAAGAAGTATGATTAAATAATCAACTTAAAATATATGAACAAATTGGAATAACCAGAAAACTATAAAGTGTATGCAATTGTGGAAATACTCATGCGGCTTCATCATATTGAACTAATAAAATATCTTTTATAAATAGGGCTATTGGAAATAGTTTTTTTTTGTTTGGTATTCATGTAATATTCATGTGTAAAGATTGAGATTTTTATAAATATAAATATATGTTGGGATATTAACACACAGCACCATCTAGTTCCACGGTAAGCTACGAGGCTTGTGTTATGAATACCAGATAGTTGATACACTACACATATATAACTTTAAATACATACATATTATAAATATAAGCGCTCATGACGGGAGTACAGACATTCGTGCTCATCACACAAACGAATGCCCCCAGCGAGACTCGAACCCGCGACCGCTCGCACAGCAAACGAAGTAACAACAAACAGAGCCAAAAGTGTACATCACAAGTATACATCATTTGTCAAACAAGAACAACGGTTACCATGGCAACAAACAGTTACCGGCTAACTTCATTATGTCGCTTTTTGGCTATCGGTGTGCGCGCGCATGGTAAAAATTTTACTCTCATATTTTTTTTCCAAACGTCCCAAAAGAAATATAACTTAAAAAAAAAATAAACACTGAAAAATAATTTCTGTATAATACTAGAGGGAAGCTGTAATTTATTCTATCAAAATAATAATTATATATAAAATCAAATCCTTTACATATAATCTGGGAAATTCAATTAAACATTCAACGTGTCTTCAAAGCAAAAACAACATAATTATAAATTGATACGCGCAAAGATTCATAACTTGAAACAGAGAGTTGAAAATAGGGCTTAATCGACGATAAATAGAACTCCGTTGTTTATCGACTGTGATGGTTATTTGCTCGCTGCTATAGATATTGCGAGGAAATACTTCCTTAGGTATAAGCAAATATTTGACTGTTCTAATAAAACTATCTGATTGGATTTTTTCGTGGATTTACTTATGATTTTTGGTTCTAGGCTTGTTGTTGTAAAACAAACGAAAAATCTAAATAAATATGCGAAAAATCCGAAAAATTAAAACCCTGGAGAAAGATAAAACATGTATGTTTGTTAGAAAACTTGTGATTTGAAACACGAACTCTTTTTATAACCCAGAATGTCTTTAAATACTAAGTACTATTTAATGAAAGTTTTTTGACTTACTTAAATGATTGAAATAAATTATTTAACTATGCTTTTTATATTATTTTTCAGAAAATAATACTAGTTTGGTAAATGGTAAAACTATAAGTATGTATCCAACCCTTTTTTTAACGTCGTAATCATGTTCGAATTGATTCGCAAATGAAAACAGGTGCGAGACCCGGGATTTGATCCCGCTTCACTTAGTTTCCCAAGCGAGCGCGTTACCACTGGGCTTCCACTCCCTCACTAGTAATATAAGTAATATACCTTCATTATTACTTATTACATTAAGTATATAAGTATTTTTTTAACTAATAATAATTAAGTATATAAATATTTTTTTAACATCCAGGATCATTAGTAAATTATGAACCATAAACACTTCTTTCTTACAGAGCGTACGGATTTTCAAATACTTACCCCTCAGGAGATGATATATTAATTAAATTTTTCGTTGAAATATTGTTTAAATTTTCGTTGTAATATGTGTGCTTGATTTTTAATGTAGAAAATTTTCTTATTAAAATTCACTTTTTTCTAAGTTTTTTCATAAGCATGTGAGTTGCATTGAAGGTAAATTAACATATTATTACATACTGTATATTTTCCTGTAGGGTAATTTTGTCATTAAAGTAATAAATGAAATATACATCGCCTACAATTCCAAAACTTTTACAACTCTCGTTAGATCAACCCCTATAGTTAATTATAACCCTATAATCCTCCGATACTGAGTAATGGTTGACATGACCACTCAATTATTATTGGTTACTAACTGGTTCATTGTATTTCCTGTCATGACTCACTGTTATTAGAGACGTATACTGGAAGTAATTCACGTGGTTAACACAGATAGGTAAAATGTCACAGGTTCGATCAGGACATGTGTTGAAAACAGGATACAAAGATTTTTTTTTATATATGGTCATTGTAGTTAATATTATATAATATACAGGATAAATTTTATACATTACTCTTTACCATTCAGAATAACACAAATAAATATTTACATAAGTTTGTTAAAATCTAAAAAAAAAAACCGAAATGAAGAAACCAAAATGAAGAAGACCGAAAAAGATAAAAATATTATAATACTTGTGTGTAACCATTTTTAATTTTATATAATAAAATATTTATATATTATTATATAAAAATTTAAAATGGTCTTTTCATAATATGAAAAAAAAATGAATACTTAGCTGTCTGAACAGATTTTGATAAAACTTCTTCTGTTTCCTAAGTCGAAAGATACATCGTAACTTATAGAAAAATATAATGTCTGAGAAATAATATGTACATTTTACTTATTATATATATATATATATATATATATATATATATATATGAAATACATACGTATGTATATTTTACTTATTAAAATCTTTAATAAAATAATAAAAAATACATATTATTTTTAAATATTCTCCAATTCTAATAATATTATATGTGAAGCGACCGGATTGCTTTTGTTTAAAAATGTAAATGAATGTATAAAACCAAAATTTAAATAAAACTTTTAGACGAAACTAGGTCTCCAACACTGGATAAATATAATATTTTCAAAGTTATTTAAAGTGTTACTTATAAATAATAAGCACTAGCATGAGTAAGCTTTAAGTGTCGCATACACTAGAGCTTACAGAGTACCCAACTTTAGTAATACTTGTCGCTAATAGAACAAAGTAATTTTCCCGAGTTGGTCTTTAAGAGGATAGTGGTAAGCAGCTATACGAAAATGACGCGTATTCTATCATAAAATAATTACTTAGATAATCTATATTTATAACATCTATGCATATAATAAAATTGTAACTAAGCCGAATCTGTACATTAAATATTTTTTGGAAAATCTTATTGAAATAGACATTATTATCGATACAGAGACAGAATCTACAGTTTTTAGAATTTTTGTCTGTCTGTTACCGCATTACAGAAAAACCACTGGAGGATTTTTGATGAAATTGGGTATGGTGATAGCTGGTTATCCGGGTCATATGGGATACTTTTTATCGCGGAAAAATATCTCATTTCTGAGAAAAAATACAAAAACTGCAATGTAAAACTATACTAATATGTCTTCTTCTTCTTCTTATTCTCCCTGCCCATTTCCCAAATCACTTGGGGTTGGCGCAGTACATCTTCAGTGTACTGCTGATAGGATTTGGCAAAAGTTTTACGACCGGCCGCCTGCCTGACGTCAACCCTCCTTGGGAATTCTATTGTCTTTCTTTGTTTGAATGGTGTTAAATATTATGCACTTTCGATTTTGTTGTGTTTTAAAACATTTTTTATACTATTAATTCAATTATTAATGTTATTTTTGGATATATTTTAAAATAAATTTCGATTACACAATAAATTTTGTATTGACGTTGTCAAATATTTTTCAAACTAATATGTAAAACCTAAGAATTTGGTTTTTGGTCACCTGAACGCAGGCGGAGCCGCGGGCAATGCTAGTTGATATATAAAAACATAGATACACGTTTCCTAACAAAGATCTCTTCAAAAAGTGGCGTCGACATGTGACAGTAAGTGAAACCAAATTATAAAATTCAAAACTCGGAAGTTATAATTGTCTAAACACGGAATCGAACCTACGCACACCACATAAGCTAGTTTTTCAAACGAAACAACGTGCGTTTTAATTCTGTTATTCAAAAGGCAATGAACAAAAGAGATTTGAAAATTCAATTTCGAATTGTGCACTTATTTTTGAGGACACTTTTGAGTCGTTAATTGTGTATCTTGTGTTATTGTACAAGTATATCAATTATTTATAACATATTCGTGATTAAAACTCACTCGTTGGTCTAGTGGCTAGTATCTACGGCTGGTGATTCGGAGATTCGGGGTTTGAATCTCGAGTCGGGCTAAGTTTAGTTATTGGATTTATATATATAAAAAAAAAAATCAGAGATTTTTTTTGCCAGAATAATGACTAGTTAATGCCTAACACCGCTATATGCATCAGACAGCCATCGATCCAGCCTAACCTCTCACCGGTCTTGTCGAATCGTAGTCCCATCGAAGTTTGAGAATGAAAGTTATAGAGAGTGCACTTGTGTTTATAGCTCAAACAAAACCAGTATCAACTTTCAAAACTTATTTATTTTAAACTAGATATAGTTATAATATATTATGAAATACTTATTCTCAACAATTTAAGAGTTAAAAATGACGGATTGCACCCATGTCAACTCCTCGCCGACCAATACCATTTTTTTTGTTTTTCTCGTCTTTCTATTTTATCAACCGACTTCAAAAAGTAGGAGGTTCTCAATTCGACTGTATGTATATTGGCTAAGTAATTAAAGCCTACCTATTAAATTAAATACATACCTAATCAAATATTTTCGAAATCGGTGCCAGCCCATACAAAGCAAAGCACACCGACTTCGAAAATATTTGATTAGGTATGTATAGTAAATGAAAACTACCAATCAGTTATTTTTTACTTTTTAGTGCTTTTGTTTGAAGTCGGTTTTTATTTTTTTGTTAAAAAGTTTTTATTTGTGTTTCTTTCTTATTTTTTTTATTTCAGCCTGCCCATTTTTGTCATTTTTAACTGCCTAACTTATAAAGGTATCATAATGTGTGCGTTTGCGTCATCAGTGTGGCCAGTACAATTAATAAATGACTGTTTTATTATACATTAAAATGGTCAAACACTTGTGCACTATAATAAATAATATCTTCTCGCAAGTGCTAGTTTAAGTGAGATTATCGTCGTAACCGAATCGGTCAAGAGGGTCCACTTTGATTAATACAAAGAAGAAATGGCGGATTATTAATATTAAAATACAACAATTTATTAGTATTCTAATAAGTACAACAATTCATCTTAAATTAAGATTAAGGGATGAACAAGTGAACTTAACAGTAAAATAAAACTTTTGCTAAATATTTTATCGCCTCGTAAATTAATGAAGGCAACTAATTATAATATTTTAAAGCTTAAAGTCTAATTACCTATTAAACATTGTTTGCCCCTACTTTATTTTAAGGAAAAATAATTATAATACCTTTAAGAGATTTTAGCAATTAACTCTCATTAACTAGTAGTTAATCGCGGTTCCACTTGCGTATGTTCATTATTTACAATCAAAATTAATAAGTATAGACATTTGTCAACAATTATTAGAGAAATTATGTCAAATAATAATAATAAAATATTCAAATTAGTCAATCAATCAAAAGGCTGTTTATTATTAATTTTACACATTAACTAGTGACTCACCCTCGCTCCTCTCTGGTTTTTTCCATAAGTTCTACTGATCAAATTAAATGAGGCCAAAGGGAATTTGCAGAGGGTAAAAAGTATTATAATATTTATTTTTTTGAGATTTTTTGAGCTACAAAAAGTATTGAAAAAAATAGAAGTTGCAATAAAAGATGGTATTTCTCACAGTTTTGTTAGAGTGACACCTCTAAAAAAATGACAATATTTATTTATTAAGCCTAGTTACATATTATTTAATCAACATTTAAGAGAGATAAGTGATCTGTATCAAACAACAGGACTTAGGCAAGATTCCGGGGCAGAGGCTGACTGCTACCGGACGCGTCCCCGGGTGGCGGATAGGGGAACACCACTCGCACCTGTTTGGACCCGACAGGAGCTTGTGGTACCGGAGCAATCCGGCGCGGACCAACAGCCAGGAGGGGAGGTTGAGGGAGCGGCGTTAGAGGGCGCCGTCTCCTTCTTGGAGGTAGCGCGGTGTCTCCGGCCGTTTTGCGGTAGGAGGTGCTGCGCGGGCCACACTGCCGGGGCTAGCCCGTCGGTGCGGCGGCTGGAGCGGGGCCATTTCGGTGGTCCTGCGTATGGCGAGGGATGTCGGCAGCCATTTTGGTCCGGAGGTGGGCCGACGGTAGGGGGGCCGCGGGGGAAGTGGAGTGTCGGTATGGCGATGCGCCGCTCGTCCCTATCTCCCGCGGCCTAGCGGGGCCACCACCGTTGATGGTGGACGCGGTGGGGCTGCAGGGGAAGGGGAGTGTCGGCGTTATCGCATCCTCTTCTCCTGCAGCCGTTTGTGTTTGGGCTCGTCCGCGGGCGTCTTTGGGGGGTTTGCCCAATTTGGGTGGGGTTCATTATTTTTGCAGGTTGCCCACTTCGGTGGGCGGTGTTTGTGTGGTGTGGGGCTGCTCCGGGTACTTCTCTGATCAGCAGAGTGGACTTAGGAGCGGCTTCACTTGTTGGGTTGCAAGTCTTCCCATAATGGGGTTGTCCCGCTTGGGGCGGCCTCATGGTTGGTGGCTTCGGCCAACCGTCGGGGCGTCGCGGTTGTATGCGAGAGCGATCCCGTGGCGTCCCACATGGCGGCAGAGGGGGAAAGTTGGGTTTTAGTGGGTATGCCGGTCTCATTAGCCGGAGAGTCTCCACATAACCACCCCGGGGGAAGTCGGGTGGTATCCGTAATAGGATTTCCCAACTAAAAAAAAAAAAAAAAAAGGACTTAGGCAAGATGTTATTATTCTTAAATCATTGAAGAATGGTAATATTAAGAATTGTATTGAAATGACAAAAATCTTTATGTCATCAATAGAATTGTAATGGTCATGCCCACATATGTTTTTAGAATTCCATTCTTCAACAATTTTAGATTGACATCTTGTCTAAGCTCCAATATATCTCAATCTATTCGGAGCCGATAAACGGTGGAAATTAAATTTAGCAATTTTTAACTCAGCTGTGTGTTGGTAAAGTAAAAATAACCCATGAATCATGAAATTTGTCCAGTGTTTTCTCGATTAGTCTAATAACTAAACATCAAAATAATATACTGTTAACTTTCCTTAATTTTTTTTTGCGTTTTGCTATAATTTATCTTGTCGGTAGTACCGGCTATATTGAAGAGTGCAAGTTTTATTTCCTCACGGTGAAATAATTTGAAGTTATATTAAAGTCCAATCAAGATAAAACGAGGCGTTCCATATTGCTTCACTAAACTTCAACAAAATTTTAAAGTTTCTGTGTGTGTGTTTGTGGAAGTATATATATTTGGAACACGTAAAAGCTAAAACGGCTGAACGGATATGCATGCTTAGTACAAATAGCCTATGACCCGGAGTGACACATAGGCTATTATTAGGCGCCTGATGTCTTCCTGATCAATTTCTTCCAGGGCTTGTCAATTCATACAACGATGAAAAGATGATTCGACACGATCAGTGAGAAATCAAGCGCAGAAATAACGGCTTTACATAATAATTCTCAATAACTTAAAGACTCGAGCCCAGAATTATTGGACCTTAGCCGCTTGACCATCTTAAGTTTAGCACCTAAGAAAGAACTCAAGCAAAGCGAAGTTATATAGAAGTTTTTAATT
Source organism: Brenthis ino (assembly GCA_921882275.1). Classification (NCBI taxonomy): domain Eukaryota; kingdom Metazoa; phylum Arthropoda; class Insecta; order Lepidoptera; family Nymphalidae; genus Brenthis; species Brenthis ino. The sequence goes on from OV170222.1 coordinate 14,113,259, forward strand.
TAATCAAGCGAAAATTTGCAATTTAATCGTACATACATAGAAATAACATTTCAGATCTTATTTCTTAAAAAGTTTACAAAGAAAATAACAAAGTTACAACAAACTTTAATATAAATTGTACAAGTATGAAAAGACTTATAGCTTAAATTATACAGTACAGGTGTAGGAATTTAATTAAAAATCGATCGAACACTGTTAACTGAAACGTGTAAGTGAAGTTAGCGATTCCGTACAAAGTTCGAGATGCTTTCAAAGTACGAACTAACCTAGGCAGTATCAAATTTTCACTAATTAAGATAATATTGAAATATTAGAATTACACTACTTTTTCTTTGAATGATATTTTTAGCGTGAAAAATAAGGAAAAAATGGAAATGAGAAGGAGAAAAAGAGAGGATTTTTATTTTTTTAATTACCAGAGAAGAAGAAAAAGGAACAAACAAACTTGAATATAGAAGTACAAAAAAAGTGAAGTGAAGAAGTGAAGTGAAAGTGTATTTAGTATTGAAAATTAGTGTTCAGTGAATGAATTAACCAGAATTGTGTATATACAGTGCATGTTAGTGAATCTCAATAAGTCACTCTTGTTAACCAAGATTTATTAATAATATATATTAATTGTTAACCAATTAAATATCAGTAGTGCAAAAAGACGTGCTTAAATTTCCGATCTCCGAACTCATAGAACGTAACAATTCTTTAAGTTAACCCCTGTCATACCTGACTGACAATCTGTCTGTCAAATTGTACTATAAATAGTTTATTGTTGACCATATGACTGTTCTATTAGAAGATTTTTGTGTGACGATAGTGTTTTAAATAAAACTATCTTTTCGGATTATTTCGCGTATTTATTTTGATTTTTGGTTCCCGACGTTTCGAATGATTTACAGCAATCGTGGTCACGGGAGAGACTAAGGTTATAGACGTCTCAAACACATATGCGTGTAAACACATGATTGCTTTATACATATATAGGTATATAATATATTATATACTTTACATACACCATGGATATATCGTCTGTGGAAAGGATTGCTTTAATTTGAACTATTTATTCCTCGGGATATTTTGTATAGAGTTCATAGACAAATGACTAAACAACTCATGATAGTTTTTAACAAAAATAAATTCATACTAATATAAATGTGAAAGTGATTTTGTTTGTTTATTTATCTTACTTTCACGTCTAAATAGTGTTTTTTTTTTGTGTGGATATAGTTGGGGGATTGGAGAGTGATATAGACTACTTTTACTCATTCTCACGAGAAATCACGTTATAATAAAACCCACAACAACTTATCATACCTATATATTACGATAATATAAAATCTATAATATATAACCTATTAATATAGATAAAATAAATACTTATAATATATAGTTTATCTATTCCTTATTAACCATCAATCATACCTAGGGACGAACTGAAGAGAATAATATTAGAAAGAGATTGAGAATAATTAAAAGACATTAAGAATAATATTTTCCATACACAGAAATTAAATCTAAGACCATTTGTTTTATATATTTTCAAAAATTTGTTATTGCGACATGCGTAAATGACATGTATAAATAACTGTGGTACATGAATGTACGTATACAGACCACTCGTATTGAGCTCCCCCGTGTCTCTCGATAGTTTCGATTCGTCCGCTTTAATTGCTGATAGGATTCACCAGGTAGAAAGCTAAGAGACAGTAGCAAAAAATATATTTACAAAAATAAAAAACCTAACTGCGTAAAAAATATATAGACACGTAGCTGTTATAAAACATGTACATATGTATGTTTAAACTGCCTCGGTGGTGTAGTGGCTAGCATGTACGGCTGCACACCCGGAGGTCCTGGGTTCGAGTCCCGGGTCGGACCAAGTTTAGTTATTGAGTCTTTCTGTATAGTAAGCCTCAGTAATAGCCCGGAGTTGGGAAGTTGGCGGTGTTTCACCCCCGTGCCTCGGAGAGCACGTAAAGCCGTCGGTCCTGCGCCTTAACTCTCATGGGTCGTGTCGAGTAGTCGTCCCACCGGAGTATGAGAGTGACAGGAATAGAGAGTGCACTTGTGTCTGCGCATACACTTGTACACTATAATATCTACTGCGCAGTTGGCTAGCCTCAATGAGATTGGCCGCCGTGGCCGGAATCGGCCGGGAGAACATCATCATCACATATGTATGTATCCGACTGTATAATACTATGTTCCTTCATCAACTGGTTTTCATCTTTTTACTTCGCTTTTTACGCTGTCGGATTTTTATTTTTGTCAATATTTTTTTATATGTTGTTTTTTAGCATTTCTCGTTCCAAATTACATTTAAACATATAAATTGTATATATTTTTGTAAGCCATTTATAAAACCCTTTATGTTGATACCCCAACTCGATAGGTTTTTAGAAAAAAAGATATGGCGCCCAAAATCGGCCATTTTAATTTTTATAATTTTGAAATACCCAGAAGAGAATATAATGATATAAGCCAATCGTTTTTCGCCTGAAGGAAAACCCCGTGCTGAATAGTTAGACGAAAAAGGTTGAATTATTATTTTATTTTATATTTTTATTGTTTTGTTAGGTTACACAGTAAGTTTATATTACAATGGCTATGATTTGGGCCACGACAGCCAATCTCACTAAGACTAGCTTTGTTTACAGGAGATATTATAATGCAAAAATATGCCTGTAAAAACATAAGTGTACTATCTATTAATGTCATTCTCAAACTCTGTTCGGACGACCAACCACCATGATTGATAAGAGACCAGGCGCAAGACTTTGGCTTTACGTGATGGCCGAGTGACTGAGAATTTGGTATCAGAAAAAATCAATAACTATACTTATAGTAACAAAAACATACACACACCCCCACGCATATATTATATAATTTATTTAGAATATAATATGTTTGAAAAAAACTTTAATATATCCACCTCCAGCTCTTAGACTATAGCGACATGATTACACAGACAGCCATCGCCGTCAGACGATTTGTCCTTCCCTCTAATTAACTAATTGAGTTTATCCCACCACTTGTACAGTATTGTTTGATCTATACTTTTGAGTTTTGTGTAATGTAATGAAAATGTAACGTAGTGGAAATAAAATTTAAACTATTTCTCCTTGTAGCTTTTATAGACTTAATCCTGTGTTTTTATACTATAAAATATTGGCGGATTCAACTGTCGTATCGCGTGAATGTTCTAATAGAAATTAGAAATATCTGAGTGACCGAGCTTCGCTCGGCGTTTTTCGGTAGACATAATCGTTGGCTCACTATTACAAGGTTGTATGTCACAAAATTTTTGTACTTATTTAGTTATTAAAATGTTACAAGGTTCTATGTGTCATTAGCTACAGTTTTGCAAAAAGAAACCACTAGATAGCGGCACTATAACTATTTTTTTTTTACGATAATAAAATAACGAAGTTCTATCTAAAAATTACTAAACTTTATTAAAATTAACGTAGAACCTTGTAATAGGTAGCCAACGAATTATGTATAACACTACTAATCAAAATTGGAGCAAAACATAATATATGATTAGAATTTACCTACTTACCTATACAAAAAAAAAACTTTCCCAATTTTTTTATTGATAACACTAAATTTCTTCAATAAACAAACTAAACAAAAAAAACGTGTGTGTGTATTTATTGCGTAACAACAAAAATAGCTAATGATTTCACCCCGTATGTCAAAACTCTTTGTTTGTAAAAGGAATGCAGCTAACTTCATCATGTCGCTTTTTGGCTGTCGCTTCGCGCGCGGATCGTAAATTACATAAAATAAATTACGTAAATAAGTAAATTTTACTCTCATTTTTTTTCCAAACGTGATAAAAAAAGTATAACTTCAAAAGAAAATCGGTTGACAAACAGAGGAGATAAAGGTACTCAACTGTTTTGTCTTTGCCTATTTATATATACAATAGACTAAATAACGATTACGTATGGTATAACAGAAATAGACTGGATTATATTTATTATTATTAAAAATGTATTACTTTTCCAATTCTTATGATGGCCTTATTTATTTCGGTTATTAGCAAGTAGTTTTGTTGAGTATTGAGCGAGCAGATGATGAAAATAATTGAAGTTAGATAAAAAACATATTCATCAATTTTCTTTCTAAACTTTTAAAAGTATAGTACCTGGACGACCGAGCTTCGCTCGGAATTCTTTTTTGTTATATCGTATTTTTTAGATGATAATCTAATTTTTGGCCAAAAGTACAATTTTCTTTTTAATAAGGGCTTATGAAAAAAAAACTTGAATAAATACAAAAAAATAAAAGTAAAAACTTTATATCCGACCGGGTTTCGGACACTTGTGATTATCAATCTTCCGCCTTGGCCGCTTGATCACGATACCTATGCCTGAGCGTGCGAAATAAGCGGCCATATTTTGCGTGGAATAATGCGAAATAAAACCACATGAAAACTCGAAAACACGCGTTTTCCCAGACATAAGAGTAATCTAGATCGATTTTTCGCCCCTGAAAATCCCCACATACCAAATTTCAGCGAAATCGGTAGAGCCGTTTCCGAGATCGTCGGTATATATAAATAAATACATAGATATACAAGAATTGCTCGTTTCAAGGTATTAGATTTATTAAGTATATATGGCTTTTTATGTATAACATATAATACTTAATTGCTGTCTCTATGGATTTTTTTAGAAATATGTTAAAGCTCCTTATAAAATATAAATATGAATTCAATAGGTACATTCAGACGTCAGGTTTTATACATTAAAATCAATCGTTTCGTGAATTAAATGAATTTATTTATGTTTGTGTACTTGAAAACGAAATGTCGTTAGGTATTATATTCTGGGAGCATATAAAATTTATGTTGGGTCGTAAACACACAGCACTATCTAGTTCCATGGTGTTCCATTTGTTATAGATACCAGATAGTTGATACACTACACATATAATATAACTTTAAATACATACATATTATAAATATATATACATATTTTGTTACATACCTACCAAAAACCTTTTCCTGACATCTTTTAATTTCTGCCCTGTTTTTTGTTTATTTTTGGTTTGTTTTTTTTATGTTTGGATCTTTTCTATTTTTCAATAAATTGTACATTTTTAAAATAGTTTAGCTTATTACTAATATATTATGGCTCCAATCTAAGTTAGCCTGGCATAAGTCTGTTCTTGACTAATTTAACAAAGTATTCACAGGGCTTTAATTAAATAAAACTGAATAAAAAAAATGAAACGATAGTTATATTTAAGATGTCAAATATTCTTGCACCAATCCAAAAAAGTATGAATTTATTTTCATCTTAATGAGACTAGCCAACTGTGCAAGAGATATTACAACAGAATGTAAGCACGACTATCGTAAAATTAGACCTCTCAGCCTTATAAATACAACATTTTCAATATCACAAATCCTAACTGCCATTAAAAACTGCGTGACAGAAAAACCTAATGCCAATAAAAAACCCATGTCACTCCTAGCCAAATGTCCGTTAATATGGCGTCTTCCGTGACCATGATCGTTGTAAAGAAGTTGAAAGATCATGGATCACATAATACTTTCTTAGATTTACGCGAATGTTTGACATTATTAAATAAAACTATCTTTTCGGATTATTTCGCGGATTTATTTTGATTTTTGGTTCCCGACGTTTCGAATGCTTTGCAGCATCCATGGTCACGGGAGAGACTGAGGTGTTACATGTCTTAAAGATATAGTTGTTACAGACAGCCTACCCACAATTAACAAAATGAAAATTGCACCAATTACATTACAATATTTTTAACTTTAAACATTTTTATAATTTTAATTATAATTGAATATGGAAAATTATTTATTTAATTTTTGCTATTATTTTTATAATTATTACAATTAAAATAAAATATTCATATTAATAGTGTTGCTTAGTAAGTTGTTTTTGAATAATAGCAAACTAAATTAAAATGATTATCCGTAATTAATTTTAACTTTTTTAAATTACACATAGAACAATTATATGGCTTTAATAATTAATACTATATTTTTATATTTTTATTTATGGTTATAAATATAATAATGGCAACACTAAATATAGATTACTAATTAATATTTTTAAAATTGTAATAATTATAAAAATAATAGCAAAAATTAAATAAATAATTTTCCATATTCAATTATAATTAAAATTATAAAAATGTTTAAAGTTAAAAATATTGTAATGTAATTGGTGCAATTTTCATTTTGTTAATTGTGGGTAGGCTGTCTGTAACAACTATATCTTTAAGACATGTAACACCTCAGTCTCTCCCGTGACCATGGATGCTGTAAAGCATTCGAAACGTCGGGAACCAAAAATCAAAATAAATCCGCGAAATAATCCGAAAAGATAGTTTTATTTAATAAGATCATGGATCAAAAATTAAAATAATCCGCGAAATAATCCGATTAGAGCTATATTTGAAAATTTGAAAAAATATACATATAATAAAATAGTAACAAAACGAAATCTGTAGGTACATAAGATATTTTTTTAAAACAATGACTGTTACGTATTGTATATCTTAATCTTCTTAATCTTAATATATAAAATTCCCGTGTCAAGATGTTGGTCCGCGATGAACTCAGAAAATACTTATCCGATCTTAACGTTATTTTTTTCAAAACGTGTGATTTGTTCCAACTTAAAAGATACGATAGTTTTTATCCCGATTACTTCCTTTTTTTATTGAAAAATTAAATATTTTCATATATATGCCACAGGAACGCGTGGCCGGGTCTGCTAGTAGAATATAGATACCAAAACAATAGTTAATGAAAATTTTGTCTGTTTATCTGAATATCTGAGTGCATTTAACGCAAAAACGTACTGAAAGGATGTAAACTAAATTCTGTGTAGTGATAACTTATTACTCGAGTCAACATTTAAAATACCTTTTACTACAGGAATTTTTAAAATCTTTCATCCCACGGGAAAACACAATTATTGGTTCCACCGATTTGAATCAGAAAATTACATGACTAATGCTTACTAAAGCCTAAGAGATACATCAAAACAAAGTACTAGAAAATTGTAGGTCTCAAAATTCCTACAGAAAAATCTGCAATATATGTCTATCTCCTAAGGTACACTCGCAATATTTTTTTTTGGCTTTTAAAAACATACCTATGGATGCACCCGAACGAAGCGAGGATAAATTGCTAGTATAAAATACCTGTTATTTCTATTATAATTAAAGCCATATAGTTATTCAAAATATGAAATATTATGAAAATAATGCATCAACATGCATTATATATCATACTAAAATATATGCGTAATTTGGTCCAGTGGCAATTAGTGGTTTATTGAAATATGCCAAAAATATTAAGGTGGATCAAATTATTCAGACTGTATATAAATTCTAGTTATTTTAACAAAAATGACGAAAATCTATGGAAGCCTGTTCAAATATTTCAATATTTTGAAGAGCTTTTTCTTCTGTTAAAGTCGAGCGTTTAAATGTTTATATAGGATTGGCACAGCAAATCACGAGAGGCCGTAGCTTTTAAAATAATGATTACTTCTGTATTTACATTTTTTTGTCATTACACAAAAAATTGGTACTTTTCATTTTAAATCAAACGATCCCTTTAACTATTTGTTCAATGAAATACGCAGCAGAGTATAATATAATGAAGTAGTATCTGACCGTGGTTCTATCTAAGCCTATAAAAATCTTTAGTGTTGATCGTTAACAAGAAATTTAAATGATAATCTATACTTAGTACGTACAGACAAACTAATTTAAATATTTATAATAGTGTATATGAAGTTTTATCTATCTATCTATACATATAATAAAATTCTGAGTCGAATATGTACATTAAATAGTTTTGTTTCTTTTATCGAAGTAGTCATTATTATCGATACAGAGGCCGAATCTATAGTTTTATTATTTTTAACTGTCCGACTGGAAACGCATCACGAGATAACTACTGGGCAGATTTTGATGAAATTTGGTATGATAATAGCTGGTTATCGGGGTCAACATATAGGATACTTTTTAATGCGGGAAATATCTCATCTCTGACAAATCTATATTAACCTTTAAAATGTTCACAGGGACCAACCCGAGCGGAGCGAGGGTGAATCGCTTGATAGTCATATATTGTCAATATTCTTATTTTTCACATAATATATTTCATTGCTTTAACAGTTATATGTCTCTGATTTATTACATAATATGGAGGTAAGTAAGCGGTCATAACAACGTACTTAGCTAAGGCTTTTCATTACTTATAAGTCAGTACCATATGAATCGGGAAATGATAACATTCAATCAATTTTATCGATAAAAAAGTACTTTTAGTGTAAAACCTTCAAGAAAATATATTTCAAAATATAGGTGATACCAATGTCATGTTTTAATATCAATTCCGAATAAAACTCAGGATCTATTATGTGACGAAAAAGACAAAAAATATGACTACATCATTCTTAATTTTTTATTTAGAAACAATAATTTCAATGACGTACAATAAGGATTTCCGGTATAATTAATATCGACCATCCATCGAAACATTAATGCCCTATCACTAATACGTTACGTTACACGCATATCAAATCGGATTGTTTTTTTTATAGTTTGATTATATACGAGTATATTAAGAATAGTTCCATATTATGAGATAAATTCCATTGATTTATAGCAGTTATCAATGATTTAGTGCCATACGCTCATAATATTTAGCTTAAAGTTATATTATATTACTTACAAATATTACGCCATATTTGTAAGTCATAGGAACCTTCATTAGTGAAAAGGAACGATTTGAAATGTCACCAGCACCATGACATTCATTACAATGAAACCATTCTACGCGACATTGGCGAAGTATTTTGTGCCCAATTGGCACTCCTGGAAGCCACTAAACAAAAGAATAGAATAGAATGAAAATATTATAGTTACTTCTTTCGTGTATCTCTCCAATATAATTACATTTAATAGTAACTAAATATATTTTTTTTGTTAGGGATGTTTTAAGAGCAAGAAACTTAAAATAATATGAATTTCATTGCCATTCTAATATACTCGTAAATCCACACTTAATAATATCTTGAAATATAATAATAAATGTGAAAATATATTTGTTTGTTTGTCCTTCTTTCACGTCGAAACAGAGTGACGGATTGGCATGTTTTTTGTGCACATATTTGGAGGGCTGGAGACATAGGCTACTTCTTACGGCAGGAAATTATCTCATTCCCACGGGAAAACATGTTATAATACAATCCACAATAACTCATTATACCTATGTATATTGGATATATTTATATCTAATATATAGTCTATGTCATGCTAACCTTTAAAACATACTTAAGGACTTACCCCAGCGAAGCGAGGGTCAGTCGTGTGTTTAAAATAAAAAGAGTGACAGAAAAATCACAACATGCTTTCATAACCACCAATCTAACAAGCGTGTGAAGTTCAATGAAAGATTCAAATTTTAACAATATATATGCATCCCACGTACATTTAATTGGTCTAAATTTAAATATATTTGATGGCTAACATTTCAAGACTTGATTGGGGTCGATTGTACCCGCCCTTAATTATGTTTCATCCTTTCTGAACAATTTCTAAACAAAAATTTTTAATTTCACATTATTAATGATATTGCGGATATTTTTAACTTTACGACGATGATTAAAATGATGACTTTGAATTGTTTGATTAACTAAATATAGTATTTATTTTTGTTTGTTAGCAATTTTGGTATACGAGTATATAGTTTATAAAGAAATGGTGTTTAATTTATGGTGAAAATTATCAAAAAAATCATTTTTAGTGTACTAAGAACTGCGAATAGAAGTGCTCGAATTATAGATATTATAATGAAATTTAAAGAATTATTAATACTTATAAATATACTAGCGACTCACCCTCGTTTCGCTCGGGTTTGTCCCCTAGATAGATTTTAACGGTCAGTATAGATTTCTCAGAGATGAGATATTGTCTTGCAATAAAAAATATACTATATTTGACCCAGATAACCAGCTATCATACGAAATTTCATGAAAATCAGTCCAGTGATTGTCTCATGATTCGTAACCAGACAGACAGACACAAATTCTTAAAACTATAAGATTTGGCCTCTGCATCGATAATAATGACATTTAAACAAGATTTTCCAAAAAATATTTCATGTACAGATTCGACTCACAATTTTATTATATGTATAGGCTACATATACATACAAAGCGGTATAAAAATGTATGTACTTAGGATAGAGAACCGTGGAGAGGCTAATTAGCTTTTTTATTATAACAAAATTTGTTAGATATTTTTATTTATAAACATTTATTTACTTATCACTCAGTATATAAGTTAACATTTGTATACTACTTATTTTAAAACATTATTATTTGCCTTCATGTTTAGTTCTAAGACACTGTCTATATTATTCTTTAGTCTAACTATATATATTATACAATTACCAAGACATACACTCCCGTTCCATATAAATAACATTAAAATTAAATATTACGTTTTCATAAAACTAGCCTTAAGCAGGAATCAAGTCTACGGCCTTCAGGCAGTTGTACGAGACACTGCCACGTCACAACTCTTCGTTTCTAATTTTGAATGATGTTCCGTAGAAGAATGTGAGCTCGTAAATATGAACACAAAAATACTATCAGATATAATTGGCGGGTATAAAATACGTATTTAACGTGTCGTGCGGCTTTTTAATATCCATCTAGAAATAGATTTACTCAAACACTGCACAAGAATTGTATTTCAATAATAGTAAAAAATATTACCACACTAGCGACTCACCCTTGCTTCGTTTCTTTAAATTGAAATAACTTTTTCTATACTAATATTATAAAGAGGTAAAGTTTGTGATATTGTGGGTTTGTGAGTTTGTGATGTTGAAGGGCGTAATTTCTGGATCTACTGAACCGATTTAGATGCAATTTGGTAAGAAGATAGTATGAGACCCTGGGAAGGACATAGGATACTTTTTATCCCGGTAATTATCCCTTAAGGGGGTGAAAATGGGGATGAAAGTTTGTATGGGGAAGCAACCTAGGGACGAACCCGAACGAAGCGAGGGTGAGTCGCTAGTTATTTTATAAATTTCAATAAAGGAATGATTTATGTATACATTAAAAATCATTAATACCCAAACCAGCTACTTTTTATTTCACTAGAAACAATCATCATTAATTTTCATTAAGCAGAGACGAGACTAAGGAAAGTTGGAAAGGACATCAAATTTTTAAATTTTCCATCCAAAATTGATCGGAGTTTGAAACAATTTAAGTAGCTTCGTTTAATTATAATACTCGTTACTTGTTTCTGAAGATGTTATCGTAAATATGAAGGAAAACGAAATTTGGAGTTCGTAATAAGTCTATGCATCTTTTATTATTTTTATTATTTCAAACGGTATACCACAATTTTCGCCTCCTTTTTGAGTTTCTGATAATAATTACTTAGAATAACGCGAATATTTATATATGTATATACGCGAATATTATACCTACATAAATAATAAAATTGTAAGTGATCGCTATCTGTAGATAGAAGATATTAGAGAAAAATATAATTGGGGGTCTTTATTCACGCAATAGAACCCAAAACAATTTTTTTTAGAATTTTTGTCTGTTTGTCCGTACGTTTGTGCGCGCTAATCTCAGAAATATACAAAAGGTATGTCAATTTAAGTAATCACCTAGGGACAAATCCGAGTGAAGCGAGGGTGACTCGCTAGTTTTAAATAAGGTTATCTTTCAGAATGTTGTCGTGAATGTTTACATTAAACATTTATTGGAAAATCTTGTTGAAATAGACATTATTTTCGATACAGAGGCCGAATCTATAGTATTAAATAATTACATAAATTTGGTGTGAGGATAGTTATCCGTGTCAACAAATAGGATACTTTTTTCTGCGGGAAAATATCTCATCTTCGAGAAATCTATACTAAATACTATCTGTTACCTATCTAGAGACGAACCCGAGTGGAGCGAGGGTGAGTCGGTAGTACTACTATATAATACGTAATAACCTACTAATAATAGTAATATTAGAACCAATATTTCACAATATATCACATCGCAATTCTCAAAGCGTACGTTATTTTCCGTCTACGATATGCGCGATAAATTATGCAAAAAATGTCTCACCCACTTTAATATAAGTTCATATAAAATATTAGATTCTGTCCGTTATATTATTCACGTAACGAATATATATGAGTGATAAAAATTGCAATCTTCGACTAAGGTATTCATTTTTGCAATAAAATCTAATCTACATATTATTTTTAAAGGAAATACTACCGAATGGTTAGTCACAAAATCTAAGTATAAAAAAATGTTACAAGCCTGAAATTTGGCTGTACATAGATTTTTTCTAGTATTTCTGCCTTGACCATTTTTGCTGTAAAGGATTCGAAACGTCTGAAATTAAAAATCAAAATATAAGCGCAAAAAAATCCGAAAAGATAGTTTTATTTAAATGTCAAATATACGCGTAGATAAAAAGAGTATAATGTAAAAAGATCGTATTTTAGTATGTCTAATTTCATATGAAAATCTTTTATTATTAACGTGGGCAGAGCCGCGCACAAATCCTAGTCAACGGAATTTTTCGTCGTCCAACATAAAAGAATGCAAAGAAATAATTATAACACTGATATAAATTCTATTTCTGTTATATTTTTGATATTTTTCTATTCTATTCAATTTTATTTATTAATGGCTTCAAAGCGTGTCTGTTGAAACTTTTTACTTTGCCAATGTCACGTAGAATGGAGAAGACACGAAGGATCGGTTGATAAAATAATATTATTACACTATTACTTTGACGACTCGTGTGGCTCAGTTTGTAGTAAACCCTACTTGCTGTGAAAGCGATCGCAGGTTCGAGTCCTGCTGGAGGCATTCATTTGTATGATGAACACGAATGTTTGTACTTCAGTCATGGGGGCGTATATTTATAATATGTATGTATTTAAAGATATATATGTGTAGTATATCAACTATCTGGTATCCATAACACAGGCCTCGTAGCTTATCATGGAACTAGACGGTGTTGTGTGTTAATGTCCCAACATATTTATTTATTTATTATTTATTTACTATATCAAACTGCATGTACAAAAATAAGGTAAATAGTTGTGAATCCTAGGTACCTTAGTTCCTACAATAAAAAAAGACACGTAATAATTTATACCAATATTATAAATGTGTAAGTTTTGTTTTGTTTTGTTTGTGTGTTGGTTTGTTTGTTTGTCCTTCTTTCACGTCGAAACAGAAAGACGGATTAGCGTGATTTTTTGTTTTAAGATAGTAGGAGGGTGGGAGAGTGACATAGGATACTTTTTACCGCGGGAGATTATCTTATTCCTACGGGAAAATACGATGAATCTACGACACCTGAATTCCTATATAATTTTGAATAAGTATATATTATATGTAAAAAATGGAAATATTTTACTAGGAAATAGTCTCTAAACAAATCTTTGCTTTATACCTCGGAAAGCATATTATTAAAAAATAGTACATTGTTAAAGATGATCAATTCAGATTCACCTCGTTTCGAACCCACGACCTTAGACGTATTATATAGTGTAAGTGAACCCAATTGTTGTTTCGAAATTATTTTAATATACATATTGTTCTTATATACATAAAAATAATAAATAAATATAATATGATATATGAATTTTATGACCGTAACCCCGTGCACGGGTAATATTTAATCTATCCAAAAAATATTATTATTCCAGAAAAAAACACTAAAGTTAAAAAAATAACAATAAAACAAACCTCCTTGATTTGAACTCGGTTAAATTAAAAAAAACGCCATAACTCATCCATTTCCCGCGTTTTCCCGCCGGCGTAGCTCCCAGGTCAGTCGTTGTTGGACCGTCGCGCGATTCGCACGTGTCGTAGTGATATAAAAATAAAAATTTCGCTTGTCGCAAGATGACGCTATTTTCGTTTAAGTGGATTATTAATTAGTGACAGTGAATATACAGAATGTTATAGTGTAGTGCAAAAATCCAGAGTTTCGTATTTGGAAATGTAAGTCTGTATGTATGTATGCTACTGTGTTATATTATATACCTAGGCAACTAATTACATGGGATGGGATTTTTACTATACTAATTAACTACATTTTTTTTTAATAATTCTATTGCCAAAAAATATTTATTATACTATTTTACATAATATATTTTGTTAAATTTATTCTAATTTAATTTTATTACAAAATGAATGAGAATTTTATCTGTTGAACCGCAAAAGAGGTGCTAAAACACGATACTCCTTTTGAAATAAACTCTGTATAACAAACAGATTACTTGGCAAAATATTATTTTATAACTTAGAAATTTTTTAAAGGAAATTTAATCTTCATTATAAATTGTGAAACCTAAGAACTAAGAATATTTTTATATTTAAATGTCACGCTATATCTATTTTACATTGTTAAAATATTTTTTATATATCTATAAATAAGCAAGTTATTGAATTGGAAATGCGATGTTTTTTTTGTATCTTCTACATAATATTTCTCTTTAAATGATCGAGGAATGGGGAGAAGAAGTGCTACGCATGGATTGCAACTCTTGGCACTCTACACTATCACTAAAATGAGTCACACACAATCTAGAATATCATGATATAGTACTATATTAGTTTTCTAACAATTGATCAATCTTTATTATTTAACAATCCTGAATTGTGTATTTTATTAGCAATAGAAAAATACCATTAATTTGATATTACTCGAAAAGTCTGTGTTAATATTAATTACGTGTATTCAGATTTTTAACATCCCACTGCTGGGCGTGGGCCTCCCTTCCATACGACGGGGATCAGGTCATAGTCCACCACGCTGGTTAAGTGCGGGTTTCAAAAATTTGCTTAGTTCTGTCAGATATGTAGGTTTCCTCACTCTGTTTTTCTTCACCGTAAGATAAGTGGTGATCATGTTGAAAATCATTCGCACATGGAAATATCAGATTTGTGAGACCCGGGATTTGAACCCGCTCACTCGGTTTCCCAAGCGAGCGCGGTACCACTGGGCTACCACAGCTTTTGATGATCATTAAGATAAATAGTATTGTTTTAAATATATTTAGATATTTTCATCTTATATAACTCTTTTTCATATACATTTGAATTACTACTCGTCACGGTCAATTCAGACAGTCAGAACATTTTTCACTGACACAGATTTTATTAATCTAGATCCAGATAGATTTCTAGATCTAGATCTGGAAATTTACTATAATGTCATCTTCCATTATATGAAACCTACTGTGATAATTTTACGCTTTTCCGGTTACGAAATATAGGAAGTGATTTAAGGGATCACCCAGAAAACGTGATATTGTCATCAAATTTATTTTAGATCATCGTCAATGACCGTCAAAACAACATATATCAGACTATTATATAGAGGAACATCAGATGTCTAATATAAAGTCGAATTTTATGAGTTTGTATATGTGTATATACATATATGTATGGGTATACCTATTTGTTAATCTTCACCTGAACAATTGGATATAATTGGTTGTAATACATACATAATATGTAGATTGGCTATGAGTTTGTGTAACACATAGGTACTATTAGGCACCAAGACACATATCCAAACAAAATAAGGGGTTAGTCGCTTTGTCCTTTTTTTTCTTTGTCTACCTTTTCCAAGTTTATCTGGAGGTCGGGTCTCCTTCAGGTTCTCTCTGGATCTCTTTTTGCATATTTGACCACCAGGTGCCACGTGGTCATCCTCTTCCTCGCGGACGGTTAGGGATATTTAGGACTTTATAAATAAATAAACATGTTGGGACATTAACACACAGCACCATTTAGTTCCATGGTAAGCTATGGCTTGTGTTATGGATACAAGATAGTTGATACACAATACATATGTAAAACTTTAAATACATACATATTATAAATATAAATGTAACCCATGGATTTGAGTACAAAAATTCATGATCATCATACTCATGAATGCCTCCGGCGAGACTTGAACCCTTGGCGCAGCAAGTACTCTACACTACAAATTGAGCCAAATAATCGTTATGTATCGGATGGTCGTTAATTCTTCTAAGGATATGACACCAGTACATTCGACTTTCTTTTAGCTTTTTAGCTACAGGTGCTATTTAGGTTAGGGTTAGTCACTAGTACTGATTATATAACCTTAATAATATAACCTTTTTTTAATTTAGTTAATAAGTTAATTATAATATATATGTAAACTAGCATTGCCCGCGGCTCCGCCCGCGCTCAGATGACCAAAAACCAAATTCTTAGGTTTTACAGATTAGTATACTCTTCCATTGCAGTTTATGCATTTTTTATCCGAAATGAGATATTTTCCCGCGGTAAAAAGTATCCTATATATTGACCCGGATAACCAGCTATTGCCATACCAAATTTCATAAAAATCCCTCCAGTGGTTTTTCTGTGATGCGGTAACAGACAGACATACAGACACAAATTTTAAAAACTGTAGATTCGGACTCTGTATCGATAATAATGTCTATTTCAATAAGATTTTCCAAAAAATATTTAATGTACAGATTCGACTTAGTTACAATTTTATTATATGTATAGATTAGGATGCCATTTAGAATTCAATAGAAACATCACAATACGATAACGTTTAAAAAACAAATTCAAACTCGTTAAAACCATAAACTAACAAATGATTACAATAACAGAGACAAAGTAAGCAAGGTGTATATTTTAAAAATTATAAATGTTACAAACGTGTGATGGCATTCTAAATACTTAAATGTTTTATTTTAGTCATAAAAACTTAACGAGTTTTGTAGTAGAGGATGTCTGAACGTCATTGAATATTATATAGGCTGTCGTGGAATCGATTAAAATATATGTAAAATCGATATCTGATCGTTAATTTCGCGAGCATTCAGTCATACTAAATCTAAAATATTTGAATGCCCATAAGATGTCTGGTATATACAAAAACTACCAATAGTCTAAAATACTAATCTATACCAATTTTATAAAGACGAAAGTTTTTTTGTTTGTTTTTTTATACCGAATAAGCTCTGAAACTAATGAACCGATTTAGATGAAATAATAATAATTTTCCAAACATTTTTTTAACAATAACACTAAAGCTCGTTAATAGCTATGTATTAAAAAAAGAAAACTGGTTGGCAAACTGAGGAGATAAAGTTCTATACAGTTTTGTCTTTATCTATACATTAAATATTTTTTGAAAAATCTTATTTAAATAGTAATTTTACCGATACATGTCTGTCTGTCTGGGAACACATCACGAGAAAACCGCTGGACAAATTTTGATGAAATTTGGTATGATGATAGCTGGTTATCCGGGTCAACGTATAGGATACTTTTTATTGAAAAAACATATACACATATCTCATCTATGAGAAATCTAAACTAACCGTTAAAACGTTCCTAGGGATAAAACCGAGCAGAGCGAGGTTGAGTCGCTAGTGTATAGATATAGATTACTGTATCATCAAGGTTCTTGAATGATTGATTATAAATAATCATTTTTCGACTTAATTTCTTAGTGATTGAATATTTCGTAGGTAAATACTATATAATGGGCAATTATCCAAAGTATTCCTTACACAAACTGTAATCGTATTTAAAATGTCAATCAAACTGAAATGTATAGAATTAGTGCACAGTAATAATCCTACTAATATTATAAACGCAAACGCTTGGAAGGATGGAAGGATGGATTGATGGGTGTTTGTTACGCTTTCACGCCAAAAGTACTAAACGGATTTTGATAAAACTTTACAGTGATATAGCTTATAGATCAGAATAACACATAGGCTATAATGTTTAAAGATATAGTACATAATTGAACTACGTGTGCGGAACCGCGCAATAACGGTAATTTATGATAATTGCAGTAAAATTATGAAGAACAATAATATTATATACAATCCAATAACATTTATATTTTCATTATTTTGATTCGTGGTACTATTTGAATGGTTATATGTAGATAAATTATCACACCTGGACGTAATCATAATTCAAATAAAATAAGTATTATTCATGAATAATATTATATTATTTTAATGAGCCCAGTGGTAGCGTGCTCACATTGGAAATTGAGTGAAGCGGGTTCAAATCCCAAGTCTCTTACCTCTAATATTTTCATATGCGAATCACTTTCACCATGATTACCGATTCTTACGGTGAAGGAAAGCATTGTGAGGAAACGTGTATATCTGAGAGACGTGAAGTCCTCCTGCACTTGGCCAGCGTGGTGGACTAAGGCCTGATGCCAAGTAAAGCTCGTGTCTAGCAGTGGGACGTTAAAAAAAGCTGAATACATATTAATACAATTGTAACACCTCCAGATAAATTTCTAAGAAATCTATCGATAACTCTAAAGGGCATCGTATGCACATTTGAAAGTCCTGTGTTTTTATTTATTTATTACTAACACCCGCAAGATACACATTAACAAAAACAGAGAATAATAGCATGCCCACAAGGAGTCTAAATGTTACTTAATTATATGTGTTACACGCATTGCGAAGAAACAACTAACAATTTCTTGATATGAGATACGTAAAAATGAGTTATTCAGGTCACAAATAAACAAACAAGCAGGTAAAGCCGCGAGTAATGCTAGTATAATATAATATCATATGCAAAACAAAGAATATGCATAATTATTGCGGTTCTCATTGTTATTTAAAATGAGTCGGTTTCCAATAAATGGTAAAATCGGAAAAATATATTTCAGCTTATATTATTACTTGTTGGTAAACTAAAAGCTTTTAAACTATGACGATTAAATCGATACTGCAACGAATAAAATTTCTTATCGGTTTGTCTATCTATACATATAATAAAATTCTGAGTCGAATCTGTACATTAAATATTTTTTTGGAAAATCTTATTGAAATAGTCATGACTATCGATACAGAAGCCGAATCTATAGTTTTTAGAATTTTTGTCTGTCTGTCTGTCTGGGAAAACATTACGAGAATACTAGACTGATTTCTATGAAATTTGGTACATTGATAGCTGGTTATCCGGGTCGACATGTGAATATTTTTACTGCGGGAAAATATCTCATCTCTGAGAAATCTATACCAAACGTTAAAACGCATTTAGAGACGAACTCGAACGGAGCGAGGGTAAATCACTAGCATACATATAAATAGGCTAAGACGAAGCAGTTCAGTGCCTTTTTTACCTCTGATTGTCAACCGATTTTCTTTATTTTTCTTAGTAACTACTGATCTTTTGTGTTATCAATAAAAAAAAATTGGCAACAGTTTATTTTACATAAATAAGTAAATTCTCGTAATAAATAAATATTTTGGGACATTAACACACGGCACCATCTAGTTTAATGGTAAGCTACGAAGCTTGTGTTATGGATACCAGACAGTTGATACAGTATACAATATACATATATAACTTTGAAATATAATATAAATGTACCCATGACTGGAGTACAAACATTCGCTCATCACACAAACGAAAGCCCCCAGCGAGACTCGAACCCGAGATCGCTGGCACAGTAAGTAGGGTCACTACAAACTAAGCCAAACGTGTTATTGTGTAATAATTTGCATTCATACTGTATATGTGATTTTTTGATATTAGATTACAACGTTGTTTGTAACTGGGATCGAAATCTTATTTAATTCTGAATGTCACACATTGTTCTTGTAAGTAAAGCAATTGACACGCCAGAAAACATATAAAACTTTATATATTTATTTTTATTATAGCAAAGGCATAAAGTCTACTTTCTTGTATATTTGATATTTTTGGAATAATTATAAGAGTATCGAGGGAAATCAAATAAAAAATTTTTTACAAGAAATTATGTTAATATTTTTTGCTAAATATAGGCTAATTACTGGAACTTTTGAATGGAATCTTAGAATTTATTCGTTCTTAGAAGCACTATTAAATGACCTATACGATATTAATTAATTTACTACGCGAATGTACTGCGAGACAAATCTAGCCTAATATAATTATATGATTCGTGCTGGGATTGAACTGGTGACCTTTTACAGAGAAAGCAGTGTCAATTGAATGCTACACTGTGATATATAATTTGACAATTAACATCACTAGTTTGTATGCGTGGATCCTTTCACGTATTAGCTACGTCGATAAAATAACCTATAATCATTTGTTATAATACAGACAAGTTTTTTTTTTCGTTTTTTACAAAAATCCTTACAAAAGTGAAAAAGTAACGACTCACAAGTTTTCACATTTATAATGAGTGCGTGCTTAATTGCTTTACCTTAGCATATGTTACTCTAGGTCATAGTATATCTGTATGCAAAATTTCATCGAAATTTGTTCAGCCGTTCATTATATAAACTTTCTAATTTATAATAGTAGTTCGATGATGTGATATTCACTCCTTGGTTTTTTTATACGTCATTATATACACAAAACCAATGTACACTTAGTTATTACTGTACAAGTCATGTCCGCGTAGAATAGTGGCAAGAATGCCAGCGGCATTCCCCCGTTGAATGGCAATGCCGATTCTTTGGGCGAAACCATGGACGAAGTGGTTAATTCGTTCATGGGCGAAACATGTGCCAGCTTTCCTATCACCAGTAGAGGTGATAAGACGAGGCGTTATGTCTTTTAAGAAGTGCTTAGCACTTTAACTCCATACTAGGCCAAATGTTTCTATGGCAAATGGAATAAAAACATAATTTTGACTCCTTAACTCCTTGATATATGTATTTGCCTAAACGCAGCATATAAAATCTTAAATTTTAATACCAGAGTGAGACAAAAGAGTCACTTCTGTCTTTTCTGTCGAGAAATTCTCAGTAACAGCCCAGGGCATAGATATTCGTGAAAGTGAAGTTCTTCGAATCGTCTTTCGTCTCACAGACTACACGTAAGATTGCTTCTGTAGCTTTAATCTGTAAATAACTTTATAAAATTCGACAGCTGTATTCGCGAACCAACTTTGAAGTATTTTAGCGGATCTAGCTGTCGAGTTACATAAAAGTTCTTACAGAATAGCACAATCGATCTTACTTCGAATGAATTATACTGCAGTTCTATCTTATCTATCTTCATCTTCATATATATAATAAAATTAATTTAGAGATATAATTAAAATTAGTTAGAGATTAAAAAAAAGATAATATTGTTATCAAATATATAATACCGCTTATCACGTATTGTAAGGATTGTCATGAGAAACTCATTGAAAATATATTAACTTTTAGTTGATAGAAAAACAAAAATTTACATTTACAAATTTTATCCAACAATATAAATAGCCTGAATTACAGCCTTATAGATACTATTACTTTATAAATATCGAATAATCTATACACATAATAAAAATGTAACTAAGCCGAATCTGTATATTAAATATTTTTTGGGAAATCTTATTGAAATAAACATTATTATCGATACAGAGGCCGAATCTATAGTTTTTAGAATTTTTGTCTGTCTGTTTGTTACCGCATCACAGAAAAACCACTGGAGGGATTTTGATGAAATTTGGTATGGTGATAGCTGGTTATTCGGGTCAACATATAGGACACTTTTTACCGCGGAATAATGTCTTATTTCTGAGAAAAAATTCAAAAACTGTAATGTAAGAATAAGATATACTAATATGCAAAACTTAAGAATTTGGTTTTTGGTCGGCGGAGCCGCAGGCAATGCTAGTATGTTTATAAGTATGTTAAAAATCTGTAAGTCCTTTTTTCGTCTAAACATTTTTCATACGTGTCTGTAATGTATGATTGATGATGATGATTATGAAGGGTATTTTTTTCTCGTTTAGAAAACTCATTACACGTAGCAGATATTATTATCTTATCTTATAATATTAAATGAGCAATTCTTTTATATATATATATATATATATATATATATATATATATATATATATATATATATATATATATTTATTTATTTATTTGGTGTATATCTAAAATGCCTCTAACGATTTGGTTCAATATTTGTGTTTAGATAAGGTTTTGCTCAAGATAAGCTTATTATCTATATAGATAGACGTTTTATTTTCAAAAAACGCAACTTACCATTAAAAAAACAGAGACCTTTTTATCTGCTCTCAAATAACGTCATCTCGTAAAAGTTTGTGGTACTGGTGTTGCCGCCAATGGATACTAGTAACTACTGAAGGAGCGCCTACGCCGAGGAAGTCCGGAAATTTGAGGAAACATATTATATGAATAGGATTTACCTATATATGTATACAAAAAACAGTTTTCAAAATTTTAATTCATAGCAGTAATGTACTGTTTTACACACTTAAAAAAATAATGAAAATGTGTCCACGTTTGGTGAACTTCCTACTAATATTATAAATGCGATTTGTGAGGATGTATGGATGTCTGGATGAAAAGATGTATGGATGTTTGTTACTCTTTCACGCAAAAACTACTGAATGGATTTCATTAAAACTTTACAGTAACATAGCTCATACATCAGAATAATATATAAGCTACTTTTTGTCCCGGAATGTACGGTTCTCGTGGGATAGATTTGTTTTTTTTCTCTAGAGACGAACCCTAATGAAGCGGGAGTGAGCCGCTAGTCCCAAAAGATACTTAACATTAGATAAGAAAGATCTAAATAAATATGAAATCAACAATTCCTGCTCTAAAAGAAGTCTAAAGTTTAAAAAACAGACATTTTAATTTGATAATTAAAAACTGGCCAGCCTAGTTTACGAGATAGTCATGAAAGCATAGACAAAAAAACAGATATTAACATTTCATAGCTTCCTGTAAATCCCATAATCCACTGGCGATGTGAAATTCAGGAAAATGTGACATTTTTACAAGGTGTTAAACAAAATACAAAGATTAAATATAGCATTTCCTTTCATAGATGAGCGAAAAAATAAATTTCCAAATCAATGGTTTATTAAATCCGGGTCATAACGTTATTGGGATGTTTAAGATTTTCTAAATCATTTGTTACAGATAAAGTGAGAATTTGTGCAGAACATTCTGAGTTTTAAGCATTAGTATAAATTGAAAAGTTCTATTTGCTGTTACAGTTTGAAGAACTTTACATTGTTTTGGCCTGAATTTGTAATAGTATATTTTATAGGTCAGAGGTCACATATTCGATACCTGAGTAAAAGTTTAACGATACATTAAGTGACATCTTATCACTAAGAATAGACTTACTTCTTAAATCAAAAAGTATACGGACTCTTCAAATATAATATTTCATTTTTAGTAGTGGATGGTTTTCCTAAAATTTAGATTAACTACATTTGAATATAACTTTAATTGAAGAAGTATC
Source organism: Brenthis ino (assembly GCA_921882275.1). Taxonomy (NCBI): domain Eukaryota; kingdom Metazoa; phylum Arthropoda; class Insecta; order Lepidoptera; family Nymphalidae; genus Brenthis; species Brenthis ino. The sequence continues at coordinate 14,136,577 of OV170222.1, forward strand.
GCCTACCATACATACTAAAATATCCTTTAAAATTCAGTCAAAAATGTGAAAACTGAGTCAAATATGTATGTTTGTGTGCGTGTGTATTCGTGTAAAATTCGGAATGTATAGCTTATATCTTTTTTATTTAACGTTGTAATGCATTTAGGCATACCACCTTCAAACAAACTGGTGTTTATGTGGGACCCGTTAGAAAAGCTAGTACTACCCACTAAAACCCAACGGAACCTCCCTAGTCTTAATGGGGTGTCGCAAGATCGCTTATGCACTTAACCGCGACACCCCGAGGACTAGTTTGAAAAAACAACAACAACGGGGTTGCTCCAACGGTCCACTCTGCTATCAGAGAAGTACCAGGAGCAACCTGCAATGCACACCGTCAGGCGTTCACTGTAGTGGACCACCTTCCAGTGTGTCTCTTGGTTTCACACTTGGCTGGGTTGTATTCAGCCCTTTTTAACTACTTAAAATTTGCTAGGTTTTCTCAGACATGCAGGTTTCCTCACGATGTTTTCTTTCACCGTAAGGTAAGTGAATGTTAGAAATGATTCGCAAGTGAAAATATCAGAAGTGCGAGTCCAGGGATTTGAACCCACTTCATTTGGTTTCCCAAGGGAGCGCGTTACCACTGGGATACCACTACCTCGGCTGGATGGATTGGCCAACGGTAAAAAGCACTACCAAGATAGCTTACTTCCTAGCACATATTAACATACAGCCTATTTTTAACGACATTACCGATTATAGCCTTAATTCTTACAACAACAACAAAAAAAATACAAAAATAAAGCTAAAGGTCGTAATGCACGGACTAAAGTCTGTAGTATTCATATGTATATAATATATACTTACCCTAAAAAAACACAATATTACCACGATCGAATTCGCGAGTAAAAGCAATTATATTAATCATATCCGCTACCTTTGATTGAAGAGATTTCATTAAAATTTTATTACAACGTAAATTTTGGTTCCTGTTAAAAATTAATTTTCATTTTACAAATCCGAATCGGACAATCATTAGTGATTTTAATTGGCACATATTAACTTCAAGGTTAGCTCCAAAGAGATTCGTTTTGCGATTTTTTCACGTAAAAAGCTTGATAGCGAAATTTTTCCATCCATTTTGGCCTTGACCAAAAAAAATGACGACAAATGTTACTCTACTTCGGCACATTCGTATATTCGTATGCTTTGTATATACCTACATACTTTATGCTCATACTGAATTTAACTTTGACTAAATAATGTATACATACTCGTATTATAAAATTGTTACTAAGCCGAATTGTACATTAAATATTTTTTGGAAAATCTAATTGAAAGTTATTATTATCGATATAGAGTCCGAATATATAGTTTTTAGAAGTCTTGTCTGTCTGTCTGTCTGTCTGGGAACGCATCACGAGTTAACCACTGGACGGATTTCGATAAAATTTGACATGCTGATAGCTGGTTATTCGGGTCAATATTTAAAATGCAAAATATCTCTAATGGAAAATATCTCATCTCTGAGAAATCTATACTAATCGTGAAAACGCAGGGACGAATCCGAGCGGAGCGAAGGTTAATCGCTAGTATATTATGATCATTTTCGTTAAATAATGTATGAAAATAACATTTTTACACATGGATTATGTCGTATCGATTATTGTATATCATGATTGTACATTTGTTATTCTAATTTAGTTTTCTATAAGCTATGTCTATTATAGAAAGTTGACTTGGCTGAGGACAGTCCATTCATATTATAAATACGAAATCGACGTTGTTAGTTCCTCTCAACTTTATTGTTTCTTTAATCTCACCATCATCCTTCATCTCTTATAATGGAGAATAACTCTACATATTCTCCATCACATCGAAGACAAGTTTGGCTAAGTTTGTAGTGACCTTACTTATTTTGCCTGAGGTTGATGTGTGTTAATGTAAAAAAATATATATTGTAAACTAGCCCTTGCTTCGCTTGGGTTCGTCCCTAGGTTGATTCCCCATATAGACTTTTATCCTCATTTCCACCCCCTTAAGGGATGATTTCTGAGATAAAAAGTATCCTATGTCCTTCCCAGGTTCTCAAAATATTTTCTTACCAAATTTCATCTAAATCGGTTCAGTAGATCCAGAAATTACCCCCTACAACCTCACAAACTCACAAACTTTTCCTCTTAGTATAGACGTGAAGGAAATTCCGAGTAATACTAGGGATCGTCACTAGTTTTGAACCAGACAAATTACTTACAAAATTAGACTCTTTCATTTTTATGCTGTAATAACTATAAGTTAGCTATAAAATTTTATTTTGTAAAAGAAAAATATCAAGTGAAACGTACCTAATAGTCAACGAAGGATCGTTGCAAGAGATGGGCGACTATATAAAATAAAAAGTAGGCACTCAATTTAGAAAATCAGCGAGGCTTGAGCGTAGAGCGAGGGCGATTTATTATTTTTAACTAACTACATAAAATAAGAGGTAATTAAGTTGCGTGTCTTTTGTGTCGTATGCGATATTATTACCAAATATGGCCCCTTTTTCGTGCTTCTATATTAGTAAATGGGTAAACTATAAAAAAGCTGACAAACTATCACTAGCTATCACTCTAGACTTCACTTGTATAATATATTGATAAAAAATAAATAAATAAAAATATCGGGACATTAACACACAGCACCATCTAGTTCCATGGTAAGCTACGAGACTTGTGTTATGGATACCAGATAATTGATACACTACACGTATCTTATATTTTTAAACAAACAATTCTTGTATATATATATATATATATATATATTTTTATATATATATATCAGAATTTTACAGGAAGCTGTCTAACTTAAAACGTACTATAGTAGTACTATACGTAGTTTATATTTTTTTACCTTAATATGCAGATTATCCGCTATAAAACAAAGAGAACTACGTTAAAATCGATCTAGTTTTTTTTAAATGAAACTAAGATTATTTTTTACCTTCTAACACCCAAATTAATCCAAGCATTGGCATAACTAATTACAAATCTTTTAAAACTTTCATTTTTAGTTGACTACCGTCATTTCCAATTAAGATTGTTTTCTATAAGACTTTAGTTTCATGTGGCTGCGGAAGCGGCAGCTCCCTTATATTAAAGTTTCAGACATGTTTCAGTGCAATCTGCTTCTAATAAAACTTGGTACAGTTCGTAGTTTCGTTATTGCGAGAATTTAGTAACAACTTTAAAGTATTTTATCTAATAACAGCACGTAGTGGGATCGGTTTGTTAAATGAATTTGCTGCGTGATTTGGTAAAGAGGGACTATTCTCTTCCTTTATCACTGGCACTTGCTCCTGGTTCTGCTCCGGGGTAAGTTTTACGTATGTTAATGATGAAATTAATTATTTTCATTTGTAATATAAAATAATATAACTGAATAGAATAAGACTATATTGATTTTGTTATAAGCTTACTGGATTTTGTTCGCGGCTTTGCTCGCGTAGGTGGCGCAGAGTTGAACGGATTTTATGTTTCTTGATATATATTAAATTTTAAGTCATTATAATTATAAAAAATAGCTTAAAATAGATAATAATCTTGTTTACAAACCGACATACCTTTGCCTAACTTATTTAAATGAATGTAATGAAAACATGTCAAAACATATCAATTTATAAGAAAATATAAGACTAATTTGCTATGATATCTATTGCAATTGATCTAGATACAGTAATTAATAACAATTAGTAATAATTACAACCAGTTAAATATTGTTTTCGGAAACATCTGACTGTGACAAATGCCTGTGCCTGAGAACAACAAATGGACTACGGTTTTGTAGGATCAAAATATAAGCCTAAACCGGAAGTGGAATCCGGAAATAGAATTTTGTTTATGACTTACGATTTAACCTCGCTTCGCTCTGGAACGTCACTAGGTGTTTTTTTGTTAAACATTTATTGCTTTATTTCAAACCCTTTAGTGCATGTCACGCATGCTGTTGCTGTTGATCAAGGGGTGCATATAAAGTTAAAAACAACATTCCACCCTTATTCGTGGAATGATGCTATTAAAATGATTGTAAAATTTGTGCACGTTTTTAGTTAAAAAGATAGAGTAATTTAGATAATACGTCCAATATTTTAGTTCAACCACATATTGTTATACAGTCTAACAACGCATGCACGTAAAGCTGTCGATCCTGTGCCTTGATCTCTCTAGCCGTGTAGGATAATCGACATCGTTTAGAAGACACGTTTGGCTCAGTTTGTAGTGACCTTACTTGCTGTGCCAGCGGTTGCGGGTTCGAGCCCCACTGGGGGCATTCATTTATGTAATGTGCACGAATGTTTATACTCCAGTCATGGGTGTTTATATTTATAATATGTATTTAATTTAAGTTATGTATTATGTGTCGTGTATCAACTATCTGGTATCCATAACACAAGCCTCGTAGCTTACCATGGAACTACATGGAAAAGATGGTGCTGTGTTTTAATGTCCCTATATATTTATTATTATTTATAATCGTCCCATTGTAATATGAAAGTACGCGAATAGAAAGTGCATGTATGTTTCCAAACATTATAATAAATCTACAAAATATATACATAGTGTCAGTTGTATGTATGTATATCATATTGTAGATGCAAGATTGTCGGTTTAACCGGGATTTTAGGACATAAATATTGTATAACTATAGCCATCTTATGATATTATGATTTAAAATCCTTACCGGGAGCTCAAATTCCGCGTTTCTCATGTCTGATGTTGTCATGTGTGATTCATTTTCAATATAATCATGCTAAAAATCTACTTATAAAAACATCTTGCAATGTCTAAAAGAGCCAAACAAGTTTCCGAAAGACATCGAGGAAGTCCAACCCGAAATTGGCCAGAGTGGTGGAGATATGGTCTGATCCCTCCTCATATAGAAGCCCATGCCCAGCAGTGGGACAATAAAGTCAATAAGGTCTAAATACACAAAATTTTCGAAGTTGGGTTAAAATATAGTATCTCTTGTTAATATCTTCTTACTTATCTTAACTTTATTGTTAGAAGATAGCTGTACAAATTCTAAAATCTTTTGTGTATATTTGCTGTAAAACAGATCCGTTCTAAAATTGTATGTTTGTACATATTGAATAATATACATTGTACATATATATGTATATCGATAAAGAAGTCTGTGATAATCTATACCAATATTATAAAGAGACAGAGTTTCTTTGTTTGTTTGTTTGAACGCGATAATCTCAGGAACTATTAATCTGATTTAAAAATATTTTTTTCATAAGTTAGCCTGTTTATTGAGGACGGCTATAGGTTATATAGCATCATGCTACTACCCAAGAGAGCGGAGCAGTAATCATAAATGTCAACAAATCGCTCAGACTTCCATACCGTTATTATAAAACTGTTATACCTATCGGAAGTTTGAACTTGGGCGAAGCCGCGGGTACTGCTAATTCAAGATAAAAATATTAGCCTACGTCATTCTTACAATTCTTATTCTTACAATATTGGGAAGTAATAATTTATTTTAGAGCTAATAAATAGCCTCTCTATAAAACAAAGGAAATGGTAGATACATCAAGTCTTATTTGAAGATATATTCGACTAAGTAATATGGTACTTAAATGTTTTATGTATTTATTGTTTTTCTTGTATATATTAAAATTAAATGAGTCTATTTTGTCTTTCTCGTGTAATATATTATTAAACAGCCGGACATGGCTTTTATAGTCCAATTCTATTTTTATATTATGTACATATTAAATACTAGTGAACGAACCTCGTTTCGCTCGGTTGGTTAAAATTTTATTACGAATTCGTGTTACATATACAAAGTATCATACACTAAATTTCATCCCCATCTGTTCAGCAGTTTCAGCGTGAAGGAGTAACAAACATACATACACTTATACAAACTTTCATATTTATATTACACTCCGCGACAAAAGTATAACCCACCCCCCTAATTTTGTAATATCCAATGTAAGACTAATTTATCTTGATATATTACTATTGCATTAATATTTTTTATTTGCATGTAGTATTATAATATGTGTTCAATTACATTCTAAGTTGTTTTCTTATATTACGGCGTGATTGTTAGTTTGATAGTGCGACAAAAGTATAACCCATAACTTACTTTGGCTTGAACAGCTTCATGTTTTAGACGTGTCAGTTCCTTTTTATACTTGTTCTAAAATAAAAGGCCACGTGGGAAACGTTTCAACGAAAGTGGAATTAATTTAGTTAGGAAATTGTATTCTAAAAATTGGTCGAAAGTTAGAATTGCAAAATTTATCAATAGAAGTCATCGTGTTGTACGTAATTTTCTAAAAGATCCTGAAAATTATGGCAAAAGAAAGAGGACTGGTCGACCAAGGGCAACAACACCACCTGAAAGAAGGTCAATTCTGAGAGTAGTAAATTTGCAAAAGACCATGTTCAATGGAAGAAGAATTGGAAAAATGGTATTTTCACTGATGAAAAGAAGTTTAATTTAGATGAGCCTTATGGTTTTAATTACTATTTTCACGATTTAAGAAAAGAAAAATGTGTATTGATTTGACGACAAGCCGGGGGTGGTAGTGCAATGATATGGTGTGGAATTGGTTACTTAGGAAAAATGAATATAAAGTCCTGTACTGGAAAATTGAATAGTAAACGGTTCATAAACATAATTAATGAAGAGGTTACTTCTCATGTAATGCGAATTGCTGGTCCTAATTTTATATTTCAGCACGATAATGTCAGTATTCACCGTGCACAAATAGTTAAAAACTATTTTACTGAAATAAATAATCAAGTACTTGAAGGCCCAGCTTATTCTCCTGGCTTAAATATAATTGAAAGTTATTGGGGAAACTTATCACGAGCTGTCTATTGAGGATCAAAACAATTTACCACTGCTGAAGAGTTAAAAACGGTAATAATTGACGAATGGCAAAACATGAATCAAAACAATTTAAAAAGTTATATGACAGTTTACCAGATCGAATGATTGAAGTAATAAGTAAAATTGGTGGATCTACAAAATGTTGATCGAAGTACTAAATATTAAATTGAATAAATAATCGCTCTTTGTTGCATTTCTCTTGAGTTTTATTTATATTTAATTTACCTGGGTTATACTTTTGTCGCACCGCAAAATTTATGTATCATCTGTATTTGGTTAATTTTGCATTTAACAAATAATACATTGGTTGTAAAATATACTTACCAATACCTAATTTTGTGTATTAGTAATCTATTAATGTAACTATAATTTTATATTGGATATTACAAAATTAGGGGGTGGGTTATACTTTTGTCGCGGAGTGTACCAGTGTCATATACCTATAGAACATTATACCTATAAAATTCAAAATAAAAATATTTTATTCAGCGTTAAATTATTAATTTTTTTACTGAAAGAAGAAACCTATATAATTATGCTTTGAAATTGTGATATTTAGAATATAGTACCAAATAATCTCAAAGAAACAATAATTATGACTTACTGGCATCCTCTACTATATAGGAAGTAACGAGTTCTATTTCCATACGTTGCTGATATTTATTTACACGCTTTGATTAACTTCACTTGAAACTAACTAGCTTACTAACCGTATTGTAATCATGTCTTGAGCGATTTTAACCTAATTTTAATTGTTGTATCGATTTGAAACTTTGTTGATATGCGATATAAGTATGAAAATTCGGTAATTTGACACGATCGAGCTGATCTTATGATGAAGTCAAAAGGTACCAGTAAAATCTTCGAAAAGTTAGTAGTAGCTCAGTGGTAACGAGCGAGTGGTAGCGAGTTCAAATCCCGGGTCTACTACCTCTGATGCTCTTATGTACGAAACATTACCATCATGATTAATTACCACTTGTTCTACGGTGAAAGATTTTTTCGAAAGACATGTGAAGTCTGCATCGCACTGTGCCAGCGTGGTGGGCTATGACCTAATGCCCTCGTATTGAAGGGAAGCCCGTGCCCAGCAGTGGAACGTTAAAAATAGCTGAATACACAATGTCTTCGAGTTAGGGCTCTTTTAATTTACTTTGACGAGTTTCATACAATTTAATTATTTAAAACTATGTTTTTTTAGTTTTCTAAAGTCTAAACTATTTTAATCATTCATAGGATATAACTGTAACTAACCAAAATACTTTTTCAATATTATCAGTGAGCTTTGTACTATATTTATTTAAAAATGCAGAGCTTTTTTCAAACTTTCACAACAAATTTTGAAACCCATTTAAACTATTGGTGCTGTGTAACAGAAAATCAATTTCAAACTTTCAGGCACTCGAATGAAGTATAATAGCTTGCGATATTTTAGCACCGTTTTAGTTTATTTTTCTACTTTAAATGAATTGAAAATGTTTATTTTATACAAATTGTTGGAAATTTAAAGCGTGGTTTTGTAACAGTACGTCTACTGACGTTAGTGCAGATTCTGCCTTTAGATAAGTTGACTTTTTAGTCGATAAGGTTAAAAGAAAAATAAAGAATAAACGCATATTTTTTGGAGCGAAAATTTTAATTTTTTAAGATTTTTTCATACCAGAATATGTAACTTAAAATTTTATCAAACTTGATTCAGCCGTTTAGAAGGAGCTCAGTGACATATGTACAAAGTACATACGTACGACAGAGTCATTATTTACATATATGTATGTTCTGAGGGGAAGTATTACCTTCGTTTTTCAAATTGAAAATAGAAATAGTAAACGTTTAGTACGTTGCATGCCTCAACGCTTTTCCCGATCGCTATTAAGGACCAACTAGCTTTGACATAGGCTTGTGTTCAGCCAAAGCTATAATGAAAGAAATAAATTCTATGTCTTTAGTACCTATATATAAAAAATCTAGTATTTATAGGAAAGTAAATACTATGAATATTAATGAAAAAATATATATGACATCATATGGGGTCATAGCTATATACTCGTAGTGTTTTTTTTAAATATTGACAAAATAATATTTTATAATAATAATATTTTTTTAGAAAAAATTGACAACGTCAAAACAAAATTTATTGTGTAATAAAAATTTATTTAAAAATATAGCCGAAAATAACATTAAAAATTTAAGTAATAGTACAAAAAATGTTTAAAAAGACAAAATAATCGAAAGTGCATATTACAAGACTTTCGCGATACCATTCAGACAAAGAGAGGCAATAGCATTCCCAAAGAGGGTTGACGTCAGGCAGGCGGCCGGTCGTAAAACTTTTGCCAAATCCTATCAGCGGTACAGAAGATGTACTGCGTCGACCCCAAGTGTTTGGGAAATGGGCAGGGAGAAGAAGAAGAATTTACACAATAAAATTTCTTATTTTTTGTTAAATTTCGCTCATTTGTGCCCTTTATTATCTCCACAGTTGGCTTGTCTGGCTAGCGTAACTGATAACGGCTAGAAGAACATTTTAAATGTAATAATCTTTTCGGATTTTTTTGGAGAGACTCTCCTGTGACCATGATTGCTGTAAAACAGTCGAAACATTGGGAACCAAAAATCAAAATAAATCTGCGAAAAAATCCGAAAAAATGTTTTTACTTAAAATATCAAATATTATTTATGATATTGAGAGCACAACAAATCTCGTCATTTTTAATCTAAATTTTCATTGAGAAATCTAAAATTTTCTAAAAGACTCCAGCCTTTATTTAGTCAAAGGAACATCGTAGAGGATTGGTAAATTCGATTTCACAATAAAACTACGTAATCGTTTGTAATCCACCGCGTCCTACCAATGGATACAATTTTCGGGATTTCTGAGTAAGTCCTCTTTAGAACTTCGACTAATAAAGTGGTAGAAATCTTTCTATTATTCCTTAGCTTACACAATATACTATAAAAAGACTTTTTATATGTCTCTCGATATTATTTATCTTTCGATTTGTAAATATTTGTACCTTATTATATAATAATATTTAAATTATATGATAATAACTTAGTAAAATTACAAATTCAGCAATATAAATCATGTTTGGGATTCATCGTACAAATTAATTACGTCCATATTTTAAATACTAGCGACTCACTCACGCTCCGTTCGGGTTCGTCTCTGGTTACGTTTTAAGGTTTAGTATAGATTTTTCAGAGATTAGTTATTTTCCTGCAGTAAAAAGTATCCTATATGTTGACCCGGATAACCAGCTATCATTAACAAATTTTATCAAAATCTATCCAGTGGTTTTCATACAGACAGACAGACCAAAATTCCAAAAACGACAGATTCGGCGTCTGTATCGATTATAATGACTATTTTAATAAGTTTATCCAAAAAATATTTTATGTACCGATTCGACTTAATTAGAATTTTATTATAATATATATAGAAGAGTTTATTTTATAGATTTTGTAGTGGAAATATTAGTCGGATTTTTCCATTTGATTACGCAATTCTTGTAGAAGGTAGGCTAACATTACGTTACGTATTTTAGGATAGAAACAGACTACGCGAGCGCATCCGCGGGAAAAGCTACTTTTAAATACATTATTTAATGTCATAATTTTTCTTTATTTATTGTTTAATTGCAAAAAATACATACCTGACGTTGATTATATTTTTTTTTATTTTAGATTAGCTTTTATTTAACATTTATCTTATAATTTAGATTATTTTCATCATTGGAAGTTGTTATACGCGGTATATTTTACTTTTTATTTTATTTATTTATTTATTTATTAAGGATCTCCAACAGAAGTACATATAAAAATACAAAAAATGCAGGCTCTTTGGACAGTGTTGTGTTTAACATGTACCCCCAATTACTGGAGAACACAACATGCACTAAAACAGTGTTGGTAACATATATTACTTAAAGTTAATAGGTGCAACTAAATCTGAACAATCAATTAACAAAACCAAAATTAAAAATTCTAAAAATAAAATGAAAGAAAAAAAAATGTTATGGCAAATACTTTGTTATTAATAAGTTTTTTTAAGCAAACACATAAGTTTTCTGATTTCTAGATATATTTTATAGTTATAATCACCATAAATTTTCAGTTTAATTAGAATTACATAGTTTTCGCTTTATTACAAAAAAATAATTTTTACTTAAGTTAAAAGTAAGTATTTCAATTGTTACCTTCTAGGGAGCTACTTAAAAGAGAATAAAAATAAGTTTAAAATTGATAAGCTAAAATATAATACAGATAGTGAAATCGTTAACATAATGTTGACTTCAATTTCATAAAATTCTATAAACTTTTTCATAATTACAGTCTATTTATTGCTTTTTCAAACTGAAAACACGTAATACAACGTCGAACTACGAGTACTTCTTCGCAACGATGAAGTCTGCAGCAAAAAACGGTAAAAAGTTTATTTCAGTACCAATTTCTAGCATCGCTTTTTCAATAATGGCTGAGCTTTTTTCTATTTGCGGACTTTATTGTAAAGGATGGCCTGAAAAAGTTCTTGCTCTATGTCTTTTCGAGCTGACACTTAATCAAGGAGTAATATGGAATAAAAAGGTGTACTATGGGTGAAAACATACGAATGTACGACGAGTTTATAAAATGTACTTCTAAAGTGTACCCTTTGCTTAAATAAAAAAATCTTCACCGATCTTTTCGTATTTTCCACATTTCGAATGCAAATAGTCACGGGAGAGACTAAAGTTTTTACATCGTAGTTACAGACGGCGTTTTCTCGCAACAATTATTGTATATTGTTTATTTTTTGAAGTTATAGGTACTTTCTTTGGCATGCTTGGAAAAAATTATGAGAGTAAAATTTTTACGATGCGCGTGCAGACCGACAGCCAAAAAGCGACATGATGAAGTTAGCTACATTCCTTTTACAAACAGAGAATTGTGACATACGGGTTGAAATCTCTAGCTATTTTTATTCTGTTACGCCAAATAAGTATAACTTCTTACACACACGTTCTTTTTTTATTTAGTCGATACTATATTTAGACTCCCAAATCCATGATATCGTTACCTGAAAATTCGACTGTAAAATCTAAAACCATGATCCATATTTTCCAAATTATCATTTATAGATAATATTTTGTTATTTCCATTTCCTTAGAAGCTTTAGACCAGTGTTCAGATTATACCACAAATATATATATAGCTGTAACATAGCTAGAGTCCGTCATAAAATCCAGTTTTTACGACATGTGCTGAGTAGAGAAAGAAAATATAATAACATTTTGTACTCCAGTAAAATGGATATACAAACTCTAAATAAAGTAGAAAGGACTGGGCTGTTTCTTTATATATTACTAGCGACTCACCCTCGCTTTGCTCGAGTTCTTTCTTAGCTTGCTTCCCAATACAAACTTTCATCCCCATTTTCACCTCCTAAAGGGATGATTTCCGGGACAAAAAGTATTCTATGTCCTTTCCAAGGCTTCAAAATATCTTCTTACCAAATTTCATCTAAATCAGTTTAGTACATCCAGAGATTAGCTCCTACAACTTAACAAACTCACAAACATTACCTACCTCTTCATAATATTAGTATAAATAAATTTAGAGAATTATGTACAAAGATTCTAGATTCTTTGAAGTTGTATGGTAGTTACTTTTTGGGTTCCGTAGCCAAATGCAATAACGAAAACCTTGTTCTTCCATTTGTCCCTATATCACAGCCATTTTGCTCTAAGACTATTATGTATATAACTAAACAGTTATATACACAATATATGTATATAGCTATTTAGTTAATAGGTTTCTGTAATAGGTTTCTATAAATGTTAAACAATTCTGTAGTCTGTTTTGGCCAATACTGAAAAAAAAACATCATGCAGCCGTACATGTTAGCCATTATTATACTGAGTATAAACTTATGTATACATATAATAAAATTCTAACTGAATCGAATCTGTACATTTTTTTTTTTGGAAAATCTTATTGAAATAGTCATTATTAAATATTATCCATACAAAGGCTGAATCTATAGTTTGTAGATTTTTTGTCTCTCTGTCTGTCTATCTGGGAACGTATCACGAGAAAACCATTGGACGGATTTTAATGAAATTTGGTATGGTAATAGCTGGTTGTCCAGGTCAACATTAAAGGATACTTTTTAATGCAGGAAAATATCTCATCTCTGAAAAATCTAGATATACCAATCATTAAAATTATACTACTAAGTTTAACGTTATATCTAAAGAAAATAACAAGGCAAAGATATTGAGATAAAAATAAAAATTTCTAATAGTTGATCGATAGAACATATTCAATGATTTAGTAGGTAGTATTTATTCTATGATTTATTCCCACTTTAATTGTGAAAAACAAAAGATTTTCTTAAAGACATTGCTATCTTAATTGGAAGTGATATCGATAACATAGAAAAATGTTACCAAGTATTTCACCTATAGTATTTCCCGGCAAGCTTTTGGCTGTTATCCAAACGTCTAATTTATTTAAGGCCTTATCTTTTAGAATAACTTCCTAACATTCTAGTTATATATATATATATATATATATATATATATATATATATATATATATTTATATATATAAGTATATATTTATATATATTGCACCCTCCGACACCCATTTTTTTAAGGAAATTAGTTACTTAGTAGTTCTTTTTTAAATAAAAACTAATAACTTTGTATCTGACCGGAATCCTACGAGTACAGTACAGCTAACCAAAATGTACGTGTACATAATACAACAATATTTAGTATAAAATCATTAATACAATATAATAGTACTAGTCTTCATCACGACGATGCTTACATAAGGAGATTGTGTAATTTTAAATAAAACAATCTTTTCGGATTTTTTTGCCGGATTTATTTTGATTTTTGGTTCCCGACGTCTTGTGCGAATCTGAAAAGATTTGTATTCAAAATATGAAATATTCGCGTAAGTCTAAGAAAATATTAAGGTCCTTTAACTGAAAGCTAGTGGTAGCTTTATAAATATATTTTTTTGTCTTTTTACAAGTTTCAGAAATTATACTTTTATCTCTCTCTCTTTACATACAAACTAAACATTAGGTACTAGATACAAGTGTATAATTAATAGTTGAGAATTTTTCCACAAATTATACTCAAGAGACAAAAAATTAAGCGGATCAACTTTTCACGTAAAAAACCTCGTTAATTTTCGTAACTAAGAACTTTTGTTAACGTCACAATTCGTCTAGGAAAAGGTGATTAGTAATTATGCAAAAAGTCAGTATAAGATGAGAACGACCGCGCAAGGTCAAGAATAAGCAACTCAGATGACCTTTAGAATATAGATACTTTTTTTTTTATTAAGAACAGTCTAATATTATAATTACGAAAGTTTGTGTGTATATTTGTGTGTTTGTTTATCCCTTACTTTAAAACGGCTGGGCTGATTTAGATGAAATTTAGTACAAAGATAGACCATGACCTGGAGTAACACATAGGCTAAGTTATATTTACAACAGGTACGATCCCGAGTAAAACAAGAGAGTAAGCCCGAGTACAACAAGTCCCTAGTGTAAAATGTGTATAAAATGTATCCATAATGAGCAATCTAGTTATTTACGATGATCGTGTTCGTGAGCGTAAGAATGAATTGAACCGTAATAGTGCAAAGTTTTTATTTACCATAATGTGACACGTGCTAATGAAATAGTATGGAATATTGAACCTTAGATAAGACTACATAGTTGCTAATGCCTTACTATATCCTGACGACACGTTTGGCTCAGTTTGTTGTGAGCCTATTTGCTGTGCTTACAGTCGCGGGTTCGAGTCCCGCTGTGGGCATTCATTTGTGTGATGAGCACGAATGTTTGTACTCTGTCATGGGTGTCTATATTTATAATATGTATTTGAAATTATATATGTGTAGTGTATCAACTATCTCGTATCCATAAAACGATCCTCGTAGCTTAACATGGAACGAGATTGTGCTGTGTGTTAATGTCCTAACATATTTATATATTCATATCCACGTTTATATGAAAAAAAAAGAAATAAATATTTTAACGCATGTAAAAAATACATTATGATTTTAAATGGCGAGTGAGGATTTAATAGAATTAAATATATATTGTAATATGCCTAACATGCCTCATTTAATTATTGATTTGTATAAATTTCATTGCGAGATTTGCCAAAGAAGTTTTACTTCAAAGTTACAGGTTACGCGCATCCATTTTTTGTTTTATTTTAATTTCGATTGTTACAACAATCATAGTCACAGGAGTCAAAATAAATCCGCGAAAAAATCCAAAAAGATTTCGAAAATTTCAAATACTCGCGTAAATATAAGAAAATATTATAAGTAAGAGTCTCCCCCATGATGGATGAAGCGGTATAAATGATAAAATAAACAAATAGGTTAATATCGCGTTTGTATTATTATTAGCAGTTTTAATCAATATTTTATTACCAATATCGAAATACAGTACAGTAATACATTTTATATAAACAGTATTTTATTTCTAAACTTAAAATCTCTCGATATTTTTATACTTTGTTTTGAAATTGGAAAAGTGTGCTAATAAGTATAGGTCCTAAAGTTATGTTTAATAATATTTTATCCTAAATGACTTTTAAACATACAGGTTGTATATATTTTTGTAATCGCTTCTTAAAAACTTTTACTTGATACCCCACTCGATTGGTTTGGAAAAAAAGTTTTTTTTAAGGACACAAATTGGCGCCTGAAATCCGCCATTTTAATTTTTAACTTTTTGGCCCACGCGTTTGCTCTTTAGAACGCTCCATAGAACAAAGATACATAGACTGATATGATATGGTACAGACTGATAAACACATTACCCTTCTTTGCGTCGCGCACTCGGTTAATAATATTTCAAGTCGCGTCGTATTTCTATTGATCATTAATGTAGGCATGTAATAAGACTCGACCTTTGGATACTAACCACAGCTGTGCGAACTAAAAGTACATGTGTTATAATATATCATTATTTAGATTTCCCTGCATTAATTTAGTGAAGATGGTGGTGGCACGTTTATAGTAAACTCACTTACTAACTAACTTATACAGGAATATTTACTTTTATAATATTGTATTCAGCCTTTTTCAACGTCCCACTGCTGGGCACGGGCCTCCCTTTAATAAGATGGGGATCAGGCCATAGTCCACCACGCTGGCCAATTAGTGCGGGTTGGCGGACTTCACATGTCTTCTGAAAACTTGCTAGGTTCTCTCAGACATGCAGGTTTCCTTACGATGTTGTCCTTCACCGTAAGACAAGCGGTAATCATGTTAAAAATGATTCATACATGGAAATATCAGACGTGCGAGACTTTGAATTTGAATTCGTTCACTCGGTTTCCCAAGCGCGTAACCATTTTGTCTACCACTGCCTTTTGTAATATTAGTATGATAGAAGCCCCACAATTTAAAGTTCCGTCCTCGTACGAAATAAGCTTTTGAGCTGTAGGGCTTCGGAAGAATCCGTAAGTCACATATACTCGTTCATGCTTAAGATACATCCTACTAATATTATTCTACTAATATAATAAACGCGAAACTTTGTAAGAATGTATGTATGGATGTATGTTGTTACTCTTTCACGCCAGAACGGCTAAACGGATCTGAATGAAATTTGACACAGAGATAGATTATAGTCTGGAATAACACACAAACTTTTTATTCTGGAAAAATATACGGTTCCCGAGGGATAGGTTTGTTTTTTTTCTAGAGGCAAACCCGAGCGAAGCGAGGGTGAGCCGCTAGTTATATATAATTTAACGCTAACTAATTAGTTTTTGTAGTTATAGGGGAAGGTGGGGGGACACCGGATAGTTAAGAAGAAGACACAATAAATAAATCACTATGTTATTTATAGAGATAATCAATATTATAAACGTTTAAGTATACCTTAGGCATAACTTTGGTATGAAAATGTTTGAGATCAATGTTAATAACTATAAAATAGAACAATTTTAATGAAAAATTATAAATCCGAATTCACCCCATACCTATGGGTCAAACCGGATAGGTATTTTATATTCTAGGGGTGAATACAGATACTAACAATAAAACTAAATATTCAAATTATTCGCAGTTTTTGCATACAAAAAATATTAATTCTTGCTCAGAACAACCGATGCAACTTCGTGAGCCTATTTAAGTCAAGCAGTGCATTGGTACCATTCATTTGAGGACTTAGTTTAACTGTACTTTTCTCCTCAAACCAAAGACTCGTGATAAAAATACCGATTCGAAAATATCTGATTAGGTATCTATTCTTAATGAAAACCATAGTTTAGTTATTTTTTACATTTTAGTGCCTGGAAGTCGGTTTTTTAAGATTTTATTGTGGTACAGTGGTCAATCCAGTCTCGTTCATGTAAGAAATGATGACATTACAGCTCTATTAAAGCCCAAAAGCCCCTAAATGCTCTTGCAACTGACGTTGCTTCAGGTGATCTTAATGATAATTTAGAATGTCATTTAAGAAATCCACTAACCCAATCTAAGCCAGCCAGTTCAGTTTCTCTATTAAAAGGATGCTTTAAATTATTTCTTTCAGCTAATTGGAATGCCAAACGTCGCAGATCTGTTTTAGTCAATCCAAATAGTAGAGATTCCATAGTTTTGATATGATCGACTAGCATACTTTCCAGCTCATCAGTGAAAACGCATTTTGCAGTAACGGGGTACTTTCTGAACACTTCGTCTTTGGATTTTTCACACTTGATCTTCTTTACACGATCTTCTAAGGAACTTTTGGGTACACTTTATGTAACGCTAAAAGATATTCCATTCTACCTTCTATCACCGAATTTAGGGCTAAAAGCATGTCTGACTCCGACCATTTCAACTTATCTGACTTTTTCACATATGTTCGTGGCATGTTGTCGCTCGCACTCTGTAAATAATAAATAGTAATTAAAAAGAGGATTTAAAACAAACACCCACAATACCTACATATAAAATCGATCGGGGTGAAACCGGGTAGTCGAATTCACCCCGTCCGCTTGTACCCCACAAGTACCATGTTTGAAATATAATAACTAACAGGTTATGTTTACACTCACAGCAACAACCAATACCGTTTTAAAAGGTTAAATATGTATTACTTCTTAAAAAATACAACTGTATATGATAGCACACAGCTAAGGTTAATGATAACACTTTAAAAAAAATTAAATATTAGATAACTTACCCTTGTTTTTAAATTTCGTTATAAAGACTCACGCGCCGAGATGATACCGTCGCCGCGATTTGCAACCGCACTGAGTAAGCGTTCGCGCGTATTTCTCCACTAGCTAGAATGAGACAGCTGTACGTGGAACAATAAAATAGGAACTATCTGTTTTCACCCCCTATCCGGTTTCCCCCCTCATTCCCCTACTTCTTTTACAAATAGAGAGTTCAGAAGAAAGAGAAATCTTTAGCTATTTCTGTTCTGTTACGCCAAAGAAGTATAACTTCTTACGTGCGTACATAAGTACACACACACAAGTTTTTTTTTGTTTTACAATATTTATTACCTAAGTCATGTATGTATACATATATCAATACAAAATTCGTTTCGACAAAAATAGTACCTACTTCAGAAACTATTAGTAAGTTGTAATTCAATCCATTCTGTACAAAACTATACATATTTTAAAAAGTTTTAATTATCGTAAGCCTAAAAGGCCCAAGTGGCTAAAAGTCTGAAAGCTCTAAGAGGTCCCATATGCCACTTATGCAAATGACTGTCTATGTAGTCTCTAGTGGAAAGCTATGTCTAATATATGGACCTTTAGTTTGTGCATCACGCAAAAGCTACAGTATCTCATTATATTATAATTCATTTCAATATACAAGAGTAAAAGCAGTGATAGCCCATTGGTATCGTGCTGGCTTCAAAAACCATGTGAACTTGGTTCAAACTCCGGTTCATGTTAAAAATTTGCATGTGCAAATATCTATTAGATTACCACTTGCTAGAATGGTGAGGAAATCGCGTGCCTTAGTTTTAATTATACTCAGTGAGACGAAAGGGCTGAATATGTATACATACATATAGATGTTTTTTTTAATATTTATTCCACGCTTCGTTGTGTGAAGCGTAAGTATTTAATAAATAAATCAAATCAAATATTCTTTATTGCACACCATTATTTTACATTACATAGTTGAAACAGATTAAAGAGAATTAGTACAATAGGCGGCCTTATCGCTAGAGAGCGATCTATACTAGGCAACCTTTGGGTAGAGAGAAGGAAGGGGTGCAAACCATCTTTAGGAGATCTACATATAAATACATACATAGACAAACAAATTTACATACATACGTACATACATACACACATATACATATTATACATATAAAATATGGCACCATTTAGCACTTTATAAGTTAAGATAGTATTATTTAGTTATTTTTTTTTTTTAATTTAATTACAGCCAATTGGCTTGTTTAACTTGACTTGGTCAAGAGTTCCACAGACGGACAGATTGGACAGTAATGGAGTGAATATAGAAGGAAGAAGAGTATGAAGTAATTTGTAAAGTTAGATTTCGAATAACACTATCTTATCTAATCAAAATTTCATTTTAATTTCATAATGTTGCTTAACTATTCCATTTTTTCAACCAGATAATTGTCTTATAACTACGATATGAATCCACATACAAACTTTTTAGCCTATTTTCATTCCCTAAAGGGATGATTTTCGGGATAAAAAGTATATATGTCCTTCCCAGCGCCTCAAACTATCTTCTTACCAAATTTGATCTAAATCGATTCAGTAGAGCCAGAGATTACCCCCTACAACGTCACAAACTCACAAACTTTACCTCTTTATAATATAGGAATTGATACTAAATAAATAAATTTCATTTCATTTCAATTTCAAAATTTCAGTATAGATATGTAAGTTTATAATAGAATATAGTTAGTATAAAGAAGAGTAAGCCTTTGAAATGGGTAAAAATTTTATTTTGATAAAACTACTTAGACACTACTTGAAACGTCAATAGACCACTCGGGTCTCTACTTAAATGAATTTTGTATCTATAAATTGTTATTTGTTACGTAAACGAATGTATCGAATAAAAAATTGCCTGTAGCACTTGGTCGTAATATAGTTTCCGGATTGTATCGTGTCGTATAAGCACATGGTTTTCGAGATTACTTACATCCTACATCCAAACATACAAACTTTACCTCTTTATATTAAAATAATAGTAATGTCAATATACAACTACGCAAGAGATATTATAGTGCACAAGTGTACGCGCAGACAAGTGCACTCTGTATTCCTTCACTTGCTGGCTTCAAGTGCTCTCCGAGGCACAGGTTTGATTTGCCAACTTCCCAATTCCGGCACACTAAGGGATTCGATAACTAAACTTTAACCGCCGCAGGACTCGAACCTAGAACTTTTGGATCTATAGCCGCACACGCCAACCCAATACACAATCTCTTTATAATATTAGCGTTGTTTGGTAAAATAAAAACAATTTGTATAACTTTATTAATAACTTCTCCATGTTAATGACAGCTGTTATTAAGCAGGTGCTTGCGGTTTTGATTCTCGTATATAAATATTTATTTGCTTAATTTCAACCTTATTAATAGCACCATCCGATATCGTTACACAATCTATCTTATTATATTATGGAGAGGTTATATTTGTTAGTTAGTCTAACCTAAAACTACTAAAATGTATATAATGAGTCTTTGAAATATATAAAAACTTTAAAAAAGAAGAAACTTTACTGAGGTGTTCAGAAGAAAGCATTACAATGAAAATACGCAGATTATTATTGGAGAATTATCAATTATTTATCTGTCAGGCAACTTAGCCATATTGTATACTAGCGGCTCACCCTCGCTTCGCTCAGATTCGCCTCTAGGAAAACAAAAACAAACATATCCCATGGGAACCGTACATTGTTCCGGGATAAAAAGCCTATGTGTTATTCCAGACTATAATCTGTCTCTGTGCCAAATTTCACCCAGATAAGTTCAGTCGTTCTGGCGTGATTGATATTGATGGCGTGATATCCAAACATCCATCTAAACTTTAACATATTTTATAAAATTAGTAGAATTATATGATATACGCTACGAATCATAGGAGTGGAATAGTCCATACTAATATTATAAAGAGGTAAAGTTTGTGAGTTTGTGTGAACTGTAGGGGGTAATCTCTGGATCTACTGAACCGATTTCGATGAAATTTGGTAAAAAGATAGTTTGAGACCCTGGGAAGGACATAGGATAATTTTATCCTTATATTGCTTTTTTCGGAAATCATCCCTTAAAGGGCTGAAAATGGGGATGTAAGTTTGTATGGGGAATCAACCTAGGGAAGAACTCGAGCGAAGCGAGGGTGACTCGCTAGTTATACATAAATGAACTAGCTAACTAGCGAGCAGAGCTATGAGCAACAACTTGTATGGTATACTAGTAAAAGTAAAAATAGATATAAACTTTTTACATTTATAATATTCACGAAATGACTTATAATAAGCCAAAAAGTCTTATACAATGCTCATCTCTTTATAAGAGCACCCCAGAGCTCCATTCAAAGTCCCCCGATAAAGTTTCAAACTATAAAATATTATATAAAAACTCAACGCCCTTTGTTTTTGTTTACAATGTTTTGTACATTTCTATCTTAATAATACTCGTAGCTACAGGTTTTAAGGAGAAATAAAAATGATATCTGCCCTAATGTATTGCTTAGCTTGTTACACCAATAGGCGTTTATTGAAATTTTGAACACCCACCTATAATCCATTAATTTAGAAAAAAATGTTAAATGTCACAATTGACGTAATCTGTACATATAATAAAATTGTAACTAAGCCGAATCTGTACATTAATTTTTTTTTTTGGAAAATCTTATCTTTAATCTAATCTCTTTGTCTGTCTGTCTGTTACTGCATCACAGAAAAACCACTGGAGGGATTTTGATGAAAAGTTTGGTGACATACATATGACATAGCTGGTTATCCGGGTCAACGTATAGGATACTTTTTACCGCAGGAAAATATCTCATTTCTGAGAAAAAATACAAAAACTGCAATGTAAAAGTATACTTACTTACATATATGTAAAACCGAACCTACCTGTTTTTGGTCATCTGAACGCGGACGGAGCCGCGGTGAATGCTAGTTATTATATGAAATGTTGCACAAATAAAACGTACTTTATATTTTAAAAGTAGTAGTTAGTAGTAGTAAAAGTTTAAATAGTTTTAAATAAAATCAATATCCATGTTATTTATTTATTTATTGTAGGTATGTAATTAGTTATTTTAAACTACTCAACAAATCCTAATACGTGTATTATCACTAAAAAACTATGTAAGAGATATATGTTTATTTCTGGTCCTTAAATATGAGCGAAGCAATGAACTTTGAGACGTTTAAAACCTTAGTCTCTCTCATGACGAAGATTATCAACATCAAATTTATCAAAAATGAAAATAAATCCGCGAAAAAACGAAAAGGTTTATTTTAAAAAGTACTGAATTATTTTATTCCAGTATTGATCTAAAAAGATAGTTAAAAGGAGTGTGAGAGATATATATTAAATATTATTATCATTCAGGCCATAGTCCACCACGCTGGCCAAGTGCGGGTTGGCGGACTTCACATGTCTTTTGAAAACTTGCTAGGTTCTCTCAGAAATGCAGGTTTCCGCGCGATGTTTTCCTTCACCGTTAAGACAAGTGGTAATCATGTTGGAAAATGATTCGCACATGAAAATATCGGAGGTGCGAGACCCGGTATGTGAACCCGCATCACACGGTTTCGCGAGCAAGCGCGTTGCCACTGGGCTACCGCTACATTAATTTCCTCATCTTATATTATTTCAACTGATTTTAGTTACAATTACCAATTGACAAGACCGGTGAACTTTACATGTTCTCTGAACAGACAGGGGTACAAAACCACCAACTTCCCAATTTTGGGGTGTTACTGAGAATTTCTTAACACAATACAACTATAGCTACACTTTACCTGGCCTGGGACTCGAACCTAGGACTGGATCTGCAGCTATATATGCTAGCCACTAGACAAACGAGGAAGTTAAAAATAAATAAGAACTTCGTTACTACATTACGACTACATTATTCGATATTTTACATATATAATACAACCCAATAAATATTTATGATCAGAATTACTTGAATCTTGGTATTAATGCTCTTCACTACAATTAAATAATTATATACTTTAGCACTTTTTAAATGAAAATATATAAGACGAAAACTCAAATTAGATTTCGTCAATTTATATCTATAATATAAAAATGTATCGTTGAATGTGTTGGTAAGCACAAATCTCGAGAGCAGCTGAACCGATTTCGCTAATTCTTTTTTTAGAATATTTTTTGAAGTACGAGGATAGTTGTTACGGAGAGAAAAAATTAAGTGTTAGTGGAGAGGTTCCGGGAAGGAAAAACAATTGAGTGACGTTAGTATCGTATAAATATTAATGCCAATATTTGTCAACATTATTAACAAAAAAAATTAAAATTTATATGGCTAACGCTGGCTAACACCTATTTACCCGAAACGAAACTAACGAACCCGAGCGAAGGGAGGGTGAGTCGCTAGTTCTTAATATAAATTGAAAATAATTATAAATATATCTTTGAAAAAAGAATATATGTATATATTCTTTTTTCCTTTTTCCTTTCTCAATGTTTACATGTATTTATTGGTGAATGTTTTGTACACTAGTTATTGATATACATATCAGTGTGTGCTACTTTTCAATTTTCTTAATATTTTGTGTGTTTGTGTTAATGTTAAATATGTGTATTGTAAGTGTGCTTATGAAATAAATAAAAAATTAAAAAAAATTGATGCTATTTGAAAAAAAATCGATTAAAATAATGTATAAATAAATACATTAAGCATACGTTATCAATACGTTTATTACTTTTACATGACCGATAGTTGAGGACGTATTGTAGCGAGCATGCATTGTAAGTAAACAATAGAAAATAAATACACAATACAGTCATATGTGGTGTATGTGTTTATGAAAAGAATAGATAAAATAGTTAAGTTTTGTTTTGGTTAATAAATATTTTAGGGTCTCGTACTTTAGAACCCTATTATTAGTTTAATCTGATGCTCAGCTATTTTGGCCAACTCCGAAAAGGATAAAAGCAATGACTATGCGTGATTTTTTTTAAATTTGTATACTATTTCTAACATTGTTATTTATTTGAAAATATAAAATGCAAAAACAAAAATTTAGTATGATTTTTAATTTAAAATATCATACTGATACGGATACTTTATACGCTCTGTTACGATAACACTTTGACGTCATATTCGGTCTGACCAATGGCACGCGTTTCAACTACTTTAATTTCCCACCTATATTTGCACTTTTTAATAATAAATATTTTCTTAATCAAAAAGAAATTACACTAAAAATATTGATATAAATTGAAACAAAAAGCCTCAGTCCTGAGAAGAACTGGCGAAAGAAACTTAACAAAAAAAAATACAGCCGAATTGAGAACCTCCTCCTTTTTGAGGAAGTCGGTTGAAAATAGAAGTATCTTCTAGAAACTTCTTTTCTTAATATCTTTTTAAATATACAGCTCAATCGTTTTTCTCTATCGTTAGTACTTAATAATAAAAGTATTAATAAATTTAATTACATCAAATGGTAGTATCTATACTAATATTATAAAGAGGCAGAGTTTATTGTTTATTTGTTTGATTGTATGTTTAAACGCGCTTGTCTTAGGAACTACTAATTCGATTTGAAAAACTGTTTTAGTACTAGGTAACCCGTTTATCGAGGAAAGCAATAGGCTATATATGTATTATGCCGGAAAAACGTCCGGTTCCTGTAGGATAGATTTGTTTTTACCTAGGGACGAACCCGAAGAAATACGAGGGTGAGTTGCTAGTTAAAAATATAAGTAAACCATAAACGAGCACATAAATAGTATTTACATAGCTAATGAATAGAACCGTTCCCACAATGTCAAAACATTTACCGCAAACCAGTGACAGATCATTTGCTATGGCAACCTATCTTTATATTGTGGCAATATCTGCTGTATATTTGATTCGATATATAATATCGTATCATTCAAACATCGTGTCTGTTTCAATACGTTCTCCTTAGACAGGTTGATTTTTTCTAATACGGGTATGTTTTGCTCATAGGTAGCTAAAATTACAAAATAAAATAGGGGAAGTGGTTATAATTCAGTTTGCAAGAGATAAGTAAATATTTAAACAAATGTATTATATATATACATATATATATATATATATATATATATATATATATATATATATATATATATATATATATATATATATATATATATATTTCAAATTAAGCCATGATTAAGAGTTAAAATGTATAAACAAATATTGCTACGGTTGTCTTTTTGTGCGTAGTACTTTTTCTACTAATATTGAGAGAATTCTCCCGAAAGGTTTACATTATGTTCTCCGATAATAATTTTTGAATGTATATTATTATAATTAATTAAAAGTAATGAAAATTTTGTCTCCAGTCTAAAACAAATCTGCTAATTAAAAAGCGACGTACAATAAATGGCTTGTGATTTGTTTACGTCATGAAGTTATTGTACTTTGGTGACTAAATAAATATTCAATTTCAAATTGAAATTAATGATTCCGTGAGATCCAGTGAGCTTTCAATATACTTTACAAATGATATCTTTATTTGAGCATGTTTTCTTTTGTTATATTAAAAGGCATATGTCAAACCGTTGCTTTAACTATAATTATGATGCATCCACTATGCCTAACCGGTAATAGAACCTGCTATTCAAAGTGCGATAGGCTTTAAATATATTTGACTTCATTTATATCATGTTTTTGCCCTATTTCCACGCAACTGGTAGGCATTGACATAAGCTACATTTTAATCACGACTATAATTCTAATTACTAACATTATTACAATAAATACTTTTCAAATTGAAAGGAACACCAAATTTTTACTTTACAATACTCTTCTTATAAAGCTATAATTTTATTTAGTTGTATAAAAGTAGTAAATAACATGTTCCTTTATATTTCTTCAGTCTGACAGCATCAATCTATCTAGTAATACCTCTTTCGCGCCATACAATGTATTTTTAACTATAAAAATTTAATTTCTTCACAACACTGTTGACATTATACATAATATATGCATAAAATAATATTTCGCTGTTGGGATCATTTGAATTTTACTAATATATTACAATATATTATAAACTAGCATTGCCCCCGGCTCCGCTCGCGTTCAGATGACCAAAACCGAAATTCTTAGGTTTTACATACTAATATACTCTTACATTGCAGTTTTCGTATTTTTTCTCAGTAATGAGACATTTTCCCGCGGTAAAAAGTATCCTATACGTTGACCCGGATAACCAGCTATTACCCTACCACATCAAAAACCCTCCAGTGGTTTTTCTGTTATGCGGTAACAGATAGACAGACAAACAGATAGACAGACAGACAGACAAAAATTCTAAAAACTGTAGATACGGCCTCTATATCGATAATAATGTCTATTTCAATAAGATTTTTCAAAAAATATTTAATGTACAGATTCGACTTAGCTACAATTTTATAATATGTATAGATAAGTCAGATATTTTTTTTAAGCTGTTACTATTGGAGATGGGAGCTTCAAATGTAGCAGTTTTACGCGACGAAGATACATATAAAAGTAAGTTTTTTTTTCAATTCCTTATAATCATTATTATTGAAACAACTTGAATTCACGTTATAAAGAAAAAAAAAATAAAAAATATTCGCACAAGAAACAACATTGAATTTATATATGGCAAAATTAAAAAAAAGTTATTTTTGATAAATATATTGTGCGTTTTTTTAACGTTTTGAAACATAGTGAAATTATTCATGTTTTTAAATATCTTAGTACATTAGAACCCAAAATATAAAACAAATTTTAAATCGCTAACTTACTAAACGTTAAAATAAAATTATTTGAAAAAATTATAACGCTTTTTCATGCACCCAAGTAAGTTTATAAGAAATAATTTTTGTACAAGTAATAGAAATTTTGAAAATGTTGAGTATAGAAAGCCTTTTGATTGTGCGTCTCATAAAATATTAATCAATAAACTGCATCACTATACCTTTAGAAATAAGACACTCAACCTTCGGACTTCGTATTCAAATAATACCTCTTTCTTTCTAAAATACAGAAGGTGGATGTCAATGGCAAGAGATTTCTTAGGGCTCCACTAGATATGGGAGTTCCACAAGGGTCTATTATTAGGTTATTTTTTTCTTCATATAAATAGAGATAATGTTGTTCAATTTCAATACATATACCCATATAATATGAGGACATTAATAATACTCTTTGAAAGGCTTTTCATTGGCTTAGCGATGAAAATTATGAAATTTACTATTAAATATTAAAAAAAAATAAAAAAAATTATAATCAATAATATTATGCTTGTTTGATAAGGTAATATTGAAATATTAAAACATGTAGGAAAATGAGGAGACCTGTAGAGTCAATTTAGTTTTAGTATAGTCCCGATGAGAGCTAGTGAACCAATTTGAGCAAACAAAGTGTTTTTTTTTTTATTTATTTATTGGTTCATTTAATTGGTTTTAAGAAAACCAAAAAAATTACCTACATTTTTTTTATTATTATTAATCTTCCTATTGTATGTAAATGCCTGTATTATTTATTACGTAATATAATAATACTCGCAGTATATAATAAACTATATTATAAATTATATTGGTTCAACCTGTTTGTTTAAATCTTTGTAAAATATAATATGGACGTTTACGACTTTGTAGCTACAAATTGCGCTATTCACAATATAGACAGTGCATAGTGTAGGGAACTGTAACTGCTTATTTTATTATCTACACATACATATAAGCAACAAAATTGTATCGAGGTCAAGATTTTTTAATGCATATTTTGAAAGTTTTTTATTTAGAGGATGTTATGGATGTATGCCGGTGACTTTAATATTATAAAGTGTTTTTTTTTTATATATATATATTATGTATAATCGCGTGTTATTTAAAAAGCCTTCAAGAATTTCAAAAAGCTAATTTCTTGTTTAAATTAGTCTTTTAAATTATTATTAAATTCTAGTTGTAAAATACGTTAATAAACAGTAGCTTAGTACAATATATTTCAATTCAATTCAATTCTTTAGGTTTGTGGCTTCTATGAGTACCTTTGGGCATAATATATTTAAAATATCTATATGTATCACCTTCAAGCCGTTGTCACACCATGAAAATGTCATAAACACCCATACAAACTTTTTCATTGAAATTTTTTATACAAATATTGTTTTGTACCTAACGGAGAGATGTATGATATATACAATAAACGAAATCTGCATTAGCGTAAGTCAGAGATTATCGTCGCTCTAAAACTTTTGCAGTATCAGGAAAACTACCAATGTTTTGGAATATGTAGTACTCAAAGTTATTTATGGGAATACAAACCTCACATTTTTCAACTCTGCAGGAACTGAATTTAAAATAAATAATGTCTTAATGGTTATTCATAGTATTTTAATAGGTTATCAAAATTTCATGATAATCAGTGATAATAAAATATCAAGTGTTTTAAAATATTATATTTTTTTTGCTGTCTCGATTATTATTTATTACCAAAAGTTATATTATATATATATTTATATTATATAGTATTATATTATATAATAGTAGTTAAGTTATATTATATATATATATATTATATAGTTCCAATACTTTTTCGTCCTCTTATAATAAAAAATATAGGATTGCAGCGTGTAGTTTTAATTTCACTTCACCTACCATACATTTTGATCTTACCACAATCTCGTCGTGACGTGAGGCGAAAAGCGTGATACTCACCGGAATGTCCCATATTGGGTACGAGCTAACATATTTAGTATGTCATGCCAACAATAAGTAGGCCGTTTGTTAT
The DNA here is from genome assembly GCA_921882275.1 of Brenthis ino. Taxonomy (NCBI): domain Eukaryota; kingdom Metazoa; phylum Arthropoda; class Insecta; order Lepidoptera; family Nymphalidae; genus Brenthis; species Brenthis ino. The sequence continues at coordinate 14,165,418 of OV170222.1, forward strand.
AAACGTCAAAGGCCTACCTCATACTCGTATAATAGATTGCCTAACCCACTTCTATGGTTCCAGTAATATTATGAAATAACTAGCAAAACCCCACTTTGTAAACTTCCTTAGGAATAGAAACAAAGAATTAATCTCATTCTTAGTTATTTTAGGAAGTGCGGAAGCGGAAAAACGGAAGATGTGAGCTATTTCATCTTACACATAGTATCGAATGAAAAGAGACGAATTAATAGAACGAGAGAGAATGTGTATGATGAAGTTGTATATGAAAAGATTTTATTATTATTCTTTTATATTTCTTATTATTTACAATAAAGAAACTATTGGATATTTAATTATACATACAAAACAAATATACACTTAATTATTACTGTACAAGTCATGTCCGCGCGGAATTGTGGCAAGAATGCTAGCCTCATTCAACCGCTGAATGGCAATGCCGATTTTTTAGGAGAAAAACGAGCCAGCTTGTTGTATATATATATATATATATATATATATATATATATATATATATATATTATAATATGTAATAAGCTAATGTATAATTATCTGCGTCGAAGGAGGACAAACTAACAAACATCGCATTTGTTATTAAGTACGAATACTTAAAGTATGCATAATATATTATTACTGCATAAAATTCGTGCATTAATTTATGATATTTTTTGATATTAACACATACGAAGTTGTTATATAAGTTATTTTAGTAGTAAAAAAATAAAAAAGATAATTTTAGTCCCCTTGAATTACTTTTACCAGTACTCCCGAGACTTTTTCTTTGTGAACTGGTGGCAATAGACTCATGACGTTCAGTAAAAAACTGTAATAATTTAATGCTGAATATTATTTTGGATTTGAATGAAGTATATCGCAAATATAATATTAAATATATTATTCTTTTCTTTGATGATATTCGAGGTCGTTCACATAAAATTATAAATGAAATTTAAAATAAAATAATGTATAGCTTGAATAACATTTTACATCGGCTTTAAGGAAGATTGATTTATGATACAGCATTGTTCTTTTAATTATTGCTTGTAATATATAAAAGAGTATTATTAAATAAATCTTTTATATTAATGGAATCATGAATATAAGAAATTATTTATTACTAGCGAGTAGCGACTCATCGTCGCTCCGCTTGGGCTCGTCCCTAGCTACGTTTTAACGTTTAGTATAGATTTCTCAGAGATGAGATATTTTCCCGCAGTAAAAAGTATTCTATATGTTGACCCGGATAACCAGCTATCGTCATACCAAATTTCATCAAAATCTGTCCAGTAGTTTTCTCAGACAGAGCGACAGACAGACAGAGACACAAACAGACAGACAGACAGGCAGAAAAAAAATCTAAAAACTATAGATATTGTATCAATAATAATGACTATTTTAATAAGATTTTCCAAAAAATATTTAATGTACAGATTCGGCTGTTAGAATTTTATTACATGATAGTATTGATATGAATTGACAGAGGACATTTAAACAAATAAATAAATATATGTAACCCTAAAGCGTCATTTTTCTGCGTTATGTGGAGGTAAAGATTGGCGTATAAGAACTATGGGAACTAATATCTGAAGAGCGCGTAATATCAGATTTCAATTGACTAACACGGCTAACATATAAATCGATAAAAGTTTACAATAAAAAATAGTAGGTACTAAAAATAATATAACAAAACGTTTTAAATAATAAATTGTCATTTTTGTAAATATAAATAAATATTTTTCATACGTTACTATATATTACTATTTCTATATAGTTGCAAAAAGTAGTATTGGGTAAAAGTTATATATGTTTTGGACCAGAAACTAAGATTGGACACAAAACTTGGTCCGACCCGGGACTGCAACCTAGGATCCTCAAATTACAGCCGTAAATTCTAGCCTCTAGACCACCGAGTCAGTTCTTAAAAAAAGTCTATCTATTTTTAAACATTTTTGTTTGAAATCACAGAATTCTAGTACATAACCTTATAAATGTTACTTCGCCCGTAAACAACGATGTTACATAAGTCTGTAGAGCAATTTCAACCAATTTGCATTAAGTTATGTTGGCCATCGCCAAAACGTAACAAACGACATGGATATTTCACACAATAACAATCTTTTTCCTTAAAGGAATTGTATAAAATATTGAGTTTTAATGTTATGCTGTGAGAAAAACGTTTTGTTTCAACGCCAAATTCGAGTGCCTGCGTCTTACGTTACACGGTCAGTTGATTTACTCATTTACATGACTATAGTTGTAGGTTAGCCATGATTGCTTTTTTGGGAAAAAATGATTTTTTATTATATTTTCTTAGATTTACGCGTTTAGTGGGTTACTTTAGATAATCTTGCGACGATCAGAATAGACCGTTCATGATCACAGTGATATCCTATAGCTGCAATAAATGAAATAAATAAAAAAATTTATACATAACACTTACTGTTCTCAGTAGAGAAAAAAAAGTCATGTAAATTATACTGTCTGTTCAGCGGAGTGGAGATCAAAGTCTATGTCCGATCCCAGAATGCAATCTATGTTCTTTGCCAAATTTCATCAAAATCTACTCAGCGTTTTGAGCGTTAAAAGGACAACAGTAACAAACATAATTACTTTCACATTTATAATATTACTATGGATAAATATTTTTAACGGTGCCATTGAAACGGGGATGTTTCCTTGAGTTTTATTGAATAGCAGGTACTGCTGGCTTTTCTAGCCGGTGAGTTTTCACATAATCAGTTATATGTATGCAGGTTAAAAAAAGTTTAAGAATCCCTGTAGCACGAAGAACAGTTCACTGCGGATGGTGGCCCAAAAATCAATGTTGGTAGAATGAAAAGGAACTACTTACTCGTAAATTTAAATGAATTTTATCCTTCTACGTCAAGTGTTTTCAATTAAATGTATATATATATATATATATATATATATATATATATATATATATATATATATATATATATATATATATATATATATATATATATATAAGTATGCAAATAAGATCGCAGATATGTATATTACATTTGAAACCACGTCTGAAGTAGCTTAGTGTACTGCCATTGTAACCGGTCACATGCATATTTTATATGCTGTCCAGCATCTTATACAATTCTAAATGTATCAAAGACATTCTTATAGTAGGGTCTTGAATTTTGTAAATATATTGTTTTAGTGAATTGCCCAAACGGGCTGCTAGTTTCGGTCGTATGTAATATTTATTATGAATGCGTTCTAGTTTCCCTAAGTTAGTAGTTACTTAGTAGTTAGAGTAGTTAGTAGTAAGTTTAGCCTAATTAAAAAGAACAAATAAACAATATTGATAAAGTGCTAGCTAGGAGTTTAAAAGAATATTAAGTGAAGCGTTTTCTTAAACTGGATATCTCAATATATATGTATGTACGAAATTTTGTTACATTCTTTCGCATTTCTTCGCGGGTTTTGATTTTGGTTCGCGTAGTTTCAAATGCTTCACAGCAAACATGGTCATAAGAAAGACCATATCTCCTATATCATGTCCTTATCCGACCTTCAATCCGCGGAAAAATCCGAAAAGATAGTTTTATTTAAAATATCATAATTATTTATATGATTAAAAATAACACCATAAAGTCTCCTCCCAGACTACAGGTAGACTCCCAGGTCTGAAAAACACTTAGCCCGTAAAACTACATCTACACTACTATTATAAAAGTAAATATTTGTATTTTTGTATGTTTGTCATGAATAAACTCAAAAAACGACTTAACCGATTTATATGAAATTTAGTAAGAAGATAGTTTGAAACCCTGAGGAGGACATAGGATATTTATTATTCCAGGAATCATCCTTTAAGGGGGTGAAAATGTGGATGAAAGTTTGTATGGGGAATTAACCTAGGGACGAACCCGAGCGCAGAGAGCGTGAGTCGCTAGACAGACTATGGCTTTGACAGATAATTATAATACGCACACAACTACAGCTTAAAAACTATAAACGTAATTACAACTTAATTGGCCTCATCATTTTTACTGACTAATGTATAAAACTTATCTCAACCAAACGAACGCAAATTTGAACGAAGGCTTAGCTTTAACGTAGCCATTGAAAATTTACACTATATCCGAATCGCTTTCGGCTTCATTAAATCGGCTCGCCAAATTAGTATTATCATCTAAAATACGTTCAATTCATACAATAATTAATAGTGAGTCGACTCTAGATTTGTTTACACTTTGCAAGTAACATAAAAGTGAAGTAAATAAAATCGAGCTAAAAACGTATTGAAACCATTCATTAAACGTATCGTCAGTCTGATTCATTAATTACGCTACATTATAATTTTATGGGCTAGCATCAATTGAAATCACTTCAAAGTAATCACGTTTTTATAAACTGTTAAAACTTCCTAGCTAATTAAGTCTGACATCACTAGTGTTTATTTGTTTGATATAATCTTGGTATAAAATGATATATAATAAGGAAATGGACATTTATAGATATAAAGATTAGACTGTGTCCGAACATTGCAGTTATATTTAATTATAATTATATTCATCTGTATATATGCAGGTGGTCCCAACAAAAAAAATATCGAAATTCAACCATATTCCATTCTTGAAAATTTAAGGAAAACCTATTTTGTATCTATGTAAGAATTTACCTATCTACATATATAAAAAAATAACTGTTTCCAAAAAAAAATTATAACACTAAAACCCGCCAATAACTACTAAACAAAAAGTGTTGTCCAACTTCAAAAGCTACTATCAATTCGATCGTATATTTTTTATTGGTGCCTATAATAATTATTATAATTATTTTGCTATTTAACGTTTTACTTCTAGGGACGGGCCTCCCTTCAATGCAAAAGAGATCATGTCATAGTCCACCACGCAGGTCAAACGAGAGTTGGCAAACTTCACATGTGTTTTGACAATAATTAAGTTTTGTCAAAAAAAAGAAAACAGATTTCCTCAAGATGTTTTCACTTACCGTAAGGTAATCATGGTAAAATGATTCATATATAAAAAATCAGAAGTGCAGGACCTTGAACCTGCTTCCCTTGGTTTGCTAAGGTAATGTCTTACCTCTGGACTACCACTTAATATACACACAATATACAACATATATATAGCACATATTATGTATGTTGTATATTGTATATCTATATTCACTATTAAATTATTACAATTTTTTACTGAACGTCATGAGTCTACTACCAGTTCGGAAAGAAGAAGCCTCAGACCTGAGAAGAACTGGCGAAAGAAACTCAGCGGGACTAACTCGTTATCTTTTTTTAAAATTTAAATTATAATTTACAATATTTTTATCAAGTTATGTCTTGAGAACTCATAGGTATGTTATTTTGTTTTTGTTCGATTTTATAGTATACTAGTGACTCACGTTTAAACATTACCGTTTAGTATAGAATTCTCAGAGATGAGATATTTTTCCGCAGTAAAAATATCCTATGTGTTGACCATACCAAATTTCATCAAATTCTGACTAGTAACTTTCTCGTGATGCGGTCACAGGCAGACAGACAGAAAGATAGACGGAAAGACAGAAAAAAATCTAAAAACTATAGATTCGGTCTGCATATCGATAATAATGACTAATTCAATAAGATTTTCTAATAAATATTTAATGTACAGATTCTAATCTGTTAGAATATTATTATAATATATACAGATAATATTTTAGATACAGCTTTTGCACACAGTTATAATGATTACTTTTAACTTAAAAAGCTAGATACGTTTTTAACTGAACGTAATAAAAGAGACTCGTAAAAACGAATTAAACGAGCCCATACTCGAAGATCTAATAGCCAATAAACAGTTCCACCATTTTCCTGACTCGATCTTTAAATAGTAATCTCGATGGCATTAAATTATTGTATTGTCATCCGGATCTTACAGTCTTACAAAGTTTCTAATTGACTCGATGGTTAGAAGTTAAAATCAAAACGTTAAAATCGACGTTCAAGATTTGTTTATAACAATAATGAGATAAGCGTACAAAATCGTTATATATTTTGTTAATATTTGTTTTTTTTTATTTATTACACAAAATAATAAGAAATTAATAAACATACTTTTAGATCAATAAATAGTGATTATTATTCATTAATAACAAAAGGTCACCTTATACCTAATATTAAACGAGCAATTCTTGTATATATATTTTATTTCGTGTATCTTGGAAATGGCTTTAAGGATTTAGATCAAATTTTCTATTTAAATAAAGTTTTGCTTCTCAATTATATCTAGATGTCTTTTTGAAAAAAATAACGCAATTAAATAATAAAAAAAAAATCATCATCTCTCTCGCTCGGTCATCCAGGTACAAAAGTACGAGTATATACGCTACAAACTTCTGGCAGATAGATTCCTCATAGGGAGTTGATATCCACAAGGGGTAAACTTAAGGGGGTAAAAAAGGGTTGAAAATTTGTATGAAAATTCGTTATATTTAAAATACGTGTGTAGAGCCGCGGGCAAATGCTAGTATTATATATTAGAAAAGTATATATTTACGATTTTAAAATCAATAAATTTCTATAAAACATGTCTTTTATTACAATAACACCCAAGGTTGAGAATTATCACCCCACACGAGCTATATAAAAAGTTGCCATATCTGTCATTATATTCTCTTTGAATGGGATATAGCGTAAAGATATGTATATTTTCCTGTTGTTTTAAAAACTGTGTTTAAAATAAAAAATACGCTACGTCGTCGCTAGAAAAACATCGAGGTTGATGTTGCATGAAGTTTTTGTGTTGTACAGAAGTATAATAATTTATAAAATAATAAGCTTCTGTTTAAAATACGTATATTATTTAATTGATGAGAACATACATAGAATTTATCATTACTTTGTTTGATTTTGATCTCATCTTAACTTAGACTACCATTCTAATGTATAATATAATAAACATTTTAAATAAAACTATCATTTCGGATTATTTCGCGGATTTATTTTGATTTTTGACATCCAGGAATAAACAGGTAAATTAAAGAAGTTAATTGCTCGTATCGTTTTCCGGACCGAACCAAGTATCAAAATGTAGATAATTTTAAGACTTTAATGATATAGGGTTGTCATACCATAACATCAGACCAGAGAGTTTTTAGTAAAAAATTGCCTGGAGCAAATTTTTGGTGAAAACCCCCCTCGTCGTGTTTGTTAATTAATATGTTTTGTGGTTAAAAAAATATACTTCTTCTGGAAAAAGAATGAGGGGTCCACCACATATATCGGGTTCTTAGACCATAATATCAACATCAAAATCTGTTAGTTTATTTTTATACTCCATCCTATTCTCTGGGGATTTTGTGTCAATGTTCAAATACAAACTATCTATACAATATTTAATAGTACATAATTGTACCAAATTAGAGTATAAGTTAAAGAAAGCTTTTTGTGTATTAGTGTGTCACATTAAAACGGGTGGGCGGATTTGGATGTAATTTAGGTATACATATTATTGTAGATATATAATATGGAGTAACACATAGCCTACTGTTAGGACCTAGGTGCCTAACAGTAGGATATGTGAAATGCATTTAAGCGAAGCGACAAAATAACAACGAACTGACAAAATGCATCCAATTTGTAATATTAGAGTAATAGGTATTAATATTTATAAATTTTCAACTCGTCTTTTGGTAGCTGACAGCAGCGTTCAAAGCCGGGACAATTAGACAGACAACTATCGTCCATTGTATGGATCTAAAGACTGACAGGCATGATGATGGGTAATTTTGTGATTGGCCCATGTCAGAAAATTTAGCGTTAACAATATTTTATTTATCTACTCGGCTTTTACTTCCTATGTAGGTAAACAAAGATTTATTTTAGCCTGGCTCAATTAGTTTCTATGCATGACTTAGCATAATGTTAAGGAACAAACCTTTCCTAAATAAATAAGTTATAAAATCCACCGTTTTTTTAAATGGGCTGGTTATACGAATATATATATATATATATATATATATATATATATTCGTATTCAGTACCTTTTTAACGTCCCACTACTGGGATGAGGCTCCTTTCAATGCGAAGGGGATCTGGCCATAGTCGACCAGGCTGGCCGAGTGCGAGTTGGCGGACTTCACGCCTTTCGAAGACTTGCAAAGTTCCTTTTTTACCGCAAAGCTAGTAATAATTGTGTTGGAAATGATTCGCACATCAACATAGTCCTGAGGGTGCGCGTTATCAATTGGCTAGTGTCGTGATTTCCTTAGTATTGAGTGAAAAATATAAAATTCTATAGCTTAAGTGATTGTAAACCCAATTCAAGATTTTATTTAATCACAAAAAATATTGTAGGTATTAGAGATTTTAAATCACAGACATAAAATCTGTATTTATGAAATCTATCTTGCTTTTGTGACTTTTAAATATAACTATTTATCTTATATTATAAGGGCTCTACCCTATTTTTAGTATCATTATAAGTACAATAATAATTATATTTGTTTGTTTATTACATTTTAGTTATTATAATAATATTATTATTGTGTGAGGGTATTTTTACTTCTATTGAAAAAATAGAAAGTAACATTTATAGTACAATTGTGTTTGTTTCCGGTAACTATTAAATAACTAAAATTATCCAACTATTTAAAAAAGATTAAAAAAATATTAAAGCAATAAAATTCAGATGAATTTAGTAAGAAAAAATATATTAACAAAGCTTGTTTTTGGACATCACAGTTCTTTTACTCATCCATTACTTTAAAATTATCTACTAACTGTCCTCTGTTGTCGTCTGAAAATTGACAGCCATAGAATGATAATTGGCTTAAGTTAGATAACAATGTTGTGTTTATTTAGCAACTACCTTCGGTTTTACTTGTATTATTAGCAATTACATATTTACTTAATCTATACTAATATTGTAAAGGGGAAAGGGTTGATTTTTAGTTTGTTTGTTTGTACCGAATATGCTCCGAAACTATAGAACCGATTTAAATGAAATTTGGTAAGAAGATAATTTGAGACCCTAGAAAGGATAAAAGATAATTTTTATCTCGGAAATCATACCTTAAGGGGGTGAAAATGAGAATGAAATTTTGTATGGGGAATCAACTTAGTATATTATAAATATAAAAGTTGCTCTGTTTGTTTGTTTGGTCACCAGGCTACTTATACCACTGAACTAATTTCGAAAATCAAATATAGATTGCATCAGTATGGACGTAGACTACTTCTTATAGATGCCGAGATTATTATTAAAAACCTACTAACTCTAATATATTCTTAGTTTTTTTTCTTGTTTTTATTTCTTTAAAGTATTTCTTTATTTATTTTCTTTAAAGTAATGTTTTATTTTATACATAGAAAGAAAGATGCAATTGTCAACGCTAAAATAATCGTTATAACTCAACTGTCGAAATAGAATAGACGAATATTCAGTTATGAATTGGTGCACCAATTTCAAAATCTAGTCTTAAATAAAGACCTAGATTCTGAAATTATCTATAGACATAGTATAATTGAGAGAGAATACAATATAAATTTATTTAAGGAATAACCTTCGAATGAACGAAGTTTACCTTTAATTTCTATTGCTTAGAACCCTTTACTTTTTGCTAGGTATTTTAAATGGTATAGAGTATATTATTATATATGTATGTATCTATGTATGTGTAGAGTATATAATGTAGATATTTGTATATGTAAATGTAATTTATTCAAACCTTTTGAACATCCCACTGCTGGACCTTCCCTCAATATAACGGGGGATAGTCCACTACGCTGGCCAAATGTGGTTGGTGGGCTTTACATGTCTTTCGAAAACTTGCTAAATTCTCTCAGACATGACGGTTTCCTTAAAGTATTTTCCTTCATTCTAAGACTAAGTGGTAATCATATTGAAATATGTAATTTTTAACATAACAAAATACAAGACACACAGCAAGTGTAAAACATGGAGGTATGCCTCCGACTGTATATTAGTTCTTCATCAACTCCTTCGCATCATTTTAGTAAGCTTTTTATGCAGCCAATTTTTATTTAATTTTTATATTTTTTTTATTATGTCATTTATACGATCCGATTTGACATCTTTATTTTAAATAAGAACTTCACAATTTGGGTTTTGATTTTCAACTTTACTTCGAATATTTTTTTCTGGTCATTAAAAAGTGCTATCAGTAGAGATATTGTGTAAGCAATAAAAAAGAACAATTGAGCACCTCCTCCCTTTTAATGTCGGTCAAAACCTAATTCATAATTATATTTTCAGGTAAAGGTTTGCTTAGCAGTCGTTTTGTTGTATTCATATTGTGAAATAATCTGCCTCAGCGGTGTAGTGGCTAGCATGTACGGCTGCACACCCGGAGGTCCTGGGTTCGAGTCCCGGGTCGGGCCAAGTTTAGTTATTGAGTCTTTCTGTAAAGTAAGCCTCTGTAACAGCCCGGAGTTGGGAAGTTAGCAGTGTTTCACCCCCGTGCCTCGGAGAGCACGTAAAGCCGTCAGTCCTGTGCCTTAACTCTCACTGGTCGTGTCGAGTAGTCGTCCCACCGGAGTATGAGAGTGACAGGAACAGAGAGTGCACGTTGTGTCTGCGCGTACACTTGTGCACTATAATGACTCCTGCGGCAATTGGCAAGTCTCAATGAGATTGGCCACCGTGGCCGGAATCGGTCAGGAGAACATAATTATCATTGTGAAATAGAAATATCTATAGTTGCATGTGTTTTTATATTTTGATCATCAGTTTTAACTGAAATTGGGTACTGGTTTTTAGAAGCCATAGAACATTGATGAATGATTTACATGTTCGTATATTCTATGCATATTTTATAATGCGTGGTTGCACACTGAGTTGAGTTTGAATAAATCATTTTTTTTAAATTCACTTCTTTATATAATCATTTTTCCAATATCAGTTATAGTAATTATTAAGTGTTTCACTCTGATTCCATTTTCACTTAAGACAGTATATATTTTAAAATACAATACGTGTATTATCTATAATATAATAAAATTGTAACTAAGCCGAAACTGTACATTAGATATTTTTTGGAAAATCTTATTGAAATAAACATTATTATCGATACAGAGACCGAATCTATAGTTTTTAGAATTTTTGTCTGTCTGTGTGTATGTCTGTTACCGCATCACAGAAAAACCAATGGGGGGATTTTGATGGTTATGATGGAAGCTACTTTTTACCGCAGAAAAATATCTCATTTCTGAGAAAAAATACAAAAACTGCAATAAAAGAGTATACTAATATGTAAAACCTAAGAATTTGGTTTTTTGTTATCTGAACGCGGGCAGAGCCGCGGGCAATGCTAGTATTTAATGAAAGAAAGCCTTAAGACAGTAATTCTAATAAATAATAATTAGTGTATCTTGCTTTCAGTATCAAATATTTGGTATCCATAACACAAGCCTCGTAGCTTACCATGGAACGTCCAAGTCCAACGTCCAACACATCACGTGTGGTGTGTGTTAATGTCCCAACATATTTATTTATTAGAGATTTTTGGAAATTAAGCCCACAAAAGAGATGTATGAAAATCTAATCGTTTCCATTACCAAGCTACGTGAGCAGAGCCGCGAGCAAATACCAGTTTATTAATATATGTTACGTACAAAGAATATAACACAAAATACTTCCTACATATTTACTATTTACATAAACTATCCCCAAGAAAATACTAAACCCTCTCAAGTAAATAGGATCTTAATTTCACACCGAGAAATCACATAAGTGATAGACACTCGAAGACCCATCGAAATTGGATGATGGTGCAGAGTAAGATATCAACAGAGTCGCAAAAATCTAACAAAATTACTTGGTCTGACATAAAAAAGAAAATTCAACAACGAATTTCTGTTATAAATATATATATGATATATATATATATATATATATATATATATATATATATATATATATATATATGCAAAAGACTATGTGTGTATGTTTGTTTTTTCTTTACACTGAATCAGCTGAATGGATTTAGATGAAATTTAATTCATTGATTATGTCTAGGTAAGGACTTAGGGTTACAGCGGCTCTAAGTGCTTTTCGTATTTATAATATTACCACCATTTTATATAATATATATTTATATTGTATTTTTTATTTTTAAGTAAATAAATTGGTACCTCTACATTCATTTACTCTGTAAATAATATAAGATTTAACTGATGTGGACAAGTGATTTGGGTCTGGGATCGAACCCAGTCAATATAGTGGCAGTGATTTGAGGAAGATATGTCAGCTGCAGTCAGAGGGTTAATATGATATTATATTATAATATATGTATAAAAAGCGACACATTTTGTTAATTTCATATATATTGTTTACAACTATATTATATTATTTTTATTGCACATAAAATACATCGTTTAAGACTTATCTATATCACAGTTTGTTAGAATGCGCTTATCTCAGGAACTACTAATCCGATTTGAAAAAATATTTTCGCATTAGATATCTCGTCTATAATTAAGGAAAGCTATACGCAATAACTTCCCGGAAAAATGTACGGTTCCCGTGGGATAGATTAGTTTATGTCTAGGGACAAAACCGAAGCGAATTGAGGGTGAGTCGAGCGAGTAGTATAAAGATAATAATGAATCTTAAAAAATGCTTTACTTTACTTGTTGGTAGCTCTAAAGTTAGTCAATAGCTATTAAATAAAAAAAGGAGAATCTGTTGACAAGCAGAGGAAAAAAAGGCGCTGAACTGTATTTATCTATTTATATTTAAAAAAAATGAATCACTAATTAGCGAAGATTACACAAAGATCATATACAGAAAAATTGAATACTCCTTCTTCAAATCAGTCAAGAAATATCCTTCCTACTTCAAGTACAGTCGGGTAGTAACTAGCGCTTATAATTAATAGTCCACGAGCACTAAGCTATATAAAACAGTAATTACAATAATTTACTATAATATACGTTAATTGTAGAGCCCGTTATTTACTAATTTGGTTAAAATTTATTAGTGTTTGTACACCATCGTTGGGCTGTTTTACTAATGGATCCACGTTAATTTGTATATTTTGGCAGAATTATTGGAGAATATACCCATATTGGATGTAGAAGCTGATTTGGTTTTACCATTCTTTAATTATGAAATTTAACTCCTTTAAAACCCAAAGAATAATCAGACAGTAGTGACTTTTGACTTCCCGAGGAAATCATTCATGTGGACTTTTTCAGCCGTCAGAGATTACAATACCCAGATTTCAATTCACATCAAAGCGAAAACAAATCGCTGAACTAGTGGGACGCTGCAGAATTGCTATCGCCACACACTCAGGTTTAAAACATGCAATCCATCTTGCCTTAGGAACTCTTTCCAGATCATGGAGTATTCTTACCAGCTCGATGATATACAGGAAAGTCAACAGAGACTCTCCCTCTCAAGTTGTAGAAGAAAATATGTAAACCGGCCCCCCTTCTATCTTGGCTGACATGGGTGGATCGTTACCTCAAAAGCGTTAGCCTCGCGTTCCCTCCGCTTCTTTCCATCTTCTTTGGTGAGCTGACAGTTTCACAAAAACAAACCATCGCCGAATAGAACCTCTTAATGTCGAGAATCATCTCCACGATGTCACGCTCTGAACGATTGGTCTCCACCCACTACGCTCAAATTGATTGTCAAAAATTGCTATAGTCAAACAAACAAACAAAAAAGCAAAAATAAAAAATAATAATAGCTAATTTGATCTACGAGTGTCGGCGACGGAAAACTTATCTTCGAGTAACGTGTGTATTAATATAGGGACAATGTCATTTTAGCGTATTATGAATAATTGTTGTAAATATGAAATCTCATTCTTATTAGATTTATTATGTTAAAATAAGTTCTAATTAGTGTAATAAGGTTAGTTTAGAGTATTTTTTGCTTATTTGAATCATATAAGACTATTTAACATTAATTTGAAAGGAATAGGTACGTAAGTAAAATGTTAGCATATAATTACGTAACTTGAAAATGAGATTTTTTGTTTCTTGCAATAGCATAATAGTTTATGTTTTAAATAATAGATTTTATTATAAAACTTATAATAAAACAAGAATTAGGTCGATAGGACTATCCGTTCAAAAGTTATAAGGGAAAATGTATAGTAAAAATGTAGCAACCTAGAAATTGAGATATTTTTGTTTTAAGACTTTTTTAATTAATTATTATATATTGAATATTATGTTTTAATATTGTATAATAGTATGTAAGGCATGTAAATAAATAAATATGTGTAAGGTGTTTTACTGAAAACATAAAATAAAAGGACTCTCAAGGTTTCGGTTTAGGGAAATTTTATTCGAAAAACGAGCTCAAAGTACGCGGCTCTCTGTAAGGTATTAACGGGCCAAATAAAAGGCGAGCCATTTCTCGATTCGAGTCAGTCGCAAGACAGCCACCGAAGAGGCAACAACTAAAAGGAAAAGGAAGAACCGAAACCAAGAGAGAAAAAAGGAAAAAATTGTGTTTTTATTTCATCGCCTCTAAGTATAGTCTCCTGTCAACGAAGAAACCCTAGTGGATCGGGACCCAAGCTACGCATTCAGGGGTGCGTGGTGGCGTACATTACCAGCGAACGGACATACTGCCGTGTACGCCAAGAACGTCTGGGAGATTGTCCCAGGTCGACCTCCGGGTACTAGACATACCCTGGTTCTGGTCGTCCGAAACAGTTGGTCCTTCGAGCCGGATCCCTGCTAGAAGAAGATTAGAAGAAACAGAAGATTGCGTTCAAGATGCCGGTAACCAGGTCGCAGAAGGATGCCCCCTCACGTCCCGGGTCCCGTCCTTCAGATAGGGACGCGACAGATGGAACGTCGGGATCAGAAGGGGTCACGTCAGCGTCGGCGTCATCGGGAACTGCAACTACATCGAACACTTCTTCGGGTACCACGACCACGGAGGGCACCACAGTGACGGAGACTACGGTTACGACTGCAACTACGGCGGCATCTATGGAAGGCAACAAAGAAGATGCTGCACAGAGGATGACCAGGAAGAGCCAAGAAGATGTACCTGGAAAGGATGTTCAAGGCTCCTCCAAGACCCTGAAACCGATGGGGGTCAGTCGTCGCGCCAGGTCCACGAAGACCACGAGTTCCTCGGCCAGAAGACGCGAGCTAGAAGCAAAGGAAGAGTTGGCACGCCTGGAGTTGAAGCAAGCACAGGCTGAAACTAAGCTAGCCC
The DNA here is from genome assembly GCA_921882275.1 of Brenthis ino. Classification (NCBI taxonomy): domain Eukaryota; kingdom Metazoa; phylum Arthropoda; class Insecta; order Lepidoptera; family Nymphalidae; genus Brenthis; species Brenthis ino. The sequence continues at coordinate 14,180,594 of OV170222.1, forward strand.
GTGTCAGATTGGAGATGGCACAGTGTGAAGAAGAGGACTCCGTGGATGAAGACCTGGAAGACAGAACAGCACAGGTGCAGAACTGGATCGAGACGTCTGTGCTGGAGGATGGCAACAAAGTTCAACCAGAGATGCGAGGTCCACACCCCTTGGAAGAGCCACAGAAGATGAAGCCTGAAGAGAACTCCTCAACGAGAGGAGCTACGATTGAAATTCAAGCACTGACGGCAGCATTGAAGGAAGCTCTTACCACGCGAGGACCAGTAGGACAGCCAACCTACATTCACGAGTTACCCTACTTCGACGGCAACAGCAGCGAGTGGATGGCCTTCAAGGTTGTCTATGAAGATACAGCACCGATGTTCAACAACGTCCAGAATATGGCTCGGCTAAGAAGAGCACTGAAGGGCAACGCAAGAGAAGCTATCAAGAGTCTGCTGTACTCCGAAGCCTCTCCGATGGAAGTGATTCAAGCCCTCAGAAGAAGATATGGAAGACCAGATGCACTGGTGCTGGCAGAGTTGGACAAGGTCAAAACGTTGCCGAAGATTTCTGAAAACCCAAGGGACATATGCCTCTTCGCGAGCCAGATCAGCAACAGCGTAGCGGCAATAAAAGGATTGAAGAAACCACAGTACCTGCATTCACCTGAGATGGTGAAACAAATTATTGAGAAGATGCCTACGATCCTCAAGTTCCGATGGTACGACTTCATTGAAACAACAGAAGAAGGCGAGTTCTCTGACCTAACACTGGTGTCCAAGTTCCTGAACAGAGAAGCAGACAAGTGTGGAGCCTATGCATCAACAGAAGAGAAGAGCGGGTTCAGACGGACTCATCGACAAGCAACGCATTCAACTAAGGAAAAGGACTTCAAAGAAAAGGTTTCAAGATCAGAGAAGACTTGCCCCATGTGTGAGGGTGAACACTTCCTCGTCGGGTGTCAGAAGTTCCTGAAGGCGTCTGTGCAAGATCGATGGGCAATAGTGAAGAAAAGCCGCGTTTGCTTCAAGTGTTTACAAGGGACACATCGGAAGGAGAGCTGCAAGAAGCCGTCGTGCAAGGAATGCAAGAGGTGGCATCATCATCTGCTGCACGTCGAGACAGAGAAAAGTTCCTCGGAAGAACAGAAGAACAAACCACAAGAAGTGGCGAGCATCATGGCATCGGTGAATGCGGTCAACAACGCAAGGGCATACCTGAAGATAATTCCGATAGAAATCTTCGGGTCAAAAGGATCAAAGAAGATATTGGCCCTCATGGATGAAGGGTCAACAGTGTCGCTGCTAGACCAGAAGGTAGCAGAAGAAATCGGCGCTCAAGGAAGAAAGGAGGAACTGGTCATCGAGACTGTTGGAGGCAGGCTGATAAGGAAGGAAGACTCTCAGATGCTGGACCTTACGGTGAAGGGGATTCATCAGAAGACCAAGAAGACCTTGAGAAGAGTCCGGACCATCGAAGAGTTGAAGCTTGCACCGCAGTTCCTAGAAAAGAAAAGGATAGAAGAGTGTCAACACTTGAAGAAGATTGCTGACTCTCTATATTATAAGGGGGAGTCACCACAGCTGCTCATCGGTCAAGACAACTGGGAGCTAATCGTGACTCAAGAAGTAAGAAGAGGGAAACCAGGACAACCAGTCGCTTCAAGAACAGGACTTGGATGGGTGCTCCACGGGTCAGACACTGGAGGCGCGAAAGTGGTGCACTTCTTAAACACGTGTCTACATGTCAGCACGCCAGAAGAAGAGATGCATCAAGCCATCAAGGATCACTTCGCAATCGAAGCACTTGGAGTACTACCAAGAAGACCCACTACGGATTCAGAAGAAAGAGCACTCACCATCCTAGAGAAGACCTGCAGAAGACTAGAAGATGGTCGATTTGAAGCTGGACTTCTATGGAAAAATGAAGATGAACAGATGCCTGAAAGCTACACGTCTGCCAAGAACCGATTGTTCAACATTGAAAAGAAGATAGACAAAGACCCTCAGCTGAAGGCAGAATACAATAAGCAGATCCAGCATCTAATCGACAGCAAGTATGCAGAAGAAGCACCTGGTGGACAAGAAGATTCAAAGAAGACATGGTACCTCCCTCATTTCTCCGTGGTACATCCATTGAAGAAGAAAATAAGGATCGTCTTCGACGCTGCAGCCAAGTCTAAAGGGAGAAGCCTCAACGACGCTTTACTACCGGGACCAGACCTACTGCAATCGCTCTTCGGGGTATTACTGAGGTTCCGGCAAGGCCCGTTTGCAGTGGCAGCCGACATAAAGGAAATGTTCCTGCAAGTTCGCATCCGGCCAGAAGATAGAAACAGCTTGAAGTTCCTGTGGCGAGGGGATCGTCGTGACGTAGCACCGAAGGAGTACAGAATGACATCAGTCATCTTCGGCGCGACATCATCTCCTAGCACAGCGATCTACGTGAAGAACCGGAACGCGGCGGACTACAAGAAGCAGTACCCAGAGGCAGCAAAGGCAATCGAGCTGAACCATTACATGGATGACTACCTGCACAGCTTCCATTCAGAAGAGGACTTCAAGAGAATTACAGCGCAGGTGGACTTCATTCACAAAAAGGCGGGCTTCGAACTCCGAGGATGGGCGTCAAACCACTCCGACCTGCTGCAAGACGTGAAGACTGAGTCAGTTGAGAAGACAGAGGTGGACCTTGGTGAGAAGGAAGAGAAGACACTGGGACTACGCTGGTTTACAGAAAGGGACTCCATAGGCTTTAGGGCGAACCTTCGGAACACGCCAGATGAAGTGGCACAAGGACTCAAGGCACCTACGAAGAGAGAAGTCACCAGCGCCGTGATGTCGACCTTCGATCCACTAGGGCTAGCATCACCAATTCTCATCCAAGGCAAAAGGCTGCTCCAGAACATATGGCGAAGTGGCGTCGGTTGGGATGAAGAGATAGAAGAAAAGGAGTACGAGTCATGGAAGACTTACCTGGAGAAGATGAAGCTGCTCCAAGACCTTCAGATCCCGAGATGTCTGGCACCACGTCGCACCGAGGGGGAGCTGCACACGTTCACGGATGCAAGCGAAATGGCGTATGCAGCTACGGTATATTGGAGAACTGAAAATCAAAATGGGACTTATGACGTCAGCTTAGTAGCAGCAAAAGTAAGAGTCGCTCCGTTGAAGCCGGTGTCAATCCCGAGACTCGAGCTGCAAGCGGCCCTCCTAGGAAGCAGATTGGCACACTCGGTCGAGGAAGAAATGGATCTGAAAATAGAAAAGAAGACGTTTTGGACAGACTCCAGTATCGTGCTATCATGGATCAAGACGGACCCGAGAACCTTCAAGACATTCGTGGCTCATCGCTTGGCGGAGATAGAAGATCTCACAAAACCACAGGACTGGAGATGGGTACCGACGGCGCAGAACCCTGCAGATGATGCAACACGTGACGTACCAGAACACTTCGACTGCCAACACCGATGGTACACCGGACCAGGGTTTCTAAGAAGAGATGAAGTTCACTGGCCTGCGGCAAGAACATTCAAGAAAGAAACCACTGGCGAAGAAAAGGCAGCGGACATCGTAGCGACTGCAGGCAGCTCCTATCCATCACCAGATCCCGAAAAGTTCTCGTCGTGGAAAAGACTTTGGCGAGCTACAGCAAGAGTACTGCAGTTCATACAACTCTGCAGAAGAAAGGAAAAGGTCCACGCCAGCAAAGAAGATCCTACCTGGAAAACTACAAAAAGGAATAAGAAAATTGTTGAGAAGCGACATCTGTCTTCAAAAACGTCAGAAAGGAAATACATACCATTGGAAACAAGTCTACTAGAGCAAGCTGAAACGCTGTTGTTAAGAAGAAGTCAAGAGAAATGCTTCAAAGAGGACATCAGGTGCCTACAGCAAGGAAAACAATTAGAGGGCAGCAGCAAGTTGAAAAGGCTCGACGTAGTGCTAGAAGAAGGTCTCCTGCGACTGAAAGGAAGAATCGACGCGATACGAGGGGTTACCAGAGACTACAAACGACCCATCGTACTCGACAGCAAGGACAAGACAACACTTCTCATCATAGAAGAATTTCACTGCCGCTTCAATCACGGGAATCACGCGACCGTAATGAACGAAGTAAGACAACGCTTCTGGGTGCTAGGACTGAGGTCAGCGATCAAGACCATTCAACATCAATGCCAGTGGTGCAAAACAAGAAAGGCAAGACCTCAAGAACTACCAGTGGGCAACTTACCTGCTGAGAGGCTGATGCACGGAAACCCTCCATTTACGTGCACGGGAATAGATTACTTCGGCCCTATGACGATCACCGTAGCAAGACGCCATGAGAAGAGATGGGGTGCTCTATTCACATGCTTAACAACACGAGCTGTACACATTGAGCTCACTCCTTCACTCTCCACTGACAGCATGATCATGGCACTACGACGATTCGCCGCGAGAAGGGGAATGCCAAAGATAATCTACACCGACAATGGCACTAACTTCGTTGGCGCCAACAAAGAACTCAAAGAAGCACTAGACACCATGAAGCAAGAAGACCTTATCTCGGAAGCGGAGAAGATCGGTGTGCAGTGGAAGTTCATACCTCCTGGTGCACCAAACATGGGAGGTGCATGGGAGCGTCTGGTGCGATCCATTAAAACCGCACTGGACGCCACGCTCAACGAAAGGCAACCACGAGAGGAGGTACTTCATACCCTCCTGTTAGAGGCCGAGCACATAGTCAACTCTCGGCCCCTCACCCACCTCTCCGAGAACCCTGAAGAAGAAGCACTTACACCGAACCACTTTCTCATCGGGCGATCATGTGGCGCAGCAAGAATCGGCAGCTTCGAGGACAACGAGCTTGTGGGCAGACACACCTGGAAGGCTACGCAGCGACTTGCCGATCACTTCTGGCAACGTTGGCTGAGAGAGTATTTGCCCACTCTACTACCAAGGAAGACCAAAGGAAGAGTCAGCGCCACAGATTTGCAAGTCGGAGACATCGTACTGATCGTCGATCACAGCCTACCAAGATGCATCTGGCCACGCGGAAGAATCCTGCATGTGTATCCTGGACCAGACGGGCGGACCAGAGTCGTCGACGTCGAGACCAGAGGAGGTGTTCTACGGAGGCCCAGTTCGAGAGTGGTGCTGTTGGTGCCGGGAGCGTCGCCGAGTCCAGGAGTTGGTGCAAAGCACGAGGGGGAGAATGTCGGCGACGGAAAACTTATCTTCGAGTAACGTGTGTATTAATATAGGGACAATGTCATTTTAGCGTATTATGAATAATTGTTGTAAATATGAAATCTCATTCTTATTAGATTTATTATGTTAAAATAAGTTCTAATTAGTGTAATAAGGTTAGTTTAGAGTATTTTTTGCTTATTTGAATCATATAAGACTATTTAACATTAATTTGAAAGGAATAGGTACGTAAGTAAAATGTTAGCATATAATTACGTAACTTGAAAATGAGATTTTTTGTTTCTTGCAATAGCATAATAGTTTATGTTTTAAATAATAGATTTTATTATAAAACTTATAATAAAACAAGAATTAGGTCGATAGGACTATCCGTTCAAAAGTTATAAGGGAAAATGTATAGTAAAAATGTAGCAACCTAGAAATTGAGATATTTTTGTTTTAAGACTTTTTTAATTAATTATTATATATTGAATATTATGTTTTAATATTGTATAATAGTATGTAAGGCATGTAAATAAATAAATATGTGTAAGGTGTTTTACTGAAAACATAAAATAAAAGGACTCTCAAGGTTTCGGTTTAGGGAAATTTTATTCGAAAAACGAGCTCAAAGTACGCGGCTCTCTGTAAGGTATTAACGGGCCAAATAAAAGGCGAGCCATTTCTCGATTCGAGTCAGTCGCAAGACAGCCACCGAAGAGGCAACAACTAAAAGGAAAAGGAAGAACCGAAACCAAGAGAGAAAAAAGGAAAAAATTGTGTTTTTATTTCATCGCCTCTAAGTATAGTCTCCTGTCAACGAAGAAACCCTAGTGGATCGGGACCCAAGCTACGCATTCAGGGGTGCGTGGTGGCGTACATTACCAGCGAACGGACATACTGCCGTGTACGCCAAGAACGTCTGGGAGATTGTCCCAGGTCGACCTCCGGGTACTAGACATACCCTGGTTCTGGTCGTCCGAAACAACGAGTATATTATTATAATAGACCATCTCAGTCAAAATTTTCCACGATACTAGCGACTCAATCTCGCTTCGCTCGGGTTCATCCCTAGGTAAGTTTTAACGGTTTGTATGGAACAGATAGACTATATGTACATAGGTTCGAAATGAACTGTTCTGAACTTTTCGATTTTTCAGCTGTTTTTTTTTTGTTTTCCCTATTTTTTATAGTTACACCACCCCTGACATACCCTCGACAAAACAAAAAAAGAATTATTCAAATCGGTCTAGCAGTTTTTGAGTTTTAGTGAGATTAACAAACAGCAATTCATTTTTATATAATATATATAGATTGTATGTAATACAATGGACTAATAACTAAATACTCGTAGAATATAATAACACAGTAATTTAAATCTCGATCGTTTTTCATTCATAGCATCTATTCATCTCATTATATAATGGTATATAGAAACCACGTTCAAGTATACATGAAATATAAATACCAGGCTTCAATAAAGCGTGCGAAGTATATCTGGGGCATACTGTAGGGGCACATAATGCGATGAAATAAAGTCTGTTCCATACTATCTTATATAATATTTATTTTCATTTAGACTTATCGGAATAATAATTATCTTGTTAGTTGGATAATAAAAATTAGTTTCGTATATAGGCTTTGTATTCGTTTATATTACATATATTAAAGAAAAGGTGCTTAGTAAAGTAACTTTGTTACGACGTACATAAAAGATTAAAAATCTTTTAAAACGTAGAACTTTTCAATTTTTGTATGAGCGATGGATGACGATTGATAAAATCATACTTTATGTATGAATGTGTAACTACTTGTTACCCTTTCAGGCTAAAACGGCTAAACAGATTTTAATGAAATTTAGTACATAGATATAGACACTTAGAAACGCAGGGATTCACCCCAGCAAAGCGAGGGTAAGAATTTAGTGTTAACATAAAATGGTCATAGATCTATACAGATAAATAAAATTGAAGTGTCGGATTTTAATGTCAAAATCACAGCATTTTACTAAATGCATATGAAACTATATGCGGTACTTATAAAAAAACACATTTTTTTTTAATTTATCTGTGTGTCTGTTTGGAAACGGCTAGACTGATTTTGACGGGACTTTCACTGAAAGATAGCTAATGTTATAAGGAGTAACACAGACTACTTTCATTTTAGAAAAAGAATTAGGGTTCCACTTAAAAAAAATTAAAACGTACCTAGGCGAAGCGAGGGTGAGTCGCTAGTTTTATATAATATTTTTATACTAGTTGGCCGGGTGGCCTTACTTCAGATCGATCCTCAAAGAAAAATTCAAATGATTGAGCCTCCTTTATAACGAATGTATACCAATATATTCTAGTTGACAGCTTACATGAAACCTAATGAATATGCCACAAAATATTATGTAACATTTTATCCGTTTCATACTCGAGATTATTATTTTACATGTAATTAAGATGGTTCAAAATATGTTGAATAGAGTCTTTTTACCTAGTTTTTGAGTGACAATAATGAGTGGAATTTACTTTAGTTATTGAAATGGTTTTCAGTGGGATTTGTTTATTATATTTTAAGCCCAATACCCACTATATATCATAAATGTAAAAGTGTTTTTGTTTGTTTTTCCTTATTTAACGTCAAAACAATGATGGATTAGCATGCTTTTTTTCTGGAGATAGTTGGAAGGCTGGAGAGTGACATAGGCTTTTTAGCGCGGAAATTATCTTATTCCCACGGGAAAACACGTTTTAATACAACCCACAATTATATAATTAAACCCTTGGGAAGGTATATTTTATTGAAATTCATATATTCAATAGGAAAAGTTAAATCATGAAAATTTATTCGCAATCTAGAAACATTGGTTCATAATCATCATTTTTACAGTTGGAAAAAAATCATTTTGGAAACCAGTGAAAAATAGGACAAGTAGAAAAAAAAGATGGAAACAAATAAAACTCGATCGATTTCATTTCGATAGGCAATCTCAAATCTAAGAGATTATGGAGCAAATAAAAATATCTATGTAAATGGGAAAACCTGCATGTTTTTCCCATAAACTATAGATATATAAATTCCCATAGATAATAGATCCCATAGATTAATTATAGATAGATAGATTTAAAAGAATAACAATATAATTTAAATTCATTTTTTTGGTAATTCATGCATAATAATTACTACGAAACAGAAGGTCATTAGTTCAAGTTCGAGCTAAAATTATTTTGACCGTGTAATTTTGTATCGACTTCCTTCATTAATTATAAGTGTAAGTACAAAATTTAGAAAATTTAATTGACAAAAAAGCTGGCTCGTTTTTCGCCTGAAGAATCGGCATTGCCATTCAGCGGGGGAATGCGGCTAGCATTCTTGCCACAATTCCACGAGGACATGACTTGTATAATAATTGTTAAATGTACATTTATTTTGTATATACAATGAAATGTACTTATAGTTTTACTGTATTTTTTGTAAACAAAGTTCTAAATTGTCTTTAACAAAGAATTGCTGTAATACTTTCTTAGATTTATGCGAATATTTGACATTTTAAATAAAACTATCTTTTCCGATTATTTCGCGGATTTAGAGGTTTTAGTCGTCTCAAAGACATTATATAGGTACTTCTTACTGACAGTATTTTATAATACCTTTAAGATGTCAAAAATCTTAGTCTCTTCCGTGAGCATGATTGCTGTAAAGCATTCGAAACGTCGCGTCGGGAACCTAAAATCATAAAATAAATCCGCAAAATAATCCGAAAATATAGTTTTATTTAAAAAGAAAAGCTATATTAGATATTAGTGTCAAACCTAACACCACAGCTGTTGACACCAAACCTAACCTACCCAACTTAGAACCCCTACTACACTAATAATACAAAAATAGGTTTCAAACAAATCATGAGCAGGCGTAGTTCACTCTGACCTATTTTTTCTGATTTTACTACGTTTTAACTTTGAAGCCTCATTTGTACAAAAGCTTTGCGTTTTTTTCCTTTTTCGTTTTAAATCAGCGTTTATTATTTTTTACTACCGAGGGTTAAATTACAGTAATTGTTAGATAATATTCAAGAAATATCTACAGAATAATTAAAAGTTTAAAATATAAATTAGATCTTCTGTCTTTGGTTATGGTTTTTCGGTGATTTCTTCTTAACAAATGCAAATTTTGACATATTCAACTGCTGCCATACCATTACCTATTGGTTACTCTGTATGGTGTTTGTGTGTAATTTACTTAGTTTTAGTACATAGACACAAATCGCAGTAAATACTTATAAGGATCTTAAAAATCTTAAAAATATTTGTCAATAAAATAAATAAATATGTTGGGACATTAACACACAGCATCATCTAGTTCCATGATAAGCTACGAGGCTTATGTTATGGATACAAGATAGTTGATACACTACACATATATAACTTTAAATACATACATATCATAAATATAAATACGCATGACTGGAGTACAAACATTCGTACTCATCACACAAATTAATGCCCCCAGCGGGACTCGAACCCGCGGCAACTGGCACAGCAAATAGGATCACTACAAACTGAGCCAAACGTATATAACTTGCCATAACTTTTGACTAAAAGAAGATACTATGACCAATTCGTAATTATAAAATTTTATGTAATCAATTTACTAATTTAATTAATAACTTTAAACGAATTGTTCAAATATATATGTACGTAGACGACCTTCATCTTACAACATTACTTTCAATAAAACAAAGTATTAGCCTTCAACTAAGAAAACAAATGTACCTATCATGTTTTTTTCACATTCCATTAATTGAATATACAAATCGATTCGCGCGGATGTTGCATTGGGAAAAAATATAAAGAGGCTGTCCTTAGCTTTTTGCGAAGCAAACGCTTGTATGAAATTGCCCGTTGAATTGAAAATTTAATCTAATCATTTGTGTAATTATTATAGTAGTTATCTATACCCTATCTGTATCGATGACACGTTTGGCTCAGTTTGTAGTGACTCTACTTGCTGTGCCAGCGTCACTAATGAATTCCCTCAACGGAACTCAAACCTGCGACCGCTGGCACAGCAAGTTGGGTCACTACAAACTGCGCCAAACGCATCGTAAATCATATGAGTATTTAAAATACATTAAATTTCCCTTAATAGCATTTCATTTGTTTATATAGTGAAGGGTATAATGAATAATATATAGATACAAATCACAAAGTTGTCAAGAGACTAGGGTTACTTGTTCTTAATACAATAGCTTACTTGAAAATTAATTGGTCAAGAGCAAGTTAAATACCTATTATGGTTCAAAGGTGCACCTTTAAAGGTAGGAGAAACGGGTGAACGGACGAAGAAATAGCATGGGTCGTGACCCGACCCTTGGGCTACGGAACCCTTAAACAATTTATCCACTTAGATTAGATTTATTTTTAAGGGCTAGTAGTACTTTTTCAGTCCGATAACGGTTTTAATAGCGTACATTTTTCATGTTCAACAATTCATTGGTAAAAGGTTCTATTGATAAAAAATAAAAAAGTAATGATCCTTTCGAGTTGGTGAAGTTCAAAAACACAGAAATAACAGCAGGTTGTGGATGAACTTGGAATGTCCATTAATTTCTTTATTGCTTTTTAATTAAGCCTATATTATTATTTTTTAATGTAATTTCTTTTTGATTAAGAAAATAATTATTAAAAAATGCAAATATAGGTGAGAAATCAAAGTAGTTGAAACGCACGCCATTGGTCAGACCGAATATGACGTCAAAGTATTATCATCACAGAGTGATAAGCGATTTTATCGCTACAAATTGTGTCCTCATTTTTCTGTTTATATCATACTGTGACATCACGCCAAGCGTGCGAAATGGCGAGCGTTTAAAGTATCCGTTTCGGTTTGGTATTTAAAAGAAATATATTTAAAATTTTAGTTTTTTGGAGATGAATATTTTTTTACAATTATATAACGATGTTAGCTATTGTATAAAAAAATTAAAAATCACGCATAGTCCGTCGAGAGTAGAGTGTTAGCGTTTCGAAAAAGTGAAAGCGCTCAAACTGCTTAATAACTAAAAAAAACCTGCTCAGGAGCTCTTGTGATGGTAGAACTACCTCCCGATCAAGCCAATATCACCAAAGGACTTTCCCACCTTGCGGGCTCACCTAGTCACCGTCTAAGTCTAAGACCTAAGGTTAAATACTAAGAGTGTTGAGAAAAAAGACGACTTGAGACTCATTCAATAGCCTAGTTTTATAGCCATTTAGTTTTTTTCGTTCTAACCTAAGCGATCTATTTAGTTTTACATAATATTTTCCATAGTGAAAGAAATTGATTACTTCCTCCTTTTTAAAATTTATAAAAAATAAATAAATAAAGTAAATATGTTGGGAAATTAACACACAGCACCATCTAGTTCCATGGTAAGCTACGAGGCTTGTATTATGAATACCATACGGTTGATACACTACATATATTATATAATTTTAAATACATACATATTGTAAATATAAACACGCATGACTGGAGTACAAACATTCGTGCTCATTACACAAATGAATGCCCCCAGCGGGACTCGAACCCGCGACCGCTGGCATAGCAAGTAGGATCACTACAAACTCAGCCAAATGTGTCGTTAAAGAAATCTATTTTTTTGTGTTTAGTCTTGGTATAATTTATTTATCCAACATTTCTGTGGTGATTGAAACATCCGCTCCAAGACTAATTGTCGTTTTAAATAAAACTATCTTTTCGGATTTTGTCGCGGATTTATTTGTATTTTTGTTTCCCGACGTTTCGAATGCTTTACAGCATCCATGGTCACGGGAGAGACTGAGGTGTTACATGTCTTAAAGATATAGTTGTTACAGACAGCCTACCCACAATTAACAAAATGAAAATTGCACCAATTACATTACAATATTTTAACTTTAGATATTTTTATAATTTTAATTATAATTGAATATGGAAAATTATTTATTTAATTTTTGCTATTATTTTTATAATTATTACAATTTTAAAAATATTAATTAGCAATCTATATTTAGTGTTGCCATTATTATATTTATAACCATAAGAAAATATAAAATATAGTATTAATTATTTAAGCCACAATTGATCTATGTGTAATTTGAAAAAGTTAAGATTAATTAAAAAATAATAATTTTAATTTAAATTTGCTATTATTTAAAAACAAATTATTAAGCAACACATTACTACATACATTTACAAATGAAAAAGTGAAAAAATATTATTAATCAGAAATGCTATCATTTTGATCTACACAGTAAGAACTTACTACATCTACCTGTCTGTTATGTTTAGATTGTATTCTTAGAACATCATCCATCCATCATCATCCAGATGATAAAATATCTGTATTCTTAGAACATCTTAACTCCATAAACTCTAAAATACAATTTACAATGGAATTGGAGTCTAATAATTCTTTAGCTTTCTTAGATGTATTAGTCATACGTAACCCAGATAACACCTTGAGTCATACTGTGTATCGAAAGAAGACCCATACTGATAGGTACTTGAATGGTGAATCTCACCACCCCCCTTCACAGTTAGCTACCGTGGGAAAATCTTTGTTTCAGAGGGCACGCGGGATCTGTGACGAGCAACACCTGGCCGGAGAACTGCAACATGTCAAGCAAGTTCTGCGAGACAACAAGCTGCAAGTGCCGCGCCTACGTCACAGGGACCGAGTGAAACCAGCCACAGTCGAGCGCGTCCCTGCAGTCCTACCTTACATGAGAGGCGTCACTGACAAGATTGGCTACATTCTAAAGCGAGCTTCAATTAAAACTTACTTCAAGCCGCCAAAGAAAATTAGTCAGTTTCTACCACCTGTCAAGTGCCACATCCCTCTACAAGATGCAGGAGTTTACAAGCTTGATTGTGATTGTGGGCTCTCTTACATCGGACAAACAAAGAGATCCATTAGAACCCGGGTCAAAGAACACATAGCTGATGTGAAGCACCGTCGCAATACAACATCTGCTGTCTGCAAACACAGTCAGGACCGCCCAAGCCATTATATTCGCTTCGATAGGCCTCAAATCCTGGCGAAAGAAAACCGATATCGCCCTAGAATGATTCGAGAAGCCATAGAAATTAAAAAACATCCTAATTTCAATAGGGAAGATGGCTGGGTACTACCATCGTCATGGGATCCTGTTATTAATATAATAAAATCTAATAATAAATCTAAACATAACAGACAGGTAGATGTAGTAAGTTCTTACTGTGTAGATCAAAATGATAGCATTTCTGATTAATAATAATTTTTCACTTTTTCATTTGTAAATGTATGTAGTAATGTGTTGCTTAATAATTTGTTTTTAAATAATAGCAAATTTAAATTAAAATTATTATTTTTTAATTAATCTTAACTTTTTCAAATTACACATAGATCAATTGTGGCTTAAATAATTAATACTATATTTTATATTTTTCTTATGGTTATAAATATAATAATGGCAACACTAAATATAGATTGCTAATTAATATTTTTAAAATTGTAATAATTATAAAAATAATAGCAAAAATTAAATAAATAATTTTCCATATTCAATTATAATTAAAATTATAAAAATATCTAAAGTTAAAATATTGTAATGTAATTGGTGCAATTTTCATTTTGTTAATTGTGGGTAGGCTGTCTGTAACAACTATATCTTTAAGACATGTAACACCTCAGTCTCTCCCGTGACCATGGATGCTGTAAAGCATTCGAAACGTCGGGAAACAAAAATACAAATAAATCCGCGACAAAATCCGAAAAGATAGTTTTATTTAAAATGTCAAATATTCGCGTAAATCTAAGAAAGTACTAATTGTCGTTTGTAAATTTTAAAAAGGAACGGAAAATTACTCTCACAATATTTTATAATTCGCTACAACAGTGTTTTAAAACATTGTTCTTTATTTTAAATGAATAAAGTTATAATTATATATTATAAAGTAGATAAAAATAATATTTTATGTGTATATATAATTAAATATATAATAGGATAGGTTCACGATAAGCGTTTAAGCGGTTTTTTACTCGTTATTTGCAAAAAATGTCGAATAAAAATTCTGCTTTTAATTTTATGAATTATACGCCATTAATATAAATTCCGCTCGGGTTCGTCCCTAGTTACATTTTAACGTTTAGTATAGATTTCTCAGAAATTAGATATTTTCCCACAGTAAAAATAGAGTAAGTAGTATCCTATATGTTGACCCGGACAACTAGCTATCATCATACCAAACTTATTAAAAATTTGTGCAGTGGTTTTCTCGTAATGCGTTCCTAGACAGACAAACAGACAGACAGACAGACCAAAATTCTAAAAACTATAGATTCAGCCTCTGTATCGATAATAATGAGTTTGATTTTTATTATGTGTATGGATAATAAATCAAAACTTGTTTAAGGTATTCTAATTTCTAAACCTACAAAATGTATGTATAAGCAAACTAAAACACTTTGTCCTTAGCACTTTTTTTAAAACCTGACAGTTAAACGAACAAAGTTACAAAACCTAGTAAATACAACGTGCACTGCAACGTCAAAATACATTGTACTTACATATATAAATGCAATAATACAATAAGAGATATGCTAGTTGACGAATTACATTATATAATGGACTCTACTTCTCAAAAAATAAGGTATAAAATTGAAACGAAACGGTTCCCTTTGTAAAGGGTCACAATGGAAGCAGGACAATCGTCTCTCTCTATTGTTTGTAGGTATATTTTTTGCAATCAGTTTTAATTCTGAGTTATAACTAAGATATATTTTTAAATTTCTACTTAATATTGAGTAGTTTAAGGTGTTTTGGTTTTATTTTTAAAGTGTTATAGGCAGTTTGATCCTTGTTGAGGTATTATTGTCCGGATTTAAGGAGGTAAGTTACGGGATATAAACCTTCATCATGTTAGCTGTTCAACTTTCATATTTTTTTTAATAAATATAGTGAAAGTGAGGTTACGAAGACGGAATGATTATTAAATATAATTAACTAGCGGCTCAAACTCGCTTCGCTGGGGTTCATTGCTGGTGAAAAATAAAAACAAATCTATCCCACGGAAACCGTACGTTTTCCGGGATAAAAAGTAAACTATGTGCTATTCCAGACTATAATATAATATACTATAATATAATATATAATCTATCTCTGTGTCTTTCTTCCGTATCCATTCAGACGGTCTGGCGTGATTACGTAACAAACATCCATCCATCTAAACTTTCGCATTTATATAGTAGTACGAGTTACACATGTAAATTTAAAAAATTGTAAATAGGTATATTAAATATTAATGATGATGTTTAAGTATATAGTATTCGTATTCAGCCATTTTCAACGTCCCACTGCTGGGCACGGGCCTCACTTCAATACGAGGGGGATCAGGCCATAGTCCACCACGCTGGCCAAGTGCGGGTTGGCAGACTTCAAATGTCTTTCGAAAACTTCCTAAGTTCTCTCAGACATGTAGGTTTCCTCACGATGTTTTCCTTCACCATAAGGCAAGTGGTAATCATGTTAGAAATAATTCGCACATGAAAATATCAGAGGTGTGACACCCGGGATTTGAACCCGCTTCACTCGGTTTCCCAAGCGAGCGCGTTACCACTTGGCTACCACTGCCCATAAGTATATAGCGATTTTAAGTAAATTTTAAGATGTACCTTTTTACTTGATAAATAATAATTTTTAATACGTTTTTATTATCTCAACACTTCATGTAACTATGTAAATAAATGTTGGAAGTCTATTTTAACATGTTTCGTTTCGATTTGTAACTTTATTGGCATTTAAATAAGAGTGAAAATACAATAATTTGGCATCAATGAGATTAAATAATGACAACAATCGTCAGATGATGGTGGCGAGCTATCAAGTAGATAATTCAACTCTTCTCTTATATCTGGGACGTAAACAATACCAATTTGGGTACATTTGATTTATTTATTTATTTTAGGGAAGCAAACAGTACAATCTTACATAAATAATAAATAATAATAGGATAACACATAAACCAATGAAGTTGCCACATATTAAAAAATAAAAAAGTAAGAAACAGAACATAATAATATATATATATATATATATATATATATATATATATATATATATATATATATATATAATTATTATTTTATTAAAGTCCCCCATAAATTACAATTGGTTTAAAGAAACTGTTTTTTGTTTATTGAAATGATATTTATTATCTATCCCATGACTATGTTTGATGTAAAGCATTCAAAACATCGGCAACTAAAAATCAAAATAAATCCGAAAATCCGATTTTTTTTTTATTAATGAATTTAATGTGTTTTTATTGCCATTCTATATTTTACATACCGATTCTACTCGTAGCGTGGACTATTGAAGTATAATTATGACGTTTTTTTAGATTCTACTGCTATTTCATTAACTTAATCTATAGAAATATATGTATATACTCGTACAATAGAAGCCATGAAACTAATTAAAAAAAATCTGCTTTGATTCTTGAGATTTAATATTTTATTCCCCACTCTATACTTTTTTATATAAAATCGGAGCATATTTTTTTCCATTTAGAAAGTTAATATTATGTAATCATTTCTTAGGTTTACGCGTATATTTGACATTTTATTATTCGCTTATTCAGTCTCTCCCGTGACAATGATTGCTGTAAAGCATTTGAATCTTATATTATATATTAGGAAACCTATATTATATAATTATACTAGCAATGCCCGCGGCTCCAACCGCGTTCAAATGACAAAAAACCAAATTCTTAGGTTTTACATATTGGTTGGCACTCTTACATTGCAGTTTTTGTATTTTTTCTCAGAAATTAGATATTTTTTCGCTGTAAAAAGTATGCTATATATTGACCTGGATAACCAGCTACCATCATACCAAATTTCATCAAAATCCCTCCAGTGGTTTTTCCGTGATGAGGTAACAGACAGACAAAAATTCTAAAAACTATAGATTCGGCCTCTGTATCGATAATATTGTCTATTTCAATAAGATTTTCCAAAAAATATTTAATATACAGATTCGGCTTAGTTACAATTTTATTGTTTGTATAGATTAGGAGTCGGTAACCGAAAAACGAAGTAAATCCGCAAATATGCGAAAAGATAGTTTTATTTAAATGTAGGTAATAAAAACAAAAACTATCTTTTTTAATAATATCAATGATTAAGAGGTCTTTTTTTGCAACGAAATCATGTGCCACGACTCATGAGAGCGGCTTACCGGAATAAAAGGTACTGTCATTCTCCGGCTCACAAACTATTTGTAAATAAATAATATCCGTCCATTTCCTATTGCTTGATAGGAGGATACATCAACAAATACACTTTAGCAAATATTACATTACTAGTTTTTACCCGTGACTCCAACCGCGTACTTTTTTATATATAACTAGCAGTACCCGCGGCTTCACCCGTGTTCAAACTTCCTATCGCTACCAAACTTCACAGGATTCCCGCTTGGCTAATCTATAGAGTACCTGAAAATTTCATCAAAATCACTCCAGCTGATTTAGAGGTTATAGAAAACATACATGCACACATTGATTTTTATATATATTACTCCACTTATAAGTGCGATACCGTGATGTTAAATAATAGCTTATAACTTTCCTCAATAAATGAGCAATAATATGCAATAAGATTTATTTTAATATCTACAAGTAGCTCTAGAGATCAGCGCGTACGAAAAGAAAAAGAAAAAATCTCTTCAGCATTCAGTCAATCTATACTAATATTATAGTAAAGAGGTAAAGTTTGTGAATTGTGAGTTTGTGACGTTATAGGTGGTAATCTCTGGATCTACTGAACCGATTTAAATGAAATGTTGTAAGAAGATAGTTTGAAACCTTTTTTTTTTTTTATGTCGGGAAATGCATTTACGCATACCACCTGATCCCCCAGGTGGTGATGTGGGGCTCACCGGCTAGAAGAGCCGGTACTACCCACTAAAACCCGACATTCCCCTCCCCTCCGCCTTAATGGGACGCCGCAGGATCGCTTGCGCATAACTACTACGGCGCCCCGGCGGCAGGTCTGCCTAAGCGCTAGGCAGACCACCAAACCAATGGGGCTGCTCCACAGTCAACTCTGCTACGCCAGAGAGGTACCCGGAGCAGCCCCATTAAACCTAACCACCGCCCACCGAAGTGGGCCACCTCCAATCGGCTGCAGAGGACAGGGAGAACGGCGCACCGAAATACCGGCACTCCTCTCCCGCCGCGGCCTACTCCTCCGCCGGATGCGGGCCTGCGACCACAGTTCCGCAACCGGCACCCATCATCCGGTTGTGGGACCAAGCGGTCCCACCACCGGTGGCCGCAACGTCTTCGGCTCGAGTCCTAGACGAGCGGCCCCACCCAAGCCATTTGGTCCGCGCCGGATTTCTCCGGTACCACCCGCCGCCCTAAGCGGGTGGCATTCCCCTATCCGC
This sequence comes from Brenthis ino, assembly GCA_921882275.1. Taxonomy (NCBI): domain Eukaryota; kingdom Metazoa; phylum Arthropoda; class Insecta; order Lepidoptera; family Nymphalidae; genus Brenthis; species Brenthis ino. Next base: position 14,199,186 of record OV170222.1, read on the forward strand.
CACCTGGGGACGCGCCCGGTAGGAGTTGGCTTCTCCCCCGGGATAGCTTGAAACCCTGGGAAGGACATAGGATACTTTTTGTTCTGGAAATCAACCCTTAAAGGGGTGAAAATGGGGATGAAAGTTTGTATGGGGATCCTAGTAATCAAGCTAGTATTAGTATATACGGATGAAGGACAGTCGAGGTTAATTTTAAAGTCAGATGAATTAATTCCAAAGAAAGTATTATACGTCATTAAATGCTAGACGGTTGCTAACTTAGTTTTCTTGTTCTAAAGTATCCACAAAAGACTTTCGGAAAGTTTGAACGCGATATAAACTTTCGCACTACACTTTATCTTGTATTTGTACAAATACCTAGTATTTGTTACAGCTCTACTGGCCTGTGTTTTTTTGCAATTGCATGTTTTTGCTAAGTGCATCTTATTGCCATTAAATGGCCGAAAGTAAGGAGTCAAAATTCTTAAACTTCAGAAGCCACGTCATAAATAACATAAACTAATATTATAGAGAAAAACTATGTATGCACATAAGCTATTTACAATAATACATAATATAAGTTTATGAGCGAAAAATCTTTCGATTTTCAAAGCTTTCAAGCTTACTAAAAATGAAAAGGCTTCAAATATATAAAAATATTAACTACTAAATGGGTCGAGGGACTTCATTTTGAATGACCCATTTTGTTTCTTAGCGGTCTCCCGACATTCATTCAATCACATAGATCGTTTTTCTTCATTTTTTGTCAGAATTTACTACAAAGATTTCCATAAATAATAATTAGATATCAACCAATAATTCTTTTGTTCTTTCTGTCTTTATTTTCTTTGCTATGTACCTACATCGATCAAAAAAGTACTAGAAACATAATGCCATGCAAATTTTTTCTTAAAACTGTCTGTAGTGATAGTGATTTTTTTTGTTGTAATTGTATTCAATTACAAGAAAATAAGTATAATATATCATGAACATTTTTGAAATTTGGTTAACAGTATGTACATTTACTGGCTAGATTTAAATTTAGTTATTTATGCAGCTTAAATTTTTTCAGCTTGTAATTACTTCAAAATGGCTGAGACAAAAAACTTGGCAGCTTAATAAATGTTCACTTTTAAGAACTATCTTTCTCTATTCTTAACGTATAACAACAACGGTGTTTAAAAATGCTTGATTTTATTTGATTCGGTTTACAAATAAATTTATTTTTATTTTTAAATATGATAAATTAAATAATAATAATAATAAAATAAATAAAATTAATTAGTTTGGATATTCAGTTTTTCAGACTTAGAATTTAATAATGTTAGATCACATACAGTGCTTGGCATCTAGTTTAATAACATCATTTATACTAATATTATAAATGTGAAAGTTTGTGAGTATGGATGCTTATTACTCTTTCACGCCAGAACGGCTGAACGGATCTGGATGAAATTTGGCACAAAGATAGATTATAGTCTAGTAGTATTTATTTTTATTCTTCTCAGCAAATCCTTACATTTGATATCCATATCATGGGGGTGCATAAAAAAATATAGTCCGCCATCGTTGGGAGTCCACCATGCTGGACTTAGCATGACGTTACTTATCTAACCATGCATTGACATCTAAACTAAACGTGCATGCAAAATTTCAACTTAATCGATTGAGGATTCCTGCTATAAATTCAGTTGCAAGATTGGACTAGAACAAACATAATTACATACTGTGCAAGTTAAATAAAAGCTTGTAATAATACAGATGAATGAAAATTTCACTGGTGTGTTATTCGAACCTATTATATTTGGAATTGTACTGTAAAAATATACTGAAATTTCTCATATAGCACGCATTATTAGTCGTGTTTTTTTATTGTGAATATGAAAAAGCATGAAAAGTCAATAGATTCGTACATTTCCGGCAACAATGGAGGCAAGATTAATAACCGTCCATCGAATATGAAAGGATATAATAAAAAAGACAATATGTCCTCACACTCGATAAAATGTAGCAAAAGTCAGCTTTATTTTTGTGCTTATAGCAATTTCTGAATGATATACGAGTGTGTAACATGTCATTATATTGTTATTATTTAACCCTCTCGGGATAGAGTGACATATAATGAGATAAATAGAGATACAATTTTGACGACACGTTTGGTTTAGTTTGTAGAGACCGTACTTATTGAACCAACGGTCGCGGGTTCGAGTCCCGCTGGGGGCATTCATTTGTGTGATGAGTACAAATGTTTGTACTCTAGTCATGGGTGTTTATATTTATAATGTGTATGTATTTAAAGTTATATAATATGTGTAGTGTATCAACTATCTGATATTCATAATATAAGGCTCGTAGATTAACATGGAACTAGATGGTGCCGTGTGTTAATGTCCCAACATATATTTTCTTCAACGGGTTTTCTTTTTAAGGTTGCGTACCTCAAAAGGAAGTCTTATGGAATAATTCTGTTGTCCGTCTGTCAAGTTGAAATTAATACCAAATACTCAAGTCTACGGTCGCTTAGAGCTGTAAAAAAAATTAACTTCTAAGTCAACGCAATCTAAAGATATGACCGTTTATTCTACATATCACTCGACACTCGCAAGGGAATCAAATCCCATAAAGTACTTCCCGTTGATGTAGAATCATGAAATTTGGCAAGAAGCTATCTATGTCTTAAAGTACAAGTAATGGGGAAAATCTGAAAACCGTAAAGTAGCTACGTCATAAAAATGCGATTATAAACTTATCATGCTACGGAGCCCTCGATGTGCGAGTCAAACTTGCACTTATCCAGTTTTTTTGGTTTAGTAAGCTAGCTAATTAATATTAAATTTTACATTAGCTCCTAAATGCAGCTATCTCAATATTTTAATTGAGAGACGAGCTCGCCGTAGTAAATCTAACTCGCAAAGGAATATTTGATTACTTGTGTACTGATTAATATTATAAAGTCGTTTTAATAGAGACCGATCGATATGACTTTCATTTTCTTATTTTGTCTGTATATTTGTTACCTGTTACCATATGAATTATTTAAAAAAATAATAATAATGGAACGATCAGAAATTCTATTATTTGTTACTAATGCATACATAGCCACACATACATACACACACACACATACACACAAGCGCTCAGGGACGCACGCACGCACGCATGCACGCACATATGCCCGAGCAAAGCGGGGGTAAGTCGTGTGCTGTGGTTAAAAATAAATTACATATTATATAAAAAATCATTTAAATTAAATAGAGACAATTCTGCTCCGTTTAAAAGCAAACACAACTAGCAAATTGTTTCTCATATAGTATATACTATTAGTATTAGATATGTTTACACACTTTACTATGACATAAGCAAGAATTTGTGCTATGTAAAGCCAAGGTGCCAAGAATTAGAACATTCCTCAGATACCTCTAAGCTTTCAATGTCAATTCATTTTCTGTATGTATCGGAGTACGACGAAAAGATAACTTTAAAAGTTTCTTTTTTTATACGAGTACATTTGATCGATTGAACTGAAATGAAATGATTATAATAAAGAAGTCATATTTTAATTTATTTAGTCTTTTTAGTTTTTTAACTTCAATTTATTCCCTAGCTTTAGTTAGCTTATGTTTTAGACACCTTCAATGTATATATAAATAGGCATAGACAAATTAATTCACTACCTTTTTCTCTTCTGTTTGTCAACCGCTTTTATTTTTTTTATTTTTTTATTGATCGCATTAAAGCTTATCAATAGAAAATTTATGTATAATATATAAATTAATTAATAATAATTTAAAAATAAAATGTATATATAATAATTTATATATAAATATTAATATATAATTAGATCAATAAAAAATTTTGGAAACAGTTTTTTATAAAGATAGGTAAATTTTATTCATACATATGTATATGGTTTCTCAAATTTTTAAAATGTCTGTAGTTGAACTTCGACCACAAATCGTACAGTCATTCTTGCCAAGGGCTTAGCTGGCATATGAACTCTAGTCTATATTAACCGAGAAACATATATATTTTTATATTTCATAGAATTTTCTGTATCAGCACAGTAGATTCAGAAATTTTATATACCATTCGTATTGTATACAAATTAATTTTTAATTTTTATGATATATCATAGTATTTACACCACTTGCTTTATGGTGGCATTGTGATGAAACCTGCATATACGAGTATTAGATCCTACCAAATCTAAAGACAGGTGAAGCTCACCAACCTGTACTTGACCAGTGTGATGCATTACGGCTTGATTCTCCTAGTGTAGAAGGGAGGTCCAAACCCAGCAGTGAGTCGTTTAAAAAGGGCTGAGTACAATAAATTACTCAAATATAAACTTATTGTTACGTGTATAGATTCATCAATAAAATATGATCAGACTTCAACTCCCTCCGTAGAACCCGCTAGGTTAATAATAGCCAATATTATTAAATTCAATAAGATGGACGTGCCAATGTTTATCGTTAATCAAGCAATTACGCGTCAATGATCCATTTGCCAAATTTATTCGCCAACTCTATACTGGATATCGCTAGATAAGCACTGTATTGAATACAATGTTATTTACAATAATTTACTTATAATTTTATATAATTTAGATTTTTTATTAAAAAAAAATTATAATAATTATGTTGGGACATTTACACACGGCACCATCTAGTTCCATGATAAGCTACTGAATTTAGGCTTGTATTATGGATACAAGATAGTTAATACAATACACATACATATATAACCTTAAATTAAATTTAATTATAAATATAAATACTCATGACTGGAGTACAAACATTCGTGCTCAACACTGAATACCCCCAGGCGGACTCGAACCCGCGACGACTGGCACAGCTAGTAGGGTCACTACAAACTGAGCCAAACGTGTCGTCATATAACACAAATTGCCATCTATTTAAATTTCATGAAGCGCTTATATTTTTTTAGATGTCATAATTTGTCAGTCACTCAGAGGTAATTGAGTCATTTGGCTTTTACTATACAATAGCCCTTTTTAACGTCCCACTGCTGGGCACGGGACTCCCTTCAGTACGGGAGATCAGGTTATAGTCCACCACGCTGGCCAAGTGCGGGTTGTCGGACTTCATATGTCTTTTGAAAACTTGCTCGGTTCTATCAGACATGCAGGTTTCCTCACGATGTTTTCCTTCACCGTTAAGACAAGTGGTAATCATGTTGGAAATGATTCACACATGAAAATATCAGAGGTGCGAGACCAGGGATTTGAACACGCTGCCCTCATTTTCCCGAGCAAGCGCGTTACCACTGGGCTACCGCTGCCTATCACAAAGGACATCTTTCAAAACCTTATACATATATTATAAATCTTTTCATGCCATTCAACTAAAATATCGGAGAAGCTCAATAAATTGTTGAAACTTTAAAGAAACTTCAGAACTTTGTCTTTAGAATTTCTTGACATACCTTCCTTTGTAGAAAATGAAATAAGAATACTAGTGTTTACTTACTTTAGAACAAGTTTTAAAATATTGGTTTACTGGAAAGTTCTGTCCGTTTTTTGAATAAAATAAAATACTTTTTTTTCTTACTATTACTAAACTTTAATAATAAATATAATTTCCATTATTAGTAATGACTTTATGCCAACGTGAAGGCAATTTGTATATTGCAATTTTTTTTTTAATTTCATTTTTGATGCGAAAAATTGAACCAGTGCTTATTTGATATCTTTTTTATTTTTGAATTTTTGCCCTTCAAAAAATTTTTGTAAGGACAAAAACAAGTGATAATCGGAGGGTGCTAAGTCCGAGGAATACGATGGATACGACAGAATTTCCCAGCCTAGTTCCGCAATTTTTTGCCGAGTCCGCAAAGCAGCATGTGGTCTGGCATTATCATGGTGCAGTACGATGCCCTTCCTGTTGAACATCGCCGGCCTCTTTTCTTGGACTGCTGTCTTTAAATTATTCAGTTGTGGACAGTATTTCTCCGAAATGAGCTTTTGGTCCGGTTTTAAAAGCTCATGATGTATTGGTCCTCGAATGTCCTACCATATACACAACATTCTCTTATTCAAAGTCAAATTCGGTTTAGAGTTGGGAGGGGTAGGTTTTCCGGGTTCACAATATGCCCTTTTCCTTCCAAAGTTTTCGTAGGTAATTCACTTTTCATATCCAGTTATTATCCGGCTTAAGAAGGGCATAATTTTGTTGCGACAGAGATGTGTATTGTGTATATGACGACTCGATCATCCAAATTCTTCTGACTTAATTCATATGACTCTCCCATCTTGAATATTTTCACACCAATCCTATCTTCCGAATATGGTTCGAAATGGTTTGATGAGCTAAATTAAGCCTTTCTGCAATCTCTGATGTTGTTACTAAAAGATCTTGCTCCAACATGGTCTTAATTACAGCCTCGTCGATCAGAGACGATCGCCCATAACGTGGCTTATCAGTAAGGTCAAAATTACCAGTTTTAAATTTTTCGAACCATCTTTTGCATGCCCTATCAGAAACTATACCTTCAACGAATACTTTCAATTAATTTTAACATGCTTCTGTAGCATTTCTTCCTTGTTGAAATTCGTGTAAAATACAGTGGCGTAAATGAACTTTATCAGTAGCCAAAGATACACTCTCGCTTCACACTTAAGACTAATGCGAATTAAGTTTATTTTATTTCATTTGCTACGTTAGTATGTATACAATAAGCGATTAAAATTTAGAGCCGAACATGCGCCAAATAAACATGTGCTTACATGTTGAAAATTGTTGTCATAGAAACGGACAGAACTTTCCGGTAGACCATTACTATACAAAGTTTTATAGAGGGTTAAATTTTGCCCAAATAGAAATATTTATAATTTACTAGCAACACACAGCCGCTTCGCTCGGATTCGTCCCTAGTGAAAAACAAAACCAAATCTATCCCACGGGAACCATACATATTTCCGGGGTAAAAAGTCTAGTGCTATTCCAGACTATAATCTATCTCTGTGCCAAATTTCATCCAAATCCGTTCAGCCAGTTCTGGCATGATTGAGTAACAAACATCCATCCGAGTTTTCATATTTATAAAATTTTAATGTGACTAGTTTTTGCTCGCGACTCTACTCACATGGTACATCGATAAATAGTAATAGCCTATGAATTATTCCAAAATTTAAGCTATATTTAATCCATATTGGATGCAAATTGGCTTACCATTTACTGCATGAAATAGGAACAAACATACTCTTTCTTCTACATAGTAACTCATAATATTAGTGTGATTTTAACACAAAAAATTTTCCGTATATCTGTTGAACTAACAAGTTATAAAGAAATAAAGCCGATTATGCACTAATGAGACAAATTCCAGCAAAGTTCGACTTCTAACAAATAACAAGACTGACTTTAAGAGGCAAGGAGGTTGCAAAATGTCATCCTTATTTTGTGCCATACGAATTACGAATGAGGGAATGTAAGATAATCTAAGAAAAAGCTTTAAGGATTTGTATGTATGAGCAAAAAAATTTGAATTTCTTTGGTATTTTAAATGAGATTCTTGTCTTCTTTTCTTCATTACCATTTGTAGTCTAAAAATGATGAATATTGTAAGAAAATATATTTTGACATATGAAATATTTTTGTGATTTAATACGTATTTACATATTTTGAATGATTAGATGAACTTTGAGTGTGACTTGAGTATTTCTCAGTTATTATTGGATGGTAATTTTACATTCTAATCAGTATAAGGGCACAGTATAAAACAGACAGGTTGGTAATGTATAGGTTACCAAGTTTATACACATTAAATAAATTGTAATTATTAATTAAACGGCATCTTAGAAGTAATCGTAAAAACTCGGAAATACGCGTGGAACAAATACTAAAAAATAAATATATTTTTTTATCAATCATTCATTAACACACACCACTATCTAGTTCCATGGTAAGCTACGAGGCTTGTGTTATGGATACCAGATACACTATCTATCTACCTCTACCCACTGCTGGGCATACGCTCATCCCTTCAATACGAGGGGGATCAGGCCATAGTCCACAACAGCGTTGTGCGAGCCAAGTGCGGGTTGGCGGACTTCACAATATGTCTTTCGAAAACTTATACACTACATAACTTATATAACTGTAAAGACATTATTATAAATATGAACACCCATTACTGGAGTTCAAAAATTCGTGCTCATCACACAAATGAATGCCAATAATAATGAATGTCAATAGTTACTAAATAAAAAAAGTAAATCGATTGACAAACAGATGAGAAAAAAGTGCTCAGCTGTTTTGTCTTTGACTATTTATACATATATGGATAGCATAATATGTAGTAACAAACTCTAAAGTCAAATAACATAAGTTAATTTTAACTGTTTACTAATTAATAAAATGCTATTTGAGAAATATTGATAAATAATAAGAATCCTTTGAAATGACAACTTTACCTAAAATTCGAAATGAATGTTAATTGGTACATATGTATATATTCGTATTATAAAGTGCTTTGAAGTGTTCATTTTTGTATTTCCATTAATTGCAGAATATTGCGATATAAAATACGCATATATTATACCAAATTTCATCAAAATCCCTCCAGTTTTTCGTGATGCGGTCACAGACAGACAGACAGACAAAAATTCTAAAAACTATAGATTTGGCCTCTGTATCGATAATAATGTCTATTTTAATAAGATTTTCCAAAAAAATATTTAATGTACAGAATTGGCTTAATTTTATTATATGTAGTATTTATAGTTAAAAACCTCCTCGATGTTTATTGTCAAAAATAAAGCTTCAGCTATACATTCTAAGCTATTGGCAAAAGATTATAATTGCTTTTTATTTATAAAAAATTCAATATGATATAAGCAGGAATTTGACTCTCGTTATATAAAAGAGGAAAATATTGCAGGGGAATTAGCATATCTTGGCAGAAGTTCCGAAACAAAACTCGATACTGTTCTTTATAAAAGGTCGATTTAATAAAACTTTGCACTCAAGTTTTACAGATTTAACATCTTTAGTATACATTTTGTAAGGGTAATATTAACTAGAAGATGTTTTATAGAATACTATCGACTCACTCTTGCTTCACTCGTGTTCGTCTCTAGGTACGTTTTAAGGGTTAATATGGATATATATATATATATATATATATATATATATATATATATATATATATATATATATATATATATATATTCATGTCCTTTCTAGGGTATCAAACTATCTTCATAAAAGAAATTCTCTCATCAGCGTATTTTTAGTCTGTCCATTACAAACAAAGAAATATATAAAATTCTCTTTATAATATTAGTATAGACAATAGACACACGAGTATTTTCATCTGACTGATCATCATTATCACCATCGTCTTGGTCAAACCCCTCGATATCGAGGACTGAAATATTGACTTAGAATTCATGTTATACCTATAAAAATGCTATAGCGACACCGTAAATGCTAAGAATAATTTTTTGTTGTGCTGTCTTAAGGATATACAGTTTTTCAAAAAAATAGTGTATTTGTATAATTGAGAAAAAAAGCAAATATATTATAGTCATTTCTTTATTTATTGATTACAGTTACTTTCCTTAATAAGTATTATGTATGATGCTTATTATTATTTGGGATAATTTGGCCTTTGCAGATTATTTAGTTAAGTTATTGTAGGTAAACCCACGACGATTTCTAACATAATTCATCCATATAGTATAGCTACGACTTATAGTTTTGCGACCCTTTTAATCTATACTAATATTATAAAGAGGTAAAGTTTGTGAGTTTGTGACGTTGTAGGGGGTAATCTCTGGATCTGCTGAACCGATTTAAATGAAATTTGGTAAGAAGATAGTTTGGACTAGGAAGGCCATAGGATACTTTTTATCCCGGAAATCATCCTTTTAAGGGGATGAAAATGGGGATGAAAAATTTGTATGGGGAATTTATCTAGGGACGAACCCGAGCGAAGCGAGGGTGAGTCGCTAGTAAAGTACTATAATATAAGTACGTTTAAATTTTTTTGAGTGGAACCCTCATTTTTTTCCAAAATAAAATTAGCCTATGTTACTCCTTATAACATCAGCTATCTACCAGGGAAAGTCACGTCAAAATCGGCCTGGCCATTTTGGAAATTAGCCGTAACAAATAGACAGACAAACGGATGTTTTTTGTTTTTTTTTCTTATGTATGTAACATTTATAATTTCATATGCATTCAGTAAAAAGCTGTTCTTTTGTCATTAGAAACAAACATTTAAATTTAATTTATCTGTATAGATAAGTAAAGGGCGAAGTATTTCAAATAATTTGAGATTGATTAATCTGAATAGAACATTTAATCACTTGCAAACTGATGATGTAGCTTGACAGCAAGGTGATTTTTAGTCTATCTTTTTTCATTTGGATAGAGAACCAGAGTTAGTTGTATTCAGCCCTTTTTTTAAGATCTCACTGCTGGGGGTGGGCCTTCCTTCAATACGAGGGGGATCAGGCTATAGTCCACCACGCTGGCCGCGGGCTATCGGACTTCACATGTCTTTTGAAAACTTGCTAGGTTCTCTCAGAAATGCAGGTTTCCTCACAATGTTTTCCTTCACCGTAAGGCAAGTGGTAATCATGTTAGAAATGATTCGTACATGAAAATATCAGACGTGCGAGACTTGGAATTTGAACCCACTTCACTCGGTTTCCCAAGCCAGCGCGTTACCACTGGGCTATAACTGCTTTAGATGCTAGATAAAAATATTCATTTAAATTGCAATCTACTTAAACTATAACTATCTACTACATCTACAAAACGTAAGCCAAGATTATGAGAGTTAAAACTTCTGTTAAGCCAAGTTTAGTTGGATTGAACTAATAAAAAGCACACGGCGACTCGCGGATATTAAATACGAGTTTCTTAATGAATCCTCTTTGTTACAGCATTTACAAATTGAGTTTTCTAAATCTCGTTACTTTTTAACTTTAATAATGGTTGCGGACTTAATTACTCGCTTTTAATATGAATAATTAATTGCACTTGTTAGAAAAAATGTTTTATTCATGAAAATAATTTTTGAGTTCTAAAAAAAATTATGTAATCCCATCAATATAAGTACCTGGGCGACCGAGCTTCGCTCGGAGGTTTTACTCAAGAGTACAAGTTTCTTTCTTTTTAAAAAACTACATACTTGAATAAATTAAAAAAAAAGTAAAAAGTTTGTATCCGACTGGGATTCGAGCTCGGACACCTAAAATTATTAAACTTGCACCTTGGCCGCTTGACCACTGTACGACCGTGCGAAATTATTGACCAAATTTTGCGTGGAATAATAAGAAAGAAAACCACATAAAAACTCGAAAACACGCGTTTTCTCAAAGTAAGTACTTATGTTTAACATAAGAGTAATTTAGATCGATTTTTCGCCCCCGAAAACCTGCACATGCCAAATTTTAGCGAAATCGTTAGAGCCGTTTCCGAGATCGCCGTTATAAATAAATAAATAAATATACAAGAATTGCTCCTTTAAATTTGGATGGATGTTTGTTACTCAAACACGCCAGAACGGCAGAACGGATCTAGATGAAAGGCACAGAGATAGATTATAGTTTGGAATGGAACTAAGATTACTCTTTATCTCGGAAAATGTAAGGTTCTCGCCTGTACAAACGATCGCAAGATACTCATTTCTAATTACATTTGTAAACATAATTACGTATTTAGCGTAATTATATCTTCACAGAATTAATAAATTGTGCAAAATTATGTGGAATGAGTTATGATTACAAGTAAGTTGTGGTGTGATATGCATGGTGAGTAATATTTCTATTTAAGTTTTATTCTCTTCTATCTATACACATAATGAAATTCAAAGTAAGCCGAATCTGTTTTTTTTTTTGGAAAATCTTATTGAAATAGTCATTATTATCGATACAGAGGCCGAATCTAAAGTTTTTATAATTTTTGTCTGTCCATCTGTCTGGGAAGACATGACGAGAAAACCACTGTACAGATTTTAATGAAATTTGGTATGATGATAGCTGGTTATCCGGGTCAACATATAAAATACTTTTTACTGCGGGAAAATATCCCATTTCTAAGAAATCTATAAGTGAATATTTATTGTTAAGTCACAATTAAATCGATTATCTTCGTAAATTACAGACCTTAAAAGTTTATGTACCCATTAAAAGCGAAGGTTGTATTTATTATTTCAATGTAAAAATCATAGAAACTAGTATTGCTGTAGAGCAAAATAAAAAGTTTACCAATAAATTAACTTTATATGTAAACTAAAGTTAAAACGAAATGAGGTGAATGCTAGAAAGGAAATTTTTGCACGATTTTGCATAATTTATTAACTTGTCGCATTTATCATGTCTGTTCGAGTTGTTTTCTTGCATTTATATCTTATTCCGATGTGAAAGAAAAACAAAAAAGTTTATTTTACTGTAGCGACTCACTCTCGCTCCGCTCGGGTTCGTGCGGTACGTTTAACGTTTAGTATAGATTTCTCAGAGATGAGATATTTTCCCACTGTAAAAAGTATCCTATATATTGACCCGGATACCATCATCATACCAAATTTCATCAAAATCCCTCCAGTGGTTTTTTCGTGATGCGGTCACAGGCGGACAGATGTACAGACAATTCTAAAAACACAATTCTAAAATTCTAAAAACTATAGATTCGGCCTCTGTATCGGAACGCGTCTCGAGAAAACCACAAAACAGATTTTGATGAAATTGGGTATGATCATAGCTGGTTATCCGGGTCAACATATAGGATACTTTTTACTGCGGGAAAATATCTCATCTTTGAGAAATCTATACTAAACGTTACAATATAACGTGTAACATAAAGTATATAATATTTCTATTCATTTCTAAGTAGAGAACTATATTTTTAATACAAAGCGCACTCCAATCCTATCCATTGTACATTTAAATTGGGCCCATCACATATATTTTGACCACATTTCCATCCATATTTTCCACTCTCAAGAATTTAACGATTCGTAATAATTTAACGATCTACATAATAGCAGTGCCATTGTGAGATCTTACTAACGATGATGCTATGGACAAAAAATGTGGAAATATTATAACTGTCATTGTATGGTAAAGTAGCTAGTTTTGTTTATGTATGAGACCGCTATTTTGGTTTGTGCATGGAGAAATTTTCGCTCGAAAACTTTATTACGTGGATTTTAAAATTGAGTTTATCTATAGCTATTTAATTTAACTTAACTGCTTCGGTGGTATAAAACACATATACAGATACAGAGGTCCTGGGTTCGAGTCCAGAGCCGGGTAAAGTTTAAAAACTGAATTTTTCTATTAAGATATTCTCATTAGTAGCCGAGAGTTGGATAATCGGCGGATCTTGTACCTCAGAAAGCATATATAGAGTTGAAAATGTAGCATCGTGGAAACCTGTCTGTTAGAGAGAACTCAACTAGATTTCCAAAGACGTCCAAATTCTGTCAATCTATAGGAAACAGTAGGATATAATAATAAGACTTTAATAATATCTCTACTTCTTTTTGCTTGTAAAAAACCTAATAAAAGTTAGTAAAAATATTCGCACAGTAATAAAATATTCCATTATTGTTTAATCAGGTCATGTAACAACTTTATTGTTGCTCTCGACGCAGAACTAATCTCCGATCACACCGTCTGGGACCGCTTCCGGTGGCATCGATTCAAAAAAATATCTAACATGTAGTTTTGTTTCTATGACAAAATTGTGTAATAAAAAAATAATAGTGTTTTATTCTTTTCATATACTAGCCACTTACACTTGCTTCGCTCGTGTGCTCTAAGTGCTTAACCGCCTATATACATTTTTTTTGGACATTAACACAAAAAAGATGGGCGGGGGTCATATGAACCTTTTTAAATTCAAGGTTAGATAATTCCAAAACTATTGGTTTTTTTGACATATCCTCTCGTGACTTTTATTAAAATGGTTCAAATTTACATTTAAAAATGTTTCCATTGGACCGCGCTCCGCTTACCACGCGAGCGAAGTCGCTGCCCAAAACTAGTCTATAATATTATATTAAAGAACATAACAGAGGCAATAAGTCCGCTGTAGTGATACACCTAGACTAAAATTTATATACACTGAGTCCGCCAAAATACATGTTAAGGTCAAAAATAGTAGCGTATTTTGCTGTTTATAATATTCTAGATTTTATGTTATACCTACATAGAGATCGCTTACTTCTTAGTAAAATTTATAGGTATCTTTGGGGATGAAATATGAATAAGAAAAATAATACTATATTATTTTTTTTATTTTTCTTGTTGTTTCTCATTGAAAGAGACAGACAGAGAGAGAGAGAGAGAGAGAAAGATTTATTATATTAATTTTTATTTATTTAATCCCTCCACGACCGCGGACATGCCGTCGTTATAGTTAACAATAGATTTCTTAGAAATTTACCTGGAGGTGTTAAATGTCACTCAATATACAAATTGTGATTTGTATACTATTTTAAAACATTATATAGGTATTATTTTAAAATATTATTGTTTGGCTTCGTGTTTAGTTCTATGACACTCTATCTATAGTATTCCTTAGTTTGAGCGTTTACAATACTTTAAACCCGTCCCTGCGATATACGACCAAAAACGGAATAGTCTATACTTTGGCAAAACAATAAATACTCGTACTTCAACGATTTCAGATATCTTCATATAGTTTACTAGACACCATATGGGACTGTATTAGATTCTTCAACATCAGCTAAAAGAATTTAGGGCATACTTTCATGATTTCAATTATACCAAGATATTCTTTTTGATTGAACTACCCTTGCTTTACTCGGGTATGTCCATAGATACGTTTTAATTTTTTGAGCGGAACCCTAATTCTTTTTCTTAAATTAAAGTAGCCTATGTTACTCCTTATAACATCAGCTATCTACCAGTAAAAGTCCCGTTAAAATCAGTCCAGCCGTTTCGGAGATTAGCCGGAACAAACAGACGGTCAAAAATTAAAAAAATATATGTATTTTTTCTTATAAGTACCGTATATAATTTCCAATGCATTTGTAAAAATCTGTTATTTTGATATTACAAACAAATACTATAAATTTTATTTATCTGTATAGATAATAAATTTATTATTATATAATTATATTGAGAGGTTAAATATGGTATTTCATATAATAACAATAGTTAATTGTTTTATGTAAATTAACGTTTTTGTGTTGTAAAACGTAAGTTTAATTTTTGTTTAAAAATGTCTATATACATATACATATATGTATATAGACAAATATCGCTAAATTTTTATCGTTTGTAAAAAAAACTAATATAAGTTAGTGAGAATTATTCGCAATAGTTCAAAATAAAATCATAAATATTGAAATTAAACTCCATAATTCGAAATTAGAAACGAACCTACATTAAATACTTTAGATTATTTTTCAACAAATTTTAATCTTCTTTGAACCCATACAAATATCTTAGATTGAGACTCTAAAGACAGTGACAACACAGTAATGAAATTCTTAAAGGCTCTATCAATCTCCCAGTCTTCATTCCTCGTTATATTGGCAAAAGCTATATGTTAGATGGAAAATTCATTATGGCATATTCGTTTCCGTTCGGGTTTCCGTTGCGTAAATGAGATGTGATTCTTTAAGCGCGTTTTAAATATTATTGTACTGTTAATATTTTTTTAGATTTCCGCGAATATTTGAAAAAAAAATTAAGATATTTTGGTTCTTAAGCTTTCTTTCCAGGATGACTTCAGCACATTTGTTAATGGCGAAGACCTCTGCTTGAAAGATGGTGGCCTCTTTGCCCAGATTGATACTCATGTCAAATCTAGGCTTAAGGCCATAGATACCGCACCCTACATCAGATCCTTTCTTGGATGTCAGTAACAAATACTATGCTTATTTTATTAAATATTAAACAATTATTTTTTGACAAATTTATTCAAAAAATATAATCCAACACTCCAAAGCTTCCCTATTATCAATTTTCAATTCTTTGTTTTATCATAGTTTACTTCTATAATCACGTAAATAAAACGATGGAGATATATCTATACTAATATTATTAAAAGGCAGATTGTTTTTTGCTTGCTTGCTTTTTTGTTTGTTTGTTTGTTTGAAAGCGCTCGAAATCTGAAAAATTCTTTTTCCATTAGATAGCCCGTTTATTGAGGAAGACTATAGACTATAAATCATCAAGCTACTACCCAACGGAGTGGAACAGTAATATAATATACCTTTCTATTCCATACAAACCGTTAAAATGTACCCAGGAACGAATCCAAGCGAAGCAAGATTGAGCAGCTAGTTGGTAAAATAATATGATAACATGATAATATTATTTTAAAATAAACAGTTATATTAAAACATGTAACCGAATAAACAGCTTGACTGAAGACAGACTAAAATTCTAAATATTATTTGGCATAACATCTATTTTGTATAAATATTTTTATATAATAATTTAAATTTATTATTGCATTTGACATATTTGTAACAGTGTAAAATCTGAATATTGGTCTTACGTAAGACGACATTCGACTCTGGCTCCGTCTAAAGAAAGGAAATATGATTTCTAAATGACACTTAACGTCATGTCAAATAGTCATTTTATATTATTTTTAACTGCCAAGGTGATCTAGTGGTTAGGATATACGACTGCAGATTTGGTGGTTCTGAGTTCGAGTCCTGGGTCGGGCCAAGTTAAGTTTTTCTGATAAGAAATTTTCAGTAAGAGGAGAATTGTTGTCTCTCCGAAGTATGTAGCGACAGGAATGAAAGAGTGCATTTGTGTTAGCGCACATAGTTATAATAATATGTAGTATAACATCTTCCGCACAGATGGCTAGTCTCAGTGAGATTGGCCGAAATCGGTCATTTCATATATTTTATAGTTATCGATTATCGATATCGTTTGTAGAAAGTCAACTTACGTAAGTGGTCATTGCAATTTCAATTTTCATTAAAAAAACACTGCCTCAAATGTAATTGAACCTCAGACCTTTCTAGATTATAACAGTAAAACGTAACAACATAAAACTCTTAATAAAGTTAAGTGGGACATAAACACACTAACCCAATCTGACCAGCAAAAGTTCTTTTGATATTTATGACTTATTTAAAATTTATGACTTCATTATAATATACTAAAATTTATCTTTCAGAATCATCTATACATCAGCGGCTCATCTACTGAAAACTTGGTGAGTGAAAGATTAAAAGCGATGCATAAACGATTCAATCTAACACTTTCGTAGATACGCGAATATTTGACATTTTAAATAAAGCTATCTTTTCGAATTTTTTTGGCGGATTTATTTTGATTTTTAATAATATCGAATGCTTTATAGTAATCATGGTTAAAATAAATCGAAAAAATCCGTAAAGATAATTTTATTTATTACGATTCAATCTATTTAAAACAATACGCTTTAAAATATAGATTATAATGTATTTATGAAATTACTTTAAAAAAGCAATAAAAAATGCAATAAATTTAGCTTTTGCGAATATTTTATTTTATTAGTATTCGTGGTTTTGTCTGCGTATGAATCAAACATATCATCAGTTTTACGCCAGTAAATAAATCGATTAGTAAATCTGTAGCATACATATAGTGGGGAGAGGTGGCATGAAAGGGACATTTTTGATATTGAGGCTCTAGAAAGTGATTGAGATAATATTTGGAACTGGTTGAAGTCGAATGGGAAGCCTCTATTATTATACTATTGAAATAAAATGTGCTAATTCTCTTTTCTTTATTCTTAGTTATTTAATTCCGCATCTTAAAAAATTGTGTATTTTGTTCCTTTCAATAATAGCCTGTATTGAAAGGAACACAATAGTTTATGAAAGGGACAGTTTGTTATGTCCCTTTTATAAATATCATACCGCAATTGAAAACATAACCACAAAATTTGAAATTTTAGATTAAAATGATCTGATTTTTTGGTCTCGTATCTGATCTGATCTCTAGCTGATCATAAACAGTGGATGACAAGTAAATAATTAACACGCAGCACTTGGCAAAACGTTTCGCCATTATAACAGAAAAAATACTTTTCAATGTCAATAAAACAGTTACACGACTACGCCAACTTTGAAATGACAGCACTGTGAAGTTAGTCGCGAACGAAAGCTTATCAGGACTGTCATACGACATATATAGTGTTGACTCGAAATTGTTTTTATTTTGCCAGTTATTTAAATCGTCCCTTTCAATACGTGTCCCTTCATACTACTTCTCCCCTATAGGACAGATTAATAAAATTGAAGTGTCTGTTTGTAATGGCAAAATAACAGCTTTTTACTTAATGCATAGGAAATTATACAATATACACGGTACTTATAAGAAAAACACAATTTTACAATATTTGTCTGTCTGACTGTCTGTTTGTTTGTTCAGGCTAATCTTCTAAATGGCTGGACTGATTTTGATTGGACTTTCACTGGCAGATAGCTGATGTTATAAGGAGATTTAGGGTACTTTATTTTAGAAAAAGAAATAGGGTTTCGCGTATCTGTTCAACATGACTGATGGATTAAAACTGGGAAGGTAATTTTTGAGGGTACTCCTCAACAAATCCTACAGTTTATAACAGCTGTAGGTTTTAGTGGGTTGCTCTAGACTCATATGCGGCGACTAATAGACGAGAAATGGTCGAAATGATACCTATAGCCACGACATAAAAAATAATGGGTGCGTATAATCTCTACGCACGGTTAAGGTAAAACTTCTTTGGGAAATATCGCAATTAAATTAAAACATCAATAATTAAATAAGGCATATTAGGCATATTACAATCATATATTTATAGAATATCATATATGGAAAGAATATAATATTATATGTTTGTCAGACAATAACAACGGTTACCATGGCAACGTATTAATGTATTCTATTTCATTCTCTCGCTGGTTTAATTCTATATACTTTTGTGTTTGTCTCTTTTTAGTGTCGCATTTTCGTTTCATCGAGTTTCAAATCACAACGATTCTAAAGAAGTTTCACTTTAAAAATAATAATAAAATATACATAATATAGCTTCAGCAGACAGGAGCACTTCCTATGGTAACACCGTAAACATGCAGTATATATATTTTTCATTTAATTTTATTTACAGCCCAAAAATTTCTATAAATACTATGTAGTTATTATATTTCCGGTAATAATTACCATATAATGCAGCGAATAATTTACTTTCAAAATAGTCGCAGTGCGGATATTATAGTTTCGTATGAAATTTTAACTATAAATATTTGATTGTATTATGTAAATACGGTTCCGGTTATTTTATCTTATAATTAAGCTTTTAAAGCTTTGTTCACATCGTGTTAGTTCACAGTTTATTTTGTTTCTTATGCAAATATAATAAAGACTAGTGACATACCGTCACTTCGCTCGTTTTAATTCTTTTGAGCGGAAACCTAATTCTTTTTCTATAATAAAAGTAGCTTAAGTTACTCCTAATAACATCAGCTATCTGTTAGTGAAAGTTTCGTCTAAATCAGTTCAGCCGTTTCAGAGATTACCCGGAACAAACAGGCAGACAAAAATTTAAAAAAATGTATTTTTCTTATAAGTACCGTATATAATTTCATATACATACATATTTACATATTTTAATAAACAGTTATTATTTCGACATTAGAAACAGACACTACAATTTTATGCCTAGAATACTAAATGTTTCGGAATAACAAATAAGCAAGAAAAAAATGAATCTGTCAACCGTTTTGACATAACGCGTCGGTACACAAACATACTTACATTTTTTTTAATATTTAAAAAAAGCTGAAATTATAACATATCAGCAGTTTTTTTTTGCATAATATTATTATAATAATCATTTATTGATATCTATTTCATGGGATTTAATAAATTAAATATACTTGTGACATACCTTTGCTTTGCTTAGATGTGTCACTAGGTACTTTCTATATATATATATTTATTTAACTATACATAATATGCAGGAAGGTAGTTGGTAAATTTTACTACTAAAGTGAAGTATTACTCTAGGTTTGAGTATCTTATAGTTTTGTATTGTCTGTTCTAGGTCCCGATTTTACAAGGAATTGCCCCGTTTCTACATGTAATCAGATTTAGTGTTTTTTTTTCTATTTTAAACCGGTTATTCTACATAAAACGTGTATTTTCCATACTACGCGAGATTGACTAGGTAAATGGAGCCCAAACGGCACTCCTACAAGCTATTGAACATAATAATTGAATTGAATTTATGTCAAATGATTTTTAGATGACTTAAAACTATATGAACGACCATTATAATATATATATATATATATATATATATATATATATATATATATATATATATATATATATATATATATATATATATATATATATATCAATTGAAATTAAAAAGATTAATGGCGTACTTTAAAAGAGTATGATGATGCTAGGAGAACATCATCATTGATCATTGATCTTATCTTTCATTGATCTTATTGAGACTAGCCTACTACGCAGGAGATATTATAGTGCACAAGTGTACGCGCAGACACAAGTGTACTCTCTATTCCTGTCACTCTCATACTCCGGTGGGACGACTGCTCGACACGACCAGTGAGAGTTAAGGCGCAGGACCGACGGCTTTACGTGCTCTCCGAGGCAAGGGGGTGAAACACCGCCAACTTCCCAACTCCGGGCTATTACTGAGGCTTACTATACAGAAAGACTCAATAACTAAACTTGTCCCGACCCGGGACTCGAACCCAGGACCTCCGATTGTGCAGCCGTACATGCTAGCCACTACACCACCGAGGCAGTTAAAAGAATAAACATTGCACCCATCAAAAAAGCAAAATAAATAGTTTAGATTGAATGTAATGAGTTCATTGACCACTTTATTGAAATAGTCCACACGTAACGGTTGAACAACAAAACAACGCAATTTTGTAACCGTCTACTACCTCATTCCATACTTATATAATACTAAACATTTTACGCGGTTTTACGCTTTTGTTATAGAATTAGCTAACGTCATTAGTAAAATATTCCATTTTAAGGTTCTATAATATATCCTGAGATGATTTCTTTCTTATTACGTATCTGTCCGTCCCTAAGTATTTATTCAATTTCTATATATATAACAAAATTTCTAACTAAGCCGTGTCTGTAGATTAAATATTTTTTTGGAAAATCTTGGTGTTTATATTTATAATATGTATGTATTTAAAAAGTTAAACATATATGTATTGTATTTACTATCTGGTATCCATAACGCAGGCCTCGTAGCTTACCATGGAACTAGATGGTGCTGTGTGTTAACTAACATATTTATGACGATGTTCTACTGACCGATTCCGGCCACGGCGGCCAATCTCATTGAGATTAGCCAACTGCGCAGGAGATATTATAGTGCACAAGTGTACGCGCAGACAAGACACAAGTGCACTCTCTATTCCTGTCACTCTCACGCTCTGGTGGGACGAGAGTTAAGGCGCTGGATCGACGGCTTTACGTGCTCTCCGAGGCACGGGGATAAAACACCGCCAACATCGCAACTCCGGGCTGTTACTGAGGCTTACTATACAGAAAGATTCAATAACTAAACTTGGCCCAACCCGGGACTCAAACCCAGGACCTCCGGGTGTGCAGCCGTACTTACTAGCCACTACACCACCGAAGCAGTAACATATTTATATTAGGTATATTATACACTAGCGGCTCACCGCTTCGCTCGGGTTCGCCTCTAGAAAAACACTGATAGAGATCTATTAGTTCCCACGGGAACCGTTCATTTTTCCGGGATGAAAAGTAACCTGTTGTTTGACCAGCAATATAAGGTATCAAAATGTTCAATTTTACTAAATTAGGTGCATATGTTGTTGTGTACTAAGCTGTATAAAATTTTATCGTTTTTTAACTATCCCACGGGAACTCTTTAATTTTCTGGGATGAAAAGTATTTAAGATGTTGATCGGGGATATAAGGTACCACTATGCAAAATTTCATTTAAATGGGTCAATAGTTTCGGAGATTAGCCCATACAAACAGACAAACAGACAGAGAAACAAAAAAAAATGAAAATATCTGGATTTGTTCTATTTTTCTTCTTACGGGATGTAAGACTCGGTTTTTAGCAAAAAAAAATCTATGTACAGATATTCGACCTCTATAGTTTTATTATATGTATACGTATAGATAGAATAAATAACGTATAATAAAACAGTAATATATAATAATGAAAATAGTTATAGCGAGTGTACCTTAGGAGATAGACATATACTATTGAGAACTTCTCTATCGACCTTTTTAAGACTTACAATTTTCTTGTACAATGTTTTGATCTATCACTTAAGGTTGAGCCAGCGTTAGCCTTATAAATTTCTAAGGACAATTCGATAGAACCAGTTATTGTGTTTTCCCGTGGGAATGAATAATTTGCGTGTCGTAAAAGGTATCCTAAATATAGACCCGAATACTAAGTTATCACTATACAAAATTTCGTTAAAATCGGTTCAGTTCTTTTTGCGTGAAACGCGCACATCGATTTGACTAAGTTACTTTTATTATAGGTTTAGATAAGAATAGATATTGCTAAGGAGATATACATATACTATTCAGAACTTTCCTGTAGGAATTTTCAAGACCTACAATTTTCTAGTATATTGTTTTGATGTATGTATGTCTTAAGGTTTGGCCAGCGGAAGGTTTCTAGGGAGGACTTGATAAAACCACTTATTGTATCTTCCCGTAAGAAAGAAAGATTTTCTTGAAGTAAAAGGTATGCTAAACGTTGACTAGAGTAATAAGTTATCACTTTACCAAATTTCGTTGAAATTGGTCCATTACTTTTCGCGTGAAACGCGCATACAGAAACAGACAAACAGACATACAGACAAACAGACAATTTTTTTAATAACTATTGTTTTGGGATCTATGTTATGTACATAATACGTTACAAATAAACGAAAACATCTATCCCACGGGAACTGTACATTTTTCAGGGATAAAAAGTAACCTATTTGTTATTCTGATGTATAACCTATATTATTGTAAAGTTTCATCAAAATCCAATCTGTAGTTTTTGTGTACTAAGCTGTATAATTTACTGTAGTTTTTTGATTGTCCCACGGGAACCCTTTAATTTTCCGGGATGAAAAGTAGCCGATTTGTTATTGTCATGTATGAACTATATTATTGTAAAGTTTTATTAAAATCCAAACAGTAGTTTTTGTGTACTAAGCTGTGTAATTTATTATAGTTTTTTAACTATCCCACGGGAACTATTTAATTTTCCGGGATAAAAAGTATCTAAAATGTTGCCTGGGGATATAAGGTACCACCGTGCAAAATTTCATTTAAACCGGTCTAATAGATTCGGAGTTTAGCCCGTACAAACAGATAAACAGTCAGTCAGAGAAACAAAAAATTTAAAAAAAATCTGGATTTATTCTTTTGTCTTCTTACATCCCCCTGACTCAGTTTTTAGCATTTTTTTGCTATGTGCAGACATTCGACCTCTACTGTTTTATTATAGTATAGATTATAACCCGAATAATATGTGCCAAGTTCAAATCGCAAAAATTAGTAAAATTATTCCTTACACGATTTTTTACGTGACCAGAATTGCTTGCCAAAAAGATATTGTACATAATGACACCTCATTGCCTTCTGATATTTTATATTATTATTAAAATGAAATCAGATTATTTTTTTCTGATTTATTAAATTTCCAGATCTTGGTATGTTGAAATTGATAACGAATAATAAATCGATTTGCAAGTAATATTTACCTATTAAACCTAAATTAATTTTATAAGCGCACAAAATTACATAAAAAGACAAAATACAGAAAGACATACAGATAAAAAAGTTTGAAACCATAAATTCGGCCTCCGTATCGATAATAATGACTATCTCAATAAGATTCTCCAAAAAATATTAAATGTACAGATTCGACTCAGAATTTTATTATATGTATAGATTATGTAGTATGTAATATATCTGGCATTGTTTTAGTATATGTTAAGCTTCAATATATAAAAATTTAAATACATGAACACTTTTAATGACAATAACAGAAAAAAAATAGTTACGCTGAGTTTTATATCATAGATTTAACAGAGAAGATAAAAAGTGGTCAAATGCAACAAAAATCATTACACTAGGCCAATATTTTACGAATTTATTTTCTAGAGAAAAGCAAGGGATGCAGCATGAAGGTATGTTTGTATTTTTAAAATTGTTATTCATAACTTGTAACGCTTTTCAATATAGCAAGAATTGTTGAATTTTCTGTGTCCGTCATTCCTCTAAAGCTCCTTGCAAGATGTTCACAATAAGCTCCTTCACCTAAAAAGTAGATATATCCTGAAAATATATGAAAAAACTTTTAGGATTTGCAAAAAAGCTTTTTGTAAAACTTCTATCCCATATCCCGAGGATTTCGGTTTCGGAATAAAACCTGTTCCGGAAGTTACCGGAAATAAACAGATAGATGCATACATTTATTTATTATGTTTCTTTAGGTTTTGCTGTAATAAAAATAAACAAACTCAATATAGGATAGCTATTCTGAAATCGCAGAATAAAAATATATAGCTTTCATATTTTTAATTTGTGAATGGCTTTTTATATGTGTAATTTATGTTGACTTAATACGAATTAAAGTGCTTTAAGTACAAAATGTACAAATTAAAAACTTTTAATTTGGAATGACATGAAGAAGAAAGTATCTCAATTATACTAAATTTGCTTCTATGTTTGATTATGTACATGTTAGGAAATATCTTTGTCAATTATAAATCGATTTACATAATTCTTTGTTTAATAAGTATAACCTCAATATATCTTGTATTTGTATATAATACCTTATAGTTTATATTTTTTAGATAAACAAATTATATAATTAGTTTTGTGTATAAGTAAAAACATAAAAGATACTAAAAGTATCTTTGCAGTAATAACTTATACCTGAACGTAACGAATCCGTAGTACGTGACTCAAATTATAGAAATAAACTATGAAACTTAGAAAAAATACATATAAAATTACAATACTTACGGTCCCACAAATTTTTCCCATACTTTCCTAAACCACCATTTATCATTTTATGGCAGTTTTGAAGGTCCAGTTCACATATACTGTGATAGGTTTCAAAGCTCCTATACATTGGGTCGTACCCGCAAACAGGATTCAAATGGTTTCTGAATAAAAAATCGTTTATTTAAACAAAAATATTATGGCTATTACATTTATTAAAAATATTATTCACAATTCAATTTTAAAAACCTATAAAATCAGTAGGAAATATTTCGTTGTACTCTGAGTTCTTTTAAAGCCATAAAAATATTTGCATCTGGTTTAGTATAACTACTTAAGTTTTATTAAAAACTAGCGCTCACCCTCGCTTTGCTCAAGTTCGCTTCTACAAAAACCTTGAAAAACAAATGTACCCCATGAGAACCGTACATTTTTCCGGGATAAAACGTAGAATTACTCGGATAGAGATACTCGGGTGTGAACCCATTTTATTTGGTTTTCCAAGTGAGTATTTCTGGGATACCACTGCCTTTTAGACACATACATACATACATTATGTATATTATATAAGTAATATAAATTAATAAGTAAATTGTTTACATGAAGCAAAATATAGTCTAATATAAAAGAATTTTATTGGGCATTTAGGCGTTTCATTTCAGTTCCATTTTTATTTGATATCCGAACTTTTTATTGGACAATCGGATTTCGGTCATGAAAGGGAATAGCCTGAAATAATACACGGAAAGGTTAAAGCTCTTCGGTTAAGAAAATTGTTTGAGATAACGTAGCTTTTCGATTTTCACTATCATAATAATATGTTCTAAGATTTATATACCAAATATGCTTCAGACTGAAGCATTTTTAAGAATAATATAGGCAGAGTGTCATAGAACTATAATAATAGTAATAAGTATGTTGGGACATTAACACACAGCACCATTTAGTTCCATGGTAAGCTATAAGTATAACATAAGCTTATGGATACCAGATAGTTGATACACTACATGACAAATGCACAAACAAAACGAACCCGCGGCAACTGGCGCAGCAAGTAGGGTCACTACAAACTGATAGACCAGGGTAGAAGCCTTTAAAAATAATAAAAAGTGAAAAAAAATTTAGTAGAATGCAACCCGTTAGAAAAGGAGGGGAATATTATAAAAATGAAAGGAAAAATAATTTACGGGAGATCTGAGGTCGGGAAGGGGATGGTGGTGAGGTTTTAAGGGTAAAAAACGGTTTTTTCGATTTCCGGCAAAACTAAAAGTCCTATCGAAAAAAGTCAAATGGCAAAGTTGTAGGTAATAAAAAGATCTAAAACATTTGTATTTACACTTTTTTCACATAACCTCAAAATTTATGTAAAAATTCAAAAAACAACAAAGACTTTTAGTTTTGCCGGAAATCCAGAAAAACCGTTTTTTACCCTTAAAACCTCACCCCCATCCCCTTCCCGACCTCAGATCGCCCGTAAATTATTTTTCCTTTCATTTTTATAATATTCCCCTCCTTTTCTAATGGGTTTCATCCTACTATTATTTTTTTTGGTTTTAAAAATTATCGACCCTGGTCTATGAGCCGAACGTGTTGTCAAATTATAAGTAACCATTCAGTAAATGTCATAAAAACTAAAGGGATCCAAATATACATACGTTATTAATATATCTTGAAATCTTACCTCAGTCGTTTACATCTTTTTTGATCAGCGTAGCAGTCACTATACTCGTTTTTCAAATTTTTTGGCAACTGATCATAGTCTATACCTTCAAAAATGTGTATAGGTTTTCCTATATCTGATAAGTCAAAATTCGTTAAATGTGGAAAAGGTAACTTGCGTCTCTGAGGATTCGCGTAAGCGGGTACTAAAAACACTGTTAAAAAAAAATTGTAAATGTTAGAATTAAATTTATGTCCTAAATAAAAAAATAAAAATAATAATAAATAAAACAAGCCTTGTATTCCATGCTGTTTAAACATATTTTCCAATATAACAATATTTATAAATGTAATCATACTGTATATTATAGATTAGGTACCTAATAGGTATATTCTATTTAATTTCAAAAAAAAGTATTAATTAATTAATTAAATGTCCCAAATATGAAGACATTAATTTTTAGATCAATTTATATTTGTTTATTTCATTTTCTGTCAATGAAAAGAGCGTTACATTTAACAAACAAAATGTTTAATATGAATAAATTCCATAGAAGAGATACAAAATGTTACACGAGGTGCCAACAACTTTAACATGACATTGTGACTTGTTATTCTTGAGATATCCTTTCAAATATAAAATCAACTACATGGGCCATGTATTTTAAATGTCGCTTCGTATTTCGCATTTAAACCTACACATTTTAAATTGTAACAGATACTTATTGTAGTTTTTTTTTCTAATTTCTAAATTTTTTATTAAAAAAGATATTATACTTACCAGCCGTACATAGTGATATAAATGATATTAAAAGCTTTAAAAGTGGCATTATTCCTTTGCCAATTGCCAGAAGCAGTATGATATAGATTACATGTTATCAACTTGAAACGATCTGTTGACACAAAGATAAATTGTTAGTCAAATCTCATTATGTTTATCTCGATTTCAATTTACAAATCAATTACAGATAGTTACATTTTGAGTTGAGACTCTTTCACACTATTGCATGCAATATGAAAATTTTGCATGCAATAATGTTAATGCAATAATGACAGTTTTGAACATAAAAATCTCAATTACTCATACTCGGAGCATGGCTTTTCAAGCCAACACGTTATTAATGGGTCAACATTAGTTGCATTATTCATTGTATACAATTATGGCATACTAGTTTTTGCCCACGGGTCAGGATACGATTTATATCCTTGCCAAATTATTGAAATCTCTTCAGCGACTTAAGCGAAAAGGTAATAGATAAAATTACTTTGATATTTACAATATTAACACCTCCAGGTAAGTTTCTAACAAATTAGTTAAAATTCTAAGAGATCTATTGTTAACTGACACGCCGGCGTGTTCGCGGACGTGGAGGGATTAACAATGGAGGTTGAAAAAATATATTGTAGTAGATACTGTAGTAGGTAGGTAGGTATAGGTATCCCCCCAACGTGCGTTCACCTTGTCGTGGTGGAGGGGCTCAGTAGTGCCCGGCAATACAGCCGGGCACGAAGCCAAGAAACGCACAGGGAGGTGGCCCACTTCGGTGGGCGGTGGGAGGTGGCCCTCTTCGAGGGGCGGTGTACCATGCGGGTTGCTTCTGGTACTTCTCTGATAGCAGAGTGGACCTTGGAGCAACCCCATGGTTGTTGTGGTCTGCTTCGGCAGACCTGCCGTCGGGGCGTCGTAGTTGAATGCGTAAGCGATCCTGCGACGCTCCATTAAGACGGAGGAAGGTTTTGTTAGGTTTTAGTGGGTAGTACTGGCTTTGCCGGTGAGTCCCACACCTCGTGCGTAAATGCATTTCCCAACGTTAAAAAAAAGGTAGGTATAGATAGGTATTGTAATAGATAGGTGTAATAGGTAGGAATTTTTAATAATTAATGTACTACATATGTATAACTATTCTAAGGCATATACATTACCTATACATAGAATTATAGCTATGTGGAGAAATACAAAATAGCTTCTTTATAATTATGATGAACATTGAACATTGCATATATAATTTGTACATTAAAATAATAATCCCACTGATGGGCTTCCCTTTAATAAAAGGGAGATCAGGCCACATTTGACCACTCTGGCTAAGTACGATCGACAGACTTTACAAAAGTTTTATTTTAGTTAGATCTTCTCAGACGTGCAGGATTCCTTACGATATTTGCCTTCGCCGTAGTAGCATCTAATTAGTACACAGAAAGTTAATTATCAACTTCACAAAAAAATTATAGCAAATACTCAGCATTTTTGTGTGTTACACAATTTTTCAATTCAATAAAATTCAATTTTCTTGTTAATGGCCAGTTAAGCACAGATTACTTCGCTATTGTCACGTAGAATGGAGAAGACACGCAGGAGTACATCATTTTTATTACGTCTTTTTAATCTATACAGATAAATAAAATTGAAGTGTCTGATTGTAATGTCAAAATAACAGCGTTACTAGTCCGTGCGGAAAGAGAATTGTCGTGGCATAAAATGGAACTAACATTATGATTTTTATATGGCCATCTAAAATCCCAATCTAGCCATCTGTCAAATGTCAAACTTTATTTTATGTTTATTGTGTTGTTATAATGTGATTTTTATTTTAAATCATGTCGAAAAGGGGTAAAACTTCACACAGTTCGACAAGGGAAATAATATTTATTATTATACAATTCTACTAAGGAGAAAAAGTAGCAAAACACACCATTATTTACCTAAATAAATTCACCGAACGTGTGGTAGATAATATGTCCGGTATATAACAGTTTTATTTAAATGTTTATAGATTTCCTAAGTAACTTGCGGTCTCTGACATCTCAAAATATGTATAAATTAAAAGGAATCCATTTAGAAACATGATAATATTTGTTTATTTTGTTCCAATCAATATTTTTGATAGCAGGTATAAAGAGTGTTGATACTTTTAATTTATAATGCGCTTGTCTATGCGAGTTAGTAAAGTTAGTCTTATTTGTAACTTAAAATATTTTTTCTATTTTTTCAGGATTGAGTAATGATACAGTATCTAAAATAAAAAAAAGGAAGTTCCATAAATAACGGCATATGGTACACGCCAGGGAAAAAACGTAAAGGAAGACGTGCGTGTGTTTGTGAATGGTCATAAATCACTATTTTTAAGCGAAAGCATTAAAACAACCGTCGTGCAGAATACGTCCTTTATTTCCAATCCCCGAACTCATTGAACGTAACACTTAAAAAATTGAACTATGTACTTTAAAAAATTGATTTAAAATGCACATGACATCCTTTCAGAAATATCTTTAATAGTTATCATTAAAATCATTCCTTAAAACAATTATTAAGACGGAATCTGAAAACATTATATTCTAACATAGTTTCAAAGTATCAAGATGTTACAGTCGCACTATAGTGTTGTCAACATAACAAATACGGTAATTAAACAAAGCTGCGCCCTCAAATCTTATGACGATTCTCTTTCCGCACAGACTCTAAATGCATATGAAATACGGTACTTATAAGAAAAACATATTTTTTAAAATTATTGTCTGTCTGTACCAGATGTAAAAATCAATTATTAATTGGCTCTTTATTCTGTATGAATTTGTTAGGAATTTTTGTTCCTATTTTTCACATCAAAGCAAAGTAGTTTTAGACAACATAGTGAACAAATTTCTATATATTGTGACCTAACTCTTTTAATTTATTGATGGCTAGCATCTATGCACTTTTACCACGCACTAGCTAAATTGAATTATCAAACTTTTTCAACTTTATACTAAAAATAAACTAAAGATCACACAATGTGTTGCATAATTTTCCAATACTATATGTATATGATGAAAGCAAATTTAGCAAAAATATAATGATATTTGAGATTAAAGTCAAAAATTGCCCCTTGTAAGAGCTTTTGAATCGTTTTCTGTTATATATGCATCTAGGGACGCACCCGAGTGAAGCAACTAACTCACTCTCTGATCTATACATATAATAAAATTCTAAGTGAGTCGAATCTGTACATTAAATATTTTTTGGAAAACCTCATTGAAATAGTCATTATTATCAATGCAAAGGCCGAATCTATAGTTTAAGAATTTTTGTCTGTCTATCTGTTACCGCATCACGAGAAAACCACTGGACAGATTTTGATGAAATTTAGTGTGATGATAGCTGGATATCCGGGTCAACATATAGTATATTTTTTACTGCGGGAAAATACCTCATTTCTGACATCTATACTAAACGTTAAAACGTAAGTGGGGACGAACCAGAGCGGTGCGAGGGTGAGTCGCTAGTCTAATATAAACTGAACTAATACTCTATACTAAACTCATTGATAGTCAATAGCTGGTATAAATTTGCATATCGTAGCATAATGTATTCAAAAGGAAATATGAAGTTCAAATATATAAGTTTACTTTATCATGTTCGCAAATCAATTAAATACATAATATTTGCCCTCTCTATGTCCTTTAACTGGATTTGATTTGTAAAGAAAGTTAAAACAGATTAAAATCTGTGATTAATATGTAATTATACTTCACTAGCGACTTACCCTCTCTTCGCTCGGGCATACACCTAGGTACATTTTATAAAAAAATAATAAAAATAAGCTTTTATATCATACTAGCAGTTCACTATTGGTTCGCTCGGGTTTGCGTCTAAAAAGACAAAAGCAAATCTATCCCATAGGAACCATATATTTTTCCGGGATAAAAAGTAGCCTATGTGCTATTTCAGACTATAATGTGTCTCTGCGCCTTTCCCCTTCGTATCGAAGGGAAGCCCGTACCCAGCAGTAGGATGTTTAAAAGGGCTGAATACAATACAAGTTTATTTATTTATATATATAAAAGACAAATGTGATTGACTGATGTATCAACACACAGGCCAAACCCTTAAGGCTATAAAATTGGAATTTCGCGCACGTATTCCTCATATTATGACGAAGACATCCACTAAGCAAGTATCTTTCCAAATTCAACCCCTAAGAGGATAAAATAGGATACAAGTTTTTATGAAACCCAATTTTTAGAGTTTTTTAATAGTTTTAGCGCGAGCAAAGCCGCGGATTATAGTTTATTAATACATGCAAAATGATAAGCGAGCCAACGCATCGAGAAACGAGTAACGTATCTTAGTATATAGGATATGTAAGGTTGCATTTTTATATATTGAGTGTTTTATTAGAAAATAATATATTGGATTAATTTGTAATGATTTATGTATATGGCATTTACTTATGTGACCTTGGCCAATAGGTATGTGTTTTAAAAAAAATAAAAAAGAGCGCGGATATTCATTTGTTTTCTCGCGCTTTTACACAGAGATGTCGGTACCACCATGTAGTGACTAGGCACGAATTGTTTGTAATACCTACTGAAAAATTATGATTATAAATTATGTAACACACTGACGTTTATAAAAGTACTGAATATAAGAATATAAGCAAGGAATATCTCGAAGTTTTATTAGGGGCCCAACAAATATCTAATAAAAATTTAGTGATCCATCCAGCAACGGAACCATTCAATAAATGCAATAAATCACAATAATCGTAGTAGGTCCCTATCGAACGAAATGAAAAGATTGTTCTTTCAACGGAAGATTTGTAATTGGCAATCTGCGTGGCGCGCCGCGTCACGGAGCATGTACTGATTGGATGCGATGATTTATTTATATTAAAATTTTAGTATCCTTGCTAATCTTATAATATTAAATGAGCAATTCTTGTATATAAAACATAGTCGGATTTTTTACAACACTTCTAACTCGAGAACTGCTGAACCGATTTTTATGATCTTTGATTAGTTGGATTTATCTGCACACCGAATAGCATAATAACTATTAAAACATCGGAAAAATTCACGAAAAAAAATCTATTCCATACTAAGCGTCAAAACCTACCTAGGGTCGAACCTGAGCGAAGCGAGTGTCGCTAGTTTTAAATAAAGTGATCTTTTCGGTTTTGCATGACTTAATACTTCAAGAGCTCACTTCCTTTAATGGGCATGTTCCCATAATGTTTATTCTTTCCAAAACGTATTCATTTTCGATCCCTTCAACATGAGAATATTTTTATAGTATTCTTATAAGTAAAAATTGTTTTTTTTTATATAATTTTTTGAAAACATCTCCATACAAGATTTTAAAGTAATCCATATGATAAATTAAATATATTATAGAAAAATTGCTGCGCTAAGTATCTTTCTAGACCAAATACACTAAGTCTTGATCTAGTGTTAGTTACTTCATAAGTGGTAAGACGATATCTCTCGAGCGTGTGCATGGTAATGTAACAATATCTCTTGCATCATGAATAGCTTCATTGAGACTTAGCTATTTTTGTATTATAATAGGTTTTTACTACGGGTTTGCGTATTTTGAATTTAGTATGCCTGTATCATACTTTCTGTATATTTAATTATCAATACAGACGGAATTCATTCAATGTACTGGCATAAAGAATTTATAACTCTCTCTATAAACTATGTTTTATGAAAAAAACACAATTTGACTGTCATACAACAAATGAGTCTCGTCAAAATGAATAAAATAAGTCTACTATTGAAGAATCTGCTGTTCATATCTGGCCTCGATCTTCAGTTCATCTCGATGGTGTCAAATATCGTAATATCTGAATTTCACCTAATAGAATTTTGAGGCTACAAGAACTGAAACGAGGGTAATATCGGTTAAATTGAAAAATTCCACTACAAAAACAGAAATTGTATTGAATATTGCTTTCAAAGTAATAACGAAGTTTTAGTTAGTAAGTAAAATTATTTAACTTTATTTCTGATTTACTTAAAATTACCACATTAAAATGAACATTGTAAGTATTCTTAATCAAACAATTTGTACTTCAAACTGTAATTTCGCATTAGAATGACCATATAATAATACAAAGAGAATTCACATCAGTTTGAATTTCGGTTAGTTCCTAGGTCGTAGGAACAATATAGTGACCATATACATCTAGGTCTTACAAATACATATTTAAATGTTCGATGGTTATGAATTAGAAGTTATGAGGGAACAGATGAACATACAATACAAAAATACATACATACTGGTCAAAATAGATCCCTGCTTTTTGCTTCATCGTAGTCGGCTTAAAATAAATACGAATTCCTATACTGTTTACTAATTTTAAGTGCAATTTTAAAATAAAAATTATAATTTAATAACAAGTATACTATACACGCACACACGTTTAACACAAAAATATAGGGAAAACGTTGTTTACATCTTTCATTTTTAACAACTCATTTTTTTCTGATACTGATATAACAGTACAATAAAGATCTATTATATGTACGTATTTAATAACACAATTTCAGTGATCGACAATGGTTCCGAATTGCCCATTCAGCTCGTAACGCAATCGTAGCTTAGCATATTATTGTCATATCCATAAATTATGACTCCCAGTAACTGTTGTACATTGAAATACATAGAATAAATTATAGTGGAAGTGACATGTACCATTTTGAGGAATTACTCTGTTCGAGTACTACTACTGAAAAACCAATATATCCTACGGGAATCGTACCTCTTTCCTGAATAAAAAATATATTTTATGCTATTCATGATTATAATCTATCTCTGTGCCGAATTTCATCCAGAACTGTTAAGCCGTTCTGGCGTAATTGAGTAACAAACATCCATCCAAACTTTCGCATTTATAATATTAACGTATGAATTTATTATTCTTAATAATTTATCAAAGACAATAGAACTACTAGGTTGTAAATAAAAAAAAATGCTTTTATTCTATTGTGATGTAAAATATTGCTATTTAGAGTTACTTTTATTATATTTACAATAACATTATTTTATCATTGTTTTTAAATTGATCACTTTTTTAAGTTAATTACAAACTCAATTATTTAATAAACTAGCGACTCACCCTCGCTTCGCTCAGGTTCATCCCTAGGGTATGTTTTCAACTTCCCTATTTGAATCGGATATTATTAAATTTTTCATTGGTTTTAAATTTTTTTCGTAGGACCCTATTTTTTTTCTAAAATAAAAGTTTCCTTAGTTACTCTTTATTACATAAGCTATCTGACAGTGAAAGTCCCGTCAAAATCGGTCCAGCCATTTCATTGATTAGCCGGAACAAACAGAAAGACAGACACATCGACAAAAATTGTAAAAAATGTTGTTTTGGTATATGTACCGTGTATACAACCAGATGCGTTTAGTAAGAAGCTGTTATTTTGACATTACAAACAGACACTTCAATTTTATTTATCTGTATATATGCTTTAAAGTTGGTCCTTCTACGTTTAATTCCGCATCCAAATAATGTTCATCCCTTACAAAAAAGATAAAAAAAATTATGCCTTTCACTTCCTTTGCAAGGTTTAAAATTACTCCTAAATTATCACCTCTTCTATCGCCAAAGAAAACAAACTATGTATTATTTTGCATACTGACAAGAATAATTACATAATATCATACTCGCATGTACAATACTCAACAAAATATACAAAAATCGAACCTGTGACCTCCAGGGTATTAAGAACAGCCAGTGATTAAACCTTAACCTTGGTAATCGTCTTACATTACTTAACATTAGCTATTATCAAGGAAACTCGACAGCATTTACAATATACTTGTTCTACATTTCGACCTATATACAGCTTATATTCATCCCGCTGCATTGCGCTCATACTCTGTGTTGAATGTGACTGGTTAATGATTTGATGATACGCTATTGTGGTATTCCTAGTTTGACTGCAACATAATGAGGTTTTTACCTTTGGAACTCAAATGCCACTAATATTTGTTTTCGATTTAAAAATTGATTAATATAGCTTATTATTGTGGCTGACATTATGTTACTGTATAAATTAAATGAAGTTTGCTCTTTAGCTCTTGTTAGTTAGCTGGAGTAATTTGGCTCTGCTTTTAAATATTTGTAATAGTTCCTAAAAGTTGTCTGAAAAATTGGGAAAATTAGGAAAACTGAAAGTGTTTTTTCTCATCAGGCCTCAAAGGTCATAAACAAATTAGAAATTTTGTCAGGGCGACATTTTTATCAGACCAGCTACTTTATAACATGTAAAAACTTCTTAGGCTGATTCTTTTTCATTCAACTGGTGGTAGACTCAATATGACGTTCAGTAAAAAATGCTAAAATATTATAAATTCAAATTTGACCTAGATAAGAGACGTCAGCTAAGAACGGATTTTGCAAAAGGTCGAAATTGAGTGGTTTATATTCTCTATATATAGGCTATTGAAGTTTATATGTTTCTGTTTTAAAAGAAATTAATATATTATTCATTTATCTAAATAATTCTTGCTAAACTTGCCTTCTTATATTTATATATGTTTGTACATATATAAATATAAAATACTATACCAATATTATTATAGGTATAGTATTTATACTCGTATATGTAGTTATAGTATTTAGGTATTGATTAATTATATTTTACTTGTATTTATTTTGTATATTATATTATATATTTGTATGATACGTATATGTATAAATATATAATCTTTCTATTGTCTCTTTATTTGTTATTCGTGCCCCTTCTATCTTAGTGCAGGAAATACTGCATACCTAAAGCTTGTCTGGAAGAAATCGCTCTTTCAGCGATAAGGCCGCCTCTTGTACCTTCTTCTATATTATATTGTATATTTTCTTTTTCTCTTTTTGGGTGTACAATAAAGAGTAATTCATTCATTATATTTTTCTAGTAACGAGTGTGTATATCAACAATGCAAGAGCAGGCGACAATGTTAGATAGTTTTTTTAAGCTACTCGTACTATTGCGGCTTTATGATTTGATGGAATTGGGTGAAATGCGGTAAAAGTAGTTTTTTCTAGGCCATCGTATAGACTACTTTTTGCTAATACACTTAAAAAGCAAACGGAGCCGAAGGAAAAAACTAAAACTTAATACTATCTAAGTATTGTAGAATTGGGTCAATCTTTTACCACGACTAGCATTCTAAAAGATAAAAAAATACCCTTTCGACCAACTGTAATGAATAAAACTTGTCGAAACGAATCAAATGAGCTCAAACTCAAAGGTTTTAACTAGTAGCCGTTAAAGAATTTCATTATCCACTGCGTGGTTCTATAATATGATCAGATTGATGTTATCAAAAGACTTCATTTCCACCTAGGTTTTTTATATAAACGTTAAAATCATTACGATAACTTCTACCATATAAGTAATCTCAAATTTAGATTTAAATATAGTTTATAAGTTACAAGTATAGGCAGTGGTAGTCCAGTGGTAACGATAAACGGTATTCCGTGCCAGTGCTATGGACTATGACCTGATCCTGTAAGTGCTGGATACAAAGTTACAAGTGAAGCTTATGAAACTTTAATAAAAACGTATGGTCAATGTAAAAATGCTTCGTGCGAGAATGGAATATATGACCTCCGTCATATTACTTGCTATACTACATTATAATCGTCAAATAATCTTGTGGGCAGTAAAATACTTCTTTCCGGGCTCTTGTCCATCTCAATGTACATGATAAGCTGAACGTTTATAATAAGGATGTGAATATCAAAGAAATATTTTAAAACAACCTCTTCGTTCCGATTCGATCAGTATAGATGATAATATCGAGTTAGCATTTTTTATGTACATTCTATAATGTATATTTATAACATTAGCCGAGATACTGAATTTGATGTTGATGTTGTCCTATTATTCCATCGTGGGACTTAGGGCTGCAACAGTAGTTTTCCATGCCCATCTATCTTTAGCTTGAAAACATTAGCTAGATTCCTACCCTTTTAAAGTTCGCCTCAGTGGATCTGTTCTAGGTGTTAATTGGTCGACCAGGTCTTCCTCGATACCACAAGTGACTTATGTTTTATGAATGCTGAAAAACATTCAAAAGGTCTGGAACTAAGAAAGAATTGAAATAAACCGCGTAATAATCCAAAAAGATATTTTTATTTAAGATCTCGTGTATTAAAGTCACTTTAATCGTTATGTTACCTTAATATATTATTACCATATTTTTTTTAGGATTCTATTGCTTAAAGACTGTTGAATAAAATCTAGTCCCCTCAATATTATTCCAAGGTGTTTGGTACAGTCAAACATATACATAATATGTATTTTTCTTTCATTTATCTATGTAATAGTCACTTTTAGTGTTTGAGCTCATGAGATCATTTTTCTATTTAAGTCATAATATTTCACATTTAGTTTTACATATGGACAGATTTCATACACTGACTAAAACACCGTTTTATTGGTTTTCAATAACACCTAATTTTATCACGATTGCATTATTACATCAAGCGATGATAAATATGTATAATATACTCTTCTAATTGACTTTATAGAGATGATCTCATTCCGATTTTTGTCTTTTGTGTACATTCTGCATTATTTCAGTCTACGAACTAATTTCAAGGAATAGTTTATATTATATACAACTAGGTCATAAATAATAATAATTCAGTTTTTTTAACGTCCACCTGCTGGTCACGGGACTCCCCTCAAAGTGAGGGGTTTAGGGTATAGTCCACCACGCTGGCAAATGCGGGTTGACGGACATAACGTATCTTCCGATAATTATTAACTTTCTCATAGATAATCAGGTTTCAACAGCTTTAAAATTTGAAACAAAATAATTTCAAATAAATTATACATAGGTACGTGCTTTTGCTAGCTCCCACGAATCGCATCAGCACATCCCAATTGGCCAATATGCTTTTAATTGGCCACTTTAGTTTAGTGGTCGAGCGTCATCGGTGTTAGTTACGTTAAATTATATCGACGTGATGTGACAATATTAAAACTAGTTCGTAAGCGCAATTCTGCTTGCAAGGTAGATGGTACGTAGATGAAAAATAGACTGCTTTTCAATTCAAGATAATCGTACAAGATGCCTCTGATTTTACCTTAGGGATACAGTTTGTAGTATATTTTAATTTTATAATTATCTATATATAAATAGGCAAAGACAACTCAGTTCAGCGCCTGCTTTTTCTCTGTTTGTCAAGCTCTTTTTTTATGTTTAGTAGCTATTGACGTGCATAAAAAGCATAAAAAACGTTTAGTGTATAAAAAAAAATTATAGATATCCACGAATGTTCCTACCAATATCGTGTCTAAAATTCAATGTTCCTAAACTTTTTTTAACAAATCAATAAAAATATTTAGGTTTGATAATGTATGTATGTAATATAATATATTCTAATATTATAATATATATGAATATTGCTATAATAATAATATTGTAATTTGACTGTTATAACATCCCAAAGCTTCGGCCTCCCGTCAATGCGAAAAGGATTAGACCATAGTGCACCATGTTGGCCAAGGGCGATTAGACAGTCTTTACACGTCTTCTGATTAGTTAACTCACGTTTGTAGGTTTCATCATGATGTTTTTTGAACACATGGACAAATGATGTTTTAAATATGATTTGTACGTAATAATCTGAGAGGTAAAAAAAAGCATCAGATTTGAACTCGCTCCACTTGATTTTACCAGGAGACGTGTTACTAATATGTGTTTGTTAAAATGTCACGCAGTATATAAGCAAAAGATACATAATACTTTTTTAGATTTATGCCAATATTTGACATTTTTAATTATTGATTTTTAGTTCCTGACGTTTTGAATGCTTTACAGCATGGCCTCTCCCGTGACCATGATTGCTGTAAAGCATTCGAAACGTCGGGAATCAAAAATCCAAATAAATCCGCGAAAAAATCTAAAAAGATAGTTTTATTCAAAAAATACAAATTTTTCTATACAGATATTTTATGAGGTTAATGTCTCAGGATTATCTTATATTTTTCCTGTGGAATATTAAATAGTTTATTGAATAATGTCACGAGAAGCTGGAGTCTTTAGTAGTGCATGAAACTATTTGCCCCAGTTAGGTTAATAAAACACTGCGTCCAAATCTAATCGATACTCAAAACGCATCGTCAAAGGGAAGTTGTGAACAAAGTTGCGACTCCATTAACTCTATTTCTTGGTATGAAGTATAGTGTTCAATTTGTTATTTCTAAAGAATATATAATAATATAACAAGAAC
The DNA here is from genome assembly GCA_921882275.1 of Brenthis ino. Lineage (NCBI taxonomy): Eukaryota > Metazoa > Arthropoda > Insecta > Lepidoptera > Nymphalidae > Brenthis > Brenthis ino. The sequence goes on from OV170222.1 coordinate 14,238,846, forward strand.
AAGTGTAGTGATAGCCTAGAGGTACGCGCTTGCTTGGGAAACCAATGGAAGCGGCGATATTTTATACGATATTTTATGTGCAAATCATTTTCTACATGAATAGTGGTATTCTTACGGTGATGAGAAATATCGTGAGGAAACTGATATCTGAGAGAACCTAGCAAGTTTTCGAAAAATATGTGAAGACCACCAACCCGCACTTAGCCGGCGTGGTGGACTATAACCTGATTCGCCTCGTATTGAAGGGAGGTCCAGCCCAGCTGTGGGATATTAAAAAAAAGGCTGAATACAATAACAATCTATCGTTATTAAAGTAATCGTACAAATTGTGACAACTAGCATAATACTATATAAGTATTTTAATCTAATTTTTTACTTAAAAACTTTTTAACTAAAAAATAAAAACCGACTTCAAACAAAAGCAATAAAAAGTAAAAAATAACTGATTGGTAGTTTTCATTTACTACGAGTAAACATACCTAATCAAATATTTTCGAAGTCGGTGTGCTTTGCTTTGTATGGGCTGGCACCGATTTCGAAAATATTTGATTAGGTATGTATTTAATAGGTAGGCTTTAATTACTTGGCCAAAGCACACCGACTTCGAAAATATTTGATTAGGTATGTATAGTAAATGAAAACTACCAATCAGTTATTTTTTACTTTTTAGTGCATTCGATGAAGTTGGTTTATATTTTTTTGTTAAAAAGTTTTTATTTTTCCCTTTTTAGTGTAGACAGTAGTAGCAAAGTAAGAATTCTAACGTGTTAGGCTTGTCAAATCAAAGAAAATAAGCCCAAACTATCTACACAAAGTATCTACTGTTAGTCGTTGAAGAGTTCCACCTATCTACCTTCTGGCCTTACCATCAGATCAGGTCAACAATACCGAACTACTGTACTATCAACGGAAATAGAAACACCTGCAAAGTTTCAAGTTAATATGACAATTAGAAGTAGGTTGAATTCATCATTAGCTATATTTCCACCCTTAGGGGTGGTATTTTTTTTTGAAATCTAAATGATACCAATCTGGAAGTATACACTTTCAAACAAAACAAAAATTGTCTTAATTCGTCAATAAATGACGGAGTTCTGAGGTAACAAACATTAAAAAAAATACAGTCGAATTGAGAACCTCCTCCTTTTTGAAGTCGGTTGAAAAAAGGTTCTATGTTTCTACTTTAAAAAGTATGTGCAACGAGTTTAATTTATGATTTCATTAAACATTCTGTATCGTAGCTGAGGAAAGTCATTCAGAGTTACACGAGTGTAGCTGCAATTTGAATTATGTTTATGCAGTTCAAAAAATATTCTCATAATTCTAACAATACATAATATATTCCTTTATCACTTTGATGTTTGAAAAATTTTCTTTTGTTCTCGATGTAGTATTTTAAACTTTACAGTTCGAACGATTTGGAATGATTCTAGTTTTATTCTTATACTAGCGGCTCACCCTCGTTTTGTTCGGGTTTGCCTTTAGGAAAACAAAAACAAACCCAATTCCACGGGAGCCGTATATTTTTCAGGGATAAAAAGTAGTTATTGTGTTATTCCTATATATTGTTCCAGACTATAATCTATCCCTGTGCCAAATTTCATCCAGTTCTGTTCAGCCGTTCTGACGCGAAAGAGTAACAAACATCCATACTCACAAACTTTCACATTTACAATATTAATACGGATTGACTTTCCCTAACACTGACTTACCCTCACCCGGATGCTTCGCGACTTTGGAATATCCTTTCTTTAATTTATTAATATCTATGCATTTATCTTTTCGCTAACGGCCTACGCTATTTTTTGGCAATATTTTATAACTAATAGTAACCATTACTTACGGTCTAAGTAAGAAGTTTCATCAAAAATTATGTCCTGATATTTAGTCCTAAAAGTCTAACAAACATACAAAGAGCATATATTACTAGTAATATGATTACGTCTAAGGGGTAGCTAAAACAGTATATAATAAACAAAGAATATTACACTTTACTGAGAAAAGTTCCCCTAACCGTTCAGCTTTTTCGAAACACTTGCAAGCTTGCGTTATTATCTTTTCTTACATTTTAAATGTTCTTTAAATAAAATTTCAAATATCCAACATTGTCTCTACTAATATTAATAAGCTAAAGACATTTTTTAATGTTTTTATTTGTTCAAAACGCGTCAATGCCTGAAACTACCTCAAATCACATTACAAACCTTATATTAGAAATAGGGCAATTACTATTAATAATAGGGTGGATAAAATAATAGGGTGGAGTAAAAAAAATTTTTTTCTTAGCTTGGTAGAATTTGTATCTGTCTATGGTTCTTATTTTATTAACAGCAGATTTTTAGAAATACTAAACAGGTGTTGTTAAAAATACATCTTTATCTATGCCCAAAAGGAAAAGAACTCTGAACGTCCATGCAATACCGGTAAAGAATGATTGTCTAAAAATCTACACAATAAAAAGTTACTGCATACTTAGATTTCAACACAAATATTATACTTCTAAACATTAAATTACTTTTTTCTCATAATTTATTCATCAAAACATTCCCTGTTCTTTGCCCATACCCTTCAATTATTCCAATCCAATTTAGTCGATAAAATATAATATTGTAATTTATAAATATCAAGATCTCTTAAGAGCAAATAAACCGTATTTACCGATCCCAACTCCGCTAACGGTAATTGACTGCGCTTTAACTATCCTAGATTTCTGCTTCAAGCATCATTTAACTTCGTAAAATGCAGTGCAATTGTGAAATAATGGAATTGTTTAGAAAATGGTAAATTGTATACTATTATATGTAGTATTGTAATTACTATTATAATATAGATAAATGTGAAAGTTTTTATGTATGTATAAGAGGAAGAGTGTGTTTATTATTCTTTCAAGCTAAAATGGCTGGACAGATTTAGATGAAGTGTAGTCGCAGATATATTATAACTTGGATTAATACGTAATATTAGAAAATTTGGGACAAACATCAACGAAGTGAGGATGAGTCGCTAGTTTTTTATTACAAATGAGAGAATGTTTGTTTTTTTTTGTTTTTCTCTCACGCAGTAACCTCATAACAGATTGAAGAGCCACATCTACTTAAAATAAAACTTTGAAATTGATGGACAGATTCTGCAATAAAGGTCTGGAAGCTTGAAATTTTGCAGTGAAATTTTCAATATGTACTATGGATAATATGGAAATTAATATTTAAGTTTATTTTTACATAATCTATAGGAAATGCCATAAAATTTTAACAATACTTTAAATTAATTTTATACTATGTTGACAACAAAGAAAAAAGTGGCCACTAGATATGATCTGTCTACTCAACTAGAGAAAGAACGTGAATGACTTCACTATACAGAAAATGAATCCAATTTGCTTATATTTTTAGGAATGAAAAGAATTTCCTTATTTTACTACAATTTATTAGTTTCCTCTGAGAGTCCTTCAATTGCTTATTATAAAAAACTTTCATTTCATTCTTCAAGTAGGTAATTTAGAGAAAATCTTAAGTCTCTGAATAGTTTTATATTCTTCTTTAGATAGGTATAGGAAATTTGCAAATGGACCAACTAAAGTTATTTTGTGATTATAGAATACAATATTATAGTTTACTAGTAACTCCCACTCGCTACACTCGGGTTCGTCCCTAGGTACGTTTTAACGGTTAGTATAGATTTCCCAGAGATGAGATATTTTCGCCCGCAGTAAAAAGTATCCTATATGTTAACCCGGATAACGAGGTAATTTCATATCAAATATTATCAAAATCTGTCCAGTGGTTTTCTCGTGTTGCGTTCCCAGACAGACAAATATTTAAAAAAACTATAGATTCGGCCTCTGTATCGATAATAATGACTATTTCACCAAATTATCAAAAAAAATAATTAATGTACAGATTCGACTCAGAATTTTAGTGTACGAGTACTCCTTTAATACCAGGCGGATCAGGCCATAGTCCACTACACTGGCCAAGTGCGGGTTGGTGGACTTCACATGACATTTTTAGAAAATTTGCTAGGTTCTCTCAGACATGCAGGTTTCCTCGCGATGTTTTCCTTCATCGTAGGAGAAGTAGTAGTCATTTTGGAAATGTTACGCACATGAAGACACAGAGAATACCTGACTACTACCCACTTCACTCGGGTTCCCACGCTGCCACTGGGCTACCACTAATACCAGGTTGTAACTAAGAATTTCTTTATAAGAAAATTCAATTACTGTACTTCAACCGACACGATTCTCTAAACTAGGATCTCCAAAGCTAAACAAGTTAACCACCATAGAAGTAAAACATAAAAGCCTAGTAATATATAGAAAAAATAATCACTAAAAGCGTACATATATACACATAATACCATTTAAGCTACCTCCTTTCATCTTTCCATTATGTCATCAAAAAATCATTACATTATATATTATTCTATAAGAGTCACATCCATTTATTAAATTGTTTTATTTTTAGATTTAGATATCTAATATATAAAAGATATTTGAAGGTTGAAGTCGACCTACGCGTACATAGGAAACAGTTATTTGTTGGGTTATTGGAAAAGATGTATTGTATTTTTGTACTTAAATATTTGATATTTAAAAGAAGTTTTTCTTAACTCAACTATCTGATAGCTAAAAAACAAAAATCATTCGTGATATATTATCATCCTATCCATTATTTTACCTCATCTATAGTAAACTCTTCTATATTTTTGTACTCTAAGTTGTATAGATCATACTCAATCTGTGTAATAAGCTTTACCCAAACCCGTTTAGCCGTTTCAGCGTAAAAGAGTAACAAACATATATGTAATTTCTACATGCATATAAATTTTCGGATCAGACTACTAATATAAGTGCGAATGTTTGTTTGCTGGTGCGTATGTTTTTATCTTGGTTTTTTTCGGATTGAATGGATTCTAAAGAAATTTATAATGTAAGGCATTTAGAGACGCGAGCAAAGCGAGGTATGTCACTAGTATCAAAGTTATTCAGCCCTTTTTAATGCCCCTCTGCTGGGCACGAGCCTCCCTTCCAGACGAGGCGGACCAGGCCGTAGTCCACCACACTTGCCAAGGGTGAGTTGACGGACTTCACATGTCTTGAAAATTTGATAGGTTCTCTCAGACATGCGGTTTTTCTCAAGATGTTTTACTTCACCGTAAGACAAGTGGTAATCATGTTGGAAATGATTAGCGCATGAAAATATCAGAGGTGCGAGACCCAGGATTTGAACCCACTTCATTCGGTTTTCTCGGTCACTAGCGCAGTGGTAAGGCCAGTGCCTGTAAGCTTTTAATAGTAGAGTAATAATGCATATTCGAGTATCACTCTTTCACTTGTCAATTTCAATATTGTATTGGAAAGCAATTAATTCGAAGCTCAAATCAATGTTAGTTAATATAACTTTTACTTAACAATGCTATTGTTCTAAATCAATTTGCTATTAATTACGTGAACTCGATTTATATGAAGTTTATTAGATAAAAAATGTTCTTTGTTTAATAAGGATTTAATATAAAATGTTGATTTATGAAACAAGTGTTTTGTGGACTTTTTTTATTATAATAAGTTTCAAGGTTTCTTATTTTTCTTTCAAATCAATTAATTAGTAACTAATGGCTTACTTTATTTGCGACTTTAGAAGCCTGAAAATAGACTATGACCTGGGTCTACCTAGGATTTAAATATTCCCTCCTATACCCCACGTGCTACTTTTTCGTGGTGGGGGAGCTTAATAGCGTCCGGTAATCCAGCTGGGCGTGAAGTCAAGAAACTCACAGGGAAGCAGCCCGCCTCAGTAGGCGGTGCGAATGTGCCATGCGGGTTGCTCCTTGTACTTCTCTGATAACATATTTCACTATTAAAGCAACCCCATGGTTGTTATGGTCTGCTCATCGTCGGGGAGTCGTGGTTAAGTACGTAAGCAATCCTCCGACATCCCATTAAGACAGGGGAGGTTCTGTTGGGTTTTAGTGGGTAGTACTGGCTTTTCTAGACAATGAGTCCTACATAACTATCTGTGGTATATATAATTGCATTTTCCAACATTAATAAATACAACATAAAGGATCTAAACTGTGGTCTTGTACATTCATACATAATTTCATCAAAAATATTTTTTTTAAATATGAGCTTAAAATACTAGTTTATACACTGCCTATATACACTGTTTATAAACTTAAATTAGATAATGAGACTCGACATGAGCTCAAATTTCGATTGTAATAATGAACTGACAGATGTCAATTGATTTGCGCTACGAGTAATTATCAAACACGAGGAATGTATCGTGGTTTGTATTTGTCGAAGTGTATAACAACTAACACCCTCTATAATATGTTTCGCTAATCGTTCATTAATTTAATATACTATTTACTCAATATTTTGTTAATTTTTATTGTACAATGAAATAAAAAGGAAATATATATGTATACAAGCATTGCCCTCGGCTCCGCCCGCGTTCAGATGACCAACAACCAAATTCTTAAGTTTTACATATTAGTTTATTCTTAAATTGCAGTTTTTGCATTTTTTCTCAGAAATGAGATATTTTCCCGCGGTAAAAAGTATCCTATATGTTGACCCGGATAACCAGCTATCATTATACTAAATTTTATCAAAATCCCTTCAGTGGTATTTTCCGTAATGCGTAAAAATGGTAACAGACAGACGAAAATTCTAAAAACTATAGTTTCGGCCTCTTTATCGATAACAGTGTTTATTTCAATAAGATTCTATAAAAAAATATTTAATGTACAGATTCGGTTTAGTTACATTTTTATTATATGTATAGATACGTGGACAAAGGTGGACTTACCTCTATAAAAGATCTCTTCCAGTCAACCCATGTATGTGGGAAATAGAGTTGAACAGCGGATCAGAAAAAAAAGTGCAAAAATAAATAAAATATAACCTATGCAATACATATACATACATACATACTATATACATTTTAGTTAATGAATAAATACTAATACTCTACTTTCATAGATTTATACGAAATGTTCGTCTAGTGGTTGAAATTCGACCGTAGTGTTGATGATAATTCTAATTCTACATATTTGATACGCAGTAGCATTTGATATAATTGGCAGATGTAGTCCAGTGGTAACGCGCTCGCTTAGGAAACCGAGTGAAGCGAGTTCAAATCCCGGGTCTCGTACTTTTTAATTTTCATTTGCGAATTATTTTCAATATGATTACCACATGTCTTAGGATCTGAGAGAACTTGGCAAACGCACTTAGCCAGCGTGGTAGACTAAAGCCTGATCTCCCTCGTATTGAAGGAAGACCCGTGCTCAGCAGTGGAACTTAATAAACATAGAAGGGTTTAATTAACAAATTGATTTGAAACAATAAAATAGTTTTTTGACACTACACTATAAAGCAAGAGTTGTTTTATACGAGTAGCTATGAGTAAAATAGAAATTCACAAACGTGTATATTTGACGGGAGATAGCACAATTTACGTTGGTAAAATGCCTAAATGCATACTGCTTGGGTAGTCAATTATGTAACTCGTCGCATAAAGTCCCGTTATGTAACATTATAGTGAAACGACCGTGTAATTTGGACAGATGTTATAGTGGCGAATAGTTTATTTATTCGCTAGTTGAGTACTGTTATGGAGGGGCAATGGCGAATCTTATATCTATATACATATGTATAGCTTTTATATACATCCATATACTTATATATATATATATATATATATATATATATATATATATATATATATATATATATATATATATATATATATATATAGCTTTTATACATATAAGTATTATTAGTAGCCTTTGAACTTTTAATGGTGCTTTTTGTGCTTATAATAATTAATCAGATTAAGAATTATAAAGATGAAGCCCGCCAAAAATATGTCAAAGTCAAAAATAGTAGCGACATTTTGCTTTTTATGCTACTATCACACAGATCGTTTACTGAAAAACATGTTTTTTTTTTAATATATGTAGACGCTATCGAATGACCCTCGCTCCGCTCGGGTTCGTACCTAGTTACGTCTTAACGTTAAGTATAGATTTCTCGATTTAGAAAATATTTAATGTACAGCTTCAATTCAGTTAGAATTTTATTATATGTACCTATATATTATTGTAGTTATATAGAAGTTTTTTAATGTAAAAACGATCTACACTCGAAACTATGCAACAAAATTCAAAATTTTAAAGTCAAATTGTCAAGAAGTTTTGCCTAGAAAGCTTTCCGGGAATTTTAAAAATTGGTATTACAGTAGATTCTGACGTGCACTTTTAGAATGCTTAAAGCCATTTGCACCATTTTCTCTGAAAAACAGTTTGTGACAATATCTTCTTCCTAACGCGTTTTAACCAGTAATGTGATTCAATATTTATAATGTCATTAATTATTGATGACACGTTTGGCTCAGTTTGTAGTGACCCTTGCCTTGACTTGATTTTCTGTGCCAGCTGTCGCGGGTTCGAGTCCCGCTGGGGACATTCATTTGTGTGATGAGTACAAATGATTGTACTCCAGTCATGGGTGTTTATATTTGTAATAATTATGTATTTTAAATTATATATGTCTGGTATCCATAACACAAACCTCGTACCTTACCATGGAACTAGATGGTGCTGTGTGTTAATATCCCAACATATTTATTATTTACTTCACTCGTTGTATTTTATGGTCCTTATGCACATATTCCCATATGGAGAGTAAAAATTGTTTAATGATTGTACTACATGCTTAACAGTCTTTAACTAGTTGATAATAATAGAACTATTTTTTTTGAAATTAGAACTTATTGCGTATGATAATTTTAACCTTAAAAGCCTTTTTTAAGGTTAACCTTTTTAACAAGTATGTTACTACAAGTGTGGTTGCAAATAAAAAAAATTGAGGATAGAATAATTTATTTCATTTTAGAGTGGGTAAATCTATAAGTTAATTTGCCAAGTGGTCCAATTTTTATTGATAACACTAAAACTCGTTAATAGCTACTACGAAAAAAATCAGATGACATATAGACGAGAAAAAGATACAGAATTATTTTATCATTGCCTATTTATATATAGACTAGCGACTCACACTCGCTCCGCTCGGGTTCGTCCCTTCTTACGTTTTAACATTTAGTATAGATTTCTCAGAGATGAGATATTTTCCCACAAAAAAAGTATCCTAAATTTTGACCCGGATAACCAGTTGTCATCATACCAAATTTCATCGAAATCCATCCAGTGATTTTCCCGTGATGCGGTAACAGACAGACAGACAGACAAAAATACTAAAAACTATAGCTTCGCCCTCTGTATCGATAATAAAGTCTATTTCAATAAGACATTCCAAAAAATATTTAATGGACAGATTCGGCTTAGTTACAATTTTATTATATGTATAGATTAAAAACCAATACAATAAACCACCAAGTACTTGCCACTGCCTTTGTATTCGTGTGATTTGTCACCTGAGTTTGCTGAATACTCGGTAATTAAGCTTGATTAGTGCTTTCAATAACCGCTTCCATAATCCAGACCGTTTCAAAGTGCAATCTGATGTAATATTTTAACAGCTTGATAACAATCTGTAAGCTGTTTCCAGTTTTGTTTGGTGATGAGGAGGAAATGAATACTGATATTTTGCCCTTTTTTTTTCTTACAAAACACTATGCTAGAGAAATATTTTGGTTACAGAGACTACTTTATCTATTTGTTAAATATAATGGTTTTTTAGTTTTTATGTTTCCGTACACCCGAATTGAGTATTTCCTTTATTTATTTATTTTTGATGATAGACTATGACCTGAAGGTTACCTGTGTATATAATCTTTACTTACTGATATAATAAATAAAGGTAAAAAATTGGTTTGTTGTTTTGTTTGAGCGCGCTTCTTTTTTATAATATCTATATATTTAAAGTTATATATGTGAAGTGTATCAACTATCTTGTGTCCATAACACAAGCCTCGTAGCTTACTATGGAACTAGATGATGCTGTGTGCTAATCTCCCAACATATCCCAACATATTGTGGTATTTTAATTTTTATAAATGTGAACATTTGTACGTTTATTAAGTACCTACTTCGTGAAACGATTACACTGATTTGGATGTTTAGTACACAGACATATAGATGTTTCGACTATGACCTTAAAGACTTAAGTGGTTACTGATAGGCACCTAGGGCAAGTCGCTACTTATACAATAATTGGTCCAATTCTTAATGGGGTTGACCTTTATATAGCAGGTAGAAAAATCTATTTTTAGTAAATAATCAATGTTTGTCGCTCGCTATACACATTGTAGTCTAAATCGCTAAAATAATTTAGGAGAAATATGCGTTAGTACTTACTACTTAGTAATATTATATACTAGTGTTGAACGAAATATAATTTATACTACATATAATAAAATTGTGACAGAGTCGAATCTGTTGATTAAACATTTTTTTGGAAAATCTTATAGTAATAGTCGTTATTATCGATACAGTCAGAGGGCGAATCTATAGTTTTTAGATTTTCTGTCTGTCTGTTTGTCTGGAAACGCATCACGAAAAAGCTACTGGACCGATTTTGATGAAATTTGACATGATGATAGCCGGTTATCCGGGTCAACATTAAGGATACTTTTTACTGCGAGAAAATATCTTATCTCTGAGAAAACCCAAACGAAGCAAGGGTGAGTCGCTAATATAAAATATAGATGTTTTGAATGTTAAAAGTTGTATGTACTAGGTAATTTAAGGACAATACGCTTGCTTGAAAAACCAAGTGCCAGAGTTAAATTCCGGGTCCGAGTCTAAAATTTTCATTTTCAATATGATTACCATTAATTACTTTTATGGGAATCAAAATATGAATAATAATATCGAGAAACCTACATGTCTAAGAGAATCTTCTTACTAGAGTAATTACATTTTAAACTAATTTCATGAATGGGAAAATTTATGAGATTGATGCCCGATTTCACCAACAACCCATAAACTACCACCTACGTATGGGATCCCTAGCTTGAAAGTCCCCTAAACTAGCCCCTAAATTAAATTTCGTTTTACGATTGTCTTTAAGCCCATATTTCGAGCACTTAAATTTAGGGGGCCTTTTAATATTTAGGTGACCCCTAACTGTCGGTGAAACAGAAACTGTCCCCTAACAGCCCCTTGCAGCGTCTTAATGGAGCGTCGCAGGATCGCTTACGCATTCAACTACGACGCCCCGACGGCAGGTCTGCCGAAGCAGATCACAACAACCATGGGGCTGCTCCACGGTCCACTCTGCTATCAGAGAAGTACCATGAGCAACCCGCATGGTACACCGCCCTCCGAAGAAGGCCGCCTCCTACCACCCACCGAAGCGGGCCACCTCCCTGTGCGTTTCTTGGCTTCGCGAGTACACTACTGAGCCCCCCCACCACGACAAGGTGAACGCACGTTGGGGGGGCCCCTAACAGCCCCCTAACCATGCTTAGGGGATCCCTTAAACTTAGGTGACGTTGGTGAAATCGGGCATAAGTAAATGAGTATGTTTGCCTCACGCTCTAACCTTCGTCTGATAGCTACCATCTAGCGCATATCTGCGGCTCTGTGGAGGTAGTTTCAAAAAAATTAAAAAAGAAAACCCACCACCGTGCGCTAAAAATGACGACATCTCTAAAGTTCTGTACGGGAGCTGTAGAAGTAATTTTGTCGTTGGAATTGTTATAAAATAATCTAACACATTTAAAGATTGGTTTAATCCAGTTTTTTTTTGCAATATATTAGTAAATCGACCTTGAAGTCAGGGTACGCCGATTATATCAAAAATCTACCTTAAAATCTTTATAACTTAAAAATAGAAGGATTATTTCAAATTTTAGTTCACTTATTGTATAAATAACTATATTATCTTACATTAATAAACAAAAAGAACACATCTATACATATTTTTTTCACCATACTTACAAAATTTAACCCTTTTTTTATATCCGCGCCCGCCTAAGAGGTCCATGGGAAAAAAGCTTATATCCTAAAATATGTATCCTTTCATTTTTATCTATAGTGAAAAAGTTTGCAAAATGTGAATAAATCTTTTATGGGACAAGATATATATACGTTCTATAATAAAATTCCACACTTTGTATTGAGCTTGCCATGTAAAAAAAAATAACTCAAAAATAAAAATATATTTTTGAGCAAAGCATATGATTTCGTTGCGGAATACTTTGCAGATTTAAATGTGTGGGATTAATATTAGTTGATACTTACGTAGGATAAGAACTTAATTTTATTGTACAGCAATATTTTAAACTAGAGTTATTTATAAAAATAGAAACTGTTCAGATTCTCGCCGGCTCTTCTCAGCAGAACTGCTTTTCGAGCAGGTGGTAAATTCCACACGGACTTACATACTGACATTTAATTTTAATTTAAAATTGTAAAATTTACTATTCAAAAGTGCCGGTAAAAGTATTTAAATAAAGTATATTTTGATACACCACGCGAGTAAAGTCGAGTGCAAAAACTAGTAACTTATTAATATCATTATGATAAAACGTGTAATTTTTTTTTAAACTATATAAAAAAAATTCAATTGAAATCCCCTCGCTTTAAACTAGATAAATATAAACAGTCTCTAGCGCCAAGACTACGCCACATTTGAAAAAATATTTGTGGATGACGCTTGTATTAAAGATAATATACATCTTTGAGAGCTTAAGTGTATGAACTAATGTTGTTTTATTTAAAACTATCATTACCAGCGCCTTGCCCGCATTCAAACTTCAGATCACTACCGAACTTCACAGGATTACCCGCTGGGTTAATCTGAAGTTGCCTGAAAAATTTATCAAAATCGTTCCTGACGTTTTGGAGACCATAGTGAACATACGAACATCGTTTATATATATATATAGACTAGCGACTTATCTTCGTTTCATTCAGGAACTAGGTATGAATTATATAGGAATAAAAGACAAACATACAAAGAATTATTTTTTTGGATCAGGAACTTTCGCAATCGGTCAAACAGTTTTTGCTACAATTTCATTTTATTTATATAGATAGCTATTGAGTAGGTATTCCGTTTTTATGCACGCTTTCATACCAATTCGTATCGTGTATTTTATATGAGATGCATAGATACGTTAAACTTTTTAAGACTATAAATTATACAAAAAAACGTGTGTGTACTTATGTACGTACGTAAGAAGTTATACTTCTTTAGCGTAACACAACAAAAACAGCTAAAGATTTCATCCTATACGTCACAACTCTCTGTTTGTAAAAGGAATGCAGCTAACTTCATCACGTGGCTTTCAGTTAACTTTATCATGTCGCTTTTTGGGTGTCGGTGTGCGTGCGCGTCGTAGAAATATTACTCTCATAATTTTTTCCAAGCGTGCCAAAAGAAGTATAACTTCAAAAATATTAAAGGAATGTCATTAGCAACATATACAAATAGATTTTCACTATGTTAATTTATAGCTGAATTAAGTATGTGCGTATACATATATTTACTAGCGACTCACCCTCACTTCGCTTCGGGTTCGCCCCCAGACAAAAACAAACTATCCTGCGGGAACCGTACAGTTTTTCGGTAACCACATAGGTTACTTTTATCCCGAAAAAATGTGCTGTTCCAGACTATACTCTATCTCTGTGCCTTTCATCCAGATCCGTTTGGCCGTTCTGGCTTAAAAGGGTAACAAACATCCATCCATTCATTCTAACAAACTTCACATTTATAGCATTAGTAGGATAAGAAGTTTTATGTAATAACTTTATTCTAAACCTTCATTCGCACAACCTATTATTATCCTTTTAGCCTAAGAACAAAATAACGAGTATGAATAATTAATGCAGCGTTTGATCACTTCATAATTGAATGAAATCTTCAAGCGTATCGACCAAACAAGTTAATTTACATTTAAAACAATGGAGATAAGGGCTGAGTGTCAGCTTATTTAAATTCTTACTGACTTTTCCAGGTGATTTCGTCTTTGCGGTTTTTTTTATTTCCAACACTAGCTATCCCTTAGTCGGAGGTTAAGTATGAAGCTTGGATTTAATCTATCTCCATTTCAAATTTTACTTAAATCCGTTGTGCTATTAAACAATTTAACTTTTGTATTTATAATTAACATGAACACGTTTTAAACCAATTTACTCGTAATGTAGATACCATTGTATTAGAATTAATCAAACATCCACAAAACTTATTATATAACATTTTAGAGTGTAATATTGTTGTAGAGTTAAATTAATTATTTGATTTAGTTTTCAAAATGAGATACTACTCACCCTCGATTCTCTCAGTTTCGGCCCTCGTGAAAAACAAAAACAAATCTATCCCACGGGATCCGTACATTCTTCCGGGATAAAAAGTAACCTGTGTGCTATTTCAGACTATAATCTGTCTCTGTGCGAAGTTTCATCCAGATCTGTTGAGCAGTTCTGGTGTGACTGAATAACAATATCCATCCATCCGTACAAATTTTTACATTTATAATATTAGTATGAATAGAATGAACGGGATTTATCTAAATTTTAAATTAAACTCTTTATTGATATTATATTTAAATATTAATATTTTTTTATTATTACGGATCTTTTGGCGGTAAAATGAGTTTTTAATAATTTTGTAACATGTTATAATATTGCACGGATGTCTCTAGGTGCCTTATGTATTATATATTGACAAGTTACGTTTTAACGTTTAGTATAGATTTTTCAGAGGTATATTTTTCCGCAGTAAATAGTATCGTATATATTGACCAGGGCAACCAGTTATTATCATACCAAATATCAAAATCTGTCCGATGGTTTTCTCATGATGCGTTCCCAGACAGACAGACAAAAATTGTAAAAACCATAGATTCGGACTCTATATCGATAATAACAACTATTTTAATAAGATTTGACAAAAAGAAATCACTAACTCCACTCAGAATTTTATTATATGTATTAACAGATAACGCAATTGTTTGGATTTTTTATCTGTGTACTAAATTTCATCCCAATCCGTTCAACCGTTTTGGCGTGAATGAGAAATAAACATAATACATTTAAAATAAAAAGTAATAAGTGATTGAGTTATGTAATAGCAAAAATTACAAAAATAATACTTTGAAAATGTAAAGGTACACTAATTTTCGCATTATTCCACCCAAGGGTGGAGATTTTCTTATAATTTATGTAGTACCTTGAAAATAACAACGTAAGAATAATAATGAAATTGAAATCGAGTACCTACTTTTCTTTACGTCGACTTACAATAATAAATATATTTTACCAAATTATTTTAAGAACAATTAAATAAACGTATATATATCATTTAAAACAGCTTGTAAAATAACTTATGTTATTTCTTAATTATTCGTCATTCTCTTGGAATTAATTATATTATTTTTAACTGTTATTAATTAACTCGTACACCAGCAACTCACTCAATTCCTTTCTAGTAATAATCTTCATGATCCTCTGCAATCCGGCTTTCGTCCTGGTCATAGTACGACTACTGCGTTAGCCAAGATCACTGATGATATCAGGATGGGCATGGATACGCAGCAAGTCACAGTGCTTGTATTGCTGGACCTTAGCAATGCCTTTGGTACTGTAGACATTGATATCATGCTTGCCTCCTTAGTTACTCTTAACATATCTCCTAATGTAATTGACTGGTTTCGTAGTTACCTGCATGGACGTAGTCAACGAATACGAATACAAGATTCGTACTCAGACTGGCTTCCAGTCAAGGCTGGCGTTCCACAGGGTGGCGTGTTGTCTCCTCTTTTATTTTCTATTTTTATTAGCAATATCTGTCAACACATCTCTTCTCTCTACCACTTTTATGCAGACGATTTGCAAATTTATAGTCAATCTAGGATTGTTGACTTACCTAATACAATTGACGATATTAACTACAATCTTTCAAAAATTACCACGTGGAGTGAGTCGTTTGGGCTACAATTAAATCCTTCGAAAACTCAAGTTATAATCATTGGCAGTCCTAAACTCATATCTAGCATTGACTTCTACACTCTTCCACCTGTGGTGTTAAACGGCATGAGCATACCTTATAGCAAAACCGTCAAAAATCTTGGTATTATTATGGATCAGAACTTATCATGGGTTCCACAGGTAAGTGAGGTAAGCAGGAAGATGTTTAATTCGGTAGCATTGCTTCGACGTTTGCATAACTTTCTTCCAATCTCCACTAAAATTGCGTTAGCACAATCGCTCCTATTACCAATTCTTGACTATGCTGATATCAGTTACCTTGATATTAAAGAGGAGCAATTAAATAAACTTGAGAGACTCCAAAATTTTTGTATTCGGTTCATATTTGGTTTACGTAAATATGACCATGTCTCTAATCTTCGTAAAAAGCTCAAGTGGCTCCCTATTCGTCTTCGCAGAAATACTCATATACTTCATCTTCTTTACTGTATTCTGTTCGATCCGTCCACTCCAAATTACCTTAAAGAACGTTTTGAATTCCTTGGAGATTCCCATTCTCGCCTTCTGCGTTCTGCCCAAAATTTAATCCTTAAAATTCCTTCCCACTCCTCTACCTTTTATGGCAACTCCCTTAGTGTTACGGCCTGTCGTCTTTGGAACTCCCTTCCCCGTAACGTTAGGGATGCGAAATCTCTAATGATTTTTAAAAAACGTCTAAAAGAACACTTTTATACATTTTAATTCCTTCGGATTGCTGCATTATTATTTATTCTGAAATTTACTCTTAAATTATATGTACTGATATATGTATAGCTATTATCCTTATTTGTATTAAAATATTTCTTGCCTTTCATGTGTATTTATATATATATATTTATATAATATAGTCATTTTATTTATTTGGTTAAACTGATATTATTATTTTATTTATTTATTACTTATTATCATATTATTTATATTAGTTACGTATACCTAATTTATATATTTTATATACGTATATAAAATATCATATGTATGTATATATGTATTTATCATTTTTATTTTTCTTATCTCTGTTATTTGTTCACACCCTTCCACTTCACACTTTGCCATATCCTACACCTAAAGGTTGCCTGGAAGAAATCGCTGTTTTAGCGATAAGGCCGCCTCTTGTGCATTTTGCTACTACTGTATTCTTCTTTTTTTTATATTTCTTCCTATGTTGTGTGTGCAATAAAGAGTTTTTATTATTATTATTATTATTATTAAACTTTAGGTTACAATCTATCTATATATAAAAGGCGTAAGCGATTGACTGGTGTATCAACACACAGGCCAAACCCTTAGGTCTAGAAACTTAAAATTTCGCACACGTATTCCTCTTATGACGTAGACATCCACTAAGGAAGGATGTTTCAAAATTCAACCCCTAAGAGGGTAAAATAGCGGATGAAAGTTTTTAAGAAACCTACCGTTTTTGAGTTTTTTTGTAGTTTTAGCGTGAGCGAAGCAGGTTCTGCTAGTATAATATAGGGTAATAAAGGCTATATATAATAATAATATATTTAATTTTGAAAGATTTAATAATATTTTTTCAAATCAATACATGTATCCACCATTCCATTCAGGAATATTCACGTCACGTAAGTAAGCCGGTGGAAGATTGATTGAAAAGGAGATAAAACCATCGAAAACGTATATATATATCAATCATAAAATTGTAACATTGAAATCGATTATCAGTATTTTCTAGCAAGAAATTATTATATCTGCAATTATAATTTTCTTTTGCTTATTATTTTTATAGATTAAACTTTTATGTCGATATTATGCATAAAAAACCGACACTAAAAAGTAAATAATACAAGGCATTGCAAAGGTTTAAGTCAATATGACTAATAGAAGTAAGTATAAAGACTACATACATCTCCCTACATATTTAAAATTTCATATTTTTTTCTGATTTTCTCGAAAACAGTATACTCAATGCAAAAAAAATATTATGGGAAAACCTCGGGATCAACTTGAGTACAATACAGTTTATTTTAAGAATACAATTGGTGAACATACTTAACAAATAAAAATACACACAGACGAACAAGGGACCTCTTCCTCTAGCACAGATTTTTTGATTTATAATTAGCTATGAATTAAATTCATGTAGGACCCTTAGGAATTACTCATGTCATATATATATATATATATATATATATATATATATATATATATATATATATATATATATATATATATATATATATATATATATATATACTAAGAATAATAAAAAAAATGAAAATGGATGACACTTCACAAGTACACGCAAAAAACTTTCTAATAAAAATGAATCAATTTGTATATTTATTTCTATCACAATTTTAATCCTACTAATATTATAAATGCGAAAGTTTGTGAGGATGTTTGTTACTCTTTCACGCAAAAACTGCTGAATGGATTGTAATGAAACTTTACAATTATATAGCTCACACATAAGAATAACACATAGGCTACTTTTTATCCCGGAAAAATGTACGGTTCCCGTGGGATAGATTTGTTGTTGTTTTTCTAGAGGCGAAACCAAGCGAAGCGAGGGTGAGCCGCTAATATTATAATATGCAAGATTTTTTATATATAACTTAAATTTGAAGTAATTAAAATAATATTAATAAAACTGAATTTGATTTAAAAGTAGTGCGTATTTGAACCGCTAAAATCGCCACTCCACAAAGTAAATGTTTCTAGGCCATTCGTACGGCATTTGAAAGAATCATGGCGTCTGACCTGCATTCCCAGCTATAGAGCTTTTATTAACGTTTTCTTTCTGTTTGTTATATTTTTAAAATGCATAAATAAATTTTGATGGTTGGTGACAGAAATTGTCGCAGTTTAGTTATAGTGGATTGTTACTTTTTTCCTTGAAAAAACCTTTTTTTGTAACATGATGTAATATAGTGTGACTGTGCTCGCGTTTTTTTGGGTTCCGTACTTTAGGGGTACCAACGGAACCCTATTAATACGCTGTCCATCCGTCTGCCAGAGGGCTGTATTTCATGAACCGTAATAGGTAGAGAGTTGAAATTTTCACAAAGTATGTATTTTTATTGCCGCTATATCAACAATTAATATATATATATATATATATATATATATATATATATATATATATATATATATATATATATAAAACATTATTTATCGTTCATAAACAATCATCGAAGATAATATATTACATAGAGTGCATAGAGTAAAAGTCGTATTAATAAGTACATGTACAATGATACGGAACCCTTCGTGTGTGAATTCAATTCGCTCTTACTGAATTTTATGTCTTTAGTAGCAAAACATGACTTTCATATTATTAGGTCTCTCCCCTACATATAAATAACTTGGGTACCTGTCAAGTTTCAGCTTCAAAGGTGAAGCGATTGTGAGTGACTGATTGACCTTTTGCTTTTATATAGAACTAGCGGCTCACCCTTGCTCCGCTCGGATTCTTCCCTTGGTACGTTTTAACGGTTAGTATAATTTTCTAGAGATGAGATATTTTACCGCAGTACAAAGTATCCTATATGTTGACCCGAACCAGGTACCATCATATCAAATTTCATCAAAATCTATGCAGTGGTTTTTTCCTATATCGATACGTTCCCAGACGGACAGACAAACAGACATACTAGAAACTATATATTCGGGCTCTGTATTGATAATAATGACTATCTCAATACGATTTTCAAAAAAATATCATTAAATGGTGCAATGGTGCAATAATATATGTATAGATATTCCGCACCAATGATATAGTAAATCTGACGTAAGAATTAGCCAACGGCATTAGAATTAGCTAAATTAGCCATTATAACGTTAAATACAAGCCACGTACGAAAATATACGTTTCTTCATATTATGCTCTCAAAATAATCATAAAAAGGCTAATAATTTTTTTTAATATCTTTTTGGTATTTTTCGCTGATTTATTTTAATTTTTGGTTCCCAACGTTTAAACCAAACAAAATAAAACCACCATGATTGCTGTAAAGCATTCGAAGCGTCGGGAACCAAATATCAAAATAAATATAGTAGGTATTATTTAAAATGTCAAATATTCGCATAAATCTAAGAAAATATGAAGATTATTAATCAAAAACCATACGTGAATCAAACCTGCGACCTTCATTATAAAAGGCAGCGTCAGTCTCTTTACCCAACGTTTGTTTCCATTCAAAATTTACATATATTCACATTGTCTCCCGAACTCTCATTGAATATACCGCACGCTGAAGTTATGCTTTTGAATTCTACATAATAACTCTATGCATTCCTCTCATATAGAAATAGAGTACGGCTTTACACTTGCATTATTCTATAAACAATTTGGGTGTACCAATTACAGCAATTATGTTAAAATATCTCACTCCTAACTAGCTTGCTCCAATTTTAACTTCGTTCGGATGCTAGGTGCCATTTGTATTTATAATACTACTAGTGACTCATATTTGCTTCGCTCGGGTTCGTCCCTAGATACGTTTTAACGGTTAGTATGGAATACATAGATTATTTATTATACATATATGTATGTATATATAGGTATGATGAGCTGTTGTGGGTTGTATTATAACGTGTTTTACCGTGAGAATGAGATTATAATCTTCCGCGGTAAAAAGTAACCTATGCTACTTTCCAGCTCTTTAGCTATCTCCACACAAAAAATCATGCCAATCCGTCACTCTGTTTTGAAGTAAGGACAAACAAATCAACAAATAAACAAACAAACAAACGAACACACATACTTTCACATTTATAATATTATATATAGTATGGATATACAGGCAGCGCCATGTTTTGACATATTTTAAAACTAATAATAGCCTGTGTTAGTCCAGGCTATCTCCCCCCGATGTGTGTTTACCTTGTTGTGGTATTTATTACCACTTATCTTACGGTGAAGGAAAACATCGTGAGGAAACCTGCATGTCTGAGAGAACATAACAAGTTTTCGAAAGATATATGAAGTCCGCGAACCCACACTTGGCTAGCGTGGTGGGCCTGATCCCCTCGACTTCGGCGTGCCCAGCAGTGGAGCGTTGTTAAAAGGGCTGAATAATTTGCACACTTACCAGCCTCTCTCATATATTATACTTACTAGTGGCCCGCTCACCCTCGCTTGGCTGGGATTCGCCTGTAGAAAAACAAAAACAAATCTATCCTTGGGGAACCGTTTATTTTCCGGGATAAAAAATAGTGTGTTAGTCCAGACTATAATCTATCTCTGTGCCAAATTTCATCCAGATCCGTTCAGCTGTTCTGGCGTCAAAAGTAACAAACATTCATACTCACAAACTTTCACTTTTATAATATTTATACGGATATGGAATGAATGCTACACTACAAAAAAAAATTTAATTAATAAAAATTTATGGTACACCGCTGTCGTTCTTTACTTTAGCAAAAAAATAAAAAGAGAATAATTTCCATATAAGAAACAGTGCTTCTATACAATACGGCTATGACACTTTTTAAGACAAAGCGCTACAGCTGTTTACAGTAGTAATGAGAAAAACTTCGTCTATTTGAAGAAACTTGCCTTTACGACCTATAAATATAATCTAAAGATAATATATTAAAATTGTACATTCAAAGTGTAGCAGCTCGCTTAAAAACAGAGTGGAGCAGGTTCAAACCCCGAGTCTTACAGCTTTGAAATGTTTTTGTGATTTCATTTTCAACCCTATACATATTTAGGAGAACTTTACTTGATTTCCAAAGACACCTGACGTCCACTTATCCGCTTTTGGCAAGCGTGGCCATTTTGTAATCCTCTTTAATATAGTCCATGTTACAATCCTCTTTGCCAATAAAGGATGACTTGCAGTGGAACGTTCAAAGGAACAAATTAAACTAGCGAATTACCCTTACTTCGCTCGGGTGCGTCCTTAGCAGCCTATATATTACTCCAGGTCATGTGTGTACGAAATTTTATTTAAATTCATCCAGCCGTTTCAACGTAAAATATAAAAAAAAACACAAATATAAAAAAAATGCCATTAATAAGTAATATATTATGGTCCAGAAAAGCTAGAGATAGGACTAGGTGGCGACAATTGGAGGAGGCTTTTACCGCACGAGCGGTGCTTGCAGCCAACACAAAATAAATATAAATAAAAATAAAAAAACAAAAAAAAACTGTATAATATATTTAAAAAAATAATAATTAAATAGTACATGTAGTTAATTAAACAAATATAAGAACTCTGTTATTAAGTTGCAAGAAATAAAAGCTTATTTATTATATGTATGTCCGATTATTATCTTATACTCGTACTATTAAATGAGCAATTCTTTCATATTTTATTTAGCGTGTCACGGAAACGGCTCTAACGATTTGGATCAAATTATGAATATTCGAATCTGTACAGTAAATATTTTTTAGTAAATCTTATTGAAATAGTCACTATTACTATTATCACGATATAGAAGCCGAATTTATAGTTTTTAGAATTTTTGTCTGTCTGTCTTTCAGTCTGGGCACGTATCACGAAAAAACCAGTGGACGGATTTTAATGAAATTTGGTGTGATGATAGGTGGTTATCCGGGTCAACAAGAATATATAAACATATAAACGTAACCAGGGGAGCAGTCGAGTCGCTAGTATATAGTATTGTTATTTCCATTTTTGTGATAGAAGTACGCAACATCTTGTATAGCATAAAAAGAAACAAAAAAAAACATGAAAAACTCATCTAAACAGGTAATAAAATATCTGTATTAGGAAATACGTTATAAAACTACGTCTGTACCATTTGAAGTACAAAAAAATCTACTAAATTGGACCACGTGCACTAAGACACTGGCAACATATTAGCGTAACACGCTACATACTTAATAACTAGAGTTGACATGACACCGCTCGTATAGTACATGGATAAGAAGTAAAAACGATGTATTAAGTTATATCAATTTAAAATAAACTTTTTTTTTTATTTTTTGTTGTTGATAGTTGTTACAGACAGATATATAATTACCTTTGAGACGTTTAAAACCTTAGTCTCTCCCGTGGCCATGATTGCTGTAAAGTATTCGAAACGTCGGGAACCAACAATCAAAATAAATCCGCGAAAAAATCCGAAAAGATTGTTTTATATAATATGACAAATAATAAGAAAGTATTAATATCACGTAATACTATTACGAGGTATAAAGTTATCTTAATTCAGTTACAGCATAAAAAAGTACTTGTAACAAACCTATATATGTACTTATGTATTAGTCGTTTTCTTCATACTAATATTATGAAAACGAAAGTAAGTTTGTCTGTTACCTTTCGTTGTGTGTGTTATATTTCGATAAAATTAAAGTTATATTATTAAAACATAGCACCATCTAGTTCCAAGGTAAGCTTCGAGCTTGTGTTAAATGGATATCAGATAGTTGATCACTACACATATGTATGTAACTTAAAATATATATAAATATATATATATATATATATATATATATATATATATATATATATATATTATATATATGTTTATATAAATATATTATATAATATATATTATATATATATATATATATATATATATATATATATATATTATATAATATATATATTTATATAAACATAACTGGAGTACAAACATTTGTGATCATCACACAAATTTGCCCCAGCGGGACTCGAACCCGCGACCGCTGGCACAGCAAGTAGGGTCACTGGAAACTGAGCCAAACGTGTCATCAGATAGAGAAATGAACAGAAATCAGAAATAGAATTAAATGTTATTTTATTTCCTGTATTTAATCTTTTAATGAATGTTTTAAAAGTCGTTGAACCAAACTAAATACTCGAGTCATCCCATATAAGGCCTTTTGATAACATTGTTAGTACGGACGAGGGTCACTGTAACTTTAGAATGTCTTATTAAAAATATTACTAAATATGTTTTTGTGGCAGAATTAAATATAAAAATTGTGATTTACTAAAACTAGAATTTAGAATAACTTACAAAGTATATCTTCCATCTTAACGTATAATCTTTTCTACGCACAAAAATTTAAAAAATACTTCTTGCAAGTTATAATATATGTGGTGTAATCCATACTAATAGTATAAATGTGAAAATACCTCTATCTGTTACTTTTTCAAGCTTAAACCGCTGAACAGACTTTGATAAAATTTAGCAAATTAGGGCGGTCATAGGCTACCTATGATTCCTCCTCCACTTACCACTTGAGCGAAGCCGAGGGCAAATCTAGTTTTATATAAAAACTAGCATTGCCCGCGGCTCCGCCCGCGTTCAGATGACCAAAAACCAAATTCTTAGGTTTTACATATTAGTATACTCTTACATTGCAGTTTTTGTATTTTTTCTCGAAAATGATATATTTTCCCGCAGTAAAAAGTATCCATATGTTGACCCGGATAACCAGCTATCACCATACCAAATTACATCAAAATCCCTCCAGTGGTTTTTCTGTGATGCGGTAACAGACAGATAGACAGACAGACAAAAATTCTAAAAACTATAGATTCGGCCTCTGTATCGATAATAACGTCTATTACCATAAGACTTTTCAAAAAATATTTAATGTACAGATTCGGCTTAGTTATAATTTTATTATATGTACCTATAGATTATTAAATCAGAAAACAATCAATAAAATCAATTTACTAGGTACTATAATGTAAATAAAAAAAATGAATCAAGAATATGAAAGATATGTGTTTTTAAATATGTTAAAGAAATAAAAGAGAATGTTATTATAACATTCCTTGAGTTGCCAGTTTAATCACTTCGACCTTCAAGTACCATACGTTTTGGACAGGGGATCTAATCACTGTTATAGAACTTCTAAGTCATCTTTCTCTTCTATTTGAAAACTAGCTGTTCTAAGCAGCTCTCGTAGCATATATAAAAGATTTCTTGTACAAAAGCTCTTCTTTCCTAATATAAGATAGAAAAAAATAAGCTTTAAAATATATTTAACAAGTGATAAGTTAAAATTTAAAAAACCCCCGACCATCTTGGACCGATTTTCATGAAACATAGCTAAAAACACTCCCGACTAATTCACCTTTAAAACAAAATTAACATCGGTTCATCCGTTTGGGAGCTACGATTCTATAGACAAACACACGCACACACAGATATATCAAACTTATAACACCCCGTTGTTTTTGCGTCAGGGGTTAAAAATGACACTAAAGAATAATTTATGACTTTTATTTAGTGTGTTGAAATTATTATGAAGTAACCAAAAAATCTCTTTAGTTTTTTTTAATTAAAATGTGTTGAAATCGCGTGTGCGACCTGTAACATAGTATTTTAGCTAAAACAATAAATTATTTTAATTTACTATTTCCTCTAAACTAAATTGGTCATTAAGCTCAAAATCTGTTTCCCCATTATAACAACAACACATACAAAATGTCGCTTCATTTAAAATTTCTTCTCCGCCCACGTTGGCGTTTTGCCGAAAAATTGTAAACTCATGAAATTAATAATTATTATTACGATTGCGAAATGAAAAAATAATATCATTATCTTGAAATGGACGTCGTCATGCCAAATGTACAAGAATATAATTGCGAACTTTGCTAAATGGATTTTACGTGAAAAATATCTGATTTCAGAAGCTTAACGACACGCTTAGCTTTGACAACACGTTTGGCTCAGTTTAGTGACCCAAGTAGGGTCTGTGCCAACAGACGCGGGTTCGAGTCCCGCTGGGGGCATTATTTGTGTGATGTGCAAGAATGTTTGTACTCCAGACATGGGTATTTATATTTATAATATGTGTGTATTTAAAGTTATATATGTGTAGTGTATCAACTATCTTTTTTTTTTAACGTTGGGAAATGCATTTACGCACGACGTGTGGGACTCACCGGCGTAATACAGCCAGTACTACCCACTAAAACCCAACAAAACCTTCCCCCGTCTTAATGGGGCGTCGCAGGATCGCTTACGCATTCAACTACGACGCCTCGACGGCAGGTCTGCCGAAGCAGACCACCACAACCATGGGGTTGCTCCAAGGTCCACTCTGCTATCAGAGAAGTACCAGGAGCAACCCGCAAGGTACACCGCCCCCCGAAGTGGGCCACCTCCCACCGCCCACCGAAGTGGGCAATCTACCTGTGCGTTTCTTAGCTTCGCGCCCGGTTGGATTGCCGGGCACTACTGAGCCCCCCCACCACGACAAGGTGAACGCACGTTGGGGGTGAGTGTATCAACTATCTGGTATCCATAACACAAGCCTCGTGGTTTACCATGGACCTAGATGTAGCTGTGTGTTAATGTCCCAAGATATCTATTATTTATTAAGCGACTCCCAAAAAGGAGGAGGTTCTCAATTCGTTGGAATCTTTTTTATGTATGTTTACCGACTCGAAGACGCCTGAACCGATTTGGATTTTTTTTGTTTCAAAGGGTATAATTCCCAGGTGGTCCCATATAAATTTTATCGAAATCGGTCAAGAGGTTTTTTTTAAAATCAAGTAATAAATTAATTTTTTAAATAAATTGTTTAATCGAACATGTTATTAAAAAAACTTTCTTCTAACAAATTACCTGCTTATTACGTCTACACTAAAAATGGTCAAATAAAAACTTAAAAAAAAACCGACTTCCAGGCACTAAAATGTAAAAAATAACTAAACGGGGGTTTTTATTTAGAATAGATACCCAATCAGATATTTTCGAAGTCGGTGCCAGCCGACAATATTTAAAGATATGAATATCTAATAGGTAAATCTGTCTTTTACATATCGAAATATATTAGATTTGCTTTTCATGGGCTGGCACCGACTTCGAAAGTATCTGCTTAGGTATCTATTACTATTTTTTCTGTCTATTATTATTTTATTAATATATGAATTGAAAATATGCCATTAGATAATAATCGAAGGACAGTAGGATAATTATATTTAACCCTTTGAATAAAGTCGGAGAGAGGTGACATGTTGAATTACTGGCGGAAGCAAATGTCTGTTCAAAAAAATTCACAAATCATAATACTTTCTTAGATTTACGCGAATGTTTGACATTATTAAATAAAACTATCTTTTCGGATTATTTTGCGGATTTATTTTGAAATAATAAATTTAAAATTGTAATAATTATAAAAATAATAGCAAAAATTAAATAAATAATTTTCCATATTCAATTATACTTAATTAAAATTATAAAAAATTTTAAAGTTAAAAAATATTGTAATGTAATTGGTGCAATTTTCATTTTGTTAATTGTGGGTAGGCTGTCTGTAACAACTATACCTTCAATACATGTAACACCTCAGTCTCTCCCGTGACCATGGATGCTGTAAAGCATTCGAAACGTCGGGAACCAAATATCAAAATAAATCCGCGAAATAATCCGAAAAGATAGTTTTATCTAATAATTCACAAATCATTTTTTTTTGCTGTAATTAATGCGATGTGAGATGGGAGTAAAAAAAGTCACTCTGTAAGAATGAAGTTCCTTTAGCTGTCTGCCCTTGGCCTTTATAAAAAATTTATCAAAAAAATAACGTCCCGTACATTTTACATGTTGAAGCCCATCAAAGAAAGGCCTACACTGAGTACAAACGAATTTTTTACTCCATACATTCCTTAACACTTATAATCGACTGATACTTATGACGTCACTTCATGGGCTGCCCTTATAATATCTGATGACAATACCTGAATTCTAGGGGCCCACAAACCTCAAAAATGCTCATTATATCTAGGGCTTCGTCATAAACATTTATAATCGCCTGGTACTTATCATATTTATATGTATATTTATACGTCATATGGGGTGCTTTTAGTAAATAATAAAGTGTCGTGACGGTCGAAGTGTTACACTTTTTTCCAACTAGCTCTCATTCGCTCAGTATGCCGAGTGTTATCGTGCGATAAGGAACTTAGTTCCAAGACTCACATTAATTATTATGACTGCGTTTAGTACAAAGTAGACTCGTAGGAAGGTAATTGATCATAAATATAAACGGGACTATAATATTTATAACCTTACTAGTTAGCGCTTTGTATAAAAAGGTAGGATGAATTGCCATTTTTCTTGGTTTAAAATAAATAAACAGATTTAATTCGATGAAATTTATACTAGCAACTGATCTCATACAATGGTAAAGTACTTCGCCACATGTAAACCCATACACAAAACTTAGTTAATTTTCCAAGTAAAAACACGAGATATTAGAGCATTTTCTATATTTATACAATCTGATAATAATTGGCAGTAAGCCATGATTTTATAAGTGGGGACATTTATTTTTGGACAGTTTGGCAAGGTCGTCCATCAGGGACGTTGGTAGGCTAACGCACCTGTTCAATGTACATTGTAAGAGTCATGACATGTTTAATAACTTCAAGCTTTTGTAAACATTGATTATTAAGTAGTAATAAATAAACAATAAATATGTTGGGTCATTAACACACAGCACCATCTAGTTCCATGGTAAGCTACGAGGCTTGTGTTATGGATAAGTACCAGGTAGTTGATACACTACACATATTATTTAACTTTAAATACAGATATATTATAAATGTATATAATATAGTACAAACATTTGTACTCATCAAACAAATGAATTCCTCCAGCGGGATTCAAACCAGCGACCGCTGGCACAACAGATAGTGTCACTACAAACTGAGCCAAACGTGCCGTTAATGAAATAAAACATTTTAAACATCAAAAATGTCGTAGTACTATATTATATGTGAAAGTTTGTATGTGTGTCCTTCACGCTGAAACGGCTAAACGGATTTGAATGAAATTTAGTACACTGATACACTTTGGTATACTAAGACATACGTAGGTACAGTACTTATGGAATTATCCGAGAGTAGCGAGTGTAAATCGAAAGAAAGGTCAGTTCTGCTGAGAAAAGCCAGTGAGGAACTTAACAGGTGTTCTTATAAAAATAGCAATTTTTGCAATATAATAATTATATACTTCTAATATACGAGTAGATACACTAAAGTTAGCCACAGCAACGATACGTCGGGAACTAAAAATCAAAATATTTATTTTAAATATGTACTAGCGGACCCGACAGACGTTGTCCTGTCTACACGTCTTTAATTTGAAAATTTCAAACTTTTTTTAATAATTTTTTTGATGAAAATTATTATTCAAATTGTGAATCTAAACCATTCGCAGATCCCCTTGAACACACACAAAAAATTTCATCAAAATCGGTCCAGTCGTTTGAGAGAAGTTCAGTGACATACACACTCACAGAAGAATTATATATATAAAGATTTGATATTTATTCGCGTAATCTAAGAGATAATTTAAAAGAGTATTACGTAGCCAAACACATTTATTTACATTCTCAAAGTTTTCTGTGATGGAATAATATGCTTTTCAAAATTTTTATGTATTTTTAATTATTCATTTTATTTATTATAATAATTTGTCACAATGTGTCCATGGTGCGCGTACCGACGGACAAGATAAAAATGTCAAAAATATAAATAACTAGCGGCTCGCCCTTGCTTCGCTCGGGGAACTCAAGGAACACAAAAACAAACCCATCCCACGGGAACCGTCATTTTTCCAGGATAAAAATAGCCTATGTGTTATTCCAGACTATAATCTATCTCTGTGTCAAATTACATTCAGATCCGTTTAGCCGTTCTGGCGTGAAAGAGTACCAAACATCCATACATCCATACTCACATACTTTCACATTTATAATATTATATAATATGGCCTGACCCATCACTCGAACCCAGGACCATATCTAGGACTTACGTACACTCACGTGCGGTACATGCTAGCCACTAAACCAAGGAGGCAGTTTTTCAATGAAAAGTTTCAATTTTAAAGACTTTAGCTTTCCATTTCTAACATTCTATCGTTGTCTTTATTTATTACTCGCGGCTCACCGTCGCTTCGCTCGGGTTCGTCCTTAGCTTGCTTCCCAATAAAAACTTTCATCTCCATTTTCACCCCCTTATGGGATGATTTGCGAGATAAGCAGTATTCTATTTCCTTCCCAGGGTCTGAAACTATCTTCTTACCAAATTTCATCTAAATCGATTCAGTAGATCCTGAGATTACCCCCTACAACGTCACTAACTCACAAAGTTTACCTCTTTATAATATTAGTATAGACTACTATAAATAGAGGCTATAAAATAAACAATATCAAATAAATGATTTATACGCACTAACAAACCGTGAACCACGTTAATTAATTTTCCCCTACATCCGTATTAAGTTAGTCAATTTCGCAAAGACCTAATCAGCTTGAACTAATTTTATAGAGGATGCCGGAATAAGAAAGTTGCTCGAGAGCTTTAATGGATGGATTTGTAAATTGTAGCTTATCCATACTAATATTATAAATGTGAAAGTGTGCTTCTTTGTTTAATTTTTTGTTTGTTTGTCTGTCTGTTCTTCTTTCACGTCGAAATAAAGTGACTGATAAGCATGATTTTTTGTTTGGAGATAGTTGGAGGGCTGGAGAGTGACATAGGCTACTTTTTACCGCGAGATATTATCTCATTCCCACGGAAAAACACGGTAAAATACACCGCAAAAAAATATTTATGATCAGTATTACTTGAAACTTGGTATTAATTCTCTTCAATACAATTAAATAAATGTGTGTTTTAGCATTTTTCGAAATTCATCCCACAAGGGGGTAAAATAACGCATGAAAGTTTGTATGGAACCTATCTTTTTAGAGTTTTTCCTGTAGTTTTAGCGCGAGCGAAGCTGCGGGTTCTGCTAGTAATTAATAAATATATTTTCATTGAAACTATTGACGTTTAACTCTCTTGCTTCCTATGTGGGATATTCTAAGTTCTATTTTACCGTTTTGGATAAAACGTTTATTTTGGATAACACTTCATAAATTTTGCATTTCATAATAATATTAAGAATGTGAAGGGATTTGAAGTTTTTTTGGACGTTTATTGGTCAATGACTCGTAAATTGGTTAACACCTCCAGGTAAATTTCTAAGAAATCAAATCAAAAAGAAATCAATTGTTAAAAATTGTCAAAAATGTAGACCTTGATAAGTATAAAGAACTATTTTTATTTTTGCTAAATTAGCATAACGTTTAAGTTAATAATTATTGTATTGTTTTTACTATTCTGAAGTATCATTTATTTTATTTTCTTTTAACCGATTAACACCTCCAGGTAAATTTCTAAGAAATTAATTAAATTCCTAAAAAATCTATTGTTAACTGTAACGCCGGCGTGTTTGCGGTCGTGGAGGGATTAATATCTATATTGTTTCGTTTACTTTCGTAAGATAAATTGTGTCCAAATGGCCAAAATTAAAATGTGTTTCTATGATATTAGAATACATTTGATAGCCCGTATTGAGCTTATATACTACAAAGCACCTAATATATATAAAAAGATATATAACATATATAAAAAAACTACAAATATTAAAAATTTGTTTATAGGTGTGCGTTTTGACTTTAGAAAAAATATTTTCTATTACATTCAGGTTCATTGAAAAAGGGCTGATTGATTTTAGTGGAACTTTCACTACCAAATAGGGGATAAAATAAGTGTTGTAAAAATTTATTATTTAAATTCAAATATAGTATAAAGAAGAGTATTCCATAGAAGCCTCACATGATACTTTTTAACTAGCCGGAGCTTTAAGAGGATAAAAGCTAAGAGTTTTATAGCTTAGGGTATAGTAAGAACTAAACCAAAATACATACCAGTCAAATAAATCCATATAAATGCATTATGTATAATACATTTACAAGTGCAAAATAACTTTAAAAAGGCACAGTAAAAAGTGTGAACTTCAAGCTTTCTTATTCACCACTTTTATTAAGCTTCGAAAGTTTTATGCAGACGAGGTGGTGTCCGAGGTAACTCTGATTTGTTTTTTAAAAGTTCGTCTTTCTTTAATATACTTTTTTCACCACCAGTTCTGTGAGAGTGAAGCAATTTTCAACGAATAATTTATAAAGTGTAAACTTACATTTCTTTTGAAGATTTAATTTTAAATACGAAAAATTGTTTACAGATTACTTATAGAAGCAAAAATGTAATAAAAACAACGTTTATATTTTCTATAGGCTACAGTAGTTTCGTGGTTTCAGTGTTTATTTGTCAAAACGACCAATTTAGAGGAAGTATTTTTTATACAGAATTATTGACTTTTAAATGTCAATTATTTTGGTATTAAATATATATTTTCCTAAAAAAAACGAAAAGGAATGTATTTTATCTATATATAAATATGTCAGGACATTAACACAACACCATCTAGTTCCATGGTACGATGGATGGCTTGTGTTATGGATATCAGATATTTGATACATTATACATATATAACTTTTAAATATATACATATTATAAATATAAACACCCATGACTGGAGTACAAACATTCGTGCTCAGCACACAAATGAATGCCCCCAGCGGGACTCGAACCCGCGACCGTTGGCGCGCAAGTAGGGTCACTACAAACTGAGCCAAACGTGTCGTCATAATAATATGTATGTAAATCTTAAAAATGAAGCTTTCTTTATATATAAATGAAAAAATCTCTAGTATTTAGTTGTTATTTTTTTATAAACTAATTTTCATTTGTAAGCTGTAACATTGTAAATCTTTATGGTACTCTTTTTACACCTATAATTAAGGTACTACTCTATATGTTCTATTTTCCATGTATGTCATAATTTGTTTAGTTTGTACTTTGTTGGTGGTCTAACAAATAAATGTCGGAGACGGTCATCAATACGGTCGCTAAACGAAGCGCGGCACGACGCCTGAGTGATGGCAGCACCTTCGGTATTATCGCCAACACTCGGCGAGCTTCGTGCTACGACGGAGCCTAGCTAAGGGAGGGGTGCTAAGAGGGCTGGACACTTGCCTCCGAGCCGAGCCAAGCTTAGGACTGCTCCACTAGGAACTGTCTTGCGTTCCGTATTGTCTATACGTGGTAATAGTGAAGTGAAGTGCTTGCTATATGGTTGTGTAGTGAAGTGCTGTGTAACTATGTACAAAGTGATTATTGTTAATTTGAAATACAACTGTGATTGCATCGCCTTTTATTTGAACCAACACTTCCCATATAACGCCCACTGTATAAGTCATGATAAAATAATGGAAAATAATAGAGAAAATTAATGCTGCTTCGATATAAATAAATAGACTCTACATTATAAAGCACAATAGAACCTATTGGTTTGAACAAGTAAGCACTAAAGCAATGTACTTACTATACATAGATTTTTGTGAACAAAAAGAGATTCCCATAACATACTTTCATATCGGAAATAAATATATGCGTAATAATAACATAGTTGAGAGCAACAAAAGCGGAGATGTATAGCTTGGCTCTAAATAAAATTGTATATTAATCCCAAAACGAGATTTAATAAGAGTACCCTCAAAAAAAACTTTATATCACCAAATCTATATCTAACAATAAGCTATCTAGATCAATAAAATGACCTAAAAACAATACATCAACAGGTCAAAAAACTCAAGTGCGAAACAAACCGTATTGCATTCTTACTAAAACAAAAAAAACGTGAATGCACTAGAAAAAAATTGGCATTAAAATTTATCACTTGGCTCGACTCCATGGCTTTTTTATGCCAAAACCGTACCGATCTACCGTTGCACCTTGTGACGTCGAAATCTCTTCATAGCTATTTGGCATCGGCTGCATACATTTAGATGCGATTATGATACTGAGTTCAAATAAATAACATCTAAGTTTAATGAATACTGGATTTCATATTTGTTGTTATCCAATGAGTTACGACCCAGATTATATTGTTAGTCGATAACGTATATTTTAGTCAGGATTCAGGAAACATTTAGTAAATGTGTTGGCTTATATAGAAATAGAAGCATAACAGATTGTATGGGTGCAGCTAGTATAAAGAGTTATGTTAAACTAGAGACTCACCCTCGCTCTGCTCGGGTTCGTCCCTTGGTACCCCGTCCCTTGGTTAACGGTTAGTGTAGATTTCTCAGAGATGAGATATTTTCCCACAAGTAATAAGTATCCTATATGTTGATCCAGATAACCAGCTATCATCATACTAAATTTCATCAAAATATATCCAGGGGTTTTCTCGTGATGCGTACCCAGACAGACAAACAAAAATTCTAAAAACTATACATTCGGTCTCTGTATCAATAATAATTTCAATATGATTTTTCAAAAAGTATTTAATGTACATATTCGACTCGATTAGAATTTTATTATATGTATTGATGTATAGATTTCATTTATAAATAAATACTTTATCTGTGGCCGTCACTTCCCACAGTTAATTCAAGACGAAAACATGTTGTTTTTTTTAATTTCATTAAAATATCGCTAAGCAAATTAAAAATATCTCTGAATATATCGTTACTAGAGAGATGTAAATGAAAACGCGCGCATACAGATAACAAAAAAACGACTTAATGAAGTTAGCTGATAGCGACATGATCAAGTATGCTGTATTCCTTTTACGAACAGAGAGTTGTGACATACGGGATGAAATCTTTACCTTTTCTTTTTCTGTTACGCTAAAGAATTATAACATATATATTATTGTTTTTTTATATACCCTATACTCTATATGATATCAACTAGAGCTTATCTGACACATTTATATAAATTTATGTAAAATACTCTGACTGCTAATATTGAAATAGCACTATTTTTGGGGATTTTCTACGATTTTGCTGTAAAGTATCTAAAACGACCCTCAAGGTTAAAAAAACGAAATAACTCACGTTTTATTCTAACGTTAAATATTCGGATAAACCTAATAAAGTAAATGTATGTCTAAAATATATACAATATTCCGCTTATATGTTTTAAGAATTTCGTAACAGAATAGAAACAGCATGCAAAAAATATAGCACTTGTAGCTGACACAGAATGTGTTCTTACTTCAAGTCTTATGTAAATTAAGTTTGCATGTAAATCTTGAGAAAAGCCTCATTTTCTATGCTCGCGTATCATCACGAGGTATAGTTGGAAACCTTTTTAAACTTACGTAAAGTTTTGATTTACCGCTTTTCATGAAAGCTTTGCGAAATGCTGTATTTGAATATCATACGAAAAAGCTCTTTAAAATTGTTTATGTACAAGCGATTAAAATTTTGATAATTTTTATATTCATCGTAGTTTCTCAGACTTTATATAGATATAGATTCAGCCCTCTTGAAAGTCCAACTTCTGGTCATGGGCCTCTCTTTAATTCAACGGGGATCAGGCCATAATCCACCATGCTGGCCAAGTGCGGGTTGGTGGACTACACATGTGTTTCGAAAACTTGCTAACTTCTCTCAGACATATAAGTTTTCTCACGATGTTTTTCTTCAACGTAAAACAAGTGGTAAACATGTTGCAAATGATATGCACATTAAAATATCAGAGGTACGAGACTCGAGATTTGAACCCACTTTACTCGGTTTCCCAAGCGAGCGCGTTACCACTGGGCTACCACTGCCTTCATAGATTGTGAAGTTTAAGGTTTATGTTCCGAGTCGGGTCTTATACAGATAATGGAAACGAAAGTGCCATGATCTGTGCCTAGGAAAGCACATACTAGCTCGTAAAGCCTTCGGTCTTCGATCTGATCTCTCACTGCAAATGTGAAATTGTCGTTTTACCAGACATTGAGATTGGAAAGGTTAATAGAGAATCTACTTTTGAATACATTTGTGCAATATAATATCTAGAAATCGTTCATTAGGAATAAAACAAGCCCTATTTTAAGCAAAATTTCGAACCCAATAACTTGCCACAACCAATTCTATAAGAAATGCAGAAAAGACCAAAAATTACACGTTTATTTTAAAAGTATTTTAATTCTAACAGACTGTCAACATAAAAACACATATATAATATATTACCCTTTACATGCTTTACTCAACGCTTGTCAACGGTTTAAGTGACAGCTGAAAAATTGACAAGTGACGATTTGACTATATTTTTAAGAGTCAAACGAGAAACGTTCAAAAATTAGCGCTGCGTAGCTTTCAATAGATGTTAATTAACCTATATGTTTTTCTTTTGTAAATCTGTTTAAAATATATTATAATAGTGTTAACAGAATTGTCGTTTGAAATATTATGTATGTTTATACTTTTTAAATAATTACCTATTCTTTGACTTCAAAATTAACTTATAAGACTTTTTTTCTGAAACTTTAAGCTTTTTTACCACCTCCAAGGTATGACTTTGCCTTAAAAAAGAGATTGTTAAAATCGGTCCACAATTAAATTTCATAGACATAAAACCTTGAAAAGATTATTCCCTCTTATAAGTCGGTCAAAAATCATTGATCGAACCGTATTCATGAATATCACCTTTCAGATGGTTAACAATAGAGCAATTTATCTGAATGAAAATCGGTCAAATATTTGTAAAATGAATTGTCTTTTTTTATACTATACTAGCAGTACCCGCGGCTTCACCCGCGTTCAAACTTCCGATCACTACCAAACTTCACAGGATTACCCGCTGGGCTAATCTGAAGATCGCCTGAAAATTTCATCAAAATCGCTCCAGCCGTTTTGGAGTGCATAGGTCACATAGGCATGTCGATTTTTATAAATATAGCTTGTAATGTTGTTATTATACTGGTATAGTCCTAATTTTTACACTGCACTAATTTTCTCACATACATAATATAAGCGATTTTTGGAAGAAATTTCTTAAAGAGATAAGTTATTCTTTGTCCACATATTTTTCTTTTATTTTATAAAACATATATTTTTGGTACAATAATACTAAGTACCTGGGCCACCGAGCTTCGCTCGGAGTTTTTGAAGGAGAAAACATTTAAAAAAAAAATAAAAAATTGAATAAATACAAAAAAATACAAAAATAAAAAAATTGTATCCGACCGGGATACGAACCCAGATACCTGTGGTTGTCAAACTTGCGCCTTGGCCGCTTGACCGCGATGCTTATGTCCTAGCGGTGGAATTAGCGAACATATTTTGCGTGCAAAACAAAACCGCATGAAAACTTGAAAACACACGTTTTCTCAGACATAAAACTAATCTAGATCGATTTATCGCCCCCGAAACCCCTTATATACTAAATTTCATGAAAATCGTTGGAGCCGTTTCCGAGATTCGGATTATATAGATATATATAAATATAATAAGAATTGTTCGTTTAAATATATTAGATATTTGCTTCAAAAGCTTTCTTTGATGCAGAAAAGTACTTGAAATTAGACAAAATAGTAAGATAAACTATTTCATGCAGCATCAGTCTATAAAAAAAAGAAGACACAAGCATTAATCTTTAAGTAGGTACCTATGTCTTATACGATTATCTCTATGCGTGATAAATCTTCTTATGCAGAAGATATAACTCAAGGCTGATTTAATATAAGGTTTCAAATATAATATAAATGATAAAAAAAAAATATAAAAAATTCTAATATAATAAAAGATCTTTACAACTAAGAAGAAAATTTCTGATGTTCCTGTGGGAGATTATGTTACTGCAAAAGTTAATTATTACTAACGAACCTGTACATTAAATATTTTTTTGGAAAATCTTATTGAAATAGACAATATTTTCGATACAGACTGAATCTATAGTTTTTTTAATAATTTTTGTGTGCTGTCTGTCTATCTGTTTGGCTGTGACCGCATCACGGAAAAACCACTGGAGAAGATTTTGATGAAATTTGGCATGATGATAGCTGGTTATCCGAGTCAACATATAAGAAACTTTTTAGTGCGGGAAATATCTGATCTCTGAGAGATCTATACTAAGCGTTAAAGCGTAAGTAAGGACGAACCCAAGTGGAGCGAGGGTGAGTCTCTAGTAAATCTATATATAAATAGGCAAAGACAAGGAGCTCAGTACCTTTTTCTCCTCGTTTCTCACCCGATGTTCTTTTATTTGTTTAGTAGCTGTTAAAGAGTTTTAGTATAAAGCTATCAAAAAAAAGTCCATAAGAATTATGGTCAAAAGACCACTAGGCGAACACTATAGTGTAAATAAATGAGTGAATTTCGTATGGTTTATTAAAATAAATATATATATAAAAATATGTACATAAAAATAGCTGACGTTGCACTATAAAGCAAATTTAGTTAGCTCCAGTCCAGAATACGTAGCCATTGAAAGACGAGTGCTCACCTAATTTAATTTAAAAGCGCGTAGTTGAATGAGGGAGGAACGTTAATAGTTCTAGTATATTACATCTACACTACATATATAAGACTTTAAGTACATACATATTATAAATAAGTTAATATTTTCTTTTATCTTTTATTATTTTTCTTTATTTGTGCGGCTAATATATATCTATATGTATAATAAAATCCTGACTCAGTCGAATCTCTCCATTATTATTTTTTTAAATCTTATTAAAACTGTCATTATAATCAATCAATACAGAGACCAAATCTATAGTTTTTAGAATTTTTATCTGTCTGTCTGTCTGTCTGTCTGCCTATTAATCTGTTTGTGACTGCATCACGAGAAAACCACTGGGCATTTTGATGATATTTGGTATGATGGTTATCCGGGTCAACATATAAGATAATTTTTACTGCGGGAAAATATCTCATCTCTGAAATCTATACGAAACGTTAAAACGATCCTAGGGACGAACCCGAGCGGGGCGAGAGTGAGTCGCTAGTTCATTATAAATCATAATTTATTGAATGTCCTCACTATAATTATAATAAATTATAAATATAAAAAGTACTATCGTAAATATATGATACAAACGAGACGATACTATTAATCATAAATATCAATTTTTATATGCCATCGAGTATTTATTTTTACTCTTTGGACGCCGTCCAGATGAACAACAAGTCCACTGTCGCGTGTCGTTGGATCTATAAAAAATATATCTATATATAAAAAACGTATGTCCATCCACACTTTAATATTATAAATGTAAAAGTGTATTTGTTTGTTTTTTTGTTTGTTTGTCCTTCTTTCACGTCGAAACAGAGTAACAAATTGGTGTGATTTTTTGTGTAGAGATAGTTGGAATACGTTATAATACAACCCGCAACCACTCGTCATACCTATGTATATATGTATATAATATGTATACTATATATTCTATGTATTCCATATTAACCGTTAAAACGTACCTAGAGACAAACCCGAGCGAAGCGAGGGTGAGTCGCTAGTACCTTTAAACACAACTGGTCATTACATAAGTTTATAAATATAAACATGCATATTATATCTACGTAGGTACATTTTGAGATATACGATAGACATATTTGGTGAAAGTTTCATCGAGATCTGTTTAGACAAACGGTTATAAGGTACTTCAATATTAAAGATTTTTGTAAAAACCTTTTGCTATTGTATTTGTGCTGTAGTTTATTTTCATTATTATTTACACACTAACGGCTCACCCTCGCTTCGCTCGGGTTCGCCTCTAGAAAAACACTAATAGAGATCTATTAGTTGCCACGGGAACCGTTCATTTTTTCGGGATGAAAAGTAACCTGTTGTTTGACCGGCAATATAAGGTATCAGAATGTTAAGTTTTACTAAATTAGGTGCATAAGTTGTTGTTTACTAAGCTGTATAAGATACTATAGTTTTTTAACGATCCCACGGGAACTCTTTAAGTAACTGGGATGAAAAGTATCTAAGATAATGTTTTTTCACTGTCCCACGAGAACACTTTAATTTTCCGGGGTGAAAAGTAGCTGATTTGTTATTGTCATGTATGAACTACATTATTGTAAAGTTTTATTAAAATCCAATCAGTAGTTTTTGTGTACAAAGCTGTATAATTTATTATAGTTTTTTAACTATCCCACAGGAACTATTTAATTTTCCGGGATAAAAAGTTTTTAAGATGTTGCCCGGGGATATAAGGTACCACCGTGTATAATTTCATTTAAATTGGTCCAATAGATTCGGAGATTGGCCCGTACAAACAGACAAACAAAAAAAAATGAAAAAAATCAATATTTGTTGTATTTCTACATCCTCCTGACTCGGTTTTTAGCATTTTTTTTGCTATGTACAGACATTCGATCTCTACTGTTTTATTATAGTATAGATGTTATATGACAAGCTTGTATATTTTCTCATAAATCTTACTAAAAGTTGGAGACTATCCAGACTTCATTTTAAATGAGAAAAGTATTTAATTCAAGATATTACAACAAAATCTTTCTATTTTTAAGAAATTGTATAATTTGAAAAAGGCAGTTGCGTTAATATAAACTAAATGTTTTATATTAAATATATTAAGAAGTTTCATCCTTACGAGTGGTATTTATGTGGCCTATTGTAGAACCCTATATTAGTAGAACTTTATTTTCTTGTAAAATATTATGTACATGTATTATGAATGAAAACTTTTATTCTAAAACTTGCTTGTTTTTATGTTTGTTTCATGCATCTCTAGAACTACTAGGCAAATTTGGTAAAACCTTTTACATAGTTAATATTAAGAAAGCAACTGCCTACTGTCTATTGACTAGCAAGTACGGCTGCAGATCCAGATGTCCGGGGTTCGAGTCCCGGCTCGGACCAAATTTAATTACTGACTTTTCCTGTTAAGATATTTCAGTGAAAGCCCGGAGTTTGAAAATTCGCGGTTTTTCACTCCTGTGCCTCGGAGAGCACGTAAAGCCGTCGATCTTATAGTGCCGTACTATCGTCCCATCGGCATTAGAGAGTGCACGTTGTGTCTGCGCGTACACTTGTGCAATATAATATCTCCTGCGCATCTGGCTAGTCTAGTACCTGACATCGGTCAGCAGGACATTATTATTATTAAGGAAGGTCAGGCTATCTAACATTAAACTAAGACCCTAATACGTAATTTAATTATTCATTATCATTCATTAAAAAAAAATTGTGAAATTCTACAGACAATTCTACAACCTACAGTTGTTAATATTGTAGTTTTGTATATTTTTTGCATTAAATCACTAATATTGTAACTATCTTAGTATTCTATATTAGTATTATATAGTTTAAAAATGCATATGGGAAGAAGCGGGCCATTCAAAACACAAATATCCTCGGATTACTTACTGGGAAGACTCGAACATAAAATTGTAAAGATGATTAAAAAATAAAAACTATTTTTTATTACCTGCGTGAGCAGAGCTGCAAGCAAAAGCTAGTATAATAAAAAAACTGACGAGCGTCATTTAATATTACACGAAAAAATGTACGCCTCAATAATATCTTCCTTATT
This sequence comes from Brenthis ino, assembly GCA_921882275.1. Classification (NCBI taxonomy): domain Eukaryota; kingdom Metazoa; phylum Arthropoda; class Insecta; order Lepidoptera; family Nymphalidae; genus Brenthis; species Brenthis ino. The sequence continues at coordinate 14,279,913 of OV170222.1, forward strand.
TCATAAAATGTAAATATTCTTATAAATAATATCACTTCCCATATATTATTTCTAATGACATCAAATATACAGTCCACCCACAGGAGCCATCTATACATATTTTGTATAAAAATATCTATTAATATTTAAGCCATTCCGCTATTTTTGAGGACTTATCGTGCGACATCTACAGTTGATGTTTAAAATTATTACGAGTATATGACTTAATACACGTGCTATTTTAAACTATAACCGCCTACGGCGTTTCCTACACTCGTTTTTACTCATTTTTAAACGAGAATATTACTACCAGTAGTATTTAAAAAAATAAAAAGACATCAAAAACAACAAGCAATCATGGTCTCTCCCGTGACCATGATTGCTGTAAAGCATTCTAAACGTCGGGAACCAAAAAGCAAAATAAATCCGCGAAATAATCCGAAAAGATAGTTTTATTTAAAATGTCAAATATTCGGGTAAATCTAAGAAAGTATTAAAAATAAAAAGTAATATTGAGTTCAAATTCGAATGTTTATATGAAGAATTCAACTATCCACATCACTTTACACCAGATCATATCTATGTCATACTGAATTTCAAACCGATACGATAATTATAAATCAATTTAAATCAAGCTCTAGGATAGGATCACGTAGTGGCTAGTTACGAGTATATAATATTACATAGTTTAAAAGCTTAGTTTTGAAATGAAACTTAGCTATAATAAAAAGTTTCATGAAGACCTCCCAGCCCTTTACAAAAAGTCCAGCCTTTTCCAAGCGCCAATCGATATGAATGATTTTGCTTATTACAATATAATGATTATTGAAACTAATTTCATGTTAGATTTATTAAAGTAACTAACGACTGACCCTCGGTCCGCTCGGGTTACGTTTTAACGTTTAGTATAGATTTCTCAGAGGTGAGATAAATTCCCGCAGTAAAAAGTCTTTTAAATGTTGACCCAAATAACCAGCTATCATTATACCAAATTTCATAAAAACCTGCTTAGTGGTTTTCTCGTGATGCGTTCCCAGATAGGCAGACAGACAGACAAAAATTCTAAAAACTATATTCTTCCTCTATATCGATAATAATAACTTTCCAAAAAATATTTAAGGTGCAGATTTGGCTTAGTTACATTTTTATTATGTGTATAGATATATGTCAGAATCATTTTCAAATAATTAAATAATATTTTTACATTCAATTTATTATCAATTTAAACTTGAACTCCAAAAAACTTGAACTTTCTATACCATGCAACCCCGATGGTTATGTTTACTGCTTCTAATTTAAATGCAATTGTAGCAAATAAAGCTAATAAAGAAAAAAAAAGACTTTAATAATTTAAATGAGTTAGAAAGACCAATTTATAATTGTCAACGTTAGCGCCAGATTCAAAAAGAGTAAAATATATTAGTCTGAATGTATGCGAGTATTTATGATGACAAACGTTATTTTAGATGATAGTTGCGACGAAGTGGGAAGTATCTAACATGCACGGTCGCTTAATAAATTTAAATAAATGATTATAATATTGATATATTCGTATAATGTATGTCACGACCGAGTTTTGTTCGGCTTTTTCGGAAATATATATATATACAAGAATTGTTACCCTTTTAACGTCCCACTGTTGAGTTCATTGAGAAGAGGCTCGATGAGATCAGGCAATAGTGTACCACGCTAGCCAAGTACAGGTTGGTTTAATTTTCACTAGTTGGTTTTCATCTCCAGCAAACGATTCGCAAATAATAGCCAGAGGTGCATATTTGAACTCACTTCACTCGGACATTTAAGAGCTATCAATGGTCACTGCTTCTTAATTACCTATAACAATCAGATTAATTAAATTAATTAGTGATTAAATTGAGTTAAAGTCCAAATTATATATACTACTAGCGACTCACTCTCGCTTCGCTCAGGCTTGTCCCTAGGTTGATTCCCCGTACAAACTGTAATTTCTATTTTCACCCTCTTAAGGGGTGATTTTCGGGATAAAAACTATCCTATATCCGGTCTAAGGTCTCAAACTATCTTCTTAACAAATTTCATTTAAATCGGTTCAGTAATCCCAGAGACTACTACTTACAAACAAACTCACAAACTTACAAACTTTACCTTCTTGTAATATTGGAATATTGAAAGCCAGTATTACCCAGTAAAAATTTGCATGGAATAGGTGAATGTACAAGTATGTATTTTTTATAAACTAGAAAAAATAAATATGTTATCATGTGAACAGATTCAAATAGTAGTGCCTACGTAAACAAAGATTAAATCAAATGCTATTGAGATCCTTTGTATTCCCATACAATGGGAACTCATGAACAAAGCTAATCATCTGCGCATTGTTTAATTGTAAATAATAATGTCAAATTTAAACAATATTTATGTAAATTAAGGGTTTCCGAATTAATATTTCTGGTTAAATTTATTTAATTGGTAACTAGTTTGTTAAAATTGTTAATAAATATTGAGTATTTATGATACCTGTTGAACATTGACAGTATCAGATTAATTATCTGTAAAAAATAAATTTAATACCAATAAAATATTTTTTTAATATTTAGTTCCAATATAGAATGAAGTATTAATGTAGCAAATATTAATGACTAACGACTCACCCTCGCTTCGCTCGGGTTCGTTCCTAGCTTGCTTCCCCATACGAACTTTCATCTCCATTCTCACCCCCTTACGGGATGATTTCCGGGATAAAAACTATTTCACTCGCTCACTTTTCACATCATGACGTATTTAAAAAAATCTTATTTAAAAAAAAAGTTTAATTTTCATCTATACAAAACTTCCTGGCAATAACAAACACAAAAAAAAAACAATTTTCCATATTGGTGCTGTCGATCTGAAGTTATGCGCGTACATACATTTCGGTGATTCATTTTTATTTATATAGATTCAACTCTGTAAATAACAAAGTCCAAGAATAATCCGTTACAAGATTTTGAAATAATTATGCAATTTTATTTTATTATATACTAGCGACTCACTTTCGCTTCGCTCGGGTTTGTCATTAGGTTGATTCCCTATACAAGCTTTCGTCCTCATTTTCACCCCTCTTAAAGTATAATTTCCGGGATAAAATCTATTTTATGTCCTTCCCAAGCGCTCAACCTATTTTTTTATCAAATTTCATTTAAATCTGTTCAGTAGTTTCGGAGATTACTTCCTACAAACAAACTTACAAACTTGATCTCTTTAAAATCTTAGTATGATGGACTTTATTCATCCCTATTAACATCCTACTGGCGGACATGGGCCTTATATCAATCCCTTCCCTATTCGGGCCCAAACTCCTCAGTGCGAGAGAGTCCAGGCCAAACTCACTAAACTCCTCAAATGCAGCAGCAAGTTTGCATCGTAATACGTATTTCATAAACTAAGTACGTTCTCTCAGGTAATATGAGGGTTTTCTCACAATTTTAATTAAAATTCTTTAAATAGCTATTAACTGCCTCGGTGGTGTAGTGGCTAGCATGTACGACCGCACACCCGGAGGTCCTGGGTTCGAGTCCCGGGTCGGGCCAAATTTAGTTATTGAGTCTTTCTGTATAGTAAGTCTCAGTAACAGCCCGGAGTTGGAAAGTTGGCGGTGTTTCACCCCCATGCCTCGGAGAGCACGTAAAGCCGTTGGTCCTGCGCCTTAACTCTCACCGGTCGTATCGAGTGATCATCCTACCGGAGTATGAGAGTAATAGGAATAGAGAGTGCATTTGTGTCTGCGCGTACACTTGTGCATTATAATATCTCCTGCGCAGTTGGCTAGTCTCAATGAGATTGGCCGCCGTAGCCGGAATCGGCTAGGAGAATATCATCAATTGGTTTATATATTATAGTATTTATTAGTACTACTGTTTACCGAGAGGTCAAAATTCGATCATAATCATTGTTGTAAATTTGAGAAAACGTAATATTTTGTATATGAATAGAATTTACCTATCTATACAAAAAAAAACTAACTGTTCAAAAAAAAATTGATAGCACTAAAGCTCGTCAATAACTCCTAAACAAAAAATAGAAAATCGAGTGACAAACATAGGAGAAAAAGCTACTGAACTGTTATGTCATGCCATCTGCCAATAAATATAAATTCTATAAGTATTTCAAGATAGTAAATGTAAACATTACACATACAAAATACAATCATTTTTCACAAAGTGTTTTAAGGTTAGATCACTTTTGCGCTAATAGCATCAATTATGCACTTCATACACGTGTAAAACACTTAGAAGTTATAATAAATCATGTATTATTTACGAAAGATTCCTTCTATTTGTGCATATCTCAAGCACCTGTTGCGGACTTTAGTGTTGTAAATAAACACGTCATACGTATAAATAATTTTGTGAATTTAAAAGCTATAGAAACTGTGCTTTTAAATATTAAAGATATTTATTTCATTTCGTTTTAACCGTCTTTATATATTAAATATATATAAATTTTAGACGGAATAGTTATATAGACGGAACCCGCCAAAATAAATGTCAAAATTAAAAATAGTAGCGTGATTTGCTGTTTATACAAATTTATGTTAAATGTTTTATCCTACTAATATTATAAACGCGAAAGTTTGTGGATGTATAGATGTTTATTACACTTTCACGCAAAAACTACTGAATGGATTTTAATAAAACTACAATAATATAGCTCATACATTAGAACAACACATAGGCTACTTTTTATCCCGGAAAAATGGCTAGTTTTGTAGAAAATTGATAGATTTGTTTTTGTTTTTTAGAGGTGAACCCGATCGAAGCGAGGGTGAGCCGCTAGTATTTATTTACAATCTTTGAGACTAAAATATGAATTAAATTAATACTAAATTCCTATGTATTTTTTAAGCATTGTTTCTCTTTAACATGAAAGAGAGATAGCATAATATTAGCTTATTTTCTTCTTTCTAAATTATTTACTTATCACTCAATATACAAATTGTCATTTGTATACTATTTTAAAACATTATTGTTTGGCTTCATGTTTAGTTCTATGACACTCTGTTTTGAGTCGATATTATTACTAAGTCTAAGATTTAAATATATCATTGACTGAGCGTGGGAAGCGGTTCTGCTTCAAGTCTGGCAAAATTCGCTTTCCTCTGTCAGTTTGTTGGTACTCCTCTACAAGTCGTATTTTACAACCAATCTGGACGAAACTTGGTACACAGGCTTTACGACCTTATAGAATTTTTGTCGTCGGAGATTTTTGATTGGAGGGTTTCACTTCCTCCAAAAAGGAGGAAAAGGGGGCTGGATATCTCTGCCAATATCTTGTGGTTCTTTTTGTTTCAAAGATAGTAACTTGACACTGGTCTCATAAAAAATTAATGAAGATCTGATGAGGATTTTCGGCGTGATGAGCAGAATAGCTCTTTAAAATGCAGTAAATTGCTTACTTTTAGATTTCTACCAGTGAAATCCGCCCTTTAAATACTAGGTAAAAATTGATGAAGCATCTGGGACCACCTTCTTATCACAAAATTAGAAAATTCTGAAAATACAATTTAAAAAAGTTACAATTATATTTTTTATAAAAGCAAAAAGCTACCAAGTGGTATAATTATTAATTGTTGCGAAAAAGTTTGTGCTCGCGAGGTCTACTGTTCGCAGAACTACTAGCATATTAAATATTGATATTTAAATAAATAAGGCAAATAATTAGACGATACGTTTGGCTCAGTTTGTAGTGACCCTACTTGATGTGCCGGCGATTGCGGGTTCGAGTCCCGCTGGGGGAATTCATTTTTGTGATGAGCACTAATGTTTGTACTCCAGTCATGGGTGTTAATATTTATAATATGTATGTATTTAAAGTTATATATGTGTAGTGTATCAACTATCTGGTATCCATAACACAAGCCTCGTAGCTTACCATGGAACTAGACGGTACTGTGTGTTAATTAACCAACATATTTATTTATTTTATTTAATTTTTACTACCAAAATAAATGCGAAATTGCTGACAAATATTTCAATTCATTTATTTCAGTCAAAATACACAAAAGTTCCAACAAAATATTGACATTGTATGAGCCGAAACGGAATGAACAATTCTTTGTATATACAACAAAGTATAATTTAAGGTCCACGTATCTCATTTATTTTTATATTTATGAATGAAATAATATTAAAACAATTTCTTGGGTTTTATTTAATCATTAAATATAATAAAACAAACTCTTCCCGCTGCGTCTATCTATCTGAATGCGATAAACTTAAAAACTACCAAACGGATTTTATTACGGTTTTCACTAATAGACAGAGTGATTCATAAGGAAGGTTTAAATGAAAAAATCATTAAGTTTTTGTGTAAATTGGCTGAAATATGAAGATGTCAGAAAAAATCATGCCGACTGGGAGCTCTATTTACGTGCGCCGCATGAACCAATAAAATCATGAAAACAATGTCCTACAGAGCTACCTTTTGAAAAGATCTATTAAACTGTAGTATCGCTATATGTACATACCTAGAGACACACCCAAGCGAACCGAGAACAAATCGCTTGCAATATAAAAACGGCAAAAAATAACAATATGTACTTATAATAGGGATAAAAATTATAATGAACTCAAATACACATATAAATAAATTAATTCGCAAATCGCTAATTCATATAATAAAATTCTAACTGAGTCTAATCTGTTCATAGAATATTTTTTGGAAAATCTTATTGAACATAGGCCGAATTTATAGTTTTTAGAATATTTGCCTGTCTGTCTGTCTGGGATCGGGAACGCATCACGAGAAAACCACTCGACAGATTTGACGACGAAATTTGGTTTGTTGATAGCTGGTTATCCGGGTCAACATTTAGGATATTATTTACTGCGGGTAAATATCTTCTCTGAGAAATCTATACTAATCGTTAAAACATACCAAGAATCGCTAGTTTATAAATATTATTATGGAAACATGGAGAATATCAACTTTTCCTAATAAAGAAATGAATAATTGTTTCGACCTACTTAATAACAGCATTACTGTGTACATTATAGTTGAAACGTACAACAAAGTGAATTGTCGTTTGTACCATCTTATATAGGTATGTAGATATGCTTGCTGGCTATCCCTCACTTTAATAACGCCATAGAAGCGTCTGTACCGGAAATTCCAACTGGATTCCCGACAATGAATAGAACGAAAATATTGCGTTCGAATGGAAAATTCCTTTAATGTCATAACAGATTCTGTAAGCACTATCTTAACTTATTCTTTATCAATAATGCTTAGAAAAGATCACTTTTCCATAAAAAAAACCATATCAATACCATATAGTATAGTATGTATAAAAATGGCGAATACTAATTTATTATCTATACTAGCGACTCACCCTCGCTCCGCTTGGGTTCGTCTCCACTTACGTTTTAACGTTTAATATAGATTTCTCAGAGATGAGATATTTTGCTGCAATAAAAAGTATCCTATATGTTGACCCGGATAACCAGCTATCATCATACCAAATTTCATAAACATCCCTCCAGTGGTTTTTACGTGATGCGGTGACAGACAGACAGACAAAAAATCTAAAATCTATAGATTCGGCCTCTGTATCAATAATAATGTTTATTTCAATAAGATTTTCCAAAAAATATTTAATGTACAGATTCGGCTTAGTTACAATTTTATTATATGTATAGATTTTATTAGAAAAGAAAGACTTTTTTGTCGTTACACGATTCTTCACTGATATAACCTTCATAAGCTTATATAATATTAAATGAGCAATTCTTGTTTATATGTACATAAGAAAATTTTTATCGTGTATCTCTGAAATAGCTGTAACAATTTGGATCAAATTTTGTATTTAGATTTTGTTTTTTAGGTTTATCATATAGATATCTTTACAGAAAAAACAATAAGCGAAGCTCGTTTGCCAAGGTAGTATATATGTATGTATATATGTACTTATATTAGTAGAATCTTCTACAATATAAATTAAATCGTCTCAGCTAAATAGTACATACAAATTCAATTTTTTTATATATATATTTTATTATTTATGTGATCGTTACGAGTCTTCTACAAGTTTGTAGAAAAAAAGAATCAGTCCTGAAAAGAACTGGTGGAAAAAATAGCGTTACTAAAATTATTTACTACATCTTTCTCATAAAATTATAAATTATAATAATTTTCTAACATTGAAATAGCCCGAAGGCGATCACAAGATTCTCAAGGTGTGTCTTATATAAAACTAGCTACGTTTTAATGTTTAGTATAGATTTCTCAGAGATGAGATATTTTCCCGCAGTAAAAAGTTTCCTATATGTTGACCCGGATAACCAGCGATCATCGAAATCCGTTTTCTCGTGATGCGTTCCCAGACAGACAGAGCGACAACTTATACAACACAAACTTATATAACAACTATAACAACTATAGATTCGGCCTCTGTATCGATAATAATCATTATTTTAATAAGATTTTCCAAAAAATGTTTAATGAACAGATTCAACTCAGAATTTCATTATATGTATAAATTATTATTATGCTTTATTATGCTTAACGTTAAGACACAAACGCTTATTTTTTAACTATAACAGCTAATCCACACTATAGTGGCGTTGATAGTCCGTTCTAGATCTGATTTTTATATACATATATGGACTCTGCCTTGTATTGAAGGGAGGCCCGTGCCCAGCATTAGGACGTTAAAAAAGGGCTGCAAACAAAATATTTGTAATACTTTATTAGATTTACGCGAATATTTCACATTTTAAATTAAACTATCTTTTCGAATTATTTACACTAAATAATATTAGTAATTAATAAAGTTTAAAAAAAAATGTAATGTTATAAACGTAATAACTGCTAAAATTAAATTAATAATATTGCTATATTTAATTATAATACTTATTTTTTTTAAATGTTTAGAAATAAAAATCAAGAAATATTGTAAGGTACTTTATTGCCATTTTTGAATTTTTGTAATTATTTTTGTAAAATAATGAGTATAGGCACTGTCTGTAACAAGTATCTGTTTGAGACGTCTATAACCTTAGTCTCTCCCGTGACCATGATTGCTGTAAAGCATTCGAAACGTCGGGAACCAAAAATCCAAATAAATCCGCGAAAAAATCCGAAAAGATAGTTTTATTTAATATATTAGTATTCAAAAACGTGTTTTTTTTTAATAAAAATAATGTAATACTAAAAACATTTGCAATGTGATTCAATCGGAACGTGACTCTTATTGATGGTATGAAAGCACTCATAATTTTTTGTATAAAAATACAGACCGATGTCAGACGGAGAACCAATAATGATCGGCACTATAGTGTAAATCCGCTCTAAAAACTTGTTAAACGTCGTCATAAGTGTCCCCCAAAGATTTTCAAACTTACCGAACGCTCTCCAAACAAGTTGAATTCGTCAGATGTCCTCTTTCTCAAACTTGGACCTGTGTACTTTAACAGTTTATCCCAGATATGTATACATACATTTACACATATTATAATAAAATTGTAACCAAGCCGAATCTGTACATTAAACATTTTTGGGAAAATATTATAGATATAGATATAAACATCATTATCGATACATAGGCCGAATCTATAGTTTTTTGAATTTTTGTCTGTCTGTCTGCCTGTTATCGCATCACAGAAAAACCACTAGTTGGATTTTGATGTGGTATGGTGATAGCTGGTTATCCGGGTCAACATATAGGATACTTTTTACCGCGGGAAAATGCTTCATTACAGCAAGAAAATACTGAAAACAAACTTTGCTTTCACATTTATTTATATGCGAGTATTTGTAAGACTCGCGTATTTTATTATTTATTTTATAGTGGTCACATCTTAAAATAACTCTCTATACACGATATGAATTATAAATCTAGTATTAAAATATAATTAAAATCATTATCTATTATAATATAAACAATTTAAATAGCACGTTGAAGTTCTTCAATGCAATAAAAAGTTCTTAATATTGCTAACGCGTACGAAATCGACGTAATTACATGTGCCATTCATGCTTCCGTTATGAGTTAGGCTGTTTGACCAACTTTGCTATGCTATGCAGAGCTGTAGCTCTAAAATAATAAAACTAAAACCTATTAAAATCTTTATTTTAGGTGTTTATTATTTTGATTTAAAAAGCAACTACATAGCGAGGAGATAAAATTACTTATCGATTTTTGGTAAGGAATTTTCAACCAAATATCAATTCTTTTTGAAGATAGTTTTTATTCTGGATTGTATATAGTTTTTATTTTAACAACTATTATTGTCATATTGAGATAGCTTGTAATTTAATAAAGCTTGTAATCTTTTTTATATATAACTATATTAAGAAATGTATACTTAGTATATAATGTAAGCTTTCTAATAAACAAATAAAATAAAATAGTTCTCTTAATCTTTACACAGACTTCTTTCTGTCAACGTACTGTTCGAGTGGAACTATGTTTAAAAGCTAGTGAGACATAAATGATAATAATAATATGTTGGGACATCAACACACAGTACCATCTAGTTCCATGGTAAGTTACGAGGCTTGTATTATGGATACCAGATAGTTGATACACTACACATATTATATAACTTTAATTACATATGTACATATTATAAATATAAACACCCATGACTAGAGTACAAATATTCGTGCTCATCACACAAATGAATGCCCCCAGCGGGACTCGAACCCGCGACCGCTGGTGCAGTAAGTAGTGTAACTACAAAGTGAGCCAAACGTGTCGTCAAATATAATATAAATGAGGACCCATTTAATCTTTTTTTAAACATAAATTTCTTTAGTCTTGGTTATATATCGCATTAAATGGACAATTACCCTATATCGAGGCGTAATCGTTTTAGTCGGTGACACATTGTCGCGAAGGTTAGCGATCTTGTCATCAGGCCAACAGTCGTAAATAGTGTTCCTGTATTATACTTTGATCTTGGCCCTTTCTTACATTATGAGGACATCCTGCTTTAGTTTGAAATCGTTTACGTATAAACGTTAATAAAACCGAAAAGCCTGTCTATACGTTTATAAAATTTGTTCCATAATTATTTGCACTCCACAAAGACTTCGAAAATATCTGATTAGGTATCTATTCTAAATGAAAGCCCCCGTTTAGTTATTTTTTACATTTTAGTGCCTGGAAGTCGGTTTTTATATTTTTTTTAAGTTTTTATTTTTCAATTTATAGTGTAGACGTAATAAGCAGGTAATTTGTAAGAAGAAAGTTTTTTAATAACATATTCGATTAAGCAATTTATTTAAAAAAAAATAATTGTCGATTTTTTTTAATTTAAATGGGACCACCTGGTTCAAGCATCTTCGAGTAACCGGTGAACATAGATAAAAAAAGATTCCGACGAATTGAGAACTTCCTCCTTTTTGGAAGTCGGTTAATAAATAGATTGTGTTTATAACTTCCTATAATTCGTGTATTTATTTAGCCCTTTTAAACGTCTCACTGTTGGACGCTGGGCACTGGTCTCCCATCGACAATAGGAGAATAACACCATAATTCACCATGCAAACCAAGTGCGGAAAGGCAGGTTTCGAAAACTTACTAGATTCTCTCAGACATACAGGTTCTCTCACAATATTTTCCTTTATCGTAAAACAAGTAATTATGTTGGAATTGATTAGAACATGCATATATCAGATGTGCTAAACCCAAGAATAGAACCCTTTTTACTTGCTTACCACTGGGCTACCACTGCTAGTGATTAAAATTTAGAAGATACACTTGTCCTCTTCACATTGACACTAGTATGGAGGTTACGCTCTTGTCAGCCGGCCAACTTACTGAATAATTTTAACTGTTTTGTATATTGTTTACTATTAAATTTATTATTACCTCTAATTAAAATTATTTTATAAGTCTCCATTTATGAATTAATATCAATGTTTTTAGTATAAAGTTGATAATAAAACTGATATAATCTGTTAGTATTACGAGTATAGTGCGTTTCTTACTAAGTCTTAACAGTTTAAATAAAACTATCTTTTCGGATTATTTCGCGGATTTATTTTTATTTTTGGGGAATCAAAAATCAAAATAAATCCGCGAAATAATCCGAAAAGATAGTTTTATTTAAAATGTCAAATATTCGCGTAAATCTAAGAAAGTATTATGTGAACATATCTTAACAGATTTGAGTGATATTTAGAATTCAGATATATTGAGCTTTTTACAAACTTGTTTCATTCTGATATAGGTACATCACACAAGTAACCGTACTTACCGAGTGTACCGGACCACGTGTAAAAACCATTTCATTTACAAATTAGTAGAATACCAGTGCGTATGTTTCATTTAATTTACCATAATATGTTGAACGCTGCTCCAATTAAAACTCAAAATGCAATGTTTTTTCCCTGATTATAATATGCTTTCTGTACTTGTGTCGGTCACAGACGGACAGTCAGGCAATAATTTTAAAAACTATAGATACAGCTTCTGTATCGATAATAATGTCTATTTCAATAAGATTTTCCAAAAAATACTTAATGTACAGATTCGGCCTAGTTACAATTTTATTATATGTATATATTAACAACGTTATTAAGACGAATCGAATGACGCATGAATCATCAAAATCGGTTAAGCTGGTTAGGAATTACGAGGGAATATATAGGGTTGGTATATACATACAAACATATGTTAGCGTAGTCATCATACTTTTACATCTTTCAATTTAATATGTCTCTTTTAATTTAATATACCCGTATTTATTATAATGAATTAAAATAAATGAATTAAAGAGGCAATAATAATGTGTTAAATAACAATTATTTATAAATTTGATTTATGTACATACGATGGCATTGATGGCAACATTTTTTTTGATTATTAAAAAAATATGTGACACAACTGTCATATTGACAGGGTGTGAGAGTGCGAGTAACGTTCCGGCGTGTTATTTCATTATTGTAAATTCAAATTATTTAAATACATTAATAAACGAATGTAATAATTGAGTATTTCATTTTAAGTGCTATGCTAATACATACATACATACATATAAAACACATGACTCACCTTTTCCTCCGGTCGGGTAAAAAATACAATCTGAATCACAAAAGTAAAAGTCGATTCCTCAATTTACCTTAAATCATAAAATCTTGGGAGTATAGGTACTAAAATAATGCTCACAATATAATGTGATGACTTGATGTGATATTATATACATATACCTATAGTCCAAGATCACAGAGCCTCCAGATCTACGTTATTTTAGAAAAGCTAAAATTTTGAAGATTAATAGTCTGATATGCCGTTAAGACGGTACTTGTTAGTTTTGAAAGCGGGCCATTTTACAGATAACAGGTACTAAAGGTACATAAAAATCAGTATTCAAATACTCTCATTCGCGCCCTTGCGTATGAATAATATTATCACACTCGCACTCACCGTGGAGCGTTTGTAGTGTATATATATATATATATATATATATATATATATCTATAAAAAAAATTAGGCGTTCTAAAATAACATAGTTTGCCTAAATTTTAAAAGAAATTTACACAGGTCTGGAGGGAGTTAACGACAACTATCTCTTTTCGACATTTACAACAATCACTCCATTTCTGTTCTTGGCATAGATAGTAATTTTTAAAAATATTCATGAAAAATGGCTTGATAGATGCTACTTTTGGGTAAATACGTCTTATAGCGACCATTCTTTGAACAAAATTAGAATAAAAGTCTAATGACATGATACTAGGTTATCCGGGTCAAAATAATCAGAGCCGGGCATATTTCAGCATTAAGTCACAGTGTACATTAAGGTACACGCGATGCTCAAAGCATTATTATCTCTCATCACGCACCTTCAAAATTATAGGAAAACTTTTCGGAACTTTCATAAATCAAGTGATCGAACTTACCGTATAATGTTGTAGAAAATAGTATGTAGATACATATCTAGAGTCCTGTCATCAGTGTGTGAAGGAACAAATGATACGTTAATGATTTTAAGAATAGTCATTAGTTAGACCTCGTAAGGCAATGGAAGCAGGTTCGATAACTAGGGGTGTGTTATGTTTATATTTTTGAGACATTTTTTTGTATTTAAATAATAACATACTTTTTATTTTTAATAAAATAAAACTATATATTTTCGGGTTTTCTTTGCGAATTTATTTTGATTTTTGGTTCCTGACGTTTCAAATTTTCAAGCCTGTGACCACGATTGCTGTAATGCGTTCGAAATTTTGGAAATCAAAAATCATAATGAATCCGCGAAAAAGTCCGAAAAGATAGTTGAATGTCTCATATTCGTGTAAATCTAAGACAGTATTAAAACTTTATTTGCTTTTATTATTATAAATGCAATTGTGTGTAAAACTTAATGCGTGATAGTCATGAACGAATTAACCACTTCGTCCATGGTGATAGTATATGAACATTATTTTGTACTTAACGCTATATGTTATTTTATTTGATAACTAATTTGATTTAATTGATTAATACTAATGACTTACCCTCGCCTTGCTCGGATGCGTAACGTAACATATCGGTGCTCAGTAACAAATATACATACATACAAATTTAACGTAATAAAATATATTCCAATTTAGAGCTCGCATTCAAACTTCTAATCGCTACTAAACTTCACAGAAACATTATCTTGGCTAATCTCAAGATTACCTGAAAATTTCATCAAAATCGCTTTAACCGTTTGGGAGTCTATAGGGAATATACAAACACACATCATTTTTTATATATAGAAAATGCATCCTACTATACCACCACGACAACTAATACTTAAGCACAATTGTAATTATTACCCAAATAAATATCTATAGAGCTTTTTATAAATCTTAACCCACTAAAATGCGGGGCTTATCAGAGCTGTCTGAACAAAAGGTGGTTGGATTTTTTTGAATAGAAAAGATTTTTATATTTCAAAGTAGTGAATGCGGGCATCGTTATTTTTAATACTGAAATTTTTATCTTATATATGGTATGAAGTGACATTTTTGTTAAAGCTATAGCTTTGGTTATATATTCTTTTGTATGATAAAACGACCGGTTATCAGGAATATTCGTATGGAATATACTCAATGTTAGTTGAAAATTTGATTTTATATCTTTTTTTATTATTGTAGCGAGTTAAAATCTTTTTGATTGAGAAGTTTAAAAAAAAAATATTAAATTTCTTGCTCTTAGCGCTTGAAGGGAATTCCCAAATTCGATTTTTTTTCTTTACGATGCAATGAGAAGGCTTTATAGCAGTCATATTTTTTCATATACAGCATAAGTAAGAAATATTCTAAAACGTTCACTTATACGAGTATTATAAATGAGAAGGATATTTCTTCGTCTTTCTGTCAAGAAAGAACAGATAAAGCAATGTGATTACCAAAAACAATTTTATTAGGGACGTACGTAATGGGATGGGTGGTCGTACGTAAAATTAATGTGATTAAACGCCAATTAGTCGATAGCTTTGTATTGATTAATAGTAATTATAATAGCCATATTGTATTCAATTAAAGTCAAGTAGTGAATTAATCTTGCTTCGCTCAGGTGCATCATCCCCCACAATATGCGTTCACCTTGTCGTGGTGGGGGGGCTCATAGCGTCCGGCAATCAAGCCAGGCGCAAAGCCAAGAAATGCACTGGGTGGCGGCTCACTTCGGTGGGCGGTGTACCATGCGGGTTGCTACTGGTACTTCTCTGATAACAATGTGGACCTTGGACCAACCCCATGGTTGTTGTGGTCTTCTTCGGCAGACATGCCGTCAGAGTATCGTAGTTAAGTGCCTAAGCGATCCTGCGACGCTGGTGCTTATCGCGGAGAAAAGCCAATACTACCCAATAAAACCTAACGAAACCTCCCTCTAAATAGAATATGGCAGGATCTTTTCTAGAACCTCGGCGAACATAAAATACATATATCAGTGTTTCTCGTAAATTAAAATGATTAGATATAATAGCTTCATTTATCCACGCCGCGGGACAACTTATCGATTAATGGCTTAACACGAATTACTCTCGGGACGAGAGGGAAGAGTTCACTTTGTTTCAAAATTATCTTAAAGGAAATTTAATTATACCTATAGATTGTAATGATCTTCATTTCGCTAAGACAACAACAATTAATTGATTTTTGAGTATCTATGTATATATAAATAGGTAAAGTCAGAACAGTTCAGTACCTTTTCCTCCTCTGCTAATCGATTTTCTTTTTTTTTTGTTTAATAGCTATTGGCGAGCTTTACTGTCATAAAGAAAATATTTCAATAATGATATAGTCGAATTTCGTATATTTTTGTTTTTAGAATGATTAACCATTAATAATGGTGAAGGGAAATCTACATGTCTGATAGAATTTATCCATCTCGTTAGGCGGGAGGTGATCATGCTTGATACTTCTCTTATACTCCAATAGACCGTGACAGCATTATTAGTTTCGGCTGTGATGAACGGAGAAGTAGACGATTTAAATATATATATATATATATCCCAAGGTCTATCCTAAAGTCGGGTGAACCGAAAGGATGATTGGTCGCAGGGCAATCAGCATTATCGCTCTGTAGATTTTTCGGTTCAGTTCTTCGGCTTCGAGATTATTTATGCTGTTTCTATATATTTTTTTACTTCTCGTTTCCAAAATTGAATGATAAAGAAAATTTATGAAAAGAGAAAAACAGAAACTAGTTTAGCTTATCTTAAAAACTGACCATGAATAATATAAAGAGAAAAAGTTTATAAGTTTGGAAGTAGGAGATAGTTTGGAACTACTAATTTAATTCTAAAATTTCCTAGACTAATAGAAAGTTGCATTATCTATAAGTGATTTAAACTATATTTATCGCATTAAGGAATTTCTTTGGGATATTACTATTAAATTTGACATGCTTATACTAACCAGTTTTCGTCTAGAGTTCAAAATTCGACTATAATTAACCATTTAAAATTTGAGGAAAACATTCACATAAATAAAAATGACCTATGCATATAATAAATATACTGTTTCTAAAAAAAATTAATTGCTTGATAACAATAAAGCTCGTCAATAGCCATTTAACAAAATAAAAGAAGAAAATCGGTTAATAAACAGATGAGAAAAAAGTACTGAAATGTTCTGTCTTTGCCTTTTTATGTATTATTAATTTTTTAACTAAATAATGCCTCAAATCCAAAATCAGTTACAAATAATTATTCTAACTTTACAGGTAGAATTTCTTTTTTAAGTTATTGTGGGAGATCCATTAGAGGGTAACATATTTTTATCTAGCATAACCCGAGAATTCGTCTGCGTTCAATCTACAAAAAAAACTTTTTGGCATTATTTTATACAGCTACACACTCTCGCTTCGCTCGGGTTCATCCCTATGTATTTATATAATATATATCATTTTACAGTAAGGTATGGAAGTCTGCCCGATTTCTTGACATTTGTGATTACTGCTCTGCTCCTTTGGGTAGTAGTATGTTGATATATAGCCTATATAGCCTTCCTCAATAAGCGGGCTATACAATGCAAAAAGTTTTTTTTTAATTCGGATTAGTTCCCGAGATTAGTGAGTTCAACAAATCGAACAAATAAACAAACTCTGCCTCTTTATATTAGTATAGATAAAAGTCAGAAAATGTCATATAACATACACCTGAAGTTCTCCTTATTTTAAAGTCAGTAAATAAGCGTTGACTTACAAAACACTGTTTTTCTAAAGCTTCTTTCTATAAAAGTACTTTAAAATATAATTTTCTTCGACTCATTTATAAAATATCTCAAAGAAAGTATCTAAAATATTTACAAGCAAAGGTATAAAATTATGATCGTATTTTCCAACAAATATTTAGAGTACTTCGGTTTTTTCTGTTTTATTTATAAGGCTGCAGAGTGCTATCTACGAGTAACTTATTAATTGCTTGTATTACTTTACATGGAATAATACATATAACAATCTATACATATAATAAAATTGTAATTAAGCCGAATCTGGACATTAAATATTTTTGGGAAAATTTATGGAAATAGACTTTATTATCGATAAAGAGGCCGAATCTATAGTTTTTCGAATTTTTGTCTGTCTGTCTGTTACCGCATCACGGGAAAACCACTGGATAAATTTTGATAAATTTTGGTATGATGATAGCTGGTTATCCGGGTCAACATATAGGATACTTTTTATTGCTGGAAAATATTTCATCTCTGAGAAATCTATACTAAAAGTTAAAACGTAAGTAGGGACGAACCCGACCGAGGGTGAGTCGCCAGTAGGTATAACATATAACAAGTTATGTATATATTTTTTGTTTAGGAGATATGATAGCTACACTTTTGAATTAGCTAAAATTTATTTTATGTTTGTCTGTTTGTTTGTTTATACGTACAAATGTATCCACAATAATCTACATAGGTAAATATGCTCATACAATGAAATCTAATGATATAAAGCGAAGTTCACAAAACGTATTTGGTGGGCTAAATTGAAAAATATGATCAATTATTGTTAAGTAAAGAATAAAGAATCGAATACACGAATCTCCTCGTTTTTTTTACCCCATTATCACAGAAATTCTGAGACATTACCATATTTTTAAGGTTTTTAAAATAAGTACAAAATAGTTTTTAATAATACAATGCCTTTTTTGTTCCAGATCGTGACAAACGTGACATAACATAAAAAGGTTAGATAAACATTAAATTACGCCCACGCGACGCGTCTATTAACGTGCTCAGTAGTCTATTTGCTAGCATGTAATACAACAGATCCGGAGGTTCTGGGTTAGAGTCCCGGGTCAAAACAATTTAGTTAAATTACGCCCACGCGTCTATTTAAGGGCTAAATTGTCTAGTGGAATAGACGATATATACAAGAATACACACAACAAATCCGGAGGTTCTGGGTTTTAAAGTCGTTCTGTTCTAAGTAACCGCCCCGAGTTGGGAAATCGTCAATGTTTCTCCCCCGTGCCGAGGCAGACCATATAAGTCCTTCTATACGCAGCCTGCGTGTGATCTCTCACTGGTCCCCCGACGCGACGGCACGAATGTTTGTACTCCAGTCATGGATGTTTATATTTATAATATGTATGTATTTAAAGTTATATATTATGTGTAGTGTATTAATTACCTGGTATCCATAACACAAGCCTCGTAGCTTACAATGGAACTAGATGGTATTTTGTGTTAATGTCCCAACATATTTATTTATTTATTTATGTAGTATCTCCTGCGCAGTTGGATTGACCATCGCGGCCAAAATCGACCAATAAGACATTATTTTTAATGTTAGAATATTATACTGTTACTTTGTCATTAGAATCCACACTTAAGATAATAAAGCAACTTCTAAACTTTAGCAAATTTTCAGTAAAATGAAACTATTCTGTAAGTTAATTTGTAAATCTTTTGGAGACCCGAGAGCTGGCAGGTGTCTATGTCAGTGTTTAAGTACAGTAATTTAAAGAGGGGATTCTGTTTCGATGTTAGAAAATTTAAGTCGATGTTACTTATTTTTATGTCGTTTTATAATTATAATAACAAACTTTAAGGGTGAAATGTTTTATTGAAATTATTAAATCTTTAACGTATTTGTTAAATAAATAAATTTAAAGGGGTCCTAATAAACTTATTATATAAAATATAAGTGTATTTATAAACTAAATGGTTGTTCGTTTCCTGGCCGTGCATGGTGCTTGTGCTCTCTCTCTTTCATGTCATCGGTAAAGAAGTAATGTTGTGTTCCGTAAGCAAAATAATTAATTATCAAATATATCAGAAGTTTTACTCAATTCTATTAAAGTATAGTTATAACCCAATAGTATTCCTATAAATGTCGTCCTCACATATAGCAATTGTCTAACAGCATTTACTGCTTTTGGGTATATCAGCCATGTAGAGATATATCATTAACTAAAATTCATTTTACTCATAAGAATATTTTATTTTATTTATTTATTAACACCAACAAGACACACACTAACAAAAGCATAATAATATAATTACAATAAATAATAAATTCTAAGTGCTGCCTTAATTACAGGTGTTATACACATTACATAAAAGATAGACACAAATACAAGTAGTGAATTAAAATAAATACAAAAATTATCGGAATATTATATAAATTAAATTGTATATAAATTTAATCAGAAATTATATTATATGATAATTTTATTTAAGTACTTAAAATACATTAGGAGGTAAACTTTATTTCAATCTAATATAGTATAAGAATCGTATAGTAATAGGGAATATGCGTAAATTTTTTTTAATACAACAGCTAACATCGTTATATAATTGTAAAAAATATCCAGCTCCAAAAAACTAAAATTTAGTAAAAAAATAAAAAAAACATCATAATATCGTAATATAGACAAAATATCATAATAATATTAATATAGACTTAAGTTTGTAGCGGCAAAATAACTAATCGCTCTGTTATAATAATACTTTGACGTCATATTCGGTCTGGCCAATGGCGTGCGTTTCAACTTCTTTGAATTTTCCATCTATTTCATTTGCACTTTTTAGTAATTATTTTCATAAATAAAAAGAAATTATATTAAACAGTATTAATATAGGCTTAATTCAAAAGCAATAAAGATTTAAAAATATATATTTTACATTTATTTAAATCACACGCATATTCCCTATTCAATTTAAAATTTCATAAATTTAGAATTTTAGCATATTTACAAAGATTATTATATTTACCCTCCGTATTTTATTCATTTAAATTGACCTAATTTTGCAACGCTTACGTCCAAATAAGGTTGAGAGATTGCAAGGATTTCAATTTGCTACGAGTACATACATATATTTCGTTAAATATTTTTTATCGTACCTATTACTTTTTACTAGTAAAATTTTTACGTTCACCTCGTGGTCGAAATTCGTCGTAAAAAAATGAGGAAAATTTTATATCTATCTCTATAGATAAAAACATACAGACTCCAATTTTTTTTATTGATAAACACTAAATAAATCTCGGCAATAGCTACTTAACAAAAAAAATATATTCACAAACAGAGACGAGAGAGAGAGAAAGAAGACAATGGTACTGACCTGTTTTATATTTACCTATTTATATAATACCTGGTTTTTTTAACCTTAACTATATTCACTATTTAGACTTACGTTAGTTTTCATATATTTTACCGGAATAAAAAGTACCTTATGTGCTATTTCAGATTACAGTCTGTCTCTGTGCCAAATTTCATCGAAATCCGTTTAGCCGTTCTGGCATGATTAAGTAACAAACATATGGATGTTTGTTCCTCAATCATGCCAGAACGGCCGAAGGGTTTGGATGCCCAAATATCTAAACTTTCACATTTATTATAATATATTAGTATGATGTATGTATATCTTTTTAACAATTAAAGCATTTCGGTCATTACAATTTAGATTAAGTTTCGCGTCAATGAAATAATTTTTGCATTTATATATTATTTTACATTAATTAGAGTAAGTTTTGATTGTTGTTGGACATTAAAATATCTCTACTGCGTGAACATAGTATAAGGTATCGTGATACATAACTTTTTTAGTTTGACTTGGCTCTGGCGATCTTTGCTCATCATTATCGAGATTTTTTCCCAAAACATCACCCATCAGAATTCAGAGACTACTTAAAAAAGCGCTCAATTTTGGATTATGCGCTCTTTATTGAGGACACTTTTAATCCCTCAACGACCGCAGACACGCCGGCGTTACAGTAAACAATAGATTTCTTAGAAATTTAATTCATTTCTTAGAAATTTACCTGGAGGTATTAAGACGCTAGTTGTGTATCTTGAGTTTTTGTATACAGTATATTTTCGTGTCTTATTTTTCTATTACTTAGTGCTATCTTATCATGCCTTGTAATATATGTCTCTCATAATTATTTAGACGTACATATATAGAGATACAGCATCTTAAGCAAATCTTTGTGAAGAGACACGTCCCGTGCGGTGACAGCCTTACTGGCTTCTATGAAATATAAAGGCTCGAGAGTTTTTACACCAAGTACATCTACATGTGTAGTGACCTAGAAAGTAGACAATACATGTTGATGGCGAACTCAGATTTTCCACTTTCTATATACACTGTACAGTATTTTAGTTTGTGACAATAGCTTAGCTATGTTTCGAGTGACGAGTAATTTTATTTTAACAAGCGCGTTATTAGTTTTATAGATTCAAGCTAACGTATTGAATTTGTTTACCTATTTATGCGAAATGCGAAAGCAATTCTTCTAAGTTCGTGGCTAAACTGCTTTATCGATTTAGTACGGCGTTAGCTTGAGCTTTGAGAAAAGATCTGTGTTGATATTTTAAATGAAAAGCTGCTTAGCAGGTGAATTGGATTTAAATATACACACAGTGTTATTACAGTATATTTTGTGTTATATCTGGATTGAGGATGATTTATCATTACCAATATTATAAAGGTGAAAGATTTGTTTGATTGTTTGTTTGTACCAAATAGGCTCCGAAACTACTAAACTGATTTAGATAAATAATAAGAAGATAGTTTGAGACCGAGAGAAGGATAAAGGATAGTTTTTACCCTGGAAATCATCCTTTAAGGGAGCGGAAATGGGGATGAAAATTTGTATGAGGAACCATATAGAAGAAATATAGAAGACTTATTTTAGAAAAATATATCGGTTACTTAATTGTCCCGCGGAATTTATAACTGACTTCAATTTCAATTATCAATTTAAAAGTTATATTATTTATAAGTGTATTTTTTCTTTGAAAATTTGGAAATATCCTTATTTATTGCAAAAATCTATACACAAACTGTGTAGATATTTTATGACTTACACATAAAATTACACATGAATGAGCTTCTGTTTGAAGTCTGTGAAACTTATCATACTTCTATATAGCACATACCACGTCAATATCTAAATAGTATAACTCTGTACAATGTATATAATATGTATATATTGCGTGTTTTTACAATGCTTTAAATATACCCACAATGTGGTGGACGTCGACATACGAACATTTACTACTGTCTCACATGCGAGTCCCATGGCCTAATGGATGGTCATTGCGTGTGTGACCTTTCGAAATTTTGGCAAACTAAAGGTTTAAACCTTTGTGGAAAGGTACCCAAAAAAAGAAAAAGTGCTCAAGAGAAAGTAACTTGTTTTTTTTCTTGAAAAGCTTCGAACGTGCTGATATGTTCAACTCTAAGGATATCAAAACACGTTTAGATTTTCTTTGTTTTATTTATTTTTAATATAAAAGATTAAATTCATAACTTAAAGTTTAAAATTATCACAGGTGATCCTTATTATCAATAAGTAAATAAGTATGTTGGGACATTTACACACAGCACCATCTAGTTCCATGGTAAGCTACGAGGCTTGTGTTATGGATACCAGATAGTTGATACACTATACATATATAACTTTTATACATACATATTATAAATATATATACCCATGACTGCAAAAATTCGTGCTCGTCACACAAATAAATGCCCCCAGCGGGACTAGAACCCGCGACCGCTGGCGCAGCAAGTAGGGTAACATATCGTCAATAAGTTATATTGGACGTGTAAATACGATTGCCATATTTACAAAGACCTATTATTATTATTTCTATTGTGAACTCTTTACTGGCACAATTATATTTAGTAATAATTAATTTACAGATAGAGAATTTATTTTAGGTTTTTTTGTTATTATTTAACGAATAAAATACACCAACCAATACCATCTTACAAGTACCCATGCTTGAGATAAATTATTAAAATACCTTCATCGAACTTGCTTTACAAAAACGTATAACATATGCAGAAAATATCCACATTATTGTATACATCCTTTTAAAAAAAACTACTTATATCTAACGGTGATTACCAGGTTTTTGAATCTTATCACTCCTCATCTATACAGATAAAGTGTCTATTTGGAATGTCAAAATAACAGATTTTTACTAAATGCATGTGAATTATACGGTACTTATAAGAAAAACACAATTTTACATTTTTTTTGTGTTTCTGTCTGCTTGTTCCGGCTAATCTTCGAAACGGCTGGGCTGATTTTGACGGGACTTTCACTGGCAAATAGCTGCTGTTATACAGAATAACTTAGACTACTTTTAGATATTTTTTTTAAATTAGGGTTCCGCTGGAGAAAATTAAAACATACCGAGGGACGCACCCGAGCGATACGACGGTGAGTCGCTAGTTATTTATAAAGTAAATTCATTTAACATTAAATTTCGTTTGTGGCAGATAGAAATAAAGTCCGACTTTTATATCAAGTATGCACGCCCCTGTTAAAGTCGTTGACCTAGAAACAAGACAATATAGGCTGATGCGCGGGAACTCAGGTTTTATGTTTTCAGTTTCAGTTGAAAATGCTGATTTTGTCATTGATGCGCATTTTTTTAATGAAAAATAACTAAATATATATATATATATATATATATATATATATATATATATATATATATATATATATATATATACATTATTGTATACCATTGATTTTAACCTAATTATTTTGATTTCGTCATGTAAATTTTTTATTGTAAACTAGCGACTCACCCTCGCTTCGCTCGGGATCGTCCCGGGGTACATTTTAATTTTTTGAACGGAACCCTAATTCTTTTACTGAAATTAAAGTAGCTTAAGTTACTCCTTATAACATGAACTACGTGCCAGTGAAAGTTCCGTGAAAATCGACCCAGCCGTTTCGGAGATTAGCCGGAACAAACAGACAGAGAGACAATAATTTAAAAAATTGTGTTTTTCTTATAAATACAGTATATAATTCCATATGCATTTAGTAAAAAACTGTTATTTTAACATTACAAACAGATACTTCAATTTTATTTATCTGTATAGATGATAAAGGTATATATTTTTTGATATTTCATAAATGGTGTGGTACTTATTGGGATGTTTTATTTTGATTGTGCAATGAGTCACAATTATTTTTAAAGATTATAATTCATTTACCTCATAGCTGATCGCATATTACGTATATAAAAAAAAATAGCATGCTTAATGGCACAATAATTATGTTTTTAAATATTTTTATAAATATTTTGGAGGTAACTGACTACACACGCAAACGCACGCGCACACAATGCACACGCGAGCACAAAAATATAAAATAGCAAAATGAAATATTGTAAAGTACTTGGTACAATTTTTCATTTTGTTATTTGTAGGTAGGCTGTCTGTAACAACTATACTTTCGAGACATCTAACACCTCAGTCTCTCCCGTGACCATGATTGTTGTAAAGCATTCGAAACGCCGAGAACCAAAAATCAAAATAAATCCGCGAAATACTCCTAAAAGATAGTTTTATTTAAAGCGTTATATACTTGTTACAGACAGTGCCTACCCACTATTTTACAAAAATGATTTCAAAAATTCAAAAATGGCACCAAAGTACCTTACAATATTGTTGATTTTTATTTCTAAAAAAAATAATAAGTAGGTATTATAATTAAATATAGCAATATTATTTATTTATTTTAGCTGTTATTATTCTGGAAGTCTAAATTTAGATTTTCGGGGTACCAGACCCGTTGTGACATCCGCTATCTTGAATTTAATTGTTAATTTTTGTTTATTGAATAACTCGTTTATTTTCAATTTTACACGAAAAATAACTATTACAAATTTGTTTGAAATTAAATTTCCAACAATTTTTTCCTAAGATCGATAAATTGAATGGAATGAAATTTGATTTTAAACAACTTTGTTTATTAAAATTAAATTAATTTTTCGCGTAAAATTGAAAACAAAAGAGTATTTCAGATATTGATAAAATGTCGACAAGGTAATATATTGCATAGGCCACCTTTTTACCGCTACATTTATTGTGTGAGTAGAGGTCAAGAGCTACTGTATTCTAACTTTAACATAATTCGCAAAATATCGACATACGTATATAATTTTTTTTATGGTATCAGTGACAAACGAGCAGACAGCCCACCTGATAGAAAGCGGTACCTGTGGCCCATAACACCTACGGTTCATGCACGTAGGTTTTACGTAACAAAACTGCAGAACCGCAGGTGCGTTGTTACTGTGAGGACTAAGATGCTATGCCTCTTGTCTGTAATTGCGCTGGCTACCTTATCCTTCAAACCGCAACACAACAATGCAATCATTGTTGCTTGGCGGGAGAAATAGATAAGGGGGTGGTGCCCATCCAATCGGACTCCTCAGGCTTGACAGAGTCCTACCACCGGTAAAGATTAATATAATTAATTGTACTTTCTACGTAATAGTTTCGAGACAGTTTGTAAAAGTTTTTCTTGGAAAAATCTATTTTAGTTTTTATGAAATAAAATACCAAACTATTTAAATATTAAATTGCTTTGCTTATAAATACATAAGGAAAGCGTGATTCCGGATCATTATAGCTGTGGCGAATCAAAACGAATGGCACGTATCAAAACCTCTGTAACAGGAGCTGGTATTTTGCGGCTAATGTCAAATTAATGCTAGCACACTCGGCCGTATGTTACAACGTTATATTGTTATTTATGTTTTTTATACTTTTATTTATTTACTATATTATGTATAATGTACGTTACGTACAATTCATTTTAATGGTTAGCATAGGATAGACAGATTATATATTATATATATATTCCTCAATAAACGGGCTATCTAATGCAAAAAGAATTTTTCAAATCGGATTAGTAGTTCCTGAGATTAGCGTGTTCAAACAAACAAACTTTATAATATTAGTATAGATTAATTTATATGTAAACAACTTAAGTTACTTAAATAACATTAACAATTTATATCAATATACATTTAGCAAGCAATGTGAAATGAACTCTAATACAAAAGCTAAGCTAATAAAATTCGATGACACACTGCCCTTCGTACTAGTTGAACTGTATGATGGTTTAGAAGTATTCCTCGCGTAAAATGACGTAGCTTTGTAATGTATGCACCAGTTTAAGATGCCGCTTTTATTTGATACATAAAATTTTGGATAATTTTTATGTACCAAATTATAATTATTTTAATAATTTTATGTTATAGGTGCAACTATTATATAAGAGACAATCATTTTATATGTTTCTAGTTGATCCGACAGATGTTGACCTGTTCTTTATCCAATAGAAAAAACGACTTCCATTTTTTTGGATTATTAAATACTTCGGGCACATATTCAAAAAAAAAACCTGTAAAGACCCCAAAAATCCGAAAATTCAAAAAAAAGGCATATCGAACAAATCGATCAAACGAACAGCATATTATCATTTCTACATATTTACGTAGATAAGTTGTGACCCCGATATTTCCTATTGGCAATAGAAAAAGAAATTAAAAATATCGATTTTCATGTCTACATCTTCAAAATTGACGATTTTCCATTTATTTTTTTCTCTTGTTTTTGTACCTATGTTATACATAAGTCATATGTAAAATGTCATAGCCAATGAAAGTAAAAATTAAGAAAAATATTTAAATAGCAATAATTTGGTATTTTAAATAAAATTATCTTTGTGGATTATAGTTTTATTTTATAAAATAAACAACTTTTAAGCTTTGGGGGTCGTCAATGGGACTTAACTCTGTTTTGATTTTATAACAAGTAATCTAAGTCCCTTTCCAAAGCAAGAGTTACTGTTTTACAGCAACATTAATTTTTGTTTTTATTGCCGTCTTTAAAATTATGCTAAAAACTTTGTAGGTAGTAATAATTTTTATTCTTTTTACCCGAATGTTGCGACGAAGCCCAAAAAAAGGTTATGTATATATATATTATATTACGTATGAATGCATGTATGTATGTTTGTATGTGTCTATGAATGTTTGATCATGTGTAAATACCATTTTGTATGCCTTAATTTGTTTTCTTCCAAACTTACCGAGATAAGGCACAGCTAACATGCAGCAAGACTAAGACACGTGCATATATTTGTTTGTTCCTTTTAGGTTTTTTATTTTTGTAATACCTATCATCTATGTGTACATATAATAAAATTATAACTAAGCCGAATCTGTACATTAAATATTTTTTGGAATTTTTTATTGAAATAAACATTATTATCGATACAGAGGCCGAATATATAGCTTTTAGAATTTTTGTCTCTCTGTTTGTCTGACATCACAGAAAAACTATTCGAGGGATTTTTATAAAATTTGGTATGGTGATAGCTGGTTATCTGGGTCAACATATAGAATACTTTTTACAGCGGGAAATTGTCTCATTTCTGAAAGTTATATAAGATAAGACCTTCTATACTATATCATGCATCATTTATTTTTGAACATTTAACATGTACATTTTATGGAACAAATATGTACATAAATAAACTAAACAAGTGTAGCCAAATTCCAAAGCTAGTTTAAGCCATAACAATAGATATTCTAGTTGTACGGTGTAAATGACAGCCGGCGGATATCGTGACGGGTGGCGGAATTGAGCACGCTATACATTTGATTTTGTGTACATTTTATAATAAGGAAAGTATGTAAAAACAGGAGTAATTTTGATAAAGTATTTTTAATTTATAAAAATGGTAGCCCGATGGTAATGCATTCGCCTGGGAAACTAAGTGAAGCGAGTTCAAACCTCGAGTCTCGCACCTCTGATATTTTCGTCTGCGAATAATTTCCAACTTGCTTACCACTTATCTTATGGCGAACGAAAATATTTTCAGGAAACCTGCATTTCTGAGACAACCTAGACATATAATACACAGTACACATTATATTCAGCCCTTTTTAACATCCCACTGCTGGGCACAGCCTCCCTTCCATACGAGGGGAATCAGGCCATAGTCCACCACGCTGGCCAAGTGTGGGTTGGCGGACTTCACACGTCTTTTGAAAACTTGCTAGGTTCTCTCAGACATGCAGGTTTCCTCACGATGTTTTCCTTCACCGTAAGACAAGTGGTAATCATGTAATGTATATATGTATAAATATATATGTGTTTTGTTATTTCTTAGAAATTTACCTGGAGGTGTAAGAAATGAGCTATTTTAGGACAGTGTCACATTTTAATAATCTACCCGAGGCATTCAATTGACTAAAATAGTTCAATAACAGAAATAAGATTAATTATCACTTTATTTAATTAAATCAGTTTTAATATATTTTTTTAAATAAGTTTATAATTATTATCTATACAAAATAATGTTAATTATATACTAGCGACTCACCCTCGGTTCGCTCGGGTTCGTCCCTAGCTTGCTTTCCAATACAAACTTTCATCCCCATTTTCACCCCCTTAAGGGATGATTTCCAGGATAAAAAGTACCCTATGTCCTTTCCAGGGTCTCAAACTATCTTTTTAACAAATTTCATCTCAATCGGTTTGGTAGATCCAGAGATTACCCCCTACAACGTCACAAACTCACAAACTTTACCTCTTTATAATATTACTAGCATTGCCTGCGGCTCCACCCGCGTTCAGATAACCAAATATCAATTTTTTAGGTTTTACATATTATTTTCTGCAATGTTACTCTTACATTGCAGTTTTTGTATTTTTTCTCAGAAATGAGATATTTTCCCGCGGTAAAAAGTATCCTATATGTTGACCCGGATAACCAGCTATCACCATACCAAATTTCATCAAAATCCCTCCAGTGATTTTTCTGTGATGCGGTAACAGACAGACAGACAAAAATTCTAAAAACGATAGATTCGGCCTTTGTATCGATAGTAATTTTTATTTCAATAAGATTTTCCAAAAGATATTTAATGTACAGATACGGCTTAGTTACAATTTTATTATATATTAGATTAGTATTAGTAAAGATTAATGAAGTGTACACCCGATATTCATTTGTTGATTACATTATTATATGCCAATATATGTAAAATCTCATAATGGATATATTTCAATTTAAAGGCTTTAGTGTCTCTTAACCCAACTCTGTCATCTGAAAAGGTTAATAACCGAAGATCCCTTAAAGAAAATATTGACATTACCCCTCTTATTGCTTTGTAAGGTCCAAAAAAATTTATAGGAGCTTCTGTACTTACACAAATATCTTGTGACTGGTCATTTTATAGAAAGGTTTTTACCGACTTAGAAAAAAGAGGAACAACTTTACTCAAATCGTGTGTTTATTATTTGTGTGTATTTATCATGACAAATTCGTCATTGAAGAACCAATTTTCATGATTATTTCTTAATAAATATATTTAGACAAAAGAATTATACAGACCTAGTTCGCCGAACTAAATCTCAAAGTCGAAAATAGTAGCGTGATTTGATGTTTATGCTACTATTCTCGATTTTGCCAAACAGATCATTTACTTTCTTTAAAGATAAGGACAATAATTGTATACACATATAAATTAATTAATATACATTTTTTAGATATAAAATATGAATAGCAAAAATAATCTGTATTAATATTATAAATGTAAAAGTTTGTCAGTATGGATGTTTGTTACTTTTTCACGTCAGAACGGCTGAACGGATCTGGATGAAATTTGGCACAGAGATAGATTATAGTCTGGAATAACACATGTTAGGCTACTTTTTATCGCGGAAAAATATGCGGTTCCCGAGGGATAGATTTGTTTTTAGTTCTTGTTTTTAGCTAGTACTACATGAATATGTATTCTTTTGTACTATTCAACCATACTCTTCCCCTTAAAAAGAGAGATTTTAGATTAGCTTATTTAATCTATACATTTAATAAAATTCTAAGTCGAATCTGTACATTAAATATTTTTTGGAAAATCTTATAGAAATAGTCATTATTATCGATACAGAGGCCGAATCTATGGTTTTTAGAATTTTTGTCTGTCTCTCTGTTACCGCATCACGGAAAAACCACTGAAGGGATTTTGATGAAATTTGTTATAATGATAGCTGGTTATCCGGGTCAACATATAGAATACTTTTTACCGGGGGAAAAATATCTCATTTCTGAGAAAATATACAAAAACTGCAATGTAAGTATGAACTAATATGTAAAACCTAAGAATTTGGTTTTTGGTCATCTAAAGCGGGCGGAGCCGCGGGCAATGCTAGTTCTTAATAAAATCCGTTAGCTATTTTTATTTATTTAACACTTATTTATTTAACACTTATTTACTTATCACAGTAATGAGTTTTCTATATTTGTACTAATATACTGTTTTAAAACATTGTTGTTGCTTCATGTTTAGTTCTATGACGATCTGCCTATAATATTCCTTAGTCTGAATAAATACATTATGCCTCTAGAGAAAAAATATATGGCATAAAAATATAAATTCTAAGGGTGGATGAGCGTTTAAATTAATTTTGAAGTGGAAAGTAAAAAGCAATTATTATTCCTTATAAAATGTTTGCTTCGTATATATATTTTATCTCAACTTCACTGTTATCTGAATTAAATTTCATTGTATTGTATACAATTTTAAATTTAACTTATTAAATGGATTTGCAAAAGGCAGGATAAATATTTTGTACTATAAAATATTTTTGTTAAAATTTTTTATAGCACAACAGCTATGAACTTATAGAAAGGAAAAAAATGAGGCAAGGGGCTTGGAAAAGACTCATTCAATTTTTTTTTACACAAATATAAAAACCTAATATATAAATGCGAAAGTTTGTGAGGATGAGTGGATGTCTGGATGTTTAGATGTATGGATATTTGTTACACTTTCACGCAACAACTAGTGAATTATTTAAAGAAACTTTGCAATAATGTAGCTCGTTCATCAGAATAACACATAAATACTTTTTAACCTGACAAAAAGTATATTTTTTATATATATATATATATATATATATATATATATATATATATATATATATATATATATATATATATATATATATATATATATATATAGATGTGTGATAGGTTTGTTTTTATATACATACCTATATTTGTTTTAATATAAAGCTTAGAAAAGTCAATGCTTTTTAATTTGCAACAGAAAAACTCTGCGTATTTTTAAAAGATATTGTTATAATATACATAACGCTATATCTGGCCAAGTAGAGAGGTCTCTATACTATACTATTGTACTTCTACTATTGTTACTATTCTCTTATAATTCTTTATACTCGTAGAGGCCTTATATTTTAGATTTTTGATCTGGTCTTTTTAAAATATGGCATAAGTCGGTCTTCAAAACCTCACCAAAGTTACTCCAAACTTCACTTACCACTCACTTTTCCACTTATAAAATAATAAACTGCTATATAAAATGTCAACCCCTATTTTATCCTTTCAGGGGATAAAATTTTCAACTACTTTCACCTCCATTATATAAAGGAGTAGTGTTCAAAACGTAGGTTTATTTTAAGAGGACCGTTGTCAGTCATAATATGTATGAGTAGATACAAGAAACTACGACCTTCTAACTCAAGCTAAAGTTATATTTAAACGCTAAAAATTTCAATAGCAGAATGCATTTGACGTCATCATAGGCCTTGGAAAGGCCTCATTAAGTAGCTCTATCGATTCGAAATCACCTGCAGTTTCTCATGGACACAAGACACATGTAAATATCTGAAACGTAGCATTATCATTACTTATTTCATATTTATGTGCTAGAAATAAAATATACGACTCAACTTAATGACTCATCCCGCTCGATTGCGTCCCTGGGTGCTTTATTTAGTGTAGTATACTTGATACTTCATCCAAATCCATCCAGCAGTTTTATCGTCAAGAATTAATAAAATCGGTCAAGTGCGAGTCGAATTCGCACACGAATGGTTCCGTACCATCGTACATGTACTTTTTATTAATATGACTTTTACTCTATATATGTAGTAGGTACATATATTAACTTCGATGATGATGATGTATGTATTCAGTCCTTTTAAGCTCCCACTGCCGGGCACGGGTCTCCTTTTAATGCGAAGGGATCAGGCCATACTCCACCACGCTGGCCAAGTGCGGGTTGGCGGACTTCACATGTCTTTTGAAAACTTGCTAGGTTCTCTCAGACATGCCTCTCTGATAGCAGGTTTCCTCACGATGTTTTCCTTCAGCGACATGGGCGTCAGAAAGAGTTCTGACTCACGGCGATATGTTAATTATAGATTGAGAAAAAATATTCTTGACATATTTTCAAAAACATGGTAAAAGGCGTGCTTTTTTATGGAAAGACATTCTACGTGCAAGAGTAACTTGTCATCGATACATAGAAATAACACAAGCAAACAAAGACGAATTAAAAAAACACTCAAACGTACAAATATTTAAGGCACCGGTGTAACAGAGTCCTATCAATGTTCACACGCAGTAAGGCCCATAAACTAAAATCGTTCAACTAACTGTAAACTGCTCGTTAAAACGGGTTGGTATTGATTACTATTCTAATCTAAGCCCATTTCATCTTTGATGCATTTTCATTCATGTTATCGTTCTACTAATTCAATAATGACTAGATTCTGTCCGCGAATTCGTCTACATGTGTTTTTTGAAATCTAAACTTTGAAGTTTTAAACTTATTGTCGTATGAATGCGAAATCTGTTTATTTGTTGAAATCGGTTTAGTACCATGGATCGGATCTGATGATGGAACCAGGAGGTCGATAGTAGAACTCTTCATTCTTCTTCTTCAACGGCCTCTTTATTTCTGAAGGTCAGCAGCCATCCTCTTAAATTCTTCTAAACTCTCAAGCTTGGGCTAATTTCAGTTATCATAACGACTTCCAAATATCAATAGCGTATTTTATAATAAATACGTTTATTAGTCTTTATTTTATTAGTCTACAATTAATAAATTATATGAAATCTAGTTTTATGGAACCTACTTAGAAAATTAAATGAAGCTTATATCACACTTAAAAATGCTTCTTTCAAAGTTCAGCTCCTAACAAGTGTATGCATTCAAAAAAACAAAAAAAAAGATTAAAAAAATATACGCTGGCTATACACAAAATTATAAGTACAAGTATAAGTTAAAGCAGATATTTAAGAACGAAATATTGCTTATTCAGCTTGGTTACTTATTGTATAAATCTATATAGCAAATAGAACGAAATACAAAGTGCTGACGTAGTTGACGACTGTCTGGTCAGCGTTCCAAGCCCTTGTTAGTGGATGTTCAAAGATATATATCAGGACTATTAGTTTTTACTTACAAACTTGAAATATATTTTGTTCACAAATTTGAAATATATATATTTATGTTAAAAGTATTTTAATAATAATATAATATGCTGTTTTGTTTGTTATGTGCTTGAAAAATTCATCAATTCAAATTAAATCCATTACAATTTTGTTTTTTTCAGGAAAAATATTAAGCTAATAAGCTTACATAAATTACATCCTGCTACTAAGCTACTTTTCATGCCAAAAAAGAAGAATTCTCAAATAGTAATGAGTAAATATTGAAGAAAGGGCAGCGTTAATGTAATATGTAGATATTATATGAATAAATAACAAATAAATAGTACCTTATTTATTATTATTAAAGACTTTACATCCAAAAAAATAAATCCAAAGAAACAAGTCAAAACTATTCAAGATAAAATTCGCAAAACATATTTACATTCAATAGTACTTTCTTTTACAAGTCGAATATAATAAAATGCTATTTTTGTATGTCAGCGCTCTCCGATCCTTTAACGACGTTCTTTAATGAGGTGACCACTCTTACAATTTGTATAGATAGACATATATACATTAAGTAAATAAGTCGACCCTCGAGAAGATTTATTCATTAAAGTTTCATTTCAGTATTATTATTTTGACACACTTTAAAAAAAATAAGATATTATAAAAAAAAAATACAAAAAGGCTTGATTAGTACAAACAGATGTTACAATTATAACCTGTTTATTTAATCCTTTTAATATTATTTTCCTTATTATGTAATAAGGGAAGGCAACGGTTTATAAATTTCTTTCTAAGTATTGTTTGTTTATCTTATTTAGGTATTTTATTCTTTAGCTTATAATACTTTAGAATTTACTTCACTCAGATTTAATATCGAGTATTCAATCTACCTAATTATCACAGTATTTCGACGTTCAGAAGTTTAGTTGGACGTCTACTTAAGACTTTATGTAATTTTCACTATTGATTTAGTTAGTTTCAAATGAAATGCATTAAATGCATTGCAAATGCACAATGATTGAATGAGAAGTTATATAACTAGAAATATATTTTTTTTTATTCTCTATATACAGGTTGGAAAAAAAAGTACTAAAAGAATTCTTTTATTATTATTTTCTATAAAATTTTTACTCACTATTATACAAAAGCAAGTAATAAAAATAAGTTAAACTTCAATTTTCATATTATAACGTAAAAATTTTATAATTTACATACCATAATTAATTTATTTAAAGAATCGAATTTTCAAATTATACAAAATTAATTTTGTTATATTAGGAACTTTCTAGCCAAACCTGCTTCTCAATCCAATGTAAGTACGTTATTTTGGTAATTTAATATACATATATTAAATAGATATACGTACATTGACAAATATTTTAAGTTTTTTTTATAAAAAAGAAAAAAATGACTTAAAAAGACACTTAAAAGTGATTATTCTATCCCTAAAGGTGAAAATTTCTGTTAAACTTATATCTTAGCACCCTTTGCTTTTAACTGGCTTATAAAACAAATACTAAAATCAATAAAACACAGTAATGTATACCAGACAATTTAACTACCTCTTTTTTGAAGTCGGTCAAAAATAACAAAATGATGGGTTTTTAAACGTAGCACCTCATTAACTTTTATTCTTTGAGCACGGACGCAATTTAAAGGTAAAAATGGTAAAAATCTCAATTCTTGAGCTCACTATAAAACGTTTCGTGAATTGTGATTTATTGCATGGAGTAGGATTTATATATGTATGTGGCTTAGCAAAGATGTAATTCCCTATTCGTTAAAGAATATAAATTTAAAAATATATGGGAATGGTATATTACGATATATGATATAACGCTTATATTTGTTATCTATCTATATAGGGTTAGTCCGGGAGAGACGCCTATAAGGGAGAGATGCCTACTAAATTTAAAACTTTAAAATTAAAATTTTGCGTGATTCCGAGCGCATCGATAATACGTCAGTCGAAAGTTTATATCAGTGTGGAATTTTTTACATAAATATTATTATATTACTTTTAATTAATATTTTGGTGTTAATTTGTAAAATAAGGTATTATTTGTATTTATATATACCAAAATTCTCAGACAAATCTGTACGTTAAATATTTTTTGGAAAATGTTATTGAAATAGCCATTATTATATTATCGATACAGAGGATGA
Organism: Brenthis ino; assembly: GCA_921882275.1. Classification (NCBI taxonomy): domain Eukaryota; kingdom Metazoa; phylum Arthropoda; class Insecta; order Lepidoptera; family Nymphalidae; genus Brenthis; species Brenthis ino. The sequence goes on from OV170222.1 coordinate 14,316,031, forward strand.
ATCTATAGTTTTTAGAATTTTTGTCAGTCTATCTGGGAACGCATCACGAGAAAACTACTAGACAGATTTTGATAAAATTTGGTATGATGATAGCTGGTTACCGGAATCAACATATAGGATACTTTTGACTGCGGAAAAATATCTCATTTCTGAGAAATCTATACTAACCGTTAAAACATACCTAGGGCAGAACCCGAGTGGAGCGAGTGTGATTCGTTAGCTATTTATAAAATTTGTATTTAAACCCCTTGATTCTCTGAATATAAATGTATGAATCATAAAAGATATAAATACTTCAAGATTAAGAGGTACTCGCAGAACGGATGGTCATTGGAGATGAAAAGTTCTCGAGTGGCGGTCACGTACCGGAAGGCGAAGCGTTGGCAGGCCTCCCACAAGGCGGACCGACGACATGATCAAAGTCGTAGATCCCACTGGATTCGGATGGCACAAGCCTGGCTTTCGTGGAAATATTTGGGGGAGGCCTATGTCCAGTAGTGAATACGTTTCCTTTGCCTAATAATATTTTCTTAATAGGTAAGGTATTTAATAAAATAACATATTTATCCTTTCAAAGTACGCGAAGCCACAGATGGCTCGGTTAACAATTAATTCTTAAAATTTAACCGCGAGGTGTTATAATTAATATAATGAGATATATCATCCGGAATCTTCGTCATTTGAATTAACTAACCAACCATGATAATCCTCCTCCTCCTCCTCATAATAGTCCTCCTAACAAATTGCGACTACAACAGCCAATCTCACTGACACTAGCCAACTACGAAAAATGCACAAGTATGCGCGCGAATATAATTATACTTTCTATTCCTTTCACTCTTATTATCGAGTGGAACACCAATTTAATACGACCAGTGAGAGATCAGACGCAGAAACAGACTTTAAGTGTTTTGTACGGCACAGGGTAGAAATATCACCAATATACTAACTCATGCTATCACTGAGAATTATTAACAGAAAAACTCGATAACATTACTAAAAATACTTGGCCCGAGTCGGAACTCGAACCCATGATTTCCAGATATCTAGCTTCATATACCAGCCACCAGATTAATGAGGCAATTAATTATCTATAATAAACCATCTATAATAATCAACAATAATGCAAATTAGGTAGCGATTTTGATGCTACGTGCCTAAATAATTGAGTATAATATCTCTCAATTAGAAGCTAGCTCCTTTAACTCATTCACCAATAAAAGTTATTAATATTATAACATCAGCCTAAAAACTTAAAAAATAAATTCTTATATAAACGTAATTTTTATTAATAATAAAATTTGAATAAGTAATTTGTATTTGATGTAATATCGTCAGTTTTTATTTTATTATATAATTTTGTACAGAGCACTAAATATTTTCCTAGAAAAATATTTTATGAAATAAAATATTTATCTATCCTGAAAATAAAATATGCTAAAGAGAGCTAGTGGTTATTTGGATTTACTTGTTTAAATAATATAATGCAGTAATAGAATGGGTAATAACTTACACTAAGGATTTATGGCGATGGCGATAAAGGCAATTTCATAAGTTCGTTTTAGAAATTGAAATCGAAAGTGATGATTTTGATACACAATACAATTGCTATTAAATACTTCTGGTAGCTGTTACATATACATACATATATGTGTACTAAATATTATAAACTAGCGATTCACCCTCGCTTCGCTCAGGTTTTTTCCTAACTTGCTTTCCAATACAAACTTTCATCCCCATTTTCACCCCTATAAGGAATGATTTCCGGGATAAAAAGTATTCTATGTCCTTTCCAGAGTCTCAAACTTCCTCTTACCTTTCATCTAAATCGGTTCAGTAGGTCCAGAAATTACCCCCTAGAACCGCACAAACTCACAAACTTTACCTCTTTATAATATTATAAGTATAGATAAATATAATTATCTTACATTTTAACAAAACTGTCAATGATGTAGAAATTAAACAACTGAACGTCAATGTGTCAACTCACTGTTTTATTTTTTAACCCTAATTTTTCACTTCTCCGTACAATATTTTAATTATTTCTTTCACTTAAACCTTATCCTGACAATTACAAATACAACAAAAAAAGAATTAGCCAAATAGGTGCAGCCGTTCTGAAGTGGTTCGCTAACATACATATTTTGGCAATTGATTTTTATTTATATAGATGTACATGTCAAATATTTGTGTAAATCTAAGAAAGTATTAACTATTACGACAAAATGAATAATTGTCATTATTAATATATTAAAGATTTTATTAATCTATGACTTGATCTCAGTCGTAATTCAATACCTTACATATTAATTCATTAAGACTTTCTTCTATTTGCAGGTACACCAATTGGAAGATTACAGTTAAACTCGAAGTTTTAGGGTTCCGTAGGCTCAAAAGGAAAAATGGAACCCATATAGGCTCATTTCGTTGTCCGTCTTTCTGTCTATCTATCCGTCTATCTGTCGAGAAAAAAGGTTTTGATAGACAATGTTTTTTCAGCAATGTGTGGAGGGTATCAAGTTGAAATTAATATAGAATAGTGTGCGATGGCGTATATTTGAAACTCGTAAGGAAATTTAAACCTATAGGGTATTTCCCGTTAACCTAGAATCATAAAATTTGGTAAAAATTAATGTATTAGCACAAGTAATAATAAAATAAAATCCGAAAACTGTAAATTTGTATATAATAAGAAAACATCACAAAAATAAATTATTGATTATATCAATATTGCGATTATAAACTATATTAACGTTTCATGCTACGGAACCCTCGGTGTGCGAGTCAGACTCGCACTTATCCGTTTTTTTGTTTAAATTTTGTATTGTGACAGTTGAAAACTTTAACTATAAAAACAAATTAAACTTATACTCGTACATATAATATTATAATTTTCTAAAATATTTTTATTAATAGATCTATATAATATTACTCTGTACACCGCTCCAATTATAGTCCCTTTGCATTGATCAAGCCCTCCATTCCTTTTTCTAAATTCTTAAAAAGAGTTTTCATTAGAGGAAAAATTCTTTCTTATTTCGAGACCGGAATTAGGCCGCTCTGAATTAAATGAAGGGCATACTATGCTTTATGTAGTGGGATGAATTATAAATGTAAAAAATTTCTGCATATTAAAATTTCTTTTCTTTTAAAAGATTAACCTAGTTGGCTTCGTGGCAGTGAATCTAGGTCTATTACTATGGATTAAATTATGGATTTGATTATTGGTGTTCAATTAATAATTTGTTTACGTCAATATTGAGAGAAATTGGACTAATTTTGATTTTATTTTTATAGTATTATTAAGATTAAACTTTATACGTAGCATTAAAGTTAAGAAGAAGCTAAAATATATAATTTTATAGTTTAATTTTATTATTAAAAATATTTTGTTTTCAAAATTTTACTCCCATCAATATTTACTCATACATATAATACAGATAATGATGACACCTTTGGCTCAGTTTGTAGTGACCCTACTTGCTGTGCGAGCGGTCGCGGGTTCGAGTCCCGCTGGGGCATTCATTTGTGTAATGAGCACGAATGTTTGTACTCTAGTCATGGGTGTTTATATTTATAATATTATGTATGTATTTAAAGTTATATATGTGTAGTGTACCAACTATCTGGTATCCATAACACAAGCCTCGTAGCTTACTATGGAACTAGATGGTGCTGTCTGTTAATGTCCAAAAAAAAGATTTCCTTCATCGTAAGACAAGTGGTAATTTTAATATAATTTTTTTCGGTTTTTTCGCGGTTTTATTTTCATTTTATCTATATTCGTTTAATACTATATTTAAAATTTACATATTTTAAATAAAACTATCTTTTCGGATTTTTTCGCGGATTTATTTTGATATTTGGTTCCCGACGTTTCGAATACTTTACAGCATTCATGGTCACGGGAGAGACTTAAGGTTTTAGACGCCTCAAGATTTTTTTTTGGGTTGGTTTGGTTCTCTAAACTTTTTCTACCTGTACCGCTATTTAACGCTATTTTCAACATGCTTCGAAGAGATCTCATTTAGAGATAAGTCTGAAATAAAATTGTGTGTTGTTTAATTCATACTGTAACAGATCAACGAATTTGAAATGATATTATATTCGTAATGGAAATTATGTATATCCTGACCAAACACATATGTAGGGGCTATTATTTATCAATGTACTAGGTGAGCGAAGTTGTGGTTAAAAACAAGTGTTATTAAAAGAAATAGATATGTTTGTTACCAACCAGGTTTGAACCTAAAACCTATGCCTTAGAGATAGATAGTTGGATCGCTGCGCTTGATAATCATCAGTTTTAATGAAAATTCCCCTTAGCTCGAACCGGCTATTGCACAGATTTCGATGAGTTTGAAATTGCATGATTTACATAATCTTTTGCCTAGATTTAGCTACTGGAGAATTGCTGGCTTAAGCTGGTTTTTCAGATAAGTATGTACATGTATGCATATCTATTATCTATATTTGCGTAAGATTATTAGTACGATAATAAACGGTTCTTAACATATTTCCAAGGGTTAATAATCGAACTACAATTATAATTAATGCTAAAGTTTGTGTTTGTTTTTTATATTTTATTTTTTCAGAAATTTGTTTTGAATTTACACAATAAATTATTTTAATATACTTTAAACTTTAAGTAAGTTTTAAAATCTATTTTATATAATACTACGGTTATGAATTACATTTCAGCTTTTCGTTTTCTTACATTCACTATAGTATTCTTAAGCCATATACAGATTAACATACAAGTAGTGCAGAAAATAGCACTTTTGGACTTAAAATTAGTAAAAGGCATACATTTTATTAAACATTTTATTCGCATACTCCTTTTGTTGTAAGGCAGATTAGGTCATATTCCTCCATGTTGGCTAAATTCAGATTCACGTCGAAGTATCGTCCCATCGGACTTTTAGAGTAAAAGGAATAGACATTGCACATTGTGTCTGCGCGTACATTTGTGCACTATAATATATCCTGCAGTTGGCAAGCCTCAATGAGATTGGCCGCCGTGGCCGGAATCGGTCTGGAGGACATTATAATAGCTTCTTTATTAGATGCTATTTTTTATTTCCAGTATAATATATAAATGTAACAAAATTGATTGTGTTTGATGTTATAAACCTATGTAAATATATAACTCACAGTATATTCGTACTGCTTAAGCGTTGACATGAAAACCATGCGTAGGCATAATCTAACTAATGACCTAGAAAGAGCTGAGATAAATATTATTAATTTATTTTATTGGCGATACGTTTGGCTCAGTTTGTTGTCACCCTACTTGCTGTACCTGCGGACGCGGGTTCGATTCCCAATGGGAATTCATTTGTGTGATGAGCACGAATTATTGTACTCCAGTCATGGGTGTTTATATCTATGTATTTAATTTATATATATATGTATGTATTTAAAATTATGTATTCGCTCCTATATATATAAATATATATTTATTATATATATATATATATATATATATATATATATATATAATATATATATATATATATATAATATATATATATTATATATATATATAGGAGCGAGTCCTCGATTCAAACTATGAATCACGTTCAGCCCAAAGACCCCACTACGAAAGTTGTTAATCAGGACCCCAAATTTACGGAGCCCCTCAGGTGTAAAGACCCCAAATACGAAAAACCGTACGATCGAAGGACCCAATATGACTCGCGCGGTCTAAAAGGATCCTAATTACGAAAGCGTAAGTACTTCGAATTTCAAAACAGGATCCGCCCTATGAAAACGTGAATCACGCAGATGAAAGCTCTGGTAGCGTCCGGTCGGACTCATCTGCTGGGATATGAATAAAATCAATGTTCTGACGAAGGCAGCGAAAACAGTATTAGCGGCGGCCCACGAGTGCATTGTGAGTGATTACTCCAAGTTCAACTTTTAATTATTAGACTTTTGAAACGTTTAAACAAACCGACGACCGCCCCCCCCCCCCCCCCCCCCCCCTAGTCCGTCGTCGACATACCTGGGAATAAACTTGAAAGATTTTGGTTTTTTTTATTTATTTAAATTTTAACAGGTACTGGTAGTACCTCAAAAATAGATGTAATCTAATATCTTCCTTAGGGTGTTCTGTGATATATATTATGAGTATGGAAATGCTTTTATTCGATGAAGTTGAGAAGTCCGAGTCGATGTTGTTTATTTAAAAGGAAGGCTTTTAAACATTTGAAATCTCCATTTATAGTGTGTTCATATTTTTGTATAAACTGTTGTATTACAAATATGGTATGTACTGCATGTACAAATTGTATTGTACATAATAAACTGTCGTGTAAGTTGTATTTTAAAAGTAAGGAGGATTCGTTTTTATATAGCAGGGTATCAGTTGAAAGATGTATGTGTTTAAAAGAGACTCATTTCCGACCTTATTAAAAACATTATTAAGTAAATGCGACGAAATTGATGTGAAAGGTTAAATACTAGACGCTCAGACTAATAAAATAAAAATAACTCGATTCAAACCTTAAAAATATAAAACGATTTTCAGAACCAATCACTCCTATACCTTGTAAAAAATTTAAAAGTATCCCATTAACTTCAAGTACAGAATTTAATTAAAATTTAGTTTATGTATATAAAGTTTAAAGAATAGTCACATTTTTTGATTAAACTGGTAAACTTTATTTACATTAACTTTCCACATGATAACACGGTTCATGCTGTAATTAAAACTCCAAAAAAACACAAATAGAGTATCAGTATCATCCATAATTGTATAGCTAATCATTAATATTCACTCATTTCATTTAAAAAAAAAAAGATATTTTACTTTACACCTCCAGTACTGAAAACACATTTTGTGCATTCTACATTGAATTTTTAAAACATAAAGCCAGTCACTTGCAGTTATAGGGCTTTAATTGATTTAATTAAAAGGAATAATTTGAATATTAATTTTCTATCAAATAAATTCATGTGCATCCAATGCACAATGTTGGTCATTTTTGTTACCAAAAATACTAACACATTCAATTTTAAAATAATTTAGTGTATCGACTATCTGGTATCCATAACACAAACCTCGAAGCTTACTATGGAATTAGGTGGTGCTATGTGTTAATGTACCCACATATTTATTGTTTATAAACGAGAATAAAACGCAATCTGTTATGAAAGGTTTTATTACATCATAAAAATAGTTTGATTTATATTTGATCACTCATCGTTTGAGAATGGCTCTACAATTTTTAATAGGGCTTTTTATTGTATATGTAATAGTCTATATTAATCTATACTAATAATATCGAGGTAAAGTTTGTGAGTTTGTGACGTTGTATGGGGTAATCTCTGGATCTACTGAACCAATTTAGATGAAATTTGGTAAAAAGAAAGTTTGAGATCCTAGGAAGGACATAGAATACTTTTTATTCCGAAAATCATCCCTTAAGGGTGTGAAAATGGTGATGAAAGTTTGAATTGGGAATCAAGGCAGGGACGAACCCTAGCGAAGCGAGGGTGAGTCGCTAGAACCGAAATAATGCTAAAAGCTTGACCTTTTTTATGCTCATACTAGTAACTTTGCTTTGCTTCGCTCAAGTACATCCCTAGATAGTTTACAGCATCGTGATCGTGAGAGGCCATGATTACTTTATCCACAAAAAAAAAAAAAAAAAAAAAAAAAAAAAAAAAAAAAATTTATACTATAATTTAATCGTAATAAGTGGGTAGATGCTGTTTGTAACAACTATATAATTCTTTGAGACGTCTAAAACCTTAGTGTCTCCCGTGACCATGATTGCTGTAAAGCATTCGAAACGTCGAGAACCAAAAATTATAATAATCCCGCAAAAATATCTTTATAGTTATAATAGTTTAAAGAAACTTATATTCATTAGGAAAAAATACTATATAGATATAAATATTTAATAATACTCTATTCAGAGTCGTCTACTTGACAATGACATTTGAACAATGAACTAAGGGTCTTTTCAAGTTGATTGTACTATCCATTCATAATAGAAAAATAAAAGTATACGCGAAAGAAATAAATTCAAGAAAATTTCATATTGTATTGAGTGTACGTTCTTTTAGGTCGCCTACGGCAAAGACCAAAAGAAGTATGTGTTTAATCTATGCTTATATTTGTCTGTATGTTTCTTCCTAATTACTAAACAGCTAAACCGATTTTGAATAAATATACATTTTCGATCCCATTTTGGTCGCCTTTTCTAAATCAATCAAGTGAGGTGTCAAAATAAGGAATTTTTAAGTGGCAGTGACAAAAATTTAATCTGCTTTAAAATATTTAATAGCTATATTGATAACAAATTATTGAATAAAACTAATTTTGCAACACCTCAATGCGAATTTCCGGGAAATTACTTGTTAACATACGCACGGGTGTGTATGCGACTCTCAACGGGTTTTAACTAGCCAAAACTCTTTTTACAATAATATCATGTCGGCGTCGAAATCGGTCATTCAATATCAAATAATATATAAAAAATCGTAACAAAATCACATCTTCCTCTACACAGTACATAGAATTCATCACATCACTTTGAAGTCCAATCGCCTTTTCCTTTTTGGCAAGACACTGAGCTTAAATTTAATTTTCAACGTTTAAGAGCCGTACTGAAAGGCTTTTAGTCTTAATAGGTCTTTTGGTCCTTTGCAATCTAGAATCTACCAGATATTTCTAATTATACTCTTACCTTAATTTCGTCATTAAATTTTATTAATTTTGAAATTACTTGTTGTAAGATAGTATTAAATTTGCTTTACTATACTGAGGCTATCGGCTGGGACATTAAAACTGAATGGACAAGACCACAAAAACTCGCGCGAAGGAAAAAGTTCGAAAATTTGATGTTGTTGTTGAACACCGACTTCAAAAATATTTGATTAGGTATGTATAGTAAATGAAAACTACCAATCAGTTATTTTTTACTTTTTAGTGCTTTTGTTTGAAGTCGGTTTTTATTAAATATTTAAAAAATAGCTTAGACTTAGACTAGCGTTAGCAAGTAAATTTATCGCGAGATTGAGGTGCGAAGTACAACATCTGAGTATAATTATAGTAAATATGTGTATTTTAATTAAGCCTTAGTAGCAATAGCAGTGTTTTACTATGTAGCTTGCATAATTTTAAAATTAAGAATGAGTTTATTGGGAAGCTTTATCATTTTTATAATTTTTATACATATAAAAAAATCTAACCGAGTCGAATCTGTACATTATATATTTTTTGGATAATCTGATTGAAATAGACATTATTATCCATACAGAGGCAGAGTATAATATAAATTATATATGATTATTCTATTTCGCTACCATTGAAACTCCCTCCCTAATAGAATTTCCTTCATATTTTCTTGATATACTATGTCTTCTAAGGATTTAATTTTAAATGTAACACTAGCACAATCTAATTCCTTACAGCGCCCTCTTTTATTAACGGATTTTATTGCGCTATCAAAGTAAATAGGCAATTTTGTATTTAATCTCTCATCAGCCGAGAATTGTAGAGCAAACTCAATATACGTTTTCAGGTGATAATAATATTATCTATATATAACTAGGTACATTTTAACGGTTAGTATTAAATAGATAGACTATATATTATATGTTATATAGCCTATAGCCTTCCTCAATAAACGGGATATCTAATGCAAAAAGAATTTTTCAAATCGAATTAGTAGTTCCTGAGATTGGCGCATTCAAGCAAACTCTGCCTCTTTATAATATTAGTATAGATAAGGCAATAAGTACTTTAATTTTCCTTATTTAAAAAGGTTTATTAATAGTTATTTATACTCCCATGTATTATAAGTCATACTCTATCTGTGTACTAAATCTACACATATAATAAAATTCTAACCGAGGCGAATCTGTACATTAAATATTTTTTTTAAAATCTTATTGGAACAGTCATTATTATCGATACAAAGGGCGAATCTACAGTTTTTAGAATTTTTGTCTCTCTGAATGCATCATGAGAAAACCACTGAATTGATGAAATTTTGTATACTTATAGGTTACCCGGCTCAACGTATAGGACATTTTTTACTGCGGGAAAATATCTCATCTCTGAGAAATCTATGCAAACCTTTAAAATGAAGGTAGTATTATCTAAATCTTTTCAGCCGTTTTAGCACAAAGGAGTGACAAACATACACACTAATAAATTTTCATTCTCATAATAGTAGTGTAATTGTGACCCTTATAGCTCACGACTAGCTGTATTCCGGATGCGCCCTAATGTGCAATTTCCTCCTGTATTTCGACCCGTAAACTGTTTTCGGAAGTACAAATATAAATTAATTAGACAACACTCTGTTGAAAGTTATAATTACAGCTTGATGACTGCCTATTAATAGTTTTAAAATAACAAGGGTTTTCCCTCGGTTTTTCTCGTCTTAATTGAAGCTGCTTTGTTTGTTGACCGAATTTAAAAAAGGTATGAAAAATCGTATATTTTTGTTTGTATGTACGCATACCTACATACTTTATGATAAAAGAAAAATATTTCTAACGAATTATTTTTTTGTTAGAAAGTGATTATCAATATCATTGCAAAAACGTAGGAAAAACAACAATATAACTCTAACTGGACTTGTGGAGACTGGAAATAAATATGGTTTTGGTTTACCATAAGTTTTAACTTATGTTAAATAAAAATTTTTATCCAATCGTTACAGCCGTTTCCGATATACACGAAATAATTATATACATACGAACAGTACCCGCGACTTCGCTCGCGTATAAACTATAAAAAAACACACTCTACTCCTTTAACATGAAGCCAAACTTCATGTTATAAAATTAATATGGATAATATGTAGATGGGAATTGCAAAATTTTGGCCATCGTATTGAAGGGAGGCACGTTGCCCAGCTTTGGGACGTCAAAAAAGGGTCGAATACAAGAATTTCAGATTTAATATTATATACTTTATAAAATTTGCGTCAGCTTATTAATTAAAAAAATATTAAAAACATGTCTAGTTTTTGTTTACAGAAGTTGATGATCTAATAAAAAAATGATTCGTCCATTTTATATTTTTTTATCTCCATATTTGGAAATGATTATTTTATAAAAAAATATATACATATTTTAAATGTTAACATTTTCAAGAACCATTTGGGAAGCAAATATGAAAACTCGTAGAAATATAAAGCTTTCGAAACGGTTGAGCAAACTGAGACCCTCATTTTTTATACTCTGTTTCATACTTTTCTGGATTCATGAAACACTGTCTGTGTAATATAGAGGATATGAATAGACTGAATTATTCCATTTTTATTATATAATACGCGTTGAAAAAAATTGCTTAAATGCGAATAGGATTTACGATTTGTGAATTTCGTGCGTATTTATCTATACCAATATTATAAAGAGGCAGAGTTTGTTTGAACGCGCTAATCTCAGGAACTGCTAATCCGATTTGAAAAGTTATTTTTGCATTAGATAGCCCGTTTATTGAGGATATATCATCACGCTACCACCCTAAGGAGTGGGGCAGTAATTATAAATGATAACAAATCGGTCAGACTTTCATATATTATTGTAAAACTATATGTATTATTTAAATAAAAAGGGACGAATCACGTGTGTGCATGAGTTGCTATATACATAACATAAAGCCAAAGTGTTTTTTTTGTAGATTGAACGCTGGCAAAGCCGTGAGCTTGGCAAGTCAATAATAAAATAAAAAAATGGAAAGGGTACGCTTTTCCCTAAATATAATATAGGTCTGACCGTGACCACGGCTGGTGCAACCCTGTCGAACGAGGTACATATTATATAGTAATTTACGAATTCACGCGTTGTGTCCTGTAGTGTTGTGTGTGTAGTTTATGAGTTTGTGAGTTTGTGACATTCTAGGGGGTAATCTCTGGATCTACTAAGCCAATTTAGATGAAATTTGGTAAGAAGACAGTTTGAGACCCTGGAAAGGACATAGGATACTTTTTATCTCGTAAAATCATCCCTTAAGGGGGTGAAAATGGGGATGAAAGTTTGTATGGGGAAGCAAGCTAGGGACGAACCACCATCAGAACATCTGGATGGTATCAAATTGTGGTATTTTAATCCGAATTTCACATACGACGTATTAAAATCAATAGATAAGATGAAGAAAAGTTAATTAAAGCAGATATAAAAGCTAGAAAAAAATTTATAAAAAATCTAACAACAACAAATGCGGCTGTCACTCTATTATTGTCTTTAGAAAAACCTTTATATTCATTTAAAATGTATAAAAAAGCTACTTCAATTATCTCTTATGTTCCTTTGTGATGGAAGAATTCAAAAACATAGATTTGCATTCATATCATTGGTAATAATAATATTTTATTAGTGTTTGACCTTTATCGATACTATATAATGATGAATGCACTAGATAATATATTCTTAGTCCTTAAAAGTAGTATATAAGTTACTTCAGCTGTGTACTAAATTTCATTTATATCCGTTCAGCCGTTTCTACGTAACAAACGTACAAGCTTTTACATTTATAATATATTAGTCCGATAAAAAAACAATTTCATATAATGTTCTAGTAAAATTAAGTAAGCGTGAACATAAATGAATGTATAATTAAATAAGCTTACGTACAAATGAATTCGTCACGTCGCAGCATTTACATAATGCTATCCTTGTAACTGATGTTATATTAAACCTAATATATTTGTGGTTCAATGGTTTATTTACAAAATCTATACATTGTGGGGTTCGATTTCCGTATGATAAACTTTTGTATTGACGAGACGATTTTGATAGTCAACATGAAGCGTCTGGAAACTATATTTGATAAGTTTTCTGACAAACGTCTAAAAATTATTAAACGTTTTCTATCCAATTGTTTTGTCAATAATAGTGAATCGATTGTCGCGATTCTCTCGTTGTTTTTAATGTGATCTAATGAATACTATAATTATTAAGGCACAAGCGACTAACTCTCGCTTCGCTCGGGTTCGTTCCTAGGTTGATTACCCATACAAACTTTCATCCCAATTTTCACACCCTTAAGGGAGGATTTCCGATATAAAAAGTATCTTATGTCCTTCTGAGGGTCTCAAACTATTTTCTTATCGATTTTCATCTAAATCGGTTCAGTAGATCCAGAGATTACCCTCTACAACGTCACAAAGTCACAAACTCACAAACTCACAATTCACAAACTTTACCTCTTTATAACATTAGTATAGAAGTATACGTAAGTATATATAGCAAGATATTCTAGGTCGTATTTCTTTGTATCTAATCATAAACATGGTATATATCTGAAGTTAGCCTTGACTCTTATAGTAATATTTATTTTCAAATTTATATTCATTTAATTACCCTTATTATTTCAAACTCCAGTAAAGAAAACCAGTGAGAATAACAAGATAAACACACTGTAAATGCATGCAAAGAGAGGGTCTACGCCTTAACTTTCTCTAAAGTAAGTAGAGTTACATATTTAGTGATTAAACCGTAATTAAATTCATCTTGTTCTTATAACAATCAAATTATTTATACTAGATCTAGTTAAATATGGTGAAAATGTGTGTAATCATCTCATCTAATATATCCTTGTAAGTCTGTCCCTGTTTTATATAGCAGCATAACTCATAAAGTGTTCTCCGCACAGAATAATAATAGGATAAATTCCATCTTTAGGACTAAAATGGGTCGGGCGTTATTAAGTTGCATAGTTTACTTCATTCTTGTTTGAAGGTTATTGAAGCTATTGTTTTATATTATTGCAACACTAGCAACTCACCCTCACTCTGCTCGGGTTCGTCCATAGTTAGGTTTTAACGGTTAGTATAAATTTATTAGAAATGAGATATTTTCCCGCAGTATAAAGTATCCTATATGTTGACAGAGATAACCAGCTATCATCATACTAAATTTTATCAAAATCTGTCTTATGGTTCTCTCGTGACGCGTTCCCGGACAAAATTATAAAAACTATATATACGACGACTGCTGTATCGATAATAATAACTATTTCAATAAGATTTTCCAAAAAATATTTAATGCTTAAAGCTGTACAGCTTCGGCTCAGTTTGAATTTTATTGTATTATGTATAGAAAATATTGTTAGTACTAGTATAGTGTGAATAAGAATTGCCTATGTAGAGGCTAGTAAGGCATTTAATTTAAATTTAAAATGTAAAACTCATGATTCAAAAATTGCTTGTAAAAGTCTATTTGAATAAATTTTATTTTGATTAGATTTGAGCATGTAAGGCAGGTCCGGATATTCTGAGTTCGAATCCCGGATAGGGTCATCATACATTTATTGGGGTTTTCTGTCTAAATTTTATTAATAACAGCTTAGAGTTGGAAAGTTGTGGTAGATTCACTGCTGTGCCTCGGAGAGCACGTAAAGCCGTTCACAGGTTTGATCTCTCACTGTTCGTATCGAATTGTCGTCCAACCGGAGTTTGAAAGTGAAATACATACATATGTAAAGTGTTTGCGCTTACATTTGTGTTTGCATACATATATATTTATGTAGTACGGTAACACACACACATATATATATACACGCACAATACCTATACATACCTACATGTCTCACCTTTCTAGGAAATAAGCTGTTTTTATTTCGACCTATTTCGCAAGCGAATCCGCGAGAAAAATCTAGCAATTTATATATTTTTATTATATTTAATACAAACCGATAATATTTGAGAGAGACAGCGAGAGGCGGTAATGTAAGTATGTAATGGCTTGGTTTTAAATAAAACACATTCCAGATGATACTGAAAACACACGTTTTAATAGATTGTCTCGCTTACCATAGTATTTCACAATTTAGCTAATTTATATCGTTTAAATACAGCGATGTTGAATGAAAATAATATGTTTTGTTTAATGGAATAAATTAGTCATTAGCTTTTGTATTGTCAGGTATCACAGATGCCTATTTTAGTTTGACAATATTTTGTACTACTTATATATCTTTACTAGTAGGTAAAGCTCAAGATGTTTTGTTTTTATGTTTGTGTGTTTTAATGCGCTTATATCTGGAACTATTATTCTGGTTTGTTTGGGGAATATTTTTTTAATTTTATAGCCTACTAGTGACTCACCCTCGCTTCGCTCGAGTTCGTCCCTACGTTGCTTCCCCATACAAACTTTCACCCCCATTTTTCACCCCCTTAAGGGATGATTTCCAGGATAAAAACTACCCTATGACCTTTCCAGGGTCTCAAACTATCTTTTTACCAAATTTCAACTAAATCAGTTCAGTAGTGGCATATTCGATACAAACAAACAAAAAAAACTAATTTTTCCTCCTTATAATATTAGAATAGACTAGCCTTGTTTTACTTTGATATCTGTATATCAAATGTCATCTAAATCTCTCCAACCATTTTAGCGTGAAGAAGTAACAAACATACACACATATACATATACTAACTTTTGCGCCCGTATTGATAAAGGTTTTAGTATCTAACGTCGCGTTACAACCCTTAGGGTATTTATTGGTTCAAGTACTAAATTAAGCATTTAAGTTTTCTTTTCAAAAATATTTCCTTTACATAAATAGCTATAGCAGTAGAGTAAAATAGTCGATTTAGATAAACTTCTTGAGAAAGGATTGGCTTTGATTTCCGTATCCCATCTTCAGATTGCAGTAACATCCTGTTCCGACGGTGTTTAAGTTTAAGATGTAATAGCCTTAGCTAATAGGATTTGAAATGGGTATATTATTATGTTAAGTTCATTTGAGAAATGATGTCAGAATTAAAAAGTCGCTTTATTTAGAAATTTATAAAATAAAATTATCTAACATGTTGTTATTTGTGAAAGTAATATATTAAGAAAAAAATTGTAAGTTACATAAATATTATAAGCATTCATAATATTTGCTTGTAAGCTAAAGTATAAAATAAATGCTAAAATAATAAAATAGACTAAGTGTTGCGTAAAAATAAAATGTATCAACATACATACACGCGTTTTATAACTATATATACTATCATTATATAAAGATTAAACTTTCATAAAATATAGATTGCAACAGACAGTGGCAACTCACTAACACGTTGGCGTAGAAGCCCAAACCCTTGTAAGTGTCAAACCCTTGGTATCTGAGAAACAATTAACAATTAAATATATTTAAATATATTCGACATTAACACACAGAACCATCTAGTTCCATGGTAAGCTATGAGGCCTATGTTATGGATACCAGACAGTTGATACACTACACATATATAACTTTAAATACATACATATTATAAATATAAACACCTGTAAGATTTTTCTGAGGGAATCATTTTTTACCTGATTCTGATTACCACTTGCCTTATGGTAAAAGAAAACATCGTGAGCAATCCTGCATATCTAAAAGAAACTAACTAAATTTAGAAAGATGTGTGAAATCTGCCAACTCGCACTAGACCAGCGTGGCGGACTATGGACTGATCCCCCTTGTAGGTATTGAAGGGAGCCTTGTACTTAGCACTGTCATAAATAAAAGCTTAATGTTTTTATTTTATTGGCAAAAGCAACAAAGCGAAATATTGTCCTCGCAAAGAAATTCTATAGAAAAAAACATGACTTAACTACATTAGGAAAATGAAAAAAATAAGGAGCTTTCCTTATAGGGCGATGGGCGTTCATTTTTCTGCGTTTTTTGCCAGCGCTAGCCGCAGCATGTGAGGGATGCCTTAATTTATCATTTGCAAAAGGTCACTGCTGAACCGCGCAATATTAATGTTGTTGTGAACAGCCAACAAATTGATACATTTATCTTAGATAATTATTCCAGCTTTTATATAACTTTTGGCTTCACCTAATTGAAATAAATGGACTCAGATGTAATGAAACGATAGTGTTTATTATGATATACTAGCGATTCACCTTCGCTCCACTCGGGTTCGTTAACGGTTTTTTTAACGGTTAGTATGGAATAGATAGACTATATATTATATGATAAATAGTGTATAGCCTTCCTTAATAAACGGGCTATCTAATGTAAAAAGATTTTTTTAAATCGGATTATTAGTTCCTGAGATTAGCGCGTTCAAACAAACAAACAAACTCTGCTTCTTTATAATATTAAGTATAGATTTGATTTTTTGAATAACCATGCAATGAGACAGTACGTCACCTTACTGATTATTTGTTCCAACCAAGAATACTTGGTGTACTGTATAATAATAGAGAGCTTTTTTCCTCTGTTGTAAAAACAAAGCTGCAGTTCTAAGATTTATATACATGTATAGATAAGATCTTTTCTGCTGTTTTAAAGTATAACGTGTATTTTATACCTTTAGTTCGTTTCGTATGGACAAAAAAACACTGAGACGATGAATTGATTACTCTATTATATTTTAACACCTCCAGGTAAATTTCTAAGAAATTAATTAAAATTCTAAGAAATCTATTGTTAACTGATACGCCGGCGTGTCCGCGGCCGTGGAGGGAATATTATAAATGTGAAAAGCCACTCATTTACTGACTAAACTCAAAAACCTAGAAAACTACTCAATATACAAAGGTGAAACCTGACAGGTAGGTTATTTGTTGGAGACCTCAACTAAAAGCGAATTTTGCGACAGGACCGAATTGAAAAGGTCTAAAAGCTATCGTAAACTTATATATACGTCCTATGTTTTTAACTGCTTCGGTAGTACATTCTTAGGTTTACGCGAATATTTGACATTTATAATATAACCATAATTTAAGATTTTTTCACTGATTTATTCTTATATCATTTCTAATATATATGTAATACTAGCGACTTACCCTTGCTTCGCTCGGGTTCGTCCCTAGGTACGTTTGAACGGTTAGTAAGGAATAAATAGATTATACATATATATATATATATATATATATATATATGTGTGTGTGTTTGTGTGTATGTCTGTTTGTCTGTAAAGGCTGAACGGATTTGAATGTAACTTAGTAGTAATATATAGAAACTTAGGTAGTACATGGACTGGACATAGAATAGCACGTAAGCTTCTGTTATTCACCTAAGGACGTTCCCTTACAATGCGAGTGTTGCTACCAAATAAGAAAATTCTACCATGCTCGAGTATCATAGTTTTTTTATGAAACACAAGCGGAATCACGCTTATTAAGCAGCATAAACTAAAGTCCATTTATTCAAATAACTTTATAATTCATACCGTCACAAGTAAAGTTTAAACATACTTTATACAATTCTAGAAAATTAAATAAATGAAATGTACCATTTGCGCTGTCAACATCAGTTTCTAATCTCTTCATGGCCTAGATTGCAACTGCAAGAATCGTTATGTTGGTTTTAAATCAACGTTCTCTGTCAAAGAAATGTATTTAATTCTATTTTAGTTTTTTTAAGAGCTTTTGTTGAATATTTATAGGATATTTATACATACATACATACCAGGGGAACCGACTTAACTTCAATAAAGTGTGTGATTTTTAGCTCATACGAACTATAAAAAACACAACTGAGTTTTTCTCTAGTTTCCAAAGTTTTTCGACAGCTATTTGATTTTTTCCATTATAAACTCTATTCAGGCCAAAACGAAGATTTTGAAATAAATATTGGTTGAATCGTTCCAGCCACTCTCAAGAGATAAAGTTATTTACTAATGAACAGCAATTTATTATTATTTATATTGATTTATAGTAGAAAATTAAACATGATAAAAACCGGTATACGTAACTATTTGTTCTATATTTAACCGTTAGTACAGATTAATCAGAGATAAGATATTTTTCCGCAGTAAAAAGTATCTTATATATTGACCCGGATAACCAGCTATCATCATCATCAAAATCTGTCGAGTGGTTTTCACGTGATGCGTTCCCAGACAGACAGAAAGACAGAAAAAAACTTTAGATTCGGCATTCGCATCGCATCGCATTCGGTATTCCAATAATATTTTGTCAGATTGTCCGATGTGTGTTTACCTCATCATGGTGGCCGGCAGTGAAACCAAGACATACAGGTGGCCTACTTCGGTGGATAATGTACCCCATGCGGGTTGCTCCTAGTACTTCTCCGACAGCAGAGTGGACCGAGGGAGCAACTTCTTGATGTCTTGGTCCTGCAAAGCCCCAAGACAGGGAGCCCTAAGTTTGTTTGGGTTTTTGTGGGTAGTATGGGCTTTCTAGCCGGTCAGTCCCACATACCAACGACAACTAAAACGGTCAGTACCAGTATGTACAGAGATGATATGTGTAAATGTATTTCCCAACATAAAAAAAATGGAGTCAAAGTGCTAAACACTTCTTAAAAGACTTAACACCTCGTCTTTGTACTTGTAACAAGAGAGCTGGCTCGTTTTTAGCCCAAAAAATCAGCATTGTCATTCAGCGGGAGATACGGCTAGCATTCTTACCACAATCCTACGCGGACATGACTTGCATAGTAATAATTAAGTGTATATTTGTTTTGTATATATAATTGTTAGCATAGTCATCATATTCTTACATCTTTTAATTTTATATATATATATATATATATATATATATATATATATATATATATATATATATATATATATATGTATTTACTATTATAATGAATTAAAATAAATGAATTAAAGAGGCAATAATAATGTGTTAAATAATAATTATTTATTAATTTGATTTATATAAATACGATGGCATTGATGGCAACATTCTTTTTTTGATTATTAAAAATCTATGTTACACAACTGTCATATTGACAGGGTGTGAGAGTGCGAGTAACGGTCTGGTGTGTTATTTTATTATTGTAAATTTAAATTATTTATAGTCTGATTTTTAATTCCACGGAAATATGACAGCTGTCATTCTTTGACAATTCAAATATCATTAACCTTTTCTGCTTTGTATTTTTTTAATATAAAATAACAAAAAATATGAAACAGAATTAGATCAAGTAAACTATATATTGCATGACATTGTAAATAGTCTTTGTTTTGTGCATTCAATGCACGCTAACTATAATGTAATTTTTTTAAGGGTAAATAAAAAAAACAGAGTAAAACAAAATATAAGAAATGAAAATATTTACTAATCATTATTACTTATATCATCCTTGTCGTCATCATCTACTCGGATTATAAAAGAATCACTCACACTATCCAGCAGATCATTAAGAGGGCACATTTTATCCTTTTCTTTTATAATATGGTTTATGCATTCTTGCCAAAAACAATAATAAAAAATCGTGAAAGATCGTTGTGGACCTGTCTTTTTGGGACTTTCCAATTCTTTTTGCCAATTGCAAAGATTTTACAAACAAATGGGTTTTCCTAAAAAATGGCTTGCAACCTATGTATAATTTCCTTAATAATTATTCTAACTTCTATAATATGATAATAAAAAAATAATTACCATTTTAGAGTTAACAATAATTTTTTAAGTCTAAGTTTTTCTAATTGAAACCTTAAATTCAAGAAAGGTTTATTTTTTTATAATGCTAAAATGCTTTCCGTTTTTAGTGACAATGTTTCAAAGCTGACAATATTTCTGAAATGTCAGAATTCCGCAGAATTAAAAATCAGACTATAAATACATTAATAAACGAATATAATAATTGGGTATTTCATTTAAAGTGCTATGCTTATTTATTTAAGACTATTTGTAATTTGCTGTACTGTAAATAAATCATGTATAATTTATTATAATAATATTCTGATCCATTTTAAATTATTTATTTTACATAATATAAAATTCACTCAAACATTTCATTTTGAGCTGTAAAAAATATTTAAATCTTTCAATCTCTCTCTTAACGTAAAATTTATGTTAGAGCCTAAATAAACACAACGCGCCCGTTTCACAACGTTATTGCTTAATGGACAAATTTAATCTTTAGATTATCTTGTTAGTAGAGGATTTAGCATTTTTTTTAATATTATTGACATTAGCATTTCGCCAAGTCATTTGTACCAGGATTCGATTACTTAGTGACAGATGGTACAAGTAGTCGAAGATAACGTCCTCCTAACGGATTTCAGTTAGGTTTACAAGATTTACTGAGACTAGCTACTTTCTGAGATTTTAATCTAGCTGATTTGAAAAATCTTATTTGCATTTCATATTATAAATGCAAAAGTTTTTGAGGATGGATGGATGTTTGTTACTCTTTCACGCCAGGACAGCAGAACGGATTTGCATAAAAATTGGCACAGAATTGATATTATAGTCTGGGTTAGTACATAGGTACTATTCATCGAGAAAAAATGTACGGTTCCCGTGGGATAGATTTGTTTTTTGTCTAGAACAAACCCGAAGCGAAGTGAGGATGAGTCGCTAGTATTTTATAATAACTAGACTAGACTTTCACGTTATATTTTTATTTATTGCAATCGAGTAACTTTTTTGCTGAATTTTGCTAATGTCAATTATATTTTTGGTTTTTCAAGTGTTTTTAAAGCCTTCCTTTTATAAAACTGAACTGACATGTTTTTTGCTTAGTCTATTGAGTATTTATACATAGCTGCTTTGATCCTAAAAGTCGTAGAGAGATGTTAGATAACCTTCCTCAAGATTTAAGATATTAATATAGATATAAAGATCTTTCTTCCAAATTCTATATATTTTTAATTAAAAAAAAATTATTTTAATATAACAAATAAATACTTTCCCATATAACAACTGGTACAGTTTTTGCTTTTTACAATGTGCGCGGAATTTTCAGCCATAAAAGTATCCAATAAATCTGCCAAGCGCAGTCAACGTTAAAGCGAAATAATATTACTACAAAAGATATTTTATATTTCACTTATTGTTGCTGCATGTAACATCCTTAGATGTAACGTTTAAATTAGTTTTTGTATAATATATTTTGCTTACTTTATAATTCAAGACACGTTTGGCTCAGTTTGTAGTGACCCTACTTACTGTGCCAGCGGTCGCGGGTTTAAGTCCCGCTGGGATGATTCATTTGTATGATGAGCACGAATGTATGTACTCCAGTCATGGGTGTTTATATTTATAATATGTATTTATAATATGTCCCAACATACTTAACATAATATTTATATTACATATTATATTATGCACTAGGGAGCCTATGTGTTTCTCCAAGTCATAGTATCTATAAGTTTCAAGTAAATCTGATTATAAATATTTTTTGGGTTGTATTATAACGTGTTTTCTCGTGAGAATGAGATAATCTCCCACTGTAAAAAGTAATCTATGTTACTCTTCAACCCTACAACTATCTCCACGTAAAAAATCACGACAATATATCACTCTGTTTTGACGTGAAAGAAGGACAAACAAACGAACTAACAGATTTTCACATTTATAATATTAGTATGTATTAATTAATATGTACACTGCGCAAGAATCGAATTCACATTCTCTACGTTACCAGGCACACCTAATACCATTTTTGCTCACAACATAGTAAACAAGTTTTCCATACAATTTACTATACCCTATAGATGGCAAGCAATAAAACTTTTTATTTCTTACGTCGAAAAATAAATAATAGCTTTGTTTGTTCGTCCTTGAAACTTTTTCGTACGATTATTTATTCCTTTATTCAGGATTGGCTTACGACCTGCTATTAACTACTCTTGCCTACTATCATAAGGCAAGATTTTATCGTATTGAGATTGAATGTTTCAAAAATTATATTAAGTTTAGACCTGAAAATCTTACTAACGATATCAAGCAAGTATACACACAACACTAGCAGCTCACACTCGCTTCGCAAGGGTTTGCCTCTAGAAACACAAATGTATCCCACGGGAACCGTACATTTTTCTGGAATGAAAAGTAGCCTATGTCTATGCCAAATTTTATTCAGTTCCATTTGGCTGTTTTGGCGTGAATGAGTAACAAACATCCATACTCACAATCTTTCATATTTATAATATTAGTATAGATTAGTAAGATTATTTATTATTATGTAGTATTATTTACACTACTAAAAATATTAATTAAATATGTGAAAATAATATATTAATTTTAAGAACACCATTTATGCCATCGGACTTGTCCCATTGCTCAAAGCTTCGGATTTAAAGCTTTTAAAAGATAAAATGTATCATTAGCTTTTATCTTTGCTAATCTTATAGCTTTGTGGTAAGATTTCGTATGGACGTTAACCACTGAAATTTACTATATGATGCTATTTTTCAATAATATTAAATATCTTCAATGTAAATAATAATTTAATAATTCAACCCTTTTTAGCGACGAAGTGCGTAACGTAAAGCGTGGGTCTCGATAATGTGAGGGAGATCAAGTATGTGTCATCACGTGACCACATATGAATTAGAAGACTTTATACGGCTTTCGAAAATTATTCTATGTTTTCAGATTTTATTATTTTATTATTTCGGATAATACAGACGGTGTTAACTATCTATATAGTAAATAGCTTTTGATACGTCAAAAATCTAAAATCACACTCATGAGCATGTTTCAAATGAAATGAAATCAAATAGATTTAATTATAAGCACTTTTAAATCGTCAACTTAATTTAAAGAAAGAATACGAAAAGATTTCCTCATAAATTTCTTTTCCTTACCAAAAAAGACTATATTATATAGTTTACCTATATAAAAAAAAAATTATATGTAAAAATATCGTACAAAATTTAAATTCGCAATGTATCAAGTGCACTAAGTATAAAGCTTCACAACACTGTATAAATCTACTTTAAATGGTCTTTATACGTGCAAATTGTTGAAGTATTCATACTCTACATGTTATGAACAAATTAACATCAATTTAATTCGTTTACTTATTTTGCTAACGAATATAAATATCATGTAAATACTGAGTGCTTCAAAATTAATTTAATTTTTTTTAATTTTTGTTACAGATGATGTGATTAGAAAAAACAACATGAAACATGAGGTCACGTAACTGAAGATGTATGGGAAAAGAATACTGGAAGTAAGATCTGAGACAGTAAAGAAGAAAAAAATGAAAGTGATTGATCACTTGATACGCTCCAATTTGTAACTAATGCAGCTAAAATGATCGTAATTGAGAACAAAGTACGGAGCGAGGTAGTTTGCTATAATGAAATTAGTGTAACGAGAGTCAAACGAGAGAGATAAAGGTAAATAAAAATTGGTCAAGTGCGAGTCGAGTTTGCACACGAAGGGTTCCGTATCATCGTACATATACTTTTTATTAATATGCCTTTTACTCTATGTATGTAGTATATTAACTTTGATGATCGATTACGTACGTTAAGAAAATATTTCATGTATTTTTATTTATTTTACTTGTTGTTATAGCGGCAATAGAAATACATACTCGTTGAACATTTGAACTCTCTACCTATTACGGTTCATGAGATACAGCCCTCTGACAGACAGACGGACGGATAGCGAAGGCATAGTAATAGGGTTCGTTGGCAACCTTCGGGTACGAAACCCTAAAAATTAGAATTTATTTCATCTAAGCTTTTAGATTAATTACTTTAGTTTCATTTAGGCTGTTTTTTCACTGTCTAGTCTTTTTAGTATAAAGAAAATGCTTTTTGTTTAGATTGATTACATTATTTGTGCTAGACAATTGTAGTAGTTTCAATTATACTAACACAATTGTATGGCCTAAAGCTAAATGTATAACTTTATTTGTTTCTGTGAATTAACCATATATATAATATGTGTTTATTTTTCTCATGTACACACATTACTAGAGCTTTTAACGCTATTCAGATCGAACTTTCAACTTTAAGTAGCATTAGTAGTTTCTTCATTTAATTTACATTAAATTAAATAAACCATTACTTCTACGTCTAATTATGACTTACATTACTTACATTTTATTTATAGCCCTTAGTCAGATTTATTAGGTAAGGTAAGCGCGGATTCGAGAGCGCATGCGATATTTTTTTTATGTTTAAATATAATTTTAAAGATGACGTCACAAAGGAAAATCATTTAAAAAATATATAAAAGAATTGGAAACCAACGACAATTTACTAATAAAATTTCAGCGTTTGAACCCCTCAGTTTGTTTAAGCAACGATTGTCAAGTTGCAAATTTAGAACTGTGTCACAAATTTCACTGCGCAGAGGTTAAGTGACAGTATTGAGTTGTTGCGAGGAAGTTGTTGGAAGGTGTGCGAATTCGAATCAAATATTCTATATATTTGACAATTAAAATTCAAATATCGATCTGGGATTTCAAATAGCTACCCTTTATGTCTGTAATACTCTTGTTTTGCTGTAAAAATTAAAAATCCAATTATTAAAAAACTGTATTTTTATTGTGCTCATTCGATTCGATAATAATCGATTATGATCAAACTTTAAGGCCAGATAATTTAAGATAATATTATAATATAATGATGTCCTGACCTCTCTTTTATGTTTGGTACAATACATAAATTTTGGCAAATTTTGTTACTAAAAGTACGTCGTCCAGTGCTTATTTGTCCAAAAGACCAATTTACCGAAAAAAATGATTTAGAAATTTTTAAATGTCAATTCTATTTTTTATTTAAATTAATCATTTATTTCAGGCAATATTTATAAAAAGATCTTAAATATGTAAACAGAGGCCCATAATATAATATATACCTTAAATCGATTAGTATTAATTACATATTTTACTTTTAAAAAGTCGAATCTTACAAATAAAGCTCTTTTTAATAGAGAAAAAAAGCTCTTTACTGTAAAGTACGACAAGTTTTGGTCGTTTGAACAAGTAAGCACTAAGGCGACGAGTAGCTTGAAATATGTTACTCCAGATGGTACTTAATTTCATCCAAATTCGTTCAACCTTTTTGCAAATAATCACAAACAGACACACATACAAATATTTTCATTTATAATATTAATATTATTAACAGACTACCCCATATGGATCAAGTAAACGCTACCCGCAACGGGACTAACAACGAGACGGGCGTCGATCCGGAATGGACGCAGGCAGTAATGTTCAAGCTGCGCACAGCCGTGCTGCTACTTATAGTGATCATGGCTGTGTTGGGGAACATGCTAGTTATTGTCAGTGTTATGAGACATAGGTATGTTGGTTTTGACCGATTCCAAAGTTAAGAGGTACTTTGTATTTACTTTTCTAGAAATAATTTCATCCAGAAAAAAATATATGGAAGATCGCATTTAACTAAAAATATTATTTGTATAATTCAAATAATTTATTTAGTACTAAATCATTACTTACATTTTTACTAAATATCATGTCTACTACCCGATCTAATTGAGAATACTATATAATAATTGAGAGTATGTGCGCAAACTCAAGAGCCAAGTGCACTTTCTATTTCTTCCACAAAAAGTCCGAAGTCTGCTACCGTACTAGCTGACTACTTGACTAAAAAGGCAGTCATCGTTATAATAATATTAGGAGTCTAACTAGTTCAAAGTTGTTCATGATGGACTGTCTTAATAAAGTTGCAGTTCATTCAGTTACATATATTCAAAATCCAATATGATCTGCATTATATGCTTATAAAATGGTCTTCCACGTTATATGATGTTTAAATTATTATTTTTTTATAATTATATGTGAGTTATAACGTAATAATATAATAATATAAATTATTCTTTTCAGAAAACTTCGGGTCATAACGAACTATTTTGTAGTATCGCTAGCATTTGCTGACATTCTCGTCGCGATGGTCGTAATGCCTTTCAATTTTAGTGTGCAATTTTATAATGAATGGATATTCGGTCAAGTGATATGCGATTTGTGGAATTCGTCAGATGTATACTTCACTTCGACGTCGATTTTACATTTATGCTGTATATCCGTCGATAGATATTATGCTATTGTAAAACCTTTGAAGTATCCGATTAAGATGACGAAAAAGGTCAGTATTTTAGTAAGTTTCATATTCAAGCACTATCCTCATACTTCTAATGATTGCGGCGTACAGTAATCCCAAATTAAATTTAATTTTTATTTATTTTTTATTTTTTTGATACCATAGATTTCAAATTTGATTATACTTGAAATTTGTACAAAAATATTGTGAGTTTAAATATTTTTTAATTATTTTGGAGCCGATTAAAAATATTTTTTTTTTATGTTGGGATATTAACACACAATATATCCAAAGATAATATTTAGTACATACATATTATGTGCATATATAGCTATACATGCTTTATTATATCTAATATTTATACAAATAAATTGTTTAAATGACCTTAAAGTAATAACAAGTATAAAAGGTTTAAAACCTCAAATTAAATTTTAATTTTAACTTGTAAGTCTATTAAAATTACAAACTTGAAGCGTATTATCTATTTAAGTGTATTTGTTCAAATAATCGTTTTGTAAACTTTTCTTTGTTAAAGATTAGTAGGGTTACTTAAAGAAAGCTAACTTTAAACGTTTAGAAATTCTAACAAAATTTTACAAGCCATATATAAGTAAGCCAAGTTTTAATAGCAAAAAGCTTTTAAAGGCACTATAGATAATATTTATGTTGTTAATTCTCATTTTGAAATATAGCCTTTATCATGCACGATAGTTTTATCTAGAAGCAAATGATTTCGCTTAAGCAAAAGCATGGCATTGAGAACTGCTACATAGAATCCATTATCCTAAATTCACCTGAAAGTGGAGAATTCAGTAAAAGCTTTAAGTTTATTCTATCTCCTCACTTACTTTGACATTATATAACCTGGTTTAATTATGTTATCGCCGCTTACTTTCTTCAATATTAAATAATATGGAGATGTGCCAATTATTATTATTATTATTATTAACTTGCGATTTTCCCTCCCTTCACTCAAGTGTGTCCCTTTTTTTTTTTTTTTTTAACGTTGGGAAATACATTTACGCACGAGGTGTGGGACTCACCGGCAAGGCCAGTACTACCCACTAAAACCCAACAAAACCTTCTCCCGTCTTAAAGGGGCGTCGCAGGATCGCTTACGCATTCAACTACGACGCCCCGACGGCAGGTCTGCCGAAGCAGACCACAACAACCACGGGGTTGCTCCACAGTCCACTCTGCTATCAGAGAAGTACCAGGAGCAACCCACATGATACACTGCCCTCCGAAGAGGACCACCTCCCACCGCCCACCGGAGTGGGCCACCTCCCTGTGCGTTTCTTGGCTTCGCGCCCGGTTGGGTTGCCGGGCACTACTGAGCCCCCCCACCACGACAAGGTGAACGCACGTTGGGGGGGACTCAAGTGTGTCCCTAGCCTAACGCCCATGTATTACTCCAGATCATAATCTATCTATGTACTGAGTTTTATCTAAATCCGCCCAACCATTTTAGTACATGGACAAACAAACACAAACACATGCAAACTTTTACTTTTAAAATAGTAGTCCGATTAAAATTAATTATCTTTTGCAGATGGCATTCGTCATGTTAGCAGCAACGTGGCTTAGTCCAATAACAATATCTTATGCCCCAATATTTATGGGATGGTACACAACCAGTCAGTTCTTAAGAGAAAGATCACCAGACCAGTGCGAGTTCAAAGTCAATAAGCCATATGCTGTAATATCTAGCTCGATATCCTTCTGGATACCTTGCACCATCATGATATTCACCTATCTAGCTATATTCAAGGAAGCTAATAGACAGGAGAAGGCACTTCATGCCAGAGCTGGTAATGCTATGCTAATGCATCGCCATTCGAGGGAAGTTGGCGATAAGAACGGGGCATTACATATCAACGCTACAACTCCCACTAAAGACAGAAATATACTTAAGATGAAAAGAGAACATAAAGCGGCGAGGACTTTAGGAATCATTATGGGAGCTTTCATCTTATGCTGGCTGCCATTTTTCCTGTTTTACGTATCAACATCTTTATGTGACTCGTGTGAATATCCTGAAGTCGTGACAGTTATAATGTTTTGGACTGGTTATTTTAATTCTGCATTGAACCCGATTATTTACGCGTACTTTAACAGAGACTTTCGTAATGCATTCAAAAATACGTTAGCGTGTGCGTTTTGTAGCTTCTGTCGTCGACGAGCATCAGATTTGGAGGCCATGGAGAGGTTAGACAGACGAGGTTCTGCACAATTAAGGGTACCTGTCCCTTCAAGACGTGCGTCAGATTTGGCGTCCCTTTGAATATCGCCAAATTTCGATCAAGTGACTGCCGTGTGACGGGCCTAGTGATCCAACGAAATATATAAGTGAATGTGAAACGATTGTAAATATTGAATTCGATAGTTATATATTAATATAGTGTAATTATTTTGCCTGACAACTTATGTTTGAATTTATTTTTAGGTAAGTAGTAGTAGAAATTTGTATATTGCCTGTAAATAGTTTTTGTATAGATTTTAAAATTAGTATTCCAAAAGCTGTAGGCCTAAAACTTAAAGTTTTATACACTTGAGGCCAAAATAATTGTACATATTAGACTTATATGTAAATAGTATAGAGATTTAGTGTATATGTGTCATGATATAAATATATCTAATTTATTATTATAGAACGTAATATTTATATTAGTTTATAAAGAAGGATTCATAGCAATAAGTAGTATAATTTATTTTAGTTCAGATTTACTTGCTTTTTAACAGTTATTGTGAAATGGAACAACCTATATTTTTGAAGAAAAAACACAACCTTTCATATTTATTTTCAGTTATATTTAATATTAGAGTTAGCAATTAGAAAACAAAATCGACATTAAATCTAGTATTTGACAATCCAAGACTTAAAAATCTGCATGCCTCTTTAACTGAGAATAGCAATAAGCATAGATAAACTACGAAAAATTACGTATGATATCAAAATCTATCTATATGTTTGAAATAGTCCTTATTTGAAAATTTAAAACCATATTTATACTATTGGTAACTTTTCGAAATCCAGTTCAAACTAAATAGTAAGGGCGCCGAATTCTTTAGTATAATGTACGAATAGGCCCCTATTTAGAATTCTGAAAATTTCTTAGAATGATAAGGTATAGAACTCATCAATTCAACTTCAAAGTCCGTTTAGTAATGAACAGGAGAAAGTTTTTGTTCAATTTAATTTGAAATCGTACCAATAAAAACCCTTTACTTGGTAAGCGGTAAATCTCTGTAAATAAACTTAAGATTGTAGATAAATTCGTAGGTTTAAATTAATTTAGAGATTATACAGGGTGGATGGTGATATTGTCATAAACGAAAATAATGATAATAAAATCTTATTTTACTTTCACTAATTTTTCCAGATACAAATATTCATAGTCTGTATTATATAGGGTATACAATATGATTATTTAAATTTAAATCACCATTTTCACATCCTGTATAATTAATTCATTTAAACATTAGTAGAGTGATATGATAATGATTATGGGGACAAATAACGCTTCAATAGAAAAAAATCGAGTTTTAAAGTAATCGTTGTTCTAACTATAACAGACCGTTTAGATTTTGATGTGTTTGTGTCGTGTTGATAATAATATGTTTATTATATAGTCATTGTAATACTAACCTAACTTAATCGATTTGCGAATCTTTTTGAGCAAAATGCCATAAAAAAATTTTTCTAATGAATTATTAGAATTCATTGAAAAATATAATATATTTCTAAATTTTCTCCCTATTTAAATGTAAAACTAGCTGTGAATATAATAGTCAAAAATTGTACTTTCTTGAACCTGTTGTATACAATCGAAAGACAACTTTGACACCTTCAAATTAATAATAATTAAGCTTAGGCACAACGTTAGTTCCTTAGTTATAGTTATATGAGACCTATAGACGGATCAACATATATGATTCATACAATACCTATAGACAGAAACCTTAACTTCTATTCTGTTTATATAATTATATAAATATATTTAATCCGGATACTTATCTAACCTAGAACATTATGCATCTTCTAAAATTTAATCTAGGAATAGCAGGTTCAAACTAAAATACAATATATATACATAATAATATGTATACACTATACAGCATGATATAGTGTTACCTCTATTTGACTTTTTGATGGTAGATTGAATGGTATTAGCATTTTAGCTCAAAATTCGTAAAGCATATCGTGTTTTGATATTTTTGATGTTCATCTTTAATCCTCATAAATCTGTCTGTCAATGTCCGTATAGTTCTTCGCTTGAAATTCTGCGATCTCATGTCTTTATATTAGAGGCTGTATAAATTAAATTGTTAAACGATAATATATAGTCCAGTATTACCTATGACTTAATACTTTAAAAGTAGCCAAAGACTAGAAAACTTCAGTGCTTAATATTACTACTGTAATTTCTTTGTAATTAAAAAAAAACAATTGAACTTCATACAGCCTTTATGAGACGTAGCTATTAAATGTCAATGTGTCTTCCTTTGAAATAAGTATAAGGCTCAAATTGTAAAGTATTGAATAAAAATTATAGTGATATTAACAAAATTAACACAACCTATATAATTGTAATATGTGTACGTGTAATATCTATTTTCATTTTAAGTGTCTTGGACTGTATAGGGTTGCCACCTATTATTAATGTCCAAGTATTAAAAAAAATGTTTTGTTTTTCTGAAATTTTAAATGATAATAAAAAAGCTTTTGGCTATATTTTGTTACAAAAAGACAAGGAACGGTTCATAGCCTCGTAAATTTACTAGCGAGTTTTATTGTAAAATATCTGTATGTTTAAATACATAATCACTTGGATTATATCCAGCAAGTTTAACATTGCCAATTCAAAACTGGAAGCGTTTAAAAAGGTTGGTGATTTTAAATAAAGTAATAGTATACTTGATGCTTATAAAATACATTTTTATATTATGAAGTACAGTCAGCAACAAGCATTCATAAACATAACATCAGAAAGTACAGGTGGCAACAGATAAGTGTAAAAAAGTAATAATAAATGGTTGTGAATCTTTTAGATATAACAACAAATAAAGTCATATCTTATTATAAATGTGGATGTCGAATGAAATTAACAACCCGAAGTTTTATTTATATTTAATTCATTTACCCAATTGAATTTCGTTTATTCGGTTGAATCCGTCCAACTTAATATTATATTGATCATTCAATGTTTTGCTCGATTTTAATAGATATTTGTCTACAATTTTTGATGTTTTATGTAAAATGGGAAAATTATCTGGAAATGAATGTTCATGACAGGAATTATAAATTTTATTGTATTAGCTTCTTTCATAAACTTTAAACTTGTAAATATTTTGTCTGCGTACTTATAAATCTCATAGAAGTCTTGAATTGAACTAATATAGCCAAGTTCAATGTTCACAGCAATATATAATATTAACTTTATTCGTAAGTAGATCAGTGTATAGCCTAGATATTTAATGTAACCATTTGAGTTTAACTTAATATTCAAAATAACGTAATGAAAATTCTGACTTGACTAAAGACACATTTATTAGTGTATTTTTCTTATTTACTAAGGAGTCGTCTTTGTACATCAAATGTTTTTTGTATATCATAATAATAAATTTAATCCCTCCACGACCGTAGACACGCCGGTGTGTCAGTTAACAATAGGTTTCTTATAATTTGAATTAATTTCTTAGAAATTTACCTGGAGGTGTTAAAGCATGATAAAATCAATTACAAAAAGTTTATTTTGTCTAAACCAGATCAGTTCAACCAACTAATTTATTTGAAGGTACGAGATTGCGTGGCTAAGCTATTCTGTATATTTTTCACGTTTTGAATGTATTTTGTGGCGTTAACGTATAATGATTAAAACATAGAAAAATATTTGTATGAATCATACAGATATTCACCTAGTCTTATATGTTGAGCCACAGAGTACGAAAAGGAAAAGATACCGGAAGCAAAGGGAGCGATAAGTCACCTATTTGAAGGCAAAAGACTTCCCTTTATGGGTACAGCGTGAAGTTATCTTAAATTATATTTCTTTAGCTACCTAGGCTGTGATACTTTTATTAATGTTAGTTGACTTTACAAAGATTTTGCTATTTTTTGTTATCTTCTTCAGAGTTTATTTAAATAGTGTAATTGCCATGTTTCCTTCGTAGTATTCTATCTCAAACATAACTAGAATCGTTGTAAATATTCTTTAAATGATAGCAAATATATCGTCATATAGCGTATTATTGTCAATATAATAGGGATGTTTAAATTATTTCGAATTTATAATCTTATTACGTAACATTTGTTTGAATATAGGTCTTTAAAAGTGACCTGAATGTTTATTTTGTATGTTTTGTTTATATTTTATATAATTAACTAGTTTTTCAATGCTAAGAATGCTGTAATAATAGAAAAGACAATTTGTATTATTACAGCATGTTGACTCTATAGTAGTTGCAGAGATTAATCTCTTAACACAAACGAACATATTTTTTCGTACATGTATAATAGAGATAGCATGTATTTTATGATACAAAAAAAATGTGACCCTCTTGGAAGTTCATAGCCATTTGTTTATTGATTGATTATTATTTATTGTTACTTGAATGTCGATTGTATTGATAATGTATGTATATCTTTATTTATTTTTTAATATACACATGTATAAGTAACTATTTAGATTAATATTCCCAAATATTACATAAATTGAAATAATTTTAAGACAGAGATCGTATTTATAGAACGAATTGTGGAATCGGTTAAACTCTGAAACTAATACATACCTTAACGACACGTTTGGCACAGTTTGTAGTGATCTTACTTGCTGTACCAGAAGTCGCAGGTTCGAATCCCGCTGAGGGTATTCATTTGTGTGATAAGCAGTATTCATTTGTGTGATGAGCAGTATATAATATATGAAAATTGCACTAATGTTCCTTAAATAACCGTAAAGCGGAGGATTGTTTAAAAATACATCTCTATGAACAAGCATTTGCTTTTAAAGATTCTAAGAACCCAGCTAGTTTCAATTATTGAAATACTATGTCTAATAGAAAATTGGAAAATGTTTAGAATTAACATACATAATATAAGTATGTTATATGTTATCTTATATAGTGAGAACGTGTCATTCTTATATATTTTGAAGTTTTGTGTTAGCTGAAAAGCGAGCGTAAAGTATTTAATTTTAAAAGATATTTGGGATGTTACGTAATAAGAATATAATTAGCATGGTGATTTAATCTACGGGTAACACCCGATATGTGCGTGTAATCAAATGCTTTTTGCAAAATAAACAAATTGTTTCATATATAATATCTGTATAGTTTTATTTACTGTCCTTCAATCACTATTTTTAGTGTTTTCGTATTTTAAGCCAAAATTTAGTTTTTAGTAGCTGTTTGTTATATAATTATTAGATACTACTGAATCATTTGAAGTTCTTTTGAACTGTTAATTTAATTGAAAGAGACTCAGTTTAGTCAGCTTAGAGGAAACTACTACAGGCTCGGAAAATGACCGAGAAGGACCGGCTGTTCAAATTTATAACGAATTTGAAATTAAAATTCAACATTAAATCTATACAAACATAATAAATGCAAAAGTAAATCTGTCTGTTTGTCTGTTACCTTCTCACGCTTAATCTGCTGAACCGATTTAGACGAAATTTAGTATGGAGATAGTTTGAGACCTTTAAAAGAACATAGAATAGTTTTTATCCCGGAAATCATCCTTAAGTCAACGTGAAAGTAAGGTTTTTCAAAGCTAATCATTATAAATAATACACTTCTTGGAAAAAATAGAAAAATCGGGAAAAACTGATAGTGCGTTTGGCTACAATATTAAATAATAATAAATATTAAAACTTGGATGTTTTGTTTGTCTGTCTGTCTGGTCAGGTAAAAATGGAATATAATATCTCAATTGACTGAAGTATTTATTTTCAAATCGGTAAAAAATGGTGGTGGAACTAACTCCCTTGGTAATCCCACATACATTGTGTGTGGGGATTCAAGTCATAGTCCGCAACGCCGGCGAAAAACCGGTTATCCAATTTCAAAATTATTTAGGTTTTTTGTCATGTCAAATATTGAAACCCAGGGTTTGAACCCGTCAACTTAGCTTTTCAAGCAAGCGACCGATTTTGCATTTATAATATTAATGAGAATGTTACATGTCAGTTCACGTTCTTGTCTATAAATTACATAATGTAGGATAAAAATATTACATCGTAAATCTGTTGGATTTACATGTGAATGAGGCTCGAAATTATGGGAGCTTATCGCATATAATTTTTTTGCATATTTTTCATATAAATTGTGTGAAAGTCTTCATATTGATGAGACAAATATTTATTAGCTGTCAGCATGTTATCTGCTACATAAAGCAATCCAAATGAACGGTGATAAAATTGATGGGTAATGTTCAGTCAAGTTTTATTTAAATGGAGGATATTAAAAATTAGTAACCAGACATCAACATTAGTGCCAATTAGGCTCTGAATTTGAGTATATGAACCAAATTACGCCCAAAATTGTTACTTTAATACCTTTTTATATGTACATTATACACGCGGGACTCAAAATAGAAATTTTCAAAAGATAAGTACTTTAATTGCTATCTTTATAAACACTAAAAAGGAATTTTTGAAAATTCATCCCCTAAAAGTAAGTAAAGGGATGAAAGTTTGTATGGGAACTGGAACTAGAAATACGAAAATTGATGTTCAACCTCATTATATTGCCGATGAGAAATACCATCAGAGTAGTAAGGAGTACTTACAAAATCCTTTCTACACGTAATGCTCTAAAAGGAGTTTATAGTATTGGAGGTGTTTGCTCAAAACATATTATCTTATAATATTAAATGAGCAATGCTTGTATATATAAATTATGAATTCATTTCGTGTATCAAAAAAAATCGGCTGTAACGATTTGGTTTAATTTTTCATTTAGATAAGGTTATGTTTTGTAAGTTTTCCATCATCTTTTCCGAAAAATCCAAAAATCGCCGATGGAAGCGCTGTGGGCCAGGTACTGTGTACAATACAATATGTAATAGCATTTGCCAGTGATTGATACTATATCAAATTTCATTAGATAAGTGTATTTACTGTACAAATATAATCAACGGTGGTCTAACTGAGAGGACAATAACTCCATAAACCTATCAAGAATATTGTCTACAATGCTATAGATACCAAATTCAATTCTCGTATCAGGTATTTATATTTATAAATAGACCACCGTTGATTATATTTGTACAGTAAATACTTAAATACGACCAATCGTAAATACGAACCAACTCAAATCGTTTAAATTTTAATACTAACGAATTACATATTATTAGGTACTTCACTCAGATGCGTTACAAAGTGTTTTTCATATTTATAATATTACTAGCAACTCACCCTCGCTTCTCTGAGGTTCGTCCTTAGTGAAAAACAAATTTAAATTCAAAATATTTTACTCACCATTAAATTATTACAATTTTTCACTGAACGTCATGAGTTACTACCAGTCGGAAAGAAGAAGCCTCAGACCTGAGAAGAACTGGCGAAAGAAACTCAGCAATTAATATAATCTCCGTGCCAAATTTCATCTAGATCCGTTCAGCCGTTCTGGAGTAATTAAGTAACAAACATCCATCCATCCAAACTTTCGCATTTATAATATTTATGAGATTACTCATAATTGTATAATGATATATGATATTAATGTTGTGTGTGTTTACACAAATTACCCTTTATAATAACTAGCGGCTCACAGGTACAAATTTCGAAACCATAATGGTAGTGTTATTTATATTACAGAAATGCACTTCTCATTCAAGAATTCTATAAACTGTTTAAAAAATTACCACAGACTTTGTGAAAAGATACACAAATAATACAAAAGGTACCTATAGACGTACTTGAGTGAAGCTGCTCGCTAGTTATACGAGTATGTAGCTTTTCGTCCATTTTGCCATTGATTGAACTAGATTGGAGAGTTATCGTAATATTTGATACCTAGGTAGTGCAAATAGAATCTAGATTAAGATAAAGGCTGATAATACATAATGGGATAACCTACCTCTATCAACTACGGAAGGAAAGGCGTAGCGTGAAGATGTTTATTTACAGTTAATCTTTGTTTTTGGGTGCAGTCCAAGGATCTTTTTGATGTAAGTGCCTGTGATAAGCTAATGCTGTAATGGACTCTTTTGATTTATGTTTAAATGTTTATTAGTGTACTATTGTATCGTTGGTCTAGTGGCTAGCATGTGCGACTGTAGATCTGGAGGTCCTGGGTTCGAGTTGCAGAGCCAAGTAAGGTGATGTACACGTATAATAATATAAAATATACAAATACAAAGTGAAATATGTATGTACATGAAATATTTTTTTAAAAACAAAGACTGTGTTCAGAATATATATTATAGTGTACAGATAGACTCCAAAACAATAGTTGTTGATATTTTTGTCTGTTTTTCTGTATATCGGTTTGCTTATCAGGCAACTTACTGAACGGATTTTGACAAAATTTTGCATATTGAGCAAAGCAAGGGTGGGTCGCTAGTATATAATATATCAATAACTAAACTTGAATCGATATGAAATTCTGCGGCCCGCAGCCTGTCTTGTTAGCCATTAGACCACTAAAGCCACTAAAGCAACTAAGATTTGAATATAAGTACCTAAATAGTTAAAATAGGAAATTTTTTAACCGACGAAAAAAAAGGAGGAGGTTCTTAATTCGACATGTATTTTTTTAAATTAACATTAAACAATACTTTATCAAATTCAATTACGCTAATGTGTATAGAGTGCAATATTATAATAGGATCCATCTAGTTACACAAAATGGATACAGTTGGAGACAAAATTTCATTTCACCGACTTCAAAAGAGAGATATCTTAGATAGTTATTAATAACATTAATTGATAATAATTATTCACCAATAATTTCAAGTAATTAAAATTTTTCCTTACCTCAAAAGAACAAAGCTCACCAGCAGACATATAAAATACATAAAATTGTGATTTTCACAAGACGAGTCATATTTAATTTTG
Source organism: Brenthis ino (assembly GCA_921882275.1). Taxonomy (NCBI): domain Eukaryota; kingdom Metazoa; phylum Arthropoda; class Insecta; order Lepidoptera; family Nymphalidae; genus Brenthis; species Brenthis ino. Next base: position 14,353,790 of record OV170222.1, read on the forward strand.
TTGGGTAATATTAAATGTTCTTAAGCGAGAAGCCTCTTAATATAAGTACGGTTTGTTAAATTTAAATCACTTACAAATGGGAAGAAAAGTCATTTTCGAGTTAAATGTCATTAATTTTTGTGGTGGAGGTAGAATATTCATTGGGTGACTTATTCAATTAAACAAAATTAATGAAAAAAAAAACACATTTAACTCGTCATTTTTTTTTACATTTAAAAGAAATGTTAGAATGGAAGTCGGTGAGGAAGCTACCACCAGCTCGAAAGGCAGTTTACTCGTTAGTGCTCTCTTAATTAATAATCTAGACATATACTAAAATTTTATCTGGGTCAAATCTGTACATTAAATATTTTTTTTTTGAAAATCTTATTGGAATATTCATTATTATTGATACAGAGGCCGAATCTATGGTTTTTATATTTTTTTTTCTGTCTATCTGTCTGTCTTGGAACGCATCACGAGAAAGCCACTGGACAGATTTTGATAAAATTTGGTATATTAGTAGCTGGTTATCCGGGTCAACATATACGAGTATGTAGAATACTTGTTATTGTGGGAAAATATCTCATCTCTGACAAATCTATACAAAACGTTAATAATATATTTTACACACTGGTATACAATAATTATATACTTTTTCTACATGAGTATTTAGTATTATATATTTAGTATAATATATATTTTCAAATTAAAAACTGCTTAGTACTAAATGTTCATATTACAATGAACTATTATGTTTGTAAACATAAGCTTTCTATTCCTTCACTACCAAACTTCAGTGAGACGTCGATTATAATTATTCGATAAAACCGGTAACAAATCAGCTGCAGGATCGGAGACAGGCATTAAATCTTATATTTTGATGGAACGGTGAGGCATGACTAAAGAGACCAGAATCACAACTAACCAACCTCGAATTTCTATTATTATTTTTTTTGATTCGGCAATTATAAAAGCTTAAAAGATTATAAGAGCTAAAAAGCTCGAACTTTACTCAAACCCAAAAGAGAGTAAAGATTTTGCCAAATCACGATATTTTATCATATCAGAGAAACGACAATTCAAAATGACTACTATATAAGTTCATTTAAATTAATGACCAGCACGAATGTAGGTTTAGATTTCCCAAGAGATTTACTATAACCTAGGTTTCGGGACGTGACAATAGATCAAGACCTAAGATATTTGACGACAGGTTTGGCTCAGTTTGTAGTGAGTGACCCTACTTGCTGTGCCAGCGATTGCGGGTTCGAGTCCCGCTGGGGGCATTCATTTGTGTGATGAGCACGAATGTTTGTACTCCAGTCATTGATGTTAATATTTATAATATGTATGTATTTAAAGTTATATATTATGTGTAGTGTATTAACTATCTGGTATCCATAACACAAGCCTCGTAGCTTACCATGGAACTACATGGTGATGTATGTTAATGTCCCAACATATTTGTTATATTTATTTATTGAGAAAAGTTTGTATTTGAGATGAAAATTACAAATATATCAGTCCTAGCAACGCACTTTGTTTCACCCAAACCCTATATTCATACTGTGTTTTTGTTAACTTGAGTCTTAAAAATATTCCCAGATAAATTACAGCATATCATTTTCTCGCCCTTAAATTCAAATTTAAAATATTTTATACAGAATTAAATTATTACAATTTTTTACTAAACATCATGAATCTACTACCAGTTTGGAAATAAAAATCTTTAGTCCTGAGAAAAACTGACGAAAAGTAGGTACTGAGATATCTCTATCCCAAAAAGCTCATGATTTGGGGCTCCCTTATTTGGTTCAAGAAGGACAAAGAAATATACTTTAACATATTTTATATAATTTGGCATATTCTATTTTTAGTTGAAATTTCTAAGTTTTATAGCTCACCAACAATTATTATACTAATGACTTATGTATGTACATACGAACACAGAAGTTGCGTCTCTAGGTACGCTTTGCAACTTGTTACAACATATCGATTGTTCTTTATATAGGTACGTATGTAAAAATAAAATTAAAATAGTATGTATATTTTTATTGTTTGGTAGATGATGAGCATCTTATGGCAATTTATAACTAACAGTAGCCTATGTGTTACTTATCATCTACATTATGTGTATTAAATTTCATCCAAATCTTTCCAGTTCTTTCAACGTAAAGCAGTACTAAATACACACACATAAACACACACACACACACAAACATTTTCCTATAAAATGGTAGTGTGATTTACACCAGTCCGTAAGCGTGAGCAGTACCGCCCATTTCACGCATACATGGTTTTCGTATAAACGGTTCTGTGACTGTTAAGTGATGTAGACGTTAATTTGCAAGCTTTCACACGATACCTAGATACTGTGATGAATGTACGAAATAATTGAATACATTGTTATGAGTACACGTAATGACCAGTAAATTCATTTTAATTTACTAAGTTATGATAGCTCAGCGAGTTCGGCTACAGTTTAAATGTTACGTACTATGCGACACGAGTTCAAATCCCACGCGCGGCTTACTTTTCTTGATTTTGTTAATTTTTAGCTATTGTGTCGGTAAGTGTCTTTTTACTATAGGAATGACATGAGATAGATGATTGCGGTATAAGGAGCGAGCCGTGATGAACGTGTGCTCGGTGTCCACATCCTTAAGATTAAGTTTATGCAATTTGTGATCGTTTTGAAGATCGTAGTAAGAAATATTTATTTCGTTAAATTTAATTCATTGCCGTAACGAAATACGAAGTATATAAGTAATATACCTTGGGAATAATTGTGCACAAAAGGGGTAAGTGTATCATATAAGTTCATTTGACCGTTAGGCACAGCATGATGCAATATTATCATATTATGTCTCAATATGTGTATTTTCTATTTGTAGCCTAACGTAACGCCCTTAAGGTGCTGGAATACAATCCCAATAAGAATCCCTGTAAACTGGGATAGCCGTGGCTAGGTTTTGGCAGAGTTCCACGCAAAGGCTGTGATCAGCTGTGCAGCCCCAAAAAACTCTCCTGGCGCCCTTCATATTCTTTAGATCTAAGTAGCATTATTATAATTTGTAAATAGCTAGGTTAAGTATTACTTGTAGTTAGTTTTATTAGTACCTATTAGTAAATTGTTATTTGTGTAGCCTTAGAATCTAATATAGTGTTGTAAATTTGTACATTCTTTTATTTTAATAAGGGAACCCATAACAAAATGGCGCCCAACGTGGGGCCCGAATTACACGACCCATTGCGCCGTCTTAACCCTCACTGGAAATATTTTACAATAACTATTAAAGTGGATACGAAATAATATCATCATACTACTAGCTTGGAATCAAATGGTCCTTATTTTGAATCATTTTGTTAAAATATTACAACACCAATTATGATAACTTTTGATTACAAGTTGAGCGCAATATTAACGTACATTTTCAATGAGGGGAACTTTAGAAAGCTCTCTTAGACAAAGCCATTATATTGTTGAAGGACCTAGAAGATAAAGATGACATAGAGGATGGTGACAATATAACTCCGGAAATGAAAGAGGCATTACAGAATTCCTTAGGTGAAGATAGCAAAATAATTTTAAATGAAATTGCAGAGGATGCCCCTTCGTCAGGTAATGTTCCTTCTACGTCTAAAGATAATACAGTAGGGGAGGATTTCTTATTGCGGAAGCAAAATTTTGGTCATAAAAGAGTTAGTTTTGCACAGGATGAATTAGATATTCAAACTTTTCCCAGTCCTAATCATTTTAATAAATTATTAAATTCTACATCAGCTGATGAAGGTAATTATACTCGCAAATTAAAACTAGTTCCAATAAGTCAATGGGGTGTACAATTTTCTGGGGATAATAGTTTCAGTGTTAATGCTTTTCTTGAGCGTGTAGATGAACTTAAGGACGCCAGAAATGCTACTGATGATGATTTATGGAGGCATGCTATAGATTTCTTTAGAGGTGATGCATTAATTTGGTTTCGCGCAAATCGCCAGAATGTTGATAATTGGAATGAACTTGTAATACTACTAAAACGTACATTTCAGTCTCCTTATTACCAGGAAGAATTACTGCTGGAGGCTAAATCTAGGACCCAAGGTAAAAATGAAGGAGTGCTAATCTTTGTATCCGTCATGCAGAACTTGTTCAACAGGCTCCCTAATAAAATTTCAGAAACTGAACAAATTATGATAATCGTAAAAAATCTTCAGCCATATTTTCAGAGGGCAGTATGTAGAGACATTTTTACTTCTATTGCTGATTTAATTAATATTCTAAGGATTATCGAGAGAACCAAGATCAATTGTGACAATTTTCAAGAGCCAAAGACAATTATAAGTTCTTTGGAACCTGATTTAGCTTATAAACCCACGTTGGCTTTAAAAGAGACAAAAGAAATTTTAGAAATCAAAAATAAAATTCCAGATTCAACCCGTAATAAAATGAGATGTTGGAATTGCAGGGAAACTGGACACCTATTTCGGTCGTGCTCCATGCCTAAGCAGCGCTTATTTTGCTATAAGTGTGGTCGTTTTGGTGTAACGTCATCGAGTTGTATTTGTAAGGGAAACGCCACAGGGGAGAGGCAGGAACCTGCCAAGTGATCTTTCCCCTTAAACAAGAAAACAAAGATTGGCAGGACTGGCTAGCTTTTGTACACAACTTTATGTCACGAGGTAAATTATACCAATTAACATTTAAAAAACAATTTGATAACCGACCTTATATTTCTCTTAATATATTGAACTTTAAATGTGACGGTTTATTAGATTCTGGTGCTTCTCGTACAGTAGTAAACTCTGAATTTGCTGACACCTTAAGGCGACTGGGTGTATCCGCACACAAGCTTAAATCATTTTCTATGGCAACTGCCGACGGTACTAATCATTCCATTACTAAGCTGTACGATGTACCAGTACAGTTTAATAATCAATTTCACATCATGTCCATGCTGTTGATGCCCAACTTGTCACAACCATTAATCTTGGGAAAAGATTTTTTTGATCTGTTTGGCATATCATTTAAATTTCAGGATAATGCCTCACAGCGGCAAAGGATTCATGCAATTTCGGAAGAGACTTCAGCAATCATATGCAAAGAAGACTTAAATAAAGATGAACATGAAAGACTAACTGCTATTATTAACGAAATCCGTGATAATATAGGGACGGGGTTAGGTAGAACGACAATTTTGAGACACACGATTGACACAGGTACGAATAAACCTATTTATCAAAAACAGTACAACTTTTCACCTGTAATTAAAAAGCAAATTGAACGTGAACTTGACGACATGTTAAGCAAAGATGTGGTAGAACCTTCACATAGCCCCTGGTGCTCCCCTATAGTATTAGTTAAAAAAGCAGATGGTACTAATAGGCTTTGTTTGGATAGTAGGCAGCTAAACAAAGTCACTAAGAGAGATACTTATCCACTACCACGAGTCGCTTCTATTATAGATAATTTACGGAATGCGAAATTTCTAAGCACTTTTGATTTAAAGTCAGCCTTTTGGCAAATTCAGTTGGAAGACTCAAGTAAAGAAAAAACAGCTTTTGCTGTACCTGGAAGAGGCTTATTTCACTTTAAAGTTATGCCATTTGGCTTGGTTAACGCCTCACAGACACAACAAAGGTTGATGGATATGTTATTTCATGTTTTAGACGGAAAAGTTTGGGCTTACCTCGATGACATCGTAGTTTGTTCGGAAACCTTTGACGAACATTTAATTATTCTAAAACAAGTCATGAATATATTAAAAAATGCTGGTCTGACAATAAATGTAGAGAAATGTAAATTTGCTCGATCTAGTTTACGATTTTTGGGTTATATTGTAGACAAAGATGGCTTACGCACTGATCCAGATAAAGTCACAGCTATATTGAATTTCCCGAGACCAAAAAATTTAACTTAGTTGAAGAGATTCATAGGAATCGCTAGTTGGTATAGAAGATTTGTAAAAAACTTCTCCATTGTTGCTGCTCCTCTTCATAATCTGACGAAAGGCAAGAAAAATAAAAGATTTTGCTGGAATGATGAAGCCGAAAAGGCGTTTTTAAAACTTAAGACGTTGCTTACGTCCACACCTGTCATTTCATGTCCAGATTTTACCAAACCATTTGTGATACAATGTGATGCGTCGACCAAAGGAATTGGAGCTGTTTTATGCCAAATTATTAATAAAGAGGAGCGACCTATTGCATATCTAAGCAGAAAGTTGAATGATCGTGAACAGTTATATTCAACTTCAGAACGAGAGCTTTTGAGCATAGTTTTTGCCATAGAAAAATTTAGGCCATATATCGAAGGTGTTAGTTTTACAGTTATAACAGATCATAGTGCCCTTAAAATGCTGCACAAAATGAAAGATCCGCATGGTAGACTAGCGAGATGGGCTATGAAATTGCAACAATTTAGTTTTGATGTAGTGCATAAACCAGGTAAATCAAATATAGTACCAGATGCCTTATCTAGGTCAATAGATACAATAATAGATAGGAAAATAAATAGTACAGAAATTATGGATAAGCATAAGGATGACTGGTATAAAAATAAAGTAATTAAAATATTGAATAGTGATTTACAGGACTCGGCTTGGAAAGTTGAAAATGGGCTTTTATACAGGAAAATATGTTTAAAACAGTATCCTGATCCAACTAATGATTGGAAATTATACATTCCAAATTCATTGCGGACTCAAATTTTAAAACAATGCCATGATGACGCCACGGCTGGTCACTTCGGTGTTCGGAAAACATTATTTAAAATAAAGCAATATTACTTTTGGCCTAATATGTTGAAGGATGTGAAGAACCATGTTGGAAAATGTGAGGTTTGTGCAAAAATGAAAGTATCGCAAGAGTTACCATATGGCCGCATGGGAAAACACAGAACTGTTACAAGACCTTGGCAAGTAATTTCATTAGATTTAATGGGTCCTTTTCCTAAAAGCAAGAGAGGAAATACCATGTTATTGGTGCTAACCTGTATGTTTAGTAAATTTGTATTATTATTTCCATTAAGAAATGGTAAAGCGGATAAAATTTGTGAGATAGTGGAAAATCAATTTCTCCTATTTGGCATTCCCCAAGCTATAATTTGTGATAACGGCAAGCAGTTTGAGTCACATTTTTTTAAGGAACTAGTCAATAAATATCATAGTCAAATTTGGTATACGCCAAGCTACCACCCTCAAAGCAACCCTACAGAACGAGTAAATAGAGTGATTGGCACTATGATATTGTCGTTCGTTAACTCGAAAAAACACAATGAATGGGATGTTCACTTACAGAAATTTGCACATTCTATCAGGACAGCAGTTCATGAAACAACGCAATTTACGCCAGCTTTCTTGTTCTTTGGAAGAGAAACATCAATTCCAACAGGTATAAATCATAACACCACAACATTACCCCTTACTTCGCAGAAGCCTATTGTAATTAAAACCGATGAGTATCTTACAGAACTGAAGAATCGACCTATGATATACAGTACAGTTAAACGTAAGCTAGAAATGTCACATCAAAGAAGTCTAGAAATTTATAACAGAAATCATAAGGAAGCTAAGTTTCAAGTAGGGGATGTAGTATGGAAGAAAACTAAATTTCTCTCTAAGGCGAGAAATAAATTCATGGCTAAACTGGCACCAAAATATGAAAAGGCCATTATTACAGACAAACGGTCTGAAAATGTTTATCATTTAAATAATGCTTTTGGGAAATCACTAGGAGTTTGGCATGCAAAAGACTTGAAACCCTTATGGAGTGAAAAAAAAATATATATAAACCAGGTATTTTAATTAATAACATAAATTATTAAACTTAATAATTTATATATTTTTTTTTTGGTAGGTTGAGGGAATGTTATGAGTACACATAATGACCAGTAAATTCATTTTAATTTACTAAGTTATGATAGCTCAGCGAGTTCGGCTACAGTTTAAATGTTACGTACTATGCGACACGAGTTCAAATCCCACGCGCGGCTTACTTTTCTTGATTTTGTTAATTTTTAGCTATTGTGTCGGTAAGTGTCTTTTTACTATAGGAATGACATGAGATAGATGATTGCGGTATAAGGAGCGAGCCGTGATGAACGTGTGCTCGGTGTCCACATCCTTAAGATTAAGTTTATGCAATTTGTGATCGTTTTGAAGATCGTAGTAAGAAATATTTATTTCGTTAAATTTAATTCATTGCCGTAACGAAATACGAAGTATATAAGTAATATACCTTGGGAATAATTGTGCACAAAAGGGGTAAGTGTATCATATAAGTTCATTTGACCGTTAGGCACAGCATGATGCAATATTATCATATTATGTCTCAATATGTGTATTTTCTATTTGTAGCCTAACGTAACGCCCTTAAGGTGCTGGAATACAATCCCAATAAGAATCCCTGTAAACTGGGATAGCCGTGGCTAGGTTTTGGCAGAGTTCCACGCAAAGGCTGTGATCAGCTGTGCAGCCCCAAAAAACTCTCCTGGCGCCCTTCATATTCTTTAGATCTAAGTAGCATTATTATAATTTGTAAATAGCTAGGTTAAGTATTACTTGTAGTTAGTTTTATTAGTACCTATTAGTAAATTGTTATTTGTGTAGCCTTAGAATCTAATATAGTGTTGTAAATTTGTACATTCTTTTATTTTAATAAGGGAACCCATAACAACATATCTGTAATTATATTCTTATTCTATACTAGCGACTCACACTCACTTCGCTCGATTCGTCCCTAGGTAGATTCTCCATGTAAACTTTCATCCCCGTTTTCACCTCCTTAAAGGATGATTTCTGGAATAAAAAACATCCTATATCCTTTTCAGGGTCATAAACTATTTTCTTACCAAATTTCATCTATATCTGTCTAGTAGTTTTTGAGTTTATTCCTTACAAACATACAAAAATACAAATATTTCCTCTGTATAATAGTAGTGTAGACTAGCAACTTACTTTTACTTCGCTCGACTGTGTCCCTGGCTACCTAACAGTAACCTACATGTCACTCCAGGTCACAGTCTATATATCTCGTTGTTCATTGGCGGTTGGGGTCGGCAATCCAGCCAGGCGTAAAGCCATGCCTCGTTGGGAGGCGACCCACCTCAGTGGGTGGTTACTACGCGGGTTGCTTCTGGTACATCTCTGATAGCAGAGTGGACCGTACAAGTACCTACTTGGTTGTTGTGGCCTGCCTCACAAGGCCTGCCGTCTCGTTTGAACGTCGTGGTTGAGTGGATAAGTGATCGTGTGACGCTCCATTAATACGGGGGAAGTTCCGTTGGGTTTTAGTGGATAGTACTGGCCTTTCTAACCAGTGAGTCCGACATACCTACCTATACGTGTAAATGCATTTTCCAACGTTAAAAAAAGGTCATCTGTCTACTAAATTTCATCAAAATCCGTCCAGCCGTTTACAATATACACATTTGTACACACATACAAAATTTGGCATTTATAATTATCCTAATCAGACACATATTCATCATCTGTAAATGAAAATGTTTACATGTAATTTATACTAATAATAATAATTAAGGTTGATTTTTTTGTTTATTTGAACGCAGTCCAATGAATTTGGAACGTTCTCTTCATATTTTATAGCTTATTTATTAAGAAGGTCTTAGCAAATAGGCTATAAATTCTAATTTCGAGTTAAAATTCTCTTTGTATTTATATAGCCTATTTAGATAGGTTATCTATCTTACATCGCGCCAGGGTCACAACCCTTAGGAGTGGAGCACTGATACAAATACAAAACACGAGTGAAGCCGTGGGTAACAGCTAGTGTTAAATAATGAACTAAAATTTTTGGTTTGTATTTCGCTTTTCTATAATTTACACAAACATGTAATACTTTCCTAGATTTACTCAAATATTTGATATCTATACATATAATAAAATTCTAACTGAGTCGAATCTGTACATTAATTTATTTTTTTGGAAAATCTTATTAAAATAGTCAATATTATCGAAGTCAAATCTATAGTTTTCTAATCCGAGCGGAGCGAGAGTGAGTCGCTGGTTTTAAATGAAACTATCTTTTTGGATTTTTTCGCCGATTTATTTTGGTTCCCGACGTTTTGAATGCTTTACAGCAACCATGATCCCTCCCGATACGTCGGGAATCAAAAAACCAAAATAAATCCGCGAAAAAATCCAAAAAGACAGTTTTATTTAAAATTACATTCATATATTCATTTATATATATTCATATTCATCTAAGACAAAATAGATTCGGACAAAACTCACCTTTAAACAAAATTTTAATAGACTATAATCAAATTTCTCGCAAGTATCCTGTTCTTCAAATATTTATATTTTATTATATTGATATTTTCAAATACAATGTACAATTTTAAAAGAAATCTTAAAGATATCATTTAGTGTTAAATTTCATTTATTTTTTTAATATTATTGTAATTTAAGTAGAGCGTATGTATTACCTAGTTATAAAATGTTGTGCATGCCTATAATTTAGAGTTAGATACAAAAAAGAAATTGGTTAACGTTATTTTAGTAATTATGTTTGTGTACATGTACTCTAGTTGGTAAGCCTTATTTAATAAATAAAAAATTAATAAATTAAATAAAAATACATATACACAATATTTAGCACTTAAGAAAGAATTGTGCTCGTTCAAACGAAAACTTTCCTGAAATCTTAAGTGACTAAAAAGGGCCTAGCTTTAACTATGGTAGGTTCAAAATTCTTTTATAAACCAGAAAACCAATTTAACGACCTGTGTCTAATGATTTGATCTGTACGAAAGGGTTCATTTAATGTTTGATAAAAAGATTTAAGAAATGCTAACGCTTAGAACGCTAAATAGGTATGAATGTGGATTATATTAGAGAAAGAACTTGTTAAATACCGGCAATATCAAGAAACAGCTGTTTATATAATGAAACGGAGAGCTTAGATGAGATGTTGTTTTATAATTGATGAAGCATTGAAATTTTAAAAATTGTATTGAAATGACAAACTTAATTAGTATGTCATAGAATCATGATATATGGATACTAGCGACTAAGTACGTTTTAACGGTTAGTATGGAATAGATAGACTATATATTATATGAAATATAGCCTATAGCCTTCCTCTATAAACGGGTTATCTAATGCATAAAGAATTTTTCAAATCGGATTAGTCATTCCTGAGATTAGCGCTTAAACAAACGAACAAACTCTGCCTCTTTATAATATTAAGTATAGATTTTTTTAGATTTCTTCTCTACAATGATTATAGAATGCCATGTCGCGGTAATGTAATGCATAACATTACCGTGGCCATGTTGTTTAAGCTCCAAGATATTCAGTGACACCAATTTTTCCACGCTGCGAATATAATATCAAACTAAATATATTTATTGGCAATAAGCAAAGCTTGCGTAAAAAAAGTGTAATGTCATTAAGTATCATAAAAGTAATAGATGCTCTATTAGTCTAATTTAATCATAATAAAAGTCTGATGAATACGAGCCATGTGGAAAATTTTCTATGTCATATTGATCTGTAAATAGATTTGGAATTTTTTCTCAATAATAATATGTTGACTGTTTGGTATATTTTTTACTTTTCCATTATATATAATATATGTATTATATATATATATATATATATATATATATATATATATATATATATATATATATATATATATATGATAAGGATAATACATATATATATGTAAAGTAAATTATTTGTACTAGAAAACAAGTACGAAGATTTTACCCTGATTTTAAAATAAAGATACTATTATTTTTTACTAGTGGTGATGGTTTAAATGGATGGATGGAATGGAGATATATACTACTCAATTCAATTCTTTTGTTTAGTGGATTCTAGGAAGATATAGGCTATTTTAGTGTAGAATAAGAGAGGGTTCCTGTAATACGTGACATTGACATAGACCTTTATGCTACTATATTGCTTACTTGTAAAATTGTACTTTTTAATATATTTTTTTATTTAATCATTTATTTCAGGCAATATTTACAAAAAAATCTTAAATATGTAAACAGAGGCCCATAACATATATACCTTAAAAAGAAAACAAATTTTTAATCGTGGAAAACCTAAGTCATCAATATCGACTCTATAGTTTACACTATTGACTAAATTTTTACATTTTGACCTCTACTTTTGAAAGATTATTATAAAATGTCGCAATATTATATGATCAAATAACAATATGTTTGCTAAGCCATATCTTTGTTTCATGAGACGAAAAAGTGTCTAACAGGTTAATCTGTCAAAATCAAAAATATTTACTATAGGTGTTAAAAGCACGTAAAAATCTTAAGCAACCGTTTGGCAAATCCAGTGATTCCGGGTTCGAGTCCCAGGTCAGATCAAGTTAAGCTATTAGCAATAACCACCATAATAACAATGGCGAAATTATTATTTTAGCCCATATACAAAGATGTCTCAAAACTGTTTATATTATTATAAATAGTATACCAACTTCCCTATGAGGGATATACCTAATGCAAAATCTCTAAAATAGATAGAGGTAAAATGAATTCATATATTCATGACGAGGCTAGTATGCATATATCAGGATCATCTGAATAAACTTTACATCTATGAGAATTTGTAATTTACATAGCAATTGTTAAGATTAATTTAGTGGAGATAAGAAAGCTTTGTTTGTTATATAACACTTGTGACTTAACGTCGTTTCGGGTCTGTCCCTATGTGCCTGAGAGTAGTTACTCTATACTCTACTATAAATTAAAAATGGTGGGACATTAACACGCAGCACCATCCATGGTAAGCTACGAGGCTTGTGTTATGGATACCAGATAGTTGATACACTACACATATATATCTTTAAATACCTACATATATATTATAAATATAAACATCCATGACTGGAGTACAAACATTCGTGCTCATCACTTAAATGAATACCCCCAGCGGGACTCGAACCCGCGACCGCTAGCACAGCAAGTAGGGTCACTACAAACTGAGCCAAACGTGTCGTCATACTATACTCCAAGACAGTCTATCTATGTACTAAATTTCATACAAATCATCAGATTTTTCATTTTAAAAGAAGCGGAATTTTCTAGCAACTTTTTACATACTCGTATAAATTCAAATTCAAAGTATTTTATTCAGCATTAATTATTTTTTACTGGACGTCATGAGTACGGAAAGAAGCCTAAGTCCTAAAAAGAACCGGCAAATAAATATCCGCGGGACTAAAAATTCCTTTCTCTTTTTGTTTTTGTTTTGTAGGCGATCACATCATCCCAAGGCATGCCATCTTATATGCAAAAGACAACCAATTCATTGTTATTATAAAAGAAAATAATAATATCAAATATAACTAAGAAGCTTACAATTTATATCTATCTATACATATAATAAAATTCTGAGTCAAATTATTAAATATTTTTTGGTAATTTTTATTGAAATAGTCATTATTATCAATAAAGAGGCTGAATCTATAATTTTTAGCGTTTTGTTATTTTTTCCATCCAATAAAAAAAACTATCCAAATATGCAAAAGACAAACAATTCATTGCTATTATAAAAGAAAATAATAAAAAAATTACTAAGCAGCTTACAACTTATATTAAATATATTATGAGACCTAAGCATGTAATACCATACTTTAAGTGTCAATTTAGTTCGCGCGAAACGAAATACCACTTAAGAGCCCTTATATCCTTAAAGCCAGTTTATGAGGTGAGTCCCATCTAAAATTATAATGATGGTCGTAACTCTCAGCTTCTTTACAGTTAACTGCTCTTAAATTAGTCAACGTAATAACTTGATTATAGTAAGACTTAAATAGTTAATTTCTTAGTTAAATATTTATTGGTATTTACATTTTAAGATTAAGTTAAAATTTTCGTACAATTCTCAAATTTAAATATAACATAATTTTATATTAGCACAGATCATTTAATGCTATACTAGATATTAGTAACGTGAGGACTCTTTTTTTCTCTCTCTTTTTTTAGACGTTTGTGTATTGTATCTTGCTGTCACTGTATTATTATTGTATATTTAATGTTGTGTTATTTAATTGTAATTTTATTTATTTTTGACAACACGTTTGGCTCAGTCTGTAGTGACCCAGCTTGCTGTGCCAGTAGTCGCGGGTTCGAATCCCGCTAGGGGCATTCATTTTTGTGTTGAAATGAACAAACAAATAAATAAACAAACAAACGAACAAACACGAACAAACAAACTCGGCCTCGTTATTATTATAAATTATTACTAAATTGCCCTCAAAATTATTTATTCTGTAGAATATAAACTTAAGTAGTAAAAATCCACTATTATGGATAGATTTTTTTTTAATTTTATTCAACCTATTCATTTAAAAAAAGGAACCAAACGACACGACCGGTAAGACATCATGTACACAACCGACGGACTTAAGTGCCCTCGGAGACACAGGGTAAATCATTACCAACTTTTGAACTCCGGACTATTACTGAGCCTTTCTAAACAAAAAAACGGAATAACGAACTTACCCTGACCCGGGACTGGAACCCCAGACCTCCGAATTTGCATCCATACATGCAGTTTCTTTAAAAAATGAAGCATTTATATCTATCTAATATCAATTTCAAATACAAAATATACTGTTATAACTTAAATCTTGGATGCAAACTTTCTTAATAACTATACTCTGGATCATAGTCTTAACTAGATCTCTAGGGAAATCTGAACCTACATTTGTATAAGTCATTAATTTAAACTAACTTACGTGGTGTTAAAATGTTGATTAATAGAGTGTAATATAGAGAAAATATGTACTCATATATTGAGATTCCGGAGGACGGGCGAGGTTCCATTGGGTTTTAGTACTTAGCACTGGCTTTTATGTCTGGCGAGTTCCACATAACCACATGTATGTATGCAGGGTATATATAACCTATTTATCGGAAAAAAAACAGTTAAGAAATGAAAATCGTTTAAAATAAAACTAGCTTTTCGGATAATTTCGCGGATTTACAGCAATTATGATCACGGGAGAGACAACGGGAACAAAAAATCAAAATAAATCCGAGGTAGTTTTATTTAAAATGTCAAATATTTGCGTAAATCTGTTAAAGTAATTAAATGAAAATTGATTCATTATAATAATTGGTAATGATATCGTGTAGCATACACGCAAAAAATAAGAATAAATAAGGCTCGCCCAGTAGTTGAAATGGGTGAAGAACACAATAAAGGACAGATTACCAAATAATAATGGCGGACTTCAATATTCTCATTTATTTGTGGTTTTCCACACCAGCAATAGAAATTTGGTATAATTTGTATAATATATAGCTAATTTCAAATTTCTATCTGTAGAAAGCAAAACTTCAAATAGATAAGTTATTGAGAAACTCCGTAAGACGAAAATCGTGAAACTTTGATTACTTTTACATGATAATTAGAAAATCAAACCTTAATTAAACATTGACATTATCTACAAATTATTAATTAATAATTAACCTATATTATAATTTATATTAAAATTTAATTAAAATCGGTTCAGTACTTTTTGCATGTAATGCACATACAGACAAAAATTTAATTACTATTCAAATATAGTTTCAGAGACTGTATTATGTACATAATACATTACCGTAATTGTTCTAAAAAAATATTTCATGTATATAGGGTTATTGGTAATTCGACGTATTCCCGTTAGGAGATGATAGGATGGTTTTTATAAATCAGAAAAATAATGAGATTTAAATTGATACTTTTTTTTATTTTTGATATTCCATTTTTACTTATTTTGAAAAACCCCTAAAAACATGATAACTCAAAAATGGTTCACTTTTGTATAATGCATATGGGGGTTAAAATTATCGCAAATAGTCATCCCTATCACCTCCTAACGGGAAGACGTCGGATTACCAATAACCCTATATATATTGCTTTGTTACTATTTAATTATATATTGTATAGATTTTTTCACTAGAATCATCTTACTAATTTTATAAATGTGAAAGTTTAGATGTTTGGATGTTTCTCACTCAATCACGCTAGAACAACTGAACGGATTTGGATGAAATTTAGTACAGAGATAGATTATAGTTTTTAATAGCACATAGGCTACTTTTTATCTCGGAAAAGTGTACGGTTCCCGTGGGATAGATTTGTTTTTGTTTTTCTAGGGAACCCGGGCGAAGCAAGTGTGAACCGTTAGTATTTCATATCAAAATATGCATTAAAGATACAAGTAATTTAACAACGTACATCGTCACTGTACCGGAAGATAGTCAATCTTATGAAATGATGAAGGGTAATCTAAGAAAATTGGCCGTGATATTAAATTGCGGACTTTCATTTCCTCTGACGGAACACTAAAAACACGAGATGTTTTAAAACTTCATACATTTTGGTCGTACCATTAGCCTAAATTTTACTTCGGTATAAGCTATAGTAAAATGATAACTGTAAATAGATAGAAAAAGCTGTGGAAAAAAAAGAAATAAAAATATATGAGGAAGAAAGGAAAGTTTTATTTATTAAAAAAAAACTATAATTAATAAAAAAAATTACAGAAAAATGTTGAATGTATGTAAATTAATATTTTAGTATCATCTGATATACCGCCATCTCAGTGCTTATTTGTCAAAACGACCAATTTACCGAAAGGTTTTTAATACAGACTTTTAAATGTTAATTCTATGGTATGGTATAGTATGGTATGGTATGGTATGGTACAAAATACTGGTTTTAATTTTTAAAATCTGAAAAGATATATATGTATACAAATCTTAAAAATTAAGCATTGCTTTTAAAATAGAAGCAAAAAACTCTGAAAGTAGACGTAGTTTGAACTAATAAGCACTAAAGTGAGGATATGGCTGAGCTCGTAATAAATTATAATTTGACTTCACCTCAATAAATTGTCAATAAAATCAAATATTAACAAGAATTTTTAAAACCGGTCTGATGGTTAAAGAATTGCACGTAGTCAAATTCTTTCAAAAGCTTTATTTATTAGGATGTATAATAATATTTCTGAGATAGACTACTTTTAGATGTACTGCTAAAAAGACTTGGTATTTGAGCCTTAATAGAACAAATCTCAAAATAATGATAGGGACGATAACAGGCTGCTGTCTCTTGATCAAGCACTTATTCAACATCGGCGCGATGGACTGTGCTCTGTATAGAGGATATTTTGGAGCTGAAGAATCAGTCGCTCACGTAGTCCTGGAATGCGTAGCGGTAACTTCTCAACGAGATGAAATCCTCTAACCAGTGAAGTCACTCCGCGAAGCCTGTGAACTAGGCTAGGGCGGAGCTAGGCTGACTAAATTAGCCAGGATTCGCAACGTACAACGGAATAAATGCGAGTCTAAGTAGGGAACACGAGTCACAATTTATAATACAATACAATAGACTTGGTGTTTATTATAAGAGGTTTCCGACGGTGGACGATTTCACGGACGGCCACCCTTGCTAGTTGGATCTTTTTGATGTTAACATTAAGGGCTTATTCATTTGTATATTTCACTGTGTGTGCGTACACCCATAAAATTACGCAAGTTAGACCAATTTAAAATTCAGTCAATTTTCTTTTTTTTTTGCTTTGTAGCTTTTTTTGTTCAGTAGTATTATCAATAAAGAAATTGTTTTTTTTGTAATTGTTAGTTTCTTTTAGTAGAAAAAGTATCACACAAAAAAAGAAAATATTGAAAACATAAACAAATCTATCCCTCCGGAACCGTACATTTTCCGGAAAAAAAGTAGCATATTTGTTGTTCCAAACTATATTCTATCTCTGTGCCAAATCCCATCCAGATCCGTTCAGCCGTTCTGGCGTGAAAGAGTAACAAACATCCATACTCACAAACTTACCATTTATAATATTAATAATACGGACTTTACTATTAATTTATTGAATTTCATTTAAACCAAGCGCTTGTATAGAATATTTCATAAGTTTAAGACTACCAGCGGTCGTAACTTTACCAGTAACTCGCTTACGGAACGAAATTTATAAAATAATACAACAAGTATTAGGATAATGTAAGCTCGGTCGAGAAAGTTGTATAGTATTTAACTGCATCTGCTCTCCAACGGAGCTTATGGATTTGATTGCAGCATAATTTAAATATTTACATCATTTATGTTCTAGCTATAAGTTTTGAGATTTTTTTTAACTCGTAACGGATATCTATATCTATCGATAGGCAGTGGAAGTCCAGTGGTAACGCGCTCGCTTGGGAAACCGAGTGAAGCGAGTTTAAATCCCGGGTCTCGCAGCTCTGATATTGTCATGTGCGAATCATTTCCAACATGATTACTACGTGTCTCGATGAAGAAAAGCATCGTAAGGAAACCTGAATGTCTAAGAAAACCTATCAAGTTTTCGAAAGACATGTGAAGTCCACCAAGTCGCACTTGGCCAGCGTGGTGGACTATGACCTGATACCCTCACATTGAAGAGAGACCCGTGCCCAGCAGTGGGACATTAAAAAAGGCTGAATACGAGAATATATCTATACGTAGTAAAATAACTTTTTACTAGTATTTCATTTACTTAATAGAATTCCAACGGTAGCATCTGAAAAATGTAACACCTAGCTCTCGAAACATTATTAGTAATATCAGTAAAGCAGTGGCAACTTTGTAACAAAATTGAACTTAAATAAAGTTTAAAAGTAATGAAATGAAAAACCTTTTTAGAACCATTTCCACGTTCTAGAAACATAGAAAACCGTTCTTTAAAATTGATATTTTAAATAAAATATTCAAATATCTGCATTAAAGCCTTTTTAGTTTATATGTTACGCTCAAAGACCGAAAATGCTCATTGAGCGACAAAACAGCTTACAACGTTCTGGTCACTGTAAAACATCCACATTGCAAAATCCTTGTCATGGTTCCTATAAAGACGCTCACGACGCATTGTAGAAATCACAGAAAAATCACATAGCGAAATTCGTGACGCATTGTGGCAATGAAGAAATATAAAAAAAAATCAAAATCAGAAGCTTCCGAAGCTTTTTAAAAGAAGTTTATTTTTTTACTTCGGAGAAAGTATAATAGTATACTAACAATCACAATAAACATCATAATGGTGAAAAAGCATCCAATAAAATCTGAGATTAAAAGTACGGAGGAAAATCTGAAGGAAGAGAAAACAGCAATAGATATAAAATGGTGTATAAGTGGTTAAAGCCCATCACTCAACGAATGAAGAAATATAAAAAAAAAATCATTTTACTGTACACTTTCATCATACTTTTATTCTAATCTATAAAATGACGTCGACTAAATAATGTATTGGGGCAAACCTGAGAGACCTTACAAAATAATCTATGATGCGTACGTGACATTTTAAGTAATGTTTCTGTTCCATTTCTAGCTTTTTACGAGTTTTCTTATTTATATCGAAGTAATAAGTCTGTGTTGTAAGTAAAATTACAGTCTTAAAGGTAAATGATGAAAGATAATCTTAGAAAATTTGTGTAAATACGAGTATGTTAAGGAAAAGACAAAACAAAGCCTTTTTCTCCTGTTTATGTCAACCGATTTTCTTTTTATTTTGGATTTAGTAGTTATTAACTGATACTGTGAAGTTCATGTCTTATAAATTTCTTAGTAGGTTAATAATTCTTTATAAAGAAATATGTTGGGATATTAACACACAGCACCATCTAGTTCCATGGTAAGTTACGAGGCTTGTGTTATGGATACCAGATAGTTGATACACTCGACACATATAACTTTAAATACATACACATTATAAATATAAATACCCATGACTGAAGTACAAACATTTGTGCTCATCACACAAATGAATGCCCCAGCGGGACTCAAACCCGCGGCCTCTGGCACAACAAGTAGGGTCACTATAAACTGAGCCAAACTTATCGTCAATATAAGTCATAATAAGCATATAAACTTAAAATCCGTAGGCAGAATCTAGCAAAGTAATACTATATAGTTAGTTATAGATTGCTACCTAATACACAACTCTCAAAGACAGGCGGAAATTGAAGAACGAAATACAATACTATCAGAGTTGACCATCCATCATGTGTATGCTGGGATATGAACTGGGTTTTCGAAGTGTGGGTGGATGTTAGAACTGATTGTCATAGACCGATATACTTTTGAATTAAGTAGTAGTGTAGTGAAGTTATTATTTTGTTACTAAAAATGTAAGTATTTTTTTTATTTAGATAATTACATTTATACTATGTATGTACTTAAAGTTATATATTATGTGTAGTATATCAACTATCTGGTATCCATAATACAGGCCTCGTAGCTTACCATGGAACTAGATGGCGCTGTGTGTTAATATCCCAACATATTTATTTATTTATTAATATCATTAATCCTTTTTTGGCATCTGTATTATAAAATGACTTATGGGATTACCTGCCAAATAAATCACAATTCAATTCAATTTTCTAGTTAATGGCTTCAAAACGTGACAGTTGATTACTTCGCCAATGTCACGTAGAATGGAGAAGACATGAAGAATATTGCTCGGTAAAGTAAGGTCAATATTCATTGAACTATATTAAAATATAAGGTGTAAACTAGAAAAAGAAACAAATAAATCACGGACACAGCGTGAAAAGACAGTAGGACTGTTTATAATACATATCTCGGAGCATGTAACAACGTAAGCCATATAGCTGTATAAGCGATCATGTGGAATTGCTATTCCAACGGATTCTAAGAATAATAGGAACGGACTTGCAAATATTTGCACTATACGTGAAATAAACCAAAAATTTTCGCAATATAACTGCTTAAAATCAAATATCCAATAATATGTGATAATATATCATATTTTGTTTGATTATGATACAGGTAAATATATCTATACATATAATAAAATTGTAACTAAACCGAATCTGTACATTAAATATTTTTTGGAAAATGTTATTGAAATTAACATTATTATCGATACAGAGAATCTATAGTTTTTAGAATTTTTGTCTGTCAGACAGACAGACATGTCTGTTACCGCATCATAGAAAAATCACTGAAGGGATTTTGATGAAATTTGGTATGGTGATAGCTGGTTATCCGGGTCAACATGTAGGTTAATTTTTACCGTAGGAAAATATCTCATTTCTGAGAAAAATACAAAAACTGCAATGTAAGAGTATACTAGATAATATGTAAAACCTAAGAATTTGTTTTTTGGTCATCTGAACGCGGGCGGAGCCGTGGGCAATGCTGGTCAATTTTAATATAATTTACAAAATAAATAAAATTACATTTTTTAACCTGCATCAGTGCATTCTCTATTATATTTATAAAGCAATTTGAAAAAAAAAGCAAATAATTGGCGGAATAATCGCATAACAAACATACAAAAATAACATACAGACGATTGAATAACCTCCTCCCTTTTGAAGTCGGCTAAAAATGGATTTATGAGTCAGATTCTATAATTTTGGATTAAAATATTAAAAATCAAGATTGAAAAATTCATGTATTAATTGACATGCCTACCGATTATGTATATCAAAACAGCTTCATAACTTATATGGTTATACCGAAATAAGAAAGTTTAAGAAATCGTTTATTTTGTGAAATATTGATAATTTGATGTTGAAGAAAAGCTCTTTCTCTAGCAAATCTAGCAGAAAATTTAAACTAAGGATTCCCAAAAGTTAAGGTATAGAAATTTTAGGTAGGAAATACTGGATGGATATACATATTATGTGCAATTCTATTACAGTCAGGTTTTCACATAGCAACGTTAAAATATTTATAAACGTTTTCCTCAAAAGAAAGTCATACAAGTAAGTTTTTCTTGACTTTACTTTATCTAGGGCTCATCTAACAAACAAGTTCTTAGACTTGCTTAGTGTTGGATTACAGTTTCTTTGCTTAATCAGAGACACCGGTATTATGAAACATAATTCTTTGTAGTTACGTTTTAATTTTGTAGTAGAAAATCGGACTATTTTGTGTGTGTGTATGTTTGTCTCTCTTTCATGTTTTTATGGCTGAATGGATTTTGATGAAATTGTGTACATGAATAGATTTTGAACTCCCGTGATATATGTATAGGCTAATAGGTATAGGTTCTAGGTAATGTAAACCACTATTATTTTATAAAGGTCCACTGGTGATGTGAAATTATGACTACGATTAGTGTTGATATAAAAACTGCAGACTTAAACAAGCTCATATTATTCTACAATAAATTAGGAAAAGATATTTTAAGAATTGTATAGAAATGATAAAATGGTTTCATTTATCTATGGAATCTGGTATCTGTCGCTCGTCGTCATTGCCGTTACGCACATTGCACCATGAGACTTGTATGTATGCATAGAAAACACTTAAACAGATACCGATTTAAAGCTGTACCGTATTGTACTTAATATATATATACATATATATATACTTTGTTTGTATATCCGTACTCTAAGGTCCACGCTTCTAGGCTATTTTAAGTTAAAGATTGTAAAGTTTCGTTTCGGAGATTAGCCGAAACAAACAGACACACAGACAAAAAATTTAATAAATGTTTTTTTTTATGAGTACCATATTATATACTTTCACATACATTTAATAAAAAGCTATTATTTTGACTTTAGAAACAGACACTCCAATTTTATTTATATGTATGTATTGATTATTATTATATTTTGTAAAGGCAAAAAGTTGAGATTTTTTATGTAAATTGGAAAAAGGGACAAAAATGGTTATAGTTTTAATATTAAATTTCAATTTTAAAACAAGTTTCCGCATGTTAATTTTACAGTAATAGCAATTATAATAATTAGTTTTCTTATAAGGCCACTTCCATACACTTAAAGTCCAATGACCCGCTTAATTAGGATTATTTCACCTATTAATCACACACTAGTGTGTTCACTGAGCTCGCTACCAGTATAATCAAGTTAAGGTAACAAAGCTTGTACATATATCTATATAAATAAAAATGTAAATATTTGTTTGTGCAAAAATTAATTTTAAGAAAAATATTATATTCGTTTAAGCGAAGCCGCAGAAAATGGCTAGTTTGTTACAAATAAACTTGTCTGCGGTATATTTAATATAATGTGACATAATTATATATTTCATTTCATTTTTACATATCTATACATAATAATACATATAATAAATTTCTAATTGAGTCAAATCTATACATTAAATATTTTTTGGAAAATCTTGTTGAAATAGTCATTATTATCGATATAGAGGCCGAATCATAATAATTTTTAGAAATTTTGTCTGCCTATATGTCTGGAAATGCATCACGAGAAAACCGCTGGACACGCTTTGATAAAATTTGGTATGCCGATAGCTGGTTATCCGGGTCAACATATAAGATATTTTTTTTGTTTGCAACCCAAAAGACGGTCTTTACTGGGCATATACCTCCCGCAATAATTTCTATGAACACGAATGTGAAAGCCAAATCACTTCAAAATGGACAATTATACTGGTAATACATTAACATAATCTCACCCTATATTTTGTCTTCCAAACTGATGACAGCGTGGTGGGTAATGCACTAAATTAAATACAATTTAATAATTCATATCAATTGTGTGATTTCGGCTTGTAGTTGCCAACTGGTTCAAAGAGAACTTCGGCTAATAGCCTACGATTTGAGCTCTTTATTGCATGATTTAAGCTTTCAAACTATTGTAAGTCTAAATTAATTTTACATGCATTGAAAACCTTTAATTCAGTAATCTGTCTGTCTGCCTGTGACCGCATCACGAATAAGCCACTGGACAGATTTTGATTAAATTTGGTATGATGATAGCTGGTTATCCGGGTCAACATGAAGGATACTTTTTACTGCGGGAAATATCTCATCTCTGAAAAACCTTTACTAAACGTTGAAACGTAACTATTATAAATGTATACACTCTTTCAAATGATGGCAGTTAATTGCTGGAAAGTTTTCCGAAAAAGATTTGTCTTACGTACTTTTTGAATGATTTCTTTAAAAGCTCTATGTAATAAAAAAGTTGTTGTTAGTATTATAAATAATTAATATTTCAATAATAATTTGATCAAGAAATAAGCAAATCCAATGAAAGAGACATTACTTATGTAAGTATTTTTTCTTTAACAGCTAAGATGTGGGTGTTATCAAAAAAAGAAAAAAAATCTTTCAGTCCCGCTGAGTTTCTTTCGCCAGTTCTTCTCGGGCCTGAGGCTTTTTCTTTTCAAACTGGTGGTAGTCTGATGACGTTCAGTAAACAATTGTAATCATATAATGCTGAATAAATTATTTTGAATTTGAATACTTAAACTTTTCTTATTTTTTATACCATTCTATGTACATCATAAATGTTATAAATTTATTGTAAAATAACTTAAATATATATAAAAAAAAAACAGAAAAAAACTGTCAGTTGTAGGGAAACTTCTTAGCTTATTAGAAATCATTTTTATTAACGTTTTAATATAGTAATAAAAAATTCATTTATTGCGCTAGCTTACGCGTAAAAGTATGATTATTATCTATATAATTACACACTTAAATAAGCAATTTTTTTTACCAACATTTTTATTACACACATCTGTATATATATTTAATGCACACCATAAAAACAAAATTTTAAACAAAATAAAATTTACAAACAGACTTAATAATATACTTTGTATTTTGGGCAAATTTCAATTAATTTCTCAAATTAGTATCAAGATGACAGTCGTTTGACAGTTGTTACCGTTAGGAATTCGTTAATTAAAATGTTTTATAAATTATATTGTAAAGTGAAGATGGTCTTCCATCCACGTGAAATTGCTTTCTAAATTATTATAGGCGTTATATTTAAAACAACTATTCACCTACTATTTATATGTCATAGGTTTTTATGATCGCAAGGTAAAGATCGTTAGCAAATAAATCCTTTTTAAAATTAATTTAATGCTTAGTCTACTTAAATTTTAAGATGCTTAGGCGACTGTGAGACTCTTGCGCTTGTACTAAAATGACGTTAAATAAAGTTAAAACTATAGCGAGGTTTTTCATTCTCATTTTCATGTGTTGTAACTTTTCGAGCCAACTATTTTCCTATTGAAAATAAGAAAATTTATAAGATATTTAGATTATTTATTTAATCTTTGTAAGATTTATTTAAAGTAAGCTATCTTTTTTATTTCCTGGGGAGTCTCTCATTTAACTTTAATCCTACTAATATTATAAATGCGAAAGTTTGTGAGGATGTATGGATGTTTGTTACTCTTTCACGCAAAAACTACTGAATGGATTTTAATGAAACTTTTCAATAATATAGCTCATACATCAGTTAACTTTTTATGCCAGAAAGGTGTACGGTTCCTATAGAATGAAGTTGTTTATGTAGTCGCTAGTAAATAATAATAAGACTCTGTTTTTATACTCTTTAAAGATAATTTTGTGTCGAGAGTTTAAGTACTAAGTAGATAGAAGATAACCTTACCATTTATCATCTCAGCATGAATTATTGCGAAGAAACTTAATTTTTCTACATCTACTTAGTAAGGTTTATGTCACAGTATCATTAATGTACGATATATGGTGTTTGGGTTGAAGTCTTGTAAGGCTAGTAGCCATAGCCTGATGATGGAACTTGTACTCTTTCAATCATCTCCAATTTTATATCCTCTTTAAAACCAAAATGATGCTTGCCTTTTTTCTTTTGTCCATCACGCTGATGTTTATTGAGAAGCATTTTTTTAACGTTGGGAAATGCATTTACGCACGAGGCGTGGGACTCACCGGAAAGCCAGTACTACGCACTAAAACCCAACAAAACCTTCTCCCGTCTTAATGAGCGTCGCAGGATCGCTTAAACATTCAACTACGACGCCCCGACGGCAGGTCTGCCGAAGCAGACCACCACAACCCTGGGGTTGCTCCAAGGTTCACTCTGCTATCAGAGAAGTACCAGGAGCAATCCGCATGGTACACCGCCCACCGAAGAGGGCCACCTCCCTGTGCGTTTCTTGGCTTCGCGCCCGGTTGGATTGCCAGGCACTACTGAGCCCCCCCACCACGACAAGGTGAACGCACGTTAGGGGGGTTGAGAAGCATCCCCTAACCCTTGCTAAGCCCTGTAGGGTGGACTCAATTTTCCGCATTTAAACTCTAGGTTGATCCTTTGTGCGTCCTCTTGGTAAGCCCTTTGTCTGTAACTTCATTCATCGCTAAATGACAATCCTTCTCAGATCTATAAATTAACTAGAAGAGATTTCTTTACGAGATAAATCCACCGTATGTAACTTTATATTCATATATATATATATATATATATATATATATATATATATATATATATATATATATATATATATAAGAATAAATAAAATATTATGATAATAAATAGTATTTAATATCTTTAAACCTCCAGTGGAAGATAATCATTTTGCTTCACCGTTGTCTTGGTTGTCGTTAGAATTAATTTTCTGTATCGCCGCTTTAGTTAATTGCGCGTTTTAGGCTTAAACCAAACAAACATCAAGCTCATTAAGACAAATTGGATGGATCCGAAAAATTATTGGTCTGCAGCTGTATTGTACGCGTGGATTTGCCTTCATTTAATATTTGCTCTAGTAAGTTAATGGGACTCATATCTTTTATGAAAATTATTTACTCGGGAGTTTTGTTTTTTTTTGTTAGCTTTACTTAACATTATTTTGACACAATTTCATTTCAAATTTAGTTAAATAGATTGAAATAGATTGCCTCTTATAGGGCGAGATCAACTGGCATATTTTAAAGCCATTAAGAAGAAAATTGAAAGTACAGGACACTTCTATGCAATAAACAGCAATAGTTACTTCACAATACTTTCTTAGATTTACGCGAATATTTGACATTTTAAATAAAACTATATTTTCGGATTTTTTCGCGAATTTATTTTTATTGTTGGTTCCCGACGTTTCGAATGCTTTACAGCATTCATGGTCACGGGAGAGACTGAGGTGTTAGATGTCTGGAAGGTATAGTTGTAACAGACAGCCTACCCACAAATTAACAGAAATGAATTCAAAAAAATTCAAAATTGGCATCAAAGTACGAGTACCTTACAATATTTGTTAATTTTATTTTAAATATTTTTATAATTTTAACAAGTTTTATAATTAAATATATCTGATCGGACAAGCAAAGCGATCCATTAGAATCCGGGTCAAAGAACACATAGCTGATATGGAGTACCGTCGCAATACAACATCTGCTGTCTGTAAACATAGTCAGGACCGCCCAAGCCATTATATTCGCTTCAATAGACCCCAAATCTTCGCGAAAGAAAACCGATATCGCCCTAGAATGATTCGAGCAGCCATGGAAATAAAAAAAAAACATCCAAATTTCATTGGGATGTCATTGGATTGTCAGTTTGTGAGCTTGTGACGTTGTAAGGGGTAATCTCTGAATTTGCTTAAGCGATTTAGATTAAATTGGTTAAAAAGATAGTTTGAGATCCTGGAAAGGACATAGAATACTTTTTATCCCGGAAATCATCCCTTAAAGAGGTGAAAATGGGGGTGAAAGTTTGTATGGGGAATCAAGCTAGGGACGAACCCGAGTGAAGCGAGGGTAAGTCGCTTGTATTAAATATGGTCGTGATGTGGTTAATCAAAGAGATTCTATAGGATCAAAGGTGATATTAAAAAAATACCAGTATGAATATTTACATTTTAAGAGAACTAAGGTTTTTTTTTTTAATTTAAACAGATTTTAATGTATGCTTTATTTTTTAAAAGGTTTTCATAGTATTTTAAAAGAAAACCACCCACAGGGTGGGAATTTTGTTCTACTTTTTTTTAGGTTTTGAGGGTATAAAAAATTATTTATAAGGACAAGGGACGAAAGTATCTTTAAATAATATTATAAACTCACTCCAATGGTACCTATACTTCCTCTTTTTTTGAAGTTGGTCAAATAAATAAAATACTATTTAAGATTAAGAGCCCTTAAAGAAAATAAAAAAGTACATGGAATTATTTATAATTGAGGCCTTTTATATTTATTTTACATACAAATAAATATTAATTACCTTTCTGAAAGCAATATTCTGAAGTATCCCCAGTATTTCATTCAAGGATTTTCGGTAGTATATTTGTTTATGATGATATTATATACTTTTGTAGCTAACTTATAGTCTATACATACCTATAATAAAATTCTAACTGAGTCAAATCCGTACATTACATATTTTATGGAAAATCTTATTGAAATAGCCATTATTATCGATACAGAGGCCGAATTTATAGTTTTCAGAATTTTTGTCTGTCTGGCTGTTAGACCATCACGAGAAAACCACTGTACAGGTGTTGATGAAATTTGTATGATGATAGCTGGTTATCTTTTTTTTTTTTTTTTTTTTTTTTTTTTTTTTTTTTTTTTTTTTTTTTTTTTTTTTTTTTTTTTATCGTCGGGAAATGCATTTACGCATACCACCTGATCCCCCAGGTGGTGATGTGGGGCTCACCGGCTAGAAGAGCCGGTACTACCCACTAAAACCCGACGTCCCTTCCCCCCGCCTTAGTGGGACGCCGCAGGATCGCTTGCGCATAACTACTACGGCGCCCCGGCGGCAGGTCTGCCTAAATACTAGGCAGACCACCAAACCAATGGCGCTGCTCCACAGTCAACTCTGCTACGTCAGAGAGGTACCCGGAGCAGCCCCATAAAACCAAAACACCGCCCACCGAAGTGGGCCACCTCCAATCGGCTGCAGAGGACAGGGAGAGCGGCAACGAAACACCGACACTCCTCTTCCCCTGCAGCCCCACCGCGTCCGCCATCAAACGGTGGCGGCCCCGTCTAGGCCGCGGAAGGTAGGGAGAACGGCGCACCGAAATACCGGCACTCCTCTCCCGCCGCGGCCTACCCCTCCGCCGAATGCGGGCCTGCGACCACAGTCCCGCAACCGGCACCCATCATCCGGTTGTGGGACCAAGCGGTCCCACCACCGGTGGCCGCAACGTCTTCGGCTCGAGGCCTAGACGAGCGGCCCCATCCAAGCCATTTGGTCCGCGCCGGATTTCTCCGGTACCACCCGCCCCTCTAAGCGGGTGGCATGCCCCTATCCGCCACCTGGGGACGCGCCCGGTAGGAGTTGGCTTCTCCCCCGGGATAGCTGGTTATCCGGGTCAACATATAGTATAAATTTTTCTTTTGGAAAATCTCTCATCTCTGAGAAATGTATACTAAACATTAAAATGGGACGAAACCGAGCGAAGCGAGGGTGAGTAGCTAGTTAGGTATATAATATAAACACTTTTAGTAATTTTAATCACTATAAAATACACCTTTAACCTACGATGAACAGTAGTATCGTTGATCGCCTTTAACTATATTTTTTACCTACACGAAATTTAATGTCTATAGATTGGCTCATAAAAGCTATAAGCGGACTTTTGGCAATTGTTTTTAAATGTATAACTCTAAGCTAGAAAAAAATCAGTATTTTATACATAAAATATTATAATAATTTTGCATAAATATTTTAGGGTTTCGAAAAAAAACTGCAAAGTAAGCATTGAAAACTCCTTCTTTGAAATCGGTTAATAGGACTATCAAACTACTATTATAAGAGCCAAAATTTTGTATGTGTATGTTTGTTTGTTAGTTTTTCACCTTGAAAAGGCTAGACAGATTTGGATAAAATTAAGTATACAGATAGAGTTCAACCTGGAGTAAAACGTAAGCTACAGTGTAGCAATCCAATACACCTGAGTGAAGCGAGGTTAGTCGCTAGTATTATATAATTATTACAATCATATTCAAGTCAAAATCACAATTCAAATTGTTTGATTTGGGTGAGGCTATTCTTGTCCTTAATTATTAACAACCTCAAATATCTATTACATGTATTTAATGGTCAAAGCAAAGGTTATCTCATTCGCCGCTACTACCACGTGTGTACATCTGTGGGGCGTGGTCAGCTTCGTTTCAACCATGCAAATGACATGCAATTATATATGATTTCTGTTAATAACTTATTGTCGATGTCCCATATTATGTTTAAGATAATTTAGTAAGATTTTGTCATAATTACAGCATAATTGCTTGTGGTTAAGGCTTTTAGAGTAGGCACTATAATATTAAGTAGTACGCACCCTATTAACCTCGATCTATTAGAAATGCTCTTTAGCACCTTATTATAACGGCGTGGTATCGCTAAGTTTTAGTATTACTACTTTTTAGGGTTCCGTATCTCAAAAGGAAAAAAGAAACCCTTCTATCAGTTTGTCAGTCCGTCTTTTTGACTGTCTGTCTTTCAAGACCATTTTGTCCTGTCTCAAGAACGCGGGAAGGTATCAAGTTAAAATTAAAATCAAATACTCAAGTATGCAATGTGTGTTCACTGTTCACCTTGTCGAGGGGGCCTATGCAATCTCTCATTAGTGACCGGCGACTACTATGAAACGCTATGATATGAAACGTGCGGTCGTTTATGTCGCACACATTCGAAAAGGAATCCAAACCTATAGGGTAATATTCCCATTGACCTAGAATCATGAAATTTGACAAGAAGCATTGTCTTATATCACAAATAAAGGGAAAAATCCGAAAACCGTAAACTTGTAGTTACACCACAAAAAAATTGCGGTTATAAACTTATTTTATTTTCCAAACGACTTAAAAAGGCCAGAAAAGGAGGATGTATTTAATAAATAGGCTATGTTTTTATCAAAAATCATCAATTATTTTTTAGATATCAACAATCAAAAACAATCAGGTATAAAACCGATGTCTTTACTTGAGGTACAAGGTATAGAACCACTAACTTTTCAACTAAAAATTGACGGCCTGAAAATCCTTCAGAGAAAGGCAGTAGCATTATTGGGTCCGATGATTTTAGTCCCATCTCAAACTTAGAACCACCGTAGATATCCACTACTTGACCAAATGAGCCAAAATCAGCCATATTATCATATAGTAAATCATGATTATGTAATTTCATTCGCTCGCGCTAAAATTACTAAAAATATCTCTAAAAAGAAGTTTAGTGTAGTTTAGGTAGGCTTTATAAAAAATTTCAGCCCCTATTTAACCCCCTTTTAGCATGAATTTCGAAAAATGCTATAACACGTATTCATTTAATTTTATTGAAGAGCATTAATACTAAGTTTTAAGTCATTTTGATCATAAATATTTTTTGAATTGTATTAAAACGTGTTTTCCCGTGGGAATTAGATAATTTCGCGCGGTAAAAATAGCCTATGTCACTCTCCAGCTCTCCAACTATCTCCATACAATAAATCACACCAATCCGTCTGTCCGTTTCGACGTGAAAGAAAGACAAACAAACAAACACACTTTCACATAT
Source organism: Brenthis ino (assembly GCA_921882275.1). NCBI lineage: Eukaryota > Metazoa > Arthropoda > Insecta > Lepidoptera > Nymphalidae > Brenthis > Brenthis ino. The sequence goes on from OV170222.1 coordinate 14,385,024, forward strand.
ATAATATTAGTATGGATGTTACTGTCATTGGAGTAAATTATGTCAATTTGACGTGACGTTTTTCATTAATCGCGACGTTATAGAAATGATTCCAATTAACCAAAAGCATTCTATTAAATGATACAAATTGATTCGCCGTATTTAATGTTTATATGTATGTAATATATTTTAATTAACGAAACCAATACGTATATTGAAAATTGAGATTGAGTAATTATTATAATACTGTACATATTATATAAAAAATGAAACGATTTTTTGTCTGTCTATAGGTTTTAAATGATTTGAATATTTTTTTGGATTAATTATATGAGATAGTTGAGTAGATTGGACTTTTTACTGGAAATTTATTTAAAACATGTTTAAGCTTCATAAATTTGGTTTAATAGATAAAAGTAATCGGAAAAGCTTCACATTTGCCTAAAAAAGTGAAAGCACTTACAAGTTATAAGCTTATGCTTTCGCTTCTATCCACACTTATCGTTGCAAAGCTTTGCTTATTTCAAGATCCGAGTTCTAAGATAACTAAATATGTATATTTTTATTACATATAATAAAATTCTAACTGAGTCGAATCTGTACATTAAATGTTTATTAGAAAATCTTATTGAAATAGTCATTATCGTCACATATCGACACAGAGGTCGAATCTATAGTTTTTTGAATTTTTGTTTTCTGTCTGTATGAGAACGTATCACGAGAAAACCACAGATTTTGGTGAAATTTGATATGAAGATAGCTGGCTATCCTGGTCAACATAAAGGATACTTTTTACTGCGGGAAAATATATCATCTCTGAGAAATGTATACATACTGTTAAGATTAAATAAAACCAAATGTTTCAACAAGAGAAATCTCCAGCATTATAATTTAGAGTATCTATTTGTGTCGTCTTAAAGAAGTCGTTAACTTGACGAATATCGGTCTTTCCATAAGATATTACCAACGTTTAAGTACTGCGTTAGCATAATCTGTTTTAACAAGAATTTTTCTGCATTAATTATTTTATACAAGTTTAGTAACATAGCTTTTATCAAGTTAGTTACAAAATATGTTAAATAGTTTTTATATTTATATGTTACCGGCCAAATTAGGTTTTAGACCAAACTAGTTTATCCTAGGCCAAACAGGTTTATCCAAAATGTTTCAGAATATACTATTATTTTGGAATTATTATGGAATTATTGAGTACTAGCGGCTCACTCTCGCTTCATTCGTGTTCGTCCCTAGGTACTTTTTCACGGGTAGTGTGGACTAAATAGACTATATATTATACGATATATATAATATATCCTATAGCCTTCCTCATAAAACGAGATATCTAATACAAAAATAATTTTTCAATTCGGATTAGTAGTTCCTGAGATAAGCGCGTTCAAATAAACTGCTTCTTTATAATTTTAGTATAGATTTATTGAGAAAGGCTACAAACTTCTGTCTGTAAATTTGATTAAAGATCCTCTAAAACGCTCAAACTCTATGAATTATTATGTCCCATTTTTGACCACGAGGTACTATTTCATATTATTTCAATTACAAGTTTGAATTAATAAAATATCCACGAAGACAAAAAAATATACACATAAATATGTTAAGTCTGTGTAATTAAAAAGTATTTTTTTGAGTAAGTAGATAAAAGAGGTAAAATGTGCGAGTTATGCATAAAACTTATCAATGCTTTTGTGCAAAGTTGCTGTTCTGAAAAGAACTAAAATAAGCCAGTAAAAACGGCTCTAGACGATTAAGTCCTAATGAGAGCAGTTTGAAAATGCAAACTACGCTTTTATTTAACTGATTTAGTTTACTGGTCTAATAAACTGAGTAAGTCTAACAGAACGAATCTCCTAAACATCCAATGGTCAGCGCAGAACGTCTTCCTCTTCCACTCTCCTCTATTGCTCGTCAGCTCATCATTCATACTTTCTCTTTCATGTTCTATCTCACACTCCTCTTCCTCTACCTCCCATCCATCTACATTCATTTTCATCACTCTTCTCTTCTCACTCATCCTCTTCACCTGTCCATACGAACTCAGATAATTTCCTTCGAACTTCTCTGTCTACTTTCAAGCTTTATAACCTGAATATCAAACTAATAAGCACACATAATTCATTACCTCCTTTTGCAACAATCGGTTAATTTTTTTTTTAATTACAAAATACAGCGTGTATCGAAACAATTTTAGAGCAAGGAAAGGCAGATGCTATAAGGCCTGTCACTATCGATTTTGTTTCAGATTACTTTTGCACCCAGATTCACTATCTCTTATCTATTTGGAAATGTTTTTTACATAATCATGTGTGTTTGACGACACGTTTAGTTCAGTTTGTAGTGACCCTACTTGCTGCGCCAACGGTCACGGGCTCGAGTCTCGCTGGGGGCATTCATTTGTGTGATGAGCGCGGATGCGAATTTATATTCCAATCATGGGTGTTTATACTTATAACATGTATGTATTTAAAGTTATATATGTGTAGTGTATCAACTATCTGGTATCCATAACACAGGCTTCGTAGGTTACCATGGAACTAGATGGTGCTGAGTATATGTATACCTATATATTATTACTATATACATATATGTATACCTATATATTATTATTCAATAATACTCCTAGCTTTAAAATGCCAGAACATTAAAATACTTCCAATTTTAATCTTCTAATATGCTGATTAATGACCTGAAAGCCTCCAAACTAGTTTGTCTAATATTTTAGTAGAGATTATTTGGTATATTCACGACAGTCAAATCCATCTATTTATTACATTACACAATTTATCTATACATATAATAAGATTCTAACTGAGACGAATCTGTACATTAAATATTTTTTAGAAAATCTTATTGAAAAAGTCATTATTATCGATACAGAGGCCGAATATATAATTTTTAGAATTCTTGATTGTCTGTCTGTAACCAGAAAACCACCACCAACCACCAGAAACCACTGGACAGATTTTGATGAAATTTGGTATGATGATAGCTGGTTATCCGGATAGGATAGTTTTCACTCCGGGAAAATATCTCATCTGTGAGAAACCTATAATAATGTTAAAACATAACTACGGACGAACCCGAGCGGGATGAGGGTAAGTCGCTAGTATGATATAAAACCTTGTCGCGAGATTTATCTGTGAAGATAAACAAGAAACAAAATGTTCAAAAATAATATATATTTTTTACAAAATAGGTAAATCTCGCGAAAAGCTTTTATATGTTATAAATTGTGTAATGTAATAAATTGTTGGTTTTTATTCAATTTAAAGTTAGTTTTCTTATTTTTAGAGCATTGCTTGTTTTAAAACATGTTTTTTTTTACAATTATGTAATTATTCTATCTAGAATCTGTATTATCTGTACTATATCTGAAAAAACAAATATTTTAACAGTATAATTTAAGTCTACGAATATTTACTTCTTCAGACCATCCACGGAAAATACATAAAAAATGTAGAACTCTAGATTAGTCTCTACATTCTCTCGAAAAAGTAGCGTGAAAGTGTTAATATTATAATTTTATTGTTTCAGACAATAAATATAAATTCTGGGTCTCTATGTGTGAGATAACCATACATTGTAATGTTCAATTTGCCCCAGTACTCCGCACTATCGCGCCGTAGCGTGAAACGCATTTACATTTTATTGTTATTGTACTAGCTGTTTACTACAGTTTTACTTTAGTTTTAATTTACTTTATATGTGCATATTAATCAGTATTTAAATTTTCCGTGTTCATATTTTTAATATTAACAATATGTTTTATATGTACATATTATGCGTAATAAAATTGTATCGTGAGCAATTTTTTTATAATAATACTAGCAGAACCCGTGGCTTCGCTCGCGCTAAAACTATAAAAAAACTCTAAGAGGTAGATTTTATAAAAACTTTCATCCCGTATTTTACCCCTTTATGGGATGAATTTTGAAAAATGCTAAAACACGTATTTATTTAATTGTATTGAAGAGCATTAATATTAAGTTTTAGGTAATACTGATCATAATTATTCTTTGGATTCTATTATAACGTGTTTTCCCGTGAGAATGGGATAATCTCCTGCGGTAATATATTATTTCCATAAAAAAATCACGCCAATTCGTCACTCTGTTTCGACGTGAAAAAATTACAGACAAGCAAACACATTTTCACATTATTAATATTAGTACGTATTTAAAAAATATTCGTACATTGCTTCTTTCTATTGATATTTCTATTGGTTTAAGCAAACAGTGTTTGAAGAATATTCCAGAACTTAATTTTCGTAGAAGTTACAGCCTTAATTAAAAATGTAGCTAAATTTCGTATTAATTGGTCGAGTAGATTTAGGGGAGAGCAGCTCTACATTCCCTACACTCTATTCAAAACGAGGTTCATGTTTAGCGGTTAAGGATTGTGGGCTATAATGAGAGCGAGTGGGTAGGGCTGCTTGTTATCTATTTTTCAGCTTTATTTAAAAAGTATTTTGTGAGATTTTAAAAATAATTTTGCTTATACTCTACTAAAGACAATTTGTCAATAAACTTCTGAATATGTGTCGCAATTAATTCTACCAATTTCAATTCAGTATTTTTACAACCTTTTTACATACGAGTATAATATAATTGTAACTAAGCCGATTCTGTACATTATACATTTTTTGGAAATTCCTATTCAAATAGACATTATTATCGATACAGAGGCCGAATCTATAGATTTTAGAATTTTTGTCTGTCTGTCTGTCTGTTACCGCATCACAAGAAAACTACTGAAAGGATTTTGATGAAATTTGGTATGATGATAGCTGGTTATCCGGGCCAACATATAGAATACTTTTTACCGCGGGCAAATGTCTTATTTCTGAGAAAAATACAAAAACTGTAATGTTAGAGTACACTTATATGTAAAACCTAAGAATTTGGTTCTTGGTCATCTAAACGCGGGCGGAGCCGCGGGCAATGCTAGTGACAAATATAATAGGTATGTCATAGGTCATGTTATATTATTTCCACCTTTTTTTCTATTACGAATTTCTTAAGACTATTATATATCCTGCACTTAAATTAAGACACATAATTATTTAAAAGCTTCATTAAAATAACTAATCCTTCATATTTACACACTAGCGTGTACACTAGGTGTTCTTTTTTAAATTGCATAACTTTTTTATTTATGAACCGATTCAAATAAAACAATTACTCAATATTAGGTAAAACTTACTATAATACATTGGTGAAAACCGCACCCAAATCGGTTAAGTCGTTTCTGAGATTAGCACGCACAATCGTACAGACAAACAGACAAAAAATCTAAAAATCATTGTTTTGGGTTCTATTGCGTTAATAATGATCTCCAATAATAGAATATCTCAAATATCTTCCATCCAGACTGCGATCAGTTACACTTTTATTATATGTATAGATTATTAGACATAATTTGATTGTTAAATTTCATACAACAAAGTGAATAGTTATAAGTTCCTAAACATTTCCCGACACTTAGTTTATAAGCTGTTTTGTAAAGGCACTTGTCAGATACGCCCACGAGGTGTTTTGAGTAATTAGCGTTAAATAAAGTTTAATTTACCCGGTAAATAGAGTTATATCGAACTATTTATATAGACGGTAATTATAAACAGTTTTAATTTTGTATCTATATAAATAAACTTAAATTATAGAGAAGTAAGCAAAGTTGAACAAATATTTTTTTAACCCCCGTCGCAAAAAGACGGATGCTATAAGTTTAACATGTGTCTTTGTGTGTTTATTTGTCTGTCTGTGGCCAAACCAATGAACAAATTTTTTATTTAGTTTTTTTTTTGTTTGAAACGAGGTGACTTGATCGGAAGTGTTCTTAGCTGTAAATTAAGAAAATCTATTCTGATTTTATGTTATAATATAAAAATATTTTTTTTTGTTGACTGTACCAAGTGATTTGGCTGAAAACAAACGACACTAATATAATATTTCATACAAGACTAAGAAGGTGGAATACAACATGATTTACGCAACGACCTTTGGGTATATTTACTTGGGTAGTTCATAGAATAATAAAATATCCCAAGCTAATATGTACCTTATTTACATAACCATAAAGAACACAAAACCGTGAGTTACTTATATAGTTCAGATCTATGGGTAATGTCGCCTTAGTAGCGTTGTCGTGTTTATGCTTTGTCAGACACTTTTTGATTAAAAATACGGTTACAAAAAAAATAGTAAAACTTATAACATTGGATGGATTTATTTTATGACATAACTAGCGACTCACCCTAGCTCGTCTCTAAGTTGCTTCTTTATACATACTTTCATCCCCATTTTCACCCCCTTAAGGGATGATTTCCGGAATAAAACCTATCTTCTTACTAAATTTTATCTAAATCGGTTCAGTACTTTCGACGCTTATTCGGTACAAACAAACAGATATGCTAACAAACTTTGCTAGATGTCAAACTAGACTGAGAAATCTTAAACAAGTCTGTCTTTCTATCTGTCTGTATGTTTGTATTTACTTATATCATAAATGAAAATAGTTTACCAATTTTAACGATAATTTCAATAGTGGATAGAAAATGAAAGTGAAAAGGATTTAATTTTGCTTTATCTTAGTATGATAGACAAGGCCACTAGCAAATCTTAAGTAAACGTATATACTTTTTTTAGCTGTTAATGTCTCACTGCTGGGAAAAGACTTCTTTCTTCTCCTTCCAATCTGACTCACTCTATTTCTGGTGATAACCAGTTTTTGAAAGGCATCCAGGTCATCCCTCCACCTGCATCTAGGTCTACCGCGACGTATTTTGACGTTTTGTGGAGTGCAAATGATGGACTTACTTAGTCCACATATATATTTTACTAGCATTGCCCGCGGCTCCGCCCGCGTTCAGATGACCAAAAACCAAATTCTTAGGTTTTACATATTAGTATACTCTTACATTACAGTTTTTGTATTTTGTCTCAGAAATGAGACATTTTCCCGCGGTCCTATATATTGACCCGGATAACCAGCTATCACCATACCAAAGTTCATCAAAACTCCTCTAGTGGTTTTTTGGTGATGCGGTAACAGACAAAAATTCTAAAAACTATAGATTCGGACTTTGTATGGATAATAATGTCTATTTCAATTAGATTTTCCAAAAAATATTTATTGTACAAATTCGACTTAGTTACAATTTTATTATATATATAGATTAAATTTAATATTTAGCTTTCAAAATAAACTTCGTTTGCATTTTTTTCATCCTATTGAATCCAACAAAAAATACTTTAAAAGCAAATAAAATTGTTATGCAAATCGAACAAGGCTCTAATTTGAATTTTGCTTAGTTTTCTTTTTCCTTTCGTCCTTTATCAGTATCGGATTATGCTCTACGGAGGCCCTTGAGTGGTCAAAATTACGATACACAACAAAATCAGAAATTTAGATAGCTAATTTTCAACTCCGTAGTTAAAATAAATATTTAAGTTTCTCAATTTAGTCTTCCATAGACAAAGGCGAAAAGGATATTCTTATAGTGCCACTCTTTAAGGTATTTAGTTCCGTGTTAAGTAAGCTGTTTACGAGAATAAGTTATATAAATTACAAAAACAAATCTATCCCACAAAAACTGTACGTTTTTCCGAGATAAAAAGTAGCTTATGTGCTATTTCAGACTATAACTTATTTTGTACCAAATTTCATCCAAATCCGTTCAGCCGTTGGCGTAATTGAGTATCAAACATCCAAACATCCATCTAAACTTTCACATTTATTATATTAGTAAGATGTTATAAACCGTCTTTCAGCCATTTTACTCGCAGACTTTTAATAGTAGTTTCATGTGAACCGCTATGTAAGAATAATGTCAAATTTAGGAAAGGTGAGCGACAAAAATGGAACCCCTTTTTCGAAACTTCTAGTTGACAAAGTTTTTTTTCAATAACATAATATTATGTCTCTTGTGAACTGAATTTCATACTTTAGAAGTACTTTGAAAATGATTGTATTTGGACGCTGATTCTAGAACCTGAAGAAATCTTGAAGCCATATTTGTAAGAATAATTTTGTACTTGCATTATATTTAGCCCTTTTTTAACGTCCCACTGTTGGAGGTGGGCCTTCCTTTACTACAAAGAGCCTTCTGGCAGTAGTGTGGCCAATTGTCGGTTGGCGGACTTCATACTTTATATAAAAACACATTTATGAAACCTACTTGGATCCCTACAAATATTACAAATATAGCGGTCACTTAATTATATAGTAGAGGAAGAAAATAAATGATATCTTTCTCATTTTAGCTCTCTATCTAAAAGGAAGTGAAATTAATTTTGTCCTTTCGTATAGCATTTTGTCTTTTTTATAACATTTTAAAAATGTACGATGCGCATCTGTGCCAGTGCTTCATTTTAAAGCGCTACATATTAACTGGAGCTTTTGCTTAAACTCCACTTTTAACTAATGAAAACTTAAAAGCTTACAAAATGTAGGAAAATGTTTCAAGAATGTAATAATGTAACCTATTTTTAAGTATTCTATGTTTCTTCGACATCACTTTCAGAATTTCGTATTCGAATTACAAATGTTACATTACTTTACTAAAAAAAAGCTGTCCGTCTATTTTACATATTAGTCGATTTTACATATTAGTATTCTCTTACATTGCAGTTTTTGTATTTTTTCTTAGATATGAGATATTTTCCCGCGGTAAAAAGTATCCTATATGTTGACCCGGATAACCAACTATCACCATACCAAATTTCATCAAAATCCCTTGTGAAAGTAAAAGTGGTTTTTCTGTGATGCGGTAACAGACAGACAGACAAAAATTCTAAAAACTATAGATTCAGCCTCTGTATCGATAATAATGTCTATTTTGATAAGATTTTCCAAAAAATATTTAATGTACAGATTCGGTTTAGTTACAATTTTATTATATCTATAGATTTATAATCCTAAATATGTTGCAAAAGGTAAAATAGATTAAAAAGTGAGGTAATCTAGGAACTATGAAAAAAGACTTATTACAGTTTGGGTCCAGATGCACTTAACTGAGTTGTTATGCTAGAAGTGTATTTCAATAAAGTTGCTATACTATACAAGATATAACTTTACAATATACTACAATGTTTGTTTTAAATAAACAAAACCAAGTACATTTTCTGAATGAAACTCCAAGCTTCAATGAAATCCTTTTTTTTAATTTTATATTATTAAATCTGAACTTAATATAATGTAGCCGAAGAGTTTGCTTGTTTTTTTTTTTGAAAGCGCTTATACCTATTGATGATATAATATATGTTGCTTCATTTAAAAAAGTACTTTAATGTGGTGTGCGTATAACGAATTTGTGTTTATACAGAACTTACGATTTTTGAATTTTATTCCTTTTGACTAACGTCACTTGTCGACGCCATTTTTTGAAGAGATATTTGTTAGGAAACGATTATCTCTGAAAATACTAGTCGGATTTGAAAAAAAAATTTTTGCATTTTATAGCCCAATTCTTGAGGAAGTTTTTTTTTTTGTTAGAACATTAACACAGCACCTAGTTCCATGGTAAGCTACGAGGCGTGTGTTATGGATACCAGGTAATTGTTTACACATACACATATAACTTTAAATACATACATATTATAAATATAAATACCCATAACCGGAGTACAAACCTTCGTATTTATCACACAAATGAATGCCCCCAGGATATTTGATATTTGGGGATATAACATCACTCTACGACTTTTATCATCGAAACAGTGATACATAAATTGCGAGTCGCTATTTTATAATAAAATCCTACTTTAAAAAAACATAGTAATATATTAAGTAACATACTTTTTATCTGATTCTATTTATTTCAGCAGAAATCGTTTTATTTTAAACGGTCATAACGCCTACACGTTTAACCCACTCGATATGTGCTTAACCTAAATATTTTTTCTAGCTTTTAATTTGAAATCAAGATCCACTGCCACTATTTGTGTTGTTTATATGAAATATTTAATTTTGATTCGTTTCTTTTGGTTAAATAATATTTTCTTGTTCTCATTCTCGTCTTGATTTAAAAGTGGAGAACAGAGTTGACCCCATTCTCCTCTTTTTCCCTTGAGAGAATCAATTGCATTCCTATTATAAAATAATATGTATGTTTGTTACCCCTAAACGTTTAAACGACTACACTTGGATTTATATAAAATTTATGACTTGAAGCAAGACAGGCTACCATTGTTAATAATATTTACCAAAAGGTTGCGCTACCTGTATATAATATTAAAAAATTCAAAAGCCAACTGAGCGAACTAGCGAGGGTAAGTTCCTAGTGATATATAAATTACAGATATAAAACAACCAATTTGTTTTCAAAGACATATCTATACTAATATTATAAAGGGGAAAGATTAGTTTCTTAGATTTACGCGAATACTTGACATTTTAAATAAAACTGTCTTGTCAGATTTTTTTTTCTTTTTTTTTCAAATCCGAAAAGATAAGTTTATTTTAAAGGAAAGATTAGATTGTTTGTTTGTTTATACTGAATACGCTCCGAAACAACTGAATCGATTTAGATAAAAAAATTTAAGAAGATAGTTTGAGACTGTGAAGGATACATGATAGCTTTTATCCCGGAAATCATCCCTTATGGAGGTGAAAATAGAGATGAAAGTTGAATGGGGAATCAATCTAGGGATGAATCCGACCGAAACGATGGTGAGTCAATAATATTGTACCAGTTTCATATTATTATACGCATATTAATACCATAAGTAACCGCGTCACTACCAGCAGTGCAATGATCTTCCACCCCCTTTTTAAATAAATCCTCAATTTTGACACTCTTCCTTAACTTATTGTACTTTCATTTAATTTCAAGTACTAGACCAAAAATGCGAGTATAAAAATACAAAACTTCTGAAACGGCCCTCCTTATGAATAATGTAAATCGAACAAAATTTTGTTAAAGTTTGAAAATTCGAAAGATATGTTAATCTGCTTTGTGATTTTCATTAATATAAAGGGATTTTGATAAAAAGATTTCGATTTATGTATCGTTTTTAATACTAGAACAAAATCTCCCGAAATCTTCACTTGTATATCTATATATAGTGGTAAATAGGCAAAGACATACCAGTTCAGTACCTTTTTCTCCTCTGTTTGTCTAACAATTAGCTAGCTTACGCTTAGTATACATAGATTTCTCAGAAATGAGATATTTTCCCGCATTAAAAAGTATTATATATAACCCGGATAACCAGCTATCATCATACCAAATTTTATCAAAATTTGTCTAGTGGTTTTCTCGTGACATAGACAGACAGGCAGATAAAAATTCTAAAAACTATAGATTCGACCTCAGTATCGATAATAATGACTATTTCAATAAGATTATATTAGATTATCCAAAAAAATATTTAAAGTACAGATTCGACTCAGCTAGAATTTTATTGCTATGTATAGATTATGTGATTTGTGAATACAATAATTAATTATTATGAACTTTCCAAGTAAAAGTCCTCGTGTTAATGGTTTTAGAAGCAAAGCAAAATACATAAAAACTACGCAAGTGGAACTGCAGGCAAAAGCGATTACATTATAAGGAAAATAAACATCAGCTTTTATATTATAAGCAGAATAAACCTATTTCATTTTCACAAAAGTACTCGTATCAGAAACCTCGTTTTCAATTGTTATTATTGAAATGAACGAAATAAAATCGGTAGTCAATTGTGCAATAAAAACACATTTGGTTAACAAAAGAGAAAGGTTTTATTTATTGTTGTAATTATTATATGTTTAATTATTATCATGAGATAGATTATTTTGTTAAAATTGAATTTTGCAATTTAACGTCCAATTGCTGGGTATAGCCAAAACCAGACTTCACAAGTTTGTCAAGAATTATTTAGAACATCACATAAAACGGGTGAATCCCATGCTCGTTTACTTTGCTCTGCTCAGAACTTCCTTGTGGAATAACATATTCCAGACTATAATCTATCTCTGTGCCAAATTTCATCCAGATCCGTTTAGCCGTTCTGGCGTGATTAACAAACATCAATTCATTCATACTCATAAAATTTCACATCTATAGGTACATATAATAAAATTGTAACTAAGCCGAATCTGTACATTAAATATTTTTTAGACAATCTTATTGAAATAAACATTATTACCGATACAGAAGCCGAATCCATAGCTTTTAGAATTTTTGTCTATCTGGCTGTCTGTTACGGCATCACAGAAAAACCACTACAGGGTTTTTTGAAAAAATTTGGTATGGTGATGGCTGGTCATCCGAGTCAACATACAGGATACTTTTTACCGCGGGAAAATATCTCATTTCTGAGAAAAAATACAAAAACTGCAATATAAGAGTATAATAATATGTAAAACCTAAGAATTTGGTTTTCGGTCATCTGAAAGTGGGTGGAGCCGCGGGCAATACTAGTTTATAATATAAGTATGGATAAACTTTATCCTCAAACTAAAATTATATGACATAAATATGAGAGTAAATATTATGAAATGTGTTTCTTTATAAAATTTTCATTTTAAATTAAACTTCTAACTTCAAGTGTGGGTTATTCTATAGAAATTCTCAAAGACTTTCTCATCTCAGTATCTTCTCATACATCACTGTTATTACGCCTTGAGCTCTAGCTTTTGCATTTTTAACTAAAAGCAAACGTTTTTCCTTTAGAACTTTTCAATAAAATGTGAAAAACATTTTCAAATACTTAGTAACGATTATGTGTGTGCTATGAAATTTTTTACCTATTATAATAAAATAGTCTAAGTCAACAAAGCAATATTTGTAGTGTGAGTTTATCTTCGTTTTAGGTGCATTATGTAATAACTTCAAAATTCTAAGTCCGAATTTTGTAAAATATTGAACTTTTTTTCAGACTAGCATTTTAGTGCTTACCTTATAAAAATCGGCCTAGAAATTATGTTCATCATTTTTATTTTTCCCAGATAAAGAGTATCCTATATTTTATTCTAGACTGTAATCTATCTGTGTGCCAAAATTTATCCAGATCCGTTCAGCCGTTCTGGCGTAAAAGTGTAACAAACATCCATACATCCATATTGACAAACTTTCAGATTTATAATATTACTAGCAACTCACCCTCGCTTCGCTCGGGTTCGTCCCTACTAACGTTTTAACGTTTAGTATAGATTTCTCAAAGATAGAATATTTTCCCGCAGTAAAAAGTATTCTATATGTTGAACCGGATAACCAGCTATCACCATATCAAATTTCATCAAAATCTGTCCAGTTGTTTTTTGTTTGTTGTAACGCGGTAATGGACAGACAGACAAAAAATCTAAAAACCAAAATAAGTAATGTTCAAATTCGCCTTAGAATTTTATTATATGTATAGATTATAGATGATAGTTTGTTATTATGAAATTTATGTTTGTCAATTCATCAGAATATTATCATAAAACAAAAATATGATGCAAAAATATATTGGATAGCACAAACAAATCTATCCCACGGGAACCGTTCATTTTTTTGAGACAAAAGTAACCTGTTGTTTTACCGGCCATATAAGGTATCAGCGTGCCAAATACTAAATTAGGTGCGTAAGTTGTTTTGTACTAAGCTGTATACGTTACTATAGTTTTTTAACTATCCTACGGGAATTCTTTAATTTTTCGGGATGAAAAGTATTTAAAATGTTGACCGAAGATATAAAGTACCACCGAGCAAAATTCCATTTAAATCGGTCCAACAGTTTTAGAGATTAGCCCGTATAAACAAACAAACAGGCAGAGAAACAAAAAAAAAGAAAATTTGTATTTTTTCTATTTCTCTTCTTACATCCCCCTGACTCGGTTTTTAGTAAAACATTTTCTATGTACAGACATTCGACCTCTACAGTTTTATTATATGTAAAGATTTAGAACTCTAAAGCTTATTCGTTACAGGATTTCGAATACTCAATGAGTTTGAGAAATACATCCTATCTCTTTACATGACATTATCAACGATATACAACTTTAAGACTTAACAAAGTTCTTTTATTTTTTGTTGCGAACTTACGATTTAGGGTATTTTATACTCGCACCTTCTAACATCTGGTGCTGGCTGAAATAAGGTTAGTGAAACACAGGAATATAGCGGCAACTAGCGATAGTAAAATGAATTTATTATATACAGATTTCTGTTACTTATATATTTTTCAATTGATTATTATAATATAATAATAATGTCCTCTTAACCAACTTTGGTTACGATGGCCAACATCACTGAGACTTTTGAATTGCACAATGCATATAATGGACAAGTGTAATGCTAGCTCGATATGACGGTGTTGACGTGTTGAAGTGTCGTTCCATCGGACTTTATTGTAATAATTAAGAGTAATTTTGTGTTTGTACACATATTTGTGTACGTAATATTTCCTTGACTACCTCGGTGGCTTGTGACAAATGTACGCCTGCACATCCGAAAGTCCTGAGTTCGAGTTCTGGTCCGCCAAGCCAAGTTTAGATTTTCAGTCATTCTGCTACGGAAATTTGAGTAACAGCTCAGAATTGAGAAGTTGACAGTGTTTCACTCTCGTGCCTTGGAGAGTACAAAAAGCTGCCAGTCGTGTGTCTTATATCTCACCGGTTGAGTGGAATTATCGTCCTATCGGAATTTGAGAGTAAAAGGAATAGAGAGTGCAATTTTGTCTGCGGGAACACTTGTACACTATAATATCTGCTATAAAGCAACTGGTTAGTCTCAGTGAGACTGGCCGTGGTGAAAGAAATTGATCAAAAACACATCCTTATAATATCTTCTGTAAATTATCTTACACTACACAGGAACTTATTACCTACAATATATCAAAAGAAAGTACTTTATTTGCACAAATGCTTAATAAAATCAAATTCAGTAACTTTTGATATCGATGCCATTACAGTTCTTTAAATCTTTACATAGTATAAATAAAAATGAATTTGCTTCTGCTGTCCATTTGCTTAGATCTTTTAAACTACTCAACAGATTTTAATGCAGTTTTCAGTAATAGATAAAGTAATTTAAGATGAAGGTTTATATGTTATAGGACAGAAAAGTCGGACAGAAATTTAAAGATTTGTATTTCATACTAACCGTCAAAACGTTACCTAGGGACTAACCAGAGTGAAGTGGGAGCGAGCCCCTACGTTTTAGAAAACTAAAGTTAACATAAAAAAGGCCTTTAAACAAAAATATAATATATCATTTATAAAAGCACAAAAATAAAGTTTCTAAATATACTAACTTCGCTTTGCTTGTTCCACATTTTGTGGAGACTCTTGTATAATATTCTCGTTACTATGTCCCGTAACTCTGGATATTTATCTTTGGGCTCTTTTATTTCTTAGCAATATACTCAGTAGTAGTTCATATTGGTAAACAATTTCAAAGTAAAAATATCGATACAAAACTTTTTATGACGTACGCTAGTGTATATCTGTTATTTGTCTTTATACAGCTTTGGTCTGTGTGATTTTCAGCTTAGTTTACAACAGCTATCAAATTTATACATATAATAAAGCTGTACAAGTCGAATGTCTGTATATATTAAAAAAATTCTAAAATGCGAGTCATGGGGATTTAAGAAGAGAAATAGAACAAATGCAGTTCTTTTTTTTTCATTTTTTTTGTTTCTGACTGTTTGTCTGTTTGTACGGGCTAATCTTCAAAACTGTTAGACCGATTTAAATAAAATTTTGCAGGATCATACGTTATATACCCAGTGAATATTTTAGATACTTTTTATCACGAAAAATTAAAGAGTTCCCGTGGGATAGTTACAAAACTATAGTAAATCATAGCTATATATAGCTTAGTACACAAAAACTACTGATTGGATTTTAATGAAACTTTACAAAAATATAGTTCTTACATCA
Source organism: Brenthis ino (assembly GCA_921882275.1). NCBI lineage: Eukaryota > Metazoa > Arthropoda > Insecta > Lepidoptera > Nymphalidae > Brenthis > Brenthis ino. The sequence continues at coordinate 14,400,867 of OV170222.1, forward strand.
AAATTTACTTTTATCCCGGAAAAATGTACGGTTCCTGTGGGATACATTTGTTTTTGATTGTCTAGTGTTACAATTATAAATAAATGCCTGACCCAATTGCTACAGTAACTATCTATTACTATTAATTGTATGACTGATTTTTTTTATTAGTCCGGCTATTGATTATTAAAAAAAAAGTCAACATAATAAAAATAAAAACTTATAAATAAATAATCTTTTATTCAGATTCTCTAAATTTCAGCTAAAAAAACAAAATAAAGTAGCTAGACAAATAATTATATTACATTAGTCGTACAGTAACTGGATTAATAGCCGCTTTCATTGTAAATGCTAACATTTGTATGTACGTTTGATACAACTTTACTACGATAAATTTGGATTAAAGATATACTCATGTACTACATTTGTACATATATGACTCGAGCAAAGATGGCTAAATAACGTAAATGAAAACGGGTAAAGTATGGATTCTGAGCTATATTTTTACGTTTATTTCAAATAAATGATTAGCTTTTTATGAAAGCTCTTAATTTTAACTAATAATTAAAATAAATAACAAGCTACGAGGCTTGTGTTACGGATACCAGATAGTTGATACACTACACATATATAACTTTAAATACATACATATTATAAATATCAACACTCATGACTGGAGTACAGACATTTAGGCTTATCACATAAAAGAAAGCCTCCAGCGGGACTCGACTCTGCGAGCGCTGGCACAGTAAGTAGGGTCAATACAAACTGAACCAAACGTGTCGTCAAAATAACATTTAATATGTATATTAAAAAAATATTTTTTAAATTACTTTAACCCATGATACTATAAATGTATGTAAGCTGTAATTACCATATATATTAAACAAAGTTGTCGAAATGGTGGTATAAAGAAGAAAAAAACTTATAGTTTATAATTTAATGGAGTTAAAGCTTTATTTGAATGAAAGTGTCATAGAATTTTTAACTCCTGAAAGACTTTTGGCGCAACGGTGTGTTTAGGGATTTGCCTAAAAGTTTTTGTTCCCAGTCACCGTTTTTCGCTTGCTCTTATTTACTTGTACATAAAATAAGTATAACATAATAGCTTTATTTAAATTTTTAACAACATTCATATTTTGTAACTGTTAACTCTGTAAAATGTTTGTAAAAAATATATTTTAAATAAAAGATTTAACTTAAAACTTTAACTATAAAGGTATAATACAATGATTTCAAAACACACTTAAGTCACTAAATTTGAATTTTTTATTTGCTTATATACAACTAGAAATATATATTATTATTGTATTCAGCTCTTTTTAACGTCCCACTGCTGGTTACGGGCCTCCCTTCCATACGAGGGGGATCAGGTCAGTCCACCATGCTGGCCAAGTGCGGGTTGGCAGATTTCAGATGTCTTTCGAAAATTTGCTAGGTTTTCTTAGACATACAGGTTTCCTCAAGATATTTTCCTTCACCGTAAGGCAAGTGGTAATAATGTTAGAAATGATCCGCACATGAAAATATCAAAGGTGCGAGACCCGGGACTTGAACCCGCTTCTTACCCCGGCTACCTACTTACCTACCTAACTACCTAGGTTACCACTGCCTTTTTTGTTATATTAACTAGTGTTAAATGTTATTATATTAACTAGTTTTTGTTAAAAGCGGGAAGGATTCAAAGGTAGTCGATGCTCGATCTCAGGATGCAATTTATATCCTTGCCAAATTTCATATAAATCCGTTTAGTTGTTTTAGCATGAAAAGGTAACAAATAGTTCACTTTAACATTTAAAATATTTATGCGAATAAAAAAAAGGATATCGCAGATATCTCAGAATAATTTACTCAATAAAATCTAAAAAATAACTGGACTGGGGTACTTATTTTTTTAATTTTAGTGCCTGAAAGTCGTTTTTTTTTAAGTTTTTATGACTAAGGAAGTTGGTCAAAGTTGACTGCAGGCCTTTGTCCATAGTAGTAACTTTTAAAAAGTTAAGAAGGTAAGTAGGTTAAAGGTTATTTGGAAGAACCATTTCTTTCTTTCTACGTTAGGTTAGATCAGTGATCACAATGCCAACTGCCATAATTTTAAGAGTTTTGACCGATATGCCAGTCAAAACTGCTATTGACTGGTTTTGGTCTGAAAGAGTTCTGACTGTAACACATACACGAATTCCTCCTTTTTAAAGTCAGTTAATAGATTTAATTAAAATATTTAGGTTTCTACAATATTTTAACTATTAAATACATTACAATATATGGTTCAAAGCGCAAAGCTTTCACAGAAAGCTTTATTTGTAAGTTTGAATTTGTAGCAAATATAAACAGAACAGATTTGAATGGTTGTGTGCTGGAATCCCTGGTTAAAACGTTAAAATGTTCGTAGGCTAAACAATTTCAAAGGAAGTTTTGACCTATACATTTTAAGTGCATCCAACAGAGTTGAGTAAATAATCACTATTTTAACTTAAGTTATTTACTTGCACATTTAACTGAGAAAGTAACTAAAATAAAAAAAAAATGAAATTTATTGAGGCAAAATTAAAAAGGTTCAATCCTTCAAAGATTGATTGTTATGTTTTACTATTAAAGTCTAATTTATTTTGCCTCTTAATTGATTTAAAAGTTTGTTATATTTCTTGTGCAATATTTTAAAGTAATCAATAAAGTAAGAAAATATAATCTATACATATTATAAAATTGTAACTAAGCCGAATCTATACATTAGATATATTTTGGAAAATCTTATTGAAATAAACATTATTATTAATACAGAGGCCGAATCTATGGTTTTTAGAATTTTTGTCTGTCTGTCTGTCTGTCAATTACCGCATCACACAAAAACCACTAGAGGGATTTTGATGAAATTTGGTATGGTGAGAGTTGGTTATCCGGGTCAACATATAGGATACTTTTTACCGCGGGAAAATATCTCATTTCTAAAAAAATACCAAAAATTGCAATGTAAGAAAGAGTATAATATTAACAGATTAACTGTCCGCAAAATAGACACGATAGTTAAACAATCGAACGTTCATAATATATGACTCATGGGACAGGGAAATGGTTAATATGTAAAACCAAAGAATTTGGTTTTTGGTCATCAAACGCGGGCGGAGCCGCGGGCAATGCTAGTAAAAACATATTACTTAAAATATTGCACTTTACTGAAGAGGCTTTTGATGATAAAAGTCTGTAATTAAAATAAATTGACCTTCTTACGGATTACCTATAATTTTATAACAAAATACTGTAACTCAGCATTTAAAAGAGCAAATTTTGAGTTTCCGTTAGCTCTTCTCAGCAGATTTGCACTCTGTGCGGATGGCATCTTTAAATTTGAAGACTAATTGGTGAAAGTTTTACACTTTATTTCATTTCCAGTTGAGGTATATATATAAAGGTTCCCGGGGGAGAAGCCAACTCCTACCGGGCGCGTCCCCATGTGGCGGATAGGGGAATGCCACCCGCTTAGGGCGGCGGGTGGTACCGGAGAAATCCGGCGCGGACCAAATGGCTTGGGTGGGGCCGCTCGTCTAGTCCTCGAGCCGAAGGCGTTGCGGCCACCAGTGGTGAAACCGCTTGGTCCCACAGCCGGATGATGGGTGCCGGTTGCAGGACTGTGGTCGCAGGCCCGCATCCGGCGGAGAGGTAGCCCGCGGCGGGAGATGATGCCGGTATTTCGGTGCGCCGTTCTCCCTACCTTCCGCGGCCTAGACGGGGCCGCCACCGTCTGATGGCGGACGCGGTGGGGCTGCAGGGGAAGAGGAGTGTCAGTGTTTCGTTGCCGCTCTCCCTGTCTTCTGCCGCCGATTGGAGGTGGCCCACTTCGGTGGGCGGAGGTTAGGTATAATGGGGCTGCTCCGGGTACCTATCTGGCGTAGCAGAGTTTACTGTGGAGCAGTCCCATTGGTTTGGTGGTCTGCCTAGCGCTTAGGCAGACCTGCCGCCGGGGCGCCGTAGTAGTTATGCGCAAGAGATCCTGCGGCGTCCCACTAAGGCGGGGGGAAGGGATGTCGGGTTTTAGTGGGTAGTACCAGCTCTTCTAGCCGGTGAGCCCCACATCACCACCTGGGGGATCAGGTGGTATACGTAAATGCATTTCTCGACTATAAAAAAAAATATATAAAGGATAGTCTAAACCAAAAACTCTACAAAGACAAAGAAAATATAATATAAGACATACTTTATAGAAGAATAAAAATAAAAATTATGTCACGTAATACTACGGGTTTACCCAAAAAGTTGTGGACGTGCACCGAATCATCCCTTTGAAGTACAAAAACTCTTTTGGGTCAAGTTATACCGTGTGTACCAAAGTTTAATTTTTCATAATACGATCTACAATGTTATGTGTATGGCTTCTTCCGATTACATCAAAGTTGTATTTATATCTGACTAGCTTTCATACCCGGTTTTCTCGTTTTGTCGCATTATAACCCCTTTACTCTTCTATTTTTCAACCGATTTAAAATATATATTTTCTTGAATTTTCAATAATATTAAAATTTAAGGCCAAGTTTTATTAAATATTGCCAGAATCTACAGAGATCACGTCATTTGAATAATATTTGTTAACGTAATAAACTAAAATTAGTCATTTACTAAGAATCAACACAAAGTATCTTTTGTCAGTCTCTTAAGAACAACAATTCTACAAAAAAAATTTCGCATTTACATCATTTGAAGCGTTTTCCACTACTCAATGCTCCTTACGATTTAAAAAAGCGTTGGGAAACACAAAACCCGCCAGCCTATAAAATAGCATTATGGGTACAACTTCATATCGTTTTCTCCACATCTTTACATAAAATATGCTGATAAAATTCAAGTATAAGTCCATATACTTGTTGCATTGAATTGAAATGCATTGCGCTATTACGTACATACAAAATGCTTGGTTGAAAAGGCGAAAAATGATCATTATTGGAAATTGAACTTTATTTTTTGGTACGTAAAGTGGAAAATTCGTTGCAGACTTTAACAGGATCCTTGTGGTTCCATAAAATAAGACTATGATACTTTAGAAGTAACATAGAGGATAGGTTTTATTCAGATAACGCTGAAATGGCCTTATAAATATTTGACTTATAGCCACTTTTGGGTTTTCTAGAAATAACTGGAATGTTTATCAAATGTGTGACACAGTGTGGCCATGTAGCAGCGTTATAGTCTGAAAGTCGTAAGTTCGTTTTCATAAGAAGTAAAATACATTACCTAGATATATAGACATAATTATAAATAAGTTGTTGAATAGCAATAAAAAATTCTACTATCGTTGCTCGTCAAAAACTACAACGACAAAAAAAAAGTCTGACAAACAGGAGAGAAAAGTATTAAAAAATATATCATTTTTAATGATATAACTTTTATGCCACTTGTAAGACATTTAAAACATTAAACAACATATTTTAGGGTCTTTATTTATGCTACGTTTTAATTATAAATATATATTTTAAAAATCCCTTTACTAGGAATAGAACCTGCTATCTTTATTAAATTGTTTAATATTTGACGTTTCCACACGACAAATATCAATAAGACAGACAAAGTCACATGATTGAAAAAGTTGTAATAAATTAAGAGTTCCGATCTCTCGTCGTACACTGAATATCAGGCTCTATGTAACAACTTTAGGCCAGATCCACAAACTTTATATTATTTACTTACCCATGTCTTTACTAACTTATAAAACATTTATAGCACTATCATCCTTATGGGCATATACTTATGTATTACATTCGTACGCTCAATTTCTTAACATCAAACAACATTTACTGTATACATATACTGGTCAGCACTTGCCATATAATGTTATGATAAAGTAAGTAATTCACGATTCTATTGTTATAGAAATAAATACGACAATTGTCTGAACATATTTTGATAGAGTTCACATTGCTACAGTACGTACAGTTAGTTAGAAGTGTATCCAAAAGTTTAGCGTTTAATGAGCTTGCTATGGTCATTAGTGTCCCACTTTGATAGATAAATAGAGCAATACATTTGCGTCTAGTTCAAGATACGAATTTGAACAAGGTAAAGGATTAATCTGAGGGGAATAGCATCTAACGTATACAACAGTTGGTAAATATTTGCTAGAGCGAACGTATTTCGTATATACTACACAGCAATATATCTTCATGTTAAATTGCGATGCGATGTAAACAGATGGCAGGTAGTGACTCTACATTCCTTCCACCAGTACTCAGACTATGTACTTAGTAACATCTACTACTTTGTTTTTTATGACTGCTTTGGTCTGTTGACTGGCATATATGGCTACAGATCCAAAGGTCCTGACGTCAAATCCTGTGTTATTAAGTACTAGCGATTTACCATCGCTTAGCTCGGATACGTCTCTAGGTAAGTTTTAAATAGATATAAAACAGGTATTAGCCAGTGTTAGCCATGTAAATTTAAATTTCGTTAATTTATCTATTGTCTTTGATGTTTTAATAGTTTTTCTGCTATTCGGAGCGGAGACAAATCCAAAAAATTGGCCCAGTTGTTCATGAGTTATAAGTGGTGTTTTTGAAAATTGATTTTGTTTTATAGATATAGATTTCTGCTAAAAAATCCCAATAACATTCAGGAGTTAAAAAGCTAGCGGAGTTTCACCTTTGTACCCCAAAGAGCTCGTAAAGCAGGTTCTGCGCCTGATCTCTTACAAGTCGTCTTGAATTGTCGTCCCATTGGAGTTACTTGGCTAGCCTCAGTAAGATAAAATGCTGTGATCAAAACCAAAGAGAAGCATTTAATTACTATTGTAGGATATTTCAGGAAAAGCCAGTATCATGTTTCAAAACTATATATTTTAACTAAATTTAGTTACAATTTATTAGAAAACACTTATACTCAACAATTTCTCATTTCTTTTGCTCCAGTTCACAAATCTCCAGTGCTCAAATCACGGATAGCATCCACTTTTTTTGTGTAGGGAAATGCATTTACGCATACCTGATCCCCCAGGTGGTGACGTGGGGCTAACCGGATAGAAGAACCGGTACTATCCACTAAAACCCGACTTTTCCCTCCCCTCCGCCTAAATAGGACGCCGCAGGATCGTTTGCGCATAACTACTACGGCGGGTACCACGGCACGGATAGCATCCACTTCTGTCAACTCTCCACCGACCAATCCCCTCTTTTGTTTATTTCTTCTTTCTATTTTTAATAGTTTTTTTTTATTATTTATTCGGCCTGACCAATCTCGTCATTTCTGACTACCTGGTTTACAATGGTAATATGATTTGTGCATTCGCGTCGCCAGTGTGACCAGTATAATCAATTGACAAATCTAATATATTTATATATATCTATTTAATCTGAATCTCGGAAACGGCTTCAACGATTTTCATGAAATTTAGTATACAAGTAGTTTGGGGGGCGATAAATTGATTTAGATTAGTCTTATATCTGGGAAAACGCGTGTTTTCGAATTTTCATGCGGTTTTCTTTTGCATTATTCCACGCAAAATATTATGTTCGATAATTTCGCACGCTCGGGCATAAGCATCATGGTCAAGCGGTCAAGGCACAAGATTGGATAAGTGTCCGGGTTCGAATCCCGGTCGGGATACAAAGGTATAATTTTTTTTTGTTTTTTTTTGTATTTATTCAAGTTTTTTGTTTTTTTTAAAGAAAATTCTACTATTGGCCAAAAGCTCCGAGCGAAGCTCGGTAGCCCAGGTACTATTTTATTATGCATTAAAATAGACAAACTTACACTATGTTGTATGTTAGAGCTCCAACCATTAATTTTCAAGTTAAAAAGCTATCACATAAATTTCTACAATAAATAATTTAGAACATCAAAATTACGAGCTTTTGTAAAAATTTGAACTTGGGTAAAAATGGGATATTTCACTCGTTTAAGAGCAGAATTTTCAAAAACTGTTCTTAATGCTCACCTGTGTTACAAAATAACATGATTTGAGACACAATGATTTATGGGCATTGTATATCCATACTACTATATAAATACGAAAGTTTGGATGGACGGATGTTTGTTACTCAATCACGCTAGAACGGCTAAACGAATCTGAATGAAATTTGGCACAGAGATAGATTACTTTATACTTTTTATTTTGAAAAATGTACAGTTCCCATGGGATAGATGTATAAGGCCCTTCACTTACAACAAAAAGTGGCTGTCTGTTTGTATGAAATAATCTTAATGAAAATTTTCAGTTGCTCTAGAGTTTACCTTCTCTCAAAATTTTAACAGTGAGTAAATTTAGCTTTTTGTAATATTAAGATTTGGCACCAATTTCGAAAATATCTGATTATATATTCTAAATGAAAACCCCCGTTTAGTTATTTTTTACATTTTAGTGCCTGGAAGACGTTTTTTTAAGTTTTTATTACAAAGCTTGTTTTAAAAATGACTTAACAGAAATTGATACAGTTTACAAATTAGTATAGATATAATATTATCTAACATAGAACACTTTATAAGCAATTTTCATATTGGATTGCGTCAGTGAGAGCAAATTAAAAAGAGGTAGGTCGCTACTAAAATAATGAGAACAAAGATATAATTCTACAGTACACACTCTTTCAACTTTGTTAATTAACCAGTAAAGTTAAATTATGGTCAAACTAAGCGGCGGATAAGCTTTGATCAACCGCTCTTATCAGGAACAAAGTTTTGGAAGCTTTTGATCAAAAATGTTTCTTTCTATATTGGGTTTTGGTTTTGAAGTGGTTATTGATTAATTTCACCTATATATATATATATATATATATATATATATATAATATATATATATATATATATATATATATAATATAAATATATATAAAATTCTTATAGAAATAGACATTATTATCTTTACAGAGGCCGAATCTATAGTTTTTAGCTGTTTAATTTTGACATTTCCGGGATTAAAATTATCCTATGTCTTTCCCAGGGTCTTAAACTATTTTCTTAAGAAATTTAATTTAAATCGGTTCAGTAGTGTCGGAGCTTATTCGGTACAAACAAACAAGCAAAAACGTGTGTGCGTACTTCTGTACGCACGTAAGAAGTTAAACTTCTTTGGCGTAACAGAACAAAAATAGCTAAAGATTTTATCCGTATGTGACTTTAATTTAAACTTTACGCGCGCATAGTAAAAGTTTTACTCTAATATTTTTTTCCAAACGTGCCAAAAGAAGTATAACTTCAAAAATCTTTCCTCTTTAATTATAAAGGTAATAAAATATACTAATATTAATTAGTTTATTCATGTAAATATTATGTATATAGATATAATACAACTTTTTGACATTTCTAAAGTAAGATATTTATTTTAGACATACATTTTATATAAGTAGAATTGACAAAGTCACTAATTCTGTATTAAAACGCTTTAGGTAAATTGGTCGTTCAAACAAATAAGAACTGGGACGACTTCTGACGTTACTGAAAAAATAAATGTGACATTTACGAAGTCTTTCCTAAAAAGTTATCTTATAGAAATTAAAGTTTAGGAAATTATTTCCTCTGAGAGATACATTACTATTAATTTGCAAGTATCTAAACTATTAGAACTGGAGTAACACATAACAACTCAATTCTGTATTAAAAACTTTTTGGTTTGGTTCGTAGCACTGACGCGACGTATTGTAAGGCACTTAAGGATTCGAGTGAAGAGAGGGTAAGTCACTAGTTTAAAAATATTTGTAAATATTATGGCAATTATTATAAACTTGCGATATTTATGTTAACCTACTACATTACCTGTAATCATTTACAAACCTTCAACAAAATTACGTATTCATCTTTACTAGACTGACATAATATACTTACTGATAATCGAACCTGACAATCTGATTGCAAAAGAAATCGAAGTATAATAAATAAATTTAAAAAAAAACTTTCATTCCATGGTATTAGGACATTTTACATGAGGTATAATAACTATGAAAAAAATTATAGTATAACTCGATTGCTGTATAAAGAAATAACAAACACACACAAACATTTTTATTATTAATACGGAATATCTGTAGAAACTAAATAGTAATTTATCTAACAATATCGAGTTAGCAACATTCGTCGCACGTCCGCTGTCACATAAACAAACTAAAATAATTTTTGTCCACCTCTCTAACTTATTCCTCACTCGAGTTACAGTCGGATTTATTTCGCGAAACGTTTCTATTCCCCAAACACATTATATCTTAGATTACAAATCGAAACAGATGTGGCATCTACGTACTGCATCAGTTAAAGCTCTATGAACATCAATAAAAAAGTACTAGATAAACAATCAACGACAAAAAATGTCTTCACCGAATGAGCGCTTATTTGAACATTTGAGCACGCTTTTAATTAAATTTTTTGTTGTGAAAACAACTTTAAGCATTGCATTTAAGGTTCAATTTAAATTGTTATATATTTATTTCAACTAGAATAATTATCTAAACATAATTGGTTGCAGTTTTAAGAGAACTTTTGCATGGGATTGTATGTCTTGTATTTTTTTGGTGATGAGCGGTCGGAAACGATTAGCTTCATGGGATTGATACCTATCGATATTGTAAAAATATTCCTACATTTCTGTAAGTTACTCAATAGGATAACTACTTTGTATATACAAGAATAATAATCTACTCAACTAATTAAATTGAAACTTAACTGTAGGTAAGAATGAATTCTTAACTTCTTGACAATCAATGTGCCCTAAATGTGGTGAACGGCTAGGGTAATATATAAATGATTTTCCAATGAATGTGAGTTTTAGAAATTTTATGGTCTTATGTTAAATTTTTAGTTGTGTTGAGTAATAAGTATTGTGTTTGTATAGAATATAGACATCACACTATACCTACTAAAGGGAGATTTAACAACTAACTTCATTCTGTAGCCTAAATCTGTCGCATTAGGAAAAAATTCACTATCATTATATTTTTGCCTAATGCGCCTTAATAAATTATTTTTGTAATCCACGTACCCATTTGAAAACTGCCTCATTAAGTACCATGTATGATACAAATTAAAAAAAAAGAAACAATTTACTATGATTTATACCACTTCGTATGTCTTGTCTATGAGCTCTATACAAGTTACATCTCGTTTATTGTACTACGCATGTTTGTACAGACATCCCTTGACGTCTTCTTGCAAAAAAACCTTCTATCTGATTTTTCGTGTAGCATCTAAGAAAAAAGTTGAAACGAAATCGTTGTTTTACATTAGTTGAAGCATAAATGTAGGTAAATATCAATTCTTTATACAAGACTACTTTTTACTCGTGACTCCATTCCTGGAATAGTTTTATTAAAAAAAACAACCTAATGCTTTAATTCAAGATATAAGCATCTCGATTGGCTAGCTGATACCATTAATCTTGACGACACGTTTGGCTCAGTTTGTAGTGACCCTAATTGCTGTGCCAGCGATTATGGGTTCGAATCCCGCTAGATGCATTCGTTTGTGTGATGAGCAGGAATGTTTGTACTCCAGTCATGAACGATTATATTCATAATACGTATGAATTTAAAAATATATATTATGTGTAGTGTATCAACTATCTGGTATCCATAACACAGGCTTCGTACTCGTAGCATACCATGGCACTAGATAGTGATGTATGTTAATGTGCCAATATATTTATTATTATTTATTAATCTATTGATATACATACTTTTTATGAACTGTCCTATTGAAAATGCGATTTGCCTATATATTTTATATGGTTATACCAACCTGTGTCATCACTTATGTGCCAACTCAATTGACAAGCAATTTAATGATTTCAAAGCAACTTAAAATCTAATTTTACAGTTAATGGAGTATTAATTGGGTTTTCAAGGTTACACTAAAGTGATTTAGAGAAGCTGCGTTGAAATTATGAGTAAATAATGTCTACTAGACAATTTTTAAGTAATAAACACACATATGTACTTATAAAATTATTATTTGTAATATAAGTGATATTTATAATAATATGAACATTTGGTGATTTGCATTTTCTTGTTGTCATTTTTACAATAACGCAAAAAAGAGCAGGATATTGACGCAACATTATGAAAAAAACGTGTATATATATTGTATACTTATATACACACGTAAGAAGTTATACTTCTTTGGGGTAACAGAACAAAAATAGCTAAAGATTTCATCCCGTATGTCACACTCTCTTTTTGTAAAAGGCATGCAGCTAACTTTATCATGTCGCTTTCAGCTAACTTTATCATGTTGCTTTTTAGCTATCGGTGTCCACACGTATCGTAAAATTTTTATTCTATTTATATTTCAAACTAGCCAAAAGAAGTATAACTTCAAAAATTGTATTACATCTTGAAAGTGATAGAGTTAAATATAGTATAATATACTAGTATAAGGCAATACGTTACAATACATAATGGTAACGTGCTTGCTTGAGAAACTGGGTTAAAATCGTGAATCTCACATCTTTGCCTCTCTAGCGCCCAAACGTCAAATTAGATTTATACCGTTAAGCGCCCCGGCCAAATTTGCGTGCGAATCTAAATTTGGGGTCAGCGCCCAATCACCGATTTTGCCGAGAATGTGTAGGTATCAAACCTCCCAATGATTATATATTTGGAATTCTTCATACAATTACTATACTTCCTTATTATTATTTTTTTCTCATACTCAAGGGTTTCTGGTAGAGATCTCTTACCTAGTAAGATACCTTTGTACAAAATAGTAGTTTTTTGTGGTACATAAATAAATGTTTTATATTACACTCTTGTTCTATGTCCTACATATAGTTCTAGTACAATAACCAGTCTCTTACAAAAGAGTTGCACTTAATCTAATATGTACATTGTACATACATATTCCTGTTCTGTTGCTTTATGAAGAAAAATAAATAAATATACATAATTTTAATAAAAATACTAATAATCATAATATTTAATGACACAATATGTATGTATGTATATGTAATTTAGTTGAAGCAAGCAATGAATATTAAAGACTATTTACTTTCAATATTTCTCTAAAGGAGGAAGTTAACTTTAAGCAAATTTGGTATAAGTTAGAAGTGACTGCTGGTTACTGGCACAACAATTTTTTATACACTAGTTATGCCCGCAACTTTGTTCGCGTGGATGTTAGAACTACAAAAATATGTCACGTAGAAAGGTGTACCAACTCCCTTTTGAAATCCCTTTCCTGGTCTTACAACTGGTGATTTTTACATAGGAATATTTCTTGCCTTTAGGGAAATCTTCTGTAAAGGATATTGGTGGAGGAACTATATGGAGAGTATATAAAAAGGTTGCTAGAGTTTTACGCAACACCAGACAACATTTACTGTAAAAAAAAAATATTTTTAAACTTATATAGATGCAGGTAAAATTATATAATATTAATACACTAATGTCTAACACAAATTATATTTTTTAATCAAAAATTAGTGATTAAACCAATTTTTAGGGATCCATATCGAGCTTTTATTGAAGCAAAGCTGTACCTCAGAACAATAGGGAACCTCCAATTTGTATTTTTGTAAAAATTTCATAACAAATAACTAACTGCTATAAATAAGTAACTGCTTAACTAGCGCAGTAGAAATATTCAAAAGTTATCTTTTCTTTATATTGTAATGTAAATAAAATTATTCACCCCTAATCTGCCTTATCTACCACAAAAAAATGTTGTATGAAGTATGAAGACGAAGATTAATCTTATAACTAATGTTAAGTATGAAGATGAAGATTAATCTTATAATCTACATATACCTGTTAAATTAGGGGCCGACGATAGAAGCTAACAAATTATACCAGACCTAACCACATTAGCATGCACGGAGAGAAGCAATTTTGGCCGAGTTAGTGTTTAGGTGCTAGACAGCTTTGACTCATAACTTACGTCTGACATAAAAACAAGCAATGTCGTAAGAACTAGTTGCTTGTACACCAGCAAGAAAAATGAAGCCAAAAACGTATTCTATCAACAACAATGTACCTAAATATAAAAAGCTAACCATAATATCCGTATTAATCCGTATTGATATTATAAATGTGAAAGATTGTGAGTATATCTGTTTGTTACTCTTTCACGCCTCCACTCTGGAATAGCACATAGGCTACTTTTTATCCCGGAAAAATATACGGTTCCCGAGGGATTGGTTTGTTGATATTATAAATGTGAAAGTACTCTGTCTGTTACCTTTTCACGCGTAAACCGCTGAATAGATTTTGATAAAATTTCACAAGGACATAAATTATATCCTGGTATCGGATATAGGATATCCTGGATCCTGGCTCATCGTGGGAGTGAAGCTGCGGGTAGAAACCATATAATTGTTTACAATTTTCTGTGTGATGACGCGTGGATATTTGTTTCATTGAGTGACTTCAAAGGGAGAAGATATGAACATTGTATATACATATTATAGTTATATATATGTCGATTTTAAATATTTTTGGCTCTATCTTTTAGTATCTTTTATTTAAGCTTTATGAGTCAAATAGATTTCAAGAAAAATAAATCTTATATTAATACTATAAAGACGTAGAGTACCTATGTAAGTTTGTATATATGGCGACATTTCTGAAAATTCTTTCACTTATAGGAAGCTATATTACGTTTCTTTTTTATTTCGATAAATATGGATTTTCAAGACCAAACAGACCAAAACACCCCTGAGGTTCACCCCTGAGAGTAAGTCGCTAGTCTATACTAATATTATAAAGAGGTAAACTTTGAGTTTGTGACGTTGTAGGGAGTAATCTCTAGATCTACTAAACCGATGTAGACGAAATTTGGTAAGAAGATAGTTTGAGACCCTGGGAAGGACATAGAATACTTTTTACCCCGGAAATTATCACTTAAGGGGGGTGAAAATGGGGATGAAAGTTTGTATAGGGAAGCAAGCTAGGGACGAACCCGAGCGTAGCGAGGGTGAGTCGCTATTGTTAATATAAGTACGAAGTAAATTAAGTAATTAAGTATGGATGTTAAATATTCGCGTAAATCTTAGAAAGTATAAAGCTAGTTTTATAAGTTAATCAACTTTGTTTTAACAATCTATGAAAACAGTTTAATTAGTTTTAAATATTCAAGTTAAGATGTTTAAAAATGTTTTTAGTATTCGAGTATTTTCAAATGAATATTTAATTAATTATAGAATTAGTATAATGAACATTTTATTAAATTTTCTCTTATTTTATTAAATACTAATATTATAAAGAGGAAAGATTTGATTTTTTGTTTGTTTGTTTGTACCGAATAGGTTCCGAAACTGCTGAACCGACTTAGATGAAATTTGGTAAGAAGATAGTTTGAGACCCTGGAAAGGACATAGAATAGAAATACTATAAAATATATATTAGAAGAATAGAAAACTAAGAAATCTAAAAAAATATACGGAAATGATAAAATATGATTCTCTGACAAAACGCTTTTTTACTTTTAGATCAAATCGTACTTATTTGATACTTTACAAAATTGATTTAAATAATTAATGGTTCTGCAATTCGGCTGGTTTTAAAAAAAATGTACATGACATCTCTTAGGCCTATTCATTAAAAGTATATTAAGATCGTTCCACAATTTTCCAAGATGTCGTGTAAAGTACACGAGAAAACGTACACTCGAATTGAGTACCTCCTCAAGCGTTAACCGAAGAAGCCTTTGAAATCGGCCAAAAAGCTCTTGTAATATGTAATTATTCAGCTATCCCATGTGAACTACTTAATGAACTAGAATAAGAAAGCAGATATTATTAATAAATAATTAAAATCGTTCAACATGATTACCACTTGCTAAAGCAGTGAAGGAAAATATCGTGAGGAAATCGGCATGTCTAGCAAGTTTTCGAAAGACATGTGAAGTCCGCCCGCCCTTGGCTAGCGTGGTGGACTATGGCCTGATCCCCCACGTATTGTAAGTAAACGCACGCCCAGCGGTGGTACGTTTAAAAAGTTGAATACAATTCCAAAGAATAATTTTGTAATACTATATTATTTTTGACGACACGTTTGGCTCAGTTTGTAGTGACCCTACTTATTGTACCAGTGGTCGCGGTTTCGAGATCCGCTGGGATATATTTTCTGAAAAAAAAGCACGATTTTACAATAAAAACGTCAAGCAAATCTGGGTCGCTCAGGTACTTATTATAATTTGCGCAGAAAAGATTACAAAATATTTGTCAAAAACAACTAAAGTCAGCAAATACTATAGAAGGTTTATTTATATTTTAACAAAATAATTTCATATTTGATTTTCAAGAAACACTGATTGTTCTTCATTTCGTAATCAACAAATACCACTACTATTATAAGCAAAGTTGTATTTAATTTGTAATATTAAATTTCTTAGTATTTGTTTTCGATAAACAATTTAATCATTCTGTAAAGACAAAAGTTTATTATTAAATATTATTGATGTCGGTTACGCAAACATCTTGAACAGAGAAGCACGTCTACTTAGAAAGTAATTGAACGTAACGAGATCTAAGCGTGAAATAACATTGTACCAGGCCTCAAGTTGTACATTTTTTTTATTTTTTTTTTTCGAAAATGCATACCTATTTCATTCTCCATTGCTTGAAATTGTCAAATGATGGGTTTTCCATACATTCACCTCTTTAAAGTTTTTTTAATCAATGTTTTTTTCAAATAGCCAATCTATTTTTGTGCCAAAATATATTAATATTGGTTCAGTGGTTTAGATATAAAAATGTTACAAGCAAACAGACTGACAGTTTTGTAATTATGATTTTTTGTTATTATTTAGCTTGGATGTTTTGATTGTCATGTATCACAAATTTAGCACTTCTTCTTATTTCAAAGAATATAATAATATTCAATTTCAGTCGTCCAATTCAAGATACAATTTGTAAACAAAACTATCTTTTCGGTCGGATTTTAAGTCGATTTTTTTTAATTTACGACCCCGAGTATATTTTTTTGGCTTTTCATAATATATAAAAAACATATAATCAAAATTTTCAGTCATTGTTAGCACAAAATTTACCTACTTAAAAGTTTTACAAATATATCAATATAGCATAACAAAAACAAATTTAATAAAAATAGAAGTTTCCCATACCTTCATCCTTACTACCAAATTTTAAACAAATGTAAAATTAATGTTAGTAAAACTAAAGTTGTACTAACCAAAAATTACTGCTACTATTTGAACAGAACGAACGCTTGAATATTCCCTGTTGATTTATAATATTTTATATAGGTATTACACCAGCTGGCGCTTAATTATTCTCAGAGGAGATAAATTATGTATCTATAGATACATAATTATGAATATAATTTATGTGTCTTCTCTTATATTTGAAAACTAGCGACTCACCCTCGCTCCGCTCGTGTTCGTCCCTACTTACGTTTTAACGTTTATATAGATTTCTCAGATATGAGATATTTTCCTGCAGTAAAAAGTATCCTATATGTTGACCCAAATAACCAGCTACCATCATACCAAATTTCATTTAAATCCCTCTAGTGGTTGTTCCGTGATGCGGTAAAAGACAGACAGACAAATATTCTAAAAACTATAGATTTGCCCTCTGTATCGATAATAATATCTATTTCAACAAGATTTTCCAAAAAATATTTAATGTACAGATTTGACTCAGTTAGAATTTTATTATATGTATAGATGTGATATATAGCTACCCTATATTGTGTTTATTTATCAACTAGTTACTTACCCTTGCTTCACTCAGGTACCTACTGTACTCAAATTCATTCATAACTCGTACTGAAGGGAGGCCCGTGCCCAGTAGTGGGACGTTAAAAAAAGGCTGAATACAAGTCGAAAATCTACAATTAATTAATACATATTTAACAAATACAATTAATGGTTATCAAGAATTAAAATCCGCACCTCTTTAAGCAGAACAAAGCGCTGTATAATTCTACACTGATTTACGTTATTTTATCTCAGCGAAACACGTTGGCTTTTAATTACCCTCGAAAAGGTGACCATACTATTAGCAACTGGTATGTGACAATATCGAAAAAAACGTGTATTTTAGGTATTTTATATATAAAAGAAAATGTCCTGACTCAATGACACATTACCACACAGCCCAAACCTAGAAAAAAGCTAGAAAGTTAGAAAATTCAATGATTTTACTATAGTAAGCATTAAGTTAGAATTTTTCGAAATTAAATCACTAAAAGTATAACGTTGGGAACCAAAAATAAAAATAAATTCGAGAAAATATCCGAAAAGATAGTTTTATGTAAAATTTCAACTATTCGCGTAAATCTAAGGAAGTATAACGAAAAGTGAAATTCACATTTTATAATTTTTCAAAATCATCTCTTAGAAAAACTACATATAAATAAATTGTAAACTTGCAATTACCATGTTCTACTTTACAGCAGCCTAACTAACTTGGTGTAAAACTTTATATAGGAATAGCTATATACTTCCAGTCAATAAAATATTGATGTGATATTATTATATTTTAGATATCTTAGTTTTGGGTGAAACTCGCTTGAGTAAGTTTGGTCTCTTCTCGAGAATAGCCGAGTCTATTGATCTACACTTTCCTTTGTTAGTTTGTCTTTCTAAATTATGACATATTCATTTATACAAATATTATAAAGTTAGTTTGTTCGAACTTGCTAATATCTGGAAATCGCAATTCTATTTGAAGAAGATTATAGGCTATATAAAAGATTATAAGGTTAAATATTTCTACGCCTAATAAATTCTTATAAATAAATAAATAATATTTTGGGACATTAACATACAGCACCATCTATGTAATTACATAGTAAACTACGAGGCTTGATTTATGGATAACAGATAGTTGATATAATACATATAAATAACTTTAAATATATACATATTATAAACATAAACACCACTCAGTCTCTCAGTCACTACAAACTGAGCCAAACGTGTCATCTTTGTCTAATATATTATGATCTTACTAGCGATTCACTCTCACTTCACTTGGGTAGTATGAAATAGATAGACTATAATATATTATATATAGGTATAATGAGATTTTGTGGATTGTGTTGTAAGATGTTTTCCCATGGGAATGAGCTGATAATCTCCCACGGTAAAAAGTAGCCTATGTCACTCTTCAGCCCTCCAACTACCTCTATACAAAATTATGCCAATGCGTTACTCGTTTCGACACACACACACTTATAATATTATAGTATAGTTTCAACTGTCAAGGATGAGGTAAATGTATAATCGTAACTATATCGAATAGTCACCTTTTTCAGATTAATAGATATAAAAACTTAAAAAAAAACTACTTCCAGGCACTACAAATTAAAAAGTAACTAAATGGGTGTTCATTTAGTATAGATACGTAATCGGATATTTTCGGAGTCAGTGAAGCAATTTCCGAGAAATCGGTAAACATATATTAAAAAAAATATACAGACGAACATAGAACCTCCTCCTTTTTGGAAGTCGGTTAAAAAGGCGAGTGCACTCTACACTTGCATTTTTTCATATTTGTGCACTATAATATCTTCCGTGCTTTTCTTTGGTTTAGGAGGATATTATTAATAAATTAGCTTAAAGAAATCGAGGCTGATTAGCTAGTTATATGTACATGTGCATTGTGCGTATAATTGCAAGGTCAAGTCTAATAAGTTTATGTTAATTCTAATAGCAAACCTAAGCTCTCTAATCAATCCATAATGACAGTGCGATTTGTTTTCATTAGACAGATATAAGAAAATACCAATTGCCTTGGTCTCTCTCTGGAGGTCCTGGGTTCGAGTCCCGGGTCGGCCATGTTTAGTCAAATGTATTATTAAATCGGTTCAGTAAATCCAGACATTACCCTCTACAACGCCACAAACTCACAATCTTACAAACTTACAAACTTTACCTCTTTATAATATTACTAGCGGCTCACCCTCGCTTCGCTCGGGTTCACCTCTAGAAAAGCACAAACAGATCTATCCCACGGGAACCGTTCATTTTTCCGGGATGAAAAGTAACCTATTGTTTGACCGGAAATATAAGGTATCAGCATGCCAAATATTACTAAATTAGGTGCATAAGTTGTTGTGTACTAAACTGTATAAGCTCTTTAATTTTCTGGAATGAAAAGTATCTTAGATGTTGACCGGAGATATAAGGTACTACCATGCAAAATTTCATTTAAATCATTTCAATAGTTTCGGAGATTAGCCCGTACAAACAGACAAACAGACAGAGAAACAAAAAAATTGAAAAAAAAACTGGATTTGTTCTATTTCTCTTCTTTCGGGATGTAAGAAGAGAACTGACTCGGTTTTTAGCATTTTTTTCTAACCTCTACAGTTTTATTACGTATAGAATAAATAACGTATAATAAAAAAGTAATATATAATAATGAAAATAGTTATAGCGAGTGTACCTTAGGAGATAGACATATAATAAGTAGAACTTTTCTATAGACCTTTTTAAGACTTACAATTTTCTTGCACAATGTTTTCATCTATATCTTAAGGTTGAGCAAACGTTAGCCATATAAATTTCTAAGGACGATTCGATAGAACCAGTTATTGAGTTTTCCCGTGGGAATGAATAATTTGCCTGTCGTAAAAGGTATCCTAAATGTTGACCCGAGTACTAATTTATCACTATACAAAATTTAGTTAAAATTCGTTCAGTACTTTTTGCGTAAAACGCGCACATCGATTTGACTAAGTTAGTTTTATTATAGGTATAGATAAGAATAGATATTGCTTAGGAGATATACATATACTATTTAGAACTTTCCTGTAGGACTTTTCAAGGCCTACAATTTTTTAGTATATTGTTTTGATGTATGTATGTCTTAAGGTTAAGCCAGCGGAAGGTTTCTAGGGAGGACTCGATAAAACCAGTTATTGTATCTTCCCGTGAAACGCGCATACAAAAACAGACAAATAGATATATAGGCAAACAGACAATTTTTTAATAACTATTGTTTTGGGGTCTATGTTGTGTACATAATACGTTACAAATAAACGAAAACAACTATCCCACGGGAACTGTACATTTTTCCTGGATAAAAAGTGACTTATTTGTTATTCTGATGTATGACCTATATTATTGTAAAGTTTCATCAAAATCCAATTAGTAGTTTTTGTGTACTAAGCTGTATAAGTTACTATAGTTTTTTGACTGTCCCACGGGAACCCTTTAATTTTCTGGGATTTAAAAGTAGCCGATTTGTTATTGTCATGTATGAACTATATTTTTTTAAAGTTTTATTAAAATCCAATCAGTAGTTTTTGTGTACTAAGCTGTATAAGTTGTTATAATGTTTTAACTATCCCACGGGAACTTTTTAATTTTTAGGGATGAAAAGTATCTAAGATCTTGACCAGGGATATAAGGTACCACCATGCAAAATTTCATTTAAATCGGTCCAATAGATTCGGAGATTAGCCCGTACAAACAGGAAAACAGACAAACAGCTCGCTCGGGTTCGTCCATACCTACGAATATGTTGTATTATCTCTTTAACCATTTGTCCAAATTATATGCAGTAAAAGGGAAAAGTCTTTTGTTTTAAACATTTTAGACGATAAATTTATTTATTTTGATAAGAATTCATAATTGTTGATAATATGACCAATAAACATGACCTACCGATTTAAATTATTTTTTTAATATAAAAAACTACTTTTTGTGACTTAAATATAAAAGTTAGACATATGCTGTCGTTGACTTTTTTGTAGGCATTATTAAGCTCTACAACTTTTCTCTAGAACATAATCATGTATCTCTCATCGTTAAGGCAGCGTTCGTAAGAAACGTTTTCGTTCGACCGTTTTTTCTCCGACTTACTTTGCAAATCCGACTACCACGAAAAAGCCTTTTCATTTTTCGGGTTAATATATAGCCTATGACACTCAGAAAGAACGTGGCTTTCTATTGGTAAAAGAATTTTGAAAATCGGTTCAGTAGATCCAGAGATTACCCCCTACAACGTCACAAACTCACAAGATCACAAACTTTACCTCTTTATAATATTAGTATAGATAAATATAGATAATATTTAACTTAAGCATAACCTAGTAGTATAAATGAGAACGAAACTTCTAAATTTTCAATAAAAAATAATTAATAGAGACCAAATAAAGTGGCTGTAACATAAGGTCATGTATTGTGAAATTATAAGATTCCATTTTTACCTTTTGGTTATGGAACTCTAAGCACAATAAACCGACTACTGAAACATATTCTAAAAAGTATGAAACAAGAAAATATTCTCATCTGATTTTTTTATGTAAAAACTATTCAATATTTATCGTCTATTAAATAAAAAAGTTACCCGTTTTATATTTCAATGCATTTAATACATATTCATAGTGGTGTTTAGATAATTACTGTATATTTATTCATTAAGCTCTTTCATTTTGATACCCAACACTTCATCATTTTTTTTTTAGTTAGTGACTATTTTTAGTTATAGAGAGCGCCATATTCAATTTCATGTGACGTCACATCTATAACTAGCGGACAATCAAGACGCTTTCAACGATACCTCATTTGTCAAATTATGATACGTAGTTTAGAAGTTATAAGGGAACAGATTAACATACATACTAAAATCACAGTCCTCTCGGGGCTATCTCGCTCTCTCAATCGGTTTAGCTGTAGTCGGGAAAAACAAATTGAACAACTTTTATTACTTATAATAAAATAAAGTATAGTTTAAAAAGTGTAGGAAAAATCTGAAAATTTGAGCAAAAGTTACGAGATCCAACTATAGTGTGAGTTCAACCACGGCTGTGGAGATTTCGGCGAACACGTAACTTAATATCGAAGTCTGCTTCGTTGCAAGTTGCCATACATTCTGTACTATATTGGATTCTATTGTTAACAAAATCCACCATAGTATTGAGGTCACTGATATTTTATAATAGAATTCTAAGCATTTTTCGTATTTCAAATCACACAATCCTTGTTGATATGAAACTTATAAAGTAAATACATAATAACTATGAAGTATAAGATTTTATTATAATAAGTATAGATTATGACGAAAATATTTTAAACACGTAATACATAAACCATGTAACACTTATAGCACTTATGTTTTTATGTGTTATGTATTAGTGTACATTTGTTTTGTATATATAAATTGATATAGGTACAAAAACTCACTATACACAATTAGCGTCTCAAAAGTGTCTTCAAAAAGAAGGGCACAATTGGAAATTGAATTTCGTGTATTTTAAAATCCCTTTCGTTCATTCATCAATGATATATAATTAAGTGCTTTTGTAATTTCAATATATTTCCAAATTATTTTGTTGTTGGCCTTTCCATTTATTTCAGATGTTCTAAGCAGTGTATGGTGGTTACTTTAAGCAGAAATTATAACTTACGAGTAACTACATAACTAACGTTTCATTTTAGCTACTATAAGATTAAACTTATAAAAAATTTTAACTGGAAGAAACTCAAGATTAAACGCTATTTGTTAGGCAAATGGTCCAGAAAGCTAAAAGATATTGTATAACGCAAAAGACCGTACAAAAATGGCATTTTTGCAGTTAATGGGAAAGATTTACTGAAAATTATAGCGTATTACTGAAGTGGAAGAAGAAGTGCAGTAAAACTTTCTGAGAATATGGAAAAGAATAGATTAAAATAATATTTTATTTAAAAATACATTGCAACAAGACAACCTTTCAGGTTCATCCTCAAAGTGATAATTTAGATATACATAATATGTATATTGTAAAGAAAAAATAAAATATATAATTTAATAGTGGTAGCCCAGTGGTGGCAATGTTAGCCCAGTGGTGAAGCGCTCGCTTGGAAAACAAAGTGAAGCGAGTTCAAACGCCAGGTGTCGCATTTTCATCTTTAATCTATACATACCTATAATAAAATTGTCTGTACATTAGATATTTTTTTGGAAAATCTTATTGAAATAAACATTATTATCGATACAGAGAACGAATCTATGGTTTTTAGAATTTTTGTCTGTCTGTTACCGCATCACAGAAAAACCACTGGAGGGATTTTGATAAAATTTAGTATGGTGATAGCTGGTTATCCTGGAAAACATCTCATTTCTGAGAAAAAATACAAAAACTGCAATGTGAGAGTAAACTAATGTGTAAAACCTAAAAATTTGGTTTTTGGTCATCTGAACGCGGGCGGAGCCGCGGGAAATGCTAGTTCGAGAAATATATTTGCAGTAGCAATTAGGTAGCCTATTGAAATATGTATTTATAATATAGTTAATTCTTTTCTATCTTGGACCATTCTTTATTAAATAATAACATCCTCTTGATGACCACAGCGGGCAATCTCATTGAGATTAGCCATTTGCGTAGAAGATAGTTTAAAAATACACAAATGTAGGCTCATACACCAGTGTACTCACTATTCCTTATACTCTCAAACACCGGTAGGAAGACAATTCAATATTCACAAACAATCAGCTGCAGAACCGACGGCATTACCTACTCTACGGGTACGAGCGTGTAACACCGCCGACTTCCGGGCGGTGAGAATGAGAATTTCCTGATAAAAAAACTCAAGTGGTCAGACTCGGACTTGAACCTAATATTCCGAATTTGCAGCTATATCCCAACCACTAGACTAACGACAAAGTTATGTAAATAAATAAGTTGTTAACATTAAATATAATTAACATTATTATTACTTTCATGTTCTTTATTTCACCCACTTCCCAAATAAATCTCATCCTAATTGAAAGTACAAAGTATAGGGAACATACATAAGTAAGGCTTGTGAAATCGGTCATGAATCACGGATGTTAGGCTTTGAAATTAATTATAAGGTCCTTACTAAGGATCTTAGACGAGGTACTTATTTAATGATTTGTATGTTTAAATTATATAAAAAAAACTATTTAATAGAATATTATACATAGAATCCAAAGGTGTATAAATATGGATAAAGTCAAAGGTTTTTGGTTTAATATTGTATCTTTTCATTGATTCACAAGCGAAATTCACAAAATAAAAACAAATCTATCTCACGGGAACTGTACATTTTTCCGGGATAAAAAGTAACCTATGTGCTATTTCAGACTACAATCTATCTCTGTGCCATATTTCATCTAGATCTGTTCAGCCATTCTGACGTGACTGTGTAATAAACATACATCCAAACATCCAAACATCTAAAATTTCACATTTACTAGTAAAAAAAGTAAACGTTTTATTCTAATTCTCACTTTTTATAGGACCCTAAAGACTTATCCTTGCTTAAGTCTCGCGGGCCTAGACAGCTAACAATACCCTGTGCGGCTTTCCTACTAAATATCCAAACTCATTTAACTAAATAATTATTACAAATATAATTAATAATTATTATAAATTCAGCAAAATAACAGTTCAATAAAAGTACTAATTTAAGTAACTTAAAATCGACGTATTTCAGTAAATTTAAACTTATAAAACAAAAAGCATTGCAAAGCTTTTTTAGTCAAAGATGAAAAATAAGTTTTAGATATCGTTGGTACAGTGTCGATGGCATGACGAATGGTCACCATTTGTAATTCCAACTTCTAACTCGATGTTTTGCTGTGGAGGGTAAAAAGTTATGATCGATTGCTTTCTAGGATAGTTATATATTATATTTTATCTTATTTTTGCATTTACCCTTATTTACTTGTGATATGACGTTACTTCGTTCGTATTCAACAATTAAATAGTGTCCTGGAAGATTGAAAATCCATACTAATAATAAAATGAAAAAGTAAACCTGTCTGTTACCTTTTCACGCTTATATCGCTGAACTGATTTCGATAAAATTTGCCAAGTATATAGATTACATACTGGGACCAGACTATGTCTGACCTTTGAATCCATCCCCGTTTATCATTAGTGCCAAGCCGCGGGCAAAAACTAGTGTTATATTCTACTTACAATTTAATATTACGCGTTCTCTGCGACTTGCATAGTCTATTTATGTACATATACATAATATTTCATTTTTTATTTATTTAAAACTTTATTGCTTATTTTTGAAGTTACAGTGGGTTGCCAAATTATTAGGGACAGTTACTAAAAGTTATTATTCATGAAGTATTAGACTGAAATTCATTAGAAAAATAGTGTTTTAGTTATAATAAAATTTAATATTAAGTAGGCGAGTGCTGAGTAGGAATTATGAAATATAACATAAAGTTATATAAGTGTATGAAAAGTGTTATTTTTAAAGTTAATGTAACCAAAATTGAAATTTCTTAATAAAAAATGACAATTATTCTAATTGAAACTTTTTAACAGTACATCTTCTGGATGATGTGAAACTTAGGAGCGGAGTATATATGTATATACCTTCAATTTTGGTTACATTAACTTTAAAAATAACACTTTTCATACCATTATATAACCCTTATATAAGAGATTTTCATACCCTTATATAACTTTATGTTATATTTCATACTTCCTACTTAGCACTCACCTACTTAATATACAGATTGGAACATGGAAAAAAGCACCTTAAATATTGAAGATTGATATCTTCAATACTCAAATAAAAATTCTCAAAGAAAACAGTCTTTTATTATTAAAAATAAGAAAAACTGCATTTAAGTGTTTGTGAAAAAGCTTAATGGATTTGGATTTTTATTTGGTTCCTTTACTTTCAATATTTGATTATTTGGTTGGAGTTTTTGTATTCAGCCTCTTTTTTTAACGTCCTACTACTGGGCACAGACCTCCCTTCAATACGAGGGGGGCCAGGCCATAGTCGAGTTGCGGAGTCAAGTGCGGGTTGACAAACTGCACAGGTTTCCTCATGATGTTCTCCTTTATCGTAAGAAAAGTGGTAATCATGTTGGAAATGATTCGCATATGAAAATATTAGAGATGCGAGACCTGGGATTTGAACCCGCTACACTCGATTTTCCAAGTGTCAACGTTACCACTGGGCTGCCATGGTTTTTTTAGAGTTGTTAATATTTAAAAAATAAAAGAAAATTTTCTTTGAGTGAAATTAGGTATTTTCAATATTTAAGATACTTTTCTTCTATGTCTCGTTCATTTATTCCAACCTGTATAAACAACTTGATAGAATGCTTTTAGGCCCAGCGTAGGCTGTGCCTTACTTATAGTTAGCATTAGGTCTTAATAGATATCTTTTGCACAGCTGTTATCTAGACTTAGGGAGATTGGACACCGTCACTAAAATGTTCTAGAAGATTACTATACATATACAACAACACGTATAATCGTACAACAATATGAGCAACACGTTTACTATACATATAATGAAATTCTAACAAAGTCGAATCTGTACCTTAAATATTTTTTGGAAAATCTTATTGATATCGACTATTTTATCGATACAGAAGCCGAATCTATAGTTTTTAGAATTTTTGTCTGTCTGTTACCGCATCACGGTAAAACCACTGGATAGATTTTGATGAAATTTTGTATGATGATAGATGATTATCCGGGTCAACATATAGGATATTTTTTAATGCGGGAAAATATGTTATTTCTTCGAAAAAATATAAAAATTGCAATGTAAGAGTATACTAATATGCAAAACCTAAGAATTTGGTTTTTGGTCATCTGAACGCGGGCGGAGTCGCGGACAGTGCTAGTTATTATTATAAATACGTGTTGCTTAAACGATCAAAAATAGTAAAATAATAATATATTTTATCAATATTAACAATTGTATGTAATACTTTTTTAGATTAACGATACTTGACTTTTTTAATTTCAAACATTTTTATAATTTTAATTAGTTTTATAATTGAATATGGAATATTATTTATTTAATTTTAGCTAATATTATTATATTTATAGAATAATTTAAAGTAAATATTTTCAGTTTTATTTAAATTTCTTGAATATTAGATTTCTAACAATAAAGCTTACAACCATATTACATGTTCTATTTAATCTATGGCTTCAATTTAATTATAAATAATACGAGGAGTATATTTACGCCATTGTATCGCACTCGCTAGGAAAAGCTAATTTTCAACATGATTACTACTTGCCGTATGGAGAAGGCAGTAGTTAGTAAGCAGTGGTAGCCCAGTGGTAACACGCTCGCTTGGGAAACCGAGTAATTCGGGTTCAAATCCCGGGCCTCGCATCTCTGCTATTTTCATGTGAGAATCATTTCTAACATAATTACCACTTGTTCTAAGGTTAAGGAAAACTTCGTGAGGAAACCTGCACATCTGAAGGAACCTAGCAAGTTTTCGAAAGACATGTGAAGTCCGCAAACCTGCACTTGCCCAGCGTGGTGGACTATGGCCTGATCCCTCTCGTATAGAGGGGAGGCCTGTGCCCAGCAGTGGGAAGGTCCAAAGATGAATATATTATGGAGAAGAAAAACATTGTAAGAAAAACTGCAAATTCCATGTCCGCTGACCAGCACTTTTGATATTTATTTGCTATAGCAATAAGGAAAAGCATTGCAAATAGTATGAAACTCGCTTATCTGTAGAATTGGATCCATTTGGCAGATTAAAAATAAATATTGTGGTTGAATTAAGTAACGTACCAAAGATGCTGTACAGCTAACACATTTGTTTGAAAGCTGTTGAATTTAGAGTGCATCACAATTTTCTGTAGAGTATAATAGAGGTTGTATTTGTGAACTATATAATATGTAACTGGCATGTTTATATGTTTTAATATATATCCTATATTATTAGTATGTTATGTTAGTATGGAATAGATAGACTAATATACACTCCCTTAAGCAACGATTTCTGGAGTAAACTATCCTATATTCATAATATAACATTCCCAGGGTTTCAAAATATCTTCAAACCAAATTTCATCTAAATCGGTTCAACGGATTAAGCGTGTAAATATAACAGACAGACAGATTTACTTTCGCATTTATGATATTAGTATGGATTATTTATTTATTTACAAAAAATACTTATAAAATAGGAACCAGATACCTTGTGTATAAAGGCTGATCTTTAAGGGATGTCTACCAGAGACATTTATTTGAGCGTGAGAAATAATTTTTACTCCCTGTAGGAATCAAACCTGCTATTATATATGTACGTACGTTACAGTAAACAGAATTCCACAGCCTCCATTTCAATTAATATTCTGTTGTAAACCTAATTAATTGGAAATTCTATATTTTAGTACATTATTAAATTATAATAAAACAATACATTATTATTGGTTTAATGATATTCTAAAATCGCTTCATAACTATTTGTAATATATTTTTTCAATCCTATATGTATGTATATATGTTACGAAATCATTAGTAAGCTAACGTCAGTTCTATACAATATGATACAAAGTTTTTTATTTAGGTATTCTCTTTTATTTATTTTTGTACGGATTTTTTTCCATAAAAATTCAAACTCTAATTGTAAGTAGTAAATGTCATTTTTTTTAAACTAACTAAATTAAGATATACATTAATTACATGGAATACCAATATTATTTCTTTTTAAATAAAACTATCTTATCTGATTTTTCGCGGATTTATTTTGATTTTTGGCTTCCGACGTTTCGAATGCTTTACAGCAATAATGATCACGGGAAAAACTAAAGTTTTAGAAGTCTCAAAGTCATATTTCTTTTTATTTTTCTTTCGGAGGAAATCTTTTCCATCGAGCGTCAATCATCCCTATTTTAGCCAAACCGCATTTGAATGCCTGTCACCTATATGAGGTCTTCGATCCATCCACATATTTACCAGGAATTTATGGAAAACGCGATATAGTCGTGGGAATACGACTTGCATATCCAAATTTACTACTTTATAGTACTCGCGACTCTGCTACCTAGATCACTACGTTTATAAAAAATAGCTATAGCTATCTTTAATCCTAAACAAATCTGTTAAGCCGTTACAGCGTGAAAAATTAACATACATACATTCACATACGAACTAACTCATACATTGTGCATTGACGTGCATTTTTTATTCCGAAGCTTTAATGGCGTGAACTAAAACCGAGCTGTAGTAGCTCAATCAAAAATGTTTTCACCGAAAATTCTAGTAATTTCAAATTTAAGCCACTGCCAATGCAACCGCATCCCAATTAAGGAGAAGCCTTGACACCACCATCGATGTACATACGAGTACCATATTGGGATATGCAAAACAAAATAATTTATGGAAATACTAGTGTCGTACCTTTACTTCGCTTTTTGACTTCGGCTTTCTACAGTAGACTATGTGTTACTCCAGGTTTACAGTCTCCCCCCCCCTCCCCCAACGTGCGTTCACCTTGTCGTGGTGGGGGGGCTCAGTAGTGCCCGGCAATCCAACCGGGCGCGAAGCTAAGAAACGCACAGGGAGGTTGCCCACTTCGGTGGGCGGGGGGAGGTGGCCCTCTTCGGGGGGCGGTGTACCTTGCGGGTTGCTCCTGGTACTTCTCTGATAGCAGAGTGGACCTTGGAGCAACCCCAAGGTGTGGTGGTCTGCTTTGGCAGACCTGCCGTCGGGGCGTCGTAGTTGAATGCGTAAGCGATCCTGCGACGCCCCATTAAGACGGGGGAAGGTTTTGTTGGGCTTTAGTGGGTAGTACTGGCTGTATTACGCCGGTGAGTCCCACACGTCGTGCGTAAATGAATTTCCCAACGTTAAAAAAAAAAAAAACGTTTACAGTCTAGTCGACGCTCCTTAAGGTGGGTGAGCCGATGAGTTCCATATAACTACTTGTACACAGGTCGTATGCGTTAATGCATTTCCGAACATCAAAAAAGTATAGTACATCTATACTAAATTTCATCCCATCCAGCAGTCTCAACGTAAAGGGGTGACAAACACATACTAATATATATAAACTTTCGTATTTATAATAATAGTCCGTTAACTGATATAAGATGTTTATGGTATCCATTACACAATTTTCTTCTATAACTTCCACCTGTAGGCCTTCTAATAAAACATGAATCCTCTAGAATTTGATTGTTTACTATGGAGCTAAATAATATCTAAAGAAAGCAATTATAAATTACTATTTTTGTTACGTTGTTTCGATCACTTAATTTTTTTTAATTTGCTTCCCTACTAAGGGTCAGGCGTGATGTTAGTCATCTTTCTCAAGTTAGATAATTTTTAATAATTAATAGTAATAAATACTCTTTTGTACATCCACGAAAGTAACAAAAATTAGTATATCAAGGAATAGAATTAGGACTATAAACATTATACAAGAGGCAGCCTAATCGTTAAAACAGCGATCTCTTCCAGACAATTCCTTTAAATTTTTGTAACATCTCACATAATATTATTAATTTCCACATTGACGAAATTCAAGTTAATCTAAAAGTTGTGTAAATAATATAAAATTAAATTGAAAGAGCAAGAGCTTACTTTTTTTTAATAAAAATGAAATAAAAGTAAAATATTTTTGATATTTACAAAAAAATATATATCGATAACAAAACTATTATAAAATTATTTTAAATACAGAAACATCTACAATAAATATATTCATATATAAAATTCAGAACCTCATTCTTAAAAATCGGTTAAAATATTAGAACCGTCTCCTCCAATCTAATCTGCAACGCACATCCTAGTTAAAACAACGTTCAATTTGTTAACAGTAAATTGGATGCGGTTAAAATTGCCACGTCCAATAGTTAGCTGGATTCAGGAGAAGCCATCCCTGTGTTACCATGATTAAACTTAAACAGCATAGAAATTGCCTTTTTTAATCTATACAAGTTCGCTACCGCGGCTTTGTCTTTTAAATGAAATAATATTGCTTTTGAAATAAAAAATAGGTTTCTTATAAATTTCTAATAAATGAAGATTTTCACCTTGAGGAGAATTATCATTATTACATATTATATAATTATTTTTATATAATAATATGTTTACTTAGTTATTTACTTTATCATTTATATATTACACTCAACAGAATGATTCGCACATGAAAATATCAGAGGTGCGAGACTCGGGTTGAGAACCCACATCACTCGGTTTCCTAAGCGAAAGCGTTACCACTGGCCCGCTCCAGCATATCCATTCATCCATTTCAATCAGAACCATTACTACGCACCGAGGGCTTTCATTAGGGTATTGCTAAAAATATATCACGAAAAACAAATGGAATCATAAAAACAATATAAAGGCAAAACCTTTAGACGGATAAATAGCCTTTTTATTACATTATCCTCTTTCGTACCGTAAAATAGGCTAACGAATCGTGAAACTGAACACCTGACTAACAAAAAATATATAAAGGGATCGTTTCCATTTCGAAGGGAAATAATAATTATATCTACATATGTATACGTATGTTGTATAATATGTATATTTATAGTTAATTTTAGACTCCGGTTTTAGATGTTTTTACTTAAATTTAGTTAAACTCAATTCTCAGTTCGAAGGAGAACTGGCGAAAGAAATTCAGCGGGGCAATTTTTTTAATTTCTTCATCTATACTAATATTATAAAGAGGTAAAGTTTGTGTATATATATATATATATATATATATATATATATATTATAATGTACATATATATATATATATATATATATATATATATATATATAAAGTTAGACTTAGAAAAATGATCTAATTAAATTTAAAAATCTATCTGTGATATTAACCCAAAATAAGACTTATTTATACTCCAAAAATTATAAAAAAATATATATTGGGACACACACAACACCATCTAGTTCCATGTTAAGCTACGAGGCTTGAATTATGGATACATACCAGTTTGTAACATCAAAAATAATAGCGTTTTACTAAATGCATATGAAATTATAGTACAAAAATTTTAAAAAATAATATATTGGGACACACACAACACCATCTAGTTCCATGGTAAGCTACGAGGCTTGAATTATGGATACCAGTTTGTAATATCAAAAATAATAGCGTTTTACTAAATGCAAAAATATGAAATTATAGTATACGGTACTTATATGAAAAACCCTTTTTTTTAATTTTGCCCTGTCTGTCTGTTAGTTCCGGATAATTTCTGAAACAGCTGGAATAATTTTTACGGTACTTTCACTGGAAGATAGCTGACATTATAGGGCGTAGCATGGGCTACTTTTATGTTATAAAAAGAATTAGGGTTTCGCTCAAAAAAATTAAAACGTACCTAGGGACGAACCCGAGCGAAGCGAGGGTGAGTCACTAGTTATAAATATAGACACTCATAACTGGAGTAAAACATTCGTGCTCATAACATAAATGATGTCACAGCGGGACTTGAACCCGCGACCGCTGGTACAGCAAGTAGAATCACTACAAGGTGAGCCAAACGTAATAAAAAAAAATCTTTCCATAACTTCATAATATGCATACATTGCGAGAAGTAATCGTAGTTGTAGTATAAAGAACCAATCATTTATCTCGTACTTAATTTAACTTATGACCTCCAATAAAATAAATTGTTTCCAGACATATACATAACTCACTGTGCTACAGTGGACGACCTTGTTAATTAATTTAGACGAGAATTGGATAAACAATAGAATTTCAAACATAGATTTCGCCGATTAGTATGCAAATTAACATTTATAGTTTACTCATCGCAAATAAATGTCAAATACTAAGTTTAGCTGATATCGAATTTAGATGGAAATTCCTGAAATTGCAGTATTCAATCGTCATGGGAACTTTGGGTCAATTGAATGTTAGCTGATAATTAAGATATGTAGTTATTTTGTTGGGTCTCTTAAGACTCGAACCTAGGACCTCCAGATCCGCAGCTGTATAATGTACATACACAGACATATAAATGACTATTAATAAACTAACAAACAACTATTGAAATAAAGTAGTCCAGTCGTTGAAATTCGACCATAAATATTATTGAGGAAAACATTTAATATGAATAAAAATTATTTACCGACATACAAAAAAAAACGAATTGTTTTAAATTTTTTTATTGATAACACTAATACTCTATTGATAATAATAATAAAAAAGAAAATCTATTGATAAACAGAGAAGACAAAGGTACTAAACTGTTTTGTCTTTGCCTATTTATATAAAGTATGTAATAAGATTCAAATCTTAAAAGAAAATTCAATTCTGATTGAAATAATCATATTTATCGATACAGAGACCGAATTTATAGTTTTTAGAATTATTATCTGTCTGTCTGTCTGTCTGGGAACGCATCACGAGAAAACCACTGGACAGATTTTGATGAGATATAATGATAGCTGGTTATCAGGGTCAACATATAGGATACTTTTTATTACGGAAGAATATCTCATCTCTGAGAAATCTATACTAAACGTTAAAACGTAACTAGAGATGAACCCGAGCGGAATGAGAGTGAGTTGCTATTTCTCTATATAATTTACTTTCTTTAAAATACAGGATAATACTTACAAGAGCTTTCTAAAGCCGCTTAACGTTTAAACAGATGCAAAAATTGTTCGAGTTGTTGACACGTTTAGTTAAGGGTTAAGGTTAGCGATAGTTTGTACCGAAATAAATGCGAATGAATAGGGACTATTAAGACGAAGAAAATAAAAGGGAGTCCAACGTAAATACATAATATGTAATAGGAACACACCTTTGATAATAAAAAAGAGAAATATATATTTCACTAGTGGCTTACCCTCACTTTGCTTCTATGCTAGGTGCCTTTTGTATAAATATAATATTATATTTATAACATGTATGTATTTAAAAGTTATATATGTGTAGTGTATCAACTATATGGTATCCATAACACAGGCCTCGTAGCTTACCATGGAACTAGATGGTGCTGTGTGTTAATGTCCCAACATATTTATTATTATCTATACATATAATAAAATTGTAACTAAGTAGAATCTGTACATTAAATATTTTTTGGAAAATCTAATTGAAATAGACATTATTATTGATACAGAGTCCGAATATATCGTTTTTAGAATTTTGGTCTGTCTGTCTGTCTGTCTGTTACCGTATCACGAGAAAACCACTGCACAGATTTTGATGAAATTTGGTATGATGATAGCTGGTTATCCGGGTCAACATATAGGATACTTTTTACCGCGAAAAAATAACTCATTTCTGAGAAAAAATACAAAAACTGCACTGTAAGAGTATACTAATATGTAAAACCTAAGAATTTGGGTTTTCACCCCCTTAAGGGATGATTTCCGGTATAAAATCTTATATCCTTCCCAGGGTCTCAAACTATTTTCTTACCAAATTTCATTTAAACCCGTGCAGTAAATCCAGAGATTACCCCCTACAACGTCACATACTCACAATATCACAAACTCACAAACTTTACCTCTTTATTATATTAGTATAGATTAGAAAAATTCAAATCAAAATATATTTTATTTAAATAGACTTTTCCTAGTACTTTTGAACCGTCACTTTTTAGATTTTCAAAATTTAAATAAAATATCAGTAATAGGTAAAATAAAATATCAGGATGTAAGTCCGTGTGGAATCTCCCACCGGCTCGGAAGGCACTTCTGCTGAGAGTCAGCGAAAAACTCAACAGTTGCTCTTTTAAAATAATATTTGTTTACAATATTGCAATACAATAATTTTCTACTTATGCTACGTGAGACCCAACCAGACATCAGCTCTACACATTGACAGATCTACATAAATATAAATGGTAATTTTGTTGAGTTTTATTTGTATTTTAATTCAATATCTAGAAACATATCTCGAATCAGCATAATCGTATTCTAAAAGTGATTAAAACAATCTAAAACTTTTCTTTCTGAAAAGTTTCAAGCTCATTCAAAGTAGATAATAATGATATTGTTTATAAACAAAGACGTCGAATATTGTAACTTGAAAGTCATGAAATTGTTTTACTTCTACATGTGTTTTGTTTTATCCTAAGTTACAGCTTTGATGTTAGAAATGTAAATAAAAGTTTGTTTTTAATGCGTTTATGTCTGGAGATTTATATAACTAGCTTTTGTTCATGGCTCTGCTTGAATAGTTTAATTATGATCGAAGCGTGAAGTTAACTGTATTATATACTCCTTATGTACTTAATAGGACTATTTTTCGTACTTTAAATAAGCATGTATTATATAATACATATAATTACTCTTGAATTACTTTATCTATTATTAAAAACTGCATTAAAATCCGTTAAGTAGTTCATTTTTATATTAGTAAATCATAATTTATACGACTAGAGTAAATTCCATAATTAATTTTGAACATTACTTTGAATTTCATTTTCACAAACTCACGACTCAAACTTAGCGACAGTGTAAAACAAGGTGTAGACATAAAATAATGCAATAAAGGCAATAAAACTCGAATAATTACAGCAATACGAGTTCTAATTATAATATGGTTTATTAGTATGAAAGATGCTAGATGAAAGTTAATATTTAACTGGTGTTACATCTCAAACTTATCTGGTTATTATCAAGAAATCCTCAAGTAACATAGTTAACTTTTTTTTTTTTTTATAGTCATAGTTAACTTTGGAATAACTGGATTAGTTTTCTTTATTAAGCAATTAAATATGTAAGTTAAATATACGTATCTTATAATGGCTGATAGTCGTTATTAATATAAAAAAAGCAAAAAAATGTTTGTTGGTATGTCACGTGGGAGAATTTGTAGGTGAAATTGAATTGGGATGTACTGGGACAGGCTGTAGTTAACACATAGGCTACTGTAAGAGAATTAGCCAAAGGTGTCGCTGATCGTTAGCTAGAATATTATAATATATCTATATCTATACTTTTAATAAAATTGTAAATGTGTCGAATCTGTACATTAATTAGTTTTTGAAAGATCTAATTGAAATAGGCATTATTATCGATACAGAGGCAGAATTTTGAAAATGTTGTCTGTCAGTCTGTCTACCTGGGAGCGCATTGCGAGAAAACCACCGAATAGATTTTGATAAAATTTGGTATGATGCTAACCGGGTCAACATATAAGATACTTTTTACTGCGGGAAAATATTTCATCCCTGAGAAATCTACACTAACTGTTAAAATGTACCCGAGCGGAGAGAGAGTGAGTCGCTAGTATAATATAATATTCTAGCTAAAAATCCACACATAGCGAACGGCTAAGTCAGTAGAAATAAAGATATCTCACATTGAACACGGTATCTGTAAAATGTTTTTATTTTACTAATTAGGTAACAATTTATGATAAAGTCCGACAGGATAGATGCTTCCATATATATATATATATATATAAATTAACCGACTTGGTTACTTGTGATCTTGTGATACTTGCATTTTTTACATGCTATGTTTTTGATGGGTAGAATTGACACTTTTAAAAGTAAATAATTCTGTATTAAAAACTCTCTAGATAAATTGGTTGTTTGGATGAATAAGCACAGAGACGACAAGATGCATATTATATGATATCAATCCTATTAAAGGTTGTGGTCTGGATTCGCATTTAAAATATGTATGTCAACGTAAATATGCCTCGAGGAGATTTATGGAAACTGATAAATATGTCTTTTATTTCAATAATATTTAAATTTAGTGTAAGTACATTTATAATATTGTGTATAATATTACAATTTTCAGTACAACGGTAATGAAAATTGTGTATTATTATATTATATGAAATATTTTTAGAAAAACTTTACGTTTAGGGAAGTTCGATAAGTAATAAAACTTTTTACTTTTTTCCTTTCAGCTTAGTCGCGCATCATTAAAGAATGGTTGCCTACATCAAATTCATTTTCATAATAATACTTTTTGTGGTAAGACCATAAAAAGGTAGCTAATTGAACTTGATTTAAGTCGTTTAAGCAAATCTAAATCCGTACTAATATCCATAACCATACTAATATTATAAATGTGAAAGTGTGTTTGTTTGTTTGTCCTTCTTTCACGTCAAAACAGAGTGATAAATGGGCGTGATTGTTTGTGTGGAGATACTTGGAGGGCTGGAGAGTGATATAGGCTACTTTTTACCTCGGAAAATTATCTCATTCCCACGGGAAAACATGAAAACAAAAAAATATTTACGGTCAGAATTAATTGAAACTTGGTATTAGTGTTCTTCGATACAATTAAATAAATACATGTTTTAGCACTTTTCAAAATTTATTCTATAAGAGGGTAAAATAGGGGATGAAAGTTTGATATACGTGTCACTAAATGCCAAATTTAAATTAAAACACAAATTGTTTACATATACACAATAATATATATATACTATAGACTATTATACACAAATACATTACTTTCGTAGCAAAAAGCTACGCCGTAGAGTTTCCATGTCAACTCTATTGCACCGTAGCTCCGCACTTAATCCTATTTAAAGTTTATCGCGTAAATAAGCGGAACAAGCTCATAGGTCCCATGCCATTTATCCTATGTCGAAAGATTCAAGCAATAAACTTAAGGGAATTTGGAGTTTGTTAATGAATTATATGAAAATTTATGGTAAATTGTTTATAAGTATTTACATATTTATAATATACTAAGGATTTAACCTCGCTTCGCTCGGGGGGCTCATTTTAAATGTATCAAAGGTTGTGGGTTTTTTTTCAATAAAGATACCTATATGTTTAAATAAGTTTAAAAAGCAAAACCTTATCTAAATACAAATTTTGATCCAAATCGCTGTAACCGTTGCCGAGATACACGAAATAAATTTATATACATATATATGTACTAATATTGCCCGCGGCTTCGCCTGCGTTCAGATGACCAAAAACAAATTCTTAGGTTTTACATATTAGTATACTCTTACAATGACGTTTTTGTATTTTTTCTCAGAAATGAGATATTTTCCCGCGGTAAAAAGTATTCTATACCCGGATAACTAGCTATCATCATACCAAATTTCATCAAAATCCCTCTAGTGGTTTTTCTGTGATGCGGTAACAGACAGGCAGACAGACAGACAGACAGACAGACAGACAGACAGACAGACAGACAGACAGACAAAAATTCTAAGAACTATAGATTCGGCCTCTGTATCGATAATAATGTATATTTCAATAAGATTTTACAAAAAACATTTAATGTACAGTTTCAGCTTAGTTACAATTTTATTATATGTATATATATCAGTATTGCTCAGTATTAAATGCTCATTTAATGTTTACTTAAATTTACTATTACTTCTATTTTAATAATATTACGTTCTGTTAGCAAAACATATTTTTTAAAGTATCAGCAAAATAAGATCATATATTTCTTCATAGATCATCGAGCTTTCCATAAATGGGACAACTCGATCTTCCATACTTATTTCTATTTCCGCCCTACAACAAATATGGATGAGGGTGTCATTCGAAAGTTTATGCTGTTTGCCGTGATTTGTGTTTAGCAAACGGTTATTATTTTTAACATAAACATATATTTTATATATAACACCACATTTTTTTAATATAGAAGATATTTTTTTTGACGGCAGTGATATTTCCGTCCCATGCTCGCTTGGGAAACCATGTGAAGTGGATTCAAATTCGGGATCTCGACGTCTGATATTCTCATGTGCGAATAATTTTCAATATGATTAGTAAAGGCGATGTGGATTTAGCGTTTATATAGATAGATAAAGGGTTTGAATCATCACAAGGTACTTGGTTTCTACATGAACCAAAACTGGCCAATAAGCTACATATAAATTTGCAATCTGTTCAACAATTTTAGAGAACGTTTGTTTAATAAGAACAAAATTTACCTTTTCTAAATAGCGTTAAACTGTATAAAATTGAGTAATTCTGATGGCATAAAAATCTAAGTGTAGTAAGTAAATTAATTTAATTTTTACTCATGGATCGGTCCTTAAGATTTCTTAATATATATCTACTATTTTAGATGAGTAATTACGTTTCATCGTATCGTTAGTGACAAGCTTTATGATAAAATGAGCTTTTCCTGGAAGCTTAGACATTATGCTCTTTGCGGTTGATATAGTAATAAATCTATTAGTATTATTACGTAAATCTGTATTACACAATGTAATGAATTGAATTGCCTTATAATTCATAAATAAGATTTATTGTACCAGAAAATCTTTTCTAAATCAAAGCTAATCTTTTCTAAATATAACGATTAGTATGAAGTAGATAGACTATATATTACATAATATACTAGCGGCTCACTCTTGCTTCGCTCGGGTTCGTCACTAGGTACGATTTAAATAGATA
This sequence comes from Brenthis ino, assembly GCA_921882275.1. Lineage (NCBI taxonomy): Eukaryota > Metazoa > Arthropoda > Insecta > Lepidoptera > Nymphalidae > Brenthis > Brenthis ino. Next base: position 14,440,790 of record OV170222.1, read on the forward strand.
TAAATAGTTATTAGCCAGCGTTAGCCATATACATTTTTTTTGTTAATAATATTGACAAATATTGACATTAATATTTATACGATACTAACGTCACGACGTCACGAAGGCTGTGGTAGCCCAGTGGTAACGCGCTCGCTTGAGAAACCGAGTGAAGCGGGTTCAAATCCCGGGTCTCGCACCTCTGATATTTTAATGTGCGAATCATTTCTAACATGATTACCACTTGCCTTACGGTGAAGGAAAACATCGTGAGGAAACCTGCATGTCTGAGAGAACTTAGCAAGTTTTCTAAAGACATGTGAAGTCCGCCAACCCGCACTTGGCCAGCGTGGTGGACTATGGCCTGATTCCCCTCGTACTGAAGGGAGGCCCGTGCCCAGCAGTGGGACGATAAAAAGGGCTGAATACACTAACGTCACCCTATTGTTTTGCCTTCCCGGAACCTCTCCACTAACATTTATACTTTATGGTGTGTTATTAAAGTTCAGATTGACTTTTAAGTATTATTACGAATCTTTTGTGTGGGAGTATAGAAAAGTGTTGTTTTTAGACTTTTTCAGGCAATTTTTTTTAATTTTTCTCTGCGTAAGAACTATCCTCGTACTTCAAGAAATATTTTACAAAAAGAATTAGCGAAATCGGTTCAGCTGCTCTCGAGATTTGCGCTTAGCAACACATTCAGAGATTTATTTTTATATTATAGACTACATAGGTATGATGTGTTGTTGCGGGTTGTATTATACGGGTTTTCCCGAATGATATAATCTCCTGGGATAAAAAGTAGCCGATATCACTCTCCAGCCCTCCAACTATCTTCCACAAAAAATCACGCCAATCCGTCACTCTGTTTCGACGTGAAAGAAGGACAGACAAACCAACAAATTTACGCACTTATTAAGTATGGATTTGGTCAAATACAAGGGGGATCTGGCTATAGTCCACCACGCTGGCCAAGTGCTGGTTGGCGGACTTCACATATCTTTCGAAATTTTCCCCAGGTTCTTTTAGAGAAACAGGCTTCCTCAAGATATTTTCCTTCACTATGAAACAAATGGTAATCAAGTTGAAAATGATTAACACATAAAAATATCAGTAACGCAGGACCCGGGATTTCAACCCGCTTCACTCAGTCTCCCAAACGAGCGCGTCAACACTAGTCCACCACTGCCTTATTTATTTTATATATTTAAGTTCATTCGTTTATTAAAAAATTGTAAAAGATTAATTTGAATAAAATATTTACGATTATTTTCTATTACTCTTTTTTTACTCTAAGCATTTCTTTTTTTATTACAAAATAAAATCTAGACCCTCTATAACTTTCATGTTTCGATGTAAACTTACTAGTTTTAATATAAACGTACATTTAATAACCCGAGGCTGTATATTTTCCCACTTTAATAAAACGAGATAACTTAAAAATATGAGTATAATAAGCGTATGTAAAGTCGTTGAAGCCTAAACTGTTTATTAGAGGATCAATCTTGCTGTGGGTTTTTAAATGAAAATCGTATTATATTTTTAATTTATTTTGTTTACATTTATATTGTGGTACTACTAGCACTTGGCCCTTTCTTTTCTTATTATATACAAATATATTTATGTCTTTTCGCCACTAAGATGCTTTAAAAAAAAACATACACTTTGTCACAATGTAAGTAGCTTAATGTACGCTTCCAGCACAAAAATCACGTAGTACCCACCTGGAGTGAATGTACCTAAGGAAAAGTGAAAAAGAGGACAGAGACGTGGAAAAAATGATAGGGATACAAATCAGCGGATACAGACTTCTTAAGATTTACATGCTGTTAGGGTATAATTTCGCGTCTATTAACACAAATTCAATATCAAAAAAAGAATCTTTTTAATGGATATTTACTGAGGAACATATTTCTTACAATACATCTAGTAAATTGGGGATATGAGGTACGAAAAGTCTCCATCCCCTTTCATGTTTCTCCTCAGCTCTCTTTTTCCTCAATGGATTACTTGCTGAGTTTTCCTTTGCCTATTTTTGCCGTAGAAAGATATTACAGTATTAACAGAAATACTTTGTTTAATATAAATACTTACATATAAATAACAATAATATAATTAAATTAGTTTATATATCATTCGTGACACAAAATAAAATGCTAACCAAAATATTTGAAAACAACGCGCAAAGCTATTAAAACGAAAATAAAGCAGACCGCGGCTTTAAGCTCACTTAAGAGGGGTTGTAAAGTTAAAAGGGCACCAAAATTGGATCCTTAGGTATAAGAGCTCTTAATTCTTAAAGGTAAATCGGAGCAATCACGCATAAGAGTCGATCGTAAAGGGTTATGAGATACAACTTGTAGACATTAGATAGTTTAATTAAATTTAAATATTTGAACATGAAAATATGTAGAGCTTAAAGCTTTTAAACAAGAAAGTTCGTAAGCTTTTGTAAGAACTACCGTAACGTTAGTATTTCCAATATTGGTGAGGAACTGACACTAAAATGTAATAAAAACTATTGCGAAAAGTATATTAATAATAAATTATACTTAAAACATTACTTTACTTTAACATTTATTTACATTAAGAATACTGTATAATTTTATAACACTTTAAACTGTAGGCATGTATATAGGAAAATACTTATAAATAGATATCGTTAGAAACCACGATATTCCTGAGTAGCATTACCTTTTTTTAACCGACTTTAAAAATGGAAGCGGGGCTTATTTTGGCAGTTGCGTTTCAGTTCTGTCATTTAACGATGGACTAAGACCAGATTGACTAGGACCAGAATAGCGGGCAATAACTAGTCTGTTATGAAGAAAGTATTTATTTGAACACTTATAATAAAATATTGTTATGTATTCTATATTAGGTATATTACTAAAAATGAATGTCCGTATGTTTATCCTCTGTGCGTTCCAAAACCAATTATTTGATTGTGATAAATTTTACAGTATTTTTATTTTTAAAATATATATAGGTACTACTGTTTTTTATTCACATTTTATTAATATTATTAATAATACTAATATTTTTTGTAATATTTTAAATTATTAAAAATGATAATAATTAATTTATATTGGTTAAGTTATAATTTGCTAAAGACCGTGCAAAGTGGAAGAGGATAAGCAGGTAGGCAGACCCTGGCAATAGCTGGAGTTAATAAATGCCAGGCAGAAGAATATTAATAATAATAATAATAAAATTTATTAAGAGTAATAATGATTCTTTTTTTATTATTATTTTACAGACTTATTTCCTTTGTTAGTAAATTAAAAATAAAACGATTAATAGTATTACGTAATTCATTACTGCGCTTTTTCATCAGAAATAGCGCAAAATAATTGATTTTATTATTTAATTTCAAAGAAAAACAGTATTTAATATACCTAAGAAAATAAACAACATCTAAGAAGCAAGTACAAGAGCAAATAAATTATAAATTGAATGCAACTGGGATACTACTAACGTTTTTCGATTCATTCTAGTTTTTATTGATTTTTATATATATTTTTATTACATATATTTTGGATATAATAACAAAAACTTGTAATCATTTTTATCCTTTCTTTGCCGTTTGAATGATTTATATATGTTTCGATTTTCAGTTTTCACATTTCTCTTTCCATACATCTTATTTAAACTTTTATAATTATTAAAATATGCCAAATCGATCAAGCTATTTTCAAATTCTAATCTTATAAACTTACGTACACAACGTATTTAACGCTTAATTTATGTAGAATATTAATCATTTTAAATAAAATTTCACGGTTCATCATTTTGTAAAATTGTTAGTAGACATTGTCTGTCACAAGTATATAATGCCTTTGAGACGTCTAAAACCTACTCCAGGCCATAGTCTATCTGTATTAAATTTTATCCAAATCCGTAAAAATGCGTAACAGAAAAATATTAAAGTTTATAATATTATAGTAGTCAGATTTAAAGGCTCAATTAGGTCGTTTTTGCAACATTGAGATTTAAACAAGCTATATTATACTTGAGTAAAGATGAAAATATATAATATTTGTGACATCTTTGATCCTACTTCAAAAGATAAAGACAAAGAGACCCTTTCATATTTCTCAAAGTCAATATTTGTTATCAAACATCGATATATATGTAAATATGGACACAATTTAGCAATAGCGTATGGTACAATTTAGTTGTAACATTGATAAAATTGTGAAAAATTATCTCACTTCTACATATATATTTCTTTTATACATAGTTTTAAGACATACTTATGTCTGTCTGGAGAAAATGTCCGATCAACATTAATCATTACATATGCAGATGGATATATTGATAGGTTTCGTTATGAATTGATGATTGTGAAGAACTAGATTTGGTTAAAACGTAGTTACGTTCTAAGATGTACATATATAATACTAGCGACTCATCCTCGCTTCGCTCGGGTTCGTCCCTAGGTATATATTTTTTTTTCTTCTATAAATTTAAAATCACTTTCAAAGCAATAAAAACTAAACTAAATAACAAAGTGACTTTAAAAAATAATAATGTTTTATAGCAGAAAAATGTAACTAAATCCTCCTCCGATATATGTAAAATTCTAGTGCTTCTATAATATCTAATATCTAGACTAACACATAACATGACTAGTCATTTTGTATAATACAAATATCCTAAAAGAAGCATTTAATACATCAAGTATCAAAGTGATTCTATACTCTCTTCAGGCCATACACTACATCTATGCAAAGATCGTCTCGTCTATTCAAGATTGCTTCTTTGGTGCATGAAAGACAGACATACTCGTATTCAGCAATACGTATAAAAACTTTAAAAAAATAAAATAAAACCGACTTCCAGGCACTAAAATATAAAAAATAACTAAACGGGGGTTTTTATTTAGAATAGATACCTAATCAGATATTTTCGAAGTCGGTGCCAGCCTACAATATTTTAAGATACGAATATCGACGACGACGAATATCGAATAAAGAAATATATTAGATTTGCTTTGCATAAAAACAAGATTCCGACGAATTGAGAACCTCCTCCTTTTTGAAGGTCGGTAAAAAGTAGTATTTTTGGGTCTATTAGTAAAATAATCGCTAGCAATATATATAATATAGGATACTTTTTAGTGCAGGAAAATATAATATTATAATCTCTGAGAAATCTATACTAAACGTTAAAACGTAACGCTAGTTTAAATATAAGTTTCAAGAAAAAGTTCACTCCAGGATGGTATAATTACTATGAAAGTTAATTTTAAACTGGTTGTGTTTTTTTCACTAAGAAGATTCACTATCTTTTTCACACACAACATTCAGGATTTTATCTACACTACTATTATAAAGATGAAAGATTTGTATTTTGTATGTTAGTTAGGAATAAACTCAAAAACTAGTAGACCGATTTAGATGAAATTTGGTAAGAACATAGTTTGAGACCCTGAAAAGGATATAAGATATTTTTTATTCGGGAAATCATCCCCTAAAGGGGTGAAAATGAGGATGTAAGTTTATATGGGGAATAAACCTAGAGACGAACCCAAGCAAAGCGAGGGTGAGTCGCTTTATATTATAATTTGTTCGAGAATACATAGTTTGACTAAATTGGACTTCTCTGGAGCTCTGAATTGTTTGTTCGGAATACTATTTAAGATTCACAATTGCATTACAAACTACTTCGACAAATTAACATTCAATCAATTTAGTTGATTAGAGAATTCACTGCTATTTGATGTTTGTTGGGAGTGGAGTTTGATTCCTAGCAGAAATTATTGAAATTTGAGAAAAATGTATATTTTTCATGCATCTGGCTTAGCATTATAGTTATTTTATTCAAATATTTCATAAAAAATTTAGTTTTGGTATATTAAATGAAATATTGGACATACATACATATTTTTATGAACATTAACAAAAAATATACTTATTATTATTATAAAACCAAAAGTCATCAAAACTCTAGCGAAGCGAATGTAAGTGGCTAATCTTTGTGTATATAAAGTAGTATAAACTCGTTTAAGAAATGAAAGCTATGTTATTCCTATACATCAATTTCGGCACATATTAGAAGCTATAAAAAAATTCAATTATTTGGATAAAAATGGAGCATTATTTATATTCACACACTTTCGAAAAAACATTTTAGTAAATAAATAATGAATTTAATTATTATTAGGCCCCGTTTACACGAAAACACACAATCTCGTAAAACCCCTTTATCCTAGCTACGTTTAAAAATTTAAATGACCCTAATTTAATTAAACATCCTACATTTATTATCTTTTCGAGAGATAAAAATATTTAGAGAAACGCAGGATATGAAATATATTTTAGCGTCAAATGTACTTTGAGTTTAACAAAATTAATGTCATTATGACTGCTATGTAAAGTAGAAATGTTTATATTCTTCTATAATTAGATTTGGTCTTTTTAAATGAAACAATTTTTTTGTATTTTTTTTATTTTAACCAACGACACAAAAAGCACTCCTCTTTAACCCTCTTTAACACGTGTATCTGTGTGTCTATCTATGGTATCGTAGCACCCAAACAGGTGAACCGATTTTTATTTAGATTTTTTTATTCCCGATGTTTGGAGTGTTTTACAGCAAATATTGTTACGTTTAAATACTTAGATTTCTGATTTTTGATAAAATATAGTAACTAAAAAATATAAAATTTAGTTAATAAAAAATATTTGACAAACACCACAAAAATTTTACAATAATAATTTACGAAATACGTGTTACACAAGTGTCGCCATGGTTTTATTACTTGAAATTATATAATTTTGGTTCTCTAACCTCTAATATTTTCATGTGTGAATCGTTTCAAACACGACACTTTTTTACGGTGAAGGAAAACATCATGAGGAAGCCTGTATATCTCAGTAAAGTACAATTTTGTAAAATTTTGGTTGCTATTATTATTATGATCTTTACAATTTTAAAATAAAAAAAATCTGAATTCAGAATTAGCAAATATTTTTTTAAATCGATCTAAATATTTTATTTACTGGATATAGAGACTTCATTTTCATTTTAATAATGAATTATGTATACATTTATCCATTTCACGACGACGTAGATAAAACTTTTTTTTATTACATTAACACAGCACCATCTAGTTCCATGGTAAGCTACGAGGCCTGTGTAATGGATACCAGATAGTTGATACACTACACTTGTAGAACTTTAAATACATACATATTATAAATATAAACACCCATGACTGAAGTACTAGAACCCGCGACCTGTGGCACAGCAAGTAGAGTTAATACAAACTGAGCCAAACGTGTCGTCAATTCAAAATCATTACAACTTCACAGACCAGGTACAGCAACATAAAGGGCGAAAATATAATATTCTATAATATTTGAATCAAGTTTCCGATCATGACTTTGAGACGCCAAACGAAAGTATTGGAAAAAAGATTACAGGCATGAATAAGGAATGGCGAAAGTTTTAACCGACTTCAATTCGACTTACTCAGAATCCGATTTAGAAATATTCATAATTTGACATGCCCAAGGCGTGGAACGTCATTTTACACCAAAGCTTAAAGCTGTTTGCTTGTAATATATACAATCCATATTTAATATCTATTATAAATATAAAATTGTATGTATTCAGCCTTTTTTTGCCACTGCTGGGTACAGGCCTTCCAAAACGAGGGGGATCAGGCCGTAGTTCACTACGCTGGTCAAGTGCAGGAGAAAATTTAATAGGCTTTCTCAGACATACAGATTTTTGTTCACCGTAAAACAGTGATAATCGTGTTGGAAATGATTCGCACATGAAAGTATCAGAGATTAGAGACCCGGGATTTGAACTCGCTTCATTTGATTTCTATTATTATACTATCTTTTATTTCTATTTCTGTAAATTAACCATATATAGCTTATATTTCACATGTTTTCCTGTAATATAATTATTATATAAAAGCCAATTTCAATTATTAACCAGGTTTTGGACTTTTACTAGACCTCCTAATCCCTAACGAAGCTGTACGTACTTGCTAACAATCTACCACTTATTCGCCACAACTTCTATTAAAATATGTAAACCAAAATTACTAGCCTTAAATTCTCTTTAATGCAGTTATTAACCGTAAAAGGAGTTAAATTTAATTAGAATATCTTGGCGAAATTTAGTTTGATTTAAGTTAAAATCTGGCTTGTCTTAATTAAAACTTGCACTGTCTTCTGATGTCATATCTTGAATTATACAATCATTATAATATTTTAATTAATTCTACAAGACATTTGGATCAATTTGTAGTGACCCTACTCGCTGTGCCAGCGGTCGCGGGTTCGAGTCCCGCTGGCGGCATTCATTTGTGTGATGAGCACGAATATTTGTACTCCAGTCACGGGTATTTATATTTATAATACCTATGTATGCATTTAAAGTTCAATATCAAAAATGTGTAGTGTATCAACTATCTGGTATCCATGACACAAGCCTCGTAGCATACCATGGAACTAGATGGTGCTATGTGTTAATGTCCCAACATATTTATTTTATTTATTATTATTAATTAAAAGACGAATTTCTCATTGAATAAAAGTATATTAAACGATACATGTGCGTGGTCGAAGTCTTCTAACACATTGGGTTTCGCCTGAACATTTGCTTGGCAAAAATAATTATTTTTTAACTAATAAGGTACACAGACTTCGAAAAAACTAAAAAGCAATTATTCCACAATTAGAGGTAGAATTTTGCCTTAAAATTTATAAAAGACCACCCTTGACACAATGATGATGAACATATTATCAACTTAAATCTATTTGTAGTGATAAAATCTTATTTCCAGCTTAAAATACACATAGCAGAAATTATTTATCACATTTTCCTTTAACTTAGAAGTCGCTAAAAATATTTTATGGTAGTCTTTGTGAAAGACTTTAAAACTGAGTGACTACAGACATAAAATATAAGTTTCACAGAACAAGTTTTCATACCCTCAATAACAAGAAGTAAAGGGGACCTCATAAAACATACGCGAGATGAAATTATTTCATTTCAGCAAATTTCATAACCATTACACTTCAAAGACTCATAAAACCAACCCGGTTTTAACTGTACAATATACCACGTGACAATGATTAAAATAATATATACTTTATTGTATTGTAATAAGCAACAAAATACTGGCAGTATTTTGTTGCCGAGTGTACAGTAAAATTTAGTGAAGTAAGCTATATGACCTTTTTTTATAACATTCTATCTTTTGAAGTCTTTCAAAATAGATCCTAATATAGATTCTAAAATACTACTTGACTATAAGTCGCTTAAAAAGCGCAGTGGTATTCTATTTGATGTTTTTGCTTACATAAAGGCTTATTATAATTAATATTAACCCCAAAAAGATGTGAGTCTGAGTCACCACTCAGTGGGTCTCTTGGCTAGATTCCTGGACGCTAGTGCGGAGCTCATTCCTCCACTCCCTCCACGATAAGGTGGACACACGATAGGGAACCAATAACTACATGACTCAACCCAGACTCAAACCCACGACTTCTAGATCTGTAGCCGTACATTGTAGCCACTACACCAATTCAGTTATAATATAATAAAATATATGTACTAATAGAAATATGAATAATTTTTCTATCTGTTTCGTTTTTCTTTACTCGTAACGACCCCAACTCACCTATGTATATGACACGTCACATCCCTACCACAGCAAGATGACTGACAGTGATTAACGTTTCGTAGTTGCATCGTATGAATATCGAATTTTTGGGGAACTTTTTCCACTTCCAACGATATATTACCTGTAGACTGCATTGCGACATTACATGCCATTGTATTTTTGTTACTTTTTTACCTCTTAAGATACTAATTTTATATTTTATATTTATATATGTATAATATAGGTATAGTAGTTATATATGTAGTTATATTGTATTAGGTATATATTATATATTTGTATGATACGTATATGTATAAATATATAATCTTTCTACTGTCTATATGTTATTCGCGCCCCTTCTTAGTACTATTTCCTATACACCTAAAGCTTGCCTGAAAGAAATCGCTCTTTTAGCGATAAGGCCGCCTTTTGTACCTTCATCTATATTATATTGTATATTTTTCTTTTTATCTTTTTGGGTGAACAATAAAGAGTAATTCATTAATTCATTCAATTTTTAAAAATTATTTGAGGCATAAAGCGACCACCATTAGTCGTCATCATCGAACTAGAAAGCAAAACAAAATGATTTAATTTATCTAAGCGTGCTAAAAAAGGGATATCTAAGGAGATATAACGATATTTTGGAATTATAGAAAAAATTAATTAAAAATATTTTAATCGTTATGTCAAAATCACAATATATTTTTTTTGATATTATGTATCTTAATAATGCTTTCTGAGATAAGTTAGAAACAAACAAACACGGTGGGGGTCTTTCGGGGGTATTTATAATATTACTAGTCTTTGCTCACGGCTTTGCTTGCGTTGTAGTTAGGCGAGGATCATAGATAGCTTATGTCCGTCCCCAGGATACCATTTATTTCTTTCCCAAATTTTATCGAAATCTGCTTAGCAGTTTAAGCGTAAAAAGGTAACACGCAGAATTACTTTCATATTTACATAAAACAAGCGACTCACCCTCGCTTCGCTTCGGGTTTTTCCCTAGATAAAAACAAATTTATGCCTCTGGATCTGTACATTTTTCCGGGATAAAAAATAAACTATGCTAACGCATAGTAGTCTGAAATAACTTCCAGACTATAACCTATCTCTGTACCAAATTTCATTCAAATCCGTTCTGCCGTTCTGGCGTGAAATAGTAATAAACATCCATCCATCCATCCTCACAAACTTTTATATTTATAATATTATGAACTAGGGACTCTCCCTACGTTAGTTAACGTTTAGTAAAATATAAATTTCTCAGAGATAAAATGTATCCTATATTTATCAGCTATCATCATATCAAATTTCATAAAAATCTGTGGTTTTCTGGAGATGCGGTCACAGACAGATAAACAGAAATTCTTAAAACTCGGCCTCTGTATCGATAACAATGATTATTTCAACAAGATTTTCCAAAAAATATTTAACGTACAGACTCAGTTAGAATTTTATTATACATATATGTATAGATGTATAAAAGTATGGATATAGATATAAGTATTGCTGCTGAATCATTGTGAAGACAGTAAAGTCTAGTAGTTGCTTTAGATAGCTATTTTCTCAATATAAAAGCCACTCAATGCAAAAATGTTAAAAAATATCTCTATAATATCGAAGTTAGAATGACGCTGTTAAATTTAATATTATAAAATATAATATTACTTTAAACTTGAAGTAAACATAATAAAAGCTCAAGACTTTGTAGACAAATCTTAGGATGTTCCAGTAAATAGAATGTTTAAACTTGAACTTTATTGCACCTTAATAAGATACCATGTGATTTTAACAAAATTTATAGCTGACTATTCATTTTCCGCGTGATATAATAAATTTTGTACTACAATGTCACATGAAGGGGATGATAGACATAGAAATGAAATAGAGATAGAGAACACAGGGGGTTCAAATGGGGGCAGGCCCTTATTTCACATAGATCTAAATCAAAATACGTTTTATATTGTCATTTTTTAACATACATATCTATACTAATATTATAAAGAGGCAAAGTTTGTTAGTTTAGTAGAACACGCTAATCTCAGGAACTATTAATCCGATTTGAAAAATTGGTTTTTCTTTAATTAGCTGGTTTATTGAGGAAGGCTATAGTCTATATATCATCCCGGTAAAATATCCGGCTCCCGTGGGATAAATATGGTTTTTTTATTACTAAATAGGCTACCGCTTGACGACAATCAACGCTGGAAAGCATTGGTGAGGTCTAGGTTGGAGCGCGTTTGCCTAGAAGATACCTATTCACTCTTGCCTTGCACTTAATGTTTTTGTCTAGGGACAAACCCAAAGCTAGTCTAGTAAAAGCTGTCACGTGTTATTGATTATTTAAAAAGTATTTATTAATATAAATTGTTTTAATAAAAAAAAATAATTTAGTAAATTGCATATAGGCTAAGATCCCAAGTAAAATTATCCTAAATCTATCCGGTTACCATACAAAAACATTTTTGTATAAAAATTTTAATCTATACATATAATAAAATTGTAGCTAAGCCAAATCTGTACATTAAATATATTTTGGAAAATCTTACTGAAATAAACATTATTATCGATACAGAGACTGAATCTATAATTTTTAAATTTTTTGTCTGTCTGTCAGTTACCGCATCACAGAAAAACCACTGGAGGGATTTTGATGAAATTTGGTATGGTGATATCTGGTTATTCGGGTCAACATATAGCATACTTTTTACCGCGGGAAAATGTCTCATTTCTAAGAAAAAATACAAAAACTGCAATGTAAGAGTATACTAATATGTGAAACCTAAGAATTTGGTTCTGGGTTATCTGAACGCGGGCGGAGCCGCGGGAAATGTTAGTTTGAAAATATAAATAAAATTGGCCAAAGAGTCCATTTACTAATAATACATGAAAGTTACGTTGGTTCGCATAAAATCATAAATAGCAAAGAACAAAATGTCACTATCGATTCCTAAAAAGCTAAGGGCCTCTTAAAGCTCTTAAAGCTCCACTGGTTCTGTGGATGACATCACGAATATTTATGAGTTACAGCTACCGTGTTTTGTCAACGTTGGATAGAGTAAAAACGCGTATTCTAAAACCGCCATGTTATAGCTTGTATATTTATTATTCCTTTTTATATAACATCCATATTACGTTTTAGTTATATTTTAATTTATTTATTATATCAGAAATATTTAGATGTTCTTTTTTAGTTTTTGTTTTTTTTATGGATAAGTTTTTTTTAAAAACATAAAAATAATGTGATTATGATTTTTGTAATCACTAAATAAATATCTATTTTATATTTTCTTTCGACGTACTGCATCCATTTTATTCAATAGTAACACGCGACTCCCAACGAACGACCATCAACCTCTTCTTAACAATAGAACTTGAAGAGTATTATCATTAATAGTAAATATATTGTAGTGTCGTTGATATTGTGTTTTTAAAGAAGCCCAGGAGAAGGTTTTGAGACATCTACAATCTTAGTTTCGTGGCAATGATTGCTGTAAAGCATTCGAAACGTCGGGAACCAATAATCAATTTAAATACGCGAAATATATCTAAATGACATGTTTGTAAAGTTAATAATTATAGCCTGCTTGAATAAATTTATATGTTTTTTCTTTGTCATTTTCTGTCCTAATTTGATCTTAATGTTTTAATTTACCTTCATCTAAGTATATAAATAAAAATGTGATCAATGTGAGAAAAATGAATGTTGGTGAATGCATAACTCAAGAATGGCTAGACCAATTCGGCTACATTTATGTTTTGTATGGGTCCTTGGGTATCTTAAGATCCATGGAAGGTTTTAATAAAGAGAAAAAATGAAAAAATTAACAAAAAAATATATATGGGTAACGCTGGCTAATAACTATTTATAAATACAACAACTTTGTAGGATAATCTATTCAATTTGAATGATACTTTCATTCCAAAGTAAATAATAATGACTGCTCTGTCTTTACTAAGCAATTTTCTAAGCGTTTGACAAGAATATTATGAAAAAGTTTCGCTAAAATTAAAACTATATCATAAAGTTAAGTAAAAGTGCGATCTATAAATCTCGCCCATGGCTGCTGAGAAACATCCAACACGTCGATATTCAAAAAATCAGGTTAAATGTAAAAAAAAAAACATAAAGATAGTTAATTACAGTGGCAAAAAATTAAATTTGGCCAAAATGTTAAATTAAATCTGGTCCTTTTAAATAAAACTATCTTTTCAGGTTTTTTCGAGAGTTTATTTTGATTTTTGGTTTCCGACGTTTCGAATGTTTTACAGCAATCATGGTCACGGGAGACGTCGGGAACCAAATATCAAACTAAATCCGCGAAAAAATCCTAAAAGATAATTTTATTTAAAATGTCAAATATTCGCGTAAAATCTTAGAAAAAAGTATAATACATCTGGTACCTTTTTATTTTTACCAGTCGATTTAATAATTGAAACGTCTGGTTGATCCTGTTCCGTGAAGAGATTAAGATCGAGGATTAAGTACTAGAGATAAGGGATTAGAGTTTGGGTATCTGGGATTACGAATTTAGAGTGATAGATTAAAAGATATTAACTAGTGGTTAATGATTAAGAATTAGAGACAGATTAAGAATTACTAATTACAAGTTACAGGTAATAGTAAATACAAGTAATAGTAGGGGAGCTCAAGAGAGGATTTTGATGACACGTTTGGCTCAGTTTGTAGTGACCCTACTTGCTGTGCCAGCGGTCGCGGGTTCAAGTTCCGCTGGGGCCATTCCTTTGTGTAATGAGCATGAATGCTTGTACTCCAGTCATGGGTGTTTATATTTATAACTAGCGGCTCACCCTCGCTTCGCTCGGGTTCTATTTATCTATCTAGAAAACACTAATAGAGATCTATTAGTTCCCACGGGAACCGTTAATTTTTCCGGGATGAAAAGTAACCTGTTGTTTGACCAGCAATATAAGATATCAGCATGCCAAATTTTACTTAATTAGGTGCATAGGTTGTTGTGTACTAAGCTGTATAAATTAATATAGTTTTTTAACTCTCCCACGGAAGCTATTTAATTTTCCGGAATGAAAAGTATCTAACATGTTAACGTGGAATATAAGGTACGACCACGCAAAATTTCACTTAAATCGGTACAATAGTTTCGGAGATTAGCCCGTACAAACAGACAAACAGACAGAGAAACAAAAAAAATGAAAAAATCTGGGTTTGTTCTATTTGTCTTCTTACATCCCCCTGAGTCGGTTTTTAGCATTTTTTTTTTTTGCTATGTACAGACATTCGACCTCTACTGTTTTATTATAGTATAGATATGTATGTATTTAAAGTTATATATGTGTAGTGTATCAACTATGTGGCATCCATTACAAAGTCTCGTAGCTTACCATGGTACTCGATGATGCTATGTGTTAATGTCCCAACATACTTATTTTTTATTTACTCTCTTTTTATTATTACTCTATGGACGATTTTTAATTTTTGGCACGTGGAAATCGGCAGATTATTGAATTGCGAACTTTTTAGCAAGTAAATAATAAGTCCACTACACCTTAATTAGACGGTTTTAAGTATTTCTAAAATAACAATATTTTTTTAAATATTTTGATCGGTTTCCCTAGACGCGAGACCTTATACAGAGGACTTATGTACGGTGGAGATACTCAAAAGAGTGCAAGATATCCTATATGTTAATCTGCCGCGCTTAAATCCCAAAATCCCCTCTTGATCACTAGTGTTCGCCCAGTAGTTTAAATTCTAACACAATGATTATTGAAAATCATTAAGATAAAAAATATGTAATAATAGAATATACTTATCTTTTATTTACCTATCTATATAATATATTTGAAAAATGAAATGCTAATAAACAAAAAATAAAATTAATTGACCAACTGAGGAGAAGATAGTTATGGTTACACTTCGTCCATCCGCTCTAGATTAAGATTTACTTAGAATAAGAGAGACGAAAACTCAGCGTCTGGTCGGCCCACCCGGCATCCGCCGGCATTTAGTTTTATTTTTTTTCTCAAATTAATTTTAAGTTAGTATAAATAGTTTTCAAAACGCTCTGAAACCAAAAGTAGATACTGAATCGTTTTGTATTTGCCTATTAATATATAGATAATAGATATACTAGAGACCTACCCTTATCATAGCTGATATCATAGAGTTATATACCTACTATATAAGAGTATATAAGAGTTATATACTACTAGCGGCTAAACCTCCTTTGCTCGGGTTCGCCTTTAGAGAAACAAAAACAAATCTATCCCACAGGAACCGTACATTATTCCGAGATAATAAGAAAGCAAAGCCTATGTGCTGTTCCATATTATTATCTATTCCTGTGCCAAATTTCATCTAGATACAATCAATCGTTCAATCGTTCTGGCGTGATTTAGTGACAAACATCCAAATAATATATAAACTTTCATATTTATAATATCAGTAAGATAGCATATTTTTGTATTATAATTGTATTATATAACATACTAGCATTGTCCGCGGCTCCGCCCGCGTTCAGATGACCAAAAAGCAAATTCTTAGGTTTTACATATTAGTATACTCTTACAATACAGTTTTTGTATTTTTTCTAGGAAATGAGATATTTTCCCGCGGTTAAAATTATCCTTATCAATATCCTATATATTGACCCGGATAACCAGCTATCACCATACCAAATTTCATCAAAATCCCTCCAGGGGTTTTTCTGTGATGCGGTAACAGACAGACAAGAATTCTAAAAACTATAGTTCGGCCTCTGTATCGATAAAAATGTCTATTTCAATAAGATTTTCCAAAAATTATATTATGTACAGATTCCGCTTAATCACAGTTTTATTATTATGTATAGATATATTTATTGTAATTCTTCTAAAAAACAGAACACAAAAACACAGTAAATATGATCTTACATTTTAACCTCATTTAAATTAGAAACAAGAAGGATTTATTCGTATGAAGATACAAAGAGTCAGGTAAAATAAAAGTGACATTTATAATGTGATGAGATTCTTCTTGCGTCCGGAAAAAAAGCCAAAAAATGTATCGAAATGAAACGCGATCATAATTTACCTTCAGAACTGTCAACTTTTGCTGAAGAACAAGGTAAATACATTACATTCGGGTAAATTAAGTAAAATATATTTTAACTGACATGTAGGCGAGTTTGAACACTAGTAACTTTTATATGTAGTTTTATTTGTACACTAGCGACTCACTTCGCTCGAGTTCGTACCTAGATGATTTTTTAAATTGATATAACTTTTTTGTTTATGATTCGATTGAAATATAACAAATATTAAATGTTAAGTGAAACTTACCACAATACGAAAACCGCACTTAAATCGGTTTAGCCGTTACTGAGATTAGCGCGCACAAATGCACAAACAAACAGACAAAAATTTTAAAAATCATTGTTTTGGGTTCTATTGCGTTGATAAAGACCTCAATAATATTTTTCCTCAAATATCTTCCATGTAAAGACAACGATCAGTTACATTTTTACTATATGCGGGTATAGAATAGATATCGATTTGTACCATAATCGTTATTCAAAATTTGGCAGAAAAATAATATATTAATAGAATTTACCTTTCTATATATATATATATATATATTATATATATATACTGTAGGCGTATCTATTATATGCAAAAAAAATTTAATTGAATTTGGATTTATATCTACGACATACAAATT
Source organism: Brenthis ino (assembly GCA_921882275.1). Taxonomy (NCBI): domain Eukaryota; kingdom Metazoa; phylum Arthropoda; class Insecta; order Lepidoptera; family Nymphalidae; genus Brenthis; species Brenthis ino. The sequence continues at coordinate 14,458,084 of OV170222.1, forward strand.
TTCAAAGAGGTTTTTAAGGTATACTATTTAGAAAGACAGACGAACGAACGGACGAATGATATATGTATAGACACAGTTCCATTCTTTAAATATGTTCTAGGACCAATATTATGCTTTTAAAGTAAAAAGCACCATTAGTTCTTTTCTCATTGAATTTTCTTTAATAGGTAGAATTGAAAATAGTAAGAGCTTTTATATGTATTAAAAAAGACGTTCTTCCTTGGACTTTAAAAGTCTATTTCTTGAAATCTTTTAAAAATACGTTGGCTCGTTAAGTTAAAATGTTTTTGCTTCTTTAAAAGTCAAAGGTCCTATTATTGAACTGCTCTATATATCTATTTTTTCAACCGACTTCAAAAAGGAGGAGGTTCTCAATTCGAGTGTATGTTTTTTTTTTTTTTATTTAAAAAATGGTATTCGATTTTCTAAATAATGTAAAACAGCATAAAGCGAGTTGACAAAGATATTTCGGTAAATTTGTTTTTTCTATAGTCGATTGGCTTCATAGTATTATTATGTCAACTTAATAAAAAAATGAGAATGAAAAAATTGGTTAATTTAACTTTTGTTATATGTACATACATATGTACAACGTTCGTTTAGTTATAATAATGGAATAATTCAATACCAAACTATGACGCATAATAGAAAAGATAATAATGAATATAAAATTTAATAATGATAAAGTTAATAAAACCTTATCTATACTTCTATACTAGGTAATACTAATATTATAAAGAGGTAAAGTTTGTGCATTGTGAGTTTGTGAGTTTGTGACGTTGTAGGGGGTAATCTCTGGATCTAATGAAATTTGGTAAGAAGATAGTTTAAGAACCCTCAGGTTCTTAAACTATCTTCTTAGTACATAGAACACTTTTATCCCAGAAATCATCCCTTAAGGGGGTGAAAATGGGGATGAAAGTTTGTCCGGAGAATCAACCTAGGGACGAAACTGAGCTAAGCGAGGGTGAGCCGGTAGTGAGTAAAGTAGTTTGGTACAATACTTTGAAACATTAAGTTTAAATAAACTAATTAGAAACTGAAATATTAGAATAATATGTAGCAGTATTATATTATAACGAGTGTATGTCATTCCAATTATTGTCGACCTTAACTAATATGACAAAGTTATCGTGTCTGTACCTATATCACAATATCAACTTAAACTACTTTCGACATAAGCACATACTATACATACATCGTAAAATGACAATATACTGAAGGACATGATAATAGTATTTATTACACTAGGGATTTAAATTAATATTTTCGACAGACTCGGAAACCAAGTTAAAAGTTAGCAAAATATTTTTTTAAAAGTCCCGATTTTATATAAAGCGGTATATTGAATGTACAATTACTTGCGACATGTTTGGTTTAGTTTATGGTGACCCTACTCGCTGTGCCAAGTCCGAGTCGAGTACAGATAGGGGTTTTCATTTGTGTGATGAGTACGTCGATTATTTGTACTCCTGTCTTACTGTCCTGTCTCAAAAAATCCAGTCTGTATATGTATATATATATATATATATATATATATATATATATATATATATATATATGACATAAATTTTATATATGTGTGTTCATCACCTAACTCCTCCTAAACTTTATTTTATTTGTTATAAAAAAGATAACCCCGCATGAGATATTCACTCACACGGGCCCAAAAACCATTTTTTATGGTTCTCTATGGAATACTAATTAAAATTAAGCAGTTTACAAAATTTGAAAAGTATATACTTGTAAATAATCGTACATTTAACAACAACATTTATTTTGTAATTTTTATTTTATTTGCAAGATTTTTTTCATGAAAAATATTTTTAATGACGAATAAAATAAAATACTGTTCAAAGAAAACGTTGTTTTATCAAGCAGATAATGTCCGTAATATTATATTAAAAATTAAAAAATATATATATTACTAGGTCCTTCGCTACCGCCTGGTAACCATGGTCCCTGTTTCTAAGTGACCAAATTACAAAGAAGCCTTTACTCTTTATATATTTAACAAATTAAAATAAAATGTAGATAACTTAACGACTCAAAACAAAAAAAAAATACCTCTATCTTTATCACTGATTTAAAAGGTTCGTGCTTTTAAGAAATAGTAGATCTCTATCTATCCTAATATTATAAAGAGGTAAAGTTTGTGAGTTTGTGAGTTTGTGACGTTGTAAGGGGTAATCTCTGGATCTACTTAACCGATTTAGATGAAATTTGGTAAGAAGATAGTTTGAGACCTGTGAAGGAAATAAGATACTTTTTATCATGAAAATCACCCCTTTAGGGATTGAAAGTGCGGATGAAAGTTTGTATTGATAAAGCCCTTCTACAAAAAGGCAATTGATGCTTTCGAGCTAATATTTTCTTTCTAACATAATATTTTAATCTCATAAATATTATAAGTGCGAAAGTTTGGATGGATGTTTGTTACTCAATTACGCCAGAATGACTGAACGGATCTGGATGAAATTTGGTACGGAGACAGACAGACCATAGTTTAAAATAGCACATAGGTTATTTTTTATCCCGGAAAAATGTACGGTTCCCGTGGAATAGATTTGTTTTTATTCACTAGGGATGAAACCGAGCGAAGCGATTGTGAGTCACATATGGTAACAGTTGATTTCTTTTATATAGATATACACTACAGTATTATCTATGCATATAATAAAATTGTAACTAAGCCGAATCCGTACATTAAATATTTTTTGGACAATCTCATTGAAACAAATATTATTATCGATACAGAGGCCGAATCTATAGTTTTGAGAATTTTTCTCTGTTTGTCTCAAATCTCTCAAATATCTCATTTCTGAGAAAAAATACAAAAACTGCAATGTAAGAGTTTACTAATATGTAAACCTAAGAACTTGGTCTCTGGTCATCTGAACGCGGGCGGAGCCGTGGGCAATGCTAGTTATTTATAAATTTTCTATAATAAATTTTGAATACTGCGCGAACACAATTTACAAAAAATGATCAAAGTCACTGACAGAACTAGTGTTTAAATAATAATTATTCACTTTAAAATTCTAACGAAAACAATAATTTTCAAACAAAAAATTTCACTACTAAACGGGCTGTTCAACAGCGTCAGCATTTGCCAAGACGATGAATAAAACATGCTCATTGCGAATTCAAAAAACCGATCTAATTCCTCCTTATCCTTACCTGCAACTAGTACGTCTCACCTTTATGTTGATTGTCGGACATCCTAAAGTTAAACTATCTTAATTATAAAGTTTTTTTACAGGCAGAAATAAATGGATGGGACATGGAAGAAAAGTGCCTTAAATATAGAAGATATCAAATGTTAGTCAAAAGAAACATTATTTTGTTATAAAAAATAATAACAACTGCATTTTCTTAAATAAGCTTACCTGAACAGGTAATCGAACCAACTAAAAATACAGTGAATCACCTTCACTATTTTATTGAATTAAACGATAGAGTCAATAGTAAGGATAAAATCTCTCGAACAAACACTGTATCTTACAATTAACTAATATATTTATTGTATAAAAATAAATTATATGAATACTATTATTTTGTTTTACTTCCAAAAAAGTTCTTCTTGTTCTTCTTGTTTTTTTTACAAATAGTAAGGTATATCCATAATCAACCAAATTGTTTAACTACCAATGATAATCGCGTAGCTTGGATAAGATTTTTTATTGTGCGATAAGTCATAAAAGCTCAATAAGATATAGCTTTTCAAATCTCAGACAGATATCAGTCAGTGATAAAAATAAGTCTTTGCCAGAGACTTTAAAATAATGCGCAGTTCCAATTCTAAATTAGAAGATACCTTACGAACTGACACTTAATTAAATTTAAATTTAAAATGTAAAAATGACAATTAAAGTGCTTGTAAGAGTCTATTTGAATATATACCTAATAGAATGTATGCTAGCTTTTATATCACTTCTGGTCATGGTTGAAATCTATATACGATTTTCAAACCTATACACGCCCGAATTAGTTTGTTAAAAAATATTTAAAAAAATTTCGCGGATTTATTTAGATTTTTGGTTCCCGAGGTCTCGAATGCTTTACGGCAATTATATTCATAGGAAAGATAAGATCCGAATACATTTTTATTTAAAATGTTAAATATTCGTGTAAATCTAAAAAAAAACTTTTTTGGATCTTAAAGTTCTCCCTTATATTCATACTTTTGTCCCCGTTTTATTAAGCAATGTGGACACCACAACCTGCAGACGTAATATTATGTCTTCAAGAGTAATATTTTTGCAAAAACGTTTTCAATTCTTTAATAAAACTTTAACAGAAAATTCTGTAATGGAGAAGAAATAGAAATTCAATGTGTTTACTGAATGTAATATAAGAAAATAATAATGTGATATACATTTCGTGTCAAGCAAAGATAAATAAATATGTTTGCTATTTTCAAAGCGAATATTTTCATTTTATTTCACTTTTATTAATCAATACATATAAATAAAATTGAGGTGTCTGTTTGTAATGTCAAAATAACAGCTTTTTACTAAATACACCTGAAATTATGTACGGTACTTATGAGGAAAACACAATTTTTAAAATATTGTCTGTCTGTCTTTCTGCTTAAACTCTGAAACGGCTGGACTGATTTTTACGGGACTTTCACTGGCAGATAGCTGATGTTATATGGAGTAACTTAGGCTACTTTTATTTTAGAAAAAGAAGTAGGTTTCCGCTTAAAAAAAATAAAACGTACCTATAGGGACGCACCCAAACGAAGCGAGTGTAAGTCGCCAGTATGACAATAAACATTGTGACAGTTCTTGATGCATGCCCACTCTTATAGTAAATAAAGAACAAGAGATATTGACGAATGCATCTGACGTGGTTAAGACAATAACACGTCACAAGTAAATCAATAAACGATAATAGGGCTAACATTTTGAAAAAAAAAATTATCCTCACTATTAATTACGTTTTTTTTTAATTTTTAATATATTTTAAATAAAGCTATTTTTTCGGATTGTTTCGAGAATTAATTTTCATTTGAAACTTTTGAAATGCTTTACAGGAATCATGGTCACGGGAGAGAAAGTTTTAGATGTCTCAAAGGCATTATATACTAGTTACAGACAGTGCCTACTCACAAGTTTACAAAATAATTTCAAAAATTCAAAAATAGCACCAAAGTACCTTACAGTATTTGTTACTAGCGAAAAATAAAAACAAATCTATCCCACGGGAACCGTTCATTTTTCCGGGATAAAAAGTAGTCTATGTGTTATTCTGATGTATGATCTATATTATTGTAAAGTTTCATCAAAATCCATTCAAAGTTTTTGCGTGAAAGAGTTACAAACATACATCCATACATACATTCTTACAAACTTTCGCGTTTATAATATTAGTAGGATTATGTATTTGCTAAATAACAAAACAAGATTTATTTTTTTCAATAATTTTTCCTTCAAAGGAATAATAATACTATGTAATGAGTAAGTACATTATAAAATAAAATCTACTCCAAAAAAAAAGCACTCATTCTTAACGAGATATAATTATAGAATATTGTAGTAATAATATTAATTGATATACGACCATAATGCATATGAAATATGATTCAAAATACTATAAAACCTCGTACCTAATTACGCGTAATGGAATGAAATTTTAAACCCACTGAAGATGAATAAACAGAGTAATTAAAGACACTCATTATCACTCGAGATAAGGTAGATGAGATTTGTCAATTAAGATATTAAGGTATATACCCACTTTAGCTGTATTTTTCTATTACAATCTATAGTCTATTTTAAATGAAAATATTTGTTCAAATTTTGTTGTGGTTGTATATTATACTAGCAACTCATTCTCGCTTCGCTCGGGTTCGTCCCTAGGTTGATTCCCCATACAAACTTTCATCCCCATTTTCACCCCCTTAAGGGATGATTTCCGGATAAAAAATAGCCTATGTCCTTCACGGGGTCTCAAACTATCTTCTTAGCGAATTTCATCTAAATCAGTCCAGAAGCTTATAAGTTTATTCGTTACGAGCAAACAAAAATACTCAATTTTCCTGTTTATAATGTAAGCGCAGATATATTATATACATACCAATACTTCCACCAATAACATCACACATTGTGGTTTTGACGACACGTTTGGCTCAATTTTTAGTAACCCTACTTGCTGTGAGAGCGGTCGCAAGTTCGAGTCCCGCTTGGGGACATTCATTAGTGTAATGAGCACGAACGTTTGTACTCCAATCATGGGTGTTTATATTTATAATATGTATGTATTTAAAGTTATATAAATACATATGTGTAGGGTAACAACAATCTGGTATCCATAGCACAAGCCTCAGAGCTTACCATGGGATTAGATGGTGCTATGTGTTAATGTCCCAGCATATTTTATTTATATAGAAAATCAAATTTAAGAACAGAATATGAATATAAAAACTTAAAAAAATAAAAAATACGTCAAGAATTTGATATATAAAATTCAAATACATAGGTATAGCATAGGGACCTAAAAATTCCAATATTCCTTATCTATATTAATATCGGGACATGCATGGAGATGTCATTTCGAAATTGCATACTTCTTAGTGAGAATATGCACTACATATTTATATTAAACTAGCGACTACCCTTGCTCCGCTCGGGTTCGTCCGTAGTTACGATTTAACGTTTAGTATAGATTTCTCAGAGATGAGATATTTTCCTGCACTAAAAGGTATCTTATATGTTCATATAACCAGTTATGACCACACCAAATTCCATCAAAATCTTTCCAGTGGTTTTCTCATGATACGTTCTCAGACAGACAGACAAAAATTCTAAAAACTATCGATTCGACCTCTGTGTCAGTAATAATGACTAATTCACTAAGATTTTCTAATAAATATTTAATGTACACACTCGACTTAGAATTTTATTATATGTAAGTGTGGACCTGTAATTAGATTATAAGTATCAAGTTACTCTTGCTTTGCTTGTGAACGTCCTTAGGTGCCTATTATTATTACTTCCGGTTATGGTCTGTGTACTAAATTTCCTTCCAAAGCCGTTCAGTCGTTTTAGCGTTTCGTATATATTATGTTATACAGACGACACGCTTGGCTCAGTTTGTAGTGACCCTACTTTCTGTGCCAGCGGTCGCGGGTTCGAGTCCCGCTGGGGGCATTAATTTGTGTGATGAGCATAAATGTTTGTACTTCAGTCATGGGTGTTTATATTTATAATATGTATATATTTAAAGTTATATATGTAGTGTATCAACTATCTGGTATCTATAACACAAGCCTCGTAGCTTACCATGGAACTAGATGGTGATGTGTTTAATGTCCCAACATATTTATTATTTATTTATTTATTTATACATGTAATTATATACATATAGTAATTATATATGAATACACATATTCAGCCCTTTTTAATGTTCCACTGCTGGGCATGGGTCTCCCTTCAGTATGAGAGGAATCAGGCCATAGTCCACCACGCTGGCCAAGTGCGGGTTGGCGGACTTCACATGTCTTCTGAAAACTTGCTAGGTTCTCTCAGACATGCAGGTTTCCTCACGATCTTTTGTTTCACCGTTAAGACAAGTGGTTATCATGTTGGTTATAGTTTCATTTATGATAATTATATAATTGCAATTATATTTTATAGAAAATGGAACACACACCTTGGGTATGAAGTGATCGCCTCCAGGCTACGTCAATTTTATAGAACTACTAGCGACTCACCCTCGCTCCGCTCGGGTTCGTCCCTGGGGTGGGGTCTGGGAGGACCACCCTTATCCTTATCACTTAGGGGTATGAAAAATAGATAGTAGCCGATTCTCAGACCTACTGAATACGCATATAAAATTTGGTAAAAATCGGTAAAGCCGTTTCGGAGGAGTACGGTAACAAACATTGTGACATGGAAATTTTATATATAAGATTGTAATTTATAACTTCTTTATAAAAAAAGATAAAGTAATAATATTAGTCCCGCTGAGTGTCTTTCGCCAGTTCTTCTCAGGTCTGAGGCTTCTTCTTTCTGAACTGGTAGTAGACTCATGATGTTCAGTAAAACATGTAATAGTTTTATTGCTGCATAAAATATTTTGGATTTGAATTATATTTGAATGGTCTATTCAAATGTTATATTAAGCTGATATAAATGTAAGCCAAATGCAAAAGTGAAAGAATTTTGATTTAGCTATTATAATATTAAGGTATTTGTTACGTCAATAAAATTCAATATAGGCATAATGGCTTTATCAAAAAATATTACTTTGATAAAGTATATTTTCATTTCTTTTTTTTCATATTGTATACTAATATTATAACTTATAGGTATGTATTTAGCTTATATGTTAGACTTAAGCTTTCTCGCGGTTCCGCCCGCGTATTTCAATTATAAGTATGATATGTATTTCTATATCTAAGCTAAGTGTTATTCTGAGGTATAAGCTATATTATAGTAAAGTTTCATCAAATTCCGTTCATTAGTTTTTCTTGAAAGAGTACACGTAAACATACACGTTTATAATATTAGTAGGATATTAAATAAACGCACTCTATGCTGTTTATTTTAGTAAATAACATAATAGAAAAAAAATCTTCATATTGAAGTTGGTAGAAAGAAAAATGTACGGTTAGTTAAGCTCAATAAAAGCATTGTTTGTGCCAAAAGACACGTTCTGAAAGAAATTATTGGCAAATGTAATACTTTTTATGTATATATACGTATGTGTATGTATGTACGTATATGTATAAAAACGAATGTACTCATGCGTAGTTATATGTATGTATGTATAGAACGCCTTTGCGTTTAAACCGTTCGTCTAAGCCATAAACCATGCTCAAGAAACCCAAGACTGACATGACGTGACATGTTGTTAAAATTTTGATACGCATACTCATAGTATTGTAGCATTGAATTTATTTCCCTTTTTTTCTTTTAATATATTTGAGATGTTAAACAAAGTTTAAGATGTGAATGGGACTGGCATGTTCTAGAAGAAAATACCCTAAATGACAATAGAGAAAAAAATATCCATGATAAGAATAGTTAATAGTAAATTGTCTCGCTCGGGAAAGACACAGAAAACTTTACAAAAAGAGATTGGCATAATGTTCCTTTTTTATGCGTATAAAATGTTACACTAGCGAGAGCTAGGTTGATTCCCCATACAAACTTTCATCCCCATTTTCACCCTCTTAAGGGATGATTTCCAGGATAAAAAGTATCCTATGTCCTTTCCAGGGTCTTAAACTATTTTCTTATCAAATGTCATCTAAATCTGTTTAGTAGATCCAGAGATTACCCACTACAAATTTTACAAATACACACGATACACACAACACAACACTACAAATTATTCATAAACTTTACCTCTTTATTATATTATAGTACATGCGTATACAATGTTACATTGTTTGAGCTGAAAATGCAACACAGATGTTTAGCCTGGTTCACTTGGTTTTCCAAACGAGCCTTACCATTTTACATCCTTATCATTTTCAATATGATTATCACATCCCTCTTAGAGAACCTAATTAGTTTTCAAAAGAAATTTTAAGTCCGCTAGCTCTAACTTGATCAGCTTGGTGGACTCTAACCTGATCCCCCTTGCATTCTTTTATACGTTGACCCATGCCCAGTAGTCGGACGTTAAAAAAAGCTAAATGACGATGATGATATTGGTGAGTGTGTCGTACTACGTAATACGTGTGACGAACATGAATGTTTGTACTCCAGTCATGGGTATATATTTATTTACAATACTAATTGTATGTATTTAAAGTTATATATGTGTAGTTTATAAACTAACTGGTATCCATAACACAGGCTTCGTAGCTTACCATGGAACTAGATGGTGCTGTGTGTTAATGTCCCAACATATTTATCTATTATATATAGTAATACAACATTTTAAATAGTTTAAATATTCAACTGATGAAGTATAAACCAGTGATATTTATCAAAATAACAAATAAATTGTGAAAATTCAAACAAAATTTTTAAACTTCGACGAATTTTATTCAACGGGAAAATATATTCTTTGAAAACTCGTGGAAGTTTTCAAAGCTCTATTTATACATTTTAAAGTGTCAAGAATGAAACTTTTCGTGTCATAGATGCTATCTCAAAAATTTGCACAATGTCGATATTAGTGCGAGAAAAGTTTTAAATATTTATATTAGAATTCGTACAGATTTTCTGAGAAGATTCATCTATACATACAATGTATAATCAAATTCTAACTGAGTCGAATCTGTACATTAAATATTTTTTTGGAAAATCATATTAAATAATCATTATTATTAATACATAGGTTTTAGATGCAGAACACAGAAGTATATGTAGTTTTTTGAACACGTCACTCCGTTTCGACGTGAAAAAAGGACAAATAAATAAACAAACGAACAAACACACTTTCACATTTATAATATTAGTATGTATTTCAAACAACTGTCTCAGACCATATAAGTTCAAACCTTCCCAAACTGTCAAAGATTAAGTCAATATTCCGCTCGGTTATGACACGTCTCGTGAACATGTTATCTAAGGTTTTGTTTGGTTTACTGGAAGGTTAAATAATACTATTGTATGTAGTAAGATATATTAGGCACGAAATTATAAACTCAATATTGCAAAAAATCATGTTTGAACTTTAAATATAAGAGAAACTAGCAGAATCCGCGGCTACGCCTGCGCTTAATCTACAAAAATTGCCTTTATGTTACACCGAGTTTTTTTTTTATGGGACTAAGGGGGCAAACGGGCAGGAGGCTCACCTGATGAAAAGTGATCACCGCTGCCCATGGACATCTGCAACACCGCAGGGCTTGCAGACGCGTTGCCGGCCTTTAAGAAAGGAATACGCTCTCTTCTTGAAGGTGGCCAGGTCGAAGCGGTTCGGAAAGACCGCCGGCGATAGCTGGTTCCACAGAGTGGTTGTGCGGGGCAGAAAATGCCTTAAAAATCGCACTGTTGTGGAACGCTAGACATCGAGATGGTGTGGATGGAATTTACTATTTTGGCGCGATGTCCGATGGTGAAATTCAACAGCCGGGATCAGTCCGAACAATTCCTCGGAACACTCCCCGTGATAGATGCGGTAGAAGATGCAGAGTGATCCAACATCTCTACGCAGAGCTAAAGGATCAAGCCGATCGGAGAGAGCTTGATCGTCGATAACTTGAATCGCCCTACGTTGAATGCGGTCAAATGGAAGTAGCTGGTACTGGGGAGCTCCCGCCCAAAGATGAGAACAGTACTCCATGTGGGGCTGAATTTGCGCCTTATAAAGAATAAGACGCTGACGCGACGTGAAGTACTGTCTCGCCTTGCTGAGCACACCAAGCTACTTTGAGGCCAGTTTGGCCTTACCTTCCAATTGACCACGGAACTGGACGTTGCTCGAGATGTCGACGCCAAGTATTCCGATACTGGCTGTATCTATTATGTACAGGTTATGTATACGCTATGTATTTATATCATATTGTTCATATAAAAAGACTTAAATCACGATTATAAAATGGGGGAGTGGGGGTAGGAGGCTGAAAAATACTTTACGACCTATTATCATACCTACTAAATATAAAAAAGAACATTAAAATCGGTCGAGCCGTTTACGAATAGTGCGACCACAAGCGACGTGACACGACATATTTATATATTAGAAGACTAGTGCTTTTTCTTTATGTACGTAGAAGCCATGGTATGTTTTTTACTTCACGCTGATAAAATATTTTTTGTGTAAATTCTTCTCTGATTCAATTTTATTATAATCTATGTATATACCCAAATAAAAATGAAATGATTTTTGTAGGTTCATACGTCACTTGAAAACGGCTGGACTGACATATCAACTTTTTTATTTCCTAAAAATTTACAAATGTATTCATAAATAATTAAAAAAAATTAAAACATCGCCGGAAAATGTCCGATTCGGGAAAAATGAGTACTTTATATATAAACTCGAAGATTAACAATTTTGACATTTGAATGAGACGTCTAGATATTATGTAGGTATACATGTATGTACTCGTACATATATAGTTCTCACTAGCGACTCACCCTCGCTTCGTGAGTTCGTCCCTAGCTTGATTACCCGTACAAACTTTCATCCCCATTTTTAACCCCTTAAGGGATGATTTCCTGGATAAAAAGTCCTATATATATCCTATATCCTTCCCCGGGTCTCAAACTATCTTCTTACTAAATTTCATTTAAATCGGTTCAGTAGATCCAGAGATTACCCCCTACAACGTCACAAACTCACAATTCACAAATATTACCACTTTAGAGTATTAGTATAGATTAGTATTAGTATAGATTAGTAATAGTATAGATTAGTATTAGTATAGATTAGTATTAGTATAGATTATTTATGTATTTTCATTTTCTATCAGTGTGCCATCTTTGTATTGCGTAATTATCTTTCTATTGTTGTAGGTTCCTCCTGCAGACCGATCATTCATTTATAGTTTTAATTACACATTAAAGCTGCAAAATTTCAAAATTACCGCTCAATCTCATTCGTGTTTTCCTCACAAAACGTGAGACCGGCAGAATGGATTGCGTCTATAAACGCAACTATAAGCCATTACATAAAAAATATATATGTACATAGAAACAGTATAAAAATCAATAAGCCAATTTTCGTTCAAGGATACAGAAAAAAGTATTTTCTTTTGAAATAAAGAAGGTATGAAACCAATTTCAATGATTTATCCGTCAAGACAAGCAAATCAAAATGTAATAGAAGTGTACCATTTGGGATTTTCAGGTGTATGTTTATTTATTTATTTGTTATATATCATGTACTATTTCGATATATTTCCATGCATATTATTAAAGGTGTGATATTTTACAATATCTTACTAAGCTATTGTCTACGAGTCTATTTAATATTAAAAATATATACTTAATTTATCTTCTCGTCTAGATAGAGGCTTAGAGGATGTTATGTAAAACAATATTTACTTAGATTTAGTGTTACAAAGAATATTATACTTTCTTAGATGAACGCAAATATTTGACATCTATCTATTGGATCGAGATCCCGCTGCAAGATTGCTACGTTCATAGCGTATTTAATCGAAATCAATTTTTTAAACACAATAATAAAAGGGACAATATGTTTTGACCGGGGTGCCTATTCAAATGTGCCTGCTAGTATGTTTAAATAACTAAATAATAGTTGACTTTTTGGAACAAAAACAATGTATTTGTTATTACAATTAATTATACTCCACTTCACAAAACTATACGTAGAGAATCTTGAAAAATGATAGCTGCTGTTGCGCATTTGGCCGCAACCTCTTCGCAGCCAGGTGTAAGCGGGTCATATTTTCGTAGGTCGTAGCGATTTGAAACTTTATAAATATGTGAAATCAGAATTACGTCTTTATATAAATAAGCAAAGACAAAACACTATCTTTTTTATCTTTTTCTCCTCTGTTTGTCAACCGACTTCCTTTTTTTATTGTTTAAGTACCTGGGCCATCGAGCTTCGCTCGGAGTTTTTGGCCAAAAGGTACATTTTTTTTTAATTTTTGAATAAAAAAAAAAGTAAAAATAACCGACCCGGTTTCGAGTCCACCTACGACACCTATGAGTGTAAATCTTGCAACTTAGCCGCTTGACCACGATGCTAATATTCGAGCGAGCGAAATGATCGAACATAATTTGAGTGGAATAATGTGAAAGAAAACCACATGAAAACTGAAAAACCCGCGTTTTCCCAGACATAAGACTAATCTAGATTAGTTTATCGCCCCGAAAACTCCCGTGGGCTAAATTTCATGAAAATCATTGGAGCCGTTTCCGAGATTCAGATTATATAGATATATTATAAATATATATATACAAGAATTGCTCGTTAAAATATATTAGATAATATAACCATTGACTAACTTTAGCCAATTTTACTAATAAACATTTTTTTAGATGTATAGATAAATGGTCAAGGTCGAATTTCGACCACTAAACGAGCCCGCTAGTTTCAATAATTTCGTACTATTATAGAGCTTATCTGACAATAGAATCAAGAGGTAGACATGAAACAGTAATAATTACTAGTTAAGTTTCCATTTACTTGTTTTGTTTCACTTTGACTATAAAACGAGCAAGCTTCTAATTCCGACTTACCAACCTTGTAAAAAATGTATAGATATTAAAAAATAATAAGCTTTACACAATTACTCACCTTTCTTCGAAATTTTAAATGTCACTTAAATATTCTATTAGAAAATGAACTTAGGAAACGTATTCTTAATATATTTTATTTATTAATAATTATTAGAGCCTTAAAAGAATTAAAAATGTATAATATTTTTTTTGTAAAAAAATGCCTTTTTAGAAAAGACAGCGAATTGATGAACTTAAAAAGCAAAACCTTGTCTAAATAAAAAAATGATCTAAATCGTTACAGCTGTTTACGAGATACACTGAATAATTTATAACACAAGAATTGCTTATTAATTATTATAGGAGAAAGTTAAATATAATATATCAGTAACTATACATATATTTATGATATTGATTGGACTGTTTGGAAAAACAAAAAGTAATCTGGATTTTAATCTTAGAAATTATAATTATTATTTATGTAGTATGTATTAAATGGGAAAATATATTATGTCATAGTCATTTCCATACATATTTAAGATTTCTGTATATTTAAAAAGACATCTATCGAAAAATAAACGTACTAGCTTTATGTCACGCTCTTCGAAGATAGCAAGAAGCTAAAACCTTTTCCCTTACAAATATTCGCCGTAGTTTAATAATGTGTTAACAGATGGCGCAGTACTTTTTACAGTGCTTATTTTTTAACATACATACATCACAATAATATTGAAGGAAAACATTGTAAGGAAACCTGCATGTCTGAGAAAACCTAGCAAGTTTTCAAAAGACATACAGTGAAGTCCGCCTACCTGCACTTGGCCAGGACGGTGGACTTTGGCCTCACCTCTGTCGTATAGAAGGGAGGCCTGTGCCCAACAGTGGGACGTTAAAAGGTAATTACAAGATATATTTAAAAAAAAGTAACTATACATAGGAAAGATACGTTGGATAAATGGCATTTTGGATTTTTTTAACTATTGGATGTATACATATTGTTTTACATTATATTATTTTCATAAAAAAATTCTTGAGAAGAACAGATAATGACAGCAGATACGAGTACTATTATCAAACTCATTTAGTTCTTTTTGACATTAGTGCACACATGATGTATACACTGATGTACAGAGCGAAAGGCGTTGGTTAAGGCATTGGAGAAGGCATGGTATCACTAACTCTTAGAATAGATAAATTGTATATGTGTTTTCGTTTCATCTTTTTTGTATAATTATGGGTTTTTGCCTGAAATAAAGATTTATTATTATTATTATAAATATGTCACTAATTTATTTGAGACTAGCACTGCCCGCGGCTCCGCCCGCGTTCAGATGACTAAAAACCAAATTCTTAGGGTTTACATATTAGTATACTCTTACAATGCAGTTTTTGTATTTTTTTCTCAGAAATGAGATATTATCCCGCGGTAAAAAGTATCCTATATGTTGACCCGGATAACCAGGTATCACCATACCAAATTTAAAATATTTAATGACAGATTCGGCTTAGTTACAATTTTATTATATGTATAGATTTAAACTGTCTCATGGAAAAAAATTAATACAAAATATTATTTAATAAAAAAAACAATAATGAATTATTTAATATAAAAAATATAAAGAGAACATACAAAAAGAAATATAAGTAAATATTTAAATAAAGGCTAAGTTAATAAAACTTGTAAAAAGATAATTTTAAATCACTTATCCAAATCGGAATCTAACGACTTGAAAGGACTTTAGTACAAAAACTTTACGAAACTGTTTAATTAGACCTCTTAATGTTTCATCGATTCTCAACATTTCCCACGAATGAGCCTTGTTGTATGGCTTAAGTAAAATAAAGTAATCCGAACATCATAAAGTTACTTTCCTGAAAGTAAAAAACTTAGTTTATAGTTTTATTAAAGTAAGTTATTTTTTTCGAATATCGAATTGAAATTCAATTACAAAGCTTATTCCAACTTTTCTATTTAGTAGGCGAAACCATACTGTTAATATTTTTATTTACAATAATGAAAATATATTTAAGTTACGAAAATAAAATTATATATATATATATATATATATATATATAATTATTTTCGTATATACGAGGGCGGTCCGATAAGTACTTAGCCTACAAAAGAAAAACAAAATTTTTGGAAAAGTGGCGATTTATTTCTGAACATAATCTCCTTTTAACTCTATACACTTGACCCAACGATGCTCCAACTTCTTTAACCCATCTAAAAAATACGATTTCTGGAGGTCTGCAAAGTAGGCCTCAGTGGCGGCGATAACCTCCTCATTCGACTCAAATTTCTGCCCGGCGAGTGACTTTTTCAAGTTTGGAAACAAAAAGAAGTCGCACGGGGCCAAATCTGGAGAATATGGTGGATGGGGCAGCAATTCGTAGCCTAATTCGACCAATTTGGCCGTGGCGACGGCGGAGGTGTGAGCCGGTGCGTTATCTTGGTGGAAGAGCACTTTTTTCTTTACCAAATATGGCCGTTTTTTCTTCAATTCGGCGTCGAATCGGCCCAATAATTCGGCATAGTTGAGCCCTGTAACTGTTTTACCCTTCTCCAGGTAGTCGATGTAAATCACACCTTGTGAATCCCAGAAAACGGTGGCCATCACCTTTCCGGCCGTAGGACAGTTTTCGCCTTCTTCGGAGCACGTTCGCCGGGTGAAGTCCACTGTTTCGACTGTTCCTTGGTCTATGGTGTATACCAGTGGATCCATGTTTCGTCGACGGTCACGAAACGACGCAGAAACTCCTTCGGATTGCGCTTAAATAGCGTCAAACACTGCTCTGAAGTGATCTCACGGTTACGCTTGTTGTCCGAAGTGAGCAAACGCGGCACCCATCGCGCCGACAGCTTTCTCATACCCAATATTTCATGCAAGATATGACCCACGCGGCCTTTTGAGATGTCTACTATCTCAGCTGTCTCGCGCACCTTCAATCGGCGGTCTGCCAATACGAGATGGTGGACTTTTGTGACGTTATCCTCCGTGGTAGCCGTTTTCGGGACACCTGGGCGAGGCTCATCAAAAACCGTCGTGCGACCACGTTGAAACTCGTTAAACCAATTTTTTACGGTGTCCATCGAAGGAGAAGAGTCACCGTACACAGCGTCCAAGCGTTCTTTGATTTCGCTGCGCGATTTCCCTTCCAAAAACAAGAATCGAATCACCGACCGATATTGATCTTTTCCATTTTTCTAAATTCCGCGGACATACCTACTTTCACACGCAGTCAAATTAAAACTGCGAGTCCAATTCGGCTGAAATTTTTACAGTTGCCGTCTACGAGAATGTACTACAAGCTGGTAAATTTCTCTTGCGACAGTGACGCCATCGGGCGGTGAAGCTAAGTACTTATCGGACAGCCCTCGTATATATATATATATATATATATATATATACACACACTTCGTCATGTCCACGCGGAATGGTGGCAAGAATGCTAGCCGCATTCCCCCGCTGAATGGTAATGCCGATTTTTGGATGAAAAACGAGCCAGTTCTCTTGTCACTGGTAGAGGCGATAAGATGAGATGTTATATATATTATATCTTATAAGAATTGTACTTTGACTTCATGGCCAAGGGAATTGAAACTTGATTTTTTTTACAAAATATTATCTGTTAATATGAAGACTAAGTGATAGATATAATATAGATACCTAGTAGATTATAGATATATGTACATAGGTAATATAATGATGTCCTTTTGAAGGATTTTGGATAATGGCAGTCCATCTCATTGATTGAATGATATAACATAACAATATTTTGATAGAAAGACCTCATGCGGTTTTAAGCATCACCTGAAATCGAAGGTAAGACCTCGTACACGCTAGCAACTAGACTAAAATGATTTAAAAGTAGTGATACAATATTCCTGTCCACTTATTCTAACATATAATTGTTTAGGATTTATATAGAACTCTATAGATGTTTTTTTTTTAATATCAAGTACATAATTCTTTTTTAATATAATAAATGTAAGTTTGTTATGCCCTTCTTTTAGAATTATATTTTGTCCGATTACGTTGTTACACAACAACATGCCTGTAGCACTACGTATATGCATTACTCCAGGGACTTTTTTCATGTATGCTCAAACCATCCTGCAAAGCCCTATTCAATTGCGGCATTAGGGTTCCTCTGATGGTGTATTGGTTAAGAGTCTCACAGTCCCCTGCTCGTTGAAGGCCGGTAAGGGCCTCATAACGAGTTTTCCTAGAAAAATAAAAAAAACTAAAAGACATTAGGATAAAACAAAACCAAATTGTGTACTTGTTACCAACTAAAATATAAGAATAATCCATACCCTATTATATAAAAATACGAACGTTATTTTTATTAAAACGCTCTCACTTATAAAAATGCACGCAAATTCACATCTGCCGCTGTGGCGCTATGACCCAAATTTGTAAGAAGAAGATTCCTGAGCATCTGTTCATTATATTAAGAAAAACCAACCTCCTACGCTAAATTTTAAGGATGCAATTTGAATAACAAAATAACTGTTGTATCTCTTGTAGCGAAAATGAATTTTTTGCTAAAGCACTACTATGCAGGATGAATATTTTAAACGTTGTATGGAATGATTTTGGGCTACTAATGGAATACGTAATGTTATGTTGCGTAATATTTTAAGTAGGTTGAGAGATAGTCATGTTAAAGGCTAAAATGCATATTCTGGCCAAACAAATGGCTTTAAATAATTTCTAAACAATCTCTGGGAGTTAAAATAAATGTTACTAGCGACTCGTTCGTCGTACGCTCGTACGTCGTACGTAGCGCTCGGGTTCGTCCCTAGGTTGATTCTCCATACAAACTTTCATCCCAATTATCACACCCTTAAGGGATGATTTCCGGGATAAAAAGTATGTCCTTCTCAGGGTCTCAAACTATCATATTACTAAATTTCATCTAAATCGGTTCGGTAGATCCCGAGATTACTCCCTACAACCTCACAAACTCACAAACTTTACCTCTTTATAATATTAGTATACATAATATTTTGCTGTAACGCTTCAAATCTTGATTAGAAACTCATCAAAATCGATTCAACTTTTATAATATTAATTTCAATAAAGTGAAAGTGTCTATTTATCCTGAAAATAATCCAATACGATTCGAATCATGTTAGCACAAATATATAAACACATACATTAAAAAGCATTTCGAGTTTGTTTCATTTCAAATGTGTCAAAATTTCAAAAGAAATCACATAAAGAATTAAGAAGTATCCTAATTGGACTAGTATTGTGAATAGGAAAAAAATATAGTATGTTTGTACAGATTTGGATAAATTTTATTATATATAACCTTTAACAACATATTCCAAGTCATAGCTTATCTGTGTACTATATTTTATTTAAATTCACTACTATATTTTATTAATTCTATACTCTTAGATTTACGTGAATACTTGACATTTTAAATAAAAATATCTTTTCGGTTTAGTTCGCGGATTTATTTAGATTTTTGGTTTCCGCCGTTTCGAATGCTTTACAGCAGTCATGGTCACGAGAGAGACTTAGATACATACGTCTATCAATTTCAGCGTAAAGGAGTAATAAACAAATATACCCACAAACAAACTTTTGTATTTACAATAATATTCCAAATTTCTATATAATATAGTTCATTAATCACTAGTGACTCACCCTCGCTTCGTTCGGGTTCATCCCTAGTGAAAGAAAAAACACATCTATCCCACGGGAACTGTATATTTTTCTGGGATAAAATTCTAAAATTAAAAGCCAATATTGTGCTGTTCTAGACTATAATCTATCACAGTGCCAAATTACATCCAGATCCGTTCAGCAGTTCTAGCGTGATTGAGTAACAAAAATTAATCCAAACTTTTTCATTTGTATAGTAGTAAGATTAATAAAAATATAATTAAATTACATTTATTTAATATAGGCTACTTTTCAATACTTATCACACAAGCAATCACGGATAAAAACTATAAGAAATTAAGGATAAAATCTTTAATACTAATTAAGTTATTTACGATTCCATATAATAGAAAAAAAAAATATATA
This sequence comes from Brenthis ino, assembly GCA_921882275.1. Lineage (NCBI taxonomy): Eukaryota > Metazoa > Arthropoda > Insecta > Lepidoptera > Nymphalidae > Brenthis > Brenthis ino. The sequence continues at coordinate 14,478,239 of OV170222.1, forward strand.
AAACTATTCTACAAATCATATTTCATCGAAAATAGATAAACAGATAACTTTTAACGTTCTTTCAAAACCTTTAATTTGTTATCTATTCTCTTTATCTTTTTAGATACTGAACATCGATACAGAAATACGGATATTTTAATTAATTGCTTTCAATATATATATTTTTTTCAATATATATGTTTTCAGCGAAACGTTATTCAGTGAATTGCTATTTGACAAATTGTTATTCGATAAATAACTTTTTCTATTATTTTGAACGAATCGTATTCGATGAATTTTCCACGACTAAAATATAATATCAGTGCCGGATTTAACCTTAGCGCCGCCGCCCCTGGGTACTGTAAACAATGCCGCCCTTTTATAGAAATTTTGAACATAATGTTGAAAGTTTTTTTTTTCATTATTAATTTTTTTGTAATATGCAAAAAAATACTTTGTAAATGATATCAATGTTTCGAAAACTGTACCTACTAGTCAATCTTTTTTTACTCATTTTTTGAAATATAAAAAAAGCATTATCGATAATGCGAAGAATTTTTTTCCCCCGCCCTCCGAATTTTGCCTGCTGCCACTACCCTCAAATGCCCCTAGGGTAAATCTAGCACTAGTATTAAACCTAATGAAAATATAAAATGAGCAAAATAGCGGATACATGCTAGTTAACAAAATCATAATAAAATTAGCTTTATGTTACAAATTTTACATTAACTTTATATAACTAACCAAAAGACTTAAAACCTAAGCAGGCACTAAAGCTCGTTATCAGCTACTAAGTAAAAAAAAATAAAGTCGGTAGACAAACAAAGGGGAAAGGGGTGCTTATTTATATATATACGTATAATATATACGTATTTCCATATTTTTTATATTATTACTAGTGAGTCACAGTCATTGTGCTCGGGTTCGTCCCTAGGTACGTTTTAACGGTTAGTATGGAATAGATAGACTATATATTATCTACACATAAATTACATTATAGATAGATATGATTCAGTTGCATAGTTCTTACTTGAGAACTGATTGATTCTCCATACAAACATTCATCCCCCTTTTCACACCCTTAACTTCCCAGGGCTTCAAACTATCTTCATAGCAAATTCCATCTAAATCAGTACAATAGTTCCAGAGATTACTTCCTACAAACAAACTTACAAACGAACAAACTTTCAATCTTTATAATTTTAATGTACATACATTATTTTTTATACCTATTCTTCAACCAATGTAAAAGACATATTCTCTACGCCTCCAAAGATGATACCATGGCAGCATTGAGAAATCGATATGTCAATTAGAGGTTTGTAGCTAATTAGTCTCTTGAGGTTTAAGGTAACATGAAATGAGCACCAAAATGCCAGCGAACTTAGGTATAAAATGTAAAAGAAAGTATATGTGCGTATAGATTATTATGATTTCTAATACTACAAGCGACGTAACGTTTTAACGTTTAGTATAGTTTCAGAGACGCGATATTTTTCCGTAGTAAAATGTGTACTATATGTTGACCCGGATATCAAATTTCATCAAAATTTTCTCGTGATGCGTTCTCACACAGACAGATTTTCCAATAAAAATATTCAATGTACACATTTTATTCACACTTTTATTATATGTAGGTATAGCTAAGATATTCAGAGATGCTCTGACAGATAAAATAGCGTATAATACAATTATCTACATTTTTAAATGGAAAAGAACGATTCTCTTAGAAATATCTATCTGAAGACCTATCCAGTGTGATGCCACACGTTTTTATGTACTTACACTTAAATTTCCCTTTCCCTCAATATCTTCCTTCTTAATTTTTAACTTTGTATCTGGGAAACCGAGCTTAGCTCGGCATTTTTTGTATAATCGAGTTTATTCGGAAAAAATATTAAAATGACAATTTAAAATAAAAGATACCTCTCTCTATAAACTTAAAAAGCAAAACCTTATTTAAATACAAAATTTGATCCAAATCGTTAGAGCCGTTTTCGAGATACACGAAATTTTATATACAAGAAATACTCATTTAGTATTACAAGATTAGATGTAGATTCTAAAGATTTAACTTTAACTTCATAATAAAAAAAAGTACTTCTACAAAATCACCAGAAACAAAAATATAACAGGACTTAAGCCTTTGCAAAACATGAGTTTTAATTAGAGATTCAACGCTGTTGAAAAAATATCCGTAATATTCAATCGGCAGATATTAGATGCAGTGTTTTTTCAAAGCATGTGTCACATAAATATCATCGTATGAACAATGTCAAACGTTCTTTATGGCTTAACAAAACAAAGCTGTCTATGCTACTTCAAAAATGAATAAAAATGTCATATTTTGAATGGAAAACGACAATTTATTTCACAGTTTTAAATAAAAAATACTCGCAAGCATTTATCATGAAATTTATTACCCGTTGTTAAGAAATAAAAACAAGATATAATCGCTATCTAAAAAAAGGAAAAGGAAAGAAAAGGCGGTGGGGCCGGATGAAATACCAATAGAAGCATGGAAGTTATTGCGAGAGGATGGATGGAAGTGGCTAGCCTTATTCTTCAATAAGTTGTTGCAAGATGAAGTCATACCGGACGAATGGTGCAACAGTTCATTGGTGCCCATTTTTAAAAATAAAGGTGATGTGCTGGAGTGCAACAACTATAGAGAAATAAAGCTAATTTCACATAGTATGAAAGCTTGGGAAAAAGTGATTGAGCGAAGACTAAGAGAAGAGAGTGAAATTTCACAAAACCAGTTCGGATTTATGCCCAGTCGGGGAACAACTGATGCCATTTTTGCAATCCGCCAGCTATGCGAAAAGTACAGAAGTGCACACAAGAATTTGCACATGGTCTTTATTGATCTGGAGAAGGCATATGACCGGGTACCCCGTGAGGTTTTGTGGTGGGCTCTTAGAGAGAAATGTGTGCCTGAAAAGTACGTGAAGTTGATCCGAGCGATGTACAATCGATGCAGTACACAAGTCCGGTCCACAGCTGGCACCACTACTAGCTTCAATGTGGCTGTAGGTTTACACCAGGGGTCTGCCCTTAGCCCGTACCTCTTCTTGATGGTATTGGACGCCTTAACATCAGACATACAAGAAGAAGCCCCCTGGTGCATGCTGTTCGCCGACGACATTGTGCTAGCGTCCGAGAATAGTCTAGATGTTCAGAACAGATTGGAAGAATGGCGACAAAGAGAGTGTTGGCTTGAGAGTCAGCAGAAGTAAAACAGAATACCTTTTCTGCGACTTTGGTGGTCTCTCCAGTCTTGTGCCCATAACCCTTTCGGGAACACCCTTACCAATATGCACTGACTTTCGGTATCTTGGATCTCTTGTACAAGGTGATGGTAATATTGACCGAGACATTACGCGTCGGATCAACTCTGGGTGGATGAAATGGCGACAGGTCACAGCGATAACTTGCGATAAGCGGATGCCCCTTAAGTTGAAGGGTAAGATCTATAAATCCGTAATAAGACCTGTCGTTATATATGGATCGCAATGCTGGGCTACAAAGAAGACTGATGAAAGAAGATTGCATGCTGCTGAGATGAGAATGTTAAGGTGGATGTGTGGAGTGACGAGGATGGATAAAATAAGGAATGAGTACATAAGAGGAAGCTTAAAAGTAGCACCAGTGACAGAGAAGTTGAAAGGGAATCGTCTTAGTTGGTATGGGCATGTGAAGCGGAGGGATGAAACGCATGTGACGAGAAGAGTGATGGAAATGAATGTAGATGGATGGAAAGGTAGAGGAAGACCGAAGAAAAGATGGATAGATTGTGTGAGACAAGACATGAAAGAGAAAGGGGTGAATGATGAGATGACGAGTAATAGGGGAGAATGGAAGAGGAAGACTTACTGCGCCGACCCCAAATGACTTGGGAAATGGGCAGGAAGAAGAAGAAGAATCGCTATCTAAAAACTAAAAATATTTGAAATTTAACAAGCATTTACGAATATAAATCTAAAAGACCGGGTAGGACATAACATGTATTACGATTGCCTGTTTTTTTTTCATTTCAATTCAATTTCAAATATTTTTATCTATATTATGGCGACTCACCCTTAATCTGGTTGGGTTGGCCCCTAGTTACATTTTAACGTTTAGTATAGATTTCTCAGAGATAAGATATTTTCATGCAGTAAAATGTATCCTATATGTTAACCCGGATATCAAATTTCATCAAAATCTGTCCAGTGGTTTTCTCGTGATGCGTTCCCAGACAGACAGACAAATATTCTGAAATCTATAGACTTGGCCTCTGTATCGATATTAATGCTATTTCAAAAAGATTTTCTAAAAAAATATTACAAACAACAAATACATACATACAGTACAAATTCGACTCAGAAATATTTTATTGTTATTAAATACACAAAATTATAAAACTCCTACAATTTTTTATTTATGTATTATTTATACAGCATTAAGATGTATTTTTACATTAGCTTCTTTAGAAATCAGTGTCGTAAAACTAGTTTTAGTGTCTGTCTGTTACCGCATCACAGAAAAACCACTGGAGGGATTTTGATGAAATTTGGTATGGCGGTAGCTGGTTATCCAGGTCAATATGTAGGATACTTTTTACCACGGGAAAATGTCTCATTTTTGAGAAATAATACAAAAACTGCAATGTGAGTATACTAATATGTCCTAAGAATTTGGTTTTTGGTCATCTGAACACGGGCGGAGCCGTGGGCAATGCTAGTTTAATATATAATATTGTGACATATATATTCGATAGAGTTGGTTCGATCGTATCTCACTAAGTTTAGTGTAGCAAAGCTAATCTTATGCATGTTCTAAGCCTGAGAATTTAATCTTCCAATTGAGCTCCACTTGAGCTGATTCTAGCAGTGTTTCACGATTCTAGACTATACATTATAAACATTGTACGAACGTGTCGATGTTGACTCACATTACTCAGGCCCATCGTGCAACCCATGTGTTCTTCAGTAGCTTTTTGCAATCTATACTATAATAAAAGAGTAGAGGTCGAAAGTCTACATATCAAAAAAATGCTAAAAACCGAGTCAGGGCGATGTAAGAAGACAAATAGAACAAATCCAATTTTTTTTCATTTTTTTTGTTTCTTTGTCTGTTTGTCTGTTTGTACGGGCTAATCTCCGAATCTATTGGACCGATATGAATGAAATTTTGCGTTGTAGTATTTTATATCCTTGGGCAACATCTTAGATACTTTTTGTCCCGGACAATTAAATAGTTCCCTAGTTTAAAATTAATAGTTTAATAGTTTCAAATGCTTTACGGCAATCACGGGAAAGACTACGGTTTTAGACGTCTCAAAGGTTATATAGTTGTTATAGACAGTGATACTTTTTTTCTTCTGACGACACGTTTGGCTCAGTTTGTAGTGACCCTACTTGCTGTGCCAGCGGTCGCGGGTTCGAGTCCCGCTGGCGGCATTCATTTGTATGATGAGCACGAATGTTTGTACTTCAGTCATGGGTGTTTATATTCATAATATTTTACATACATATTTAAAGTTATATATGTGTAGTGTATCAACTATCTGGTATTCATAACACAGGCCTCGTAGCTTACCATGGAACTAGATGGTGCTGTGTGTTAATGTCGCAACATAGTTATTTATTTATCTTTTTTGTATCAAATGCTTTACAGTAATCATGTTCACGGGTCTCTACCGTCCAATCCGCAAGAAAATATTTTTATCGTATTACCATACAAAATCTTATACTTGTAATCGAACGATAGAAACTGGCAGACAGAATAACAAATGGTTTCCTCATGCTAACTAACATGGAAATTCCTTAAGTTAAAGTAATTCCTCACTTCCTTCTTTCTAACGAGTTTTGTGATGATAAAGGCGTGTGTCTTAAATACGTATAATTTAATACTCTTTTTGCAAATGAACAATATTAAGAGTTACTCAGTCTTAGTTAATACTAGCGACTCACCCTCGCTCCGTTCGGGTTCGTCCATACGTTACGTTTTAACGTTTAGTATAGATTTCTCAGCAATGAGATATTTCCCTGCAATAAAAAAGTATCCTATATGTTGACCCGGATAACCAGCTATCGTCATACCAAATTTCATCAAAATCCCTTCAGTGGTTTTTCCATGATGCGGCAACAGACAGACAGACAAAAATTCTAAAAACTATAGATTTGGACTCTGTATCGATAATTATGTCTATTTAAAAAAGATTTTCCAAAAATATTTAATGTACAGATTCGACTTAGTTAGAATTTTATTATACGAGTATACCTATATAAATATACTTTTAGCTATTCTAAATTATCTTTATGTTCTTTATCTATAGGTACATATGATAAAATTCTAACTATATCCGCGAATGTGTACATTAAATATTTTTTGAAAAATCTTATTGAAATAGTTATTATTCTCGACACAAAGACCGAATGTATAGTTTTAAAAAATTTGTCAGTCTGTCTAATAATATAATATCATAATAATATGATAAGTTAATAAAATAAACAAATGTAATGTTAGCATAGTCATCATATTTTTACATCTTAATTTAAAATATCTGTATTTATTATAATGAATTAAAATAAATGAATTAAAGAGGCAATAATAATGTGTTAAATAATAATAATAATTTATTAATTTAATTTATATAAATACGATGGCATTGATGGCAACATTCTTTATTTTGATTATTAAAAATGTATGTGTATGTACACAACTGTCATATTGACAGCGTGTGAGAGTGCGAGTAACAGTCCGGTGAGTCATTTCATTATTGTAAATTTAAATTATTTAAATACATTAATAAACGAATGTAATAATTAAGTATTTCACTTAAAGTGCTATGCTTATAGTAACTTGAGCAACTGTTGAGTTACTCGCCGGCTCTTCTCGATTCAAAGGTGCTTGTAATAAATCTAATTGGATATAGTTTATTTCTTTTCATTAGTTTAAAGCTTCATTTTTTTTGTCGAACTGACTAGAAATTAAATTTCGAATAAATAAAAATAAAAAAGCCTTTTATTTCACTACTAATAATTAATCAACTAATACATTTCACATATTTAATTGATATTAATTAATCAACATAATTCAGTGTTGAAGCGATAATCAGCATGCATTATACTCGTATTATAACATTTTAACATTTTTAAATTATTGTAAATTATAAATTCTTATTCTATATAAATTACTTTAATTTTAAATTTTAATTGTTATAATTATAAATTGAATTAAATTTTTATTATTATAATATATTATTGTACAAATAAATACTATGCTTATTTTTAAATTTTATAATATATTAAATTGTTTTTATTATTTTTAATAAATTAAAGTTTTAAAATTAGCGTGAACCCCTCTATTTGAGGGTGAAGGCCTCCTCTATATTTCGAATAAGAATCAAAATTAACATATTTGAAAATAATTAATATTAAAATGTTAACTGAAATGTTTCAGTAAATTAAAAATTATTTACATTTTAGGCCAGTGGTTTTTGGTTTCGTCCACTGTTCACTCACAATTTTAATAACGTTAATGAGTTTATTGTTTACGCCAAAACGCGATTCCCTTTAACGAAGAAGACTATGGAATTTTCAGGCGTAAATTAGTTAGAAATATTATTTTGGTGCTGACGTTACCGTTTTCATTTTAATATATTTTAATCAAAAAACAAACGAAAAAAAAGTGACAACGTCAAAACAAAATTTATGGTGTAATCAAAGTTTATTTTAAAATATATCCGAAAATATCATTAAAAATTTAAGTAATAGTATAATTTTTTTAAAAGACAACAAAATCGAAAGTGCATAATAATTACAACTATTAAGACAAAGAGAGACAATAGCATTCCCAAGGAGGGTTGACGTCAGCCAGTCGTATGTTTGTTTTTTTTCCAAAAACTTCATTATAATAGTTTAGCTCACTTAGTTTAATTTAGACCGATAAAATCGATCAAATCTAAAATTTGATTTTACATTTAATTAAAAAAATTGATCGAGTCTTATTTGCTCATTTTATGTCATTTTTTAATATATTGCAATTTGTTGCATTAAGAGTAAAATAAAAGGTACTATCTACAACATCCATTTAATGTATACATAATATAATAAAATTCTGAGTCGAATCCGTACATTAAATATTTTTTGGATTTTTTTTGAAATAGTCACCGAAAATATTCCATATCTTAAAAACTCCTTAAGGCATCTTACCAAATAGTTTTCCTTGAAAGTATTATAAGGAAAATTTTCTCAATTTTTTTCAAAATTTTCCAAGGAGTTTTGGGCAATTTTTGCCTCTTAATTACGGAACCCTATAAGGAACTAGATATAAAAAGCAAACATTAAAATCGGTATTCTGCAAAGTTACAATAGATCTTGCTTCTTGAAGAAGTTTTTCATTTTGAAATTTTTAGTTATAAGGAAAACTTGCTAGTTTCATAATTCTTCTTGTACTCGCTATGAGAATACACATATTTGTTCTTTGCATGGTAAAATACGACTTCATTTAGTGTATGATATGAAATGTTATACTACAAGAACTTTCCGACAAAATAAATATTTAATATGTTTATTTATATGCTGTACGCCATTCTAAAGCGGTTATTATAATAAGTTATTTCTATGCTGAAAATGTGTAAGTAAGTTTAGATGTTGACAGGAAGAAGAAAATAAATAAGAAATATTATATATATATTTATAGGTATAAATAGTTGTGGGTTGTAACGTGTTTTCCCGTGGGAATGAGATAATATCCCGCGATAAAAAGTAGCCTATGTCATGTCTCCAACCCTGCAACTATGTCCAAACAAAAATCACGCCAATACGTCACTTTGTTTCGACATGAAAGATGAACAAATAAACAAACACACTTTCACGCTTATAATATTAGTATATATGTTACATAAATCCAGGTCGGTCATCAATTGTTCTAGATTTGGTTTTACAAAGCCATTTGGACCCTAATAAATTATGTCATTAGAATCTGTGACATTTCTAAATTAGAATTAAAGAAAGTTTTAATAGTAAAAGTTTATTTTTGTGAAATATTGTAAGTAAATGAGCGTTTTGAGTAATGAATGTATTGAAAAAAGTTGGAAACGAAAAAAGATTTTAATGAGTAAGAATTTGAATAAACATCAAACTCAATAAAGCTGTATACCTTATTCGATTAGACTTCTATAAGTAATTTGAAATCAATCAATTCATTGATAAAAATAAATATATTACAGTAAATTTGGAAAGTTTTAGCTAGCAAATATACTGTGAAAGTCTATAAATGAATTTGTTTATTTTAATTCTTGCACAGTCATAATATTATTAGGAACTCGCAAGTTTTCAGCAATCTAACACTTCTTTTTTCTTTTTTCATTTATATATATATATATATATATATATATATATATATAGTTATTTACTATTATGTACAATATTATTTTATATATTAAGTATAACTTTTTGTGTTAATTTTGTTATTCTACGTGAATAAGCTTTAGTGGTGGTAAAGTTTGTAAAAGCTGTTAAGTCTAAAGTGAAACCACAATTCAGCTGCAAAAGGAAGTTTTTAGGTATTTGATATTTCAAATTACGTTCTCGTTAATTTTCTTAATTAAAATTTAACATTTAGTTTAAGTCTTTTGTTTCATAGTTACTTTTATGAAAATGAGAACTATATTCCTAGTACGAGTGTACGTCTTTGTTATTCAGCGAAATAAAATCGATATTTACAACCAAAAAATACAAATAATTGAACTGTAGTATCTTATAATATCAAAGCAATTCTTTTATATTTATTATATCTGCATAAGTCTATTTTGTGTATTCCAGACACGGCTGTAACGATTTGGATAAAATTTTAATCTATACTATACTAGTTACTTATAAATTATAATATTATAAAGAGGAAAGCTTTGTTTGTTTGTTTGTACCATATAGGTTTGGAAACTACTGATTCGATTTAGATTAAATTTGTTGAGAAGATAGTTTGGGACCCTGGGAAGGACATAGAATAGTTTTATCTAGAAAGTCATCCCATAAGAGAGTACAGTTTGTACGAGAAATCAAGCTATTAATATAACCTATAAATATATAATACAATACAAAATAACTCAAAATGTCAAGTTTGCCTTGAAATTTATTTATAAAAATAGAAAAATCCTTGAATTAATAAGCTAAGTGAAACGAGAGTAAGTTGCAAGCTCACAATAAAAATGTAAATATAGGCTTTATACCAAATAGTCGATATAACTCGGACTTAAAGAAGTCTGTTTCTTTAATCCACATTTACTTGACATCTACAAACAAGATAGACACATACAAGGTTACTCACTAAATTTACTTTGCTAATCCTAATGTATTAGAGCGGAGGATTATTTAGAGGAAAAAGAAAGTTTTGTCATTTATCCGAGCAATACAAACCCTTGATTAAATATTTTCTATGTATTAAATACTAGCGATTCGCTCTCGTTTTGCTTGTGTTTGTTACTGGATACTTTTTAACGGTTAGTATGGAATAGATACTAGCATTGCCCGCGACTCCGCCCGCGTTCAGCTGACAAAAATCAGATTCTTAGGTTTTACATATTAGTATATTCTTACATTGCAGTTTTTGTATTTTTTCTCAGAAATACGATATTTCCCCGCGGTAAAAAGTATCCTATATGTTGACCCGGATAACCAGCTATCACCATACCAAATTTCATCAAAATCCCTCCAGTGGTTTTTCTGTGATGCGGTAACAGATCGACAGACAGACAAAAATTCTACAAACTATAGATTGGGCCTCTGCATCGATAATAATATTTATTTCAATAATATTTTTCAAAAAATATCTAATGTACACATTCGGCTTAGTTACAATTTTATTATATGTATTATAGATGTATACAAAGGTAAAGGCATGATGAGTTTTTGTGTATTGTATTATAACGTGTTTTTCCGTGGGAATGAGATAACCTACCGCTGTATAAAGTATGTCAAGCCTATGTCACTCTCCAGCCCTCCAACTATCTCCACATAAAAAAAATCACGCCAATCCATCACTCTGTTTTGACGTGAAAGAAGAATAAATAAACAAACACATTTTCAGATTTATAATATTGAATATGCTTCGCTCGGCGTTTTTCGAAAAAGATATAAAAATGACGTTTTTTCAAAAGACACCTACCATATAAAGCTAAACTTAAAAAGCAAAACCTTATCTAAATACAAAATTTGATCCAACTCGCTATAGTTATTTCCGAGTTACACAAAATAAATTTATGTACATATATATGTACAAGAATTGCTCATTTAATATTATAAGATTTAGTAACTACCCCTTATGATTTGAATGTGCCCTATTTTCTAATGCACTAAAAGCATATCAATCAATATATAATCTGAATCTCGGAAACGGCTCCAACGATTTTCATGAAATTTAGTACACAGGGGGTTTCGGGGGCGATAAATCGATCTAGATTAGTTTTATGTCTGAGAAAACGCGTGTTTTCGAGTTTTCATGCAGTTTTCTTTTGCTATTCTACGCAATATATGGTCGGTAATTTGCACGTTCGGGAATAAGCATCGTGGTGAAGCAGCCAAGGTGCAAGATCAAAAATCACAGGTGTCCAGGTTCAAATCTCGGTCGCATACAAAGTTTTTACTTTTGTTTTTTTTATATGTATTCAAGTTTTTAGTTTTTTTTAAGAAAAAGAAAATTGTACTTCAGACCAAAGACTCCGAGTATCCGGGTTCGAATCCCGGTCGGATACAAATATATAATTTATTTTTGTCTTTTTTTGTATTTATTCAAGTTTTTGTTTTTTTTTTAAAGAAAATTGTACTTTTTAACCAAAAACTCCGAGCGAAGCTCAGTGGCCCAGGTACATTACTTAATCCAAGCTTAAGCTTTAAATCTTCATTAATAAAAAAATAGATATTATAACAATAAATTAGGAAATTTAAGATTTTAGATAAACTGAAATAAAACCATTTTGGTATTTCATATATTTTTGAAAATCATTATATAATTTTATGGTATAACTATAGGTATAACTGTCTGTAACAACTATATTTAAATGACCTTTGAAACGTCTTCAATCTTAATCTATCCCGTGACTATGAATGCTGTAAAGCATTCGAAACATCGGGTACCAAAAGTCAAAATAAATCCGCGAAAAATACCGAAAATATAATTTTATTTTTAATATCAAATTTCGCAGAAATCTAAGAAAGTAAGTAAGCACTTTAATATTACCCTTTTAGTATAATTTTTTTAATAATTAAAGTAATTTTATATTATGCTTTAAGTCTCCATACAATAGAGTCGTAAATTAAGCACAAGTCTTACTAATTTCAAACTAAAATAAAATATTAATGCGAAACCCTAGACAAAGCCTATAAAATATATTCCGTAAGATGTTTCAATAAAGGTTTTTCATAACAGTGACAGGATTTAATTTAAGAAAACTGGCGTGTGGTAATATTATAAGTTAAATATGTACGCTCGGGAGATGATATAGTACTGAATTTCTTGAAAATTATTACGCTAGAATAGTAAAGTTGCTTCGCACAGGTATCCTGTTACGGCTACTTTTCAGTTTTATAAAATATACCATGTTCTATAGTAAATTTTATGGCTGTCCTTACAATCTCTAAATAAATATAAATAGGTAAAGTTTGTGAGTTTGTGAAGTTCTAGGAGGTAATCTCTGGATCTATTGAATCGATTTAGATGAAATTTGGTAAGAAGATAGTTTGAGACCCTGGAAAGGGCGATACGATAATTCTTACCCCGAAAATCATATCTGAAGGGGTGAAAATGGGGATGAAAGTTTTATGGGGAATCAACCTAGTACGCTAGTACTAATATACATGTAGGAGTGTATTTGATTATTTGTCCTTCTAATATTTTCTTAGAATTACGTGAATATTAGACATATGAAATAAAACTATTTTTCAGTTTTTCTCCGAAAACAATAATAGCATTTTCTTACACTGCTTTGATGCCATTTCCCTTTTCTTCCAAATTATTATTTAATTTTAGTGAGTAGACACGTTCGTAATAGGTTTGACTATAACATGTTTATTTTAAAGCATAAAAACATCCACTAAAACAGTTATGCGTTTTGTATAAAGGTTGTTGAAAAGCTAGGAGTGTGTGAGTCATTCATATCATTAAGATGCATAATGTAATGAAGGAAAAAAGTCGTAAGAAAACCTTTTCGAACGTATCTTTTTCTTCATAAATCGCAAAGTTACACTTAAGTTAATTTTCCAAGAGAGGTACTTTTCAAATTATAGCAAATGTAGAAAACTTTAAATATAATCAAATCTAATAAAAGTGCTTGTAAAAATCAAAATAGACAATTACAAGCAATTTTAAATCGTCAAATTTTAATATTTAATTGAATCAAATCAAAATATACTTTTTAATTTAATTAAAATAGACCTATAAATATATATGTAATTCCATGAGGAAGCTACCACCGGCTCGGAAAGCAGTTCTGCTGAAAAGAGCCGACAAAAAACTCAAAATTCGCTCTTTAAATAAGTTTATAAATGCTAAAGTTTCTTTAAAATAAGACGGATTTGTATGAAAAAAAATCATTTCACTTTAATCTTTTCAAGAATATTTTACGTAAATATAAACAAAATACTATAAACATATTATTGTAAAATACTCTCCTATATCTTATGATTCAAACAAACATTGTAACGTCATGCGGTTGAGTAAAGTCATTCATACTAATTCAACGTGGCCACGACCGTTGTAGTGACCTCAGATTAGGAATTTAATATAAGAGGCATAGACTTACGATTTTTTAATACATAATATATTAGTTTGTTACCAAAATATACGACGAAAATAATGGAATGCGATGGTGCTCTCTCCATGTAAGCAATACGTACGCATGTAATATTATGGATATTTAGGTTAAGCACTGTATGTTAACAAACACCTAATTTTACTCAAGAATACTATATTGTTTATTATTAGTTAAAGATTTTTACATACAAAACAAATTGTAAAATAATCTATATTTTGTTATAATTAGTACAATATAAAAAATTCAACTCTACTACGAAATAAATGACTTCATACCTAGATTTTTCATCGTATTACCATAAAAATTGGTTCACATTAGTTGAAAATATCTTAATACATAGGTACACAAAATACATATACTTGATGCTATTTCTAAAATACTAAACTCTTAGTAACAAAGCTAATCCATTGTCGTTGTATTGTGTAAATAATTAATTTCAACCGAAACAGATATGAATGCGTTGATGGAATGCTTTACGACCGGACCTGGCAAGCAATAAAGTTCCCCTAAAAATAAGCCCGACTCAAAGTAAAGCTTTGTTACAGCAATTTTTTATCTTAGACAAAGAAAAATATTTTTTTATTACTATTTAAGTAAAAATATTTGTTGTTTTTTATATTTGAAATTTATTTTCTTGGTATATGAAACGGTAGGATATTTCGGACTTATTTAATTTACTTATAAATATATCAAAAGTAAAATGTCAATAGGTTGGTAATTAATATACGTTTCTTAGAATCTATTCTGATGTTTTTCCGCAGTAAAAAGTATAAAGAGTAAAATCCCTCCAGTGGTTGTTCCGTGATGCGGTAACAGACAGACAGACAAAAATTCTTCTTTATTTCAATAACATTTTCCAACAAATATTTAATATGCAGATTCAGCTTAGTTACAATTTTATTATATTTATAGATATATTTAGATATATGTACTTGAGAAAACATAATTATTTTGAAATCACAGAGAGACGCTTCAGTTTTATATTTATAATATAGATTTATAATAAATAAGGTTTCAAATCGAGTATGTATATATATATATGTATATATATATATGTATATATATATATATATATATACCTACTCATTCCATTTATGGTATAAATATAGCGGGAAGCTAATATTGATACAAAATTTGGCAAACAATTCCCCATTTTACTTATTTGGAGTATATAATGTTACTTTCTATCTTCAACAATAAGACGATTTTCATAATATTTTCTTTATTTTGATACTAGCGATTCACCCTCGCTTCTCTTAGGTTCGTCCTGACCCTTAGTATGGAACAAATTTTTTGTTCGTGAATTTTTCCGATATTTTAGTAGTTAGTCTGCTATTCGGGATGAATATATATCTAACAAAACAAAGATAAAGACCAGTCCAGAACTTCTCGAGTTATAAGTGTTGTAACAAACCCGACTTTGTTTTATATACATATATTGATTGAGCATTGTGATTATTTATTGAATTCAATACAAAAATTAACTACACACACACACACACACACACACACAGACCTACGGAATAATCGAACTGATTACTTTTGACGTAGTGACAGTCACATAGAGCATAATATATTCCAGACGACGTAATTCATAAAAAGCAGATTTTTTACTAAAGGCTTAATAAACTTAAGTAAAACTTTTAATCACTTTCTTGCTTGACTTATAGTGTAATAAAAAGTCCACTAAAACAAAGATAAGAATACGACAATTACTCATTCAACTTTCAAGAATTTTGCCTGAATTTGAAAATTCTCATCATCTCATCTCGTCATTTCATCTAAAAATATTTTGGCAATGTGAAACAATAATTATCATTTTATTTTTCATCTCAGCAAAGTGTCGACTCAGATATTATGAAATTCCTTATTTTGAACATTCTTAAGATATGATGTATAAGGTATTGTATTTTAGAGTTGATTCTGAGTAATTGAAGATGATTAAAAAGATAATGGAAGATATAAAAAGAATAAATGTTTACCGAAAAATATTATTTTATTTAAATAATATATAAAAGCTATTTATTTTGAAATAAAATAATATTTTTCGGTAAACATTTTGAAAAAAATAGTGAAGTTATTAAACAACACGGTTGTTTGGAAAGCCAAGTGAAGCGGTTTCAAACAAAAATCTCAGATCTCTGAATTTTCATGTGTCAAATTTTTGAACGTAACTCTTGATAATACAATGAAAGAAACATTAGCCCATATAACATCCCAATGCTGGAAATACACCTCATGACATGGCAGTTACCTCGATATTCGTCCCTTAAACACTATTTTCAAATCAATTCATACTATATTATATACTGTGAAGTATGCAATCATTAATAATATGCAATTATTAATAGCCCGAATTTTGAAAAAGACCACAGGCTATATATCATCCCGGAAAAATGAACGGTTCTCGTGGGATAAACTTGTAATATAGGTATAATATATACTTCTAGAAATGTACTTAATTTAATGATTTATATTGGCTAAATAAATAAATTTTAAAATGAAAAATTCCAGCAACGTCCAAAATACTCTCACAACGATTTGTTTGGTTAGTTACGTTAAAATAAAACTCTCTACGTAATTCACTTATAAAAGTAAAAAGCTCTTGTTTTTCTAATTAAGACATCCCAATACTGTTAAGTTTGTTAGTAGTTAATTGTACTCAAGTAAAGCTACCAAGGCGTGTCCAAAATCAAAAGATTCGTTGATTTTGCTTCATTAGTTAAGTACTAAGAGCTTTTCTGTTCCCATTTGACTGTACTAACTGTAATTAATCAATGAGAAATCAAATGACTTTAAATTTTAATAGCGGCCTATTCAGTAATTTTCGTAGAATCAATTGAAATAGTAATCCAATGTATTTAAATTAATGCTACAATGTCGACTTTAATTAAACGCATTGTGGGCAATTCATTATACGTGTCAGTTTTGTATGGCTTGTATTAAGAGTAAAAAAACTATGTTTTATTTTTATTTAGACTAATTTATTATAAAATAATTGAATTTCTACTATTCAGCCCTTTTTAACGTCCCACTGCTGGGCACGGGACTCCTTTCAAGACGAAGAGGATCAGGCTTTAGTTCATCACGCTGGCCAAATGCAGGTTGGCGGACTGAGCATATTTTTCGAAAACGTACTAAGTTACACATCATTCATCATCATTACAAATATGCAGGTTTCCTCACGACATTTTCCTTCGCCTTAAAATATGTGTTGGAAATGATACGCACATTAAAATATTAAAGGTGCAAGAACTGAGAGATAAATCCAAATCACTCGGTTTGGAAAGCAAGCGTGTTACCACTAGGCTACCTCTGCTTATTTATATATAAACCTAATTGCTAGTATAAATTAGGAAATAAGTGAGACAAATGTCATAACACAAGGAAGTTTCATTGCAGGCTACATTACTGGACCAGTTATTTCGAATCCAGAGTCGAGCACAAAAGCTATCAACAAAATAGGAAAAGCAGCGTGGAGTTGGGAAGTTGTTGATGTTACCTTTATACTTTTGAGAACACGTTAAGCCAGCCGTTCATCTAAAATTTATGTCCTGCATGCTTGGGTAGTCTCAGTAGGATTGGACGCCGTAACCGATTCGATTAAGAAGAAATCACTCTAATACCAAGGTTATAAATATTTAGAGAATAAACGCTATGTATATGTTAAGAAATGCGAAAAGTAAACAAGGCATCTTATATATTTACTATGATAGGAAGATAAAATATTAAAAAATATAATAATCGGCCAAATATACGTAAAAAACTTATTAGACCAAATCTGCGTAATACATATTCGGATTTAGCCTACCTACCTAAGCACTATCTGTAACAACCATATAATGACCATTGAGACGTTTAAAACCTTAGTTATTAAGTGACCATGATTATTGTAAAAAACCCAAACGATAGTTTATTTAAAATATCAAATATTCAGGTAAATGTAAGAAAGTATTAATAGACCAAAAATAGTTAGATATATGTATTTAATTACTGCTGGAATCAAACCTGTGATATCAATAATAGCTAACAAAATCTTATCTAATAGAAAATCATAAAACACACAATAATACTATGTTATTTAAAAATATAGCTATGTTGGATTGGAAAATAATTCTTCAGGAAATTAACCTTTCCATGACCTCGACCGAAGCTCGTTTGACTTGCCCAGGGTTGAAGGGCTAAGTATCTTAGCATTTCGAATGTTGGGTCAATAGGAGTTAAGGTCAGCCTATAAATTACTGAGCCTTTGCGAAAGAAGAGTAGTTAATTATATAAAATACTAGCGACACTCTCGCTTCGCTCGGGTTCGTCCCTAACTTGCATACAAAATTTTATCCCCATTTTCACCCTTTTAAAAGATGATTTCTGGGATAAAACTATTTTATGTCCTTCCTAAGGTCTCAAATTATCTTCTTACCAAATTTCATCTAAATCGGTTCAGTAGTTTGGGAGCTTATTCGGTACAAACTATTTATAATATTAGTATAGATAATTAAAGTAAACGTGTCCGGATTCCTCAAAGATCAATATAAAAAGATAGGAAATTTCAATTTAGAAACTGAAATGCTCATTAGATTTTTGAAATATATATATATATATATATCACTTCATCTTGCATGCATTAAAAATTTACCAGTTTAGTAAAACTTATACTTTATGATCCCGGCGTAAATAAGTTCCTGGTAAAGTCTTTAAGCAGTAGGATATGTAGTTGCAAGAATTTACTGATCTTCTTATAAATACAAATCTCCAAAATACCTTTTATTTGGACGCTTTCTCTCCAACTACACTACAACGAAGGCGAAAGCCGAAGGCGAAGACCTCTACATGTACATAGATTATCCTAATATCAATTTATTATTATTTTTGTCAAAAAAATCACTTTGCGCAAGAATCAAACTGGTATTCTCATTCAGATATGACAGATATAGCTTTTTATTGTACCCAGGATTCGAATAAAATAAGCATAATATTAAAATATTTCATCAAAACATAAATAAAAATGTGTAAAACTGTTACATAAACGTTTGTGGCGTGATTGCATAAATTAAAATTTATGGCCAAAAGCTGCAAAATTCTGCCGTGAATAAGAATTAAGTTCTTTTTTAAAATTATGAATATTCGAAACTTAAATGAAATGTCCAGATAATATTTTTGGGGACTTTTTGGGGTTCGGTAGCAAAAAAACGAAAACTTTATAATTTTATTTTCATACAAAACATACATTAAAATTGAGAAACTTCTTTCTAGATTTACGCGAATTTTTGACATTTCACCTTAAGTAATAGCAACACTAAATATGATTAATCTGTACTCAACTGGTACGTTTTGAAGCTACGAATAAATATTATTTATTTGTGGTTTTGAAGTCATTAACAAAAGAATTGAATTGAATTAAAGGTTAATAAAAGTTTTTTTTAATTATAAGAGTTATAAAAGCAACCAAAATTAAAATGTAATATTTAAGATTCAATTATATAAATCTACAAAACTCTAAAACTACAAAACTCTATAAAGACAGGTTTCAAACAAACTTCCCTATTTTACCCCCTTATGGGATGAATTTCAAAAAATTCTAAAACACGTATTTACTTAATTGTATTGAAGTATCAATGCCAAGTTTCAAGTAATTCTGATCATAAATATTTTTTGGGTTGTATTATAACGTGTTTCCCTTAGGAATGAGATAATCTCGCGCGGTAAAAAGTAGCCTATGTCACTCTCAAGTCATCCAACTATCTCAATACAAAACATCACGCCAATCCGTCACTCTGTTTTGACGTGAAAAATGAGCAAACAAACAAATAAACACACTTTCACATTTACAATAGATTTGTTAATGTCTAAGGATGAACCCGTAGCGAAACGAGGCTGAGTCGCTAGCATACAATATACAAAGTGTCGACTAATAGAATAAAAGAAAAAAATAATAAATAATAGCTTTTAAATTTTAGGTCAAGTTCTGTCAACTCCATTCTAGTAACGTTATCAAAATAATTTAAACAATAACAGCCTAAGTTTCCGTAACTTTTTCCATTTACCGCAGTACTCTTTAACCTGTAAACAGCGAAGTCAGTGGAAAAATTACTTAAGGATGAATATAATTATCCGCCTCATCGCAAGTTTAAATTAAAACAAGTTAGAACAAACTTAGTCGATACGTTTTGCGCAGTTTTTAGTGACACTTCTTGCTAGGCAAGCGGTTGCGGGTTCGAGTCCCGCTGGGGGCACTCATTTGTGTGATGAGCATGAACGAAGCGAGGGTAAGTCAATAGTACTCTCTATCTTTTCGTCTCAAACTACAGTACTGTAGAAAAAAATCTTTGTTGTATACTAATTAAAAAAGGGTTGAATTGGTATAGTGGATATGGTTTTGTAGCATTGATATTCTTGCTTTATTCTAAGCTTTTATTTAACTTGCAATGTTTGTATGTATGTTTATTCGGGTCATATTTTGCAACTGAATTTTAAAATAGTTATCCTTAAGCGATTGAGCTGACATTTTGTATACACGATTATTTTAAATAATAATGCATGGTTAGCTAAGTGGCGTTTTTCTAAATCTAACATGGCGGACTCCCAACGATAGTGGACTGTGTTTTTTTTTGTGCACCCCCATGATATGGATATCAAATGAAAGGGTTTGCTGAGAATAATACAAACAAATACCTAAAAAATAAAAATAAAACTTTAAATTAAATCTAACCCATTTATATACATTACACAATTTATCTATACATTATAATACTATTGTAACTAAGCCGAATCTGTACATTAAATATTTTTTTGGAAAATCTTATTGAAATAGACATTATTATCGATACAGAGTCCGAAAAATAAGTTTTTAGAATTTTTGGCTGCCTGTCTGTTTGTCTGTTACCGCATCACGGGAAAACCACTGGAGGGATTTTGATGAAATTTGGTTATCCGGGTTAACATATAGGATACTTTTTACCGCGGGAAAATGTCTCATTTCTAAGAAAAAATACAAAAACTGCAATGTAAGAGTAAACTAATATGTAAAACCTAAGAATTTGGTTTTTGGTCATATGAATGGGGGCGGAGCCGCGGGCAGAGCTACTAGTATGTTATAAAAGCCTGTTTATATTTTTTAAATATTAATTTATTTTTTATTACATTTACCTTAACATATTATGGAAATAGAATATCTTGAAATATTTATGCAATAGATAGAGAAATTTAATTAAAAAAGGGTTAATTAAATAAACTGTGTTCTAAAATGTACGCTGAAAGTACTTTAATAAATTCAATTTTGTGTCTCCCTCGACTCTACACTTCCCAATAATTGTAGGACGATTTACATTGTACAGCGGCAATGGCTACTAGAGTAGTTTTATCTAAAAGGGACTTATAAGAACAATGTTCACGTAATACTTTCTTAGATTTACGCGAATATTTGACGTCTATACATAGATGTACAGATACATATATTCAAATTGTAACTAAGCCAAATCTGTACATAAAATATTTTTTGGAAAATCTTATTGAAATAGACAGTATTATCGATACAGAGGCCGAATCTATAGTTTTTAGAATTTTTGTTGTTATAGTTTTGTTGTAGTTTTGTGTTTTTTTAGAAGACAAACAGTCTTCTGTCTGTCTATCTGGAAACGCATCACGAGAAACCCACTTAATAGATTTTGATGAAATTTGGTATGATGATAGCTAGTTATCCGGGTCAACATATAGGATACTTTTTGCTGCGAAAAAATATCTCATTTCTGAGAAATCTATACTGAACTTTAAAACATTACCCAACGTACCCAAAATTTGATTAGCATTTCAATAAAAGAAAACAATGAGCATAAAATATTAGAAGAACAAGGCATTTAACATTTTCTCAGTCGTAATTACATGCCTAAATTATAAAAATAAAAATGAAATAGCTTTAATTAAAATTTAACACATTGTTTCACATTAAGAAGAATAATTTAATGTAATTTAAAACACAAAACCACATTTATATGGCTTAGTATTATTATTGCTTGAGCTTTTACACATTATATGGAACATATAAGAACATATAAGTAATAAAAATATCGTCATAACCTAATTTACGAGTTCGAATCCCGCGTAATTATCGCGTATAATCTGTACTAATACATAATAGAGCTGAAGAGATTGTTTGTTTGTTTGTTTGTTTGTTTGTTTGTTTGCCTGTCTGAATATCTGTCCATTAGTTTGTTCGTTTAATTGTTTGTTTTTTTGTTAGTTTGTTCACACTTTGTTTTGCATTTGGCATAACCTATTTAACGCAAGCAACGCAAGCGGAGCCGCGAGAAAAATGTAGTTTTATATAAAGATATAAGACCAGTCTAGTTAAAAGAAAGTATCATCTTATTAGTAGTCAGGCAGCTCATTAGTGTCCGGCAATATAGCCGAGCGAGAAGAAATGCACTGGGAGGCAGGTCACCTCGGTGGGCGGTGTGCCATGCGGCTTGCTCTACGTGCATCTCTGATAGCAGAGTGGATCGTGAGAGCAACCCCTTGGTTGTTGTGATCTGCTTCGGCAGATCTGCCGTCGGGGCGTCTTGGTTGAGTGTGTAAACAATCCTGCGTTGCCCCATTAAGACGGAGGACGTTCTGTTTTAGTGGGATATATGTATTGTCGGTTTTAGTGGGATATATGTATTGCAGGTGGCATGCGTAAATGTATTTCCCAACATTAGAAAAGTACGTTCTTATGGGAGCCTCTAAATAGTTAGTCAAATTAAAAAAAAGAAATAGGTTTGTTATTACTAAAAACGAGTAAAAAAGGGTGAAAAAATTAAGTCCATATAAACGGGTGAGTTATTTCTGAATAGATATTTAAAACTTTTTGTTCAAGCCAATAGTTGCAAAGTTATATAATACTTAATTTCATCAAGCCGCAATCTTGGAAAAAAATAGTGGCAGCATATTGGTGTAGCTACAAAATTTTTATCTATTAATTAAAACTAGAATCATATAACACAGTTCTTGAGTTAGCAATATATAACCTAACAAAAAAACTTACCTGAATTGTTATCTCTTCTTTTTAAGTTGGTTAATTCAAATAAATCCTGGAACTATTTTATCATTCCGCCCACAGTTGCGCCTAATGGACATCTGTTGTCGTATACTGTAGCGGGGACGCCTTTGATTTATAAACAGTTGTATTTTGAACTACCTTTTTTACGTAACTTCTAAGTCTTAGGGATCCATACTAAAAAGGCTAAAATGGAATTTTATAATTTTGTCATATCCATCTGTCCATTTGTCCATATGTAACAATTATATTAGATGTACACATTTAATAGGAAGGTGTCACATGAAAACAGCTAAGGAAATCTGTAGGCAAATTACATAAAATAAGAAATAGGGGTGGTTCTCCTTAATGTAATTGAGGGGTAAAAAAATATATGTAATATAGGCGTATTTCTATATAGGTATTTAAGATTCAGATAAATGTATTTCTAAGTGACTTTTTCGTTGAAGAAAATAATTACAGAATAACCATCATCTCGCTGCCCACTTCCCAAAGTTGGGGTCGGCGCAGTACATCTTCCGTACTCTGATTGGCTTGGCAAAAGTTTTATGCCCAGCGGCCTGCCTGACAGCAACTCTCCTTGGGAATGCTGTTTTTTATCTATCATCAAGCTGAAGACTCAAGGTGCGATGACCAGCACACGGTCTTTAGATTTTTTTTGTCGTAAGACTTATAACTTCAATTTTTTTCTGTGAAGTTTCAATATCTAATTTAAAGTTAAATAAAACTATTAAATGCCAGTCATTTTTCCACCCTTTTATTGGCACAGTCAATTGCTTGGGGTTAGGCATCGCTTAATAATTCGATAGTTCATAAATTTACTTCTTGTACTAGGCATGTTACATATCGTTTACTTTTAAAATATTCTTTATGGTATTATTAAAAATTATAAGCTAATTTTCTTATATCATATTTTGAAATAGATTTTAAACAAATTTTTGTTTTGACGTTACAATTCTAGAATTGTATATGTACTTCTAAATTCGTAAACAATGTACCCGCGCCCTCTTTAACTTTTAAGGGAGCTTTTGAACTAAGAGATAGAAATTTGTGTAATAATTTTAATGCAACAAAGTTTCCAAACGAGTTCGATTTTTACTTTTAGAAATAACTTGTATTTACTCTACATAATACAAGTATGTGTGCTTGAGACATATATAACCTTAGTATCTCCCGTGACCATGATTGCTGTAAAGCATTCGATACGTCGGGAACCAAAAATGAAAATAAATCCGCGAAATAATCCGAAAAGATAGTTTTATTTAAAATGTCAAATAACTGCATAAATCTAAGAAAGTATTAAGTCCTTGTTAATTAATAACCAAACATATTTTTTGTATATTTTGTGTCTGACGACAAATTTGACTCAGTTTGTAGTGCCTACTTGCTGTGCCTGTGTATTATGACATACAAAATTGATGCCGTTAATAAACTAAATATTAAATCATAACTAGCGGCTCACCCCCGCTTCGCTCGGGTTCGTCGCTTGGTACGTTTTAAATAGATATAAATAGTTATTAGCCAGCGTTAGCCATATACATTTTAATTTTTTTTTTCGTTAATTTTTCATTTTTTTCTTTCATGAGAACAATTTTCTCCTGACAATAACAAACACAACAAAAAAAATAGTTAAATCGGTCCAGCCGTTCACGCGTGATGGCGTGACCAAGGGAAATAGGGATTCATTTTTATATATATATATATATATATATACAGACTAGGTAAGAACTAGATAAATAAGTAAATATTTTATTTTACTTTTAATGTAACAAATGAATATTCAAACAACATTTCCATGCTTTATACTCGCTTTGCGAGTACGAGTTTATATTTTATTGTAAACTATCTTCAATACGAAAGCCCTCCTGAAAATATAATATAAAATATACTAGCGGACCCGACAGACGTTGTCCTGTCTACACGTCTTTAATTTGAAAATTTCAAACTTTTTTTAATAATTTTTTTGATGAAAATTATTATTCAAATTGTGAATCTAAACCATTCCCAGATCCCCTTGAACACACACAAAAAATTTCATCAAAATCGGTCCAGTCGTTTGAGAGAAGTTCAGTGACATACACACTCACAGAAGAATTATATATATATAGATTAGTGAAACAATTTTAGCTTTTCCCCAAAAAATACACGAACAAACTAACATACACATTATACAATAAATATTAATGTTAGGTAAAAAGACCATTCTTTTCGCATTATCAATGATAGGATCGAAATGAGAAAATGAAGTACGGCACAATGTGATTATCGACTTCTAAAGCTAGAACAAAGTGACTAAACGTGGTTTTAATTAGGTGAAAAGTGGAATTTATTTGCCGTATATGGAAGGTATAATGGGTTCTATTATACTTTTAAGTATATAATAGAATTGATGCTAATGATTCAAGTGGTCCAATATTCCTAATTGTGTTAGCCTTTTATCATCTTTCCTTTCATTCAGCCCCTGTTAAAGTCCCACGATTATTACGAGGGTGGCCCATGCCCAGCAGTGGGACGTTAAAAGGGGCTAAATAAGCTGGCCATTAGTAAATTAGCAGACTTGACATCTTTTCGATTTTTTTTACAGAACAGGTACTCGTATCTAGACTTTTCTACTGCTATCGGGTCACCAATATATGCGAAAATATTTAAGTTTCCAAAGATTTGTATACTATGATTTCGATTGCATATTGTATCGTAATCATGATTGATATAAAATTTACCAATAAAAACCATAGAAATAAAAAATTCTAAAGAGAACTAGGGCTTTAAAGAGCTATTAGTGCTTTACTACTAAAAGGCATATTTATATTTTAAAAACATTGTTTAAACCCTTATGGGTTATTCAGGTGAAAGCAATTATATTCTTAATATAAAAATTTATTCCAACTGAGACTTGAACTTGTGACCTTTTACTAACATTCTTAATAGCAAGGCAACTAAAATTAATTCAATAATTCGAGGAAATTATTATACCATAACGTTAATTAGAAACAAGATTACGCGAAGTCAAAACGGAAGTTTTTAACTAGATAGAATTTTTAAAGTAATGCCGGAAAAGTACTTATTTAACTTAATACTTCTGAATAGAATTATTATGTAAATTTGGCGTTTTTGTTTTGATGTAAAACTTTGAATGTTCTAAATAAACACCTGCGATAAATAATTTTATTGACAATGCTTCTACGATAATAACCGATTCACAGAATATCGTTATCAATCTGATATAATATCAATAGGTGCATTATATAGGTACACATATATATATATATATATATATATATATATATATATATATATATATATGTCAATTAAAAAAAAAATATATATATATATGTCCCTATATTATATTATTAGGAATCACATTTTTTTAATTGAAATATATAGTAAATAGAATCTTTTTCACATATTTTATTTATTTAGGTATAGAAACAGAAAACAAATTAAAAAATTACAAATGCGTATTAAAAGCTAAAATATCATTTTAAATATGCTGTCCAATAGGGAACATGCGTGTGATTTAAATAAAGGTGAAATATTTTTTTTAATAATCTTTATTGCTTTTGAAATAAACCTATATTGATATTTTTTTATGTAATTTCTTTTTAATTAAGAAAATAAATATAAAAAAGTGCAAGTATAGGTGGGAAATTCAAAGTAGTTGAAACGAATGTTATTGGTCAGTCCGAAAACTTATAACATCAGAGTATATCATAACAGAACGATTAGCGATTTTGTCGCTACAAATTGTGTCATCATTTGTCTGTGTATATCATACTGTGACGTCACGGCAAGCGCGCAAAATGGCGGGCGTTTAAAGTATCCGTATCGGTATGATAATTTTTAAAAACTTTTTATACTAATTTTAATTTTTTGGAACTGGATATTTTTTTCATAATTATATAACGATGAAAGCTATAGTATAAAAATCACGTATATTCCCTATTATAAGGAACATACTTCAAAGTACTATTTACACGAAATAGTATAAAGCCTATATAAATATTTTGTAAGCGAAGTCACTAAAAGTAATACTTTAATTAATACTTTCTTTGTCTGTGACCTCATTGTCATGATATTTTAGTAAAACGTTGTTCTTTCCTGAATTTTGAAAAATAAATAAAAATTATTTGGAAAATCTATTAAGAAAAATAATACTTTAAAATAATTCTGATATAATCAAACGGGCTGTTTAACAATTTCTGGCATTACGCTGTTAATTAAACTGCCCGGTTTTAACGCGAAATGAAATTTTTAATGGTAGCGGAAAGGATATTTATTTAACAAACAAAGCTTCACCCGAAAATGGTTGATTAAGCGTAATATATTTACTTTTTTTTAATTTACACAAATGCTTTAAATAATATTTCGTCATTTTATTTGGTCTGTTTTTAAGTGTAGATTTTTTACTGTGGAAAAAGGAACTCTATCTAATTTTGATTAACAATGAATATGGCCTTCAGTTATTGTATCTTCCTATCGATATTATAAGAACTAAAGCCACGAAGCAATCAATAACTGGCTGACTTATTAATCACAAAGTCTTAAAAACTTCTAAAACAGTATAGATATGGTTATCAAAACTTGGTAAAAAAGCTTTATTATCACTATACTGATTTACCCTCGCTTTGTTCGGGAGAGTCTCTACGTCCCTTTTGTATTTATAATGTTATATACAGTGGACAGTGGTAGCCCAGTGGTAATGCGCTCGCTTGGGAAACCAAGTGAAGCGGGTTCAAATTCTTGGTCTCGCATCTCTGATTTTTCATGTGCGAATCATTTCCAACATGATTAGTACTTGTCTTACGATGAAGGAAAACATCGTGAGGAGAACTATTTTTCGAAAACTTGCTAGGTTCTCTCAGACATGCAGGTTTCCTCACGATATTTTCTTTCACCATGATATATACTATTAATAAATATATGTATACATATTATGTGCACTACTATATATAAGCATATATAAACGTATTTAATATAATATAAAAAACAAAAATTAAAATATCATGTTATTGAAAAAAATACTTTCTTATCTACCTTCAGAGCATCTTATACTTCAATCAGAATTAGAAGCTTTTGAGGTAAGCTATCAAGTCTCTTAAGTATTGGGTTAAAGGGCTCAAGGGACTTCCGTGTTACAAAATATAACCTCAATTTCCGCTAAAATAACTAAATAATTCTGAATTACAGTAAAAAAAAATTTTGTTTCATTTTAATAATTTTATCTGAAGCGTTTTTTAAATTATTGTAATATTGTATCATAAGTTATTTAAGAGAGCACAGAATAAAAATATTGACTTAAAAACTAGGAAATATCCTTTTTTTAACCCCCGACGCACAAAGAGGGGGGTTATAAGTTTGACGTCGATGTCTGTCTGTCTGTCTGTCTGTTTGTCTGTCTGTCTGTGTGTGTGTGTTTGTCTGTCTGTGGCATCGTAGCTCTCAAACGGATGAACCGATTTCGATGCGGTCATTTAACAATTTAAATATACACAACCTGATTTCATGCAGTAATAAAGCAATGAGATTAATTGTGTTTGTATTGCACAGTCTTAACAACAAAAACTACTGTAAACTTAAAACATTACAAATAAAATATAATAACAGCAAAATAGTTTTTCTTCGTTTGATTACATACCACTTGTACCAAAATTCAACTCAATAAGCAACGTTAAATCTTAGAACGAAAGCTAAATAATTGAGTCACGATTTCCAATTATCTTGTACTTCCTATATTTCAATCCCTTTTGGCCTTGAAACAAAGGATTAGATAAGAATTGATGACAAGGTACTTATCATTCAGAGCTATGCCTATGGCTATATATATGAACGAATGGCTATATATATATATATATATATATATATGAGCTAGGATAACGTACATATATTCGGGATATATAATGTACACAAAACATACAGACATACAGATTAATCCTGATAATGCTTCAATTATATATTATTATTCTGATTAATTATCTGATGATTAATTATAATTCTGATATGGCTTCAATTGAATACAATTTTCTTATTAATGGCTTCAAAGCGTGCCAATTAAGCACAGATTATTTCGCCAATGTCACGTAGGATGAAGAGGACACAAAGCAGATTGATCAGTAAAATACTTGTATGGCTTCTATAAATCTTTGAAAACTAACTCGACCTATGACGCTGTATATGACTTGTATGTGACACTGGATTCGAGTCTTGGAATGAGTCAAAAGTTATTTATGTACTTGTTTTATTTATTTATACTCTTTATTGTACACCACAGTATTGACATATATACAGGAACACAAAGTATATATCTAAAATACAATAGTTAAATGTGCACAGAAGGCGGTCTTATCGCTAATTAGCGATTTCTCTCAGTCAACCCTTGGGTTAAAGATGGAAGACTATACAGAGTGGATGGTGTAAATATATAATATAAAATACATACCACAATACAACCTAATACTTAAAAATTCTACAAATATATCTATAAATATCTCTTCAACTAATACATATTTAAATCTATACATGTAATAAAATTGTAACTAAGTCGAAACTGTACATTAAATATTTTTAGGAAAATCTTATTGAAATAATAGTAGGGGAGCCCAAGAGGGGATTTTCTGTAGTTACTCAAGCGCGGCAGATTCACATAAAAGAGGTTACCTTGCACTCTATTGAGTACTTTCTCCACAATATAAGTCTTCTATATAAAGGGGCGCGTCTAGGGAAGCCGAAGAGGCAAAAATCGACTATAAAGTTTATGATGATTTTTGCCTCTTAGGCTTGTGCAAATCGGCAGATTATTGAATTGGACACTTTTCAGGATGTGACTAGCCTACCACACCTTAATCTGACGGTTTCAAGTATTTCTACCTTATCAAAAAAATTTTTAAAAATTTTAATCGGCTTCCCTAGACGCGTCCCTTTATATAGAAGACTTATGTTATGGTGAAAGTACTCAATAGAGTGCAAGGTAACCTCTTTTATGTTAATCTGCCGCGCTTGAGTAACTACAAAAATCTCCTCTTGGGCTCCCCTACTATTAACATTGTTATCGATACAGAGGCCGAATCTCTAGTTTTTAGAATTTTTATCTGTCTGTCTGTCTGTTACCGCATCACAGAAAAACCACTGCAAAGATTTTGATGAAATTTGGTATGGTGACAGCTGGTTATCCGGGTCAGCATATAGGATACTTTTTAGCGCGGGAAAATGTCTTATTTCGAATACAAAAACTGCAATGTAAGAGTATACTACTATGTAAATCCTAAGAATTTGGTTTTTGGTTATCAGATCGCGGGCGGAGCCGCGGGCAATGCTAGTAGTCAATTACTATAAATAAAATAAAATAAAAGTAACATTTAGTTCCACAACGTCGACTTCTCATTTAAGAAATGATCTAAAAATGATTTTTATAAGATGAACACGAATACTGGATTTTTCTCTTAAGAAATTCTCAGTAGATTCAAGAAGCAAATGTCGAACCACGTTACCGCCGTCAATCCTGCGCTAAAACTTCGCTGACGTTTCTGCAGGCTATGAGAGTGAAAGTAATAGACAGCTTATTAATATCAGAGCACGGACTTGCCTGCTTTAATACCTCTAGATATCAATGTCTAATCTCAATGACCCTGACCAAAATTAGGTCAAAGGGGCTTTATATAAATATTTGTTTCTAATTCTCTGGTTGAATGTACAAAACTCAGGCAACTATTTGTGAAGGTTTTTTATTTCGATTCCACCTCATATTTAAAAGTTAAATACTGGCTTGAATAGAAAAATCACGAAGCGTCTGTCTTAGTTTTAAAGACCAGGAATACCTCAAGCGTTTATGTTTTATCGTTTTCAACCCTCATTTACACCGTATGCCACCTCTAATTCTTATATACTTTGAAATTTATCTACAGAATTATTTAGAGGTTCACATGAAACACCAAACTAACTTACAGAAAAATAGCTCTAATAATATCCGAATAAAATGACTGACATACAGACCGACCGACAGATGGACAAACGAATATGAATAAATTATAATGATTATCTGTAGTCTACGAAACCCTGAAAAGACAGACGCTTAAAAGGTTTTAATTAAAATTCGTGAAATGCTTAGTGCAATATTGTAAGATTCTCGACCTTAGATTCAGTTATATATTGTGCTGGGAAATTCATTAATTTTCACTGTCACTGCCTGCATTCTTAGTAGGTATCCCAAAGGTAATATTGGATAGAAACCGTTAGAACTATTATACTTTTTTGTATAAAATCTTCCTAGATTTAACGGATTTATCGGATTGGAAAACCCGATAGATTTTCTTTACTAAAATAAAGGAATACTATAATTATAATATGCTATTTCATACATATGTATGGACATATCATTAAAATTATAATTTTTTAATAAAAAATTGCGAATGAATGAAGAAAAAAATATTTTTTACTGCAAAATTTAGAGTGCCTTGGGAAAAATCTCTCATATTTACAAATTTAATATAAAATTTTCTGTTAGCCTCATATTATGAGTTTTATAAATAAAATATTTTAGAACTACTAAGTGAAAAAGAAGCTAGCCTATTTAATGTAATGAATTTATTTATCCAAGCTCTAACATTTTCCATCAGCTAAGCCAATTTCAAACGAATATAGCTAATTTATTTATTCCACTCGGACTAAAAACTATTTTATTATTAACATACCAAATATATAGCAGGTTTTTCTAATCAACAACACAAATGTATTTATATTAATCACTTTTTTCCTTCTTCAAATTCACAGACGTAAAATGTGGTTAGTATAATATGTATTATACTAGCGATTTTACTTCGCTTTGCTCGGGTCCGCCGCCTAACAGTAACGTGTGTTAGATGAAATCCGTACAGTCGTTTTAGCATCAAGAAATAACAAACAGTAGCCCGATAATCTGCAGAACTAATAAAATGGTTTTCATTCTTCTTTTTAGATTTGATTTCACGACACGTTTGGCTCAGTGTTTGTAGTGATCCTACTTGCTATGCTAGCGGTCGCGGGTTCGAATCCCGCTGGGGGCGTTCATTTGTGTGATGAGCACGAATGTTTGTGGTTTATATTTATAATATGTTTGTATTCAAAGTTATATATGTGTAGTGTATCAACTATCCGGTATCCATAACAACAGCCTCGTAATTTACCATGGTACTAGATGGTGCTGCGTGTTAACGTCCCAACATATATTATATTCTTTTAGACTGAGACATATTTATGCTGAATGTTATTCAGAAGTAGTCAGGATATTTTTGTCGATAGACACCTTAACTAGACTTGCTTACTTACTAAGGATATCAAAATATAAATAAAAATCATACTTTGGTAAAACATTAGCTAATGATTGTACAGTTTACTACGTTCACGACTAAAGTAGAAAGATTTATAACCATTATATATTGCAGTCACCCCCTGAGGAATAAAGCATGTTGTACATAAAGTATATTATAGTTGAACAGATAGATTTTGCCATGGCGGCCAATCTCACTGAGACTAGCCAGCGCAGGAGATATTATACTGCACAACACGACCGGTGTGATTTAAGGCGCAGGATTAATATCTTTACATGCTTTGCAAGGCATGGTGTAATATACCACCAAATTCCCAACTTTGGGATGTTAGTATTTCTTAACAGAAAAAATCAATAGCTAAACTTGGCCGACCCGGGGCTCAACCCCAAGACCTCCGGATTCGCAGCCGTATATGCTATCTTATAGACCACCGAGACAGTTAAATGTACATAATAATAATGCTCTCCGGATCGAATCCTGAGCAGGAGATATTATAGTGAGCAAGTATATCAAAATCGATCCAGCTATTTCATAGTAAAATAGAAAAAAATATATAAATAAACTAGCGACTCATTCTAGTTCCGCTCGGGTTCATCCCTAAATTGATACCCTATACAAATTTTCAGCCCCATTTTTACTCTCTTAAGAGATGATTTCCGGGATTAACACTATCCTATGGCCTTTCCAGGGTCTCAAACTATCTTATCAACAAATTTCATCTAAATCG
Organism: Brenthis ino; assembly: GCA_921882275.1. NCBI lineage: Eukaryota > Metazoa > Arthropoda > Insecta > Lepidoptera > Nymphalidae > Brenthis > Brenthis ino. The sequence goes on from OV170222.1 coordinate 14,511,073, forward strand.
GTTTATTAGTTTCGGAGCATATTCAGTCCAAACAAAAAATCAAAACGATCCTCTTTATAATATTAACATAGAAAACTCAGTGTATTACATTCTTTACAGTTGTTTGAACGTTGGTGGCTCATAAAATGAGTAATAGAAGCACATTTCTTGGTATTTCGCTTGCGTATAAAATCGACAACAATTTAAATACTTTTTATTATTTTGCAGGAAACATTTGGTCGTAAAATGCTGAATTATAACGTTGTAGTCGATAAGCAGTTTTATTTTGATTGATTATTTGTTGTAAGGCTTAAATGTAAGTGTTTATGTTTCATTATAAATATTAGTGTTCTGGTGAAAATTCTACCACAATCATATTCCGAGGAAAACTTATATGTACATATTGACTAAACATTTTCATTAATAACACTAAAGTTTGTCAAAAGCTACTTAGTAAAAAAAACGATTGACAAACAAATTAGAAAAAGGTATTGAACTGTTTTGACTTTTCCTATTAAAGTATAAAAAATATATAAGAAAATAAAATAAATTGTGTTTGTAACATGACAATTATTTTTAACCGACTTCCAAAAACGAGGAGGTTCTCAATGCGTCGGAATCTTTTTTTTTATGTATGTTTACCGATTACTCGAAGACGCCTGAACCGATTTGGATTTTTTTGTTTCGTTTGAAAGGGTATTCTTTCCAGGTGGTTCCATATAAATTTTATCGAAATCGGTCGAGCGATTTTTAAAAAATCAACAATACATATATTTTTTTAAACAAATGGCTGCTTATTACGTCTACACTAAAAATTTAAAAATAAAATCTTTTTAACAAAAAATAAAACCGACTTCCAGGCACTAAAATGTAAAAAATTACTAAACGAGGGTTTTCATTTAGAATAGATACCTAAACAGATATTTTCGAAGTCGGTGCCAGCGGACAATATTTTAAGATATGAATATCTAATAGGTAAATATGTATTTTACGTATCAAAATATATTAGATTTCCTATGCGTCGGCTGGCATCGACTTAGTTACAATTTTATTATATGCATAGATCAGTGACTATCTTTAGTATAGATTAATACTAATATTCTAAATGTGAAAGTTTTTGAGGATGGATGGACGATTGGTACTTTTTAATGCAAAAATTACTGAACAGATTTTAATGAAACTTTATAGTAATTAGCTTATACATAAGAGTAACATATAGGCTATAATTTAAAAAGATATAATTATATATAGGTAATTGAACAACGCGGGCGAAGCCGTGGGAATACCTTCATCTTGTATACCTTAAATGGTCAATTTATTTTACAACGTCTGCTATAAAATCAATAAAAGTTTCGACAAACTTTAAACAGTGGTTACCAAAATTTTACCTATACAACTCAATTCGTGCGGAAGTTTGAGAAGTTTTATGTCTAAACTGAAAATAGCGTTTAATAAAAGTCCTATAGTAAAATTCGTTTCATTTTAGTAATAATTAAAAGGATAATAAATTAACAAGTTTTTGTTACATTCTTTAATCTTGCTAATCTTTCTTAACGTTTACAGTACTCATGGTCACTATCTAAGATCTAAGAAGTAAATCTAAGAGAGTATTAAGTTGAACCTTGTAGATCTAAATCAAATATCATATTATCTATACATATAATAAAATTGTAACTAAGCCGAATCTGTACATTAGATATTTTTTGGAAAACCTTATTGAAATAGATATTATTATCGATACAAAGGCCGAATCTATAGTTTTTAGAATTTTTGTCTGTCTGTCTGTCTGTTACTGCATCACAAAAAAACCACTGGAGGGATTTTGATGAAATTTGGTATGGTGATAGCTGGTTATCCGGGTCAACATATAGGATACTTTTTACCGCGGGAAAATATCTCATTTCTGAGAAAAAATACAAAAACTGTATTGTAAGAGCATACTATTATGTAAAACCTAAGAATTTGGTTTTTGGTCGTCTGAACGCGGGCGGAGGCGCGGGCAATGCTAGTTACTTATAAAACTTAGAATACCATTTGACAATTTCCATCGACATATCTAGTCAAAGCACGTAATTGCCGCAATAGAGTCTGCCTCGTTACCATTCAATGTTAGTAGATTAATATTAGAATTATAATATGTGTATATATGATTTAATAAGATAACTTGTATATTATTTAGATTATTATAATTAAGATAATTATTACTTATCAAATAACTAGCAATTAAACAGAACAAACAGACAGATAGACGTACATTTAAAAAAATGTCTTTTTCTTATAAGTACCAAGTCGGTGCCAGCCGATAATATTTTAATATATTCATATCTAATAAGTAAATATGATTAGGTATGAACTCTATTAAAATATTATACATCAATTTGTGATGTATTTTACGTATCGAAATATATTAGATTTGCTTTGCATCGGCTGGCACCGACTTCGAAAATATCTGACTACTATTCTAAATGAAAATCCCCGTTTAGTTATTTTTACATTTCAGTGCCTGGAAGTACTTAGTTTTTTTTTAAAGTTTCTATTAAACACCTTAACCGATTTTGATGATTAATACGTCATTAGATTCGTCTTGATGACACAAGTATCGTAGTGTATATTTAATATTATTTAAAATCAATATGGCGGATTTCATGTGCCAATATGGTATTATTATTATATTATTAAAATCACAAATTTATAAAGTAACTAGCATTACCCGCGGCTCCGCCCGCGTTCAGATGACCAAAAACCTAATTCTTAGGTTTTACATATTAGTATACTCTTACAATGCAGTTTTTGTATTTTTTCTTAGAAATGAGATATTTTCCCGCGGTAAAAAGTAGCGTATATGTTGACCCGGGTAACCAGCTATCATCATACCAAATTTCATCAAAATCTGTCCAGTGGTTTTGTCGTGATGCGGTAACAGACAGACAGGCAGACAGACAGACAGACAGACAGACAGACAGACAGACAGACAAAAATTCAAAAAACTATAGATTCGGACTCACTGTATCGATAATAATGTCTATTTCAATTAGATTTCCCAAAAAATATTTAATGTACAGATTTGACTTAGTTAGAATTTTATTATATGTATAGAAAACACAATATTTGTTCCTCTAATAAAAAAATATCACAGCTAAGTCAAATATACGTTTGACTTTATGTAAATATTAGTCTTGTTATTTTGTCGACAGCTATTATATTCTATTTTTGAGATTCTTTTTCGGCATTGTGCCTAAAAAGGTTTTTCTTATAAATCCTTTCATATAACCCTCAACGTAAACTTCAGAAATACCCCATTTTATGACGTGTTTCCGGCAACTTCAAACCCCATAACTTATAGAAATAATGGGACAGTCAACAACTACGCAACCGTTAGTAGAAAAAAATTGTACTTTCTTATCAGAAATGTGAAATATATTTTTTACTTATTGTTAAATAAATATTTAACGAATTCGGCAAATTATTAGGTACTATTTGGAATAAAAATGTGACCTAGCACATAGATTAAATAATTAATGTTGGGACTTTAACACATATCAATATCTAGTTCCATGGTAAGCTACGAGGCTTGTGTTATGGATACCAGATAGTTGATGCACTACATGTATATAACTATAAATACATACATATTATAAATATAAGCACCCTTGACTGGAGTACAAACGTTCGTGCTCATAACTCAAATGAATGTCCCCAGCGGGACTCGAACCCGCGAGCACTGAGACAACAAATGAAGTCACTACAAGCTGAACCAAACGTGTCGACTGGTCCTACGTATACTAGTACAAGTGCAAAAAAGCAACTTTACAGGAGAGCGATTCAAACATTCTAAAGCTTGTAACTTTGATATAGTTCAACAGAAATCTTTGAAATCTTGAAATGTAATACCTGAGTATTATAGGAAAAGGGCTGTGTAATTAAATTTTAATATTTTTTGTTATTTTAGAAAATCGGGTCAGTTGTATTTGCGTAGCCTATTCTTCCTTAAATATTAAAACACATAAAGTAGTACAAGTGATCACTTATATCAGTATACGTGTACTAATTTTTTTGCAAACCAAGGCAAATAGAAGGATAAATCAATATAACATATGCATATCCGTGGTTACTGATAAATAATTGAAGCTCGTGATATTAAAAATAATTATCTTTATCATTTTTTATCACTTGCACCACTTTACTAAGTACTGAAAACTACTTGTATTACTTTTCTATGTAATACTCTAGTCATAAATTTCATTAGGTTTACGGGAAATAAAACCAAAATATTAAAAATAATAAAGGTTTATTACAAATAATATGATAACCAAACAAATTAATGGTTTTACCATTTTGGAACTAAAAATAAAAAAGAAACAATTATTCTTAATTTAGGTAGGAACTATCGTCAACTGTAATATGAGGTATCTAGTTATAAGGGCAGTAAATATTTATTAGTATTAATCAGTCTTTCAAATATTATTAATATCTAGTAACAAAGTTATTAAAAACATAAAAAGAAACAAACGCATTTTCTAAATAATCAAAATAAAACTTTATTATTTTACTAAAACGAAAAGAAAACCAAGTCCTTCTTAAGTAGGAACGATCGTTAAATTATTTATTCATTTAGTAACTACTCTTTAATTATTGGCTTTTCTGGCTAATTAAAATAAAATATCGCTTAGTCACCTAATTAAGTAAAATAAAACAACAATCGAAGCGGTGGTAGGAATAAAATACAAAAAAGAGAAAGGCTGATAAATATAGCCTAGTCAGATAGGTCTCCAGTATTCTCGGATCTAATTTTCAAATACTTATAATATAAATGCTATCGCTCAGGAATTACAGTCGAAATACAAAGATCTTGAAGATCTTTGTATTTTTTTATCAATTGCTAATAAGCTTTTGTAAGCTACATTTAAACTATCAAATTTCTTAGTAACATTTTGTATGGCGGTTCGTGTGTTACTTCTTACACATTGTATAGTTTTATAGGTATCTTTTTCAAAAGTATATTTGTAATTGAGCTTAAATAAATCTTTGGCCTGAACATTAACCTCACAAATTTTATTCCACATCACAAGCTCTCCAATACAGTTCTTCTTCCAGTTATCAAAAAAGGTAAGACACGACTTAAAATCAAAAATTAAAGATTGAGTAACTTCTTTTACTATGTATGGTTTTGCATTAGCAGTGGCCATTTTGAAGGCAAGAGACCATTGATCTGGAGTATAAATCAAAACATTTCTGGTTTTCTTTTCTATTACGGAGTGAATACTGTCACCCTCGTTCTGGATGTGACCAACAACAAGAAATCTATTAGTAATATTCACGTTAAATTTCCAAGAGAAGAACCATTCTATTTCTATTCTGGCCTCCACAATTTTCAGACCAGAATATAAAACTTTTAACTCCTTCCCTCACCCTCATACCAATAAAATCAAAAACACATACAGCTCCTTTTTTCGCAATTTGTTAATCCCAACAATAACAATACCCTTGCAGATCACCCATGTCAAATGGGGTAAAATTATGAAAATATACTTTTCTCTTATAATAAAATATGCTAACATTGCCATGTGGTAAGCTTTGTATTTTTTGTGCAAATCGAAAGTAACAGCGACTACAGTTTTATCATCCTTAGATATTTTTTGTCCAAAAATTGTTAAATATATCGTACTTTGCCATTTCTTCCACTTTTTCAGCATATTTTCTAGGATATTTACTAGGAGCTTTCATTTCTTTCTGTTTAGTTATGTTTCCAGTCCTACTTATATATTCTAAGCCTCTGTTTAAGTTGTATTTTCGTTTCTCATTTAGCCACCTGCTTTGGTATCTTTCTCGTAATCTGCCCTTATCTTTCTTTTTTTGTTTTTTTGTCTTTGCATTTGTCGGACTACTTAGCGGTGTATCAGTGTAATCTGAATTTAAAGGAAAACAATCAAACTCGCTTTCAGTTTGTTGATAGGCTGATGAAAAAGAAACTGATGGTAAAAGTATAGGTGTGAAGCTCTCAATATCATCTTTAGGAAGTTTTTCCTGCTTAGATACACTTAGTCCAGTAATAAGATTTTGATGTGAAGATAAAAGCTGTGGTTCACACTTTCTTTCTTGTGTATTATGAACGATCACACAAACTTCCTGGTCCTTAAAACATGTAGTAGAACTATCAGAATCTGACGAATTGTTTGATAAATTTCGATATAAATTTTTAATTGTTGGTGTTTCCTCGAAAAAGTCTTCTGGATTGTTTAAATTAACAACAGTATTGATGAACGACATTTCTTCAGTAAATAATTCCGCACGCGGAGGGAAGGGAGAATCTAAAAAACATATGATATACATGCATTTAAAATACTAATAATTAGTTTTTAAGGGAAAGTTTTCAGCGTAAATAATACTAGGATTTTGATAATACGTAAATAAAACAAAGTTCTTTAAAAACATATTTCATAATAATGTAGTTCATTCCTAACATTTACTTAATGTTGTAAAATATTTATGTATTTTAATTGAATCCCACTCATGTCAAAAATGTTGGTGACTAATGTGACTTATATCATTATACTTAAAAAACATTTGCAATAATCATCAAATCAAGCCGTGTATACTGATATAAATGCAAAATTAGACAAAGGGAATTCACTAACAAGAAAATAACATTTTACATATCTAGTATAACATTTTTATCTGGCTTATGTGATAAGTTTTCATTCGCGAATTGTCGATTTTCATTGAAATCAACCGGTTCTCTAATTCGTAACATATTATTTTTTTCCAAAATTAGCTGTAATTCCTCACAAGATCTGCATGTTGATAATTTAAGTGGTTCTAAAATCAAATCAAAAAATAAAAAAGTTTATACTATTAATAAATAAATTACCGTAAAAAAAATCACTTGCACCAATATACGCGAGTACACAAAATAGAATACGTACTTTGTCTACTAGTGCAAGTGATATTATAAATAAACTGTACATTATTTAATTTATAAAACAGTCACAAACAATTAAATTAAATCGTAATTTATCATTTCTGTGTTGAAAATTATAAATTCATTCTTACCTTCGAAATTTTCGAGTGTTTTAGTTTTGCTGCATTTTTTTTCTACTAAATGTATCATTAGTTGACCTCGTGAACGCTTCATGATTATTATTTATTATCACAGTAAACATAAACCTTATAAAAATAGGTAATTTTTAACAATTGCATAAATAAACCTGAAATCATTGCACTTGTACCAATGTAACACGTTAACTCTGTAGCGGCGCCACCTGTATACTGATGTAAAGGTCACTTACACGCTTGTGCCGCGTGGATTGTAACCATCTACATTAGTGCAAGCGACTTGCATCAATGTTGACAGTCGTGTGGTTTAAAATACCGTCACTTGCACCAAATGACAAGTTTGTAACTTTGAAATTTATTGATATTTTAAAATAAATTTCACAGGGTATAAAATATAGGTTATTCTAAAGCTATTGATGCAAAAAAACAGTTTTCATGATTTTGTCGGTTATACTAGTATACGTAGGACCAGTCGCGTGTCGTCAATTATTTAGTTAGATAAGTTTAAACGTTCGTTACAACGACTATAGGTTTATTTTATTTTACGATTCTTAACTTCTTCCGTTTCTTTGACTTGTTTAGTAAAAAGGTACATCAACTTTCAAATCACTTAAAAATATTTATTTTACCCCTTTTTAAACTCTTAAAGAGAATATGGTTTACTAGTGCGTCGCTTTAAAACTTTAAACAAATTTCATATACATATTATTATACATAACGACCATCACCACCTATTGGCAAATTTTATAACTAATAGTAGCCTTTATCTTCGTCCTATCTTATTTCATGACACACACATACTCACGCACGCACGCAAGCACACACATACACAAACAAAAAAATTCTTAAATATTCAAATGTATTTTCAAGTGTTTTGAAGTTTAATCTTTAAGGGTTTTAAGGGAATATTTAATATATGTAAATAATATATTTAATCAATTCCTACAAGTAAATGAAATATTGTACTAAAACTTATGTATTTTAATACTAGTTCATAAAAAAAATCTAACGGATTTTATTTCAAAGTCAAAATAATCTTTTATACCTCAGAAGAACATTTCTAGAATTCAGAACACGTTACTACCACAGTCTTGAATAATGATGCCTTCTCTGACCTTTTTCTTTGGATCGATCAGTAATTTTAATGTACCTTTGACAAAAGTTTCGACATTGCAGGATGCTAAGAGGTTATGCAACATCGAATCTTAGGATCTAGAATTTAATCGCTTAGCTGCTATATAAATATATATATTTTTTAATTTTATATAAAACTATATTTTCGGTTTATTTCGCGGATTTATTTTGATTTTAGGAGAGTCTCTCCCGTGACTGTGATTTCTGTAAAGGATTCGAAACGTCGGGAACCAAAAATCAAACTAAATTCGCGAAATAATCCGAAAAAGATAGTTTTTTTACAATTTCAAATATTCGCGTAAATCTAATAAAGTATTATATTTTTTGAGTCAAAAAACCTCAACCGTCAACTAATTTTTATAATTTTCGGAGTATGAATATGTCTTGTTTTGGCTTAATATCCCAGTTAGATTTTTAGATTTAATTATGTCATTTTCTAAGTCTAACTTTATATATATATATAAAGCATTGAATTTATATAGGTAAGAATAGTCTTTTATAAAAATGATAAAGTGAAGTATTTTTAAAGAATAAAAGGAAATATTTTACTTTTACGCCGATGGCTTTGCTAAAGCCGTTTCAAAGTTGTAAGTACTTGTACTTTGCTTTTAACATTTAGTAAATGTATTGGCGGTCTGTGCCTGGACTTGATAATGGTTCTTCCTCTATTGTATGGGACTAGCGTTCACTCCGCGCAGCTTAAGATTTGTACTGCATTCTTTTTAAGTAATAATGTTTTGTTTTTTTTTTTCAAGTAATCTTTGTAATAATTCCGTTTTTTTCAACATTTTTCTATGCCACCATTCGCAACGCTGATATAGTGTGGGTTGAAGACGCGTCTTACGATTTTTTTTCATACGTACAAGTTTCCTTATATTATACTGCATTCTTTTTAAGTAATAATGTTTTGTTTTTTTTTTCAAGTAATCTTTGTAATAATTCCGTTTTTTCAACATTTTTCTATGCCACCATTCGCAACGCTGATATAATGTGGGTTGAAGACGCGTCTTACGATTTTTTTTCATACGTACAAGTTTCCTTATATTATTTTGCTTCATCGAAATAACAAGTAGTAATAATGTTGAAAAGATATTCGAGCATAATTTAAGAAATGCGAGACCCGGGGCATGGACCCACTTCATTATCTTTTCCAAGCTCGCGAGCTATCATTGGATTAAACTGCTGGCTTTAAGTAATTCTTTTATTTCTATACATTGTCGTGATTGTTTAAAATTTGTACATTTCTTAATTTAACATTATGGACTTAACTATGTGTTTGTCTTCTTTAATCCTTCTTCTTCTTCTATCGTATTTTTTGCATATAGTGGAAGTAAGTCCTTAGCAAATCTGCGCTCTGGATAAAAAGTATATTGTTTTAAATATATATGTATCTACATATGCACATCGTAGATGGTTTATCCAATTGAATATGGTCAAAAGTACAATATCTCTAACTCAGGAGCGCCTTAGGTGTCTAACCGCAACCTATGTTACTCCAGGTCTACCTGTATTTTTATTTAAATCCGTCCAGCCGTTACAGTGTAATAAGTAACAAACAAACAAACAAACAAACATTCGCATTAATACTAGTAGTCCATTACGTAGATATAATTTAGAAATCGCACTACTATTTTAAATGACCTGAAGCAACATAAATGTCAATATTAATAATAAAAAGTGTCAAAAGGTGGAACTAACTGTATATAATATCACAGATCATATAATACTATACTAATATTATAAATACAAAATGCACCTAAGGACGTACCCGAGCAAAACAAAAGTACGTCGTTTAATCATAAATAAAATTTAATTCACTCAGAATCTGACCGTAAAAAGAATTTATAATGCAAAATTATTTGGTGCAGTTTGAATAATATAAAATACATATATTACTAGCAGAACCCGCGGCTTCACTCGCGTTAAAACTACAAAAAATATCTAAAAAGCTAGTTTCATACAATTTTTTATCCCCTATTTTACCCCCTTATGGGATGAATTTGGAAAAATACTGAAACACGTATTTATTTAATTGTATTGAAGAGCATTAATACCAAGTTTCAAGTAATTCTGATCATAAATATTTTTTTGGGTTATATTATAACGTGTTTTCCCGTTGGAATGAGATAATCTCCCACGGTAAAAAGTAGCGTATGCCATTCTCCAGCGCAAAATTACAACAATCCGTCACTCCGTTTGGACGTGAATGAAAGTCAAACAAACAATTATAATATTAGTATGGACAGTATGGATGTTACAAAATGTCACAAAGCTTTTGTCAATCAGTTTATATATATATATATATATATATATATATATATATATATATATATATATATATATATATATATATATATATATAGTTAGAATTTAAATGTTTAATTACACCTACATTAAAATTTTATTCAGATTCAAAATTATGACTCGTTAATAAAACATTGGTTTAAGGTTTAATATAAATGCATACAATAAACTTCTGAGTCGAATCTGTACATTAAATATTTCAGAAAATCTTATTTAAATAGTCAATCTATAGTTTTTAAAATTTTTGTCGGTCTGTCTAGGAACGCATCACGAGAAAACCACTGGACAGATTTTGATGAAATTTGCTGTGATGATAACTGGTTATCCGGGTATATGTAATATATAGGATATTACTGCGGGAAAATATCTTAAAAAATCTCTAAAAATCTTTTTCGATAAAATTGTATGAAATTATAGTATTTAGAATTCTCAACAGCGCTACATTATAATACAAATAGTATAATTTATCCTATGATCATCACAAAAATCATTCGTGTTTAAACGCTTGTTAATCAATTAGACGTAGATCGCTTAGTGTGGACGACACTGTGCACAAATGGACAGTAGAATCTGTGCGGAAAGAAGTCATAAGATTTGAGGGCGCAGCTTTGTTTAATTACCGTATTTGTTATGTTGACAACAATATAGTGCGACTGTGACATCTAAATACTTTGAAACTATGTTAGAATATAATGTTTTCAGATTCCGAATGATTTTAACTATAACTGTTAATTTTTATAAATATGTAAAGATTTGAAAAAGTCGCAAATAATACATATTAAAGATATTTCTGAATGGATGTCTTGTGCATTTTAAATCAATTTTTAAGTAGTATTACGTTCTATGAGTTCGGAGATCGGAAATAAAGGACGTATTCTGCACAACAGTTGTTTTAATGCTTTCTCTTAAAAATAGTGATTTATGACCATTCACAAACACACCAACATCTTCCTTTACGTTTTTTCCCTGGCGTGCACCATATGCCGTTATTTATGGAACTTTCTTTTTTTATATTGTGATGTTCTCCTAGCCGATTCCGGCCACGGCGGCCAATCTCAATGAGATTAGCCAACTGCGCAGAAGATATTATAGTGCTCAAGTGTACGCGCAGACACAAGTGCACTCTCTATTCCTATCACTCTCATACTCCGGTGGGACGACCGCTCGACACGACCGGTGAGAGTTAAGGTGCAGGACCGACGGCTTTACGTGCTCTCCGAGGCACGGGGGTGAAACACCGCCAACTTCCCAACTCCGGGCTGTTACTGAGACTTACTATACAGGAAGACTCAATAACTAAACTTGGCCCGACCCGGGACTCGAACCCAGGACCTCCGGGTGTGCAGCCGTACATGCTAGCCACTACACCACCGAGGCAGTTATTAATATAATAAGGCAGTTTAAAATAACACACATATAATTGTTAGCCTTTTTAATATCACTACTACCTACTTTTTATTCTTATCTGTCAAAAATATAATTTAAATAAAAAGGTTTTAATCAAAAATGTAAAAGTATTAAAAGGAAGTATGTGTAATGTGTATATGTGTGTGCCTACAATATCAATAGGTCTTTACACAGGCAAAGCCGCGAGCAAAAGCTAATTGCTCGTATTATAAGCTCTAGGGGTTGCACATCATTAATTTTATTTGCAGTCATACTTGTTCTGAACAATCTGTCATTGAATAATGAAATGAAGACCGTTATTAATGCTTCTACACAAGTGTCAGTTTCCTGCCTTGACACAGGGTATCAAATTTATCATTTTTAACCAACTTTCAAAAAAAGAAGGTTCTAGGTTCGTTTCGCTATCCACCTTTTGGCTACACCATTTTGAGGTATTGTTTAATTTGGTATAAATAATTATTGCACTATCATCGGAAATTACAAAACTTCAAGGCGTATTATAGCAGTCAAGTGAGTATTACAGCTTATTATAAAAATATTCTAATTTATTATTTTACTTACAATATAATATAGATAAAAAAATAATTTTATTCTCTTTTAGTCTTAATTTTAGTCTTTCTTTAATGAAAAATATTTAATGCTGAATAAAATGTTTTAAACTAGCGACTCAGCCTCGCTTCGCTCGGGTTCGTTCCTAGGTAGGTACATGTTAACGGCTAATAAGGAATAGATAGACTATGTAATGTATACATAGATACAAAATAAACAGTTCTGAACTTTTCGATTTTCAACCCCCTTTTTTTTAACGTTGGGAAATGCATTTACGCACGAGGTGTGGGACTCACCGGCAAAGCCAGTACTACCCACTAAAGCCCAACAAAACCTTCCCCCGTCTTAATGGGGCGTCGCAGGATCGCTTACGCATTCAACTACGACGCCCCGACGGCAGGTCTGCCGAAGCAGACCACAACAACCACGAGGTTGCTCCACAGTCCACTCTGCTATCAGAGAAGTACCAGGAGCAACCCGCATGGTACACCGCCCTCCGAAGAGGGCCACCTCTCACCGCCCACCGAAGTGGGCCACCTCCCTGTGCGTTTCTTGGCTTCGCGCCCGGTTGGGTTGCCGGGCACTACTGAGCCCCCCCACCATGACAAGGTGAACGCACGTTGGGGGGGTCGATTTTCAACCCCTGATACAACTCTCACAAAACAAAGTAAGAATTATTCAAATAGGTCCAGCTGCTTTTGAGTTTTAGCGATACTAACAAACGGCCATTGACGGTAATACATATATACTAGCAGAAGCCTCGGCTTTGTTCGCGCTAAAACTATAAAAAAAACTTTTAAAAGGTAGATTTCAAACTAACTTTCATCCCCTATTTTACCCCCTTATGGGATGAATTTCTATAATTGCTAAGGCACGTATTTATTTAATTGTATTGAAGAGCATTAATACCAAGTTTCAAGTAATTCTGATCATAAATATTTTTTTGGGTTGTATCACAACGTGTTTTCCCGTGGGAAGTAGATCGAGAGGCGGTAAAAAGTAACCTATGTCACTTTCCAGCCCTCCAACTATCTCCACACAAAAAATCACGCCAATCCTTCACTTCGTTTAGACGTGAAAGAAGGACAAACAAACAAACACACTTTCACATTTATAATATTAGTATGGATATAGATTTAAAATAAACTGAAGCTTACGATTTTGTAGAAATGCAGGTCTAGTAAGAAGAAAGAGAAAAAAATCATGTTGTCATAAATTAAAATAAATGTACAAAACCCTAGACAACTGCTTCATTTTATTATCTCTATACACACCAAAGAGTCAAAAAAATTTAATTAAGAAAGTACCAAATTAAAAAACACATTTTCAAGTTAATAAAAACATAAAAATCATTTAAAACCGATATTTTATTCAAGATTACAAATTATTTTTCTAAGGAAATCTGAAGTTTTTTACGAAGTCCGTATATTCATACGGAACAATAATTTTTTTTATTGACTTTCAAAAAGAAGAAAGTTCTATGTTAGTACGAATAAAATAAAGCTCTAGAGATTGTTTTTTTTTTTTACTAATTTGAAAGCACTAACCTCTGAAACTAACCTAGGCTGACATTTTCTGACCTATATATTGTGGAAGGCTATAGGCCATCTAATATTACTTTAAGAATCTCGTTTTATATAAATAAATTAGGACTACTCTAAATTAATTATACTAAACTAGCATTGCCCGCTGCTCCGCCCGCGTTAAGATGACCAAAAACCAAATTCTTAGGTTTTACATATTAGTATACTCTTACATTACAGTTTTTGTATTTTTTCTCAGAAATGAGATATTTTCCCGCGGTAAAAAGTATCCTATATGTTGACCCGGATAACCAGCTATCACCATACCAAATTTCATTAAAATTCTTCGAGTAGTTTTTCTGTGATGTGGTAACAAACAGACAGACAAAAATTCTAAAAACTATAGATTCGGCCTCTGTATCGATAATAATGTGTATTTCAATAAGATTTTCCAAAAAATTTCTAATGTACAGATTCGGCTTCGTATAGATATTGGGTTTAGCGGATCAAACAGTATCGTACGTAATTACTGTCGAAGCTACAAACTACATATGTTTCTATATAATAAAGGATTGTTATTATAAGGAGAATATTTCTATGTAAGGACACAAAATAAACCAATAAAAATACTTTTATATTTACAATATTACTAAATTCCTTTATTTGCCTTACAAAGCTTAAAAAGCTTCTTATTCGGGCCGAAGCATTTCCTCACATTTATACTTGTTCCTTTCTTAATATCTCTTGCGTGGCTGGTCTCAATGAAATTGGAATTTTGGTTGAAATCACTCAGGAGGACATTATTTGACGACACGTTTAACTCTGTTTGTAGTGACCCTACTTGCTGTGTCAGCGGTCGCAGGTTCGAGTCCCGCTGGGGGCATTCATTTGTGTGATGAGCACGAATGTTTGTACTCCATTCATTATATTTATAATATGTATATAATTAAAGGTATATATGTGTAGTGTATTAACTATCTGGTATCCATAACACAGGCCTCGTAATATACCATGGAATTAGATGTATGCTAATGTCCCCACATATTTATTTATTACTAGCAGAACCCGCGGCTTCGCTCTGCTAGTAAGCCGCTACAAATAAAATCTCTAAAAATGTAGGTTTAATACAAATTTTCATTCCCTATTTTACCCTCTTAGGAGTTGAATTTTAGAAAACGCTGAAATACGTATCTCATTATTTTTGCCGTACTCAATTTATACGAAATTTCATGCAAATGTGCCCAAGGAATAAAAAGTTTCATACAAACTTTTATCCTCTATTTCACCCCCTTGGGGGTTGAATTTTGAAAAATTCTTCCTTGGTGGATGCCTTCGTCATATGAGGAATACGTGTGCGAAATTTTTTAGCCTTAAGGGTTTGGCCTGTGCGTTGATACATCAGTCAATCACTTTTGCTTTTTATATATAGGCTACTTAGGATGCAATATAAAATGACAACGAATATCTCTACTGTTAAACAAAGCTATCACTACGTAATTCCGCATACTTTCCTATTGTTAGAGCCTAATGGAGCATACACAGCGTATGTACGGTATTGGGTAGGCAATACCAGTAATCTGCACGGTAACTAGGTCACTGATTAAAGTATCTACATGTACGCAGTATAGGACATCTAGAGTTAAGTCTGATAAGACCTTTAACGTATATTTTAGGGCTATTAAAATATTATTTTTATAATACATATAAATCCAAAGTAAAAGAATAGGTTTATAAGCGTGTATATTTTAAGCAAAATTGATTTTTTTTGTCGTGTATATTTTAGACAAAAATTCTAAAAACTATATATTCGGCATCTGTATAATAATAACTATTTCAATAGGATTTTCTAAAAAATATTTAATGTACAGATTCCACTAGGTTAGAATTTAACTATATGTATAGATTAATCTGAAATAATTATGTCACCAATAATAATAAATAAAATCACTAAATCTAAGAAAATAACAAGTTTTTTATGTTTCTTTTTAAGTACACTTACATATTATTTACAAGCTTATTTGAGTTGGAACTATAAATGGATACCCTTAGCCTTTATTAGCTTTATTTGTTATTGTAAGAAACTTGTCTTTATATTACTTCTCGTACTTTAATAAACATCATGGAAAATATGTAATAGATTCCTTAATTATGTTATAAGATACTTAGTAAGTGTTAATAAAATAATTTAACATACATCAATACATTTATAATTATAACTGAGTCGGATTTGTACATTAAATATTTTTTGGAAAATCTTATTGAAATAGCCTTTATTATCGATTTAGAGGCTGAATCTAAAGTTTTTACAATTTTTGCCTGTCTGTCTGGAAACGCATCATGAGAAAAACACTGTACAGAAATTCGATGAAATTTGGTATGACGATAGCTGATTATTCTGGTCAACATATAGGATACTTTTTAGTGCGGATAAATATGTCATTTCTGAGAAATCTATACTAAATGTAAAAATGTAAGTAGGGACGAAGCCGAGCGGAGTGAGGGTGAGTCGCTAGTAGTTAATAAAGGATATAAATTAGCATTGTGAGCACATAAGCCAATAAAGTATTAATAAAATGGTTATTCTAAAGAATTATACTTTTGCAAAAAAAAACTGCTATTGCTTCTATTATATTATTAGTATCTGCGCGACCGAGTTTTGCTCAAACCTATATCTTAATGCAAAGCTATAGGTAATGAAAAAAAAAAGCAGTCATGAGGACTGCCGACTGAAGTGAAAACTTAAAACTGTAAACAAACAGTTGTTATTTATGGATATTAAAATTAATTGTTGAGCTTAAATTAAAATTTGTAAATTAAAACTGTTTACATTTATCTGGTTTTGACATCTATCGGCACTCTGAGCGTTAACACGTCACGTGACCATATCGATGACGACTTACATGAATTTACTCCCCATAGAAGCCTGGCTATAGAAGTTTTCACTTCAAAAATAAAGATTTGACTGAAGCATCTTCTTCATCTTCAGAAATCTCAGTATTCCTTGATAATACACGAAAAATAATATTAAAAAAAACAATAAGCGAGACACTTCATCTCGTCTCTATTCACCATACATTCTATGGCACTAAGTAAAATCAATAGGGTGAACGACCGCGCTCTGTCCGGGTGATATGCCAAGGGCGACACTTTGATTCAAGGATATTGTAGGCGTAAGATCCTTTATGGGCTTTGACAGAACAATACGTTTATATGAAAAAGGAAATAACCAATATATTCCTACAAAGGCATTTTATACTGCGTAAGACCGTTGTGATATGATATCTATACATATAATAAAACTATAGAGGTCGAATGTATGTACATTGAAAAAAAAACCTAAATACCCAGTAAGAAGAGAAATAGAACTAATCCAGGTCTTTTTAATTTTTTTGGTTTCTCTATCTGTTTCTCTATTTGTACGGGCTAATCTCCAAAACTGTTGAACAGATTTAAATGAAATTTTGTATGGTGGTATCTTATATCCCCGGTCAACATATTAGATACTTTTCAGTCAGGAAAATCAAATATTTAAAACGTAAAACGATAGTAATTTATACAGCTTAGTAGACAACAACTTATGCACCTGATTTTGTAAAATTTGGCATGCTGATACCTTATATTGCGCGTCAAACAACAGGTTACTTTTTATTCCGGAAAAATGATCAGTTCCCGTGGGATAGGTCTGTTTGTGCTTTCCTAGAGGCAAACCCAAGCATAGTAAGGTGAGCCGCTAGTTTAGTAATATTAATGTGTAGAAAGGAGCTAGTCAGACGCCAATAATAGGTACATTGCTTTCGAGAAATACATTTGTATAGATTAGAGTTTTCTTTTTTGAGCGACTTCCGCGCGGCGCGAGCGGAAAAGTGTTTTTAAGGCGGTGGGATGAGCATATTATGTTAGCAGATTATCTTCTACTTCCTATTCTCGATTCCTTTAAAAACCGTCTAAAAGTGCATTTTCACTCTTTTCAAACTATAATCATTTCACCATCTTTGTTTGTTTTTTATGCCATTTTTACTTACATATTCTATTATTATTTATTTAAAATATGATATGTCACACGATGCGATGTTTTACAGGTTATGCTCAAAGGTATAGGAGAGTTTAAAAAATTTACTAAGGGACAAGGGCGAACGATCAAGTTAACTTGAAGTCGATTGAGACTTTTATTAAAAAGTCACTATGTAATAGATCAAAGTGTTGTATGGAAATGATAACCGGAACATGAATAATACTTTCAACCCTGTAATTCGAGTGGCTGCTATGAAATATTTTAAATATTGTTAAGTTTCTGAGAAGACATCGAAGTTCATGGAAATTTTGTGCTAAACAGGTGCAAATATTTGTATAGTATGGGAAACGATACCACGACTTTTACTCATAAAGCTCGATCAAAAAGATAATTTATTCTTTATATTATTTTCAGATTATTTTTGCTTAAATCATATATGAGAAAAATAAACACAGAATGATGATTATTATATGCACATTCGAAGAATATTGTTATTGATCTCCAAAATTAGGTCGCAATTTTAAAAGCTTGACCCTTTTCTCTTGAAAGGAAAAATACAGAGTTTATATATTTTTTATTGTAATGTAAATAATATTTATTATAGTCGATGATAAAAATAGATTTTTGTTAGCATTTACCAGGATTAGATATTATTATCTAAGCCAGAATATTCGTAATAACCAAACTACACAACTACACTACACCACAAATAAATCAGTTTTTTTTATTCTTACTCCGTTACTCTTCAAAAAAACTTATTGGTCTAAGTAGCAAAAATGTTCTCATTAATTGACTTCCAAAAAGGAGGAGGTTCTCAATTTATCGGAATTTTTTTTATGTATGTTCATTGATTAGGTACTCGAAGACGCCTGAATCGATATAGATTTTTTTTTGTTTCGAAGGGTATACTTTCCAGGTGGTCCCATATAATTTTTATCGAAATCGGTCGAGCTGTTTTTTAAAAAAAATCAACAATATTTTTTTTTAAATACATTGTTTCATCGAATATGTCTTTAAAAAACTTTCTTCTTACAAATTAACTGTTTATTACGTCTACACTAAAAATGAAATAATAAAAACTTAAAAAAAATTAAAACTGACTTCCAGGCACTAAAATGTAACAAATAACTAAACGGAGGTTTTTATTTAGAATAGATACATAATCAGATATTTTCGAAGTCAGAGCCAACTCTTATGTAATTCTATCTATTATTTATTTAACTAAAAATTACCAGAAAAGTTGTTTCATTTTATTCAGTTTTCAGTTATTCGTTGATTTTACTAACAGGCAAAAATAAAAAAAAACTATAGATAAAAAATTATCAAATGTATATATTCAAAAAACTATAAATTTCAATGTACATTATTATTTTTATACGAGTATATCCGTTCAATGTTACCTATCAAGCTGGCGTCGCGTCGCATCGTCAGTAATACTTGCAATATAAAATCATAATTATTCTTACAAATAAATTGTAATTTTATGATTCTGCACGTTTTTTGCTTTAAATAGATTTCAAGTGCATTGATTTAGTCTAGTACGTCTGAGAGGGATTGTTTATAGCCCCTATAAGACGTGAGTTCGACGTGCTTTTTAGACAAATGTCTGAAATGACTATCCAATACTTTACGGTAGAAATAATGGATTTTTTACTATCATTTAAAACTATAGTTTATTGTTATATCAAATTTAAACTCAAAAATATTATACTGTACTTATTTAAGCCTGCAATTTCATTCCATTTTACTTGTAACCAAAAAAAATATTACCCAATAAAGTTTTTCCAAAAAATATGTTATTTAATCCTTCATTCTATTATAAAATATTTTAATTTCTTAATAGATGTATGTGTGAAGTAGAGTGTAAATAAACTATATTAAACACAATTTTCCTGTAATGTTTCCAACTTCTCGGTGTTTGTCTGCTTTTATTTATTTTGGTCCGATTTGAGTTTCGAACCCGGAATAACCTACAGCGGTAAATGCTAGCCAAATCGGGCCATTCGATAAAATCACAACTATAGATAAAAAATATTATCTATATATAATATTTGGATGTAATTTAAAGAAATTTATAACTGAACTTAAAAAAACACTAGTCTGATAAATATTATTTTTATATTTTTCATTTTATTTTGTAGCTACGCATTTTATTTATATCTATTTTTATTTAATTATAATTAGTAAGTTTACTCTGCTATATTAATGTATATATAAGTGGAAACTTTATTGGCTAAGTGTATTAATTCTGATGTATTTTGCATTTTATGCTTATATATGCTGCCTGTTTTCCAATTTACAAAATAAATCCATACTAATATTATAAATGTGAATGTGTGTTTGTTTGTTTGTCCTTCTTTCACGTCGAAATGAAGGGACGGATTGGCGTGATTTTTTGTGTGGAGATAGTTGGAGGGCTGAAGAGTGACATAGGCTACTTTTTACCACGAGACATCATCTAATTCCCACGAGAAAACACGTTATAATACAGCCCAAAAAAATATTTATGATCAGAATTACTTGAAACTTGGTATTGCTCTTCAATAAAATTAAATAAATACATGTTTTAGTATTTTTTGAAATTCATCCTGTACGGGGGTAAAGCGGGATGAAAATTTGTATGAAACTACCTTTTTAGAGATTTTTTGTAGTTTTAGCGCGAGCGAAGCCGCGGATTCTGCTAGTAAATAAATAAATACTTATATGTAAAGTATATGTAGATGAAGCTTAATTGCAGCCAATCTCGCGTTCATGTAATTAACGGGATGTTAAATATGTGCTATATCGTCCACAACTCCGAGGAAATATGTGCACAATTTGAATGCTTCTGTTCGATCACGTTCACTTTATAATAAATATCATGGGCATGGTTTATAGCAACAACATAGTTTGTGAACACTAAAATATCCGCTGGTATTCTTTTTGTGAATTTACTGCTAAACCAGATTCTTTATTGTATTAAAGTACGTGTACCTATAGAATGTTTGGAGTTTGTTAAGTGGAAAATAATTGACATAGCTTGAAAATAAATACGTATATATATATATATATTAGAAAAAAGTACATATTTAGACATCACATTTTACATGAAATCTGAAATTTGTACGCTGACTCTTTAAAAGCCAACTTACGCTGTCTCTAAAAGAGCAAAATTTATTAATGAATTTTCTGTATAATTCAGATGAATACTAAGAATGAATTTATTCTAACTAATTAAAGGTTTTAAATTATGGATAAAAGTTTCTTAAGGAAGTTTTTGAAGTTGCTACGAATCCTATTGGGAAGATGTATCGAAAATAGCTTTAACAAGTAACTTAGTTATTAAGTATTCTAACAATCGACAGTAACATCTTAAGTGCCAAAATAACTACACAGCTGGCTTCTGAAACGATTTCAAAGGAATTTTGATAAGGCTGAAAAATATAGTGTAAAAACAATTAACCTCTAAGGAATAAATATAAATATGTCAAATATGTCAGGACATTAACACACAACACCATCTAGTTCCATGGTAAGCTACGAGGCTTGTGTTATAGATACCAGATAGTTGATACATTATACATATATAACTGTTAAACACATACATATTATAAATATAAATACCCATGACTGGAGTATAAATATTCGTGCTCAGCACACAAATGAATGCCTCCAGCGGGACTCGAACCCGCGACCGCTGGTGCAGAAAGTAGAGCCACTACAAACTGAGCCAAACGTGTCGTCGAATGTCTAAGGAGCCTACGATCCTTGTCTGCATAAGAAAATAAGTACTAAAATTATTTAACAATATAGTATAAATATCACACCTATATAATAACATAACAAGGGTAATACTACAAAAGCAATACAGGAAAATATATAGAAAAAATGAGCTTAAAATAGCATGTCGCTAACTTCCCATCTTCACAACAGTGTTGTCCTTGTCCGTTAACAATAGAGATGACACGATACAAAGGGAAATGACCTCGAAGGGCTTCACCTTAGAAGAAAGATTACGAATAAGATAATATTAAATGCCATAATAAACAAGTTTTTACTATGCGTTATTTTATTTTGGATAGTAAATGACAGTGGTAGCCCAGTAGAGATACAATGGATTAAAAAATCGAAATATATGGGTTGAAAACTGGGTCTTAAACCTCTAATTTTCTCATATGTGAGTCATTTGCAATATCATTACCTTCTCCTTCTGTATAAAAAAGCATCGTATAGGAACCTGCATGTCATAGAAAATTAACTAGTTTTTGAAACCATCTTAGGTCTGCCAAATAGCACCAGTTCAGCGTGATGGAACATGATCTCATCCCTCTCGCATGGGAGTCCGAATCCAACAGTGGATCATTTAAATGAACAAAAAACATAATAAAGCAAAAACAACCCTTTAAAATACATTCAAAATTTCAAAAAAAAATTTTTTTTGCATCATTAGAAAAACATGCACATTCTATCAAAACTTGAACAGGCTTATGACGCAATTAAAAAAGGACGGAAAGTACAGGTTTACTTTCGTGGTTCTATCACCACTATCCTTACCTAACCTTTAAATGCGGAACTCAACCCCGGAAGTTCTCGAATATATATTATACATTTTCCGCTTTAAAACATGAGGAATGGCTTTGTTATGATATTTCTATCTCGTAAATAAACAGTAAATACGAAGAAACTTAACATTGCTAAAAATTAAAAGATAAAAAGAAAGTTTCACTATATATATTTTCAACCGACTTCAAAAAGGAGGAGGTTCTCAATTCGACTGTATGTTTTTTTTTTTTTTTTATGTTTGTTACCTCAGAACTCCGTCATTTATTAACCGATTTGGACAATTTTTGTTTTGTTTGAAAGGGTATACTTCCAGATTGGTCCCATTTAAATTTCAAAAAAAAATACCACCCCTAAGGGTGGAAAAACAACTAATGATGAATTTAACCTACTTCTAATTGTCATATTGACTTGAAACTTTGCAAGTATTTCTATTTCCGTTGATAGTACAGTAATCCGGTGTTGTTGACCTGATCTGATGGCAAGGCCAGAAGGTGGATAGGTGGAATTCTTCAACGGCTAATAGTAGATACTTTGAGTTTGGGCTTATTTTGTTTGATTTGACAAGCCTAACACGTTAGAATCCTTACTTTGCTACTACTGTCTACACTAAAAAGGGAAAAATAAAAACTTTTTAACAAAAAAATAAAAACCGACTTCAAACAAAAGCACTAAAAAGTAAAAAATAACTGATTGGTAGTTTTCATTTACTATACATACCTAATCAAATATATTCGAAGTCGGTGTGCTTTGGCTAAGTAATTAAAGCCTACCTATTAAATACATGGTATGGTATGGTATGGTATGTTCGGGCTGTTTTCCGCAACTCGACGACTATGCGCCTATTTTGCGTGTGTGGGAAATTAACTTCTTGTTACTCTTGCCACCCCAGTTCCTCCAGGAACTTCAGCAACCTCTTCGTCTTGCCGAAAATTTCCGGGAGTGACCCAGGAGTGCCAAGATGTTGAGCCCGGTACGTCGCTACACCTGGACAATACAAGATCACATGTGCAGCCGTTTCATCTGCCCCCATGCACGCCCTGCAAAGTGGACTGTCAGTTATACCTATATTAAATAGATGTTTATTATATGGTCCGTGGCCGGTTAAGGCCGCGGTTATTTGCCTGAGTTGAGGTCTGTTAAGTTTGATGATACGGTTCGATATTTTGGCATCAATGTTTGGAAGCGATTCTTTCGCCTGTCTACAGTCTACAACTTCACGCCATACATTGTTGTGTTGGCGTTTAGTTCGTTGTCGGATTTGGCCTTTGAGCCAGCAAGAAGGTAACGAGACGATGGGCTCTGGTCCTATCGCCGTCATGTCCGAACCCCTTCTTGCTAGCTCATCTGCCTTATCGTTCCCCCACGAGTTACTGTGGCCTTTGATCCATTGTAAGGTGATCTCATTCCGGTCACTTACCTGTGTCAAGGCCTTATGACATTCATAGATCATACCTGATGTGGTAGAATTACTATTTAATGCCTGTAGTGCTGACATGCTGTCTGATAATATGCGGATGGAGCAGTCTTCCACCTTCTTTGCCGCAATTGTTCTGGCTGCCTCAAGGATACCTAGACTTTCAGCTTGAAACACCGTGTTGTAGGTACCTAGAGGTATTGAGGTTTTAATGTTTAAATCATCGGAGAAAATGCCACAGCCAGTCCCCGATTTGGTTTTCGAGCCGTCGGTGTAGATTCTTAGGTCCTTACTGTCGCGACCTTCATGTGTATCTTCCTCCAGCTGTATTTTATATTTTTTGTCAAAAATGTATTTTATTTGTATTCCGTCATTGGGTGCTCCCATAAGAGGAATGTCTTTGGCTACGTCCATTAGGATTTTTGTATGTGGAGTGCCTGTTTTCCTTAGCAGTTTTTGACCATCTAGTCTTCCTCTTGTTGTATAAACAAGTGAAGCGGTAAAAGGTTTAGCATGGCTTCGAGAGCTGCGGTTGGTGTTGTTCTCATGCAGCCCGTCACTGCCATGCACACCAGCCTTTGCCAGCTTTGTAGCTTGGTTTGTGCTGTGGTCAAAAGTGTTCTACGCCACCACACTAAGGCACCATAGCTGATCATAGGTCGTATTACCGATGTATATAGCCATAGAGTTATTTTGGGATTAAGGCCCCATTTTTTACCTATCATCCTTCGGCATTGCCAGAAGGTGATACTGGCTTTGTTTAGTAAATTGTCTAGGTGTTTAGACCAATTTAGTTTGCTATCTAAGGTAATTCCAAGGTATTTTACCTCTGTGGTTAATGTTAAGGTGGAGTTAAAGAGTTTCGGCAGGGTGTAGCTTCCTAGAGCTCTTTTGTTTGTGAACATTATTAGTTCTGTTTTGCGTGGGTTAACACTCAGATTATAGTCATAGCACCATTTTTCGACTATATTTAGGGCTGTCTGAGTTAATTCACAGACTGTACTTGTGAATTTGCCCGTTACGAGGATGGCTAGGTCATCTGCATAGCCTATCGTATAATATCTGTTGTTGTTGAGCAGGGTTATTAGGTCGTTGACTACTAGGTTCCATAAGAGGGGTGAGAGTACTCCTCCTTGAGGACATCCTTTGGCCACGATGGCACCTTGTTTGTTGCTGTTACCTAGCCTGACCACTCTGTTCGCTAGCATGTATTGGATCCAGTTAGTTATTACTGGATTTACCTTATGTCTACTGAGTGCGGCTTTGATACTAGTGAAGTTGGTTTTGTCAAAAGCACCTTCAATGTCAATAAAGGTGCCTAGACAAATGTCTTTGGTATCTAGTGCCTCTTCGATTTTGTATACTACTGCATGAAGCGCTGATTCCGTTGATTTGCCTGAACTATAGGCATGTTGATTCCTGTGTAAGGGTGTTTTAGCTAAAGCGTTATCTCTCAGGTGTCTATCACATAATCTTTCCATAGTCTTAAGTAAGAAAGATGTGAGACTGATTGGTCTGTAGGATTTTGCATCCGAGTAATCTGTTCTACCTGGTTTCGGTATGAAGATTACTTTAACTTCTCTCCAGGTTTTAGGCACGTAGCCATACGCCAAACATGCCTGGTATATTTTGTTAAGTGTGTGGTGCAGTCTCGGGCCTCCCCATTGTATAAAGGCAGGGTAGATTCCATCTAGACCCGGCGCCTTGAATGGTTGGAAGCTTTTGATGGCCCACGCTATTTTCTTGGTGTTTATGATCTCTGACGCAACTTGCCAAGAGGTATCTGTTGCATTGTGGTTTACGTCTAACCACTTGTGTTCATTAACCATTGAGCAGTCGGGAAAATGCGTCTGCAGAAGCACTTGGTGTGATTCTTCTAATGATTTGGTATAAGTGTTATCTGGTTTCCTTAGTGAACCCAGTTCTCGTTGTGATTGTCCGATGAGGATTTTCCGGATTCTGTTAGCCTGTATAAACGATTCTATGGAATCACAGTATTTCCGCCATGCACGGTTCCTCCAATATCTTATACGTTTTTTGTACATGGCCTTAACGTTTTTGTACTGGTCCCAATCTTGATCGTTATATGTATTCATAGCCCTGTTGAAGGCTTTCCTAACCTTGGTTCTAAGGCGTTTTAACTCTGGACCCCACCATGACCGTTTGTCTGCTGGGTTTTCCGGAGGGTATATTAATGGGCAGGTTGCCTCATAGCATGTTTTCATTAACAGCGTTAATTTGTTGACTAGTTGTTC
This sequence comes from Brenthis ino, assembly GCA_921882275.1. NCBI lineage: Eukaryota > Metazoa > Arthropoda > Insecta > Lepidoptera > Nymphalidae > Brenthis > Brenthis ino. The sequence continues at coordinate 14,537,245 of OV170222.1, forward strand.
AATGTTGTCAGTGTCTGTTATCTTTTCCGGATAATCAAGCTCTCGCAAGCCCTCTATGAGTAGTCTGCGAAAAGCTACTTTATCTGTTTTCCGGACGTTCCTGAAGGGTTGGGGGGGTATAGGGGTAAGTCCTAAGTCAAAGCATATCCATCTGTGGTCCGAGCAGGAAGCCTCGTCGGACACATGCCAGTTGGATATCAGTTTGGCCCCACCTTCGTTTGCTAGCGTGAGGTCAATAATGGTACTGGCACGCCTTGTTACAAATGTAGGTTTATTACCTGTGTTAATAACGTCTAAGGTAGTGGTTGATAAATATTCAATTAAGGTCTTACCTCTGTTGTTTGTGTTTTCGTTACCCCAGATTGTGTGGTGGCAGTTTGAATCCGTGGCAACGATGATATCTAGCCCTTCTGCTTCGCAGTAGTTGACGAGTCGCACCAGGTCTTGGGGGGGAGGGTCCTCTCCATCCGGCATATATACCGAAGAGAGGACTACTTCCCGTGACGTCGTCGTAGTCTTGGCTGTTTTAATTGTGCAGATGTCTCTAGAACAGAAATCTGTTAGGATCTGCACAGGAATGTTATTTGTAATGTAAATAGCGGCCCTTGTTTGGGGTTCATTGCTTGTTATTATCTTACCTTTGATGTTGTTTAATCCTTGTATGGACCCTGATCGGGATAACCAGGGTTCCTGGATGAACGCTACGGCTGTGTTATTTACCTCCAACCACTTGCGTAGCTGCGCTGTAGCGGTGAGACTGTGGTGGAGGTTGATCTGGAGGGCTCGACTATTTGGTAAAAGGGACTCCGTCATCCGAGTCATCCCCTGTACCAAGGTCGAGTTCCTCTATCCCCTGGGCGGCCCAATCCCCGATGCTCTCCGCCTCATCACTGACGTTCGCCATTTCGACGTTCGCCTGATCGTGCGGTGCATCGGCCGGATCCGCTGATGGGAGGTTATTGTCCCCGTCGTCAGTGCTGGGGTGTTGAGCTTGCTCGGTGGTGTCCATTTCGATGGATGTATCTTTATCCACGGTTTGATCCGGTGGTGTTTCCGAAAACCTGCCCTTCCTTACTTCAAATTTAACGTAGACGGCGCCCAGTAAGTAACAGAGCTGCCGTCCTCGTTCCAGTATGGCGTTGGTCAGGTCCTCTGGTATGCTGACCACAATAAAAGTTCCTGCGGTTTGTTCGCGGGCGGAGTGCAGTAACCACCGTTCGACTCCTGCCCACGGGTTAAAGTAGCGGAGGGCCTCACCTATTTGTTTAGGTTCGACTTTCCCCGGTATTAATATTCCGCAACGGATTTTCTTTGGGAGGTCCGACTGCTTTTTGACCTCGACCTTAACTCCGGATGTTAGAGTGTGGCCATGGATTGCTGTTTTCAGCCAGTTCATAGCTTCCATGTTCATACACCAAATTTGTAGTGATCCGCCGAAATAGGTGGGTCTGCCTTGGAAGGTTAGGGTAGGGTATTAAATACATACCTAATCAAATATTTTCGAAATCGGTGCCAGGCCATATAAAGTAAAGCACACCGACTTCGAATATATTTGATTAGGTATGTATAGTAAATGAAAACTACCAATCAGTTATTTTTTACTTTTTAGTGCTTTTGTTTGAAGTCGGTTTTTATTTTTTTGTTAAAAAGTTTTTATTTAAGAAAATTTGTATAACGAAGAATGAAAAGAGAAAAATAAACAATATTTTTTTTACCACAGATTATAATATAAGACTATACTAATAGTTTTACTTACTTACATGACATTTCCAACCTATTTTCTGTTCTATGTTGGTTACGTACAGTTAGGTTCAAGGCTAGCCTTGGACGGCGGCGTCATGTCTGAATAAATAAGGAAGGAAAAGTGTATGAAATTGCACATTTGGCTCCAGACATCGAGAAAAGTTGCCTTTGAAAAAAATTGCTTTCAGTTTTAAAAGACAATAATATTTTGCGGGATTTAAAACACAATGTGTAAAGTTGTTATTTTTATATATATAAGAGCTAGTCTAAGAAGCATTATTCTGCTATATATAATTTTTTTAAATATTTTTACCAAAGCACCATATAGCCTAAATGATATTAAATGCTAATAGGTGACATAAACAAACATACACATTATATTCGCATAAATTTCAAATCGTGGTAGTATTTGCAACTGTGCTCAGTCTGACTCCTGAATTTATCGTTTAATATTTCACCAAAGTTTCATTAGGGTCGGATGAATAACGTAGGCTTTGTATTTTTATCTATACTAATATTATAAATGCGAAAGTTTGTGAGGATGTATAGATGTATGTATGAACATTTGTTACTCTTTCACGCCAAAAGTACTGAATGGATTTTAATGAAATTTTTCAATAATATAGCTCATACATCAGAATAATATCCTGGAAAAATGTACGGTTCCCGTGGGATAGATTTGTTTTTGTTTTAGAACCATTATATACATATCACACCACATTAAAGTGATTTACGCGACTAAATTGGCTTTGTTTGCTACCCGAAATAATAGATTAATATCTAGAAAGATAGTTTGTATTGACCTCGAGAGAGGTACTCGTATCGGCTCACCTTTAATAGGTTTCTTTACTTACTAGAACACGTGCCACAACATCATAAATCTTTTATTTCCTATAATGCGAGAACCTAGTTTTCGTGTAATAAAAATATTTTCTTTTCGCCCAAAACTACTATCATCTTGAAAATCTCACCTGAAACCAAATGAAATATCACCTGTGAAAATTCCTTAAAATAAGTCCAGCCTTTCCAGACATAAATGATGACGAACATACGTATAGATAAATTATGTTAATTAATCGAACCTACCTAAATAAGCTCAATATTGACAAATATATGGATTATTGAAATATAACATAGTAAAACCTCATTAAATTTTATAAATCGCCTTACTTCCATACTTGACCTGGGTGAAGTTGATATGTAATAAAGCCATGAACTGTTTGGCAAAGCAAACATTGAGAGCAGAAATGCTTTTCGTAAATGTCCCTAATAGCGAAAATGTAGCCAAATGCATGTTTTTAGTTGCTTTAGAATTTTATTTTAATTTAAATGTTGATGTGTAAAAAAACTTTTACGTGTCATATGTATTTCTGTGTAGCTCGTCCATGTACATGATTTTTGATTGAACCTTACATCTGTCCATTCATGATTATGCTCCCTTTATACCTTTGATATTATAAGAAACTACGTAAAAACTAAAATAAATATCTAAAACCATTTCAATTAAATACATACACTCTGTAAAAGTAATTTGTCGTTTATTTTATCGCATCATCCTGTACTAAAATCGCGGTGTAATCAATAGTCTTTTATTGTCTAAAAATATGCTTAAGCCCTTTCCTTTCCAAGATATAATGTACCTAGCGACTCACAATTCAATTCCCAATACAAATTTTCATACCCATTTTCAACCCCTTAAGGAATGATTTCCAAGATAAAAGTATATATATATATATATATATCAAACTATCTTCTTACCAAATTTCATCTAAATAGGTTCAGTAGATCCAGAGATTACCCCCTACAACGTCACAAACTCACAAACTTTACCTCTTTATAAATTTGTATAGATATGTTCTTCTTGATTATTTTCTCTTGGTTTTAGTAAACATCAGTTAAAATCGACTAATATATACAAAAGTAATCGATTTTATAAAAGTTATTGGGTCATTGTATAGCGACATCACAGCCACATGCTTCAATATTAATATCCGTATATCCACAAGTATAGATTTCAACAAAATATATATGAATATCTTACTTATAGACGTGTATATAAAGTGTACCTAGCTATTATGAATAAATCGGTAGTTCAGGCGCCCTTCCGTCTAGCCCATTCGAGGCCAAGAGTCAAGGTTGAACATTCATAACCCGACCGGTGTCGAAGCTGTGCGAGCGAATATGAATATATTTTATGAACATGTAAAGTAAAAATGTATATAAGGTATAGGTTTGGTAACCTTATGTATACTAGTTTTTGCTGAGGCAGGAATCAGAGGTAGCCTACCTCCGTCCTCAGGATGCCATCTATGTTCTTGCCAAATTTTATCGAAATCTGTTTAGTTTGAGCTTGAACATATTATTTATTATATTAGTTACAGATAACACCTTTTCAGGTTTCCTTTAAAGTTTCAGTTAGTCACTTATTGTGAGTTCAAATATAATATTTTTAAAATTGAAGCTAGTAAGTATTAAATAAAACTATCCGTTTAAGACTGCTTCTCCTGTGACCATGATTGCTGTAAAGCATTCTAAACGTCGGGAAACAAAAATAAAAATAAATCAAACAAAAAATCCGAAAAGACGGAAGATTTTATATCAAAACTAGCAGAACCAGCGGTTTCGCTCGCGCTAAACCTATCTTTTAATAATTCCAAAGACATGCTATTTCAATTAAAAGTATTTGGCTGTTAACTAACAAAGCACCTCTCAACGATGCGGCAAAAAGAAAATTAATTTATATTCGGAGCTTCGTTCCAATACGAATATCCTAATTGATTCTACCTCTTGAGAAGAAGATGGGAAGCTTTTCCATTTACTCCTCACATTATTCCCATAGTTGTTATTGGACCGTAAAATCTTATACAATAACTAGTTATGATTGGGTTTTTTCGCCAGGTATATAATATATTATAGATAATATAATAGGGGAAGATCTAGGGTTTGGGGATCATAAATTTAAGCAGTTCACTATAGATATTGCAGTGCTTTTTAAACATGAGAGAGACTTTTGGAGTTCATAGAAAAAGTTTGTATGAAATTACCTTTTTAGAGATTTTTTTGTAGTTTTAGCGCGAGCGAAGCCGCAGGTTCTTCTAGTATATATATGATGATGATGTTCTCCTAGCCGATTCCGGCCACGGCGGCCAATCTCAATGAGATTAGCCAACTGTGCAGGAGATATTATAGTGCTCAAGTGTACGCGCAGACACAAGTGCACTCTCTATTCCTATCACTTTCATACTCCGGTGGGACGACCACTCGACACGACCTGTGAGAGTTAAGGCGCAGGACCGACGGCTTTACGTACTCTCCGAGGCACGGGGGTGAAACACCGCCAACTTCCCAACTCCGGGCTGTTACTGAGACTTACTATACAGGAAGACTCAATAACTAAACTTGGCCCGACCCGGGACTCGAACCCAGGACCTCCGGGTGTGCAGCCGTACATGCTAGCCACTACACCACCGAGGCAGTTATATATATATATATATACATACCGCTCATCCCTCCTGTCGAGCCGGCCCTCCGTCTCAAACTCACCCTCGCTTCGCTCAGTAGATCCAGAGATTACCCCCAACAACCTCACAAACTCACCAACTTTACCTCTTTATAATATTAGTATAGATACAAATCTTACGCATTTAATAAAGATATGAAGTATATAGTATCAAGTGATATGAAGACCCTTAATATATTTGATGTTTACAGGAAAACTCAATCAAAATTCTTGGATATACAAAAAATGTTATATAAATTCCATTCATACTTAATCGACTTAGAATGTTATTATCAAGCCAGCTACTAACCTAAGGCCTTTTATTTTAAGTAAAGAATATTAGTACCATTTCTTATCGATACTAATATTATAAAGAGGAAAGATTTATTTTTTGTTTGTTTGTTTATACCGAATAGGCTCCGAAACTACTGAACCGATTTAGATAAAATTTGGTAAGAAGATAGTTTGAGGCTCTGGGAAGGACAAAAGATAGATTTTATTCCGGGAATCATCCCTTAAGAGGGTGAAAATGGGGATGAAACTTTATATGGGGAACCTAGCGAAGCGAGGAAGATTCACTAGTTACATACGAGTATATAGGAAAAAGATAAACATTTTTAACTTACAGCCTTCCAGTTTCATCTCTGACGTGACTCTAAATGAAAGCTATGGCTTTAAGTGAGAATCGCCAAGAATTCTCATTCAACTTTGAAAGTAAATTGTAAATTATTTCTACTTTGTTTGCTTCGTGAAGGAATGAACTTTCCAGTGTTGTTAACATTGTTTATAGTTTATTTATACTGCCTCGGTGGTCTAGTGGCTAGAATATACGCACGCAGATCTGTAGGTCCTGAGTTCAAGTCTCGAGTAGGACTAAGTTTAGTTACTGAGTTTTCTGCCAAGAAATTCTCAGTAACAGCCTAGAGTTGGGAAGTTGGCGGTGTTTCAACTTTTTTCACTAGCCAATATATTATTCCAGGTCATAGTCTATATTTTGTGTACTAAATTTTATCCAAATTCGTTCAGCCATTTTAGTGTAAAGGACAAACATACACAAACTCTTAATTTTATAATAGTAGAAAAAAAGTAATAATCTTACGTCTAAAAGAAAAGAGCATAAAACATTTTCTCCCTCAACTTTCTGTCCCAAATGTTAAAGAGGAATAACCTAAACGACTAGATATTTTAAAAAGTCAATTCTCATTTTGCTGCCATTTTTAACAGCAAGTGGCTTATCGATTACGATGTTCGTTTACCACGGTATTTTTTATTAAAGTCCTACATAGAGTTGTAATTTAATACATATTACTTACAGGATAAGGTTAATTTTTAATTGTAAATAGCTAAATAAGGATTTTTTAATTTCCTTTGAGATCAATTGATGTCATTTTTAATTTTCAAACACAAAAATTATCATAAAATCTAGAATTTTTAACTATACGTAACTCAAGGAAGTATTATAATAAACTTAATACGTATTATAAGTTGCATTTATTTTTTACTAGCACAACCCGCGGCTTCGCTCGCGCTAAAACTACAAAACTATCTCTAAAAAGGTAGGTTTCATATAAGCTTTTATTCTCTATTTTACCCCCTTATAGGATGAATTTCGATAAATGCTAAAACACGTATTTATTAATTTGTACTGAAGAGTATTAATACCAAGTTTCAAGTAATTCTGATCACAAATATTTTTTTGGTTTGTATCCGTCACTCTGTTTTGACGTGAAAGAAGGACAAATAAACAGAAAAACAAACTCACTTTCACATTTATAATATTAGTATGAATTATAATGATCAATATAGCTTCAATTATACTACTAAACATCAATATAGCTTCAATGATCTCCTTGTAAAATGGCTGTGACATACGGACAGACAGATGGAAAAAAATCATTTAGTTTCAGCCTTTTGCCTACAGAACCCTAAAAATAACAAGTACGAATATAAGCATCAGTCCAGAATGCTTCCAATTTTCCACTACAAGTGATTTAAGAGTTATAATTTATTTGTTTCCGGCGTCGCGCCAACTGCCAAATCGGACAACTCAAGGTCATTGCTGAAGGTCAAAGAAGCGCAGCCAAATATTCGAAAAAGGCCTTTTACAGTTTAAAAAATTTTTACAATTTAGTGTAATAATACAGTAAACCAAATTAAATTTGTTTATTCAACTTTTAAAGTACGCTACTTCGGTGCCATGTATAGAATATATACCATACATATACCAAATTCTTCCAAATTACTCTTTGATATACAAAAACTCAAGATATACAATTACAATCTCAAAAGTGTCCTTAAAAAGAAGTGCACAATAAAATTATTGTATAATTTTGTAGATATACATCATTCTGTAATATATTATAATTACTCTTGAGATATTTAAAACCCTTAGTTTCTCCCAATCATGGCTGCTCTAAAGAAATCAAAATGCATCGAAACCAACAAACTCAAAATAATAACGCAAAAAAGTTCAAAAATATAATTTTATTTAAATGTAGCGACTCGCCATAGCTTTGTTCGGGTTCGTCCCTTGCTTGCTTTTCGATCCTTTAAGAGATGATTTCCGGAATAAAAAATATCCTATGTCCTTTCCAGGGTTTCAAAATATATTCTAACCAAATTGCATTTAAATCGGTTAAGTAGATCCAGAGATTACTCCCTAAAACCTGAGAAACTCATAAACTTTACGTCTTTATTAATATTAGTCTATACTAATATTATAACGACGTAAAGTCTATATATCAAATATTCACGAGAATGAGAATTGAGAATGTAATTAAGCTTCTCTTTAAAATTAAAATTAGTGAGGCATCCCAAGAGAAAATATTCCAATATATAAATTCGATTAAGCTATAATTATTGGACTATAATATATTGATTGTATGAAATCTATTAATTAGCTGGACTATGAAATGGACTTGAAGTACAGCAATTAGGCACCGAAAGACGCACCAGAAAGAAACAAGGGAAAGTTTAGCTAGTTTTGTTATAATATGTATGTAGTACCTGTATATATACATATACTAGCGACTCAACATCGCTTCGCTCGGGTTCGTCCCTAGGTACGTTTTAAATTAAAATGGATATAGTATGTTATCCATAAGAGATAGACATATGCCATCGCGGAATTTCTGTAGACCTATATAAGATACACAATTCCACCGAACATTATATTGTTATATCTCAAAGGGTTTAGGCAGCGTTTTCGTTGATAGCTCCCAGGCGGCTTACTTTTTTTGACACCTCCCACAAATATCGTTATATTTTAGCCAAATGTATACAAAACCTTAACAAATTATACAATAAAATCTTCCTCTTGAATCACTTTACCCATTAAAAAAACCGCATTAAGTTCCGTTGCGTAGTTTTAAAGATCTAAGCATACATAGGGACAAACAGACAACGAGAAGCGACTTTGTTTTATACTATGTAGTGATATATTAGAACATAATAGGTATGTAACTTTGTCATTTACACACAAAACTCAGTTTTCTCAATACTGAAACCTGTCATGAGGTCAAAATAAGTCTCCAAGTAATATTTTTTATTTTTTAACCGCCTTCAAAAAGGAACAAGAGCTCAGTTACTCCATTCGTACATTTGTTATGCCATATCTTTTTAATTATTAAATGATTACTTTATACTATATACCTTAAGGGTGGGCTTAAATTTTGAAAAAAACCATACCTTAGGGTAATAATATACCTTTATTGTATGAGAAAGTCCACTTACCTAGGGTGCTATTTCATTCGTGGCGTCATGATTGAGTACATAAGTGATCCTGCGACGCCCCATCAAGACGGTGGAAGTTTCGATGAGTTTTAGTTTTAGTTTTTTTTCCATACTAATATTATAAATGTGAAAGTGTATTTGTTTGTTTGTCCTTTTTTCACGTCAAAACGGAGTGACGGATTAGCGGGATTTTTTGTTAGTTTGAAGATAGTTGGAGGACTGTAGAGTGACATAGGTTACTTTTTACCGCGGGAGATGATTTCCTCCCCACGGGAAAACACGCTATAATACAACCAAAAAAAATATGGTCAGAATTACTTGAAACTTGGTATTAATGCTCTTCAATACAATTAAATAAATAGGTGTTTTAGCATTTTTCGAAATTCATCCCATAAGGGGGTCAAATAGGGGATGAAAGTTTGTATGAACTCTACCCTTTTAGAGGGGTTTTTATAGTTTTAGCGCGAGCGAAGCCGCGGGTTCTGCTAGTATAATATAATTTCTTAAATACAAAAATATAGTTAGAAAAAAAAGCATAATATACTGAGGTGGTACACATTTAATCACATGTAAGTCAATTTAAGTGTTAATAAAACTTTCATATCAGAAAGCTACAACCCACAAAACAAAATTTAGTACTAAATAACAAAAGTAATTGAAACTAGACATTGTATAAACCTGCAATCAAAACAGTAACGCCTAAACCACTTAATCAATGTAAAACGTGCTTAACTCAACAATTTGCATAATTAAACTTTAATGAATTTAAATATATTACAACACTAGCCAACTAGTCTCACATCGTTTTCGTTTTAAGGTCGATTGTTTATTAAAATATTAATTATAAAACTTAAATTAATTGTTACTCACTAGAAAGAGGTTATTGGAGAAATTAATGATTAGGTACATGTTTTAAATGAGAGTATCCATAAAATAATTACACTACGGGACTTAATTGCGTGAATTCATTAGTGGCTATATACCTTATTCCAGACGTTTCGACTGGGTTGCACCAGCCATAATATATAAATAATTAGGAAAAATAATTTTTTTGTTGAGGTTTTATTTTATAGCAAATCTATCCCACGGGAACCGTAAATTTTTCCGTGATAAAAAATTATCTATGTGCTATTCCAGATTATAATCTATATCTGTGTCAAATTTCATCCAAATCCGTTTAGCCGTTCTGGCGTGAAAGAGTAACAAACATTCGTCCATCCATCCACACAAACATTCACATTTATAATATCAGTATGATTTTTTGCTCTCAACGTTAGTATTTAATATCTACTTACATATCCTACTCTCTCTAAGGCTGATGTGTGAATCATTCCAATAGTTTCAGACAGAGCTTTTCGTTTTACTGCCAAATTTTTAATGAAATTTTCTCTGCCAAAACCCCTAAAGCAATACACGAAATGTAGAAATATAGAAATATGCCAAACATTAAGCATATATTCAGCACTTTTAATAATCTTATGCTGGATACGGGCCTCCCTTCAATACGAGGAGGATCAGGCCATAGTCCACCACGCTGGGCAAGTGCGGGTTGGCGAACTACACGTATCTTTGCTAGGTTCTCTCGACACACACATGCAGGTTTCCTCACAACGTTTTCCTCAACTGTAGGACAGGTGTTGATCATGTTGAGAATGCTTTACACATGGAGTAGCAATGTGGAGAACCGGTATTTGAACCCGCTTCTATCTATTCTATCGGTTTCTCAAGCGAGTGTGTACCACTGGGTTACGACTGCCTTCATTGTACGTACCCTATGTACTTAGTAATGTAACATACTATTTCCCTAGAGTAATATAGTGGGTTTATAGTCATATGTAAGTAACAAAAAATAATTAAAAAACATGTCTCCATTCAACGCTTCGCATCGTTAAGGCAGTCCCGAGCGAGGCTTTGCGAGAACCAGCGTAAAATTTCATTTCCAAATTATATCTATACTAATACTGTAAAAGTGAAAATAGTTCTGTCTGTTACTTGTCACGCTGAAGCCGCTTTTTTTCAACAATGTATAGTTTATATAAATAATCATGATTAATGCAATTAACGTTTATAATATTGATTATCGGATCGTAAAGGTAAAAGTTATTTAAATGAGACACTCTTCCTTAAAATATTTTCACTATAGGTAGATCTCAATTAATCTATACATATAATAAAATCGTAACTAAGCCGAATCTGTACATTAAATATTTTTTGTAAAATCTTATTGAAATATATTTTGTTATCGATACAGAGGCAGAATCTATAGTTTCTAGAATTTTTGTCTGTATGTCTGTTACCGCATCACTTGAAAACCACTGGATAGATTTTGATGAGGTATGATCATGGCTGGGTATCCGGGTCAACATATAGGGCACTTTTTACTGCGGGAAAATATCTCATCTCTGAGAAATCTATACTAAACGTGAAAATGTAACCAGAGATGAACCCGAGCGGAGCGAGGCTGAGTCGCTAGTTATAAATAATAATTATTTATCTATCTTTCAAATGTCTTATAAGTGATAGGAATGCGACATAATTTGTACGGATTTATATCAAATTCTTATTTCTAGTATGAAAAACCTTAGATCGATTATTGGGATACACTGCACTTAAGGCATTTTTTTCTTTATATTCAAAACGTCACCGACATTTTTTACCTATCTTTAAAAGTGAATTTAAGTCCGGTAAGCCATTCTATTTCAATTCTCGAGATTTTGTTCCTCCACATGAACCCTTTTCCTATCCCTGATACAAAAGTAGTACAATCCCTCTCGACGGAATCCTTCGTCGTTTGTAAAAATCCCGTTAAATTCGATAACGGCTTCCTTTTACGCCATAAACCATTTCAATAAACCATATTCACTTTGAAAGCTTAGTATTGACTGAGCGTAGATCATTATAGGCTAAGACCCAGGTTTGAACTTTAATACTAGCGACTCACATTTACGTTTTAACATTTAGTATAGATTTCTTATACTTACAGACAAACAGGTAAAATTTTTAATAAATATTGTTTTGTCATTGTTGTAAAAAAAAATGTCCAGATTTCGATGTTATTGTTGTGTGAAGTTACTGTTTTATTATATGTATAGACTAGCATTGGCCGCGGCTCCGCCCGCGTTCAGATGACCAAAAAGCAAATTCTGAGGTTTTACATATTAGTATAGGTACTCTTACAATGCAGTTTTTGTATTTTTTCTCAAAAATGAGTATGTAAACCCGGATAACCAGCATCACCATAGGTACCAAATTTCATTAAAATCGCTCTAGTGGTTTTTCTGTGATGCGGTAACAGACAGTCTGTCTGTCAGTCTGTCAGTCTCAGATAATGTCTATTTCAATGAGATTTTCCAAAAAATATTTAATGTACAGATTCGGCTTTGTTACAATTTTATTATATGTATGGATTAGTAAATCCTATCATAAATTAAAAAAAAATGTTATATCTAATTAGATAAAAAAGGGAGATCTATGAAAGTTTCATGTTATTATAAAAATAGCTAAAAATAACGAATGATTTCCAATACATATAGTTTAGAAACATAGTGACTAAATTATATTAATTATAATTATAATGTATTAAGTATATATATAAAGTAATATATAAAGTAATCTATACTAATATTATGAAAAGGAAAGAATTGATTTTTTGTTTGTTTGTACCGAATAGGCTACGAAACTACTGGACCGATTTAGATGAAATTTGCTAAGGAGATAGTTTGAGACCCTAGGAAGGACATAGAATAGTTTTTATCCTGGAAATTATCCCTTAAGGGGATGAAAATGGGGATATAAATTTGTATGGGGAATCAACCCAGGGACGGTTTTTACGGTTTCTATGAAATAGATGGACTATATATTATATGATACAAAGCCTACAGCCTTCCTCAATAAACGGATTATCTAATGCAAAAAGAATTTTTGAAATCGGATAAGTCGTTTTTGAGATTAGCGCGTTCAAACAAACAAACAAACAAACAAACAAACTCTGCCTCTTTATAATATTAGTAAAGATTTGGAGACACTCTGCACGGGAAGTTTTTATAGAAATTATTTTTTATAGAAAGTTATAATTTTTATAGTTTTTATAGAAATTGATCCTTTAAGTATAGCATACCAATTAAAAAGATCAGTGTAAAAATAAATAAGATATTGTATAACACACAAAAAACAAATACATTTGAGGTAAAAACCTCGTTATTTATAAAATTGATTTAAACTAATTTGAGAAACAATTTTGAAACGCTTGTTTTAACTTTTGTGGGTGCTAACAATCAATTTAAAATGCATTCTGGGGAGTAGTTACCACTATATTTTAATTATTAATAAATAATTATTTAAATGGATAATTATGTATATACGTACTAAATTTAATGCAAATCTGTCGAGCTTTTTGGCATTAACATACAATCAATAAATATAACATTAAAAATAAAGCCCAATTTAACTAAAACTATCTTTTACACCACAAAAAGCAAAGCATTCGCAGATTAAAAGCATTCGAAACGTCGACAACCAAGAATCAAAATAAATCCGAGATAAAATCCGAAAAGATAGTTTAATATAAACTGTCAAATATTCGCGTAAATCTAAGAAAGGTATAATATCCCAATTTAACTCTGCAAAGATAAGCGTACTAACATAAACACTATATATTATCAGACTCTCTACGCGACCACAATATAGATCAATTTACATATCTGTTTTGGAATATCCAACAACTTGTTCTAATTAAACAAATTAATTCTAGAATAACAAGTTTTGGGTTAGGCACATGTCTTATGATTGATGTTACAAAGTTTTTGCGGTGTTAGATATTTGAGTGTAAATGAACGATAAAATAGTGTAAAATGAGCGACTAAAATTGATGACCTTTAAATTAAAAGTTATATTATTCTTTTTTTTCGTGTTTGATTACACGTTTGGCTCAATTTGTAGTGACCCTAATTGCTGTACCAGCGGTCGCTGGTTCGTGTCCCGCAGAGGGCATTCATTTGTGTGATGAACACGAATGTGACTTTGTACTTTAGCTATAGGTGCTTATATTTATAATATGTATGTATTTAAAGTTATATATGTGTAGCGTATCAACTATCTGGTATCCATAACACAAGCGTCGTAGCTTAACATGGAACTAGATTGTGTGTTAATGTCCTAAAATTTTTATTTTTGTGTATCTACTTCTTGTTTTCTTTAGACTCTTACAATATAGATTTAGATCATCGATTTAAATATGCGTAATAATGCTATCCTTACATAATGTTTTCTTAGATTTACGCGAATATTTGACATTTTAAACAATAAAATTATCTTTTCGGACTTTTTCGCGGATTTATTTTGATTTTTGGTTTCCGACTTTTCGAATTCAGCAGTCATAGTCACGGGATTTATACATAGTTGAATATTAAATATTATTTGTTTAATTTTATTTGCTGTGGTTATACTTACATTTGTTTATTATTTTAATTAATACATTTTTTTAAATATTTTTTTTATATAATTTTAAAATAAATCGGTCGCATTTTACCAATTTGGTGGCATTCGTATTGAGGGAAAGTTCGTATCCAGCATTAATTTTATTTTCATATTTTTTTCTTTGTTTTTTTGTAGTCTTAGAATGTAAATATTTTCAATTTAAGCACGCATAATCCCTCATTAGTTATATTCCTCGGAAAAGCTTTGCTTTTATAGTACTATCCCATGGGGAACCCTCAATATTGGAAGAAAAATTGCTTTTTCAAACCATACGCTCTCAATATAAAAAATACGTCTATTCGTTGCTTTTATGTAGTAGAAAAGATAAATTTTCGCATTTCTAATACATCATACTATTTTCTACCATAACACATTTAAAAAATGTGCTGTTAAATTTATAAAAAACCAAGTATCATATTCGCATTTATAATTTCAGTAAGGATAAAATACAACGCGCAAAGTGTTTTATTTTATTTTTAAGTATTAGGTACAGAAACAGAAAACAAATTTAAAAAATACAATTACATATTAAAAACTAAAATTGCATTTTGAATTTATTGTCCAATTATATCAATATTCAAATAAATACATATCTATATAATCGTATAAAATAAAGTTGGGTTTGTTACAATACTTATGACTCGAGAACTGCTGGACCGATTTGTATGAAATAATTTCATACTAAGCGTCAAAACGTACCCATATAAACAAACTTAACAAAAAAGTGAATATTACAGTATGTACATTTAAAGTTAGATAGGAATATTAAAAACAACAGGTAGTAGGACTCTGTCAAACCTGAAGAGTCCGATTGGATGGGTACCACCCCCTTATCTTTTTCTCCCGCCAAGCAACAATGATTACATTGTTGTGTTCCGGTTCGAAGGATAAGGTAGCCAGCGCAATTACAGGCAAGAGGCATATCATTTTAGTCCTCACAGTGACAACGCACCTGCGGTTCTTCATCTTTGTAACTTAAAACCTAAGTGCTATCCATCAATCAGGTGGGCTGTCTGCTCGTTTGTCACTGAATATCATAAAAAAAAAAACAAAGAAAATATTATAATTCATGACAAAACTAATATAAGCCCGCCTATAGAACCACAAGTGTTTGTAGAGGCGAGTGAAGTGCCATTCCTTAATCCTCCCAGTTCAACGGTCAAGTGATACTTCAGCGGATTTTTTTCGCTTTTCCTAAATGACTTCTTTTCATATTTTACTAGGTTTTATTTTGTTCATTATAACAATACTAGTGACTTATCCTTGTTTTTTTCGGGTGCGGTTCTATAATAATATATAGGTATTCAAAAAGTTTTTATATTATAGTACATGCGTGTACTTGTGTTTGTGTGTATGAGTGTATGTTTGTTGCTTCTTCACTCTGAACCAGCTGGATAGATTTGGATGAAATTTACTACACAGATAGACTTTGACCATGAATACTTAGGGTACTGCGAAGAACAGACTAACGAAAACACCCAACCAAAGTGTAAGTAAGTCATAAGTCTATATACGAGTAGATAAATTAAATTCAGGTGTCTGTTTGTAATGTTAAAATAACAGCTTTTTACTAAATGCATATGAAATTATATACGGTACTTATAAAAAAAAAAACACTTTTTTTATTTTTGTCGCTCTGTCTATTTGTTCCGGCTAATCTCCGAAACGGCTGGACTGATTTTGACGGGACTTTCACTGGTAGATATCTGATGTTATAAGGAGTAACTTAGTTACTTGTATTTTAGAAAAAGAATTAGGGTTCCGCTCAAAAAAAATCTTACATATGACACACCCGAGCGAAGCGAGGTTAAGTCGCTAGTATATGTACAATAAAATAGTCAACGTATTAAATTTTAACCCAAGCCTTTAGTGGTGTACCTCAAATATTATATATACGTAAAGTATGGTTAAACATCGAAATACACCAAACATTTCGTTTTACAATAGCAATAATTAATTCAGCTTTTAATTAAATTCGCGGTTCCGTTTGATGTCATCTTCCGTAACTGAAGGATCGTTAAGTCAGAAGTTGTAAGTACAAGGTTTATTTATGTGATTTTGTTTAATAAATGCTTTTTCTAATAATACTTTATAAGTGGAAAGCAAATGGAGTATGCAGAATTGCTAATATTATTATTGTATTAGAGACTTAAGATCGTTTCGCTCGACTGCTTTTTGAATTGAAGTTTTATAAAACTAGCGACACGACCTCGCTTCGCTCGAGTTCGTCCCTAGGTACAATTTAACGGCTAGTATGGAATAGACAGACTATATATATAATACATAGGTATAGGGAATTTGGAAAAACTTTAAATTAACTTGAAATCATGTCCTATTCCTATTTCACCTTGATTAGTCATTAAGGCTGAAATATTCTTTATTTATTACCAAAATTACAGGATATACCTATAACGAATTTTTGTCTTTGAGAAATGATTTGTTCCCAATACAAACTTTCAGCCCCTATTTCACCCCTTTTAATTATATTTTTTGCTGAAAAAAGTATCTTATATACTTTTCCGAGTTATCATCCCCCTATACATCATATGTTCATCATAGTTAGTTCAGCAGTTTAGACGTGAAAACGTAATATTAAGTAGATATAGACACCGCTAACTTTTCCAAATTCTATTACAAACAGTAGCCCGGTCATAAACTAGGTATGTACAAAATTTTTCCAAATGCATTTAACGTAGCAAGAAGAAATAACTAACTTACATACATACAAACTTTCGCATTTATTTACTTTAGTAGTGTGATAAAGCTATAATGAAATCTGACGCGTAGCAAAAAGAACGATCTATGTATGTGTGATTTCCTATGGGAATCAGTTTGATCTGGCCTCAAAATCCCTTGAAAGAGAATAAACCGAGAATTTTAAGGCGTATGTTGTATATACATGAGGTTGTTTCCAAAACTAGTATTGAAATGAGATTTTATTGAATAATAACTAGCGACTCACCTCGCTTCGCTCGGGTGCGTCTAGATAGGTACGTTTTAATTTTTTTGAGATGAGGAATCTTAATATTTTTTCTATATTAATATAATTATAAAGAGGTAAAATTTGTGAGTTTGTGACGTTGTAGGGTGTAATGTCTGTATCTACTGAACCGATTTAGATGAAATTTGGTAAGAAGATAGTTTGAGACACTGGGAAGTAAGTCTAAAATAAGAGTAAGTTACTCCTTATAGCATCAGTTATCTGTCAGTAAAGGTTCCGTCGAATCAGTTGAGCTGATTCGGAGATTAGAAGGAATAAACAGACAGACTAAAATTTTTAAAAATTATATTTTTCTTATAAGTATCGTATATAATTTCATGTGCATTTAGTAAAACGCTGTTATTTTTAAATTTCAAACAGAAACTTCAGTTTCATTTATTTGTATATATTTATTTCATTACTTTTTGTGTACTTATATAATATTCTTAAAATAGCAACCCGATTATGCTTAAAACCCTAAAAAACCCTCGGCGTCCTTTACATACTTTTATTTTTGTTACCTTATAAAGAACTAGTTTACACCTGTGGCACTTTATAAAATTAATTAAAATGATAACAATAATCTATCCTCTTCTTCGTCTTATCCTTATCCCGTGGGGCGACACAACATGTCCACCCTACTTTCATTCCCTCTTTCAGTCGACATCACAGCACTCACACAATACACATATCCTCTCTCAACACAATTTATTTCTCGGTCTACCTTTAATTTTAAATTCATCCACATTCACACTTTTCTATAATAACCACTTGACTTTTCTATAATAACACGTTTGGCTTAGTTTTTTAGTTTTACTTGCTGTGCTAGCGGTCACGGGTTCGAGTCCCGCTGAGGGCTTCTTCTCCATTCATTTGAGTGATGAGCACGAATGTTTGTACTCCAGTCATGGATATTTATATTGATGATGATGTTCTCCTAGCCGATTCCGGCCACGGCGGCCAATCTCATTAAGATTAGCCAACTGCGCAGGAGATATTATAGTGCTCAAGTGTACGCGCAAACACAAGTGCACTCTATTCCTATCTCTCTCCTACTCCAGTGGGACGACCACTCGACACGACCGGTGAGAGTTAAGGCGCAGGACCGACGGCTTTACGTGCTCTCCGAGGTACTGGGGTGAAACACCGCCAACTTCCCAACTCCGGGCTGTTACTGAGACTTACTATACAGAAAGACTCAATAACTAAACTTGGCCCGACCCGGGACTCGAACCCAGGACCTCCGGGTGTGCAGCCGTACATGCTAGCCACTACACCACAGAGGCAGTTATATTTATATTATATATGTATTTAAAGTTATACTATATGTGTTATATAGGTGTATATATAACATATATAGTATAATACATATAAGTTATATAATATATATATGTGTAGTGTATCAACTATCCGGTATCCATAACACAAGCCTCGTAGCTTACCATGGAACTAGATGGCGCTGTGTGTTAATGTCCCAACATATTTAGCATTTTTGACTCTCTTCTCTCCACTCTTCCACACCCTCAAAAGCGTTGGTAATAAGTCTAATTGAAAAAAGTTCATTTCATTTGATTTCATTTCCACAAGATAATATGCTCATTCCACGCTAACCTATTACTCCTCAGGTTCTTTGTCAATAGTGTTACTTTTAAACAACAAAATATATCTTTTTAGATTTTTCCCCAAAAAATCTAATTCAAATTTCAGTTCCCAACGAAACAAAAGTCAACATAAATCCGCGGAAAAATCTAAAACGACATTTCTGTTTGTCAAAAATGTCAAATTTTCGCGTAAATCTAAGACAGCATTAAATAAATAATAATTTAAGACATTTACTCCTTTGAAGTATCTGATTCATTAATCGATTTACAAATGGCGAAAACATCGCGTTAGAAACACACAAAATTATTATATCTGTATTAAGTAACTCCTTTTATAAAATCGGTAAATTTATTGAAGATACATAAATTAAGGTAAGAAATTTTAAATATTTATTTACTTTTGAAGATATTTTATTTTCCTTTGTAAGTGCAATAATATGTTTTTATTTCTATAATATCAAAAGGCCTTTGAGAGAGTACTACAGGCCATTAAGAACATGGTACTTGGCACGTCTCAAAGTTATTCTAAAAAGATTTCTAAATCCTTTTCAAATGAGCCCAAAGAGTAATAAGTTAAGAAAAATGCTACTTTATCTTTTACAATTTTTCAACGCTCCCTCATAGAGTAGTCCTTGGATACGAAATGAAGTTTTTAGGACAGCATTTATTACTTTTTTTACTTTCATATTCTTCCCTCTACAATACTTACTCGTTTTTATGTTCATTTTACATATTTTAACCATATCGTTGGTTTCGTGGCTAGCATGTACGACTATTCATCCGTAGGTCCTGATTTCGAAAAAATTTAATAGTAGGCTCGAAGAAGGTTTATTATAATGCGTTTTTGTCAAGAAATTTTCAGTAATATCTCAAGTTGGGAAATACGAAGTGTTACAACCCCATGCTTGTAAGGGCACGTATATCCGTCAATGTGGTACTTTCTCATCGATCGTTTAGGATTGTAGTCCCACCGGAGTTTGAGAGTAAAAAAAAATACTTATTTTTTTGTATTTTCGCACGAATGCACTCTGTTTTTGTTTTTACTTTCGCGCGAGTATTATTATTCTACACCATTTCCTTAATAATTTATGTAAGAAACCTTCCATAAGTGAAAGAAAGAGATACAAATACGGCTTAGCATTTATATTATTACGTCATAGTATTCTTAAGTAGCCCTAATAATTTCTTAATTTTCACAAATCCATGTTAAATCTTGATAAAGTTTTTCTCAATGTAATACAAATCGAAAATTTCAAACTAAAATAAATTTATATTTCAAACTGAAATAGAATTACAAATGTACTTAGATCTTAGTGCTTAAATCTTTTTCATGTAAAGTCTATACTTAATGCATTTGAGCAATATTTATGTAACTACTATCGACTCACCCTTGCTCCGCTCGGGTTTGTCTCTAGGTACGTTTTAACGGTTAGTATGGAATAGATAGACTCGACTATGTACTATTTATGACATATAGCCTATAGCCTTCTTCAATAACCAGGCTATCTAATGCAAAAATAATTTTTCAAATCTGATTAGTAGTTCCTGAGATAAGGGTGATCAAACAAACAAACTCTGCCGCTTTATAATATTAGTATAGATACTAGTGACTTAACCTTGTTTTCCTCGGGTGCACCCCTAAGGGCTTAAGTAGCCTATGTGTTACTCCAGGTCTATCTGAGTACTAAACTTCATCCAAATCTGTCCAGTCGTTTCAATGTGAAAGGGATAACAAACATGTGTATGTACAATGTACATACAAACTTTACTATTTATATTAGTATTCCAATTATTACATAAGCTATTAGTCATATGAAGGCATTTCCATTTTCCCTTAACATAACATAAAAACTTTGTAATAAAATTGGAATAAAAAAATCTTTTACAACTGTCGTTCCGCGAAATGGGAGTCATTTTCGCAAAACACTTGTTCACATATGCTACGTCGAAGTCAGTAAGGTCGCATTGAATTTTCTATTACATCGATCGAGCTTGCCCTTGCAAAAACTGACTTTGAACTTAACTTTTGTTATACACAACACCCTTCCCCTAATATTTTGCATGTTACGTATCTCTTATATCATTTTGTTCTTTTTCTAAATGAAGTGTGATGATAGAATCCTCACTGTCCTCATTAAAATTTCGAGATATTATATTTAGTGCATAAGTACGAGTAACATTTATGGTTATTATAGCTATGATTTTTGATATATAATACGTTTTTATTAGTTTAATATTTATCTATACATATAATAAAATTCTGAGTCGAATCTGTACATTAAATATTTATTGGAAAATCTTATTAAAATACAAATAGATATTCATTATTATCGATACAGAGGCCGAATCTATAGTTTTTAGAATTTTGTCTGCCTGTATGTCTGTGACCGCATCATGAGAAAACCACTGGATAAAATTTGATGAAATTCGATTCGGTTTTTCAATTCGGATGAAATTTGGTATTATAATAGTTGGCTATCCTGATCTAAACAAAAAAGATCTAATATCTCATTTTGATGAGAAATCTATACTAAACGTTAAAGCGTAATTAGGGACGAACCCGAGCGGAGCGAGGGTTAGTAGGTAGTATTATTTATATGAATAAATCAAATCTAAAAAGTCGACCTACTTCTAATTAACATATCGATTGGAACCTTTGCACGTGTACATTATTTTGATGGCAATACAGAAAATTAATATCATCCAACTAGTCTTATGATGGAGCAAGTCTTAAGTGGATAGTGAATCGCTACAATAGATAGAAGCCGATAAAATCTCGGTTTACTTGCTTATACATTTTTTTATAGCTTACATATAATAAACTCTTTGTTCTTTCTTTACTCCATACAAAGAAGGTTTTCGTATTTAACTATTTCTATTTATCTATTAGAATACTAGATATAGAATTGTTTTTCTTAGATTTTTTCGAAATGTGCTATTTTTTTTACAAAAAATGTTGGTGCAATATTTTTTATATAATAAGCTAATTATAAAAGAAATATATATTATATAATAAAATATATATTGCATAATATTAAGTCTATTATTACGTAAATAACAAAAGCCTGAGGTAGTTAAAATTTAAAAACTAGCAAATATTTAAACCTTAAATTACATCATGTATTATACAAAATTTGACTTATGTCGGATTATTCTAAACAGTTTTACCGTAATTTAAAAAACAAAAATATAATTAATTAAGTTACATTGTTCTAAAAGTCTAAGGGCAAATTTCTATATAAGCTAATAATTTATATCTAGGTCAATAGGCAAAGCCCATGGGT
This sequence comes from Brenthis ino, assembly GCA_921882275.1. Classification (NCBI taxonomy): domain Eukaryota; kingdom Metazoa; phylum Arthropoda; class Insecta; order Lepidoptera; family Nymphalidae; genus Brenthis; species Brenthis ino. The sequence goes on from OV170222.1 coordinate 14,559,559, forward strand.
AGTTCAGTAAAGAAAACGGAAAATAAACCATTACAATGTTCGATATTAAAATTAAAAATTAAATAAAATATTTCCACAAAAACTTTAAAACCAATGCCAAGTACCAAACAGTAGCCATTGTGTTAATCCAGATAATGATTTGGAGTAGTCATAGTCTCCACATACACATCCAAATCCGTCCATTCCTTTAATCTTAAAGGAAGGACAAACGGACATACATACACATACACACAAGCACGCACGCACGCACGCACGCACGCACGCACGAACGAACGAACGAACAAACAAATCGCTTTTATAACAGTAGTCCAATAAATTAATTTTATAATAAAAAAAACCACTTCACCACATATACTTGTGAATAAAGCATTCTTAAAATCACGATAGAATTTCATGATAATATCTTTAGAAAACAAAGTGAATTCTCATAATATACTCGTAGAAAATGCAAAAGCCATCGCTTTTATGAGAGGGTAATATCATGAAGTTAATAAATAATATTCTTTTTTTACATTTTTATTTAATGTAAACTTAGATCGGACGAAAGGATCAACGAGATGTACTTACTTTAAGAATGTGTAGCAAGCAAAACTTAATCTATATGTAAATAGAAAAAGACCAAACAGTTTGTTTCGTGTTCTTCTCTGTTTGTCAAATTACTTTTTTTTATTGTTTGTTTAGTAGCTATCGACGAACTTTGATATTATAAAAACAAAAAAAAACAATAGGACATCACAATGTGTTTCATTTGATGATATTGACAAATCGCTTTTATTGTAATCAATGTTAAAAGCATAAACTGATTTTAGATTCAACTTCATTTCAAAATAATCACATATATAAAAATTATCTTAGTATTTTCTTAGATTTACGCAAATATTTGACATTTTAAATAAAACTATTTTTCCGATCTTTTCGCGGATTTATTTTGATTTTTGGTTCCCGACGTTTCGAATGCTTTACAACAATCAAGGCGACGGGAGAGACTGAGGTTTTAGACATAGATTTAGTCAGAGGTCTTAAACAGTTGTTGCAGATATAGCCTAACCATAAAACTACTTATAAAATCCACAAAATAAATCTGAAAAGATAGTTTGATTTAAAACTTAATTTCCCCATACAAATTTTCATTCTCACACCCTTAAGGATTGATTTCCGGGATAAAAACTATCTTCTTACCAAATTTCATTTAAATCGGTTCAGTAGATCCAGAGATTTCTCACTCAAAAACTTTACCTCTTTATAATATTAGTATAGATGATAATTTTGTGACTGTGACTTACATGCTTTAAACGGTCTTTTTCTATCTGCAAACATCACATTATGTTTAAAACCAGCTAGGCCAGAGGTTTTCTTATCTAGCAATTTTCAGTAATAGATCAAATTTACCAAATAGCGCTGTTAACGCCCTCGTGGTCCAAAGAGTACAAAGTTGGTGATTTTATGTCTATTTTTCCCCATGGAAATAAATTGCCACTTTATATAAGAATAGGGAAATAGATAATGTATACCCACGCTTATGGACTACATTATTTTACTCGTTTATTGATGGTGACAGCGAAATATTACATTTAAAACTTAAAATATATGTAATCAAATTAATTTAAATAACATATATTTTTTATAATAAAATGCTTATGTTTAAATAATTTTGAATTGGCAACTCTTTTTATATACAATTCTTAATTATTAATGGTTATTTGTTTAATTATATTAATATTATAAATACGAAAATTTGTGTATATGTATGTTTGTTGATACTAAAACGGCTAGATGAGTTTGGAGGAAATTGAATAGACAGAGAGGTTACAGAGGTTACGTACATACGAGTATGTACATCTCGCGGCAAGGATGAAACGTGTATGTCTCTGATTGCATAATACTATATTCCTTCGTGAACTAGTTTTAATCTTTTAATTAGCTTTTATGCAGTCGGCTTTTTTATTTTTATAATAAATTTATTTATCCAGCAGTGTGTCACGGAAATTGAGTATGCAAGCTAGAATATTAACTCGCCCAAGAAAATATCGTAATATGAACGATGTGACATTAAAACTATATTTTTTACCCGACTTTTAAGTACTATGTAGGTTTTACTTAATTTATTTAATTTATTAATTTATAAACAGGTAAACTTTGTAAGTTTGTGAGTTTGTTTATAGGCTAGGGTATATGAATTTTATTTAAAAAAAATAAACATCTCTATTCTATGAAACACCTCATTAAAGAATTCAAAGAAAGAATTTCAAAGCTTTCGACATGAAATATATTCTAGTTAAGGCAAGATCTCGAATTACAATGGGTATTCAATTCTCTAAGCTTTATCATAAGTTTCTTTATATTATACGCTTTAAGAAATAAATGTTTTTCCAGTATTATTTTTTTACTTTTGAATATTTAAAAATAGCTAGCAATGCCAGTATATAGTAGTAATACTAAAAGCTATTGACTTTTCTTTGTTTTTTTATACAATTTATTCTGTAATAGCGACTCACCCTCACTTCGCTCGGGTTCGTCCTTATGTACGTTTTAACGCTTAACAGAGATTATCCGGAACATACAGACAGACAAAGTTTTAAATTTTTTTTATTAGTACCGTATATAATTTCATATGCATTTATATATAAAATGTTCATAAGCTTGAAAGATTTTATTAGTAGGCATTTAATAGTTTTTACCTACAGGATCTACTATCGGATCGACTCGATAGTATCAAATTATTGTATTGATGCCCTCGCGACCGATTTCGGCTACGGAAGCCAATCTGAGACTAGCGAACTGTCTTGGAGATATTATAGTGCACAAGTGTACGCGCAGACACAAGTTCAATTTCTATTCCTTTCACTTCCAAATTCTGATGCGATGATAATTCAAGACGGCTGGTCAGAAATCAGTGACGACAATCTGGTTGACTTCAACGCCGCCAAAACGCAGGCCTGTTTGTTCTCTGCAAAAAGGAGTCCATTCAGCCTGACTCCTACTTTCCGTGGTGCACATGTGGAAGTATCCGACAGTCTAGAGCTTCTCGGTATAAGGTTGAAGGCAAACCTTAACTTTGGCGATGACATCGAGTCGAAGGCACAGACTGCGGCCAAAAAACTGGGTATCCTAAACAAGGTTAAGCGATACTTCACGCCTGGACAGCTTCTCACTTTATACAAAGCTCAAGTCCGATCATGCATGGAGTATTGCAGTCACCTTTGGGATGGCTCTGCAAAATACCAACTTGCCGCTCTTGACTCGGTGGAACGCAGAGCTAAAAAGCTAATCGGCGACGAAAAGCTTGTGAAAACTAAGCTTCACAGCTTAGCACACCGTCGCCAAGTTGCTTGTCTGTCGGTTTTCTACAGACTGTACTTCGGGGAGTGTGCCCACGAACTCCACAGTCTCATACCGCCATCGCCATTCTTCTATCGGAACACCAGACGTACTGCAGGATACCATCCTTTCTTGGTTGACATTCCGACCATTCGCACTAAGCGCTATTCATCATCTTTTATATTGCGCACAGCCAAGAAATGGAATGCCCTGCCTGCGTCTGTTTTTCCGAGAGCGTACAACTTGAAACTTTTTAAGGTGCGTGTCAACAGGCTTCTCCTGGGCAAACTCGGTACATCATAGACCTTATCTATACATTTAAAGTAAGATGAAGGTCAAGAGTGAGCCTATTTTAAAAAAAAAAAAAAAGCCGCAGAAGCGACGGTTTTACGTGCTCTCCAAGGCACGGGGTTGTTACACCGACAACTTCTCAACTCCGGGCTGTTACTACGACTTTCTTAACCGGAAGACTCGATGAGAGTGAGAGGGAGAGAGAAGGAGAGAGAAAGATGAGAATTCAGCCAGATAGTATATGATATTTTTAAAGGTCACTTAAAGTTTTTAGTTGTCAAATAAATGAATGGAAAGCATACTATGTACTTGTAACTGACATCTGATATCTAGATTTTCTTACAAACATTTCAAATAATATGAATGTGGTTTCAGTAAAGTAAACAATCTAAGCGATTCAAATATAAGAATTTCTATGCAATTTGTAAAACTTATATATTCTGTAGATATTTTATATAATATATTAAGTTTACTTTAAAAAAAAAATTCAAACATTTATAATTACTTAAGATTTCAATATCCAAATCGTTGACAGAATGTTGACAAGTAAGGAAATTCGTACATTTTGACTACAATATCTTAACATCGTACAAGGAGCAACACAATGTAGCCCTAAAAAGAAATTATAACCATGACGTAGAGGTTATATTCCCCTAAAATAAATACTTGACGGGTAAAGTGTACGTAACGCTGCTCATTTCTATTTGTTTAAAGGCCCTTACTAAAATATTTGAGATTAGTGATGTCGTGATCTAAAAAATATTGTATATGATTCAAATTTTAAATTAATGTCCCTTCAAATACTTCGAGTTTTTTGATGGACGTAATAACTTTGAATATATTTTAATAAAATTAAAATGTTGAAAAAAAAGTACACCTGTATGGTTGACAGCATTATTAAACTGCATAGGTATAATAGAGCGTATTTAACTGTCACTTATACGGTATATAGAAGTGAACATAAAAGAAAATTTTAACTGCACAGGTAAAACTCGAGGATGAAACTACAAGACGCAAGTCTACATACTCGTATAGTAAAATTATAATCAAATTTATATTTTAGACTGTGTAATGTATATATTTTTTATTAAAAAAATTGCTTTGCGATCCATCCCAAAATTTATTATAATTTTATTCATCGAATCTCCTCGAAGACTTAATTCTTATACTGTACTTTTAAAATATACATTTCGAAATCCTTGCTATTCATATTTATGTACGGTATAATATCGATCTGGAAAAAATTATAATAAAATATCGATACTTTATATTTTTTCACATCACTATTTATACGTTTAATGAGCACAGCTTAAGCCTCTCAGGCTGAAATAAAGTTCAGAAGGTGTAACACAACATGGCAAGGCTAAAAATCTTTCTATATTTTGATATTATTTTATGTATCTATGGTACATGTACTTGTACAGTGTAATGTCTACTGTTTCTGAATCGGAGGTTCACGATTTGATTTTCCTGATTTAAATTGCGATCAAAGCAAAGTATGCATCTGTACTGCCTCGGTAGTCTAATAGCTGGGAAATACAGCCGCAGGTGTGGAGGTCCTGGGTTCGAATCCCGAATCGGGCCTAGTTCAGTTATTGAATTTTTCAGTTTTTGAATACTCATACATTTTTGATACATTCAGTGATTGAATACTCAAAAGCAACACGGAGTTGAGAAGTTGGAGATCTTATACCCCCGTGCCTTGGAGAGCACGTAACGTCAGACCGGTCGTATCGAAGTAACGTCCAATCGGATTCGAGTGTAAAAAGGAATAGAGAGTGCACTTGTGTCTGCGCGTACACTTGTGCACTATAACATCTCCTGCGCAATTGGCTAGTCTCAGTGAGATTAGCCGCCGCTGTGGCCGAAATCGGTCAGGAGAACATCTATCATCCGTAATATTCATTATAAAGAGTATTTTTGTAACCTTAATAATTGCAAAATAAACGATTATTAACATACTAGTTGATTTTAACCCCCGACGCGAAAAAAGGTGTGTTATAAGTTTGATTTCAATATCTGTCTGTCTGTCTATGTATGTGTGTGTGTGTCTGCCTGTGGCATCGTAGCTCTCAAACGGATGGACCGATTTCGATGCGGTTTTTTTAAATTGAAAGCCAGTTTCCTTTCTCTTCATACTGAATTTAACTCTTCATTGAGTCCTTGTCCCTTGTGTCAAAAAACCAAACACCAATCATAAAGAGATAATTGCATTTACGAGTATAACACTAATGGGATGAATGACAAAAATGAAATTACATAATATATGATATTAAATTAAAATGGCAAATAAGACTTACGACATCGATAAGGATGCATTATATTTTTCAAAATATGAGTTCTTTTTGCATACATACATAATGTTCGTGCAAAGCGCCTAAATGATTATTGAGGCAAAATTACTTATATGTACTTCATTTTACATTCATAAAGATATTCTGGTTTTATAAGAATTTAATTTTCTATAGGGACAAATTCTAATAAATTAAAGATAAAGCTCATTTTTGTTCATATTAATGGGAAACAATAAATTTTGCATTATATTGGAAATTTTACAATAAAATAAATATTTTTATATCCTCTTCTTTATGTTATATTTTACATGTGATGTATTTTTATATAAAAATGTTTAAAATATTATGTTAAAGCTATTTAAGAAATATTTAATTAAAATAATAGTAATATTCTTTATTGCACACCAAAAAAGAAACAAAAATAAAAAAAAAAAACTTCTATATTCTGAATAGCAAGCGGCTTTATCGCTGGAAGCGATCTCTTTCCGGCAACTTGGAGGTGATGCTAGTATTTTTTAATCTAAATTACATTTTTTAAGTGATTTATGACTAAACAAGCCAAGTTTTTGACTACACGCATATACGCATATAACGCATATACGCATATACGCATATAACGCATATACGCATAAAACGCATATACGCATATAATGCATATACGCATTTAAGCTCTACTTTGCAGTTTGTGCACGCTTACAATTAGTTTAGTTTTATAAATCCTATAAAGACATTAATGTATTATTTAAAAACAACAAAAATAAATCATAAAAGAGCTACTGTTAAGTCGCTCATTATGGTACAAAGTTCTCGCGTTTCTTAATGATTTATAACAAGGAGAAAGTATTAGTAGGAGATCCCGATCTATGTGGTGGACTTCTCACTTTTTTGCAGATGATTTTTTTTAACCATAAAACATAACAAACACGACGCAGAAGAGTTGTCATCAAAAATTTGCCCCAGGCTATTTTTACTAAAATACGTTAATAATTAAAAAAAATCGATTGCACATGTGTAGCTAGCTTTAAGTTTATATTTCAGTATATCTTTACTCATTTTTACAATGAGAAGTAAATTAATTTTCATTAAAATGTGCAATTTTTTCCATAAAATGAAAAAACATAATATTTTTCATCAAGTTTTATACTCTAAAAAGTATCTATTCATTAAGATTTATTACCTACATTATACAAGAGGGATTTAGAGCGTAACTTATCTCTGCCTTAACGCCAGCGGTATTGACAACAAAAGTAAAATATTACCTTATAAATTATATTTGACAAAGAAGGTATAAATTCTAAAATAATATTTTATACAATTTACAATTGATTTTGTATGTGTTTAATTATTAAGTTACATAGGGAAAATACATATAATGAAAATCGTTAAAATAACTTAGAGATATAGAGATAGATATAAAAGAACAGTGTATTACGCTAATCTTTTACACTCGCTCTTATTCAGTTTTTCTCATAATATGATCATACTATTTTAGCCCTTTTAATGTCCCACTGCGAGTAAGATCCCTTCAATGCGAGAGAGATAATACCATAGTCTACCATGCCAAAAGTGGGTTTAGTGGACTTCACACGTATTTCGAAAACCAGTTAGGTTCTCTGAGACATGCAGATGATCATAATTTTTATATCTATGCATATAATGAAATTCCAACTGAGTCAAATCTGTACATTAAATATTTTTTTTGAAAATATTATTGAAATAGTCATTATTATCGATACAGGGGCCGAATATATAGTTATTAAAAATTTTGTCTGTCTGTCTGTCTGTCTGTAACCGCATTACGAGAAAACCATAGGACAGATTTTGATGAAATTTAGTATAATGATAGCGGGCTATCCGAGTCAACATATAGGATCCTGCGGAAAATATCTCATCTCTGAGAAAGCGAGGGTGAGTCGGTAGTTATTTAATAAAAACAAAAACTAAAGTTATGTATTAGTTCTTATTAGACGCAAAATACTAGGGACAGGTAGGGAGTAGTATTTAAGATTACATTTTAAAGTCTCACGCGTCGCTGGATCGCTTACACACTCAACCACGAAGTCCCGACGGCAGGTCTGCCAAAACAGTCCACAACCGCCATGGGGCTGCTCCAACGGTCCACTCTGCTATCAGAGAAGTACCAGGAACAACCCGCATGGTATACACCCACCGAAGTGGGCCACCTCCCTGCGCATTTCTTGGCTTCGTACCCGGCTGAACTGCCGGCCCAAAATGAGTCCCCCAGCCCCTCCCCTCCACCCACCACCACGAAAAGGTGAACGCACGTTAGGGGGGATAACATGTTCAACCTAGTTTATCTGTCTTAAACCTAGCCAATATATTAGCGGGTAAAGAATATAGTGATTGTCTCACAAATTTATTTGTTTTAGCCCCTAATTTAATACGGTGGCTGTTAATATAAATTGCCTGAATAGGGTCACATTATTGACTTTATTCTACTGAAGCTTTAAGCTTTAATTTCGATGAAGAATTTATATAACATTAAGCTTATCACAATGAATTTATTTAAATATTGTGCCTATTTTTTAAACGATTAAAATATACTAATTAAGTAAGTAAATACATACATTTATGAACGAAATATTTTAAATTAAATATATAGCTAATGGTATGTAGCGCCATCTTCTGTATTTTATTTCTATCTCGATTATTTTATTACATTTCCAAAGCTAGGTGTTTAACCTAGTTTTAAATATGTAAGATTTAAACTGAGTTATATAGGCATTTTAATTTATTTTTTACGACAATCTTACCTTATAACTTCGTGTTATAAATTTTAATGATAATGTGAATTAAAAATATTATATCGAGCAAAGCGTATTACACTCTTCAAGAGTTTCTTGTTGATGAAAATGTGTGGAATTGAGTAATATTGACTCATATGCGGGCTATCTATATGTTATATTAATAAAATACAAGTACAAAAAAAAACAAAAACACATTATACCTTTGTATCCGATTGGGATTCGAACCCGGACACCTAAGATTGTCAAAATTATGCCTTGGCCGCTTGACCATGATGGTTATGCTAGAGTGTGCGAAATTGTTGACCATAATAATGCGAAAGAAAACCGCATGAAAATTCGAAAACACGCGTTTTCGCAGTCATAAGACTAATCTAGATCGATTTCTCGCCCCCGAAACCCACTGTGTACTAAAATTCATAAAAATCGTTGGAGCCGTTTCCGATATTCAGATTATACTCGATATATACAAGAATTGCTCGTTTAAAGATATAAGATTATATAATCTGTGAATTAAATAAAGTTTAAATGTGCACCTAATGATTCACTAAATAATAATAATTATTAGTAATTAGATTAAGTTGGCTGTCCAATAGCCCACAACCCGCGGCCAGCTCAATGCCTCACCCAAGACGACAGCTAATGTTACACTACTAGTGGCTCACCCTTGCTTCGGTCGGGTTCGCCTCTACAAAAACAAAAACAAATTTATCCCTCGGGAACCGTATATATTCCGAGAATTTTTAGCCTATGTTTTATTCCAGACTATAATCTATCTCTGTCTCAAATTTCATCCAGGTCCGTTCAGCCGTTCTGGCGTAAAAAGGAACAAACAACATCCATACATACATTCTTACAAACTTTCGCGTTTATAATATTAGTAGGATTACATATACGCACATACATATATTAATGAAAAAGCGAGGTTAAATCGCTTATCTTTCTACTTTACTGATGATTAAACACTTGTTAAAATAACTTGGAAATTACTAATACAATTTATATGATTCACTTCTATTACAATATTATGTTAGCTAACACAGGCTTTACTTTATTCTTGCTTACGTTAGTTTGTCTTAAGTACGAGAAGAATCAAATTGAGCTGATGTGGGAAGACAAATATCCGTGCGTCGTGATTTCGAAGGAGTCGCGTAAATGAAGCGAGGTTATTTCAACAGTCCTACATGACTACGCAATTTTTAAACACGTTAAAGCAGTACCCACGAAATTGTTTATTACATTAGTCGTGGGTTCGATGCCTATCCATGATAAAGTTAAAAGAGAATGTTGCTTATTGCTATGCTTTATATTTGTCATAGAATGTATATGTGATACAATCTCTAATCGGACTTAAGTCCTCCAAAACAACATATCAAACCCATTGGAAGTTGTCAAGTTTAAGAGCTGAGTTTAATATTATCATCTTTTTTTATTTTTATCTCATTAAGAACTCAGTTAAAAACTCATTTTAAAGTTCTGAGTTATTTCAAATAACACTATTTTTATGACGTTCCAAATGCTTTACAGCAATCATGGTCACGGTAGGGACTGAAGTTCTAGATATCTCAAAGGCATTATATATTTGTTACAGACAAAACAAAAAATGGCACCAAAGTACCTTACAATATAATATGTTAATTTAAATTATAAACATTTTTATAATTTTAATAAATTTTATCATTGAATATGAAATATTATTTTTTAAATATTTATATTCTTGATTTGTTAAGTATATCTCGACTTGTTTAATAGATTTGTTTATTTGTTTAATTTCTTTAGAATTTAGATAGAATTGTTGTTTTTGTATATAACTATTTCATGCATATTTTGTACGCCTATTTTGTAATGCATTTAGCAATAAGAAATTTGTAAAATAACATAATTTATACTGTAATAATGTAATTACTACTGCTGAATCTTAATAAATAAATTAAAATAAAATTTTAGTTGCTAAATACGAAAAGATTTTAATTTAAAATGTCAAATATTCGCATTAATCTAATAAAGTATTAATATCATTTTGTTACACTTTTATCTCATTATGATCGCAGTTAAAATAACTCATTTTAAAGTTCGTTAAGCCGCAGTTTGTCAACGACAAACTTACAAGATAACTGATTATAGATGAAAAGGATAAAGCAAAGATTACTGCCTCCTCGAGCTTCATTATAAATAGAACTGAGTTTATCTTCATTAAACCCAATTTACGGTTGCCAGAATAAAAAATTGTCTTCCTGAAATGAAGATATTTATGGCATTTTCATTTAAATGGCTATAGCTCAGGGAAGTTATATTTGTTATTTTACCTACAGGTCGCAGGTTCGAATAGATCTGGGGTTGTTATAAAAAATATAACATACATTTATAAATAGTACATTAAACTCACTTTGAGTAATATAGAAATCGTAAAATACATATTTACCTATTAGATATTCATATCTTAAGTTATTGTAGGCTTGCACCGATTTCGAAAATATCTGATTAGGTTTCTTTTCTAAATGAAAACCTCCGTTTAGTTATTTTTTACATTTTAGTGTATATTACAGTTAATAATATTATAAACAGGCAAAATTTGTGTGTTAGTTTGTTTGAATGCGCTAATCTCAGAAACTACTAAACCGATTTGAAAAATTCTTTTTCCATTGGATAACCCGTTTATTGAGAAACGCTATATATCATAAAATATATAGTCTATCTATTCCATACTAACCGTAAAAATGAAATTATTAACTATTTAGTTACGTACCCGAGCGAAGTGAGAGTGAGTCTAGCTAGTGAGCTAGTTATATTATAATGTAGCAAACATACTTTCACATAATAAAATTGAAACGAAGCCGAATCTGCACATTAGATATTTTTTGGAAAATCTCATTGAAACCAACATTACTATCGATACAGAGGCCGAATTTATAGTTTTTAGAATTTTTGTCTGTCTGTCTTTTACCGCATCACAGAAAAACCATTGGAGGGATTTTGATGAAATTTGGTATGGTGATAGCTGGTTATCCGGGTCAATATATAAGATACTTTTACCGCGGGATAATATCTCATTTCTGAGAAAAAATACAAAACCTGCATAGTAAGATTATACTAATACTATGTAAAACTTGAGAATTTGGTTTTTGGTTATCTGAACGCGGGTGGAGCCGCGGGTAATGCTAGTATATTATAGATAAAGTATGAATAAACTACATCATTCAATGACCGTAATCTGTCCCCATACTATTTAGCGGTCAAGGCTAGTTAATAATAACCTTCTAAGCTAAATGCTTTTTATATCTTAGGCTTAAAGATCGTGTTAAGACAAAAGATCAAAGGCTGCCCCTTTAAAAGAGTATTTCTTGCAACGTTTCAAATAGATTAAATGCGAAATATAGTTTTTTCAATATAAAAAGTATTTAGGTCACGTAAAATAATACTGAACTGTTTATTTATGAATGTTATATGTTAGTTTTAACAGTGAATTTGTGGGATAGTAATAATTTTATTTCAAGATTTAATTTGTTCAATTGAAAACTTTTAATAACTCACATCTAGCGCATCTAGCGCATCTAGCGTTTGCTGTAAGGTTCTCGTTTGTATTTTTGTTAGATACTACTATGTAACGTCACTACTCTTTAACCAATTTTTTTAGATTAATATTAAATAATAAAAGATTTCTATATAAAATCAAATTCATAAGATAGAATTTGAATGAGAAAAAAAATGTCATGATGGCATATATTATGTACATATATGTATTTCAAGATTTCCAAAAAATTGGAATTCTGTATAAAAAATCTTTATGATAGTATTAATACTTTTTTCATCTTTAAAAAATTCTTCTTCAAAAATTTTCATCACGGAAAACGTTACGGGAAATTAAATAATAAAAAAACAATTAATTATAAAAAAGATAAAGTATAATCTATTAAAAGAAAATTATAAAATTTATTAATAATGAAATTATTAACTATTGGAAAATTATCTTTTTAAAAAAAAAAGTTCTTGCCAATTTTAAAGCCTTAGTATTAAAATTCTCTTTTAACAGAATAAAAAACATAAAACATATTCAAAATAAGTTACACTTCCTTAAAATATTAAACTTAACAAGACCTTATAAATAACACTTAATAAGACTAAAAATAGCAGCTATTTAAACTACCAATCCACAATCAAAACAGCAATAAATCTAGACACAAAAATTAATCTATCCCGTCAAAAATCACACGCTCTACAAAAGAAAAATCTTAATACCGAAATGCTAACAATGATTCCAGTGAAGGTCTGAACAAACTACATCTACACTATTTAGATACCTTATTCGCTGAAAAAGACGAACATATAAAACCTTTGCAGGTAGAAATGAAATAGAGCTACGTTATGTAGAGTCTCGTAGCTCTGCTACGCCAGTGTTATATTGTAGAGCGACCGCGTAGCACGTCTACGCCATTTTGTTTTTATAAGTCGTAAATATTTCGGTTATGAGTGAGTACTATATATTCTTTTGCGTGTATATTGTTATGTAAAAAAGTGGATAAATTTCTGACTGTAAAGCAAACGTACAATATCATAGTGAGAGACAATGCGAGTGGTTTCTACGGTTTGGAAGGTAATTTGTATTTAAATTTATGTTCATTTTGTGGGATTTATTTAAATTTTTAATTAAATTTGTTTTTTTTTATTAAACTAGATATACTTTTTCTATTATATAATAAAAACGCTTAGTTGTGATATCACTCACCAATAAAATTGTAATAAAAAGTTAGGTGAAAATGTTCAATTAATATTATATATAAAAACTAATAATACTTTTTTTTTAATTATATTATTTGAAAATTTAATAATTTCATATTATGTCCCAACATTAAATGAAATAAAATTTTAATTACTATTTTATTAATGTAATAAAAACAATTTATTTAGCTAAATTCATCATTAATATTTAAATGTCATTTTAGTGTTCAACAGATTTTTAGTTTAATATATTTCCTTAATAATGTATACAATATTTCTTATATATTATATATATTTTTAAAATATAAATAATTAAAGTCTACATCTTACTAAAAATATTTTGTTTATAAAATATTTTGGATAACTTAATCGACTATAAACACGAGACTAGGCTAGAATATAGCGAGACTACCTACATATTATGCAAATCTGTGTCACTGAAGACGTAACCCACATTGTTAACAATTTATATAAATAGAATAGTAGGATTATCACTGTAGTATAAATTGTTGTAACAAGAATATGTTTACATGTTAATTGAATTACTATTATAACTGCTGAAACTCCTTGACACCAAAATGGCTGGATGGATTTGGATGAAACTTAGTAGACAGATAGTATATGACCTGGAGTAACGTAAGCACTAAGGGAGGCATAAGCCAAGCAATGGTAAAACGCTAGCTTATTATAAGTATTGAATGCATAATAAAAACAGGACAGATTGCATATTTTTTTTACATCTAAAACTAGGAAAAAATATTTTATTATACATATTATATAGTGAAGATACATGTAATATATTTATATTTATGTCATTTTTATATGTATATTCTTATTTATTTGCATCTGTTAATAATTTTAATATATATTATATAAATTTTATAATAAAATAATAAAAAAAAATCTTTAATGGTCAGGAAAAAATATTAACAATTATTTATAATATTTTTCTATCAATATTAAAAATTAAAAAAAAATGTTAACTCGAAACAAATTACACATTTTTAATAGACTTCTATAAGAACTTTTCGAAATTTTTTTAATAGTTAAACATAATACATACATGCATTGCAATACCAGTATAAGTATATAAGTAAGCTACCACCAAGTTACTCGTAAAGTGCAGATCTGCTACGAATACTGGAACTCAATTAGCGTGGCTGGAGTATAATTTAAAAGAAACTATTTCTAATATTTCTTAACAACTTCTGTAAATTAATAGGCAAATAAAAAACAGTTCAATATTTAAAAAAAAATATTGGAAAAAGTTATAAATAGGTTTACCTATATTGGAAAACACATAAATAGAATTTATTCTATTTATGTGTTTTCCAAAAAATTATCCATAATGATTATGGTAGGAAATATGAACAATATGAGTGAACTAGTACAAATGAAGAAAGGGAGCTTTTGTATTTTATGATGTATTCGAATAAATAAAGTATAATTAAAATCTGACTTATTATACAGCGCAATTAAACAGATAACCAAAAATAGACCCACAATAGACAAGAAAATAAACATTACAAAGTTACGCAAATAAAATGATTTGGCTTCTACCAAAAAAAAATCTATCGACTTCAACAGACAAATAATTTTTTTTTTCGGAAGTCGGTTGAAAATTACTTTCAACTAGAAAACTATCAATTTTAAATCACTTAAAATATTATTGCACCCTTAAATTGGCAATTTTTCTCAGAATTTAACACCATCTTAAATATTAAAAATAAAGCCATATATAAATCGTTTCATAATTAGCACATAGAAGATATCGTGTAACATACAGTCTAAGACCTACCTCTTTTCTTCTAAATTCGGTAAAAAATAGAAGGCATGACGTAATTTCTGTAAATTTGGTTAAGCCATTACGTGAACCCGTTGTCAAGCATAATAAACGTATAGTACGATTAGCCGCAGGAATTGACGTTGATAGCCAAAATGTTGCCACGACATGTTAAGTAGAGACACATTTGAGCTCTATATTCTGTATAGATTAGATAATTGCTTGGGTGTAAATGACTGGCTTTAATTATATCGTATTCAGCTCTTTCTTTGACTTAACAAATTTTGATAAAACTTTAAGAATAATTTCTAATAAAAATTTCAATCATTTGATTAAAATTATTTATATATTTTACGATCCTATTTGCTTTATAAAAAGCAGGCATTTGTTGGGAGTGACTAAATAAACAGTAAAAGGTAGTACGTTAATTTGTTGAAAATGTAAATAGGAAATTACGAGCCCGCCTGGGCTTCGCAAGGGTAAAGAGGCATACTGTATAACTTTATACATAAACAAACATACAACTGTGTTACTTCCTAGTTATACTCGTACCACCATATTGGAACGAATAAATCACGACTTAACACGGTCGTTTAACCAAAATTGTCTGAGAGCGTCCACACTATACAAGTGTAAGCATAGCTATATATACTAGCGACTCACCCTTGCTTCTCTCTCTTGCGTCTTTATGTGATTTTTGTATATATAAAATTACTAGCAGAACCCGCGGCTTCGCTCACTCTAAAACAACAAAAAAAAAACTAAAAAGCTAGGTTTCATACAAACTTTCTTCCCCTGTTTTGCTCCTTATAGGATGAATTTAGAAAAATGCGAAAATATAGATTTATTTAATTGTATTGAAGAGCATTAATACCAAGTTTCAAGTAATTCTGGTCATAAATATTTTTTGGATTGTATTATAACGTGTTTTCCCGTGAGTACGAGATAATCTCTCGCGGTTAAAAACTTATATCACTCTCCAGCCCTCCAGCTATCACCACACAAAAAATCACGCCAATCCGTCGCTCCGTTTCGACGTGAAAGATGGACAAACAAACAAACAAACAAACAAACAAATACACTTTCACATTTGTAATAATAGTATGGATATATAAGTAGTGCCACCTTTTGGCAAGTTTTGTTAATAACAGTAGTCTATATGTTACTCCAAGTGATTATCTATCTGCATTTTCATTCAAAGATTTCATCTAAATTCCATTTCCATTTTTTTCCATAAAGTAACAAATACACACATAAACGAGCTTTTGCATTTACTCGTATAATAATAATTTACATATTATGTATATACATATTATGTAATAGCATTGCCCGCGGTTCCGCCTGCGTTCAGATGACGAAAAACCAAATCCTTAGCTTTTACATATTAGTATATTCTTACATTGCAGTTTTTGTATTTTTCTCAGAAATGAGATATTTTCCCGAGGTAAAAAGTATCCTAAATGTTGAACCGGATAACCAGCTATCACCATACCAAATTTCATCAAAATCCCTCCAGTGGTTTGTTGGTTGGTAACAGACAGACATAAAGACAGACAAACAGGCAGACAGACAAAAATTCTAAAAACTATAGATTCGGCCTCTGTATCGATAATAATAACTATTTCAATAATATTTTCCAAAAAATATCTAATGTACAGATTCGGCTTCGTTACAAATTTTTTATATGGATAGAATACCGACTTACGTAACTGTTGTATTCTATGTAATATCATGATTTATCAGAAGCAACTTGGGCGACTCCTTATCTTGCTTCATCGTTATTATATGGATAATATAATATTTCATTCATAGATTAACTGAAAGACAAACTTATATATATATATATATATATATATATATATATATATATATATATATATATATGCTTTGTTACGTACCTAGATACGTACTTGGCCGAAGCGAACGTACTTAGATAGTTTTATTTAATGTTTGTCTTTCAGTTAATCTATGAAATATTATATTCTCCATATAATAATATATATATATATATATATGTAACTCCAGGTTCCATTCTATCTCAATCTGTGCTATAAATGTCATCTGAATCTGTTTAGCCGTTTCAACATCAAGGAGTAACAAACATACATGCAAACTTTCGTATTCATAATAGCAGCCCTACGGCTTTTTAGAATAAAAAAAATCTTTTTTGAAGTACATTAAATACAATGTGGGCAATAAACCCACAACTTCTCACGTAGACACTACGCCAACATACCGAACCAACTGCCAATATACCGAATGCTCATCAAAATTGTACTTTTAGCTCAGTAAAACAACAAAAATTTTTAGACTCCATACATTACGGTATAATGGTTCAAAAATACAGTACAGAACAAATGACTTCGAAGTAAATGGACCGTATGGAAAATCGGCAGATCGTTTTAAAAATACTGGCGGTGTTTTCTCTTATATATAAAAAATAGGAATTGTATGTTTGTTAAAGTAAAATATTGTTATATTTTATAAGAAGTTTTCTATATTATCTACTAGCGTTTTCTTGCGGCTGCGTCTTTTAAATTTGCAGAACTACTCCGCACTAGTAGATCATGATGTTTTGAGATATAAAGTAGAAAATGGGCTATTAAACGCAAAATTTTTTTTTTAAATCAGACTAGTATATCCAGAGATTAGCGCTTTGAAATGAACAAACTATTCAGTTTTATATAATATGTATTTGTATAGATTTAATCGTTAAATCTAAAATAAAATATTCATTCAGATATCATTAGTTCATTTAAACATAAAGAGGAAGATTAGTAAGTAGAAAAATCAAATATTTATATTCCTAAACATTTTATAGAAATACAATTGCTCGAAAGATTGAGATAAAGTAACAAATAAATAAATAAAATCACTTTCACTTTTTTAGTAATGTTTAAATTATTTTTTGTTAAAATTAAATACTTGCGTTTTAACGTTTAGTATAGATTTCTCAGAGGTGAGATATTTTCCCGCAGTAAAAAATATCCTATATGTTGACCAGGATCAGAACCAGCTATCATCGTACTAAATTTCATTAAAATCCCTCCAGTGATTTTTCCGTAATGCGGTCACAGACAAACAGAGAAAAATTCTAAAAAACTAGATTCGATCTCTGTATTCATAATAATGTCTATTTCAATAAGATTTTCTAAAAAATATTTAATGTACCTATAGATTCGGCTTAGTTACAGTTTTATTATACATATTATGTCTAGATATTAGATAAACACGAAAGCTACCAACGTCTTATTGAATTTGATAATGTTTATTCAAAATGATAGACACAATCAAATAACTATTACCTTGACTTTTATCATAACCCACTTAAAAATAAGTACAAATGTACCAATTATATTTTTAACCTCAATGTCATTGTAAATTGATTTTATACGTATTATTTCACTTAGAGGTCGTTTATTAGAAATTAAAATATCGATAGGTGGCCATAAACCTTGAGAACAAACCCTCATAGTCGTTGTTTTGTGGACGGGGAGTAAAACAACCTCATGAAAAAGCTACCCCTTATACAAGGGTGGGGATAGCCGAGAGGATAGATGATCGAGGGCCAGTTACCATATCGTAATTGAATACTAAAGTAATACTACTATTTCTATAAGGATAAGGTACCTATAGGTTTTAATTGTACCGACTTATCTATTCAGCAACCATTAGGTAATCCACAAAATACATTTCCCAACGCTTAAAAAGAGGGTGAAAAATATTGCCACTATATTTTTTTCTTGCAAAAGTCTGACTTATTATTAAATTATACAGTAATTAAAAATTTCGTAGCGACCCCGCTGGCGTGGCTTTTTGTTGTTAAGCTTAAGCCATTAAAGCTTGAAGAAGTAACCAAACTTTCATATTTGTGAATTGTTATATAAAAACTCAAGATAGGTACAAAATTAGCGTCTCAAAAGTGTCCTCAAAAGAAGTGCACAATTCGAAATTAAATTGAGGTATTTTCAAATATTTTTTGTTCATTGCTATTCGGATGACAAAATTAAAACGCATGTTGTTTCATTTAAAAAAGTATGTTATGTGGTGTGCGTAAATTCGAATTTGTGTTTAGACAATTAGAATTTTCGATTTTTAAATTTTATTCTTTAGTTTGACTAAACATTCCATTTCAACGCCATTTTTTAATAGATATTTATTAGGAAATGTGTATCTATGTTTATATAAATCAACTAGACTTACTCTCACTCCGTTTGGATTCGTCCCTACGATTCGTCCCTACGATTAACTGTTAGTATAGATTTTTATAGAGTTGAGACATTTTCCCGCAGTAAAAAGTATCCTTTATATTGACCCGGATTAGGGACAGTAATTTCTCAAAAATTTGTCCAGTGATTTTCTCATGATACGTTCCCAAATAGATAAAATTTCTAAAAACTATAGATTCGGCTTCTCTGTATTGATAATAATGATAATTTCAATAAGATTTTTCTAAAGAATAATTTATGTACAGATTCGACTCAGTTACAATTCTGTTATATGTATGTATAGATATATTTGTAATATAAGAGTGATTAAAACAAGAAATGGAATGAACGTAATAGAAATTGTAAAGTAAGAGCAGACCGAGTACTAGAAATAGAGTGCAGTATATGTGGCTATTGAATAGGTATACTTATATCTGTTCAGGGAACTATATGACCTAAATCTTGT
Source organism: Brenthis ino (assembly GCA_921882275.1). Classification (NCBI taxonomy): domain Eukaryota; kingdom Metazoa; phylum Arthropoda; class Insecta; order Lepidoptera; family Nymphalidae; genus Brenthis; species Brenthis ino. The sequence continues at coordinate 14,579,400 of OV170222.1, forward strand.
TTCGTCCAAAAGAAATACAAATTTCTATAGAAAATATCGTTCAATTATCGTTTTATATGGATTAAATATTGTATATGAATATCTTAGTTATAAATAAATTTCTATTAATTATTATTATAAATATAATTAAAAAAAACTTAAAATTCAGTGAGAAAAGATACTGATTATTCTGTTGTGCAAAATTTTTTTTCTGAGGATTTTAATTAAAACTATCTGTCCAGATCTTTCCGCGGATTTATTTTGGTCTTTGAAGTGACGTTTAAATGATTTACAGCAATCATGATCACTGGAGAACTTCAAAAAAATAGTTTTATTTAAAACGTCAAATATTCGCGAAAATCTACAAAGGTGTTCTTTTTCTGGAATAATGTATTATATCAAGATTTTTTTATATCAAGAAGTTTTAACACAGAACCTATCAAGCATTATAAATTATATACCTATATAATAATAGATTTTTAAACAAGTTTTATTCTCTATCCTGGCAAAATTACATTATTATAAAGTGTATGTATAATAACTAAATAGAATAATAAATATGTTATGCTTAAACAACAAAAATAAAAACTTCCTTAAACAATATCAAAAAATCTCCCAACCACCCACAATTGTTTTAGAAACATAAATTATCATATTTTAAGCCTAATATATCTTTTATTTTTTCCCATAAAAACTATAAATATGCGTGTAAATTTTAAATTTACCTACTGTTAACCAAACTCTAGGAGTTAAAGACGGAAATGGAATATACTTAAAGTGAAATAAAACTTTCGAAAGGTCAAACCTTCATGAGTTAGTTTACTTTTCTTCCGTTATACCCCTTGAGTATCCGATAGCATCCCCTTCAATAGGTACTTCATAATTGATTTGCCATCCACCGGAAATTTTATTTTTGCCCGGATATTTTAATATTTGATTCAAGCACCTCTCCATGGTATTCGATGAGGCCACCGAACGCATTGTTATTTCGCAGAAATAAAACAAAAAGGCACCGTCAAGTTAAGTTTTCCAAACAATTTTTTCTTATTAAATCTTCTTACATCCTACTAGTCCTACTAATATTATAAATGCGAAAGTTTGTAAGAATGTACGAGTATGTATGGATGTATGTTTGTTACTCTTTCACGTAAAAACTACTAAATGGATTTTGATGAAACTTTACAATAATATAGCTCATAAATAATAATAACACATAGACTACTTTTTATCCCGGAAAAATGTATGGTTCCCGTGGAATAGATTTGTTTTTGTTTTTCTAGAGGCGAACCTGAGCGAAGCGAGCGTTAGTCGCTAGTACCTACATAAACGTTTGAAAAAAATGGCATAATTAAATTACCTTACTTTTATTAAACGACAATGAAATCATTTTTGATGAAAAATTTATATAATATTAGCGACTTACCCTCGTTTTGATTGGGTGTGTCCCTAGATGCATTACAGTAGCTTATGTCTTAATCCAGGTCATAGCCTGTTTGTATACTAAATTTCATCGCAATCCCAGCCGTTTTAACGTGAAAGAGTAATAAACATAAATAAATACACATATAAACTTTCGCATTGATAATACTGATGTAACTGTAGATGAAACTGGTTATAGTATCAATATTTGTTTATATCATATATAAATGCCTCATGTACATCATGCCTTATAAATGGTCTAGTGGTTAGCATGGATTAAGTTTAATTATTGAACCTTCCTGTTAAGAAAGTGTCAGTAACATCCCGGAATTAGGAAGTTTTTGGTATTTCAACCCCATGACTCATCATGATCTCTCACTGGTCGTTTCGAATTTCTTCCTCCTATCGAAGTCTTGCCACCGGAGTATGAGAGTAACAGGTACTTAACTTAAAAACTTTTTAACAAAAAAATAAAAACGGACTTCAAACAAAAGCACTAAAAAGTAAAAAATAACTGATTGGTAGTTTTCACTTACTATACATACCTAATCAAATATTTTCGAAGTCGGTGTGCTTTGCTTTGTATGGGCTGGCACTGATTTTGAAAATATTTGATGAGGTATGTATTTAATAGGTAGGCTTAATTACTTAGCCAAAGCACACCGACTTTGAACTTTTTGCCCAGTCCCATTGAGATTGACCACCGTTGCCAAAATCTGATAGGAGGATATGAAAATATCATATCATGCTTATTTTATATCATAACGCGCTCACTTAGGAAATCGAGTAAAATGGATTCAAATTCCGGGTTCGCACCTCTGATATTTTCATGTGCGAATCATTTCCAACAGATTACTTTGTCTTAGGGTGAAGGAAAACATTAAACATCCTGCAAGTGTGAGAGAAGCTAGCAAGTTTTCGAAAGACATGTGAAGTCCGCCAACCCGCACCTGGCCAGTGTGGTGGACTAAGGTCTGATCCCTCTTGTATTGAAGGGAGGCCCAGCCCAGCAGTGGGACGTTAAAAAAGAATTGAAAAAACCTTTATTAGAGATAAGAAGCTTTTATTAGTTACCAAAATTCGTTTATTTATATAAAATTATTAAGAAGCTTTACCAAGGCACCGAATAACGAAGTTAACTCAGCATGCATAATTTATATCGCAGGTGTTGAAATATGAAAGATTTGTATAAACGCTCAGATTCACAAAGTTAAAAGAATTAGAAAGTTAGTTTTAACTTTAATAAATGTAAATCTATGTTAATGTAAGCTTATGCACATAGCTGCATTTTTTATATTTTTATGAAAGTTAACTGATGTGACACAGTGATGACTTCATGAAAGTCGAAAGTTCGATTACAGTTTGATTTATTTATTTACTAGCATTGCCCGCGGCTCCGCCCGCATCAGATGACCAAAAACCAAATTCTTAGGTTTTACACATTAGTATACTCTTACATTGCAATTTTTATATATTTTCTCAAAAATGAGATATTTACCCGCGGTAAAAGTATCTTATATGTTGATCCAGATAACCAGCTACTACCATACGAAATTTCGTCAAAATCCCTTCAGTGGTTTTTCTGTGATGCGGTAACAGACAGACAAAAATTCTAAAAACCATAGATTCGGCTTCTGTATCGATAATAACGTTTATTTCAATAAGATTTTCCAAAAATATTTAATGTACAGATTCGGCTTACTTACAATTTTATTACATGTATAGATTTGTTTCTAATTATAATTTTAAGTAGGTACAGAGAAAGGCTCAAAACTGTCAACCAACATTAATATACCTACCTAGTATAGTATTACGTTATCTGTGCTTACGCTAATATTATTATGCTGAAAGGTTTTTTCTGCCAACCTTAGAAAATAGAAGCTTTAAAAAATATCTTATTTTAAATAAAACTATCTGTTGAGGTTTACCTATTTAATATTATTTTGATCATAAATATATTATTGGATTGTATTATAACGTGTTTTTTCGTGGGAATAAGATAATCTGCTACTGTAAAAAGCAGACTATGTCAGTCTCGAGCCTTCCAATTATCTCCAGGCAAAAAATCACGCCAATACGTCATTCTGTTCCAACGTGAAAAAAGGACAAACTAACAAATAAACACTCTTTTACATTTATAATATACATAAATACTACGCATATCAAAGCTGGATCATAACTAATTATAGTACAAGTCTCTCATAGGCTATTTCTTATACAGTAAATAGCTTTTTTATACATAAATAAAAATGAATGTTAATATGTTTGTCCTCTATACGTCCCTAAGCCATTGATTCGATTATGATGAAACTCTAGTGGGTTATTCTATATACAACTGCAAACGTTTCGGGCGCAACAAAATAATATTTTTCCTTTAAACGTTTATCGCAATCTACACCACTACACCATTCAAGCTTAGGGACGTAAATCACATGTAATTTATATAAATAAATTGAATTTCAATCCCTGAATAGCATTTCGTATACATAAAAAAGTTAATGATTTTCGTTTTAGCTAGAAAACATCATAAAGATGAACTAAGAATTATTTACTGGAAATATGTACGTTTCCATTTTCAGATCAGACGAAATATTTCATTTAATAACTACAGTTTATTTAACAAGTTTCTGTTCGAATAACAATGCTTTGATATAACTTCGCCGTTCACTTCGTGGATAAGTTTAAATGATTGAGTGAAAATTTTCATTGAAGTTGCTATCTGCATAATATATTTACTCACAATCTACATTACATATGAGGTCGAAATCGAATGATATATAAACCCTTCTATCTTAGTACTATTTTCTACACGTAAAGGTTGGAAAGGCCTGGAAGAAATCGCTATTTTAGAGATAACGCCACGTATGGTACTTTCTCCTATACTTTGTATATTTTCTCTTTTTGGGTGTATAATTAAGGGCTATTACTTACTGGCTAATAGTTCAGACCGGGGTATAAGAGATACCTTTAGATATTTTCCTTTCTCTTGAGTTTTTTACCAACATAAAAAATGGAAAATACAATTAAAACATTTTGTCTTCATGCAAGCAAAATAAGAATCGAACCTACGTCCCATGTGTGCATAATACCAATGCATTTCAGTATTTCTGTCTTTATTTTATATCTGCAACGAATAAAAACGCAAAATGAATACATCTTTACAATAGCATTGTAAACAAAATGTAAGAGAAATTCTTCGCCTTATTAACTTTGTAGTAGATATAGTTAATTAACCACTTGTTAGATTTAGCTTACATTATGTTTCGTTAATGCATATTTTATGCTTCTAATAAGACGCTAAACCTAATATATTTCATAAATATTATAAATGTAAATGTTTGAATGGATGTTTGTTACCCAATCACGCCAGAAAGACTAAACGGATCTGTATGAAAGGCACAGAGATAGATTATAGTCTGGGATAGCACATTGCGAAAAAAAACCACATGAAAACTCGATAACACGCGTTTTCCCAGACATAAGACTAATCTAGATCGATTATTCGCCCCCGAAAACCCCACATACCAAATTTCAGCAAAATCATTAGATCCGTTTCTGAGATCCCCGGTATAAATAAATAAAGATACAAGAAAGGTATTAGATAAGTATTGGTCGTTTGAACAAATAAGCACTGAGACGATTCAGTGGCAATTACAATATTAAAACTAATTATCTATTACTAATAATATTATAAAGAGGTAGTTTGTGAGTTTGTGATGTTGTAGGGGTTAACCTCTGGATCTACTGAACCGATTTAGATGAAACTTGGTAAGAAGATAGTTTGAGACCCTGGAAAGGACATCAGATACTTTTTATTCCGTAAATTATCCCTTAATGGGGTGAAAATGGGGATGAAAGTTTGTACTGGGAAGCAAGCCAGACACGAACCCGAGCGAAGCGAGGGTGAGTCGCTAGTTATTATAAATGTATGTACAACAATTATTATAGCTAAATGCATTACCTTTTGAGATGAATACAACATGTAATTATGAAGATTCTTAGAAGCAATTACATTATTAGACTACGAATAGGCTTAATGATAAGTAGTAACAATAATTAATCATTATATTATATTATTAAATGAGCAATTCTTGTATATATATGAAAACAACCACGACCAATTGGAATACATTCTAAGGAGCTTTGAAATCATTATACCTTTATAGTTGAAAATAATTACAATAACACAATATTGACCCTCGTATTAGGGAACTAATGTTGAATCAACCATGTAGAAGGCAAGCATTAGATTGGTTGTTCATTCAAGGATGAAAATGGACATTTGCTTTAGAATTTGACACACACGTTTGAACTACTTGATTTCATGTATACGAATACTAAAGATTTATTATGTTGTATACTTGCTTTTACTTACGAGCTTACCTGTATTTTTACTCGAATGCAGTGAAGCCCAAATTAGGGTAATGTGTTAGAATGTATGTATGTATGTATGAATGTCCGATCCTGTGTTCCCTCGTAATTAATAAATGGCTTAACCGATTTTGATGATTGCGAGTGTCATAGGGTATATAGATATTATTAAAAATCAAAAGAGCGGATATTATAGGTGTTTATTTACCTTGAAAAAATGTTTTTTCGTGTGAATCAAATATCAAATTACAAGTACAGGACCAAATTAAAAAGCTATAAATGAGCAATCAATTTTCAATACTAAAATAAACGACTGCATAAGAAGCGTACTAAAAATGAATGAATTGACGTAGGAACATAGTCGGACATATGTACATATTTTATACTAGCTGCGTGTCTTGCTTACTGATTCTGTGAAATTAAGTCAAATTCTATGTGTTACAACCGGTTTTGAATAAATGATTTTATCTTATTAGCACATAGCTTACTCGTATGTATCTAGTGCAAGTGAAGAAAAAGGTACCTACTGAACTTGTCTTTACCTATCTATACCTATAGACAAATAAAATCAAAGTGTCTGTTTGTAATGTCAAAATAACGGCTTTTTACTAAATGCATATAAAATTATATACGGTACTAATAAGAAATAAATATTTTTTTTAAATGTTGTCTGTCTGTTTGTTCCGGCTAATTTTCCACACGACTAAATCGATTTTGACGATACTTTCACTGGCAGATAGCTGATGTTATAAGGAGAAACTTAGGCTACTTTTATTTTTTAAAAGAATTTGTGTTCCACGCAAAAAATTAAAACCCACGAATGAAACTGTGAACAAAATTCGCCTACATTGGGACTCACCCAAGCGAAGTGCGGTTGAGTCGCTAGTTTATATATAGATTCCGCCTCAGTTTATACTTTAACTTTTACAAGTAAACATTAAACCTAACCTTGTTTACGTCGAAGTATTGTGTAATGCTCTTCCGAGACGTTATCGAATTTTGATACGCTATTGGAATATATCATTTGCATTATATGAAGCAATCTTTATGATCAAAATTTTATCCAAGTAAGTTCTATTCCAGCAAAATTTACTTCAATCTTCATATTATAAACTTTCTGAGATTTACGCGAATATTTGAGATCCATACTAATATTATAAATGTTAAAGTGTATTTGTTTGTTTATCTTCTTTCACGTCGAAACAGAGTTACGGATCGACCTGATTTTTTTGTGTAGAGATAGTTGGAGGGCTGGAGAGTGATATAGGTTACTTTTTACCGCGGGGGCGTGCCAAGAGACAAACCCAAGCAAACCGAGGGTGAATCGCTAGTTTTAAATAAAACTATGTTTTCTTTGTCTGTAACAACTATATAATAACTTTTAACCGTCTAAAACTTTAGTCTTTCTCGTGACCGACCGATTGCTGCAAAGCATTCGAAATGTCGGGAACCAAAAATAATTCCGAGGATAAATCCGAAAAGATAGTTTTATTTCAAATGCAAATCTGCATATACTTTGGATTACCAAAAGCTACATATAATGGCATACGTAAAATAAAACGAGGCCAACCTTTTAGGTGCATTGAACGTTATATGTTATGAAAAAATGTATGAGCATTATAATATTTTATATAAGCTCGTATATTTGTAAAGAAACCTTTATGGTGTTAGTCTGAATTAAAAATATAGCTAAGTTTTTTCAACAGATCGAGTAAATCCGATACAATAAACTCTGCGTCTAACTCTCTTTCTACTAATATAAACGCGAAAATTTGTACGGATGGATGTTTGTTACTCTTTCACGCAAAAACTAGTGAACGGATTTTGATGAAACCTTACAGTAATATAGGTTATACATCAGAGTAACATATAGGTTACAAAAAACCCCTACCGAAATTAATTGTCATTTAACAATTACACTGGCACGCGTGAAGCATTAAATCGAGTAATCATACGCCAAAATGCCTTACATCATTTTGGAAATCGTAAACTGCTGGACCGATATTACACGACGCTATAGACAGTCAGTAGAATGTTATAACACACAGACAAACAGACAGACATCGACGTCAAACTTATAACACCCCTCTTTTTGCGTCGAGGGTTAGTAATTTTTTTTAATATATTATCACATAATTGAACTAAAATGTTAGTTCTTATATAAAGCAATCGAATCTGTTAGCAGTTTCATAATATTACAAAAACAAATCAGTCCATTTTAACATTCCACTGTTTGGCACCAGTCAACAAGTCTCCTCTTGATGTAGGCAAAGTAAGCTATGTTTCTGCACACTGGCTAAATAAATGTAGGTGGGTGAACTTTACACGTGTAACCAAAACTATTGCAATCAATGGAATGTAGTGTTAATATTTGCAAACGTTTTTAGGCCTTTTAAACACGATCGCTGCGGCTGTGATTTTTCTATACTTTCCATTCCTGCGGTACAAGATCTATGCACCTGGTAATAAAACTTCCATTGTGGAGGCACAAGGCTTATAGACCCTGTAATATTTAAGAAACTTAAATCCTTTTTTTGGCTTCATGTAAAAATATATTTGATTTTTTTGCTTTGAATATTAATAATAATGAACTAATTGAACATACACCTGAAGCCGTTCGTTAACAACTTGTTTAGTTGAAAAATTATAGCTATTTTTAAAATACAGGGTTTATGCACCCTGTGCCGCACTGAATATGGGAAGTCTGGTGCGTATTTTAGGGATGTGAATTAAAAATATCGAGTCTTAATTAAGTTTTAATACAATGAAAAAAGAAAAAAACAAACATGAATTAATGTTTTTCAATAAAACAATAGTTTTTTTACATTGAACACATTCCGTTAATTTTCTTTTAACTTTATTGTCAGCTTGGCGGCTTGTTAAAAAGGTTCCGAGTTTCTCGTAGCATCCAACATAATTCCTCTTCTTAACACCTTTTATTAAATTGTGTTTCTCAATTTTTAGGTGAATTTGTGTTTCTCAATTTTTAGTGTTCTGAAAAGATAAATTTATCAATTTATATTTTAATTATATGTGTATATGTGTGCGTGGATTGGATGTGAATGTGTATGTGTGTGCATGCGTTTTCGTCTGCGTTGAAATTACCTGTATCATTGTCCTTTTTTGTAAAAGCTTTGATAATTTCCTCCACAAACTGTAGTTTTGGTAAACTTTACAGGGTTAGTTAGTACGGAACCCTAGATGCGCGTGTCCGAGTCGCACTTGACCGTTTTTGTAAACTTATTATAACAAAACATTACTTAATAATAAAACAGAGAACAAAACCCTGCCTACCCACGGGAAACGTAACTAGGTAAATAAAAAAAATAGTAATGATGACTCACCTATCTTTGATCAATCAATCTATGATTAGATTTAATATTAACCTCATCACTGTCCTCACAAACCCCGTAGATTATTTTTTTCGGCACCTTTTTGTTGGTCCTGACGCCATGTCATGCGTGCGTTTCTCGCGAATGCAAGCCAACACTAGCCGCGTGAAGCTAGCGCGAGGCGCGGTAACCTGGTACCGCGCGGGGTACAAGGTGCTTCGACCTGGTTTCGCACTGTGATGAAATTTTATTTCTTCTATGCGGTCCCAGGTTTATAAACCCGGTATTAAGGTAGGTACACCATTGGATTCTATTTAACAATACATCTTAGATATATAATCATCTCTATCCTACACCGAACCAAATTGAAGTTATGCCTTCCGCACGACAAGGAAGTCTATACTTTTCTTAGCCGCACTATAAGCGAGGCGGCATACAAGATGTTTACACCTGGTATCGCACTCAACGTGTTAAAATAGCAGCATTACCACTGCCATATATCTATACATACAATAAAATTGTAACTAAGCCGAATCTGTACATTGGATATTTTTTGGAAAATCTTATTGAAATAAACATTATTATCGATACAGAGGCCGAATCTATAGTTTTTAGAATTTTTGTATGTCTGTCTGTCTTTATGTCTGTCTGTTACCAACCAACCAACAAACCACTTTACAATAATGTTATTCGGGTCAACATATAGAATACTTTTTACCGCGGGAAAATATCTCATTTCCGAGAAAAAATACAAAAACTGCATTGTAAGAGTATACTAATATGTAAAATCTAAGAATTTGGTTATTGGTCATCTGAACGCGGGCGCAGCCGCGGGCAATGCTAGTGTATACATATTTTCTCGATTATAATTTATAGAGTAAAGCAGGAAATTCCCTAAATTTGTGGATTAAGAAAGAAAAATATAATATTATGTATTTCTTATAAGAATTTCAGATTACATAAGATTCAAACAAGACTGCAAAACTATGTATATTAATATTCTATTTGTAGGTATATATTATATGAAATAGAAATATAGCTATAGAAATATATTATATGTAGGTACATTATGGCAAAGAGGCACATCATATATATATATATATATATATATATATATATATATATATATTTAATAATTAAATTAAAAATATCATTTAAATAATTAAATATTAATATTATAAAATATTATTAAAATTAAACATTAAAATATTAATAAAATTAAACATTAAAGCAAATGAATTAAAATCTTAAGAAACAAAATATTGCATTAAATGGAAGTTAATATGAGTTCAAAATTTTATGATTTAAAATTTATATATAGACCGATGATGATGTTCTCCTGACCGATTCCGGCCACGGCGGCCAATCTCATTGAGACTAGCCAACTGCGCAGGAGATATTATAGCGCACAAGTGTACGCGCAGACACAAGTGCACTCTCTGTTCCTGTCACTCTCATACTCCGGTGGGATGACTAGTCGACACGACCATATAGACTATATATTATATGATATATAGCCTATAGCCTTCCTCAATTAACGGGTTATCTAATGCAAAAAGAAATTTTGAAATCGGCTTAATAGTTCCTGAGATTATCGCGTTCAAACAAACAAACTCTGCCTCTATAATATTAATATACATATGTAGATATACTATTGCAAAAATTTCTCAAATTAATTTCACATTTTAAAAATTAGCATTTTAAAATTGTAAACCATATTTTTGTTATACTCGGTGGTGTAGTGGTTAGCATGTACGGCTGCACACTCGGAGGTCCTGGGTTCGAGTCCCGGGTCGGGCCAAGTTTAGTTATTGAGTCTTTCTGTATAGTAAGTCTCAGTAACACCCCGGAGTTGGGAAGTCGGCGGTGTTTCACCCCCGTGCCTCGGAGAGCAAGTAAAGCCGTCGGTCCTGCGCCTTAACTCTTACTGGTGGTCGTATCGAGTGGTCGTCCCACCAGAGTATGAGAGTTACAGGAATAGAGAGTGCACTTGTGTCTGCGCGTACACTTGTGCACCATAATATCTCCTGCGCAGTTGGCTAGTCTCAATGAGATTGGCCGCCGTGGTCGGAATCGGCTAGGAAAACATCATCATCATCATACTTAAAACTCTAAAAACATTACCCTCTTCCTGCTGCAGTCGGCTAAAAATATGAAGTAGGTCGAAATTACACTTTAGACGCTGTAAAGCTAACTTCAATATGTTGTACCAGATGTTCGAAATATTTTCCTTCGCTTAGGTATTAATAAAGTTCCGTAAAGTTGAAAATGATGAGATTTTTATTCTAAAAAATAAATGTTTGTTAAAAATACTTTAATTTATTGCACCTAATGAGATTATTAAGCCAAAATGACAAGTACACACTATAGTATTTATTTTCAAAAAAGCTCGCCCAAAAGCCTGGCAGTGCTCGGGTTCGTCCCTAGTTACGTTTTAACGTTTACTATACATTTCTCATAGATGATATACTTTCCCGTTATGGTTTTTTCGTGATGCGGTGACATACAGATAGACAGACAGATAGAAAAACTCTAAAAACTGTAGATTCGGTCTCTGTATCGATAATAATGACTATTTCAATAAGATTTTCCCAAAAATATTTAATGTACAGATTCGACTCAAAATTTTATTATATGTATAGATATCTTTTATATAAAAAACATCACTAATACAAATCTATACTAGACAAAAGCAGTGTTAAATTTAATTTAATAAAACGCAAGCTTTGAGTACGAAAGCTCGTAGAGTACAACCTCAGAATTGTTCTTCAGCGAATGTAACATGGTTTCACTGATTGTCCTTAAATCAACGTTCTGTTGAATCTTTTTCTCTTTCGTTACTTATTTTCGTTTTTTTTTCAATATTCATATCTCGCCTGTTGTTGCTTTAATGCCAGTGCTAATTCGTTTTCCTTCAACACAGTAACAGTCCTGCTTTTGATCCTGGGTTAGATTGCCGGGTCGGGCCAAGTATAGTAATTGAATTTTTCCGTCCAGAAGTTGTCGGTAATAGCCCGAAATTGAATATTTCATTCTCATACCTCGGAGACCATGTAAAGTCATTGGACCTGTGACTCATGATCTCCCGACCATGACGAATTATCGTCCCACCGAGTATCAAATCCAATCAATCAGAGAGATTGGCAGCCGTGGCCGAAATCTATAAAGAGAATATTAAATTTAACCTATTTTTACTTATTTAAAAAGAAAAATCATGAAAATGAAACTGTCAAAGTATTAATTATTAACGAAAATAATATCTCCATTTTTGAAGTCTGTCTGAAATTTCTAAACTATTTTATAATTCCTAAATAAGCGTTTAAATTACGTAAGTATACTTTCATTTAAATTTAATACAATTTACTTTCATACCAAGCCATCTGTAATTAACTACTAATTACCCATTTACTCGTAAAGGAAATCGTTTTAAATCGCGCCTCTCTGTGATGGCTGCGCTTTATTTTGGTTTATATTGAACTAGCGACTCACCCTCGCTTCGCTTGGGTTCGTTCCTAGGTTGCTATCCCATACAAACTTTCACCCCCCCCCCCACTTTCATCCCCTTAAGGGATCATTTCCGTGATAAAAACTATCCTATGTCCTCGCAAGGGTCTCTTACAAAATTTCATCTAAATCGGTTCAGTAGTTTCGGAGCCTATTCAACACTAACAAATAAACAAAAAAACTTTTGTCCTCTTGATAATATGAAGAATAGAAGAATAGATATTGAACAAGAACAATTTTTTATTTATAAAATTATTTCTGTACTAATTTTATTAAGCTTTAAGACTGTTTAAATAATGTCTCTTGAACTTCCTGTCACTTTTAAAATAAACTTCTTGATGTTTTTTTTTCAAATTAATTGATGACAGTTTTAGCTCAGTTTGTAGTGACTCTACTTGATGTGCCACATACTCATTTGTGTGATGAGCACGATTGCTTGAATTCCAGTCTTGGGTGTTTATATTTAGAAAATGTATGTATTCAAAGTTACACATAAATATATGTGTAGTGTATCAACTATCTGGTATCCATAACACAAGCCTCGTAGCATACTATGGAACTAGATAATGCTGTGTGTTAATGTTCTAACATATTTATTTATATTGTCCGTGCCTTTTTTTGAGCTCTTCTTTTTTTGTCGTGATTAAGAATGTAAAAACATTCTCGCATCCCGTTTAAGATTTTGAAAGAAATTCAATTAAAGATTTAATCTAATGTCGGAAATGAGGTTTAAGAGTCCATTTAAATAAGGTTCCTTTTTGATGTTACAATATTGGAAAATAAATGTTAATGTTAAATGCTATGAGTACTATCGCAGCCATGATTTTTTTTTTACTCTTATGTCTTTTGTACCTAACAGATTACTGTAGATCATAGTCCATCTGTATACTAAGTAACAAACATACACACATTCACATTTACAACCTCTCTCCTATCTTGTTCTATATTATTTAGGTACTATAAATATACTAGAGAAAGACGTTTTATAAAGAGATAAAGCAATATATCTTTATGGCCACTTTATTGTATATAAAGCTTATAATCTGCAATGGTTAAAGTATTATTATCACAGAAACAGCAAAGTATGAAATTAAGTAATTCATGAAACATAATATAAAGGCGCATACAGACAAATATACAAATCGTAACTTTTTACAATACTTTAAACTATAAAATAAAATCTGTTAGTTACTTAATATACTGTCTGTTTGTTAATATGCTAATTTATTCTAAGGATTTTAATCGGGTTGGGGGAAGAGTTGTATAATTATTATTTAAATTCTCTACGGATTTCACGCTTGAAGGAGTCTGGTCCTTTGGGAAGCCTGCGTGGAGACACAGTTCAGACACGTAGAGGCCTTTTAAGAGAATCAAATTCATTAAACTTGACACATCAGCCAGGATCCATCTGTTAATAGCCCTTAAGGGATTTCCCAAAGATACCGCTAACTGGGTTTAGAAAGTATGGATAACTAAATCGAGTTATAGTCTAAAGGATTATTATTATTATGTTAAATATCTATAGAATATCTATATCAATATATAAAGAGGTAAAGTTTGTGAGTATGTGACGTTGTAGGGGGTAATCTTTGGATCTACTAAGCCGATTTCGATAAAATTTGGTAAAAAGATAGTTTGAGACTTTAGGAAGGACATAAGATAATTTTTATCCCGAAAATCTTCCCTTAAAGGGGAGAAAGTTTGTATCGGGAAGCAATCTAGGGACGAATCCGAGCGAAGCAAGGGTGAGTCGCTAGTATACATGTGTCTTTAGAATTCGTAAGCTCAAATTAGCCCGGATTTTTGAAAGGTTTACGAAAGGGCACAGATCTAATCGGAAGTATTTATCTATTCATTTTTCAAAAACGGATCTCAACGCCCATACAAACAGCTTTGTATGATTCGACAAACTTAAATTTGCCATCCATATAAATGAATTAAGTCGTATTTCTATATAAATAAAGAAATTAAATAACGATTACGAAAATACCGTTATAAATACGAAAAATTATATATGTTTATTACTTTTTTACGAACTTACTGAAAAGTCTGAACGGTTATGGATAAGTACACAGATAGACACGACCTGGAGTAACATATAAGATTCAATCAGACACTACTTATTTATATTATAATATTAGCGGCACACCCTCGCTTCGCTCGAATTCGTTGCTAGTGAAAAATATAAACAAACTTAGCTTACGGGAACCGTGTATTTTTCCGCAATAAAAAGTAGCTTATGTGCTATCCAGACTATAATCTATCTCTGTGCTAAGTTTTATCCAGATTCGTTCAGCCGTTCTGGTGTGATTAAGTAGCAAACATCCATCATACAAACTTTTGCATTTATATAGCAGTAACATTAAGTATCAATTAGACTTAGAAGCATTTAATCTATTTAAATAGGCACTCATCAAATACAAAAGAAAACATAAAGCCAATATATAGACTTCAGTGTAACAATACAATGAGAACAAAATGTTCGAAAGCGATTGAACAACAAAAACATGAAAATTCTGAATTTCAAAGAACACAATATCCCTCGAGTGTTTCGCAATTATACCAATCGTATAAGAAAACATCTCAAGAGATAAACTAGATAATAAAGATTATAATGAAAAGTTTTCTTCTAAAAAATATATTCGTTTGAAGTAATTTAATAATAAGGAAATTATTAATAATAATAAATTAATAGTAAAAATGCATTTTTTAAAAACAAACTATTACAGCTTTCTTGTCTTCTTTTTTAGCGCATAAAATAAAAGCTCGGTTTTAAAAATGTTAAAACTATTTATAAATAAACAAAATAAATATTTTGGGGCATTAACACACAGTACCATCTAGTTCCATGGTAAGCTACGAGGCTTGTGTTATGGATACCAGATAGTTGATTCACTACATATATATAACTTTAAATACATACATATTATAAATATAAACACCCATGACTAGAGTACAAACATTCAGGCTCATCACATAAATGAATGCCCCCAGCGGGGCTCGAACCCGCGACCACTGGCACAGCATGTATATAGATGATTTATAGATATTAATTTATTTATCTGTTTTTTTTTATTATTTAATTTACATGTCATGGTGTAGATGCATTATTAAACTCAACTAAATCATAATTGAATACGTATACCAAATTTTGTTTATGTGCCGTAGAGTGCTGAGGGGACCTCTCATACCTTCAGTGCAGAAGCTAAGTCATGGCTTTAGAACGGGCTAATATAATTGAATATGTATAAAAAATATCTTACGTATGCTGTTGACTGCTGAGGATATGTCTCATTTAAAGCCAACCATAGACGCAGCAGATTATTATTATCATGGTAGATTTTAGAACAGGTTATAGTAATTGAATGCGTATATAAAATTCCGTATATAAATTGATCGTTTAGAAGAATTTGGTCTATATTCTATACAGTGTACACAATACGTTAAATAATAGTTGTTGATTTCGTCTGATTGTCTGTATGTTTATTTGTCTGTATACCTGTTTGCATTACACGCAAAAAGTACTGAACGGATTTTAACTAAATTTTTGTAGCAATCATTTACTACTCGGGTCAACATTTAGGATAACTTTTGCTACAGTAAAATACCTCATTTTGGGGGTGGCCCAGGTCCAGCTGTGGATGTGTTTCAGCTGAGACAAATAGAACTTTTTCAGCCGACTCCACTCACTACTACCGTCAATGCTCAGCATCTTTCTGTATAAAAGCAAAAACCACATCTAAATTTGTTTAGTAGATTTGAGATTAGAGCGCACTTATGTAAGCGATTTCATTCTATACATATGTTTAAGGATTCCGTTTGCTAGAAGCTAATACTAATTTTAGATTAAAGCACTATATGGCTTATAATAACACCTGACGATATTTGATCATAATACATAATTTAGAACGTGAGATGACGTTACTATAGCTTCCTGAACATAAATTCCTAAAATATGTGGAAACTATTCGAAGTTCTCAGAAATACATCAAACTTCTTTAGTCTAAGTTATGTTATTTAGTTAAAACTTTTGGTGTTCCAAACCTTAGTATAGTACGCGATTGACTGCATCTTCTTTCTATCCTCCGCCGTGAGTTTATTCCCGCATGAAGTAAATATATTTTTTATCACTGGCTGCTCGTCCTGCAATTGAACAACTATAAAAAATTGGAAAATTTGTTAGTATGATTATTTATATTTATGTAATATGTATGTGTATACGTTTGCTACTTCTAAGGACATTCAAACATAAACTTTTGCGTTTACCATTGTGTGATTATTAAATTTCAACGTGTTTTAAATAATATTTAGAAAATATCGAAAAAGATATAAAAATTGCGTTTTTTCAAAAGACACCTATATAGATAAACTTAAATAATACATTTATACATTTATTTCATGTGTTTACACATGTTTATTTAGTAAATAAATAAATATGTTGAGACATAAGCTACGAGGCCTGTGTCATGGATACCAGACAGTTGATAGACTACACATATATAACTTTAAATACATACATAGTATAAATATAAACACCGACGAATGGAGTACAAGCGTTCGTGTTCATCATACAAATGAATGCCTCTAGCAGGTACTCGAGCCCGCGACCGCTGGCACAGCAAGTAGGATCACTACAAACTGAGCCAAACGTGACGTCGTTAATATTATTATATAGATTTTGGTTCAACGCCCTTACTTATATCAGCTTTGGATTTTGGAAGTCCTTGCGTGCGATTCTCAGATTTCTAATATAGGCTTAAATGTCTTTTACAAAGAATTTCCTTTATGTAATATTACACTGTTGTAACATATTATTTTGCATTTTTTATACCAATTATTTTATTGTATTTGTTATTATTCTTTGTTCTTTTCGCTTAAGTTATTTTTTCTGTTTCTTGTATATCAAATAACGCTTATCTATACATATAATAAAATTCCAACTGAGTCATATCTGTACATTAAATATATTTTTGAAAAATCTTGTTAAAATAGTCATTATTATCGATACAGGGGCCGAATCTATAATTTGTAGTAGTAGAATTTTGTCGGTCTGTCTGTGACCGCATCACGGAAAAACCACTGGAGGGATTTTGATGAAATTAAGTATAATTATAGCAGGTCATCCGGGTTTCTCAGAGAAGAGATATTTTTCCGCAATAAAAAGTATCTTATAAATTGATTCGGGTAACTAGCTATCATCATACCCAATTTCATCAAAATCTGTCTAGTAGTTTATTCGTGATGACAGACAGACAAAAATTTTACTACAAAAATTATAGATTCGGTCTCTGTATCGATAATAATGACTATTTGAACAAGATTTTTCAAAAAAATATTTAATGTACAGATTCGGCTTAGTTA
This sequence comes from Brenthis ino, assembly GCA_921882275.1. NCBI lineage: Eukaryota > Metazoa > Arthropoda > Insecta > Lepidoptera > Nymphalidae > Brenthis > Brenthis ino. The sequence continues at coordinate 14,597,366 of OV170222.1, forward strand.
CAATTTTATTATATGTATAGATGTGGCCATAAAAATATATTTTTACCTTATTACAAATTACCTCAATTTACAAAGACTCGATGGCGATAACGCATACCCTCTTCATTCTCAGTTGGATAATCTGGAACATAATAAATCTTGTCCTTTTCCGCTCTACTGATGACAAATTATTAATTTCTTTAAACAAAATGAGACTCTGTACCTTTTTATTAAGGCACAATATAGTGCGGCTAACAAAAGCAAATTTTGCTAATTTTTTCTTTGTGAACCCTTAAAAAGTAATTTCACGGTCACAGTCGATAGCAGCTGTTTGCCGACTTTGTTAATGATTTCTATTGTCTTCTTTGATGAGATACTGGATTTACTCAGTAGTCAACTCTTTTACCCCCAGTTATTTTATAAAGTTAAATAGAGGAATAAGACGTCCAGGACAGCAAGTAGGGTCACTACAGACAGAGCCAAACGTGTTGTATATATATTATTATATAGACGATACGTTTGACAGCTTATAGCTAACTAGCAACACACGAACCTCATCCCTAGGTTAATTCCCCATATAAACTTTCATCCCCATTTTCACCCCGTAAGGGATGATTTCCGAGATAAAAAGTATCCTATGTCCTTTATAGGGTCTCAAACTATCGTCTTGCCAAATTTCATCTAAATCGGTTCAGTAGATCCAGAGATTACCCCATACAGCGTCACAAACTCACAATTCACAAACTCACAAACTTTACCTCTTTATAATATTAAGTATAGATATGTCACCTCATGAAATATGGCCAACCGGTCTAGAAAGCCTGAAGAGATCTCCATAATGTAACAACTGCAGTACAATCAATAAACTAATTATAACAATAAATATAATATTAGCAAGTTTGAAAATGTTTCGTTCACATTATGTAACAAAACGTATTAGCAAATTGAACATATTTTATTGGCCTTATAAGTTAAACAATGCCCTTGGCTTTAATGCGATTAAGCCTAATTTGTTCCCCATTCGATGTTAATTCCATTTGTTTTTGTGACTTCAGTATATTTTATTTAAGTTTTAGGTTATTTATACAAACATTACAAGTTTTTTTTTTTAAATACAGCTCCTACTTGTAATTTCGCATGCGTATATAATCATTTATATTCCACCCATTGCTCATTATTGAATCTTACTAAATCTATAATAAAAAAATGTCTAACTTTTTCCAAAGCAAAAATATTGGTAATACTATAATCTATAGCTACTACACAAGAAAAAAGTAAGGATAAGTGCGAGTCTGACTCACACACCGAGGGTTCCGTAGCATGAAACATTGAAATAAGTTTTTTTTGTGATGTAATTAATTTACGGATTTCGGATTTTTTGATTTGTGTTTGATAATAATTTCAACTTGATACCTCCAAAAATTTCTGATAAAAAGGGTTTCTTGACAGACGGACGGACAACAAAGAGATCCGAAGAGAAAGAGAAAGAGAGAGAGAGAGAGAGAGAGATATAAGGGTTCCTTTAATTTTTCGCGCTCCGTATTATTATATAATACACACACTACGGGCAGACTGGCCGTGACCACGACTGGTCCAAACATCGGAATAAGATATTTAGCCACATACGAATTAACGCTTTTAAGTTCCGTAGTGTGCATTATCCCTTTTTTCCTCTTAACGAAACCATAAAAAGTAAAAAAAACATTATCTGACAAACAGAGGAGAAAAAAATACTGAACTGTTTATTGTTTGCCTATTTATATATAGATTCCTAATTCTTTATATGATCCAGCCATCTTTAGATCCTATACTGAATAGATTTTAATTACCTTCCTGCTCGTTATCAGGGCTTTCTGACATTAAAGCGATCAGACTACCAGTTAGTTTATGGAGTATTATCAGCGGTCTTCATGTTATATAACTAAAATAGTTGGACAACCGCAAGATACAACAATCATCAATTAAATTATATATCAAAATACTTTTTTATATGTAAGAATGGAAAAAATATATACAGAAGATAGAATAGAGAGAAATGTAAAGTAATTTCCACACAACTTATTATTAAATCACAAGTTTCTACAAGTTGTTATTATTTATACAGTAAATCATTGGGCATTAATTTATTTAATTTCTATATGAAATGTTAAAATTTCTTTTAAAAGTTTATTTAAAATATATTTTGAATTAGTTTTTCAGTGAAATCCATTTAAATATACTTCCAATGAAGATCAAAAGTATTAATAGATTTACTAAAGAAAATATAAAAGTCACTTACATAGTAACAGGTAACTTTTCTGTGGCTGAGGTTAATCTAATTTATACTTCGTGAAATATATACGTCTAAAAGACGAAAAAGTTACGCCAAAGTGGCTTACCGAATACTTGGATAAACTCGAATTTTGCTAAAGAAAACTTTATATATTTTGATTGTGATACATTAAATGGTATAACTCCTTATCTCTACTGGTAACAGCAGAGCTAGCTCGTTTTCGTTCAAAGATTCGGCATTACCATTCAGCGGGAGAACGTCTAGTATTCTTGCCCCTATTCCACGCGGACATGACTTGTACAGTAATATAATTAAGGGTATATTTGTTTTGTATATATAATTAAGTATATTTGTAATTTCCTTTATTATAGATAAACTATAATCGAAAATCTATTCCTATATTCCGCATTTATGAGACATTAAAAGAAAGCAGACTACAATCATAAATGCTAAAGCTTATGTGTTTGTATGTTTGATACCTACAGGATGAAACGACTGAACAGATTTAGATGTAAATTACATTCAGAGCTGGGCATAAGCTGGGAGACTGTTACGCTCGTAGGGACCCAACCGAAGCAAAGGCAAGTTGCTAGTTACGCATAAAAATTCAACTGAAAGTAAATTTTCTACTGAACTCCGCTAACTCGATTTAGATTACATTATCTTTGTTCAGAGTTTGGCTATTTCGTAAGGCGAATTTGAAAGCCGAAGGCGAAAATATATTACTACATCATGCCCTCACATCCTATCCCTTATCTTATCTCTACATTTATTTCAAGTAGTAACGTGTAATTAAAACTTTTGATATCGAAGGTAGAAGCTACAGCCAGTAACATAGACTATTTAACAAGAATGGTTAACTTTTAATTACAACTTCTGGTGTTCAGGTTCTGGTCAAAATTGGACTAAAATAATTTTCTTTATTGATAACACTAACGCTTCACAATAGTAAATACAAAAGGAGAAAAAGGTACAGAACTTTGCCTTTATCTATTTATATTTAAAAAAATTGTACAACCATGCAACCTTTCCGAACATTCATATAATTTTCAACTGCACTTAGACAATATAAAGATAAAAACCTAAACGTATTATTTACTCATACTTCGTAGGTCATGGGTTCAGTTTTATATGAAATGACCTTTAACAAAAACCTACCGAAATTCAAACTCACTCGATCGTAAAAAGTAAGAAATAATAATAAATTTTGTAAATTACTAATTGTACCTACTTGTTATTCTTATCGAGTTAGTAGGATTTACAAGTTTAATCTCGAAAAAGCACGTAATTATAAAAACTCGTGTTTATAACTGAAGCTTAAATCAGAATCATAACAACGAAGTCAAGGTTACCAGTCAAGGGCATAGCGTGCGAGGTCGCTTGTTCCTGCTAACTATTTTAGTTACACTATAAATAAACCTAGTAAAAGTATTTTATTTAAAAATGTTTACATAATACTTTCTTAGATTTACGCGAATATTTGACATTTTAAATAAAACTATCTTTTCGGATTATTTTACAAAAATTGTGGGTAGGCAGTGTCTGTAACCAGTACATAACGCTTTTGAGATGTTTAAAACTTCTCTCCCGTGACCATGATTGCTGTAAAGCATTCGAAACGTCAGGAACCAAAACTCTCAATAAATCCGCGAAATAATCCGAAAAGAAAATTATATATATATATAATTATTGTATTTATTGTTATTAATTTATTATATTTATATATATATATATATATATATATATAGTTAGCTAGTGCTAGCTTTTTCGTCAAATCCACTTGCATATTAGGACAATAAAAAAAAACGATCTGTTCCTGTCAACTAAATCTCTCAAGCTCCTCAATCACGCCGGGTTAAATTCGGTACGCTTTAGTCAAAATTGGCAACTTCCTCTACCATGATTGCCATACATTCGTATGGAGTCGGTTCATAATGTTTGAGGTTTATGTATTGAGAAAACCCTAAATGTTACAATTATTAGCCCGATATTTTTTTAATAACTTTTTGTCTAATTGAAATGGGACTGGGACTTTTCATGTGACATATCTACCGCATATCCGATGAAATGTGGGCTAAGTTCACCACGTTTTGGACGCAACAAAACGTCAAAAGACATTACCGTAGACCTAGACGTAGGTGGATGGATGACCTAGATGCCTTTACATAGGCTTTGTCCAGCTATGGGACACTAAGAGAGCAGTCTTTGATTAGCAACGGGACAATAACGGCTAAAAAAAATATATCATGTCCAACAACCCACACTTGGCCAGAGTAGTGGAATATGGCTTAACCCTCGTAATCTTCAATTTAATAGGGTCCATGCGCAGTGGGACCTTAAAAAGGGCTACATAAGAAACTCATAAACGTAACCTCTTTTATTATATTAGTGTCGATTGGATAAATAAAACATTTTACTGTTTCGTGTATGTTTTTCATGTTAGATTACGTGAACCTGTGCGTCGAAGCGAAATTATTCCTTCACATGAACCAAATTTCAGTAAGCACGTCTATATTTTATTTTTATATTTCCAGTATGTGCCAGTAATAAGTTAAAGCCACAAATCTCTTGTACCGTTGAGTGAAATATTTTTACAGTTATTAGAAATCGCATTTCTGAGTTTGTCGTTTTTGGAACACAAAATCTAAATTTGAACATACTTAATATTTAAATAATTTTCGTTGTAATATTGCTGTTCCTATCAATTTTGTCACTGTCATTCTTTATCATCTCTATAAGGAAGAAATACAAAAAATTTGTATTATGAGTCACAAAAAGTAACAATTTGTATTTTTTAAAGTTTCAAATTATTAAATAACGCTAATATTAAACACAAAAGGTCCAATCTAAAGTCTGGTTCATTATTCATCTAAGTTATGCTACAATCATGCCAGATATTAAGTAGCCTTTCGGGCGCTTTATTATAAATATGCTAGATGGAATGACATCTCAAGGTCTCAAACTTTAATATGAAGATAACTTATAATTGTTTTAGGAAGATACCTGTAGAGCCTTTAATTATATCAACAAAATTTATACCATTATATAAAACTGAAAAGTTTGTTTGTTTGTTTGTATGTGCTAATCTCTGGACCTTATGGTCTGATTTGAAACAATACAAGAGCGGAGTAGTTGTACAAAATTAAACAACGTGGGCGGAGTCGGGAAAAAAACTAGCGTAACTTAGCGTAGTTACCTAATTAGTTTGATATTACTACATTTTTTCCTATTCATCTCATATTATGTCGTGGTCGAGTTGATTGTTTACTCTGAAGACAAAGGCCAAGGAAATGTTTTTTTTTTAAATATGTTGTCTCCGGTACTTAAAATCAGATTTGACAAGTATGGCAAACAAAAACTATAGAGCATAAAATTATCTACAAATTTCGGCCTCAAACGTGATCGTATGACCAACTTCTTGTGATAAAGCGTAAAAAATGGTTAGCGCTTAATCTTATGTATAGTAAATTTAGATTTTAGATCTACTATGTAAATCTATAAATTAGTGTTCGCATAGTGGATGAAATTCGAATAGAATCTACCTACTATAATCTACCAAAATTTATTTGTTAATAACACTAAAGCTCATCTCAATAGGTATTAAACAAAAAAAAAAGAAAATCGGTTGACAAAATTATTGATTTATGTATTTATTTACACGAAAGGAAATACATTAAAATAACAAAAACACTTAATAATATAAACAAAAATAAAATGGCAGTGGTAGCCCAGTGGCAACGCGCTTACTTGGGAAACCGAGTGAAGCGGGTTCAAATCCCGGGTCTCGCACCTCTGATATTTTCATGTGCGAATCATTTCCAACATGATTACCACGGTTATGCCTTACGGTGAAGGAAAACATCGTGAGGAAACCTACATATCTAAGAGAACTTAGTAAGACATGTGTAGTCCGCCAATCCGCATTTGGCCAGCGTGGTGGACTATGGCTTGATCCCCCTCGCATTGAAGGGAAGCCCGTGCCCAGCAGTGGGACGTTAAAAGGGGCTGAATACATACTTAAACAAAACAAATGTACACTTCATTATTACTTTAGAAGTCATGTCCACGTGGAATAGCGGCAAGAATGCTTATCGTTCCATGCTTAATCCTGAATCCCCCACTAAATGGCAATGCCGATTCTTTGGTGAAAACGAGTCAGCTCTCCTGTAACTACTTAGTAGAGGTGATAAGACGAGGTATTATTTTAGGAAGTGTTTAGCACTTTAACTCCATCGACCAAGGGTTTCTGCAGCAAAGGTATTAAATTATTTAAATTATTCAAAAAGACCTTTGCTAATGTTACTTAAATGTCGGAATATTTCTTGGAATATACTCAATCATCGTAAAATATCTGAATACCTTTTTTTAATTTTAATTCAGATTTTTGGTAGTACGCAGTAAAATTGTAACTTTAAAGTAATAGTAATTTTAATTTCAAATGTTTTAGCTTTTTTGTATTTGTAAGAGCTTTATAGCAGAGTGGATAAAGTTTTACTAACCGGCTTTGAAATGAGATAAACTTTTCAATATTACTGAACAAGCTAAAATATATTACAGCGAGCAATATTTTCTTTGACGTCTTACTTATATATACGTTTGAACGATGGTCATTTTATTCACGCAATCATAAATAAAGGCATTTCTTAGCATAGAAATAATTTGTATATATGTGAGTAGCACAAAAATATTTTATCTTCTGCTACATGAACAGATATTTACATACTAGTATATGTTCTACAATAGCAATAGCTATTACAAAACTAAAAAATGTGCGGAACGGAAAGTTCACTGTCTCGTGGTCAGAACATGTCACTTCCAACCGTATTTTTTTTAATTTTATAAAATTACTCTCATAATCTCGTAGATCGTTGTGTGATGTAAGACAGTCTATAAACTACCTCAATAAATCTCATTATGTATTATTATAAATGACCAACTTACTTACATATTATGTGTTTGTAATCTATACATATAATTAAATTCTAACTGAGTCGAATATGTACATTCAATATTTTTTTGAAAAATCTTAGTGTACCTAATAGTCATTATTGTCGATACAGAGGCTGAATCTAGTTTTTAGACTTTTTGTATGTCTGTCTGTCTGGCAACGCGTCACGTGAAAACCACTGAAAAAATTTTGATGGGTGTGATGATAGCCGGTTATCCGGGTCAACGTATAGAATACTTTTTACTGCGGAAATATATCTCATCTCTGAGAAATCTATAAAAAACGTTAATTCGTAGCGCTAGTATAAATATATAAATGCGAAAGTTTACTTAATTAAGTTTACTTACTTAAGTTTAACATTAAATGTGGTCCCATATAAATCTTAAAAGATTATTTTAAATTGAGTTTAAAGTGAGTGTATGGTTAAATAGAAATTATTTGTAAACAAAGACATACATATTTTAAAGTTTATTTAAAGCTGACCTAAAGTATGCCTGGAAGAAATCGCTATATTAGCGAATTCTTTTTTATTAGTTTATATTATATAGAGTATTTCTTTTTATAGGATTGATATCACACGTCTTTGATCTTACCGACTCACGTGTATGGGCTCAAGTAGTTTTAGTTAGCGTTTAATTAATCTCCAGGCATATGTTTGACATTGAGTGAGCACTGCAGCACTTAACTATTTTGGTGTAGATTAATGCAATCTATCTAAGTACTGAACAAGTTACTATATTTTATTATTATTTTGTAAGGATATATTCGTTATTTTATTATTATGGCAATGACATAGGTAATTAATGAGTATTAAACTTTATCGAAATTCATACAGCCACTTCGGCGGCGCCGGCGTGTCCGCGGTCGTGGAGGGACTAAATGGTTGACATAAATAGGTTTACCAATATTCATTGCGTATAAAAAAACAGGATTCTTCTGCAAACAATTTCGTCTCGTAGTGGAGTGTGTAACGTCTTTACACCAAAAATAATAATTAAACTTGCGAGTCTGAAGCAATCATAGTGGAAGTATAACGAGTAATAGGAAATAGTGCTTAGACTGAGCTAGACACTGAGACTTGCCTAACCGTAGAGTTCGTGAACTGCCAAAAGTAATTCTCCGGAACCGAAGGCAATAAAACACCTATAGTGCGAAAGACGTGCTTTAATTCCGATCCCAGAACTCATATATCGTAACAATATATGCGAATATTTTTTGTACAAGAAATGTATATAAAAATGTATAATACCTATGTAACGCAATCAATTTAGCTTTCTTTCTAGAGACATTATTTCAAAGAAAAGATATAATAAGAACGAAACGAATACAAAGAAAGTGATACGATTATAATGAAATTGGGGTGTGATAAGCGTTGATGACGCAAGATATATTATTATTATATTAAGATATTTTATATTTCTATATATTTTTTGGCATTATAGTATATTCCTTAAATCTTTTTCTATTTTACAGCATTCATCTATCCATACATAAATAAAACAGTTAGCGAAATAGTAGGGGAGCCCAAGAGGGGATTTTCGCAGTTACTCCAGCGTGGCAGATTAACATAAGGGGGTATACCTTGCACTCTGTTTAGTACCTTTACTTTATTTTTTTATTTATTTATTAAGATTCACCAGTGGTAATTACATTATTACAGTAAAAAATTATGCTATTTTACAAAGTTCTTATTGCTAAATGCATTACCTTTTAAGGTGAATACCGCATGCAAAAATAGGCGTGAATAGTTTTATAAAAAAACAACAATTCTATGACCTTAAGAAATTAAATAAAACAAGTAAATTAAACCAATAAACAAATCTACCACATAAATCGACATATAATTAACAAATCAAGAATATTAATTATTTATTTAGAATATATATTTTTACATCTTTGCGAAACTTTGGCAGCGAGTCTCTGAATAGGTCCAAGCATTTATAATCGTTTATAATTTTACATAATCGCGACACGGGTGAATTGTTCCCCAAAATAGTTCTACGAGAAGGCTTTTCAAATAAGTTCACGGGCTTACGTGGGCATCTAGGGATTCTAAAATTAAACAAAGACACAAGAAACGGGTTGTCATAAACGCTATTAATACTTTTGTATAAGAAATGTAGATCCAGTATGTCCCTTCGGTCTTCCAGAGTTTGCATATTAAAATATGTAAGTCTCTCGGTATATGTTGCGAGTGATCTAGATTTACCAACGGAGAAAGCTAAGTGGTAAAGAAAACGCTTCTGAATTCTTTCAATTCTGAGACCAAAATATAAGTCCTCTATATAAGTATGTATTTAAAGTTATATATGTGTAGTGTATCAACTATCCGGTATCCATAACACGAGCCACGTAGCCTCGTAGCTTACTATAGAACTAGATGGTGCTGTGTGTTAATGTACCAACATATTTTTTATATTTTTTATTTTATTTAAAAAGAATATGATATATTAAAAATAAAACTAATAATTCTATATATATATATATATATATATATATATATATATATATATATATATATAATATATATATATGTATGTATATATATCCGATTCTCCATAACATATAAAAATAAGAGAACAAATTATTTGCTGACATAAATCACTTATTCTGAAGTAGGCTAAATCGGTCAACATCACTTTTCACTGAAGTTTCGGCTGTCAGAACCGTTATATCAGTTTACTACAAAGTCGATTTATTGAACATATTACCTATATATATATACATATGTCGAGTGGAAATTGAAGGCGCCGTGCCAAGTGTTAAGATAATGACGGTCATACGAAAAAAGCAATAAGTGTTCATTTACAACGTGTAATTTGTTTCTATATAATATCATTTTTATTGTATACTAGCGGCTCACCTTCGCTTCCCTCGGGTTCACATCTAGAAAAGCAAAAACAAACCTATCCCACGGGAACCGTTCATTTTTCCGGCACAAAAACAAGCACATGTGTTCTTCCAGGCTATAATCTATCTCAGTGCCAAATTTCATCAAGAGTAACAAATATCCAAACATACTCGTACTTACAAACTTTCACATTTATAATATTAAATACAGATACGGACTAACGACTCACCCTCGCTTCGCTCGGTTTCACATAACTTTTTTATTTATTAACCGATTGAAATAAAACAAATATTAAATGTAAGATTACCATAATATATTAGTGAAAACCGCACCCAAGTTGGTTAAACCGTTTCTGACATTAGCGCGCACTAACACACGGACAAACAGACAAGAATTCTAAAAATCATTGTTTTGGGTTCTATCGCGTTAATAAAGGCCAAATAGAAACGAACAGTAACACTTTTATTATATATTCTATTCTATTACTAGCTCATATTTATTTGGTTCTTTTATATACATAAAACATATATATTGTTCTATTTAGTTAATTATTTCAGTATAAAGTCGCAATCATTTTTCTCACCCTTTTTATAGTCACTAGTTTTTGCACGTGTCAAGTATTAAGAAAATCATAATATGATAAATAAAAAATCGGACAATTGCGAGTCTGAATCGCACATCAAGGGTTCCATAGCATTAAACATTAAAATAAGTTTATAATTTTTAACTTTTATTTAACATCCTACTAATATTACAATTAAATATAAAAAATTGGATGGTATGTGAGTTTGTGTACCAATTGGTTAAGATTTCACGATGTGACGTATTTTACAAAATCTGAGAAATGCGAGTCTGACTCACACATTGAGAGTTGTTTAGTAGTTTTTTGTGATATAACTAGAAAACAGTTTTCGAGTTTTTACCTTTACTTGTACTATACATACATACATTGCCTCTTACCAAATTTCATGATTTTAGTTCAACAAGAAGTAGGTACTCTATAGGTTCTGATTCAATTACGAGTGTTTTAAATATGGGATCTAAACGGCCGTATCTTTTGATTGCGTTGACTTAGAAGTTTGATTTTCGCACAGCTCTAGGGAACTACAAATTTGTGTATTTGATATTAATTTCAACTATGTACTACCACGCGTTCCTGAGAAACAGAGTCTTGAGGTAGCTTTTAAGGTACGAAACCCTCTTGTTGAAAATGACGCACATAAAAGTATTAGAGAATCGAGAGAGAGAATTTAATGTTTGAATCAAATTATTACGTCGACAATAGAAAAATGTACTAAATTAAATTCACCGGCTGAAGATTCATCGCTTACAAAAGGTAGAAAATGAAAAAGAGAAATAAAAATTGTAAGAAAGTTTGTCATTTGTAGAGTTAGATATATGATTTTCCCTATAGTGCCGGCAGGGAATCCCATGGGCCTTACTGCGTGGTCGAAAGAATTATACACAACACATATCATCTGAAGTAACCTTTGAGTTGGCACAGTTGAAAGAATAAGAATAAATTTTGTGCAAAACATGTTTGCCTACTTACTTGTAACTTTTATTTATTATCGATACTAGCAGAACCCGCGACTTCGCTTGCGCTAAAACTACAAATAAATCCATATCTAAAAAGGTATATATAATCTAAAAAGGTAGGTTATATCATACAAACTTTCACCCCCTATTTTATCTCCTTATTTCGAAAAATGCTTAAACACTTATTTATTTAATTGTATTGAAAAGTATTAATACCAAGTTTCAAGTAATTCTGATCATAAATATTTTTTGGGTTGTGTTATAACGTGTTTTCTTGTGGGAATGAGATAATCTCCCGTAGTAAAAAGTAGCCTATATCACTCTCCAGTACCAACTATCTCCACACAAAAAATCACGCCAATCCGTCACTATATTTCGACGTAAAAGAAGGACAAGCAAGCAAACAAACACACTTTCACTCTTATAATATTAGTATGGATACATAAGAAAAGTCGGGTTTGTTACAACACTTTATTGGATTTGTCTTTACCCCGAATAGCAGAATAACTATTAAGACACCAGAAAAATTCACGAAAATAAAACACATTTGAAAAAAAACCTATTCAATACTAAGCGTCAAAACGTACCTTGGGACGAACCTGAGCGAAGCGAGGGTGAATCGCTAGTCTATATATAAATAGGAAAAAACAAAACACTTCAGAACCTTTTTCTCCTCTGTTAGTCTATCGATTTTTTGTTTAGTATTGACGAGGTTTAGTTTAATCAATAAAAAAAATTATAGTAGTCGGATTTTGATCACTGGACGAATACTATGTTGTACTAAAACTGGAATTGAATGAATTTAAAATATCTCATTCTTTGGAATCAACAATTTAAATGAGAGAATCAAAATTTTAAACGAGTTATTATTTTTACATACATTCATATCGTAAAAAGTTATTTTAAGGGTTTTGTACTTAAGGTGTAACCTAAAGTTTTTTAACTTTATTAAGAAGCCGTATGAAATTTTGTGAAGAATATCCGACACTGGCGACCTTAGTGGATTTATAGTAGTAGCCTATACACTACATCAATTCATAGTCTATCTGTCTACAAAAGGGTAAAAAACATACAAACAAACTTTCGCACTAATAGCTGTAGTTCATTCAATGCATGTACTCAAACAAGAGCAAGAGGGTATGAATCCATCTAAGAACCATGATTTTAAGGTTTTTTCGTTTTAGCTCTCAAGTGAACTTTAACCCCGCCCACGTATTGGAAACACGTTCGAGTAAATTACAACAACAAATATTAACGAAATCGTGTTAGTTAATTATCGAAGTTGTTTAAATCTTTTAATACACAATTTTAGTGAAATTCGTGAGAATAAGGGCCGATTCACACTATAGTGTTAATCACAGTCCGTTCTCGATCCGATATCGGTCTGGTAAAGTTTATATACAAGAAACGTTACTGGAGTGAGATTCGACCGGAACGTGACTCTTACTGATAGTGTAAACGCACTACTAGTTGTTTGTATAACAATACTTTACCAGACCGATATCTGACCGTGTGCGAACCGTAATCGGCACTATAGTGTGGATCTGTCCTAAAACGGTAAATAATGAAAAAGCAAATGTCTATAAGCTACAAAAGTCATATCATCAAGCAGATCGTTCGCTCGATTGTCCCTCTTTTCTATAAAAAAAGGAAAAACAATACAATTTATATAGTGCATATATTAAAGGAATATATCCAGAGTAACTATCTACTTTTTCTGAATAGCTTAGATTAATTAAAAATCTTCGACGTGGGAACTAATAGTTCATTATGAATCTAAAGAGCCCTTTGGACTAGTAATGAACGGAAAAGGTTTAGAATTAGAACTGGCATTTAGCATTAGGGATGTAAAAAAATAGAGCGCTCTATGTCATATATATGTAAAATAGTGAAGATATATTTTAAAAGAAATTGCGATATTCTGTGATTTCATAGTAATTCTCGTACTGAGCTTCAATGACTTATTAATTTGAAAGTTTTTATGTAAGTATGCGTGTATATTTGTTTATCTTACGTCTAAAACGGCTGGGCGGATTTGGATAAAATCTGTACTAATATTGGAAAGAGGCAGATATGCAGTTTCTTTGTTCGTGTGAACGCGCTAATCTCAGGAACTACGCATCCGATTTGTTTTTTTTTCTTTAGATACCCCGTTTATTGAAAAAGGTAATACATGTATAGTCTGTGTGTTCGATACTAACTGTTAAAACGTACCTAGGGACGAACCCGAGCGAAGCGAGGAGGAGTTGCTAGTTTAGTATATAGATATATTAATACATAGTCTTATGACGGAGTAACAGATAAGTTATAAAAAATCTTATATCTAGTAAAATGTCATAAATTATACTAATATTATAAAGAAGCAGAGTTTGTTTGTTCAAACGCGCTAATCTCAGGAACTACTAAACCGATTTTAAAAATTAATTTTGCTTAGATAGCCCGTTTATTGAGGAATATAATATATAGTCCATATATTCCATACTAACATTTAAAACGCACTGAGTTTTTATTTAAAAAAAATATTTAATCACAAATAAATAATCCTAGAAAATTCTCCCCTTCTAGTAAGTAAAAAACGCTTCTCTAGACATAATTAGTATTGAAATGGAACGCGTACAACCGTTTGAAATGATGCTCTCTTTTGTGCCGGATCGTAATGAGACATACTTTTGGATTATTGTAAGCACATTTTCTCAATATACGTTTAACAAAAATATATTTTTTGGCGGATAAGTTATATTAGAATTTTAGATTTTACAGTATTATTAGTCAATTTCCTAGTCCCTAGGTGCCTAATAGTAGCTTATGTGGTACTCCAGGTAATCTATCTGTGTACTATAATTTCATGCAAATCCGTTCAGCCGTTTCTTGAAGTTGTAGCGTTTATACTCAGGTTCCTACTTACGTTAGGAAAGGTAGGGCCTACTCAGTGGAACATTTTGTACATATATACTTACTTATACTTCAAATTACTGTTGCGTGCGTTATATGCTAAAATAAGCAAATAATAATATGATAGACTAATAAAACCGATGGCCATGCAATCAAGGTTAAAAAATACGCACGGCATTTGAATTGGATTATATCATTACATTATTATCATAAAAAAAGCAGTGGTAGCCCAGTGGTAGCGCGCTCGCTTAGGGAACTGAGTGAAGTGGGTTCGAATTTCGGGCCTCGCACCTCTGATATTTTCATGTGCGAATCGTTTCCTACATGATAACCACCTGTCTAACGGTGAAGGAAAACATTTTGAGGAAACCTGCATGTCTGAGAGAATCTAGCAAGTTTTCGAAAAACATGTGAAGTCCGCCCTGCACTCGGCCAGCGTGGTGGACTATGGCCCGAAGGGAGGGCCGTACTGAAGGCAGGCCCCGTGCCCAGCAGTGGGACGTTCAAAAAGGTTGAATATAGTTACTTACGATTTATACTCGCTTCGTTCGCGCTGCGTCTCTAGATGTATTTTATGTTTATAATCTAAACTAATATCATAAAGCGGAAAGATTAGATTTTTTGTTTGTTTGTTTGTACCGAATAAGCTTCGAAACTACTGATCTGATTTAGATGAAATTTGGTAAGATTTTTTTTAGTATCTCTCCTATTCTAAACATAAATTGAACTTCATAAAAAATACTGATAACCTACAGAAGTTTTACTTCATGGTACACAAAACAAATAGATACACGCACTCTTTCATTTTGAAGTGAAACTTCTTTAGTTAGAATCGTTGTGATTAGAAACTCGACGGGACCAAAATGCAACTCGAGAAAGAGACAACACACATAAATATATAGGATTAAGCCGGCGAGAGAATGAGATAGAATAAATTACACAGGAAGTGAAAAATAATACTGAATAACATGTTATGTAATATATATTAAGTACAATGTAAAATAACTTTTAAACTTGGTGAAAAAAACCTAAGCCTTATAATAATTTTAAGGTTCAGTTTTTTTTACTAGGGAGGTGGCCCACTTTGGTGGCCGGTGGGAGGTGGCCCTCTTCGGAGGGCGGTGTAGCATGCGGGTTGCTCCTGGTACTTCTCTGATAGCAGAGTGGACCTTGGAGCAACCCCGTGGTTGTTGTGGTCTGCTTCGGTAGACCTGCCGTCGGGGCGTCGTAGTTGAATGCGTAAGCGATCCTGCGACGCCCCATTAAGACGGGGGAAGGCTTTGTTGGGTTTTATTGGGTAGTACTGGCTTTGCCGGTGAGTCCCACGCCTCGTGCGTAAATGCATTTCCCAACGTTAAAAAAAAAAGTTACTTTTCTGAAGTTTCACTTCTACCGTGAGTGAAATGCACACACACACACTTTTTATTTTTTGATAGACCACCAAAAAAAACTAAAGTAATGATTCTAGCAAGAAAACTTTATGCACTTATTATTTAGATGTTCTGTTTGCGTTGCCTAGAAATAGACGCATCCATGAATTTTTTATAGAGAACACTTTTCGCGTAGATCACAAATAGGCTCGAGCTTCACTTTGAAACGTCTTTATGTAGGCTTTGTTTAAACGTAAATATTATACAAGTTCTCAATCTTTTTATATACTTGCTTCCGCACTCGGGTTTGTGCCGCTAAATATGCCAAAAATATAATTCTTAGTTCTTATTGGTCTATATATGATGATTCAAGTAGCCAGGTATTATTTATTTTTTAAATATGTTGAGACATTAACACACAGCACCATGGTAAGCTACGAGGCTTATGTTATAGATAACAGGTAGTTGATACACTATACATATGTATATAACTTTTAAATACATTTATATTATAAAGATAAACACCTATGATTGAAGTACAAACATTCATGCTCATTAAACAAATGAATGCCCCCAGTGGGACTAGAACCCGCGACCTCTGACGCAGCAAGTAGAGTCATTACAAACTGAGCCAAACGTATCGTCTATTTAACAGTCTATTTAATATTAATATTTAAAAATGCGATGAAAAAGGGATGATCAGGGATTACTCCTTTATTTGTTTTTTAGCAGCTCATAACTTATTCCGCGCAGTTATCAAAAATGGTAAAATCAATCTTACGTAATAAGAAAAGCAAAACTTCTACAAAGCTTCTATCAATTTGTCTATCTTTATGTATGTTGATAAAAAAGTTGAACGATTTCTTGTTAATTTATCTTGTTGGTCAGTACATAATTTGAAAAAAACCACATTGTGAATATTTTTAGCTAGCAAAATAATTTAAATTATAGGAAGAATTGTTGTTGCTACATATAACCTTTACTAATATTATAAAGAGGTAAAGTTTATGGGTTTGTGACGTTGTAAGGGGTAATCTCTGCATCTACTGAACAATTGAATCAATGAAAATTGGTAAAAAGATAGTTTGAGACCCTGGGAAAGACACATACTTTTTATCCCGGAAATTATCCATTAGGGGGGTGAAAATGGGGATGAAAGATTGTATGGGGAATCAAGCTAGGGACGAAGTAGTGAGTCGCTAGTATTTAATAATTCTCTTGTTTGTTACATATAATAATAATGTTATAAAAGTAATGAGATAGTGGCCTAGTGGCTAGCATATACGAAATAGACAATGTCTGAAAGTAACCTTGTTCAGAACATGTTTTCAATATAAAAAGCTTCAAAATATATATTTTTTAAATGGACAGATATTTTAAATTATAATAATATGGCAATTCCGTATATTATTAAATTTCTATTTGTAAAATTTTGTAGAATCATCAAGAATGGCAGCTTGTCTAACACTACACATCAGTTGAATTACTAAAAGGGTTAAGCTCACATACTCTTCTAATACCTACTATTTAAAAGAGTAAAACAGTGGCACATTAATAAATAAATAATAAATCTATCGAAACGGAAACCGTATCGATTGTATGATAACAGCTTATTGATTTGGCGAGTGAAGGTCATTATCTAACACTTGGCATCGTGCCTTGGCCGCGAGCCAGATGATAACAGACTCTCGTTTATACAAGTTAACTGCTTTATTTAACTTAACGGTTTAAATATAACTCTAAGTGGAAACACACCTTTCAGAGTTCTATTGGTAAAGTAATAAAAAGTTTTAAATTAATTTTTGACCGACTCTAAAGAAGAAGTGTGCTACATATATTAGACGTGTAATTTTTTTTTATATATAGCCGCTGATTTCTCGGAAATGGATTAACCGATCACGCTAGATTAAATCGTATTTTATTAAAAAATAACGATCTTATCATATAATTTAAAGAAAAACTGAAAAAAAACAATATCATAAAAATCATACATTTTTTTATATATATGGAATGAATATTAGGAGTTAATTTTAATTACCTATAATCAAAATATTACGTCTTTTTGTGACGCATGTACGTATTTATTTATGTAAGTATGTATGTATTCGTAATACGTAATAGATTTGCTTTGCCTTTCGTCTTCTTCAGCTAGCGCCTACTTCAATGCACGGGCAAAGAGTAATAGTTATAATCTATACATATAATAAAATTGTAACTAAGCCGAATCTGTACATTAAATATTTTTTGGAAAATCTTATTAAATTGGCATTATTATCGATACAGAAGCCGAATCTATAGTTTTTAGAATTTTTGTCTGTCTGTCGGTCTGTCTGTTACCGCATCACAGAAAAACTGCTGGAGGGATTTTGATGAAATTTTGTACGGTGATATTTTATTATCTCGGTCAACATATAGGATACTTTTTATCGCGGGAAAATATCTCATTTTTGAGAAAAAATACAAAAACTGCAATGTAAGAGTATACTAATATGTAAAATCTAAGAATTTGGTTTTTGGTCATCTGAACGCAGGCGGAGCCGCGGGCAATGCTAGTACTCTATATTTACATTGTAGATCTTTCAAGTTTCCCGATAATACTGAGATATTGATTTTGCAAAGGTCATTTTGTCTCTGAACTTGGCAATGGACTCTGGAGACACGCCAACAACATGTTTATTACATGAAATCTTACTTTGAATCAATGTATTATTTGGTACTTACGTCATCTGCTCAGGGTTTATGAATTCTTAGATATACATATTATTACATACATATAATAAATGACTTTCTCGTTTGTTACATATCGACGGGTGAAAGGCTATTTGGTTTAAGCGAAAAAAATCATTAAAATGGCTCTCCTGTAAAGTTACGAAAATGTCGCTTAAACCAAAGAGCCTTTCACCCGTCGATATTATAATGAATATGTTCTAGAGGTAACCAACGTGAATGAGTAACAAACATACAAACTTTCACATTTATAATAGTAGTCCGATAACTTGGTTTTGCATAGCTTTAATATTACGTGGGTATCGAACGTGTTATCTCTATTTTAAAAGCCAGTGCCACTCTCCTCTGAATGTCAATGGTATTTTAATTTTTTAAAAGAAAAAGAAAAAGAGAAACAAAAAAAAGTTTTTCTTTCTTAGATTTACGCAAATATTTGACATTTTAAATAAAACTCTTTAATTAGATTTCATCGCGGATTATTTTAACTTTTGGTTCTAAGTCAAAAATCAAAACCGCGAAAAAATCCAAAAAGATAGTTCTAACACGAACAACAACAGCGATGGTGTTGAAATGATGACGTAAATGCATTTGATCAACAGCTATTAAAAACTTATAAAAGTGAATCGATTAAAAGGTGAAGGTCGGTATTTAAACCGCAGCTTGCAGCTTTCATCAAATGTTTGTTTGTAACAAGTATCTTCGTGGTACCACAGAATAGAGTCGAGTGTGTGTACATTATAAGTTGCTTGTACTATCGCTTTGCCATTATATACTATATTAAAATGAATAAAATCGGTCAAATGCGAGTCGAATTCGCACATAACTTTTACTCCATGTATGAATTATATTAACTTCGATGAGCAACTACGAACGTCAAAAAATGTTTCTTGTATTTTATTTTTTTATTTTTATTATTTGTTTTTATAGCGGCAATATAAATACATAGGTACTCTGTAAAAATTTCAACTCTCTGCCTATTACGGTTCATGAGTTACAGCCTTCTCGCAGACGGACGGACGGACAGTGGAGGCCTAGTAATAGGGTTCCGTTGGTACCCTTCGGGTACGGAACCCTAAAAAGCGATATAATATAATAAATCTTAGATTTTACCCGTTCTCCATTCTCCACGATATTCGAGAAGTAATCTGTGCCCAACTGGCACGCCTAAAAGCCACGAGAATCGAATTGAATAGATTTACACGAAAATTTGAGAGTATTAAAAAATAATATTATTTCGGGTTTTCCCGGTTTTATTTTTGTTTTATGTTCTGTCATAGTAATTATAGACACTGTCTGTAATAACTTTGACTTTTGAGACGTCAAAACTTAGTTGATCCCATTACCATGTTTGCTGTAAACCATTTACAACGTCGAGAAAATCAGAAAAAAATATTTTGATAAAATGATAAATCGATGATAATTTTTAACTCTTCATCCTTCCTTACAAAACATAAATAAATTCTCACTATCTTATTATTATAAAATATAGTGATTTACCCTTGCTTCGCTCAGAGGCGCGTCTCTAGAAATCTAACGGTAGCCCATATGCTACTCCAGGGCATAACCTATCCGTGTATTAAACATGCAATTTCGTCCAACCGTTTCTACGTAAAAAAGTTACAAAACAAGCAAAGAAACTTTCGTAGCTTATACTTGTAGGATGATAATTTTAATATTATTCAGTATGTTAATTACTATTTTTGCACAGGATTCGAACTTAACACCCTGAAAATCGAGTATTTCGTATAACAAGTCTCAACTATTAAAAGTGAAGCCAAATTCAGACATTAACTTGTTGTAATCGAGACAAACGAGGTAGAAATATATCTAACGAAGCATATACAATTAACTTAAGCAAGATGGTTATAAATTAGTTCTCATTAAGCGCTAACTGTTACTCGCTAAAACTAATTTCGAAACATTCCAATCTAATTAAAGTAGTTATGCATAATGGTATTCATCGACGTTCTCGTAGCTCCATATTTCGTCGCATTCATTTGCAATAAAAATGTTTTAGACAAATATTATTAAAATTTTTGTTTGTATAAATAAATATTAAATAAAAACTTAAAAAAAACAGACTTCCAGACACTAAAATGTAAATAATTACTAAACGGGGGTTTTCATTTATAATAGATACCTAATCAGATATTTTCGAAGCCGGTGCCAGCCGATGCAAAGCAAATCTAATATTTCGATACGTAAAATACATATTTACATATTAGATATTAATATCTTAAAATATTATCGGCTGGCATCGTCACTACAAACTGAGCCAAACGTTTTAAATTTAATTTAATTTGAATTAAATTTAGGGCGTTAAACGTCGTACTCCTGGAACTCGAATGCTCTAATTGCGAGGGGTATCAGGCCATAGTCCACTATCCTGACCATAAAGTTGAATAACACATTTTTAACGTCTATCGAAAACTACTCGTCGTTATATTCTCGTAAACATATGTCAACTTTTAAATATACTACTGTACATTACATATTTTTTTTAAATCTTATTGAAATAGTCATTATTATCGATACAGAGACCGAATCTATAGTATTTAGAATTTTTGTCTGTCTGTCAGTCTGTCTGTCTGTCTGGAATTGCATCATGAGAAAACCACTGAGCAGATTTTGATGAAATTTGGTATAATGATAGCTGGTTATCCGGGTCAACATATAGGATACTTTTTACTGCGGTAAAATATCTCATCTCTGAGAAATCTATACTAAACATTAAAAAGTAAGTAGGGACGCTAGTTCGTGAGTTGCTAGTATACTAATACAGCGAGATGACGAGTAGCAAAAGGAAATTGTGCTTTAAGCATTTTAATGAAAAAATCTACTTGTGTACACAAAACAAAAAGACAAAAAAAAATTAAGAAAGAAGATTGAAAGAAGAAATCTTCATTCTTCCAAATATATTTTGGCTAGATATTAACACCTCCAGGTAAATTTCTAAGAAATTAATTAAATTTCTAGGAATTTCTATAGATTGCTATATACTTTCAAATATTTCATGCTTCGGAATTATATTGCGGTTCTTATACACACATACCTCTTTACTTAGCAAAATATCTTGGGCAAATAAAATTGTTAAATAATAATTTCAATCTTGCTTGAAATCTCAAAGGGGAAGTTCAATATGCGAGAATATACGAGTACATTTAGATCCTTCCAACAGTTTCAATTGTTTTTTCTGAAACGATTTAGTAAACATGAATGAAAACATTGATAGTGTACATAAAGTTTTTTACCTACAAAATAAGTTAGATTCAGAAATATGTTTTGTAGATGATTTTTTCGCCTGTTGGGAACGATTTTAATTGTTTTAAGTGGCACACTAATAATAGACTATATAGCTCAAAACTCGTCTTAAAAATTAAAAAAAAAAAACAATTTCGAGTATATAATCTCTTTATTTGAAGTGGTATTATAATCTTTGTACTTATTTGTTAAAAAAATAACTATTGCATTTTCACACACCAAAGAAATACAAATCTAAAACCGTCACTCGATTAGTGAATAGTATTTAGGCTGGATCTTGGTGGAATACTAAACAGTTTGTAAATGAGCTGTTTGAAAATTACGTAGGATTTAAATGGAGAGACAATAGCAGAGAATTTGGGTATAATTTAGTTTCTCTTTTCCATATTCGTTGGGACAATTATTCGTTCAAAGCGTTGTAATTATTCTGAATCGATTTGATAAGGTTTATAGTATACCTACTTAGATTTTGATTGGTAAGTCGATTATCGATTTTATAACATTTCTAATAGTATCTGCATTTTTATTTAATACTAGAGACTCAACCTCGCTTCGCTCCGGTTCCTCCCTAGTTACGTTTTAACGTTTAGTATAGATTTCTCAGAGATGATATATTTTCCCGCAGTAAAAAGTATCCTATATGTTGACCCGAATAGCAAGCTATTATCATACCAAATATTATCAAAATCTGTCTAGTGGTTTACTCGTGATGCAATCACAGACAGACAGACATACACGCACTCAAAATTCTAAAAAGCATACCTTCGGCCTCTGTATTTATAATAATGTCTATTTCAATAAGATTTTCCAAAAAATATTTATTTTATTAAATGTATAGATTAGCGACTTACCTCGCTTGCTTCGGATAGATCCCTGGATGCCTAACAATAGTCTATGTCTAGTACTAAATTGTCCAAATTCGGTCATCAGCCAACCGTTTGAACGTGAAAAAGAAACAAACACACACACATGCAAATTTTCGCATACAGAATAGTAGTACAACTAGTGCCTTTCATTCACTTCGCACCGGATAACATTTTATTCACCATCCAGTGGAATATTCACTAACATTTTTATGTCTTTTAATCTAAACAGTAGTAAATTGGACTAGCATATAGAAAAAATTCATTCCAATATTTTGTTAATTCTCTGTCGAGCTGATTACTTTTTTGATCTATACGATCCAATCCTAGTATCAATATGTAGATTCTAGCTTTGCTGAAAAAAACCAACAAACGCTTATATACAATTATCGACGACACGTTTGGTTCAGTTTGTAATGACGACACTTGCTGTGCCAGCGGTCGCGGGTTCGAGTCCCGCCGGACGACACTCATTTGTTTGATGAGCACGAATGTTTTTACTGCAGTCAAGGGTGTTTATCTTTATATTATGTATGTATTTAAAGTTATATAATATATGTAGTGTATCAACTATCTGGTATCCATAACACAAGCCTTGTAGCTTACCATGGAACTAGATGGTGCTGTGTGTTAATGTCTCAACATATTTATTTATTTTTATTGTATAAATTAAGATTATCAATATTATACTTAATTATAATATTAGTTTATTTACAATCGACCATTCCATATTCTAATTACAAAACTATTATGAAACTTTATCGAACTAATTAAACATAACATACTGCATGTGTTTCGAATTTGTCTAATGAGTTTTATCACTACATATTTATGTGCTTACATATTACATAAGTTTGTATATATTTATCTATAACTAGCATTGCCCGCGGCTCCCCCCGCGTTCAGATGACCAAAAACCAAATTCTCAAGTTTTAAATACATATTAGTATACTCTTACATTGCAGTTTTTGTATTTTTTCTCAGAAATGAGATATTTTCCTGCGGTAGAAAGTATCCTATTGTTATGTTGACCCGGACAACCAGCTATCATCATACCAAATTTCATCAAAATCTGTCCCGTGGTTTTTCCATGAACAGACAGACAGACAGACAAAAATTCTAAAAACTATAGATTCGGCATCTGTATCGATAATAATGTCTATTGCAATAAGATTTTCCAAAAAATATTTAATGTACAGATTCGGCTTATTTAGAATTTTATTATATGTATAGATTATATCACAACATACACTACACAAATTGTTTAATTATTACTATTTTAACGATTTAAATAAAATGCCAAAAAATGAACAGCACGCTTTAATTAGCTCGAATGAAAAAAAACACAAGTCACTAGCCACAGATAATTAATTTTTCTTACATACAAAATTTGACATTGACATTTTAGACAGCATGAATATCCCCATATATGTTCACCTTGTCGATTCAGTTGAGCGTGGAGTAATGAGACGCTCTCATAGGTGATAGGTTACTCTTGGTACTTTTCAAATAGCAGAGTAGACCGTAGCAGCTATCCCCGATTACAATTAATATCAATTGGCCGATTAGACCAAAAATTTTTACCTAATTTCTATTGCTATCTTCCTTTCTCATTCTCCCTATCCCTTTCAACTTAGGTAATAATGTGCAAGATGTTGCTAGGTCAATATACTACGATTATTTATCTTCATCAACCAATTAAAAAAAATTAAAATAAAATTATTCAAAAACAATTAAAATAAATACTTATAAAAATACAAAATATCTAGTTTATTTTACTCCAAATCAACTAAATGAAATGAAAACCGCAGTATAGCTTTTTCTGCGGCATTCAAAATATTGTACTATAACTAAAGGCTGTACTGAAAACTGGCAGCACTTTATCAGCTTAAAAGTGCTAAGTTGTTGAGAGCTTTGTGGTCGAATAACAAGCTTTTGGGAGATTTACAGGTGGAAATACATAAAATAACTCGTTCATGTTAAAATATACTGAAAGCTTGTGTTGAAAATATTGTTAATTTTGAATTTTTAAATGTATTTAACGTGAATAAGTTCTTTGTACAAATTCTCACTTATAAAATTAAGTAAAGAAGGATTGCTTAATTATAAGTAAAGGAGGCTTAGTCCTTAATATTGTAAGTGCAAAAGTGTGTTTATGAATTTGTATTATGATAACTTATCTGTTTGACGCCGAAACGGAAAATCGGATCTATGGGTTTTTTTCCATACACATACTGAACATACGTTTACTTATCTGCATATTATTTATACATATAATAAAATTGTAACTAAACCGAATCTATACATTAGATATTTTTTGGAAAATCTTATTGAAATAAACATTATTATCGATACAGAGCCGAATCTATAGTTTTTAGAATTTTTGTCTGTCTGTCTGTTTGGTACCGCATCACAGAAAAACCACTGGCGGGATTTTGATGTTTGGTATCGTGATAGCTGGTTTTCCGGGTCAACATATAGGATACTTTTTACCGCGGGAAAATATCTCATTTTTGAGAAAAAATACAAAAACTGCTATGTAAGTAATGAATATACTAATTGTAAAACCTAAGAATTTAGTTTTTCGTCATCTGAACACGGGTGGAGCCGCGGGCAATGCTAGTACATATATAAATAGGCAAAGACAAAACCGTTCATTACCATTTTCTCCTATGTTTGTCAGCTGATTTTCACTTTTCTTTACTTTGATTAATAAATGTTGACGAGCTTTAATGTTATCAATATACATTTTTTGGAAATAGTTTTTCTTTATATATGTAGGTAGCAAAATTCTATTCATATTTGATTTCCTCAAACTTTCAATAACGTTTAAGATTGAATTTCAACCGCTAACACTACGTCCTATTGTTGTATGAAGTGTAGGAATCGTGAAACTTTATTGTAAATACTTACTTCGTGTACTGTTCTTTAATAAAATTATATCCTCCTGGTGGACTTCTTAGTATGATTGTGCTGGACACATAATAAAGTGCGTTTGTGCACATATAACATGTTGTGTGACATAACAAGACATCTCTATTTCTTTCACTCCCAAAGTCCGATGATACAATAATTTCGATCGGAGAGAGATCAAGTGCAGGATTGGTAACGTGATCTGGAAAACACTCGATCACCGCTGACTTCCTATCTATATTTACCCGACCCGAGATTCAAACCCAGGACCTTCGGATCGGCAACCATACATAAACACCATCAAGATCAAAAAGGTAGTAGCTCTTTAATAAGTATTATAATGGCAAATTATGTTATATGTACAATGTACATATAATAAGTATTTTTGTAAGAATCATGCAAACATCTTGGAAGTAGGCGTTATTGCCTACAACACAGTTTTCAACTAACGTAACCTTTATTGGGTTTGTTCCAATAAATATTTTCATTATTATTATTTATTATTATGTATGTTAGTCTATATTGAAAAATCTGTATTTCAAATGTTAATAGCTCTGAATAAAATTTTATTGAAATTTGTTGTCTTAAAAAATATACAATCTATACAAAATATACAATTATATAATAAAATTCTGAGTCGAATCTGTATATTATTATTTTTTTTTGGAAAATCTTATCGAAATAGTCATTGCTATCGATACAGAGGCTGAATCTATAGTTTTTAGAATTTTTGTCTGTCTGTTTGTCTGTCTGTCTGTCTGGGAATGCATCATGAGAAAACCACTGGACAGATTTTGATGAAATTTGGTATGACGATAGCTGGTTATCCGGGTCAACAGATAGGATACTTTTTACTGCGGGAAAATAACTCTGAGAAATCTATACGAACCATTAAAACGTACTGTGGGACGAACCCGAGCGGAGCGAAGGTGAGTCGTTAGTTTAGTATACATTTTATAACTAATAATGTAAAACTAATATTCTACACTTAAGTTATATTTCAATTATATCTGAATAATGATAAGGTATAAATAAACAATTTCTCCGAAAGATCTAGGATATAATATATTAAATAGAATCGAGATAATAAAACGTGTATCTGAGATAAAATTTAATATTGGGACCTAAATAATCACCTGTATGAAGGATATAAGCCTTCATAGCAAGCGAGAAACGTCCTAGTGACCTCTGACTTATCCAACTTTTTCTAAATATTATATTTTTTCAAAGTCAACATTTTAAGGACGAAAGATGAAGGACGAACGTTTAATACATTTAGTAACAGAGTCTCGTCTTGACTTTTTACATATTATATACATAACCCTAAAAACTGTCTAAAAAATCCTAAAAAAAATTACCTTATGGCATAAGCACTTTCACGTTGTTAAAAAGATAATAGTATTAATATTTTTGTATAGCTTAGAAATATCTATAATATAGGCTCGCGTACGACTGGAGTTGTTTTGTCGAGTGTCTGCATTCCACCCTCATTAAAACTTGCTTTACATGAAATTTGAGTTTCCGTTCTGTTCTCTTATAAGTATCTCATTATTTGCCCTTTTATGAAACTTAGACGTGAAATGTTTATTTACACTTAGCGAAATATTACTTTGTAAGTTTAAACGTATTGAAGTTAGCAATTTAGAAGTACCTTGATTATAATTTCAAACAATGCTGCAAAAAGCGTTCAGAGTGAATATTAAGGAGGATTCAGGGAAAGTTACATTCGTGCTCATCACACAAATGAATGCCCCCAGCGGGACTCGAACCCGTGACCGCTGGCACAGCAAGTAGGGTAACTACAAACTGAGCCAAACGTGTTGTCAAAAAAACGTGTCGTTAAAATAATCGTTAGAAAAAACTATTTAGTATCAAAATAAAACGAAAACTACTCATAAAATATTATTTTATCAGAAAATATTTCTTTGTATGGTATAATTTGCAAATTCAGCCAGAGGGTCAAAAATTTTAAATTTGAAAAAGACATTTTATAAGTTCCAGGAGATATTATAATAACAGATGTAAATAAGAAAGTCTAAATATTATAAAAGTTATATTTTTACCCTATTTATATCGTTACCTTTTACTATTATAAATAATTTTTCAACTTAATTATATATTTTGTTAACAGATGGCGCTTTGCGGGGGGAGGTAGACCTGCGCGGGCGCGGTACGGAGCCAGCGTTACTCCACGAACTACATTCAACGCTGCCACCTGCCGCGCCTGAAACCTGGCATACCATCTCTCTTATTCTTAAAGGACTCATCTTCATCACAATCATTCTTGGAGCCCTCCTTGGAAATGCTCTTGTTATCATATCTGTCCATCGTCATCGAAAACTTCGAGTTATCACCAACTATTATGTCGTCAGCCTTGCCGTCGCTGATATACTGGTCGCATTATGCGCGATGACGTTTAACGCAACAGCTGAGCTAACTGACACTTGGCTTTTTGGGCCTATCGTCTGTGATATTTTCAATTCACTCGATGTTTATTTCTCTAGCGCCTCAATTCTTCACTTATGTTGCATATCTGTTGATAGATACTATGCTATAGTTCGACCGTTGGAATATCCTGTCACAATGACACACAAAACAGTATGTTTCATGCTTGCGAACGTTTGGCTTTGGCCAGCCTTTATTAGTTTCGTACCAATTTTCATGGGATGGTACACTACGGAACAACATCGACAAGAGAGAAGATCTCATCCTGATATTTGTATATTTAAAGTCAATATGGTTTATGCTATAATATCATCTAGCGTTTCCTTCTGGATACCAAGTGTTGTGATGATATCAATGTATTGTAAGATATTTAGAGAGGCGATAAGGCAGAGAGAAGCATTGACAAGGACATCATCAAATATTTTGCTCAATTCTGTCCATATAAAACACACGTCGCACAGTGCACACCATTCACATTACTTACATCCTGATAGAAGGCCATCAGATATTAGTCCTAACTACAGTACGTTCACTGAAGTTGGTCCAGAAGAACCAGAGTCAGGTGGGGAAGTTGTGATGGCTTTAGGAGATATTTGCCCAAGTAAAGAAGCCAGCCCTAGAAAGTCTGTAAATATCAGCTGTGACACAGCAAGTTCTGGATACTGTTCAGGAGGTTCTAACAAGAGGTCTTCAAGTGGACAGCCACCATCTGGGTGGAGACCCAGTTGTACATCAGCTGTTGCTACGAGAGAGTATGCTAAAGCTGCTACCGAACTTAATTCTCAAGGTAAAAGTTATATTAAATAGTAGGTTATTCACAATAATTATAATCCATACAAATAATTTAACTGTGAAAGTATGTTTGTTTGTCATTCTTTCACATCGAAGCAGAGTAACGTATTGGCGTGATTTTTTTGTGCAAATAGTTGGAGGACTAGACAGCGACATAGGCTATTTTTTACTGCGGGAGATTATCTCATTCCTTCGGGAAATCACATTATAATACAACCCAAAAAATATTTATGATCAGAATTATTTGAAACTTAGCATTAATTCTCTTCAATATAATTAAATAAATACATGTTTTAGCATTTTTTGAAATTCGTATAAGGGGGTAAAATAGGAGATGAAAGTTTGTATGAAACCTACCTTTTATGTTTTTTATATAGTTTTAGCGCGAGCGAAGCGGTGGGTTCTGCTAGTTATATATATATATGTATGTACACACATTGTAAAATATTAATTTTCAAAAGTATACGATATCATATCCATTTTCAACCAAATAACTATTTGGTTATATATCCTCAGAACTAGTGGTTCTTAAAAGAATTGATGACATTAGAGAAGACTATTTACTAAATTAGGGTATATATTAATTATTAATTATTACTTATTACGATGATTTCTTAACTCAGTATACAAAAAGTTAAAGTCCCGTAAAAATCGCTTCAATCGTTTGGAAGGTTGAACGAGTATGAATAGGCACTGGAACATCATTTTTAAATTCACAAAAAAACTAACTTATACATATTTGTACCCAAAGAAGTAAAGTTATATGACTTAATTTAGCTCATTTCTCCATATTATTTAATTTTTATCTTCTCTTATTACCAAAAAAACAATATAAAAACTAAAACCATTTAAATTAAAACAGTTTCCAAAAACATAATTATCGACTGCGAATTTTTAAAATCTATAAATATAATAAAATTCTAACTAAGCTGAATCTGTACTTTAAATACTTTTTTGGAAAATCTTATTGAAATTGACATTATTATCGAAACAGAGACCGAATGTATAGTTTTTCGAATTTTTGTCTGTCTGTCTGTCTGTCTGTCTGCCTGTTACCGCATCACAGAAAAACCACTGGAGAGGTTTTGATGAAATTTGGTATGGTGATAGCTGGTTATGCTGGTCAACATATAGAATACTTTGACCGCGGGAAAATATCTCATCTCGGAGAAATCTATACCAAACTTTAAAACGTAATTAAGGACAAACCCAAGCGGAGCGAGGGTGAGTCGCTAGTATATGTATAATTAAATTTATTTTAACGTTATTTGTATAGCTTAAAAATATAACTTGAACTTGACTTGTCTCATTTCTGAGAAAAAATACAAGAACTGTAATGTAAGAGTATAGTAATATGTAAAACCTAAGAATTTGATTTTTGGTCATCTGAACGCGGGCGGAGCCGCGGGCGATAATAGTGAAAATAAAAACTTTATTCGCTCATAAATGTAGAGCAGTGAGTAATGAAAGATATAAGATAAAAGCGATACATCGTGTGAGGGAATGAATATGGTCAGACATTGTATAATCAGATAAATCTCTTTGAAACTAGTCGGTAATGTGATTGCTATCTGTCGGTAGTTTTAATGATCTTTATGGGTTAATTTAATACATACGTCAAAATTTTGTTTTGTGTGTATGTATTAAACCTTTTTTAACGTCCCACTGCTAGGCGCGGGCCTCCCTTCAGTATGACAGGGATCAGGCCATGGTCTACCACACTACTGTAGTGAACTCGTTGTCTGTCACTATAATTTAATTTATCTTATTAACCTTTCAGAATCACACTGTTGTAAGTTTTTTTTTCGTTGAAATGTATGTAATGTTTAGTGGTAGGTAGCCCAATGGTAACTCGCTTACTTAAGAAACCAAGGTTTTAGGTTTCAAAATGTGGGTTTTCGACCTATGATATTTTCATGTGTGCATCATTTTCAACATGATTATAATTTCTTTTACGGTGAAGGAAAATATCGTGAGAAAACCTGCATATCTTAGAGAATATAGGAAGTTTTCGAAAAACATATGAAGTCCTAAAACCAGCCTGGTGGACTACCTGGTGATCTGGCCTCCCTTGTATTGAAGGGAAGCCCGTACCCAGCAGTAGGACTTTAAAAAAAAGACCGCATACAATACAAATGCCATGCTCTGGTGTTAGTCAAAAATTAAAAGACAATAAACAAACATATCTATTTATAATATAACTAAGGATTGCATTTTTTGAAGACCAAATTTCACACACAACTAACTTAGAAAGTCTATATATAACTGTCAAACTGATTTTATCCAACCAAATGAATCCAAGCGATCCGGTTCCAACAGTCTTTCCTTGGGGATTTCCTTTTTATTTGAAATTAGATTTTATCACCATGAAATAAAGTTTCAAATACTTTTATACTTCTATGTAACTCGAAAGTATTACCAAATATAAAATATTATAGATTTATACAAGATTGCTGCGATGTTTTTTGAAGTGGAAAGTTTTAATTACAAATGTATGAAAGAGTTATATTATATACAAAATCACTGATTTTGTATTGGGGACAATCATGCCTGACATCAACCGCCTGACATGATGACTTCCTTGGGAATGCTATTGTTTATCGCAGAAATCTTGTAATATGCATACATACATATTATTTTCTTTTGAATTTTTTTTATAGTACTACTTAAAGTTTAATATAATCTATAATATAAAAATGAATAGCTGAATGTGTTGCTAAGCGCAAATCTCGAGAGCAGCTGAACCGATTTCGCTAATTCTTTTTTTAAAACATTCCTTGAAGTACGAGGATGGTTCTTACGGAGAGAAAAATTATTAAAAATTGCCTGAAAAAGTTTAAAAACAACACTCTTCTATACTTCCATACAAAAGATTCGTAATAATACTTAAAAGTCAATTTGAACTTTAATACCATACCATAAAGTATAAGTGTTAGTGGAGAGGTTCCAGGAAGGCAAAACAATTGAGTGACGTTAGTATCGTATAAATATTAATGTCAATATTTGTCAATATTATTAACAAAAAAAAAAGGCTAACGCTGGCTAATAACTATTTGCATCTATTTAAAACGTACCTAGCGACGAACCCGAGCGAAGCGAGGGTGAACCGCTTGTTTTCTGATATATTTTAAAATAAATTTTGAAGACACAATAAATTTTGTTTAGACGTCATTTTTTCCTAAAAATGGACAATAATAATAATAGTTACAAATAAAATTCCTTGAAATTCATTAAAAAAAATTAATTATTCTCACATAAAAATATAACAAATTTTCATATATTAATTGTTTTATCATTACCATACCATAAATATAGGGTACCAACAAAGATAAAAGGTGCCTTATAATGATCAAGAGACGTAACTTAACATACATATATTATCGAAATACCAAACTTCTTAATAGCGTGTTCATCAAAGATAGAGATGAATAACATATTATAACTTAATTAAATGTAGTAGATAGGCCTGAAACGCTCTTAGAAATCAAACGAAAAGCTTTTGCTTAATAGGAACTTACTATATGTTAGTATTCTTTGAGAGTACAGTTATTTGGTAAAACACAATTAATATGAGTATCTTACCTGATATTACAGAATAATGGCAGTGCAGGCACTTAAATAGCAAAGTATTGTATACGTAACATATTTTTCGTTTCCTATTTAGAAAAGGAAAGGAATTTTCAATTTAAGCACACAAATATCTGTATTTTTCATATTTGGAAGAAAAGAAAAAGAAAGAAGAAGATTATTATTATACTTGTTTCATTTTCCTGTATGCAATACATGCACTAATAATAAGCTATTATACTCTACATATAGCAAGGTATTTTTTGTTTTAAATAGTGTTCAAACAGAATTTATTATTAATTAGTAATAGTTCTTGCAGTTTAAACCATTAAACTGCAAGACCAAAGTCTAAAAACCGACCAACCAAAGTCTAAAATTAAACATATATTATTCAATAAAACTTATTACACATAACGGAATACTATGCAAATATCAATGTGTGTAAAGCTGATGTCTGGTTGGGTCTCACGTAGGATAAGTAGATAATTATTGTATTGCAATATTGTAAACAAATATTATTTTAAAAGAGCAACTGTTGAGTTTTTCGCTGGCTCTTCTCAGCAGAACTGCCTTTCGACCCAGTGATAGATTACTCACGGACTTACGTTCTGACATTTATTTAAATGTAAAAATGATGAAATGATACATTTAATTTAAATGTAGAAATGATGATGATTCAAAAGTGCTTGTAAAAGTCTATTTGAATAAAGTACATAAATAAATATAAATATGTTGGGACATTACCACACAGCACCATCTAGTTCCATGGTAAGCTACGAGGTCTGTGTTATGGATACCAGATAGTTGATACACTACACATACACGTACAAACTCTAAATATATACATATTATAAATATAAACACCCATGACTAGAGTACAAACATTCGTGCTCATCACACAAATGAATGCCCCCAGCGGGATTCGAACCCGCGACCGCTGGCACAGCAAGTAGGGTCACTACAAACTAAGCCAAACGTGTCGTCGTATATATATAATTTGATTTAACAATATACATATCATATTTAAATGAAAGAAAAAAAAACAATTGTTGAATTCAATCATCTTTAGTAAAATGTAAAACAAAAGAAACAAAACTCATACAAAACAATTTACTCTGCTTATGACAAATGTCAATGACTAACGTAATGAGCTTTTAAGTCTCTGCACCTTTCAATTCCAGTGCCTTCTAATAGCCACTCGCCATAAAAAAGTAGATAGCTTTTGTATAGTTAGAGCTTTAATAGAAATTGTCGCAATAACTTTTAACATTTAACAATATAATACTAGTGGGCCCACGTGGCTGTACTCATTTACTTCATTTATATTTCCGCTTCTTAAAATAGCTTTATATTTTAACAAATTGCTGAAATAACTATTTCTCTTTTTTAATGCTATATTTACGTTTGCGCAGCTAAGTTACCCTACGGGGTATATATGTACATATTTTATATATGGTATATTATATATGGCAGGTGAGTATTTTACTACTGAACTACTTAGAGTAGTAGTGAAGGCAGTGGTAGCCTAGGTGATAACACGCTTGCTTGTGTAAGGAAGCAGGTTCAAATCCCGGGTCTCGCACCTCAGGCATTCTCATGTGCAAATCATATTCAAAATGATTACTACTTGTCTCATGCAGATGAAAAATATCGTGAGGAAACCTGCATGTCTGTTATAACCTAACTAGATTTCGAAGACACAATATTATTAACTCGGCCAACCCGCACTTGGCCAACATGGCATTTTATAGTTCCTTCGCATTGAAGATTGCGATGGAGGTCCGTGCCCGCTGTAGGACATTAAAAACAAAATGAAATAATAGAGAGAAAAAAACATGTATGATGTATATGTTCTACATATATTAAGTATACACTCCTCCCATTTTATCCTCTACAGTGGCATGGAAGAGATCACTCCATTAGCAATAAACCCGCTCATTGTGCTTGAATTTATCAATATGGAAATAGTGATTAATAAAGTATTTTGTACTCTTCATCTGATGAATGAATGGGTTTAGGGTTCTACTTTGAACCCTTTACTTAGGGGTTGATGTAGCACGAACCCACTACAATTTTACTGTATATATGAACGTACACTGTACAGATACATAATATCAAAAGAGAAACTCTATATAAAATATAAATGAAAAAATACCAGCCAATAACCATCGTATAAAATTGCCGCTGCGGAACATCGATATGCAAATTGTTGAGTTGCAATTCTCCAAGCTTCTCTTCAAACTCGACGTATTACATTTTCCGTGCTCTTATTTTCAATGTAGTCTAACTGAGATGGATTTAGTTAAATTACAAATAGAAAGTGGAAAAGTCTTTACGGTTGGATATTTTGTGTTTATTTATGAAATAGTTAAAAACAATAATACATACAATATATGTACGATTGTTTGACTTTCGTAAAGCTCTATTATAGAGGCGTGTATTTATATTAAAGTTTTTTTTTTAACTAGAAGAGTATACAGTGGTTGATCCTACTATGTGTTTTTATTGCAGCAATGGATCGTGGATAATTTCGTCTTAAAAGTCGATATTCCTATAAAGTCATTGATTTCCGCTAAATCTTGGAAATATCCACATTAAAAAACAATTTCTTATGGCAGACTCTGTTTGGTTTATTTTCAATACTTCAAGTTCACTTCATTTTTTTATTTAAATATGTACACTAAGTTCAAAATTACTCAAAAAATTACAGTATTTCTTGAAAAAAATAATTAAAATAGGTTTCAAATTGACAAAAGAACCGCAAACAAACACACCGAAATTAAATAACTGAAGTTGGTACAAAAATAATCAGAAAAACAAAAACATTAGAACTCTCCATAATTATAGTAAAGATATCATGTGCTTCGAGAAGCAACTTTCTATATAATAATAAAACTCCCATTCAATATACAATTAATTATGATACTAATGAATATTTCATTACTTAGGTGCATCGCTTCGAGCCGCTGGCAAGTCATGGCGGGCGGAGCATAAGGCCGCTCGCACACTGGGGATTATTGTTGGCGTATTTTTATTATGCTGGCTACCGTTTTTTCTCTGGTAAGTAAAATATAAAACAGCATTTAAATGGGATTTAACGGAGAGTTAAATGGTAATTATTGATTTAGATTTATAAAGTTTGAATTTTTATTCGTAGTTGATTGGCACATTTAAACTAGCCTCCATATTATGTATATACAAACTATATGTTGTAACTGTGTTTTTTTTATAATTCCTATAAAATACTAGCGACTCACCCTCACTTCGCTCGGGTTCGTCCCTAGTTTGATTCCCCATACATATTTTCATCCCCATTTTCACCTCTTTAAGGGATGATTTCCGGGATAAAAAGTATTCTATGTCCTTCCCAGGGTCTCAAACCATCTTTTTACCAATTTCATCTAAATCGGTTCTGTAGATCTCTAGAGTTTACCCCCTACAAAGTCATAAACTCACAAACTCACAATTCACAAATTTTACCTCTTTATAATATTAGTATAGATTATATTTTACCTTTTTGTCTTGTTCTTTCTAATATAATTTTAATAATTATCTCTTAATTATGATATTTTTTTGATTTAGATATTTTTTTGTCATAGTTCAATCATGAAATATGTAAACATCTGTAATAATTTAAAGAATAAAATTACAACACAGTCACTTGTAGTTCGCTATTTATGAAGTTACCTTTCTAGTAATATTATGCTGAGTCAGATCCTTTTTCTGAAATACACACTAGTGCTCTATAATTACTGTTTGATTAATTACTTTATTTTTCTACATATTTCTGTAATTTTTAAAGTACTTCTTAATTTTATTATTTTTCATTTTTTTTATTTATATAGATACTTTCCAGATATTTTTAAGTTTTATACTATAACACAAGCCTCGTAGCTTACCATGGACCTAGATGGTGCTGTGTGTAATGTCTCAACATATTTATTTTATTTATTTATTTATATTTTTTCTGTTTAATATAATCGTTTACATTTACTGTATTTTTTTATACTTTCACATGTTTAGTAGTACATGCAAGTTTCTTAGTATTTGTTTACTTATCTTTATTTAAAGTTACGCGTTACGTAAAAACGTTATACGTTTTATAATTTATATTATGGTATGACATATACTTTTTTTTTGACGGACCTACTACACGAGTAGCGATGCTGGCAAAAACTAGTATTTAAGATAATTTTAATATGCAGGAAAAAAAAAGCAGACGAAAAAAGTTCAATGAATTGAATAAAAATGGAATATCAAAGTAACGAGTTAAGCTTTTATTACACTTATAACTTTTGTATATTCAATATTGGGTTATTAAATTTTTGCGAAAGAATACGTGAATTTATGATCAAAATTAAAAATCTCAAGACATTCAGTAACAATAGTATAAGCAAAATATGTTACTATAATTACATAAAAATATTTTTCTGTATCTTATGTAGCGCATACTGTGAATAAAATAGATATTTTTTGCCAGTTCAGCGAACGTGTATTTAACGGCAATTAATTAATCAACGGCAGTTGTATACTTTATTAGATCTTAATTATTTTTTATATATTTACGCCAATATTTTGATTACCAGGTACGTGACAACCAACGTCTGTGGTGAACCGTGTCAAACTCCACCTATAGTCGTTGGCGTCCTCTTCTGGATAGGATACTTCAATTCTGCGTTAAATCCGCTAATATATGCGTACTTTAACCGCGATTTTCGAGACGCATTCAAAAATACTCTAATGTGCGCCCTGCCTTGCTGTTTTAGTTGTTGGAAGGATACTGGTACAACATCCTTTGTTTGATAGAATAAGTATATTATAATCGATTTACACGTGGAGTTAATAAGTAGTGCCAAGATTAATTATAATTAAAAAAGCAAAGTTCAGACAAAATTATTTCATAAAAAAAAAAATTTTCGAAAATATCTTGAAGGATTAATTGAAGGATTTTCCGTATTATTTATTATTTGTATAGATATTTTATAGTATGAGATATTTTAGTACGTGACATAGTCTCATTTTAGCTCAGCGTGTACATCTAAAGCTATTTTTTAATGTGTAGACTGTATTTTAAGGAAATATTATTTTCCTAAAAAATAAAATAACTTTAAATGTTTTCGGCATATATTTCACAAAATCGATTAACCTTTCATTTACATAATAATAATTTATATTCTTTGAGATAATTTTGGTTTTTCAAAATTTAGAAATAAGAAGCGTTCCAAGTAGAGTCTGAATTTTTCAGACTATTACTTATAACCTAAAATTACCTAACAACAGTTGCTAATCAAAGCCTAGATTTAATCTAGACTCCGCCTAGGTAATTAGTCCTTAACTACCACAAAACGACTCTCTAAGCGTATGCCGCTAGGGAAGTTGCTTAAGTATGATCGGTTAAAGTATTGAGCAAATTGTGCTATGGACGATTTTATTTGTCTTACTAAATGATTCTATTATAATAATTAGTCTTTCATAGACTTTAACTGTTAAGTGTATTAATTAGTCTTGTATATGAAGTCCTATGAAGATGAAATCAATGGGATCCCTCCCATTCCATTATCATGCCATAATCCATCATTGTGGGCAAGTGCAGGATGACAGGTGTCACATGTCTTTCGAAAATGTGCTATATTCTGATGACATGCAGGTTTCCTCACGACGTTTTCCTTTACCGTAAGGCAATAATGTCGAAAATGATTCCTACATGAGAACATGTTATGACTTAAAACGTGTTTCAACAAGTTTGTGGCATATGCCAAAGTTATCTCAATTGAATAGGAAACATAATAATATGTACTACACAACGAATTTTCCCCAAAACAGATAGCTTTTTGGCTTCAACCGAATATTGAAGTCTCATTCAACACCATCTATGGAAGATAAAATGAAAGCAATAATTTTATGACTAAGTTTTTACCTTTTAACTAATTAAGTAATCATCGCATAAGGCTTGTTGTACATTAAATTATAAATGAAATTATTCATAAATGTAGAAATATAGACAACTAGCGGCTCACCCTCGCTTCGCTCGGGTTCGTCGCTAGGTACGTTTTAAATAGATATAAAAAGAAAAAATCTTTCTTTCTCACATTTTAATTATATGTTTTAATACTTACCTATTCCGGACTAAGAGAAATCCAAAAATTAAAATATCATAAAAATTGGAACGCGGTCGAACGGGATAAAAAGTATCCTATGTCCTTCTCCTGGCTCTAAACTACCTCCCTGCCAATTTTCAGCTAAATCGGTTCAGCCGTTCTTGAGTTATAAGCGAAGTAACTAACACGACTTTCTTTTATATATATAGATTGTAATTTCAAAAGATGTAGTTTATCTAAATTATAAAGCTTGCACCTAGCAAAGTTCCATTAGGGAGAACGAAAAGACACAAATAAAATAATTATACTACGCGGGAATCGAAGCTGCTACGGGTATCATAAACAATGCCAAGTTAGCTAAATATAAAAATAGTGTATAGCAAGCCTTATTCAAACTATATATATATATATATATATATATATATATATATATATATATAAGTAGGTAATATTTGTGGTATATGTATATTGTATATCTATATATACATACATATATATATATATATATATATATATATATATTTATTAATTATAAAATAGTATAATTATATTATAAAGTTGTTAGCATAAAATAAATATATAAGTTAGAAAAAAATCTTTCCTTGTCTTTTTTTTATGTAATATAATTCTGTACAAAGCGCTCTTTAGAGTTATACATTATATATAATATGTTAGCTAAATTAGCATCCATAATCTTGGTAATGAAATAAGGATTTGAAAATTATAATTATCTATTACTATTTTAGTGTAGATAAATTCGAATAAAATACAAACGTATTATATCTTTTTTTTTGTTATTTGCTTATTTTAAATTTTTCTAATGTTAAATGTGCAATAGTTTATAGATTGTAAAATTATTGTGACAAAAATATATCATTTTTTTTATAAATATTCATAAAAATACACTTAAAATGTGTGCTTTTTCCTTATTTTCATTTTTTCTATAATTATTTCTGTATCTTTCTATAATTTTTACGTAAATGGTGTGTTCATTTTAAAAGGCTGATCGGTTGCATAGTCGATAATATTAAAAAGTCGGTGTGCTTTTTCCTTATTTTCATTTTTTCTATAATTATTTCTGTATCTTTCTATAATTTTTACGTAAATGGTGTGTTCATTTTAAAAGGCTGATCGGTTGCATAGTCGATAATATTAAAAAGTCGGTTTATGTTATTATTCTTTCTGTTTATTGTAATAAAATAATTTTTATGATAATATCTTAGAATTAATAAACATGTAAAACAAATGTTAGTCAATTTGGTGAGATGTTACTTTTTATTCAATTCAAATCTTATAATCGAAATTTCTCATTTTAAATAAAATCTTTTTGAATTTTTTAGAGGAATCTTTTGGTTCCCGACGATTCGAATGCTTTACAGCAATCATGGTCATGGGAGAGATTAGCTTAGCTTTTAGATGTCTCAAAGGTAATATATAATATGTAACTGTTATAGACAGTTCGTAGTCAAAAAAACCGTACAATTTTGATAATTAATTCTGATTATTTTTACTAGAGTTTAAAAATTTGAAACACTTTAATTTTAGTTGCTACTTTTTACTATCTGTATACAATTTCATGATAAAAATTCATTCGAAAAGTCGGGAAAAAATCCGAAAAGATAGTTTTATTTAAAACGTCAAATGGCCAAATTTAAGGCGTAATCCTAAGACAAATATTACGTAAACATCTCTCAGTAAAATATAATAATTAGATACCTTTTGCAAACTTTTAAGGAGTGTCACGCAATAGGGACCTAATATATAATTGATTGAAACAATAAAAACAAAGATTTTCTCGAGTGACCGAAGTCAAACCGGAGTTTAACTGTCAGTTAGCATGCGACATGACGTGACTGTGAAAATAACTAATTTTGCTAACAAGATTTTATTATTCAGATTAATCGCTTAGTTAATTAGACAAATAATAATTTTCGTAGGAAACATTTTCGTTTCTAATTTTACGTTAAGATTATAATTGAATTAATGATTTTATTACAGGTTCAATCCATAATGCAATATGGTATTTATTATACGATTTTATATGTATTGTAAATATAAATTACATACAAAATTTATATATATAAGTATCTTTTTTTATATATAAATGGTACATTTTTATTATAATGGCATAAAATAGAAAATATATTTGTGGAGAAAAAAAATTATATTTTTTTGTATCTCCTTCTTAAAAAATATCGCAGTTGCAAAGGATGAAAATTTTTGAGTAATATATTTAAAGTATAATATGTTTGAATTATTTTTTATAGATATTTCATAATCCATCCAGCTCCATCATACCACCTATTGGAAATTGTTCCATAATATATATACTTCAACTAACCTGTAGTTAAATAAAGCTGTACAGGTAAAACTGTGCTCTAGTATAAATGATCTTTAGTAATTTTTTCGCTGACTTCGTATTAATATAAAAATTCTTTTTATTACTTTATGTACTATATAAAGGTAAAAGTCATTAAGTGTACTTTTTCCCTATGATTATGTTACTATCAGTTTAAATTAATTAATTATTATTAATTACTTTATAAAAACATCATCTGACATTACAAATATTTAAGATCATATTTCTATGATTTACTTTTAGTAAAAAGCATTTAATGAAACTTAACTCATACTCATTTATAAGTGATCTAAATATATTTTTTTGCCAAAAGATAATTTCCCATGTGAACTTATATGGGAAAAAAAGTAACAAAGTAGCCTTTTTCAGTTTCCAACTGGGAAATTATCTCTATGAAAAAAATCATGTAGATCTGTTACTGTTATGATGCTTATAAAAAAGTA
Organism: Brenthis ino; assembly: GCA_921882275.1. NCBI lineage: Eukaryota > Metazoa > Arthropoda > Insecta > Lepidoptera > Nymphalidae > Brenthis > Brenthis ino. The sequence continues at coordinate 14,638,685 of OV170222.1, forward strand.
AACAAACCCTCTAACAAACTTACTTTAACATATAAAAGTTAGTTACATAATATAAATTGTATAAATGTTAACTTAATTAATTACAATGTAGACTTATTGTGATATAGCTATAGAATATGTTTAATTTGAATAAAAACTAAGCCATTTTTAATTAAACTTGTGCGTATAATTTAATTTTTAGATTCATATGATATTTTATGTAGAAATTAGAAAAGTTTATTTGCAAAGGGGGAAAACAAATACGTAATTATTAAGTGTTTTAGATATCAATCGGCTATAGGGAATAAGTTGTAAATACTGGCTTATAGGCTTATAGTATAAATTGAATATGTGATTTAGTATATTTATAACTTAAGAAAACAATACAATTCTATAAGTTTTTTCAACATTGTTTTTTTTAATATATATAATTTACAGAACATCATGCAGCTGTCTATATGCGTTTTAATACTTTTGAATGTTACAAATATTTACCTTCAACAGAAATCGAACCTACTAATACTTTGTTGTAGAATGTGCTGGATTTGGATTTTTTTTTAAATATAGTATAATGAACGAATATATTATTTATAAAGTCGTCATTTTAAAAATATTCACTGAGATACCGTTGAGCAAACACAGTCTCGAGTATCTACAATGGCTCTTACATCTTTTTTAATAACTCAGGTGCTCTTTCAGTTATGAGATGATATCTATTTTGCAATGTAGATAAAAATAACTTAACTAAGTAAGAGATATACTGAAGTCTAATGTTAAAAGAAATACGAACTCGTTCTCTACTTTCATATATTTCTACCAGTTCAAGTCGAATTTCTATACTGGTCAGTATATAAACAAAATATGAGAAGTGTATATACTGACCAGTAGTAACTCACTCGCTTGCGAAACCAAATGAAACGGGTTCAAATCTCGGATCTCGCACGTTTGATATTTTCATTTGTGAATCATTTCAAACATGATTAGCACTTGTCTTAACGGTGAAGGAAAACATCGTGAGGAAACCTGCATGTCTGAGAGAACCTAGCAAGTTTTCAAAAGACATGTGAAGTCCGCCAACGCGCACTTCGCCAGCGTGCGTGCGTGCAGCGTGGTGGACTATGGCGTGATCCCCCTCGATACAATACATACATATTTTGACCACATAGTTGCTTAAATTTGTCTACTTTTTTAGATTTCTATTAGCGAGTTCATATTATCTATAATTTAAAGAGGGCGAGAACATTTTTTGGACTATAATGCTATATATATAAACTTATTTCAATATGATAATATTTTATATGTAACAAAAACAATTTTTTATATTTATAAGAATACATATAATTATATTTTTGTTTGTAAACATAAATTTACTTTGAATTTAAAACACTTAGATATTTATTATAAATATATGTAATCCTAAACATAAGTAGAATTTATGTAAAAAAAATGTAAATAATGTAAATGAGAATATTAAGAGCAATAAATATAACATTAAGCTTCTAGTTCATAGATTGATACTATGTTTTTATCTTTAACTCTTGTTGCAATGGATGTCGTGATGTAGATATAATGTGTACAAGTTAAAATAAATGGTTAAATATCAATATTTGTTTTATTTCAGTAACTTTACGATGAATAAATAATAAATAATAATGCCCTCAAAATCTCATTATTGGTACGTTTTCCCAGTCTAACGAATTCGTCAAGTTTTACACCTGTTCCCTCTATTAGTTACCGGTTCCCGCTATCTATATATAATTTTTAGTAATAAATACCTACCCTAATCTTAAAAAATAAGTTTAGATTTAACCCCATAGAATGTCTGTTGTATTTATACTTTTAAATGTATTAAATTGCCTGCCTTTTATGAGCTGGAAGCCCTTACATTTGAAAATTATACGCGACATTATGTAAGTAAGTACTGAATTAATGAAACTGACATAACTGAAGTTACCTGACCTGACACATTTGAGAAATAAAAATAAAAGCTTAGAAATAAAAACTTTTTAACAAAAAATAAAAACCGACTTCAAACAAAAGCACTAAAAAGTAAAAATTATTGATTGGTAGTTTTTATTTACTATAGATACCTAATCAAATATTTTTGAAGTCGTTGTGATTTGCTTTGTATTGGCTGGCACCGACTTAAAAATTCGAAACATAAGAAAAACATACAGCCGAATTGAGAACCTCCTCCTTTTTGGGGAAGTCGGTTGAAAATTAAAAGAAATAATAAAACTTTTTCTTGTTCTACATATCCTTTTCAACGCGTAAATTAAACAGCTTTTATATCCGAAATCGAAATTATTTGGACCCCTAAAAGGTATAACTTTTTTCATTAAGTCTAAATGAAAGCACCCTTAATATATCAGTGACTACATACATATACATAGTATATTAAATATGGAAAAATCACTTTAGGTAATAATTATTGACTAAGATTTTGTGCATCATAAAAAACTGAACCTAAAAAAATATTAAATCGTGAAAAAAATGTCTATATTAAATAATATGTACACGAATATATAAGAAATTTTATGACGTATACAAATATTCTATCACCTTAGCTTTAAGATTATTATCATAACATTTATTTTAAATCTTACATTTACAATCACAGATTGGTCCCATTTAAATTTCAAAAAAAAATTCCACCCCTAAGGGTGTTCCACCCTTAGGGGTGGTGTATTTTTGTACTGTGCCAGCCAATACAAAGCAAAGCACACCGAAATTATTTGATTAGGTATGTTTAGTAAATGAAAACTACCAATCAGTTATTTTTTACTTTTTAGTGCTTTTGTTTGAAGTCGGTTTTTATTTTTTTGTTAAAAAGTTTTTTTTTTCATTTTAGAGCCTGGAAGTTGGTTTTATTTTTTGTTAAAATTTTTTTATTGACTTTGGCATCTTTTTGGCGGGCTCCGTCGGTATATTTAAAGTCTAAATACTAAGATACGCACATATACAAACTTTGTATTATATATTGTATTCTGCCCTTTTTAACGTCCCACTGCTGGGCACGGGCCTCCCTTCAGTACGAGGGGAATCAGGCCATAGTCCACCACGCTGGCCAAGTGCGAGTTGGCGGACTTCACATGTCTTTCGAAAAGTTGCTAAGTTCTCTCAGACATGCAGGTTTCCTCACGATGTTTTCCTTCACCGTAAGACAAGTGGTAATCATGTTGGAAATGATTCGCACATGAAAATATCAGAGGTGCGAGACCCGGGATTTGAACCTGCTTCACTCGGTTTTCCAAGCGATCGCGTTACCACTGGGCTACCACTGCCTTCACAAACCTTAGCCTTATACAAACTTTAGCATTAATAAATTAGTCCAGTTTTATACGTACAATACTTCCCATTAATATTATAAGTACAAAACATTGGATGGATGGATGTTTGTTACTCAATCACTCCAAAACAGCTGAACGGATCAGAATGAAATTTGACACAGAGATAGATTATAGTATAGAATACCACATATGTTAATTTTTATCCTGAAAAATTGTACGGTTCAAGTGGGATAAATTTGGTTTTTGTTTTTTACTAGGAACGAATATACACGAAACGAGGTAAGTGGGTAATTTATATTATTACACAATGTCAAGACAAAGTAAAAGACAAAAGAATATTATTTATGGATATTTAGCTTTTATCTTTTTCTAGATAAGAAAGCTTAAAGGATAAGCTCAGCCATTTCATAATTTGATTTATGACTTCCTTTGATGACGGTGCTGACCCAAGGCGGCTGACATAAACCATTGTAGTATAAGAATTAACTGTGGCTTCTGTAAATAGCATTGAATAAGGTTATTCGTTATTTCTGGCAATACTTATACGCAACTTCAAAGTGTTTTTCAGTTCATTCAATTATAGGGAATTTCTTTCAGAACGCTTTTTTATGAATGGGTCCCAGAAATTTTATCATTTAGATAAAACTCCGTTTTCCGTTTTTTTTTTGCATTGAATTTATCATCTAGTTTATGTAAGAAGACTCCTGATTTAGACAGCAGTAACAAACTAACAGAATTGATATACCTAAACATGTCAGGGTAATTCAATTAATGAAATAAAGCGCACTAAATTGCCAAATCACAATAAGATTTAACAGATGATATAACGGGTTCTAGATTTGCCAAATAACGATAATCAAAACATCACGATAAGTTAAAACAGATCGTTCGATCTTGTGTTTCTAACGGTCGGATATCGACACGTATAATGAATTCGCGGTTGCCTCTCTATACAACAAAATATGTAAATGACAATAGTACGCCAATGCTAATGGAGGGGTTTCTACGAATGGGTTGTAAAGGGTTTACCCACAGAGAAAGGGTACCCGCGGGTAAGAAGCTTTTAGTTCAGAATCCCTTTTTAATCGTAGACTATTTAGACCTACTAATTATCTAAACTTAATTTGAATGATCTGATGTTGTGAAGATAGTTTGAACATGGAAATAATTATTCCACTATATTATTAATGCAAAAGTTTGTATATGTATATGGTTGTTATTCCTGTACGTGGAAACGGCTTTGCGGATTTATATACCAACATTTAGTATAGATTTCTCAGAGATGAGATATTTTCCCGCAGTAAAAAATATTTTATATATTGACCAGGATAACCAGTTATCATTATACCAAATTTCATCAAAATCTGTCTTACGGTACTCTCGTGATGTGATCACAGACAAACAGACAGACAAAATACTAAAAACTGTAGATTTGGCATCTGTATCGATAATAGTGACTATTTCAAGACGATTTAAAAAAATATTTAATGTACAGATTCGACTCGGAATTTTATTATATGTATAGACTTAGTAGATACATAGCGAGATTATGATCCAGAGTGACTTATAGGCTATGGGTGCACTCGAATCGAGTATGGGAAGTTACTAATAATAACAATAGAGAATGTTTTATGAACAGTTTTTTGGCAAGTTTGTCCTATAAAGCTAATATATTTTTCGGCTTCCCGTTTGTATTTCATAATAATATTCTTTTAAAGCTAACGGTCTCAATGAAAAATAATGATAAACCTAATATCTATTTTGTATACTAAAAGTGATTTTTGTGAACCGATTTTCATGTCACATATAAAATTGACTTTTAGGCATGAAATAATTACTTCCATATTGAATTTTAAATCAATATAAGTACTATTTTGTTAAATAAATATTTTTTAACATTCACCTTGAACTTTGAATGGTAGACATTTAGATAGCAGGCAAACAAAACATTGCTAAAATTACAGATCTGCTAGCAAATACATAAATTATCTCATAAAACATTCAATATTATACAATTTTGAACACATTACAATTTTCGTACAAATGGCTTACTTTTACTTCGCTCGGCGTCTCTTTTAGACAGCTCACACTGATAAAGCAGCTAACCTTTAACGTCCAGTTTTTCCAAATTCAATAATTAAAGTTATTGATTTCTGCCAATAAACCCAATTTTATCGAAATAAAAATTAGTCTTCAGCGCTCAACAATTATATAGATTCCTTTTAGTGAAAGAATTTTCAGAAGAGCATTTGTAGTTTCATAGATTACCCCCTACAACCAAACTAACACCCTTACAAACTTTGTCTTTTTATAATATCATTCTTATATTACTAGCAAAACCCGCGGCTTCACTTGCGTTAAAACTACAAAAAAAACTCTAAAAAGGTAGGTTTCATACAAACTTTAAACCCTTATTTTACCCCCTTATGGGATGAATTTCGAAAAATACTAAAACACGTAAACATTTAATTGTATGGAAGAGCATTAATACCATGTTTCAAGTGATTCTGATCGTAAATATTTTTTTTGGATTGTATTATAACGTGTTTTCTCGTGGGAATGAGACAATGTCCCTCGATAAAAAGTAACCTATGTCACTCTTCAGCCCTCCAACTATCTCCACACAAAAAATCACGCCAATCCGTCACTCTGTTTCGACGTGAAAGAAGGACAAACAAACAAACAAACAAACAAACAAACAAACAAACAAACAAACAAACAAACAAACAAATAAACACACTTTGACATTTATAATATTAGTAAGTAGTATAGATGTTTTAATAATTGAGTCGGTGCTTGCAATTACAATAAAGAAAATTACAAATATACTTAATTTTATATACAAAACAAATATTAAATATTAATATGTATGAGTATGTACATATAATGTATGTACATATCTAGAAATAAAAAGCCTCAATGCCTCTTTACATAAAAATAATCTTAAAAACCCACAGAGAAGGGTAAAACGTTTATTTATGCCGAGCTGTCGATATTAAACTTTGTGTACGTTATGGCTGTAGCAAAATCTAATATATATTCTGGGTTAGGATATACCTAGTCAGGGGAATCGCTTAATGACGGTCCATTCTGCTTGCGTGTTAAGTTTTCGTAAGATATGATTTATTTTTGTCAGCTTTTAAGTTGTCATAGAAAGCTTTCGCTATCGTTTGATTTGATTGTTCCTTAGATACTTAAAAAATATAATTTTTATAAGATTTTCCAAAAAATATTTAATGCACAAATTCGGCTTAGTTACAATTTTATTATATGTATAGATAGTTTTATACTGTGTTAATGGTTGCTAATGCTTACAATATCATTATACTTGTTTCTTTTTTTCTCTCTTTCTTTCTTTCTCTCTCTCTATAACTCTCACTTACAATTTAAGTTGAGCAGTAAACACGTCCAGTCATAAATAAAAGCTGTACAGCTCTAATAATTTGCACGTGCTTCCAAACTTGCAAGTTTCAGAACTTTCACGCTTAAACTATATTGTATTCGAAAAGCTATAGGGACATAAATTCTCCTTAAGTAACGTAAATAGATGAGGATAGTGTTTATGTCCTTAATTGTTTGTTTGGAGTTCAAATTAATCTTTGGTCGGATGGTATAAATGCGACAATTTGTATGTGTATGTTTGTATCTTTGTTACTCCTTCACCCAAAAACGGCTGGGGGTATTTTTACGAAATTGAATACACAGATAGGCTATGATCTGGGCTAATATTTATATTACATTATAAATACAAAAGATAGCAAAGGGTCTCACCTTAGCGAAAAGACGGTAAGTCGCTAGTATTATTGTATATTAAAAGTAGTAAAATATTCTATTAAAAATTATCTTAATACTTTATATAATATTTCTAAAATTACATTTCTTTTTAGGGTTCCGTACCCGAAGGATGCGAACGAATGAACCCTCCTAATCCTTCGCTGTCCGTCCGTCCGCCCGCCCGTCCGTCTATTTAGGCTGTATCTCATGAACTATGATAAGTAGAGAGTTGTAATAAAGTGTGTATTCCTAATTTCTATTGCCGCTATAACAACAAATAATAAAAAACCAAGATGGCGAATTCCAAAAAGACTATTATGGCGCGGTACCCTTAGTGTACGAGTTGACCGATTTTTATTTTAAATTCAACCATTTTCTAGTTTTCACGCTGTAGTTCAGAAATTACTTATCTGTAGGTACATATAATAAAATTGTAATCTGTACATTAAATATTTTTTGGATAATCTTATTGAAATATACATTATTATCGATACAGAGGCCGAATCTATACTTTTAAGAATATTTGTTTGTCTGTCTCTCTGTTACCGCATCACAGAAAAACCACTGGAGGGATTTTGATGAAATTTGGTATAGTAATAGCTGGTTATCCAGGTCAACAGATAGGATACTTTTTACCGTGGGAAAACGTCTCATTTCTGAGAAAAAATACAAAAACCGCAATATAGAGTATACTAATATGTAAAACCTAAGAATTTGGTGTTTGGTCATCTGAACGCGGACGTAACCGCGGGCAATCCTAGTATGTAATATTTTTACACGTTTCGATTTGAAAACACTTGTATCTTTGAGAACTCTGCTACTTATTTCTTATAATGAAATTGCGTATAAATATGTTAATTTTAAAAGGTTGCTACGCATAATATGACATAAGCTTTATGTATTTGAAGAGTATAAATGATTTATTCTTTGGTTTAATAAACTAGCTATTGCGCGCGGTTTTCGTTGCAAATATCTAGATTTATAAATTGATAAAAATTTACTTTTCTATAAAAGGCAGCATGACTTTGAAATTTTCTTGTTGTGAAACTTAGGAGTGCTAGAAGTCAAGGTACATTAAAGATTATAGTAAAAGAATATTTTTATGGTTAACAGAAAATCTCAATAACTATAATCTAAGTTTGGCCCGATCTACTCGAACCCAGGACCTCTGAATCTCCCCCCCCAACGTGCGTTCACCTTATCGTGGTGGGGGGGTTCAGTAGTGCCCGGCAATCCAACCGGGCGCAAAGCTAAGAAACGCACAGGGAGGTTGCCCACTTCGGTGGGCGGTGGGAGGTGGCCCTCTTCGGGGGGCGGTGTATCTTGCGGGTTGCTCCTGGTACTTCTCTGATAGCAGAGTGGACCTTGGAGCAACCCCATGGTTGTGGTGGTCTGCTTCGGCAGACCTGCCGTCGGGGCGTCGTAGTTGAATGCGTAAGCGATCCTGCGACGCCCCATTAAGACGGGGGAAGGTTTTGTTGGGTTTTAGTGGGTAGTACTGGCTGTATTACGCCGGTGAGTCCCACACGTCGTGCGTAAATGCATTTCCCAACGTTAAAAAAAAAGGATCTCTGTATCTAAAACCGTACATACAAATAACTAGACAACAGAGACAGTTAAATAAATGATAGATTATTTTCGAAATCCCTATAGTGTTAAACATAAAGCTTTCACAAACATTCCTACAGTTGTTCTCTAATATACATATGTAGACAGTTAATTTCATAAATCGTACATTGTTTATATATAACAGGTCTGTTCTTAAGGGTTAATTCCACATACAAACTTTCATCCCACTTTTCACCCCTTTAAGGGAAAAAAATGGAACTAGCAGTCAAATTTAAATAATAATCTCGCATTTTATAGTCAATTTTTAGGCAAGTTATATAGGCTATCTAACATCACGATATGACCTTTAGGAGCGAAGCAATTACACATAAATATCTCGGGCAAGGCCGCGGGCATCCCTAGTAAATATTATTAGAGGAGATATAAAATATTACAGGTCGTAAATTATGTAAAAGATATTTGAGTTGTGTGAGAAAATTGCTTTCTTGTAACAAAGTATGGTATGCAAATCGATCATTTGCATTTCATTGATTCCACTTCCTCTAACATTTTATGACTTAATTTACAAAATTTAATAGAAAAAATTAAAGAAAAAAACCGAAACTAATAATAGTTAAACTAATAATAATCATTTTTTTAAGCTTTTTAAGTCCTCCACCCCGTCTGTCTGTCTGTCTGTTCGCGATAAACTCAAAAACTGTAGAAAACAAAGATTTTCATGCTGCTTTCACCAATGGATAGAGTAATTTTCGAGGAAGGTTTTAGTATATAATTTGTTAAGTGTTTGTATACATTGGCAAAAATATAACGATAATTGTTGCAGGTGTCGGAATAAAATAAGTCGTCTGGGAGCTTTCAACGAAAACGCTGCCTAAACCCTTTGAGATATAACAAAATAATATATGGTGGAATTGTGTATCTTATATAGGTCTACAGAAAAGTCTGCGATAGCATATGTCTATCTCTTAAGAATAATATACTATATCCATTTTAACGTAAAACGTACGAACCCGAGTGAAGCAAGGGTGAGTCGCTAGTTTATTATAACTTGTGGTCAACTCTTTCAAAACTCTTTCAAAACCGTTTCACAAACAGAGAAGAAAAAGGTACTGAACTCTTTTGTCTTTGCCTATTTATATGTAAATACAGCCACTTCGCTTATGTGGTAGGGCGGTAAAAAATAAATTGTATTACTCTTATTCGATTCTTTTACCCGCCAATAAAAGTGGTAAAAATCGATTAAGCCGTTATTATTTTAGCCTATATTGTAAAGGGATCCATTTTCTTTTAGATAAAATGTACTCAGTAACCTGCTAGAGAACAATCTGAATTTCGCTTAAATAACCAAAGTTAGTATAGTTATTTTAAAGTCACATATGAACACTTCGATTTTACGAGTATTAACCCCCGACGCAAAACGAGGGGTGTTATAAGTTTGTCTGTGGCATCAAAGCTCTCAAACGGGTGGACCGATTTCGATGCGTTTTGTTTTTCATTTAAAGCCAGTTTCCTTGCGGTGGTTCTTAGCTATGTTTGGTTAATATCGGTCCAGCAGTGTAAGAGTATCAGCTCTTTTCCAAAATGATGTAAGGCATTTTGGCGTATGATTACTCAATTAAGCCTCACTCAAGCCAGTGTAATCGTTAAATGACAATTAATTTGCGTAGGGGGTTTTTAATTTTTTAATTTATAATTATTTACAATATAATAATAATTAACGCATGCGACATACTTATTAAAAAATATATATATAAAAAAATTCTATTCTCAAAGCACTAGATTCTAGACTATTGAATTGACTAGCATTATCTATTTATTATGCAATGGTAACCCAGTGGTAACGCCTTACCTTAGAAAACCAAGTGAAGTGAAGCGGGTTCAAATCCCGGATCCCGTACATCTGATATTTTCATGTGTGAATATTTTTTATCATAATTACCACTTGCCTTACAGTGGGAAATATAGTGAGGAAAGTTGCGCGTCTCTGAAAAGCTAATTAGTTTTCAAAAGACATGTGAAATTCATCAACCCACACTTGACCAGCGTGACTATGGCGTTATCTCTATCGCATTCTTCAATTCGAGTCAGGCCCACTGCTGGGCAGTGGGACGATAAGGGCTGAATAAATAAAATAAAAAATGCCTTTACTGACACGACCCTTTTTGTGTTTTTTTAGCTTACATTTTGTTCATAAAAGCTCAGGCCAGGTGTTGCGTGTAGCTTACATTATGTCTCGAGGAACCAATATCCAAGAGTAAAACTATCAAAACTATTGCCATAGTTGTTTTTATTACTTTCTAGACAAGTTTTCTGTTTAAAAATATACTTTTAACTATCCAGCCCTTTTACTCTCCCACGTTTAGGTACAAGCCTTCTCTTAATATAAGAGGGGATATTGGACTGAAGACTTTACTTCACTATTTTGAAAACTAGTACGATTTTCTCAGACATTTAAAGTTTTCTTCACCAGATTAGCAAGCGGTAATCACATTGAAAATTATATTCAAACATGAAATCTCTGAGTAGAATCGAGGCATTAATGAACTCCATGATCTACACAATTTCTATATATTTTAAATAACAATATAGCCTTTCCTTTGTTTTACGATAAGTTACGGCTCAAGTTATCGTTTATTTAAAAAAAGGAAATTAAATAACTTTTTTAATAAAAACGATTTTAATTATTAGTTTTTACACCTTCTATATTAGATTAAAATTTGGTTCTACTTATAAGTAGACCGTAGACGCATATTTTTAAATCTATAGATCTACTTAAAATACGTGTCTACTTACCGGTCTACAAAATAATGGGTCTACTCGTTGTTCAATGATTTTTACTATAATTTTATTCTAAGTCTATTATTTTTTACGAAGCCAAGATGTAATTTCAATACATAGGAGCATAAAACTTTTTGCCAACTCAAGAGCCAGTACTAATCGCAATAAATTTTGGTTATCGTTTTTCGATAATAGCATTTGGAAAAAAATATACCATTTTCATATTATATCTAATCTTACATCTCTTTTATCCGGAAAATACTAAGTTGCAAAATGAAACATAGGTGCTCTATAAATTTATTCATTTCGATATTTGCTTTAAATCTATACAGATAAATAAAATTAAAGTATCTGTTTGTAATGTCGAAATAACAGCTTTTTACTAAATGCAAATGGATGTTTACACGGTACATATACAAAAACAACATTTTTTACTATTTTTGTCGGTCTGTCTGTTTGTTCCGGCTAATATCTGAAATGGCTGGACGCTTTGACGGGACTTTCACTAGCAGATAGCTGATGTACCTAATAAGGAGTATCTTAGGCTACTTTTTATTCAGAAAAAAATAGGGTCCCACGAAAGAAAATTAAAACCAATGAAAATTTTTATAATATCCGATTCAAATAGGGAAATTATATACATACCCTAGGGACGAACCCAAGCGAAGCAAGGGTGAGTCGCTAGTATATGTATATTATCATTTGTATTAGAGAGTAACGCTTGCTTCGTTTGGGTTCGTCATTTAACGGTTAATATGGATAGTCGATCTCTTGCTCTGTGAAAAACAAAAACAAATCTATCACACTGTAACGGTACATTTTTCCGGGATAAAAAGTAACATATGTGCCAGATAAAAAGTAACCTATCTCTGTGCCTTTCATTCAAATCTGTTCAACCTTTCTGGCGTGATTGAGTAACAAACATCCATACATCCAAACTTTCTCATTTATGATATTTATTTGTATGGGCCATACAAAATATGAGCGACCCGCTCTCGCTCAAGCCATAATAACTACACTGCAAGTTATTAGTTAACTTTTCTAATAATGTAGTATTCTTGATAAACTAAGGTTTAAAAATTAATTTATTTTTTTTCTCTCACCATACTATAAATATGAAATTACAAAAGTTCATATATATTTAGTATCAAGATGTAACATACAAACAAAAGTACCTTTACATTTATATTAAATAAAGACTACTATAGCTAACATGTCGTTCTACCATCAAAGCTTCATAAAAAAATCATAAAACTTTTCTTTATACCTACAATTTAAGACATATAACTAAAACGTGATCAAATTCCAAAGCTACGTTTCCTGCTCACGCATACAAATATTCGTATGTTAAAAAGATTCAGCCTACACAGTGTTTATGGCTCGTAAAGCAACTATTTTACGTTTTAGATAATAAAACGGGGATTCACCGACGTAATATAACACTCGTTTTCATAATACTTTCTTAGATTTACGCGAATATTTGACATTTTAAATAAAACGATATTTACGGGTTTTTTTCATTTTGATTTTTGGTTCCCGACCTATTGGACTTGATTTGAACCAAAAATCAAGATAAATCCGCGAAAAAATCTGAAAAGATTTAATTTAATTTATAAGAAAGAAGTTTTATTTAAAACACTCGTTTTGTTAGAAATTCCAATTTACTTTATATTGCTATATTACTTAGCTTTCCCATGGGTAAAATTTACTCTACCAATCACTACTTAACAGAAACCTTTAAAATTACTTAAAAATTAAATACTTCGCCCTAGGTGTGAAACTTTTTCGTAAAAATTATATAAGCCCAAACTTCAATCCTTTTATTAAAAAATATTAAGTTTTTCTTATTTTTGTTCGCTTTTTTATTTTTATATTTATTGCTATAATACATAAAGAAAAAAAAACAACCCAAATCTATACATATGATAAAATTGTAACTGAGTCGAATCTGTACATTAAATATTTTTTGGAAAATCTTATTGAAATAGTCATTATTATCGATACAGAGGCCGAATTCATAATTTTTAAATTTTTTATCTGTCTGTCTGGGAACGCATCACGAAAAACAACGGGCAGATTTTAATGAAATTTGGTATGATGATAGCTAGTTATTCGGGTTAATATTTAGGATACTTCTTACTGAGAGAAAATATCTCATCTCTGAGAAATCTATACTAACCTTAAAACGTAAGGTCGAACCCGAGCGGAGCGAGGTTGGGTCGCTAGTTGAATAATAAAGTCAGTTGAAAATAAGAAAACCATGTACTAGATTTTATCATAAAAATGCCGTTAACTAAAAACATATATAATTATGATTAGTTTTGCTTTTAATTAAAAAACCATGCATTAAATCATATTATTGATTACATCCCACTTTAAAGTTACAAAAGGAGTTTAAACTAAATTTTACCCTCTTAAGTAAAATATATTTCAAACTATGATAATAATTTTCAAACTTTTGGTGAAATAGCCGACTAAAGATGAAACGTTTGTGTGGGCATTTACATTATTATTTACGGACTTTCCACAACAACTAAAAGCCGGATTACAAATACCATAGAGTATATGGGACATTCCACGCCATATCGGATGGTTTTAAAAAAAAATTTTTGATTTTCTTAATATTTTGGTTTTTTAGTACCCCTCAAAAGAGGCTTCCTGGTAAATTTCAATCACTGGTTTGAAACCGCTCTTTTTTTGATTTTTTGCTCATAACTTTCCTATTTTTATTTAACTTTACTATTTATTTTCGAATTTAAAAATGAAAGAAAAAAAATTTAAATCGAAAAAAAATTGTACTTATGAAATATATGGCCCACTACCGGACTCGGTTTAAGAGTTGCATGATGGATAGAAGCTTAAAATACAAAAATTTCATTTAAAAAAAATCGAAGTTTACACACAGATTTAAAAACACGATTGAAAACTTACAATTCAAAATCTCGATTAAAACATTTTAAATATATGTTTTTTCATGTAAAGGTCATTAAGAAACAAAACTTTTGAAAAAAAAACCTCAACCATTATTAAGAAAGTTATGAGCAAAAAACCTAAAAAAGAGCATTTTTTTAAAAACATCGATATTTTTGAACCAGTGATCAAAAAAACTCAAAATTTACCAGAAAACCTCTTTTGAGGGGTACTAAAAATACCAAAATATTCAGAAAATCACGCTTTCTGTATTATTCTTTAGCCGGCGATTATACCTTAATGATGGTCACGTATGAATTAATAAAAAATCTATTGTTGCTAAGAAATTATTTTGTTAGTAAAATATGTTAATATGCTATGCTAACCTAAAAATATGCTATACTAACCTAAAAATATGCTTTGCCGAACGTCGATAAGTAGCGCTCTTTCTGCTGAAGCTCACTAATACTCAACTCAAATATATTATAACACTAGCATTGCCCGCGGCTCCGCCCGCGTTCAGATGACCAAAAATCAAATTCTTAGCTTTTACATATTACTATACTCTTACTTTGCAGTTTTTGTATTTTTTCTCAGAAATGAGACATTTTTCCGCGGTAAAAAGTATCCTATATGTTGACCCAGATAACCAGCTATCACTATACTAAATTTCATCAAAATCCCTTCAGTGATTTTTCTGTGATGCGGTAACAGACAGACAGACAGATAAAAAATCTATAAACTATAGATTCGGCCTCTGTATCGATAATAAATAATGTTTGTTTCAATAAGATTTTCCAAAAAATATGTAATGTACAGATTCGGCTTACTTACAATTTTATTATATGTATAGATAAATAAATACATGGAATTGTATCTACTGTAACTTTGAAAAATATTACGTGTTTTATTTAGGTTCAATGCTTAATAAAGAAAAATTTATTAATAAAAACTTTTTAGGGAAATAAAGGCTATAATAGCAAAAACCGCATCGAAATTCGTTCAGAAGTCCTCAAGATTAGCAGCAAATACGTACAGACAGGCAGAGAGCTTTTTTTATGTGTAAGGATATCTCCAAAAGATCTTCCACAAATAATATTTGCAAAGAAAGAAAAATTCTACGCACCTGCCCCTTGTAATAATTTCCACTTGACATTTTTACACCGACATGATTTTATCTAAGTAAAGTCATATTATAAACAAAAATGTTTACGACTGTTCAAGTAGAACAGGGAAGCATTTTTTTCATTCTCGCTGATTAGAATTGCTTATTATCATACATTTTTTTTCGTTATCTTTTTTTTGTTGTAGTAACTTTCGTGGGTAAAAACCATCTAAATTACCTAAAAATTTTGAGATGTCAGAAGCCTTAGTCTTTCCCGTAATCATATTAGCTGTATAGTATTCGAAAGACAGGGAGTATAATCAAAATATACCCAAAAAATCCGCAAAAATAGGTTTATTTATTATATTTATTATACCTATGTATGTATTTAAATTTATATATGTGTAGAATGTATCAACTATCTGGTATCCATAGCACAAGCCTCGTAGCTTACCATGGAACTAGATGGCGCTATGTGTTAATGTTCCAACGTATTTATTTATTATTATTAATTTATTTAAAACTCCAAAAAATGTCCGTTCAAAGGTAGTGTAATTACCTTCAAAGTATTTGAGAACTTTTTAAAAGATATCTATAGCTCTACTAATAGGCTGCGGAAGCCCAGTGGCAACGTGCTTGGGAAACCAAGTGAAGTGGGTTCAAATCCTGGATCTTGCACCTCTAATATTTGCATGCGTGAATCATTTTTAACATAATTTCCACTTGCCTTACGATGAAGAAAAACATCGTGAGGAAACCTGCATGTCTGAGAGAACCTAGCAAGTTTTCAAAAGCCATATAAAATTCCACCAACCCGCAGCTGTTAGCCTGGTGGACTATGTCTTGATTCCTTCGCATTAAAAGGGGCTAAATACATGAATATATACATTAGCTTTACTACTGTATCAATCTAGTACCGAATAGATTAACAAAACAGTAATATTACGATACCATTTCTCGTTACAAAAATCAAGGAATTATGATAAAAATTGAAACCTAATAATTGTCCATAATTCCCTAGAGCACGCTGCAAAATCCATTTCACTTATAACTTATTTTTACCCATTATACGTAGATAAAGTGGCATTTAATATTAGACTGTAATCCGTTAACATATACTCTGTTTTTAATTAATAACGATAGCCTTAGAAACCATATTAAACCTAAAACTTACACAGTAAATATCCGAATAGATTACTGTATTGTAAAATGAATTGAATTAAGTTAAAGATGGAGTTTGTAATGTCATATACTTTATTTATTTAAATAGACCTAAATTAATACGTACGTAGAATGAGTCCTTGCTTCAGGAGATAATTAATGACGCGTACATACATAATATTTATTGTCACGTAGTGGAGAGTGTGTAACGTCTTTTCATTGAATTATTATTCAAAACTAACGACTCACCCTCGCTTCGCTTGGGTTCATCCCCATACAAACTTTCATCCAATTAAGGGATGATTTCCGGGATAAAAAAACAATTTCACTCACTCAAAATAAAAAAATCTTAAAAAAATCTTATTTTAGTAAAAAAAAAACTTTTCATTTTCTTCTATACAAAACTTGCTGACAATAAACACAAAAAAAAATTATCCAATTTGGTGCAGTCGATCGGAAGTTATGCGCGTACATACATTTCGGTGAATCATTTTTATTTATATAGATAGATAGCACGTCCGAAGTATACTTAACAGATCCTAAGATAATCGTCTGCATATGACAATTAAAGACAAAAACAGCTAATCGTAAACTGTCGTAAGTGAGAGAGAAAGAAAACATTTTCGAGAAAGAAATTGAGATAACTGGAAAATATTCGAAATCTTGAATACTTGAACATTATTTGTTTACATATAAAAAATTTGCATATAAAAAAGGAGGCTGTGTGTCATGAGATGAGAGATTCGTTGAATTGAAATTAAGATAAGTAAAACTGTACCTACCTATAACTTAATGTTACATAGTATTGCAGCAATTATTTTCTTCCACATCCACGGTTTGGCTGGAAGAGATCTCTGCTAGAGATAAGTCCACCGTTTCTAAATGTTGCTGTAAATTAATTTAATAATTTACAGCAACATTTAGGAAATATATATCTTCCAATAAAATTAAGAATTTAATAATAATAAAACAAAATTTGTTGTTGATGAAAAAAATAAAGATGATGTTAGCAAGACAAGTTAACTTGTAGAAATAGTGATTTACTCAGTAAATAATTTATTTATCTATATTTTAATATTAAGTAGGTAGTATAGAAAAATATCCTTTTTTTCTCTGATTATCATACCGAACGGTGGGGACTTAGTTTTTAAATAGTTGTGATAGTTATTT
Source organism: Brenthis ino (assembly GCA_921882275.1). Classification (NCBI taxonomy): domain Eukaryota; kingdom Metazoa; phylum Arthropoda; class Insecta; order Lepidoptera; family Nymphalidae; genus Brenthis; species Brenthis ino. The sequence continues at coordinate 14,656,421 of OV170222.1, forward strand.
TATAGGGCTTTCTGTAGAATTAATTAAAGAAAAACTTTAAAAAAATAATAAAAACCAACTTCCAGGAACTAAAATGTAAAAAATAACTAAAGGGGGTTTTTATTTTGAATAGATACCTAAACAGATATTTTCGAAGTCGGTGCCAGTCGATGTAAAGCAAATCTAATTAATATATTTCGATACGTAAGATACATATTTACCTACAAGATTCAGGCGTCTTCGAGTAATCGGTGAACATATATACATTAAAAAAGATTCCGACGAATTGAGAACCTCTTCCTTTTTTGAAGTCGGTTAATAAAGGAGGAATTTCTGAGCTCAGTAGTTTTACTTGGAAAATCATTAGTAACAATACATATACTTACACAAATGGTCGAAAATAGTTATGGTCAAATTGCGATAAGTAGACGACCACTAGTTTAACTAAATGTATTATTTCCATCACTAAAAGCCATTTTCAAGTTTTCAATAGCGGTATCTTCGCTAAATAACAAAGCCGGCACTATCTGACATACTAACCGATTAAACTCAACACTTCCTATAGTGGCTAGTTGAGATGAGAACGATGAAAATTAACAAAATTCAGAGCTAATATATAATAACATGTTTTATTAAATCTGCACTACTATTATAAAGAGGAAAGATTTGTATTTTTGTATGTTTGTAACGAACAAACTCAAAAATTACTAGACCGATTTAGATGAAATTTGGTAACGAGATAGTTTCAGACATAAGTTTTTTTATTCCGGAAATCATCTCTTAAGGGGGCGAAAATGGGGATGAAAATTGTATGGAGAATCAACCTAAGGTAGAACCCGAGTGAAGCGAGGATGAGTCACTAGTAATGTGTATAGACTTTTATTAAATAAAATTACATACGTACATATATGTACAGACGAACTCTTAAAAAATTGATTATTCATTATATTCAGAACAAAAAATCCGATTAATCGACTATCTTAAAGTGTGATTTTTTCGAAGAAGTCAAATTGAAAAAATCTGACGTCCGAAATTTCCGTACAACCATCAAACATAAAATGTATGTTAACATTAAAATACTAATTTATTACGTTAAAAGAATAATAACGCACGCCTCCATCTTATAATATTAAACGAGCAATTCTTGTACATATTTTATTTTGTGTATATCAGAAATGGTTCTAACGATTTGGATCAAATTTTGTATTTAGATAAGATTTGTTTTTTTTTTAGTTTATATATGTATAATTGTATATCTTTTCTAAAAAAACACAATTTTTATATCTTTTCCGCAAAACACCGAGCAACAATAATAAGCATTTATTTTAAAATGTAGCTTAGGACCAGCTAGGTAGAGCGACGGTATATTATGTAAAATGACTGGTAACGGTTAAATGCGTAGAGCTAATCGAGGTCAGTGGCGTGTTGTAGGAGAGTCGTAGAGATGTCCAGCAGTGAACGAAAGAAGGCTGGACGATGATTTTAAAATAAAGCAAATTAAAAAAGATAGTTAATATTTGCGGCCACTAAACTAATAAAATATTTAACTGTGAATATTTAATTATAGCGGTTATTTACTCCTACCGACAGACGGATGAGAAGGATATGAAGAAATTGTAAGTGTTTCGTTTTTGCACCTTGGCTACGGAGTCCAAAAAAATGTTAGCGAAACTATAACTTTCATTAATACTCGTATTATATACTAGCGACTCACCCTCGCTTCGCTCGGGCTCGTCCCTAGGGTATGTATACAACTACCCTATTTGAATCGGATATAATTAATTTTTTCATTGGTTTAATTTTTTTTCGTGGGACCCTATTTTTTTCTAAAATAAAAGTAGCCTTATTGCATCAGCTATCTGCCGATGAAAGTCCCGTCAAAATCGGTCCAGCCATTTCAGAGATTAGCTGGAACAAACAGACAGACAGACAGACAGACAGACAGAAATGTAAAAAATGTTGTTTTAGTCTATGTACCGTGTATACATCCATAGGTATGTATTTAGTAAAAAGCTGTTATTTTGACATTACAAGCAGACAATTCAATTTCATTTATGTGTATAGATATAGGTATATCTCACAAATATAATATCTCATAGATTCATTTAAGAATAAGAGAAGATTTTCAAATGAAAAGTTTTAAATTTCTGTTTTAATATTAATACTTACAATCTTGCTAATTATAGTTTGTAAGATGATAATCGATTCCACGCTCACCGTTCAAGATTTACTTGAGCTTTTGAAGTGTAGCGGAACTTCAACTTCAGAAAACTTGAAGTTATTTTAGGATTATTATTATTTTAGTAAAATCATATTTTGATCATAAATAGCCTTAGTACATGGATATAATATAAATTTGAAATATCAACTTCAAAAATATTACAAGATTAACATTTTTAAGGTAATCGTTTGTAAGTGAATATGTTCTTTTTATTTCTTAACTAGCGACACACCCTCGCTCGAGTTGTTTGTACCTAGATATGTTTTAAAATTTAGTGTAGATTTCTCAGAGATATTTTCCCGCAGTAAAAAGAATCCTATATGTTGACTTGGATAACCAGCAATCATTATACCAAATTTCATCAAAATTTGTATAGTATTTTTCTCGTGAAGCGTTCCCAGGCAGACAGATAGCCACACAGAGACAGACAGAGAGACAGACAAAAATTCTTAAAACTATAGATTTGGCCAATATATCGATAATGATGACAATTTCAATAAGATTTTCTCAAAAATATTATACTACAGAATCGACTCAGTTAGATTGTAACGGACTCCATTTAAATAATAGATATTATTTGTTTTACGTAAAAGCTTGTTTTCAAATATCAAGTCTATTGACTTGATAATACAAATTAAAGTTTGATATTGTTCCTTAAATATATATAAAAGTAATTTTGAGTTACAGCCTATTAATATTTAGATGACACGTTTGACAGTTTATAGTGAACCTACTTGCTATGCCAATATGATCGCGGGTTCAGCACGAATATTTGTACTCCAGTCATTGTTGTTTATGTTTATAATATGTATGTATTTAAAGTAATATATGTGTAGTGTATCAACTATCTGGTATCCATAACACAAGCCTCGTAGCCTACCATGGAACTAGATGGTGATTTCTGTTTACCTCCCAACATATTTATATTTATTTTATTTATTTAGTATCTGAGCGACAGAGCTTCGCTGGGCATTTTTCGGAAAAGATATAAAAATTAAATTGCATTTTTTCATAAAAGACACGTATGTAGATAACAAAAATAAGATTAAAAATGGAATCAAAAATCGATAATCGATTGCCGAAAATATACACAAAAATATCTGCACCCAAATTGAGATCCCTATAACACTACATAATAGATTTCGATAAAAATTGGGTAGGACATATTACAGCATAAGAACGGACATAGGCTGTGTTCTATCCTCATTCTGGCTTAATTGCCAATAGAAGCGTGGCAATTTATACCCAAAACAAAGTTTTTAAATTGAATTATATTAGAGACTAGCATTGCCCGCGGCTCCGCCCACATTCAGATGACCAAAAACCAAATTCTTAGGTTTTACATATTAGTATACATTACATTGTAGTTTTTGTATTTTTTCACAGAAATGAGATATTTTCCCGCGGTAAAAAGTATCCTATATATTGACCCGGATAACCAGCTATCACCATACCAAAATTCATCAAAATCCCTCCAGTGGTTTTTCAGTGATGCGGTAACAGACAGATAGACAGACAGACGGACAGACAGACGGGCAGACAGACAGACAGACAAAAATTCTAAAAACTATAGATTCGGCCTCGGTATCGATAATAATGTCTATTTTGATAAGATTTTCAAAAAAATATTTAATGTACAGATTTGGCTTAGTTAGAATTTTATTATATGTATAGATTAGCGTATTCAAACAAACAAACAGACTCATCCCTTGGTTGGCGTTGTTGAGTTTATGTAGATACCATCTGTTTTAATTAAAAATTCATTTACAGATCAAATATAGCCCTTGTTTTCTTATCTATGTATAATCCATCGACCGTGAGGCGATTCGGGCTAATCTAACCCTGAATCTAGCTACGTAGGTTAAATGAGCCTTATCGACATAAGTAATACTAAAATAAATTCTATTGACATTGCTTTAAAGGTCAATATTGAATCAAATTTGATTTAACTTCGCTGTATTTATTGTAAGTAAATTCAAAAGTTTACAGTTTACACTTCGGTCGAACAAATCGATTTATAAAGTATACCTTCGTATTTTTTGTTTACGTTTTTAAAAGTTGTGTATATTTATGAGTAAATATTTAGTATTTATAGATTTTTTTGAATTTAGTTGTCTCGGTGGTCTGGTGGCTAGCATGTACGGTTGTAGATCCGGAGATCCTAGTTTTGAATCCTAAGTCGGGCCAAGTATAGTTTTTCTGACAGGAAATCCTCAGTAACAGCCCGAAATTGGGATTTTGACAGTGTTACATCCCTGTGCCACAAAGAGCACCATTACCAGGTAATAAAGCCATCGGTCCTGTTCCTTAATTCCTACTTGTTAGTCAGTGTTCGTCTAATCAAAATTTTGGAGTGAAATGAATATAGAGTGCACTTGTGTTTGCGCGTATACTTGCACCGATATCTCAGTTAGATTGGCTGCCATCGCGTTAATCGGTTTGGAAAACATTCTTATTATTTATAGATTTCATAAGAATATACGTTATATACAAAACTAGAAAAACAAATACAGACCTATCCCACGGAAGCCGTAAATTTTTCCCGGATAAAAAGTAGCCTATTTATTATTCCAGACTATAATCTAACTCTGTGCCAAGTTTCATCTAGATCCGTTCAGCAGATCTGGTGTAAAAGAGTAACAAACATCCATACTCACAAACTTTCACATTTATAATATTAATGCGGATCTTTCACGTTATTCTTAATAGTTTATGCTATATAAAAATGTTTTATAAAACAGAAAGTGATATCATTAAATTCTGTCGCATCTAAAGCTTTTGCATCTCAATCAAAGTCAATAAAAAATTTAATATAAAGCTTTGCATTTCAATTCAGTGCTAATGGTGACTTATTTTATTGAAAGCTAGAAAAATTGACATTAAGCTTTTTATAGTGAAGTATTCAATTTCATTTCAATTAATTGATCGTTTCATTGGTTGAAGCAAAATATACTTTTAATTAGTTATTTGAAATGAATTTCTTTTAATTGATAAATAAATTTTATATCAGACGGGCGGAACGGACTCGAACCTACGATCAATATTATACGAACGAGATGCTGACTTCCGTACTTATGGGATGACTATAACCCTTTATAAGTTATAATTTGTGCCATATGACTCTAGGGTAGCTAAATGTGGAGCATACCTCAAAAGTGCAAGATACCTGATGTAAAAAACACTTTACAGAAAAAAAAACAGAAAATTTTAGATGTCTACATGCTACTAATACAATGCCTTAATACAACACATTTTTATTTTTCCAGCTCAGAGGTCTTGCTGTAAAGAGTTACTTCCAGTTTTATTTTAATATATGTATGTATATATATATATATATATATATATATATATATATATATATATATATATATTTAGTAGATAGTATCCATATACATACAAAAGTTAAAAATTCTAACTTAAAAACGCTTTTTTGTTTTTTTTCGTTTAAAAATTTCATTTATATATGTATATTGCACATATATGTTGTACATAGTCTATTCTATACTTTATTACCATTAAAACGTACCTAGGGACGAACCCGAGCGAAGTGAGGTTGAGTCGCTAGTTTATAATATTAGTATGGATATGGATATATATGAATTGCTCATTTAAAATTATAAAATAAAATAAATATTTACGAGAACTCATAAATGTAATATAATTTAAAAAAGTTTAATAAATTAAGGTCACAGTTGCTTTATAACAAAAAATAACGATGAAAACTACTCGTACTTTTTTTTACTGTGCAGGCTAATGGAGCATTGAGCTGGAAACGAGTGATATAAAATAGCCAGTTACTGATCAAATTGACAAAAGCTTTATCATTTATTGACAAACGTTTTTTTACATGACTGATGGCGTATGAATTTAATTGGAATATTATTCATATCTGTTAAACTAGTTTTTATACTTGTCTCCGCTTGCCTTTTAAAATAAAAAGTTGTGAAACAATAAGCATATTCAATCACTGATTTAATAACTCACAAAACATCGTATTTATATTAATAATATTAACCTTAGAGTGAAGATTTCCGGTACGTATTGTTTTTTTAATTTATGTACTAGCTATCCTGAGTGACGTCCTATATCCATTTCCCGTCCACCGCCGCGCCAACGCAAAATTAGTATTCAAGTATATTGACGGATCCCCAGAACTATTTTTCCCGAGTCAAACATACGTTTAATCTCATTTTCGTAGCTGTATAAGAATAATTCCTAAGATATCCTATGTGCGTAGGAGATGCAATGTGCTCAGAAAACACATATTATTATTTTATACACATTTTATTGTGAGAGTGAGTGAGAGATCAGCGTGCTCCCTGAGACAAAAGGGTGAAATAACACCAACTTACTGCTTTGGAGAATTGCGTGACAGAATAAATCAATAACAAAATTGGTTCGACCAGGGATCGAACCCAGGACCTCCAGATTTATAGCTGTACATGCATACCACTAGACCATGGAGGCTGTATAAGCTAGGCACTATACCAAAAAGCTAGTTACTCCACTTCTTTTCTTTTTTCTCATTTACTACCAAAACCAATAATGGAGCAAGGGAAGTTATAACACCATCTATTTTACTTATAACAAGTTATGTTTGAGTCTAGAAATTTTTAACCTAACATTAATTAACTTGAACGAAGTTCTCATTAATTCACTTTGCCTTGTCGTAAACTTAGTAATAAAATAAGGGAATAATCAAAGTACTCCGTTTTTTTGTTCGGATAAACATAATTTTAAAAGCATTTTAATGGAGTGGCGAAGTGCCTTATTAGTACTTCTTGGTATAAAATAAGCAGTTTAATCTTTTACATCTGTTATATTATAGGTATAAGTATAATTACGTTAAATATATAATTTAACTAGCATTGCCCGCGTTTAGATGACCAAAAACCAAATTCTTAGGTTTTACATATTAGTATAATCTTACATTGCAGTTTTGTATTTTTTTTCAGAAATGAGACATTTTCCCGCGGTAAAAAGTATCCTATATGTTGACCCGGATAACCAGCTATCACCATACCAAATTTCATCAAAATCCCTCTAGTGGTTTTTCTGTGATGCGGTAACAGACAGACAAAAATTCTAAAACTATAGATTCGGCCTCTGTATCGATAACAAAGTCTATTTCAACAAGATTTGCCAAAAAATATTTAATGTATAGATTCGGATTAGAATTTTATTATATGTATTATATATAAAAATAAAGTTAAATTAAGTTTTTTTTTTAAGTTTGGATTTTATTTCAGATTTTAACATTTTTATTACACATAGTTTATGGACCGTCAGATTTAGCCCAAGACTGAGTGAATGGATTTCAATGGAACTTACACGGACGCTTAGAGGATCTGAGATCTTTGATACACTAATATTTTGAATGTGAATGTAGGTGAGTGAATTAAAAGTACGAGGAGTTATTTTCTCATACTGTAAGAAATATACCTACATATATTTTATTTTAGCATATAAATATACATTTGTAATTAAACATTGTTTTCGAAAAGCAAAAAAATAAACAGAAAAACGGTAAAATAGTAAAACTTTTTTTAAAGAAACTAAAAATTTATACTAAAAGGCACTAGTGATCAGTCGACAGTCTATATATTCACGAGAAAACTAAGTTTCTCAAGACTTTTCTTCTGAAAGTTTCTCATACTTTATAAGGAACCAGCATTTTAAAATGGCCATCTTTTCTCACTCATATAATATTTCAGTTTCATTTCAGGGAAGTGCAATTGAATGTAGAATACAATACGTCCTATTCTCTGACAATGAACAAATTTCATATGTTCTATACCCCTACTATATACATTACAAAGTAGAAGAATAGATGAAAATCACTATCGGGCTGTAATAAATTTTATTTTACTGTATTGAGAACATCGATCGAAAAAGTACTAGATACACAATCAGCGACAGAAAATGTCCTCACCGAATGAGCGCTCATTTGAACATTTGAGTTTTTTTTTTGTAAAAACAACTTTAAGTATTGCATTTGAAGTTCAATTTACATTGTTGTGTATTTATTTCAACTAGAATAATTACCTAAACACAATCGGTGATAGTTTTATGAGAACTTTTGCATGAGGTTGTGTATCTAGTACTTTTTTGATCGATTATTATGAAACACAAAAAGTATTATAACAATCTGTCTTATAACTTCATTGCAATCAAATTATAACTATGTATTATTATTATTATATTTTATTATCATTATCATTATGTCATAATATGTAATTATTAGTACAGTAAATCTGATCACCCCTTATATTGTGGCTTAGTGCTTACAACAACTTTTTGTATTTACAACAAACTTATGTAAATTACAGCTCAGTAACGCCTGACAACCCAACCGGGAGTGAGCCAAGTGATGAATTCGGGAAGCGGGCCACCTCGTCGAGGGAAACGTACCATGTTGCTCCTAGTACTTCTCTGGTAGCAGGATCATGAGAAGAACATCATGGTTGTTGTGGTCAATTTATGGTGGTCGTGGTTAAGTGCCATTCCGTTTTGTTTTGGTGCGTAGTACTGACTTTTTATCCAGTGAAATTTCGCATAACCTAAATATAACAAATAAAAAAATAGTTTCTTATTTGTTATATTTAGAAAAACAATTACAATGAAGTTAATTTTATATTAAAATAAAACGAACTAAACTTACGCTCAAGCTCAAGTTAATTTCGTGTAGAAAAATGTCAAGAACGCTATAAGCATTTTCTCTCTTTTAAACAAAAACGAAGCATTCACCAAAAGAAGCAATAGAGAGGAGCTGCATCATTTCTTTCGAAAGCTCTTAGTCCTCTCATTCTAAAGATATAAAGTATAAATATTGTTCAAATTAAATATGAATTTTATTACTAAATTTATAATCACTCACGTTCATTCCAATGGTAAGAGATAAAACTATTACACAGTGTTCTAGAAAACACTGTGACAATACACTCTCGGACGCGAGAAGTTTTAAATTTTACATTACTTTTGAAACAGGCTCAAGTAAATTTTAGAGACAAACTAAATTTTCAATATATTGTGGCTATTTCCCACTCAGTGGTAACTTCAAGCATATATAGTTTTCCTTCATCACTATATACATTACTTGAAATAGCATTCTAAAAACTTTTACAGAGCTTTCACAGTTAAAACTTCGAAGAAAACTTACGTAGAAGCTGGAACTATGTCACTCTACTTTAACTTGTAAGTAGCTAAAGGCGATAAGAATTTATTAATTGCTTTACTTTAAGACGGGATTCATGTTGTGTTTTAAAGACTTAAATACTCTTTGCTTTGCATTTAGTCTATTAGCTTTAGTGTTTCTCTATACCTAAGATTGAAAAATTACGAGTCCTCAAAGATCAAATGTTTTCTATCATTTTGTGTACTTTCACACATAATTTTTGATGAAATTAGGTATGATAATAACTGGTTATCCGGGTCAACATATAGAATGCTTTTTACAGCGGGAAAATATCTTATCTCTGAGAAATCTATACTAAGCTTTAAAACGAACCCGAGTGGAGTGAGGGTGAATCGCTGGTACTTAATAAATACCCCCAGTATGTTTTTATATTTATATGTGATCATTGAGATATAATTTTATTACCTTAATTGAGTTCTTCCTATGTATTCAACACTTTTAACCATCTCACTGGTAGAAACGGGCCTCCCTTTCATACAAGGAGAATCAGGCCATAGTCCACCACGCTGGCCAAGTGCGCGCGGATTTTACATATCTTTTAAAAACTTGCTAGTTTCTCTCAGACATTCAAGTTTTCTTACGATCTTTTTCTTCGCCGTAACACAACTAATAATCATGTGGAAAATGATTCGTATATGAACGTAACTGAGACCGTTTGAACCCGTTTCACTTGGTTTCCCAAGCAAGCGCGTTACCACTGGGCTACCACTGCCTTTATAGATAAGAATTTCTGCTAATAAGTACATCCAGTTAAAGCAGTTAATTAAAATTTACCAGACTTGGAAATTTGAAAGATCCTAGCTATGTCATCTGATAAGCGACCCATTTATCACAGCTGAAAGTTATGGAGCAATTTTGAAGCTTCAACGGAACAATCCATTTGCAAAACAAAGGAAAATAACCCGTCTAGAGGCTTTTAATAAGATTAGTTCCCGCCATAGGTTTTACATGAACTGAATTCGAATGAAACAACTTTATTTATATAGAAATGGGTTAAAGATAATCGTATTAGCTTTTATTAGTGGTTTAAAAGTTGGTTTGTAAGTTGCCTGTGCTACATTTAAAGAATTATCTTTTCATATACAGGTTGGATGTTTGAGACGGAAAAGAATAGACCAATCAGAATCAGTCTGTTTTGAAGAGAAAAAATATATTGAAAACCTGAAGTTTATCTCACATCAAAAATCTGTGAATGCAGTTCAAATATTTCAAAAAGTTGCATGGTCTCCTAGGAACGTTTTCCTCTAACTATAGCAGTTAAGGTACTTGCCCTTACTATCGCGTCTCAAAAATCCACCTTGTATACTTTACTAACGCCTCACTCTCGCTTTGGTTTGGTTCGTCCTTAAATACGATTTAACGTTTAGCATGGAATAGATAGTCGAGTCAACCACTTGCTCTGTACAAAAACAAAAACAATACTATCCCACGGGAACCGTACATTTTTCAGGGATTAAAAATTACCTATGCGCTATTCGAGACTATAATATATCTCCGTGTCAAACGTCTAGATCCGTTCCACCATTCTGGCGTGATTGGGTAACAAACATCCATCCATCTAAACTTTTGCATTTATAATATTTATGGGATAATGGTGGATGGGTATAAAAGAATAAGAAATATCATCATAAATATATTTTTATTTTGTATTCTCATACTAATTTAAGTTTGAAGCTGTAGATGTGGAAATTGAAGATATGACAATATTGCATTGGTATCAGACACATATATATGTTTGAAAAAATTAACATGTCGCTTAAAAAGTAAACCTAAAATCTGCCTCTTTTATAATATTAATATACATTATGACACTCACTCTAACAAGACGAATCCAACGATAATTCATTAACATCAATTACGCCATTTAAAAATAACGAGGAGCATAGGCTCTGACGTACATACATACATAGAAACACAAAACCCACTTTATGGGCTTCGTCGCAGTTAGGTAAGCTTCTTCCGGATCAAGTGGTTTCCACTGAAGGTTGATGAATCATTTAATCAAGATATCTAATTCAATATTCAAAAGCAAAACATTTGAGTATGGACACGAAACGTACAAAACCGCAAAGTTACCGCCAACCTACGACGAAACGATTATAAGAACCTTTATAATCGTTTTATCTAAATAGATTAAATTTCCATTTAACCCTAGACGTCTGCGGTCTCAAATTTTACAAATGAAATTTTAACTACATTGAATTCGTACCTGAGCTGGCTTAACCATAAAAGCTATAACCATATTATAGGGAAACTGACACATGTTCAATTATCATTATTTATTAAGTTATCTTACTATAATAATTTCTTAATAGGCCAGAAACTAATCAAAATAAATTTAAAGACTTTTATTTAAAGTTATCTCACTTTATAGAAATTCTTAGTCAATACTAATATTATAAAGAGGAAGATTTTTTTGTTCGTTTGTTTGTACTAAATAAGCTCCGAAACAGAACCGATTTAGATTAAAAGGAAAAAAATAATTTGAAATCCTGGGAAGGACATAGGATAGTTTTTATCCCGGAAATCATTCCTTAAGGGAGTGAAAATGGGGATGAAAGTTTTTATGGGAAAGAAACCTAGAGACGAAACCGAGCGAAGCGAGGGTGACTCGTGAGTTATACATATATTTGTAAAACATCAGAATTTCCTCTCAAAAATGTTTAGGTAAGGGACCTAGGTACGTCCCTGGACGAAGCGGGGGTAAATTGTCAGTAAAATAACACGTACGTAAGAAGTTATACCTACTTCTTTGGCGTAACAGAACAAAAATAACTGAAGATTTCATCACATAGGTATGTCACAACTCTCTGTGTGTAAAGGGAATGCAGCTAACTTCAACATGTCGCTTTTTATCTGTCGGTGGTCGCGCGCATCGTAAAAATTTTACTCTCATATTTTGTTTCTAAACATGCCAAAAGAAGTATAACTTCAATAATTTTAATTTCAATCCTTGTGAGTATTATCTTATTATCTTATTAAAATAGCGGATCCGAGTAATAAAGATAACAATAACCATTTTGTTCATTTGAATTTCTAAATGTAACAGATAGTATCTTAACTAAGTAATGTAAACGACTGTCGCTTCGACGCAGTATCACGTGTTTGAACGGGGTAAGGATTACGAAAAACCATTAAAGGGTAAATATGGCGATCATAAAATTTTAATTGAAATCCGTTTAACTTTTCCCAACAAATACGAGTACTTAATCTATCTATACATATAATAAAATTCTAAGTCGAATCTGTACATTAAATATTTTTGGGAAAATCTTATTGAAATAGTCATTATTATCAATACAGAGGCCAAATCTATAGTTTTTAGAATTTTTGTCTGTCTGTCTGTCTTTCTGTCTGTCTGTCTGTTACGGTATCACGGAAAAACCACTGGAGGGATTTTGACGAAATTTGGTATGGTGATAGCTGGTTATCCGGGTCAACATATAGGATACTTTTTACCGCGGGAAATTATCTCATTTCTGTGAAAAAATACAAAAACTGTAATGTAAGAGTATACTAATATGTATAACCTAAGTATTTGTTTTTTGGTCATCTAAACGCGGGCAGAGCCGCGGGCAATGCTAGTGTATATAATAAAAATTTAACTGAGTCAAATCTATACATTAAATATTTTTTGGAAAATCTTACTGAAATCTATAGTTTTTATAATTTTTGTCTGCTGTATGTCTGCCTGCGACCGCATCACTGGTTATCCGGGTCAACATATAGGATACTTTTTGTTGCGGGAAAGCATCTCATCTCGGATAAATCTATACTAAACGTTAAAACGTAAGAGGGGCGAACCCGAGCGGAACTTTTTATTTAGGGGATGAAAGTTTGTATGGGTAACCAACCTAGGGACGAACCCGAGCGAAGCGATGGTGAGTCGCTAGTACTGTTATAAAATTGGTTTCCTTTCCGCTTCTAATTAAAAAACATTGTTTTAATTAAAAATATTTTCATAATTTAATTAAAACACCTTCTAACAGCCATTATCAAAGGAAACTGTAACAAAAAAACATTTTCTTTAACGTATTTTCCATCCAAAGTGCTCGTACCTTCATAGTTCACATAACGATTATTAATATTCGCAGGTACATATTGGCATTTACTTTATTAAACCATTGTTTAAGATTAAATTCATAATATTATTAGCTTTTCGATACTAATATTAATTTATGCCAACAATTTTGTATATTGGAAAACTATTTTGATAACATTATGTTGATATTTATCTATATAGGTAAATAAAATTGAAGTGCTGTTTGTAATGTCAAAATTATAGCTTTTTACTAATTAATAAATTTTTATTATTAATTATTTTTTATTCTGTCTGTCTCTCTGTCTGACTGTGCCTGTTTGTTCCAGCTAATCTCTGAAACGGCTGGACCGATTTTGACGAGACTTTCACTGGCAGATAGATGATGTTATAAGAAGTAACTTAGGCTACATTTATTATAAGTTACTAGTTTTTAACACTAGTTTTTAATAAAGTAAAGAAATAGTTTTTATTATAATCTTTTTATGTACATATACATGTACATATGTGCGCTTGTTGTTGTATGAATTTCTATGATTTATTTGAAATAATTTAGCTTTTTAATATAGGATATATTATGTATCTATATAAAAAATACGTCATCACCACTTTAGGTGATTGATAGACGTGTAATGATTTTCATGAATCAAATCATTTTAATATAAATAAAACTTAGCATTTTTTTATTTTAAGTGTATAATATAAGGACTATTTAACCAAGCACTATTATGACCCAGTTTTTTTCTCTTAATGATACTAACAAATACATATTATATACAAAAGCAAACTAGATAAAAAAGAGCATGTTTGTGCAATTCACAAGGTAGAAGTGAGATTTAATATGATATATTTGTCAGACAATAGCAACGGTTACCATGGCGACATGGCAATGTATTCTATCTCATTCTCTCGACGGCCTAATCCTAAATATCTATTTGTTTGTCTTTTTTTTAGTGTCGCACTTCCGTTTCATCGCGTTTCAAATCACAATGATTCTAAATAAGTTTCACTTCAAAATCTATTCCATCTCCAGGTGTAATTATATTTTCTATGGAACTTTGAGCCTTTAGTTAATACCATTAGGTAAAAATTATGTCAATTGGTGAAGACACACAAAAGCACAGAGTATCTTTTACTTCTTTTGTAGTAAGTCAAAAAACTGCTATCATATCAAATATAGATAGATTTAAAAAGTAAATATATGTAAAAATACATAGATCTACAAGTGTAATTGATGGCCAAATTTTGATAGGTCAAGGTTAAATGTAGCCACGTTTAAGCTCTCACTGCACTGCGACATCGAGATTTGAAATTCAATTAAGATGAACTCAAATTTTAGAACTTTTTCTTGAAATATAATAACTTAGTAGCAGTTACAATTTATGATCTGTACTAGCGACTTAACCTCGCTCGGGTTGCGTCCCTAGATATCTAACACTAGCTTACGTGATACTCCAGGTCATAATCTATCTGTTTTCTAAATTCCATCCAAATCCATTTACCCGTTTCTGCGTTGCGGAGTCAAAACCATACATACATTCCCATTTATGATAGTTCTTAGTCGTCAGTCCTATGACCGGAGCTCGTATCTAAAGTAATTTAAAGGCTTTTTTAGTATAACATCATACCTACGCTTTTTTCAAATCCGTAGAACGACTCACACGTCTTATTATAAAGTCTTTACAAACAAATTTCTCTTGGGAACCACATGACATACGGAAATAAAAAGCCTGTCACT
The DNA here is from genome assembly GCA_921882275.1 of Brenthis ino. Taxonomy (NCBI): domain Eukaryota; kingdom Metazoa; phylum Arthropoda; class Insecta; order Lepidoptera; family Nymphalidae; genus Brenthis; species Brenthis ino. The sequence continues at coordinate 14,671,593 of OV170222.1, forward strand.
TTCCCGCTCATAAACTATCTTGGAAAAAACCACGTCGATTCATTGTTCGTTGGAAGAAAGAAACTAACAAATTGCTTTCGCATTGGTAATACCAATGAGTGAGGCAGCGAGGACTTGTGGTTTGCCTTTATTTCGATAAGAACTATACCCAACATGGTCTTAGTATTTTTTACTTTACTGATATTTATCTAGTGATAGCCCAATGGTAACGAGCTCGCTTGGGAAACCAAGTGAAACGGGTTCAATTCTCATTTCCTACACCTCTGATATTTTCAAATGAAATCATTTTCATAAGGAAACCTGCATGTCTGAGATAGCTTAGTAAGTCTTTGAAGGAGATGTAAAGTCCGTAAGCCCGGTCTTGGCTAGTGTGGTGAACTATGCCTGAATCCCTTAATATTAAAGGCAGCAGTGGATTGAAAAGTACCGAATACTGTAGTAGTACAAGTTCGTGCCTAATAATTATAAACGCGAGAGTTAGTTCGTTTATTTATTTGACAGTCACATGTTAATTAATATAAATATGAAATTCGCAATGTATACTAATATTATAATGAGGCAGAGTTTGTTTGAGCGCGTTAATCTCAGGAACTACTGATCCGATTTGAAAAAATCTTTTTGTATTAAATAGTCCGTTTATTGAGAAAGGCTATTTATATCATATAATATATAATCTATCGATTCCATACTAACCGTTAAAACGTACCTAGGGACGAACCCGAGCGAAGTGAGGGTAAGTCGCTAGTAAGATAATATAATATTAACTAAAATCTACATATTAAAACGATTTCTTGAAAATTTTAACAAACGAATAATACTTTTTTAGTACATTTATTCAAAGACAGCTTCTATTGTACTCGCATGCATGAACACCGCCACAACATTTGTCTCTCGCAAATATTTACCTCATCCTCTATGTTAGATATCGAGCGTAATGTAAATATTAGTTAGCCTGCATTCAGAAGTATATATCAGGTTCATTTAAAATTATTGTTATCTATACATGTAATAAAATTGTAACTGAGCCAAATCTGTACATTAAATATTTTTTGGAAAATCTTATTTAAATAGACATTATTATCGATACAGAGGCCGTATCTATAGTTTTTAGACTTTTTGTCTGTCTGTTTGTTACCGCATGACGGAAAAACCAGTGGAGGGATTTTGATGAAATTTGGTATGATGGTCGTTGGTTATCCGGATCAACATATAGCGTACTTTTTACTGCGGCAATATATCTCATCTCTAAGAAATCTATACTAAACATTAAAACGTAAGTAGGAACGAACCCGAGCGGAGCGGGGGTGGGTCGCTAGTTGCATATAAAAATACTAGCTATTGAAAGCGATTTCGTTTGTATTTTTGTAGTGACGTATCAACTAAAATGTATCGTCGTTGTCTATATAATATCCGTACTAATTTTATAAATGTGAAAGTTTGTTTGTCCTTTTATTGATATAACTCTTGTATGTATACATATATAGATAGTATACGTAGAAGAGCTTTAGATTGCTATAAGTGACTCTTCATCACGAGAAATATCTCATTCCTAAAGGAAAATAAGCTAATAAGTAATAAGCTAGATCTTTTATCAACCTACAGCTGGGCACGAACTATTTATCAATGCTATGTTGAAATGAATTTTCACAAAAAATATCCTACTACTATCGCTTTATATAGGAACGCCTTTATTCGCTGGGAGAAGCAATCATAGGTTCACAGTCGACTGTAAACGCAAAGGGGAATGTGAGACTCTTACTCATTAAAACCTATAACAAAATTTTATCACCACAATGAAATATCGAATCCACATAAGTCAAGCTTTTTCCGAGCCTCAACAAGTTCAAAAATATGTGCACACGCCCTCACCACAGTGAGGGCGTTTGGCTTGGCTTGTGGAAGCTTGCAAGCACTTGTGGCCGTTCCAATCATATCTGTTTGTATGCGAATATAATGTATTGTACGGAAATAAGTGTTTGTGACGCATCTACACGATTGTGCATTTATTCTCCTAACTTTAAGTCTCTAAGTTTGTGGCAAAAGACAAGCGTGTAGCCCTGGCATTACAGCTTCCGTTCAAACACCGTCTTTTATAGGAACGTTTTAACTGGACAGATCGACCTATATCGGATAGATCGATAACTGGTCTTTCTCAACTGACCAAATGAAATTTATGTACAAATATGTCGTTAATTAAATCATATGACTACGATACATATGGTACCAGTTTTATGGTTTTTTTTTAAACTTTTACGAGTTTCTCATAAACATAAAAAAGAAACAAAGACGCGTAGGAGACTAACTAATAATAATATGGAGTAAATTTTTAACAGAACTTGAATAGGCTGTGTTTTACGACTTTTGGCTTTCTCATCAGTTTATGACTTTGGAATCTCGTAAAGTTTGGGATCAGTTATGTTGCGTAATTTTACTGCCAAAAGTGCTTATACATTTGAAATTTCTGAATACATAATGTTATATTATATAATAATTACTGTGTAGTTAAAGTTCACAGCTGTTTATATAAAAGAAATCGTCAGCAAATGAACGTTGAAATATTTTTTGCTGTTTGGGAATTTTGATTTTATTTCGGTTAAAATGTTAATTAAGTAACATGAGTGCTTCGTTTAATGAGAGAATTTCATTTCTCTAAACATGTATCTTAATATATACTCGTACATGTTAATATTAATACATTGATCGGGGAGTATGTACGCGTATTAAAAAAATACCCTATTTGTTAAAAAAGTATTGTAAAAATTGATTTACAATTTGCCTAAATATGGTCACTTTATAGAAATCTGTTAAAAATAAATGAAATGTAGAAATATTTTCTTAAATAAAATGTTTTTGTTTAATTAGAAGAAAATATTTAGTTGCATTGTAGTAAGCTATGGCAAGCAAGAAAAAGTAAGGGCTTAAATTCTTGCATATTTTAAAAATAAGTAGAAAACTATCTAAAAGAAATACTTCTAGCTGAACTAAGGACAGAAAAAGGAACCTTAGAAATAAAAGATAGCACTAGATGCAAATTTAAAGATAGTTTTTTCTCAAATGTTTTACATTTTTAAAATTACACTTACAAAATTGTTCTTACAAAATTAGATTCTTAAATGTTTTCAATATTTTAAAGTCTTCAGAATACGTTCGAAGTGCTAACCACTTCATTTAAAAATACGGGTGTCTGTAACGTTTGAGTTAATAAGAAAATTCTATATTCTCTTATTTCCCTTCTAAGGGCTATAATTAAATGAAATATATCCGCTGAACTAGCGACTCACCCTCGCTTCGCTCATCTTCGTCCCTAAGTAATTCTTTAAATTGACATAACCGATTGAACCGATTGAAATTGAACAAATACTAAATGTTAAGTGACGCTTACCACAATACATAGTGAAAACCGCACCCAAATCGGTTAAACCGTTTCTGAGATTAGCGCGCACAAATGCACAAACAAACAGACAAAAATTGTAAAAATCATTGTTTTTGTTCTATTAATATTATGCGACTGTATATGGATGACGCAAAACGCGACCATTGTCGGGATAACGGTCACCCAGTGCATGTAAGTATATAGTTTTATTCTCACTGTGGGTGAACGAAACCCTAAAAAGTACTAGTTTAACCATAAATCTGAATATAAAAGACTTGGTCCCAAAAGTTGTAAAGTTTTGGGTTCCATAGTCTATTTCCTATTACATGAAACATAAAAATTGAATAATCCTGAAACCTTCCAGTAGACAAATTTTGACGACACTTTTGGCTCAGTTTGTAGTGACCGTTCTTGCTGTGCCAGCGGTCGCGGGTTCGAGTCCCGCTGACGGCATTCATTTGTGTGATGTGTGATGGCACGAATGTTTGTACTCCATTCGTGAGTGTTTATATTTATAATATGTTTGTATCTATAGTTTATATATGTGTAGTGTATCAACTATCTGGTATCGATAACATAAGCCTCGTAGCTTAACATGGAACTAGACGGTGCTGTGTGTTAATGTCCCAACAGATTTGTTATTATGTATTAAAATTAAATTTTGATGCATCAAATAGTTTTCTTAGGATAGTAGCTCAGGTACCATTTAGGACATCCAGTTAAATCATTCAAGTTAGAAATTAGTGACGCGGTTTGAAGAATGAGTGATTTACTTGTTTACTATCATACCAAATTTTAGGTATAATGATATTTTACTATAACTGAATAATAGCTTAACCTAGCATTTGGACACAGCCTAATTTTATTCAAGCCTATTCAAATTATATATCTAAACTATTTGCATATATGGAAATAGGATTAACGTTTATAAATCAAATTACAATGAACATTTCTTTAACCCTTTCCGGATTTATTTTGTGAATTGAATGGCAAACACAATGTCCATTTAAACCTGTTTGTGTTATGGCAAAACAATGAAATTGGCTTAGAATTAATATTACCATTGTTTGAAGCTTGCACTATTTAGGTTGAAGCTATTTGATCTAAATCAGAAAAGGAGGCGATACTCAATTTAGATATTTTTTTGTATTGTACGCCATAACTTTGCTAATTATGAGTTTAACTTCATTTTTTTTTATTAATAGGGTATCTAGGGCAAGTGTAATATACTATTATAAAGAGGAAGGATTTATATTTTTGTATGTTAGTAACGAATAAACTACTGGGCCGATTTAGATAAAATTTGGTATAAAATAGTTTGAAACTCTGAGAAGAACATAGAATATTTTTTATTTCGGAAAACATTCCTTAAGGGGGTGAAAATTGGGATGAAAGTTTGTATGGGGAATCAACTAGGGACAAATCCGAGCGAAGCGAGGGTGAGTCGCTAGTCTCATATAAGTTTTAAAAAATGCCACCTCTGAGGATGGAGTAATTATTTTTAAAGTACCTACTTAGTCTTAAAATTCTATTCTGATATCAATTTGTTTTTAATTTTCAGTTAATTTTTACGCAGTCGGGTTTTTAACTCATTTTGTGAAGGATAAGCAAAAGGAAATCGACCATCGGCTCTCTCGGCATCGTCTATATGATCCTTCGCCACTTGTTATAAAGTGAAAATTTAACCCTTATATTTTCGTCATAAATCTTACTTAGATACAGAACATACACAAATATTTGACTTTTGAGACCTCTAAAACGTTAGTCACTGCCGTAACCATGTTTACTGTAAGGCATTCAAAACGACGCGAACAAAAATCCTAAATAAAACCAGAACAAAATTTCGAAAAAAATACTTTCATTTATAATTCGTCATATGGTATACCTATATATGTATATCTGACAAAATTTGCGAAATTCTAATACCTTTAAACGAGCAATTCTTGTTTATTTATTTATTTATACCAGCGATCTCGGAAATGTTTCTGACGATTTCGCTGAAATTTAGTATGTAGATCCCGTCCCGCATAAACATCGATCTAGATTAGTCTTATGTCTGGGAAAACGCATGTTATTATCAAATTGAAGCGTTTTTTGAATAGTTTTCATGCGGGTTTTTTTCGCATTATTCCACGCAAAATATGGTCGCTAATTTCGCACGCTCAGGCATAAGTATCGTCGTTAAGCGGCCAAGGCGCAAGATTGACTATCACAGGTGTCCCAGCTCGAATCCCGGTCGGATACAAAGATTTTACAATTTTTTTGGTATTTTTTTGTATTTATTCAAATATTTAGTTTAAAAAAAATAAACCTGTATTTTTGGCAAAAACTCTGAAAGAAGCTCGGTTGCCCAGGTACTATAATTAGTGACTCACCTCGACGTCACACGGTTGTCCCTAAGTAGGTTTCAACGGTTAGTACGGAATAGAAAAACTCTGTGAAAAATCAAAACAAATCTATCCCACGTACAATTTTTGGGAATAAAAAGTAACTATACCAGGCTAGATTCTATCTCTGTGTCTTTCATCCAGATCCGTTCAGCCATTCTGGCGTGATTGAGTAACAAATATCCATCCACCCAGACTTTCGCATTATAATATTAATATTAATGGAATTTCAATTTCTATAGCTTAAATATAATTACGTTTTAACTTACATATTCACGCTTCAATTTGATAATAAGTATGTACAAGTATTTCCAATATAGACGAGACACTGACAAATGTTCTGTAGTGAAGTGTGAAACGTAGAATAATTTAGTGTGTAATTTAGTAGAAGTAATTTTCCCGATAACGCTTTAAGACAAAGAGTTACTAAATAGCTATACAGAGTTCTTGTTAAAGTGTCCGCCTACTTGATGAAATTCGAACATAATTATTATTGAAAATTTGAGGATAACATATGATAACCTATCGATATATAAAAAAACTTTTTCAATTTTTTTTATTGATAACATAACTAAAGCCCGCCAATAGTACCTAAACAAAGAAAATCGGTTGAAAAGCAGAGAAAAAGGTACTGAGGTTTTGTCTTTGCCTAATAGATGTCATATTTACATACATACAGTTATATGAAAGTCAGGAGATGACTGTAGACAGGACGTTTTTTTCATCTTATTATTTTTAAAAGCATTTATTTATGCGAATTGAACGACAGTTAATTTCTAATAAATTATTAACTAGCGATTTACATTCGCTTCGCTTGAGTACGTCCTTAATGCCCAACAATCCCATACACTTGGTAACAAGCGTTCCATGACGGTGTCATAAAGTACTACTCTTCAGTGGGAAACAATTTTTAAAGTTTTTAGTTAATTTTAAGTTTTTAGTTTTATAAATTACTATAATTTATCATTTAAAATTCTAAATAAAAAATAATTACCGAAATGTACGCGCATAACTTTCGATGGACTGCGCCAAATTGGATAATTCTTATTTTTTTGTGTTTTTATTGTTAGGATAAGCTTTGTTTAGAACAAAATTAAAAGAGTTTTTTTACTAAAATAAGTTTTTTTTTAAATCTCATATATATTATACCGAAAATCATCATTTAAAGGGGTGAGAATGGGAATGAAAGTTTGTATGCGGAAGCAAGCTAGGGATGAACCCGAGCGAAGCGAGAGTGAGTCTCTAGCAACATAATAATAATACTCTATTATAGAAATTATGTTTCGCTTTAATTTTTGGAAAGAATTGTATAAATTTTGCTTAAAAAATTAGAAATAAACAATGAAAAAACATATAAATACCTTCTCCATGTCAATATAATCCTAGACATAAGAGTAAGTGATACCCCATGGAACACTGACTAAACTAAAATATTGTTTTGTCAAAGAAAACAATGTTCTATTTCAATAGTAAACGTTACAAAATCCTTTAACCATAGATTTCCAATCATACGAAAAATAAATCTCTTTGATCTTCATAAACGATATCAAATGTTGTAGATAAAGAGAATCTTATCTCGGTACTGTCTTCATTATACTAAAACACCCATATATTATATACCCATACATTGTATGCCTCAGGCATTTACATTCTTAAACTAGCGGCTCACCCTCGCTTCGCTCGGGTTCGTCGCTAGGTACGTTTTAAATAGATATAAATAGTTATTAGCAAGCGTTAGGTATGTAAATTTTTCAATTTCTGTCGTGAATTTTTCGGATGTTTTATAGTTATTTTGCTATTCGGAGCGGAAACAAATCCAGCAAATCAAAGATCATAAAAATCGGTCTAGCCGTTCTCCTTACTAATATTATAAATGTGAAAGTTTAGATGTTTGGATGGATGTTTGTTACTCAATCACGCCAGAACGGCTGAACGGATTTGGATGAAATTTGGCACAGGGATAGATTATAGTCTGAAATAAAAAATAAACTCTTTACACCGGAAAATATACAATTCCCATGGGATAGATTAATGTTTATTTTTCTAATTGTATTTGCTAGTAAGTTATAAATGGTGTTTCTAACCCGACTTTATCTCATAATTATACATACATATATAATTTATGCCTAATATCTATAGTTAGCATGGTAATTATGCAAAAATATTCTATTAGCATAGAATAATAGGCTTTTTTTATTTTACTCATTTATTATAAAATGCATTTACTTTACTGACTTAATTTTTTTTTATTTGGATATAAATATTCATCAAAAAGTTATTTTTCTAAAATATAGGAAATATAAATTAACATACACAGCGTGCAGTATATTCATAAATATTATATATCAATATTAAGTAAAAAAGCTAGGGTAGTTTACTAATCTATACATATAATAAAATTGTAACTAAGTCGAATCTGTACATTAAATATTTTTTGGAAAATCTAATTGAAATAACATTATTATCGATACGGAGCCCGAATCTATAGTTTTTAGAATTTTTGTCAGACGGAAAGACAGACAGACTGTCTTTCTGTTACCGCATCACGAGAAGCCACTAGACAGATTTTGATGACTTTTTAAAGCGGGAAAATATCTCATTTCTGAGAAAAAAATACAAAAACTACATTGTAAGAGTACTCAGTATACTAATATGTAAAACCTAAGAATTTGGTTTTTGGTCATCTTAAAGCGGGCGGAGCCGCGAGCAATGCTAGTTAATTTATAATTTTGAAATACTTAGTTTAAAATGTGTTTGATAAATGTGCATGCATCGGCAATTATAGAAAAGCTTGCGAGGAAGATCGTTCCACAACTTACACGTGAAAGCGAAAAACTAATCCCCTTATTTCGTTTACTTTTAGTTTAGTTCCGTGAGTCTTTGGAGCTTTCTGACAGTCTTCCAAGTTACGGTTCTACGGAAACTGAGCTGTATAGTAAATATTTATAAGGTCTGATCTACGAAGTTCGTTCAGAGTATCTCACCAGGACGTTTATCTCAGACTCGTCTAAAATTGTCTTATAGAGAGGAAATAGGGAGCAGCAGGATCATTTACATACTCAGCCATAACGCAGGTGGTTGCTGTCGTGGTCCACTCTCCTATTAGATAAGTACCAGGGAAAACACCATGGTCACAAATATCTACAAAATAAAAAAAAACCGTTGACAAACAGAAGACAAACAGGTACTGAACTGTTTTACCTATTTATTTAATTTGACGACACGTTTGGCTCTGTTTGTCGTGACTCTACTTGTTGTTCCAGCGGTCGTGGGTTCGAGTCCCGCTGGCATTCATTTGTGTGATGAGCACAAATCTTTGTACTCTAGTTATGGTTGTTTATATTTATAATATGTATGTATTTAAAGTTATATAGTGTATCAACTATCTGGTATCCATAACACAAGACTTGTAGCTTACCATGGAACTGGATGGTACTGTGTGTTAATGTCCCAACATATGTATATAAAGATTTTATTGTTATGAACACCATGTAAACTCAATAACCGTCCGATGCAAATGCAAAGAAGAATACCGATTTGGAATATTCACCAATTAATATTATTCAATATTCATATTTTTTAAACCTATGTAAGGTTACACGTGTCTCAATGTGTTTTTTTATTTATATGGGACCCTTTATATTATTAATACTAATGTTTTTTTTTAAATCTATTCGAATGTTGATGTCTTTTACATCGATTTTTCTATCAGCATTGACGTGATTATTAAATACCTAAAACTACTTTTTTTATTAAATCCAGCTTTATTCTGCTAAAATAAATACAAAATCAGGTAAGCAAATACAAAATGTTTTTCCGATAGACTCTTTCGCTGAATGGGATATTTGAGCCACCTCGTCGCCAGAAAGGCAACGCAAATCAGATACTTTATTTGTTGAATTATTGTATAAAGAAATTTTAAAATATTTTCCTCTGTGTATATATATATTTAATTCCTGTCTACTAAAACTTACAACTATGTAAATAAAAGTTTTTCTTTCACACTAGTGACTCACCCTCGCTCCGCTCAGGTTTGTCCCTTGGTACGTTTTAACGCTTAGTAGATTTCTTACAGAAGAGATATTTTCCCGCAGTAAAAAGTATTCTATATGTTGACTCGGATAACCAGCTATCATCATACCAAATTAAATCAAAATCTATCCAGTGGTATTCTCGTGATGCGTTCCCAGATAGACAGACAGACAAAAACTTCTAAAAACTACAGATTCGACCTCTGTATCTATAATAATGACAATTTCAATAAGATTTTCCAAAATATATTTAATGTACAGATTCGGCTCAGTTAGAATTTTATTATATGTACTAGCGGCTCATATTTTGTGATTATTATGTGCTGACTATAGGGATAGGGTAGATATGTAGATTTCGAATTTAAATATGTATGGTACAAAAGTACCTATCACTTTAAATAGAATTTCCTAACCATGGAGTTGTGGCTGTACACAAATAGCATTTATATATCGCCAGCTTCAAAATACGCCTAGTAGTCTAGACGTCTTTGAGAGGGACATCCCTCTAATTTAATAGACCTTTTGTATAACAAACCACTATCAGTGTGCTGGATTTGCAACAACCGTACTTGGTGATTTCTGTTATATTGATACAATATGGTATGAAAACTCACTATACCATATTTATATGGTTAAACTCACTATAGTATGCATTTACGTATATATATATATTTCACCCTAATTGATCTGATACAGCAAAAAATAAGCTAACCTGTTTGTTAATCTACATCTACACTAATATTATACAGAGGAAAGATTTGTATTTTTGTTTGTTTGTAACGAATAAACTCAAAAACTACTAAATCGATTTAGATGAAATTTGGTAAAAAGATAGTTTAAGACCCTGGGAAGGACATAGGATATTTTTTATTCCGGAAATCATATCTTAAGGGGGTGAAAATGGGGATGAAAATATTTATGGGGAATAATAACCTATACTGATTTCGAATTTCACTTTACTCGTACACTTTCCCATATTTTATAATATTAGTTACTAAAAATAAGTCCAATCAAGTAGTCTCATACAAATTCTGTATACGACCTTCTTATCTTTCCACTCACGTGGATACTTTTATCGATATCCGGCTTTGCGTTACTCGTGAACGAGGCGACTGGAAAAGAACATAATATATTGTTATTTATTGTTCAGATTATATTTATTACTATTGCCCGCGGTTCCGCCCGCGTTCTGATAACCAAAAACCAAATTCTTAGGTTTTACAGTTTAGTATACACTTATATTGCAATTTTTGCATTTTTTCTCAGAAATGAGGTATTTTGCCGGAGTAAAAATTATCTTATATGTTGACCCAGATAACCAGCTATCACCATACCAAATTTTATCAAAATCCCTTCAGTAGTTTTTCTGTGATACGGTAACAGAAGACAGACAAAAATTCTAAAAACTATAGATTCGGCCTCTGTATCGATAATAATGTTTATTTCAATAAGATTTTCCAAAAAATATTTAATGTACAGATTAGGCTTAGTTACGATTTTACTATATGTATTGTAACATTCAGTTATTTTATATGCCAGTTTGTAGATTTTGACAATAGATTTTTGATATGTCAAGTGGACAGTCGGTGATTCGGATTATATGAGTTAGGAATATAAAATATAAATGTAAAATTAGTATACAGAAAAAGCGAGAAATATAATTGTTAATTGCCAAATATTTGTGTGAAAACTATCTAATATGTTAACTATATTATTGTTTTTAAAGGAACTAATTTTGAACCAAAATTTGCCTGCAAGGTAATTTCTACGAATGTGGAGTGGAGGGAGACAAAGCTCACATTCGATCACATGAATGGCAGTGGTTTTGATGTATCCACCGATTATTCTCAAGCATTGATTCTAAGTTACATGCAACTTTTTAAGACGAGTTATGCAACTATTAAGTTTAAAGATTTTTTTTATTCTCAAAAAGGACAAAGTCACTTACATGAGAACAACGTAATTACATAAAGTATAAATTATGCATACAAAATCGCCACATAAGTAGGTACTCAGTTAACAAGATATAGTTACAGATGTATGTATATTAAAGGTTATTAAATTGGTTATTTTCCAAAATATATTGTGAGAACTGAGATCTAAATCCGTTAATTGAGCTTACATTTTTTTAAAGTAGATGTTAATTTTTTATAGAGTTGTGCTCCTTCAAATGTAATATCCTTCTTTGCATAATTTGTTGTAGTTTTTGGGAGAACTAGTAGACTAGGTCGATGGGTGCTACGCTTACTAACATGTTTCATAAAAGATAAATTAGATTGTACAGATTTACTAATAATTTTCCTTATCAGAATGCAAGATTTATAAATATAAAGTTGACGTAGGTTCATAATTTGTGATTCTTTATAAATTTTAGTTATGGATGTCGAAAATGGATACCGATTGTCGTATAGAAAACTGGTATAGTCAATTTTACTACGAATTAATGAAATATATAGGCGTCGCATGTGCACTGGATAAATACCCCAACTAGAACTGCCAAGATCTTTAAAACTTTTAAACACCTAGATAATTTTATTTTTAATTCATCTATATGCTTTTTCTATTTTAGTGACTTATCCAGCCAAACACCTAAATATTTAACATTATCAACATTTTCCAAAGCGATGTTATTAATTTTTAAATTAATTATTCATATCCTATAGCCAGACTTGAAAACACAAATCTTTGTTTTTGATGGCGATACAGTCAACCCCATATCGGATAAATGACTATTCAATTCATCTAGCGATCTCTGCATATGTATGGTCGCTAAACTCAAGTTATCACAAGTTATATATCATATCACACCATCATCAGCATATTGGGATATTAATACATTTTTAATCTTTTTGCATAAATTCATAGTTGCTATATTAAACATTAAAGGTGATAAAGGATCGCCTTGGGCTAAGTTTTCCTAGAGACATAATGCGAGTTAACAATTAAAATATTAAGATTTCTTTCCTTAAAAAAAATTATGTATGTAGTTGCAAATATTAGATCTGACTTCCATTTCCTCCATATTATGAAAAAGATTTCTGATATTAATGTTATTATATGCATTATCGATGTCTATAAAGCGTACTATAGTGTACGTCTTCCTTAAAAAAACTTTCTCTATTGTCAATACTAAATCACTGAGATTATCAAGTGTAGATCGGCATTTTTTAAACCCATTTATCCGGTTTGAAAAAATTCCAAACTTTTCTATAAACCATTGTATTCGTTTCAATAGAATGTTATGAAAAGCTTTACAAACGCATAACATCATTGAAATAGGTCTTAGGGATGAACTAGAACAACCCGACCAGATTTCGGAATAGGAACAACTTTAATGTCTCTCTACTGTTTTGGTATAAATTCAGAATTCAGAAATTTATTGTATAGTAAAAGTAACACGTTTTGGCATTTTTTGGAAGGAACCTAAGCATGGAATATAAAATATTGTCACATCCAGGAGTCTATCATAACCAAAAATCAAAATAAATTCGCGAAAAAATCCGAAAAGATAGTTTTATTTATTTAAAGAAAAAATCTAAAATAAGTCAATATTATGATACCTCTTTTCAAAGGGTAGAGAAATAATGCTTAAAAAGTTTATAAGCAGATTTCTCGTAAAGTCTCTTAACAAAAAGGTTATTCAATCAATAGGCTTAATTGATTTAATTAAGCCAATTGATTGGCTCAACTTTTTTATAGGATTAAACCTTTTTAAATTGGTTTATCTTGGGTTACCCAATAAATAATAACTTACCCTATAAATAGTGTAATACAATATAAGATTTTAAAATTATTAACAAAAAATACATATTAGAACGAAATAAAGTGAACTTCGAAATGCGGCAACGAGAAGAACGGAAGCTTTGGACAAATAAGAACATCGCAAATATCAAAATATCATTCCAGCTACTTATTCTGCTACAAAGAAAGTAGTACATAAATATATATACATATATATTATATTCTATGTCTTATGAATTATATTTCTTTATAACTTATAAAGAAGTTTCTGGTTAACGTCATATATATTTGACTTATAAACGATGTATAATACGACCCTTTTCGATAGGGTTAGTCCTATAATAGGGTTACTATTACAAATGATTAACACATTCCATTTGCATTATAGACCAGGGTCGATAATTTTTAAAACCAAAAAAAATAATAGTAGGATGAAACCCATTAGAAAAGGAGGGGAATATTATAAAAATGAAAGGAAAAATAATTTACGGGCGATCTGAGGTCGGGAAGGGGATGGGGGTGAGTTTTTAAGGGTAAAAAACGGTTTTTCTCGATTTCCGGCAAAACCAAAAGTCCTATCGAAAAAAATCAAATGCAAAGTTGTAGGTAATAAAAAGATCTAAAACTTTTGTATTTACACTTTTTTCACATAACCTCAAAATTTATGTGAAAAATTCAAAAAACCAAGTTTTGGTTTTTTATTTTTATCTTTTACAAAAAAAAATTTTTTAACGAAATTTGGTGAAAACTTACCTTTTTATGTCCTAAATACGCTGTAATTTATTTGATTAAAATATTTATTTTTTCACCTTATTTTGAATTAATATCGAAAAAGCACCCTAATTTTCAATCGAAAATTCACCCGTCAAAATATCAGCTTTTTTCAAAAAGTTGGTATTTTTTCTGTTCGTTGAAATCTCTACTTTCCGATAGTGAAAAAAAATATATATGTTACTATAGTAAATCTTCTGAGAAAATGCAAAAAACAAAAAACCTTTTTTATTTCATACACTTGCTTATCATCTGCCTTATTGCAGATGATACAAACAGATTCACCCATACTGATAATCTAAAAAGACAAAATCGAATTAATAATGCCTTCACTATTTTATCGTGAGTATACATACCCCCATGAAAAAAAAAATATTAAAGAAAGAAATGTCAAAATGTATAAAAAATATATTATAAATATATTAAATAATATTTAGCATGTTTTTAATCATAAGAGTATGTTGAATAGAGCCAAAAATGAAAATAATTTTTGGCCAGAATAATCAGATGAAGAACACAATCTCGGAGAAATACCGAATTATCTAGAATCCATAACACAGGCCTCGTAGCTACCATGGAACTAGATGGTGTTGTGTTAATGGCCCAATATATTTATATTATTTACTTATCTAAATCTAACGGCGAATAAAGGATCAAAATCACTTAGATAATAGTTTAGTAATTATAAGGGAACGTATCTGCTACGGCACCCTCGAAGTAAAAGTTAGACTCGCACTCGTTTTATTTTGTATACCTATTCTTCACTTACAATTGGATAGTCTATGGAATCTCAATAAATCAATGAGGATCAACAATGTAACTATTCAATTTAGTTTCAATTCAGCTATTTCGCTATAACACTAACATTCTAATGCAACACTATAGGTTTATACTGTACTAGCGACTCACCCTCACTTCGCTCGGGTTGGTCACTAGGCTGATTCCCCATACACACTTTCACCTCCTTAAGGGATGATTTCCGGGATATAAAGCATCCTATGTCCTTCCCAGGGTCTCAAACTATCTTCTTACCAAATTTCATCAAAATCGATTCAGTAGATCCAGAGATTATCCTCTACAACGTCACAAACTCACAATTCATAAACTTACCAACTTTACCTCTTTATAATATTAGTATAGATATTTTTTAATAATGTCAGCCCCAAAGATTTTATATCTTTTAAAGTTAACTCATGTATTTTATTTGAGCAATAAATATAACAACACTTATTGTAAAACAATTCCCATAAAAACTGCATACTTTCATTCCCATTCACTAATATTTCACATAATATGCCTATAACATGATAAAACAAAAAAAAATGAAAACTCAAATTAAAAGTTAGTATCGAGCTATACAAGTATCAAGTTAGAACAATCCTTGATCTTTTGTAAATCTGAAATAAGTTTCATCAGAAATAAATTTAACTAGATCCTTTCAATAGGTAAGCCTATTGAAAGGATCTAGTTAAATTTATTTCTATTTGCAAGCCATTAAAAGACCAAAGCCACTAAAGAGGATATTAGGATGATAATAAATTCAAACATAATCTCGTAATGTAAACGTAATACTGTAAATAAAAAATCAAGATGCTTTTAGCGATATAAATTTTCTAAATCCTTTGGTGTTAAATTTGGCGAAATGATAAAATATGAGATGTTTTTTCACGGCGTTATGTAATAATAATTTTATAGGCCAAGATTAAATTTTCAATGTCTTGGTAAAGCTTACAAAAATATATATTTTCCTTTTTTTGTTTTAGAGAACCTAATTTGATAAAGAGCCTACCGGTATATATACGTATACATAGTAATCTAGTTTCAAAACATTTTTGAGAGGAAAATCTGATGTTTTACCGATACATGTATGACTAGTGACTCACCCTCGCTTCGCTCAGGTTCGTCCCTTTTTTTTTTTTTTTTTTTTTTAACGTTGGGAAATGCATTTACGCACGAAGTGTGGGACTCACCGGCGAAGCCAGTACTACCCACTAAAACCCAACAAAACCTTCCCCCGTCTTAATGGGGCGTCGCAGGATCGCTTACGCATTCAACCACGACGCCCCGACGGCAGGTCTGCCGAAGCAGACCACAACAACCATGGGGTCACTCCACGGTCCACTCTGCTATCAGAGAAGTACCAGGAGCAACCCGCATGGTATACCACCCTCCGAAGAAGGCCGCCTCCCACCGCCCACCGAAGCGGGCCCCCTCCCTGTGCGTTTCTTGGCTTCGTGAGTACACTACTGAGCCCCCCCACCACGACAAGGTGAACGCACGTTGGGGGGGCTCAGGTTCATCCCTACGTTGACTCCCCATACAAACTTTCATTCCAATTTTCACCCCTTTAGGGATGATTTTCGGGATAAAAAGTAACCTATGTCCTTCCCAGGGTCTCAAACTATCTTCTTACAAAATTTCATCAAAATCGGTTCAGTAGATCCAGAGATTACCCCTTACAGTGAGTGAGCTCACAAACACACAAACTCACAAATTTTACTTCTTTATATACATATCAGTATAGATTAGACACAAAATATGACTAGAGCAAAGAAGCACAAAATTGTTTAGTGTTTGTGATAGATGACTTTCAAACAGCCAGTAAGCAGGCATGGCTATTAAAACATTGGCTATTTAAACGTTAAATAATTTAAGAATTTCATTTAACCAAGCAACCAAACGGAACATTTAATTTACACGTTGTTTTAAATCAAAAAAATAATTTACTTTTGATACGTGTTTATTGCCTCGATTAACGGATGCTTATTTGCTATTTCCTCTGACCTTTCAATGGGAAGTGTTTAAGCCGTTAAATTGAAAAAAAAAAACGGTTTATGTAAGCGATTTTATTTTAAAATCGTTAATGTTAATTTGTTTTTTTATGTGTAAAAATAATTTATATAATTTTTTTTTTCTTTTAATTTATATTTAGACGAATGGAAAATTCCTTCGAAAGAATAATTTAAAACTTGAGTCAAATCAAAATGAAATCTAAAACACACAAGAGAACTTTGATGAAAGAAAATTCTTCTTTAGTTACTATTTTAGAAAACAAAAACTTTCTCCATACGAATAAAAATATTTCTTTGTATGTTTGTCCTCTATGTGCTTCTAAACAATTCAGTACAATTATAATAATTCTCATTAAATAAAATGCACGTGTTTTAATGTCTACTTAGAAACATTAAACACGATAACCATGTGGCAATTATTGCATATGACATAATCGTGCGATTTTTGCCTAAATCATATGATAATCTGTCTGTGTAGATGAAGCTTAAGTTAGAAATGTTGGAAAACTCAGGTTTGGACGTCCCCTTATGACAAAGTTGCCCGCACTTGCGTCCGGTGTCATTGACAAGGATACGATTTATATTAGTCCCTTTCACGCTAAATCAAAATTACCTCGTTGAGTAATATTTTGATGTAGATAAAATATTGTCTTCATAATAAAAGCTTTTATTAAATAGGTTTATTTTATTTTTTTTGAGCGGAACCCTAATTCTTTTACTGAAATAAAAGTGGCCTAAATTACTCCTTGTAACATCAACTACCTGCCAGTGAAAGTCCCGTCAAAATCGGCCCAGCTGCTTCAGAGATTAGCCAGAACAAACAGACAGACAAAATTTCTAAAAATTATGTTTTTCTTATAAAGACCGTATATAATTCCATAGGCATTTAGTAAAAAGCTGTTATTTTGACATTACAAACAGACACTTCAATTTTATTTATACAGCTTATAATTAATTTCAGAATATATTTGGGCCAATTTTTATAATAACGTAAGTCTTTAGCCCTAAAAAGAAAGGGTGAAATAATATGGCTGGACTATACATTTTTTACGTTTTTTCATATACAATTATGCGATTATATTTCATATAAAATTGTATAATTTTATATACAATATTTACATATTCTAGTGTAGTGTTAAAGAACGAAATGAACATTTGATTATTTAATTCGTTCAACAAATATTATTAATTCAATATCGTCGAGTCTTCCATTGTTGTACATCCATTGAAAGTGTATTGAATAGAAACAATGCTCGTTCTTTGTATGGAATACGAAGTGTTTTATCGCTTAGTTAATTTAAAATGATCCAAAGTACAAAATTTATTGCTTAATTAGGCATGTTTTAACTCGGTTTTGTGGATATTAAACTCCATTAAATTTCCAAATGTAATGTAAAAAAGCTCTGCTAAATCTCATTCAGTATATATGAAAAGCTTTAGTATAAAGGAAAAGCTTATTAAAATCGCGATACAACTAAAACAACTTAACAGAAAAATTGTAACTTTAATTTTGCTACACGTGTATTATGTGCGAGAAAAAGAGTCTTTTTCGTACAAAATCATATTTTACATCTAAATTTAAAATGTCTACAGCCAGTGTGTAGATAACACTGGCACACTATGTTAAGGTCACAGATTGCGAATGTTGCTGGTTCGATTTTTGTGTGAGGCAAACAATATGTTTTGTTTGTCCGTTTGAAATCGTGCGTATCATTAAGTATCGCTATCCAATACTCATGTATTCTAATACACTTGTATATGGTACTCTTGGGTGTATTGTGGATATATAACTACATAATGTAGGTTCTAACATTTAAAGTTAGTGCTTAAAAGAGAAAATATCTAAAATTAATAGGGATTAAAAGGGTTTTAACACTAGAGAGTAAAATATAAGTAAATTGACGGATTTGAACACATTTTTGGCATAAGTTTTATTTAGTTGCTTTTAGACATATTTTAAAACGAAACAAAATATATAAATAGTATATTGGGTGTGCGTGTATGTTTGTGCATATGTTTGTACTACACAGTTAGACATAGGGACGTACCCGAGCGAAGCGAAGGTAAGTCACTACTTTAAAAATAAAATTCAACTTATTTCGTTCAAAAATTTTCAATGCAAATATATTATACTACCTTGTTTAATTCGTGTAAACCTTCTGTTTTATCTCCTGGCTCAGGCTACGCGCTCGTTCGTGCGCGAGACCGCCATTTCAGCTTTCAAAGAGACTTGAATTCGCACGCATCAATGGTGACATTTTTTCGCCTCTTTACACTTTTTATTTTACAAACAAAATTCTTTAAAAGCATATTTTATGCATAAAACATACACATATGTAATGGTTGCATATTTTAATGGTTTAATATTTAATATAGAACTTATAATTAGTGTGGATATACTAGCGACTCACCCTCGCTTCGCTCGGGTTCGTCCCTAGTTACGTTTTAACGTTTAGAATAAATTTCTCAGAGATGAGGTACTTTCCCGCAGTAAATAGTACCCTATATGTTGACTCGGATAACCAGCTATCATCATACCGAATTTCATTAAAATCCCTCTAGTAGTTTTTCCGTGAAGCGATAACAGACAGACAGACAGACAAAAATTCTAAAAACTACAGATTCGGCCTCTTTGCTTTATGTTATATAGTGACTCACTCTTGCTTCGCTCGGGTTCTTCCCTATGTATTTATAATATTAAATTATTTGGATATTACTCATACAAAAATACTAAAATCGCGATAAAAAATTGGGGGTGGGGGTAGGAGGGTGAAAAAAACCTTGCAACCTATTCTCATACCTACCAAATGTACAAAAAAAATCATTAAAATCGGTCGCGCCGTTTCGGAGGAGTGCGACCACAAACAGTGTGACATGAGATATTTATATATTAGATAAAAAATTATATTGTTTAACAATGTTTTAATATAAATAAACCTTGTAATTTTTTTTAAATATAACGCTTTACAATAATATTAGATTGTTTCTTTATTTGACACGTAGTTATAAATTGCACAATTTGTTAAGCTAGACTTAGACGGAGTAGTAAAATTGTACATAATAAAATAATATACATAATTAGAAATCATGAATAATAATATTTTCATTAAAAGTCATTAATAAATTAACAGGAAATATTTGACTACTCCAAATTAATATGGAATATCTATTGGTTATACTTTTAAAGAAATATCTTTATATATAAAATTCTTCTGTGAGTGTGTATGTCACTGAACTTCTCTCAAACGACTGGACCGATTTTGATGAAATTTTTTGTGTGTGTTCAAGGGGATCTGGGAATGGTTTAGATTCACAATTTGAATAATAATTTTCATCAAAATGGTCCAGAATGTTTTAGCTTATTAAAAAAAGTTTGAAATTTTCAAATTAAAGACGTGTAGACAGGACAACGTCTGTCGGGTCCGCTAGTTAAAATAATAATTTAATAGTCAATATCTTAAAATTAAACATATTTTTCGAGTTATTAATTTTGTAATTATATACTTAAAAATAAATGCTTGAAAATAAATCAAATAGTAAGAAGTTCATAATTATATTATTACATTTAAAAATTCCGAAATACTATGTAATTTAATAAAATTAAATTATAAATTATGGATACTTAACTGATTTTTAGGATGATTTTATAAAAAAATAATTAAAATTTCGCTTCCGGCTGATTGATATAAAAGCGTAAGGTAACCATTGGAAGAAGGAGTTTTTGGACAGACGTGCATTAGGCTGGAAAAGATAAGTAATCGTTGTTAAAATAATATTGAATTTATGGTGGTAAACTTATTGATCAAAATAGTGGTGAACTTATGTGTAAAAAGTAAAAAGATAAAGAGTTTTCCTGTGATTGGTTAAATAGTAGTGATATAGAGTGATCGTTAAAACTATATTTAATTGTTATATAGGTGGAAATACGAAAATTGAAGTGACATTATAAAACTTATAAAGTAATAAGTGATGATATAAAGCTTATTGCATTGGTTTACTGTGTTCTTATTTTCCTCGTCCTGAAATTATATGTTTATTTATACACTGTTTTATCACTCTTATAATATTTAATTTCAATATACAACCTTTATTACCAATAAAGGTCACGTAATGTAAATATGTAAATCTTTTATCTCTCTCATAATTGTTACAATTTAAAAATATTTCATTTAGTTAACAAACATTATGATTTATGCAGTAAGAGTTTAATACAAATAGCAGTATATTGTATACTTTATGTGTACATAATAAAACGCGAAAGGATCCAAAAAAGTTTTATTTAAATATCTGGAGATTATCCAGGAGATATTATAATAGATACACACAATTACACTCTCTATTCTTTTCACTTTTAAAGTCCGATGGGACGATACTTCAACAGTCAACACGACCAGTGACATTTCAAATAAAATTTTCGGATTATTTTGCGGATTTATTTTGATTTTTGGTTCCCGACGTTTCGAATGCTTTACAGCAATCATGGTCACGGAGAGACTAATCGGATCGCCGGCTTTACTTTCCGAGCCACAGGGGTAAAATACCGCCAACTTCCCAACTCCGGGCCACTGCTGAGAATATCCTCAGTATTTAAACCTAGCCCGACTCGGTAATCGAACCTAGTCCCTCGCATTGCAACTGTACAATTATGCTTCTAGATTACCAGAGATGGGTAAGAAAGTATTACTAGACTTAACATGAAAACCCTACATACAGTATTAAATGTCACTATAATATATAGTAGAAACAATCAATTTTCAAATCACTTCCATTTCATTTAGCTGTGAGGTGCTCAGTGATGCACAAACCGGTACTATGCGGGCTTTCAAAGGATTTTAGTGTTACAGGTAAATTCGTAGTACACTAGTCAATAGATATTATTTTCTTGTACAACATTATTTACTTGTAAAAGTCATTTTTTTGCAGATAAATAAAAAAATACTTACACAGCGTTGTTATATTTTTTGTGTAGAAGTTACAAAAAAACGACTTTAAAAGACTTTAAAAAAACACTAAAAAGAAAAAAAACGTAACTTTAATACAAATCAAAGGACACCGTCGGTTTTTTTTTTAGTTTTTATTTTTCCATTTTCAGTGTACAGTGTAGGTACATAGTAGCAAGATAAGAAGAAAGTATTTTTAAAATGCAGTAGATGAAAAATTATCTCATATTTTCTCCATTTAGTGGTGTATGCTTTTTCAAATTTAAATTCGACAAAAAAAGGATCATCGAAGTCGGACTACATTGTAAAAAAAAATGCGTAGTCAAACTTAAAAAAAAAAAGATATACGTGTCGTATTGAGAACCTCCTCTTTTTTTCATCGGTTAATAAATGGAAAGAATATATAATCTGTATAAATATTATAAATGTGAAAGTTTGTGAGTATGGACGTTTGTTACTCTTTCAGAACCAGAACGGCTTAACGGATCTGGGCGAAATTTGCCACAGAGATAGATCATAGCCTGGAATAAAACATAAACTACTTTTTATCCCGGAAAATGTTTCCCGTGGGATAGGTTTGTTTTTTGTTTGTTTTTGAATAAAAATATAATTACTAAATAAAATTAAAGAAATAACGTATACCTTTCATACTATTTAAAGATTTACATAACTATCTAAATAAAATCTCGGTTTCCTTCCATATATAGGTCACAATTTACTAATTTTTGTATAAACTTAGTTCTGGCGACAGGTAGCATTTAAACAGGAATAATATAATAGAGGCAGATGGCTTCATATAGCTTTACTAAACAATAGAATCTATCAAGTTTCATCTGTCCCAACACACATTTGTGTGTCCATTTGTTGATGATATTAAAGCAAAGGTACGTTCCACTTAAGTTTACATTTAATCTATCTAATGCGTCACTAACGCAGACGTTAATATTACTATTAATTACAAGGGAACATAGGATCGGACATATTTATGTATGTAATAATTATAATGTCCACCTGACCGATTCCGGCCACGGCGGCCAGTCGCAATGACTCACCCTCGCTTCACTTCGGGTTCGCCTCTAGACAAAAACAAATCTTTCCCGCGGGATCTTTTCCTCGGTTAACGGGCTATCTAATGCAAAAAGAATTTTTTAAATCGGATTCGTGCTAGCTAAACTAACCGACAGTTAAGCTAACCGACAGTTAAGATAACCGACAGTTAAGATAACTGACAGTTAAGATAATTGACAGTTAAGCTTACCGACATTTAAGGAAACTGACAGTTAAGCTAACCAACAGTTAAGATAACTGACTGTTAAGATAACTGACAGTTAAGATAACGGATAGTTAAGCTAACCGACAGTTACCCGACAGTTATAATAACTAACAGTTACGCTAAATACAGTTAATCTAACCGACAGCTAAGAAAACTGACAGTTAAGATAACGGACAGTTAAGCTAAACGACAGTTAATCTAACCGACAGTTAAGATAACCAACAGCTAACCGACAGTTACAATAACTGACAGTTACGCTAAAGACAGTTAATCTAACCGACAGTTAAGAAAACTGACAGTTAAGATAACGGACAGTTAAGCTAAACGACAGTTAATCTAACTGACAGTTACTATAACTGATAGTTATGCTAACCGACAGTTAATCTAACCGACAGTTAACATAACTGACAGTTAAGCTTACCGACTGTTAAGATAACCAACAGTTAAGCTAACCGACAGTTATAATAACTGACAGTTACGCTAAAAACAGTTAATCTAACCGACAGTTAAGGAAACTGACAGTTAAGATAACGGACAGTTAAGCTAAACGACAGTTAATCTAACCGACAGTTAAGATAACTGACAGCTAAGCTTAGCTGACAGTTAATCTAACTGACAGTTACTATAACTGACAGTTATGCTAACCGACAGTTATGATAACTGACAGTTAAGCTAACCGACAGTTAATCTAACCGACAGTTAAGATACCTGACAGTTAAGCTTACGAACAGTTACGATAACTGACAGTTATGCTAACCGACAGTTAATCTAACCGACAGTTAAGATTACTGACAGTTAAGCTTACCGACTGTTACGATAACTGGCAGTTAAGCTAACCGACAGTTATAATAACGCTAAAGACAGTTAATCTAACCGACAGTTAAGAAAACTGACAGTTAAGATAACGGACAGTTAAGCTAAACGACAGTTAATCTAACTGACAGTTACTATAACTGACAGTTATGCTAACCGACAGTTATGATAACTGACAGTTAAGCTAACCGACAGTTAATCTTACCGACAGTTAAGATACCTGACAGTTAAGCTTACGAACAGTTACGATAACTAACAGTTATGCTTACCGACAGTTAATCTAACCGACAGTTAAGATAACTGACAGTTAAGCTTACCGACTGTTACGATAACTGGCAGTTAAGCTAACCGATAGTTAAGATAACTGACAGTTAAGCTTACCGACAGTTAAGATAACTGACGGTTAAGCAAACTAACTTCAAGCAAAAGTAACTTCAAGCAAAAAACCACATCTAAGGTTTTTAGAAATTTTGAAGTCAGTGCACTTTTTTTCTTAAATTGTTATAAAATATTTCGTAAATACTACTGAATGAGTTCAAAGTGGAACATAACAGTATAAAAGGGGCCTTTTCACGCAACAATGACGGTTTTACATTGCGACGTAATGGAGGGATTCGTAGGAATATTACAGTACTAGGGTTTCATTTCGAATTAGCATATTAAAAATGACACCATTTGGCAAATTGTATATAATATACAATACAATATATTTTTTTGTTTTAAAACATTTCATTTAAAATATTAAACTTAATTTCAATACCTGTTTTCTCAAAAGCAATTCAATATGTTCTATAATCAAATTTTAATTAAAATTGAAAAAACCCCAACACAAAAAAGGCTGAACCGATTTTGATAAAACATGTCTAAGAACCACCGCTAGAAAACCTGCTTTCTAATAAAAAACTGCATCCAAATCGATTCACCCATTTAAGAGCTACGGTGCCACAAACAGAGATACATACATAGCGGTTAAACTTATGACACTATTTGCGTGGGGGATTAAAAATATTATATGGATAAACAAAAATCCAATATGGTGATTTTTTCATCCAATATATTACTATGAAATGACTTTCACTGATAAATTTAGATTTTTAGGTGGGCATTATGTAGCCTACTTATCTTTTTATTTTAAAAGGGTTTTAAAAATTTTCAATCTGCGACCTATTGCGGTTCAAGATAGATACTCGTAGACAGACGGCTTAATAATAATGCCCTCTTAAACGGTATGTCATTCTACAGTCATTATATTAAAAATATATGGGGACGTTTGAATTTGTTATTTCAGTATTACTTTTACTATACTATTGCCTCGGTGGTGTATTGGCTAGCATGTACGCCTGCACATCCGGGGGTCCTGAGTTCGAGTCCCCAACCCTATTAATAATAAATGTAGTAATAACTTACAAAATTACGCTCTGCTCGGGTTCGTCCCTAATTACCTTTTAACACTTAATATAGATTTCTCAGAGATGATATATTTTCCTACAGTAAAAAGTTATCCTATATGTTGACCCGGATAACCTACTCTCATTATACCAAACTTGATCAAAATCTGTACAGTGGTTTTCTCGTGATGCGTTCCTAAACAGGCACGCAGACAAAAATTCTAAAAATTATAGATTCGGCCTATGTATCGATAATAATGACTATTTCAATAAGATTTGACTGTTTTTGAATGAAGATTTGAATTTTATTATATGTCTAGATCGAATACCATCACAATATGTCTATTAATATAAATAATGGTAATGTATGTAAAGAGTGGCATTATTCAGGCTCCACGAACGAAATAAAGTGGAAATGTGATAGCTGGACCATTAGTGATGGTACTTTGAAGATATGACTGACTATAAAGAGTTTATATCTCATCATAACTAATGTCAGTATTTTATGTTTTGGCTTGGTACTTTTTCTTTAGGATGTTATCTTCTTTAAGATAATATATGGGTTAATATACATGGAAAGTCCTACTTGAAGCTAAACAATGTTCATCATATTTTCTTGTCAAAAATTGTAAATTAACGTCTAATCTATGTATATACATATGTATAAAATTTCTCTTATCATTTAAAGAAAAAAAACGGTATGTATGGTAAAATCAAAAATGGTAGCATAAACAACAAAATTACGCTACTATTTTTGACTTGAATCTTTTATGTATCCTTTATACATTAAAAATAAATATATAATATACTAGGAGTACCCGCGGCTTCGACTGCGTATAAACTTCCGATCCCTACCAAACTTCACAAAACCACCATAAACCAGCTGGGATAATCTGAAGATGGCCTCTTTTCATAAAAATCGCTCCTGCCATAGATAGTTTTGGAGTTCATATGGAACATACAGATCGATTTTTATATAAGATCACCAGCCCCATTCTCCTTTTGATTCTATTAATGTAATTACGTACAATATGTTTGTTTTTTTACGGCTACTAATTACATTGTTAAATTTTATCGTTAGCATATACGTTAGGATAATCCTGTAATCCCGTAAAATTAATATGAATAGTATAATTTCCTCCCTAAAACACCTATAACAAATAGAGAAACACTATTACAAATCTATAAACTCGTATATAAAACAAAATCGGGCTTTTTACTACACTTACAACTCTAGAACAGCTGGACCGATTTTCATGGTTTTTGTTGTATATTTGGTATTTGTTGGATTTGTCTGTGCCCCGAATAGCAAAATAACTATTAAAATATCAGGAAAAATTGACGAAAAAAATTTATATGGCTAACGCTAGCTAATAAACATTTATATCTATTTAAAACGTATCCAGGAACGAATCCAGGCAAAGCAAGGGTGAGCCGCTAGTGCACCATAAAATATACCACAAGCAATAATATTGGAAATATTTATAAAAGCTCCCCAGCGATCTATCTCTGTTATCTTTAGACCCTACAAAGTACTGGAACAAAAGTTTCATTTATTTTCTTTTATTATTTATAGCTGTCGCCTGTCAGTTTTCAATTTATGTATCTTTTGCAATTTGCATCATCTAAGTATTTGCTTTATTTTGCCATACAATTGTGTTGCTCGCGGGTTTGATTATCATTTGAAGCAAATATTGTATTTGTTCACCAACCTGCACTTGGCCAGCGCGGTGGACTATGGCCATATTCCCCTCGTACTGAAGGGAGGCCCGTGCCCAGCAGTGGGATGTTAAAAAGGGCTGAATAGATGGTATTTTTTAAGTAAGCTCCTCCAAGCTCTTAAGTTGCCTTATTGCCTTACTAGCTTACTCTCGCTAGGTACCCTTTTTATTATCAATCAGCACCACCTTTTGGATTTTTTTATTACTAACAGTAGCTTCTATATTACTCCAAGTCTTAGCCTATCTGTGATCAAAATTTTAATAAATACAGTCAATTACAATACATATTAATAAATATACATACACGCATACAAACTGTCACATAATTATAATAACAGTATGTGCTAAGAGTTTAATGTATTAATAAAATATAAAGGTTATTGTACACTGTACAGTAATGAAATTAAAATTTTAAGTATGCAGTGTGTAAGTGAAATATTTTTGTGAAATTTTATTTAATATCGCTTTGTATTTAGAATTTTACAGTGTGAAATATTTCATGAAACACGTACGCACATGATATTAAATTTTTATTGCTGAAAATATTACTAGGATTGGGAGTGTTTTTCATTTATCATGTTTCGAAAACTGACAATAGTAGTAGGTTCGATAATTGCTTGAAGCAAATTATTTTTAAAGACATTTGATTTCCTTAAACAACACAAAACAACGAAAGGAAAAATTGAAAGTGTAAAAAAATGATACTTTTTACAATAAGACCACTTTTGCATGTCATTCTTTCTGACAACAGGTCCTCCTATATTTTGTGTATTTGTTATGTGAGCACTAACATATATGTAAATAAATAGTTTTTTATAAACATAACACATATAAAAAATCCGTAAAGTTTATTAAAATACATATATTTTCATTATTATAATAGTAATGATTCAGTCCTTATAACATCCCACAGCTGAGCATAGACCTCCCAATGTGAGGAGAATCAAGCCATAACCTGCCACCCGACCACCATAAACGCGGGTTGTTATAGTCCTCTCTACGACTGCTTCTTTTTGGAAACTAATTATATTCTCTCATACATGCATGTCTCATCATCATTTAATCATACTGAAAATCAATCGCATGAAAATCTCAGAGGTCATAAGGAGTTTGAACCCGCTACACTTGGTTTTCCAAGCCAGCACCACTAAGCTATTATTACTACAAGTTTTGTCTTAATTAAAATCGTTAATAATTCACAACTCAGCTTTTTTCGTCGAATATTTAAAGTTTGAAACCTAAACCAACCATTAAATAAATGGGAGAAACAGAAATACAAAACTCAAGCAAAAGTTACACTAAGGTTATATATATACGTAAAGTTTTCAATACATCAGAGTGTTTCCGATAATTTACTTCGATATACATATTTTAAGTTTAGGGGAACAATTTTCATTTAGTTTTGAATTGGTGTTTTAACTGACTTCAAATAAAAGGGTTCCTAATTTAGCTGATTTTTAATTTGTGTTATCGTTTGCTTCACGATATTTGTATTGAAAGTTCTAATGGCTTACCGTTAATAAACGCAGTTTGGTTAAAAAACGTGTGTCTATACTTATGTACGCACGTAAGAAGTTATACTTCTTTGGCGTAACAGAACAAAAATAGCTAATGATTTCATCCTGTACGTCAAAACTCTCTGTTTGTGAAACGAATGCAGCTAACTTCATCATGTCGCTTTTTGGCTGTCGGTGTGCACACGCATCGTAAAAATTTTACCCTCATATTTTTTTCGAAACGTGCCAAAATAAGTATAACTTCAAAAAGTAGTTATATATACATAAACTTAAACTATTGACTTTAATATATATATATATATATATATATATATATATATATATATATACAAATATATATATATATATATATATATATATATATATATATATATATATATATATAAAATTTAAATGATTGTTCGTATATTTGTCATCTATGTCTTCCTAAACGATTGATCCGATATTGATAAAACTCTGGTAGGTACTATGCATGCGTACGTTCCACTTATAGCCCAACTAGAGACTCAAAACAAAATTTCAATATCTGAATTCTGGAATATAACCTAGCAACTAGACCAACAAGAAAACCTAATACTACATACATTTTTCAAGAAAAGTGCGGGGTCAATTTCAAAGAAAAGCATATTTTTAAACAACTTTACATATTTATGTGTGTCACATGTGGGTAGAACAAAGTTTTAATATAGAGAGCTTCTACCTCACAACATTGTTTTAAAATTTATAAGGAAACTGAGCATATTTTTTAGGTGAAGCGCAAGTCCATATAATTCTTCTTGTAGAGGAAGAGCCCGTGAACGCCAGACCTTCGTCATTTTATAAAGGCTGAAAGTTTGTCAGCGCATGCTCCCAACACAGATAAGAACGATGGACCATTGGTGGCTTTGGCAGGTACACGGTACTAAAGGTGTGTAAAATACCGATCTAAATTCGTCAAATAATAAAGTGTGATTTTTTGGTATTACCTTCAGAATATTATTAAAAATCACATCATTCAATGCCAGACACTTAACATCGTGGCAAACCCTTGCCAGACACCCTTTTCATGAAATCATAATTCTACTTACGTTCATCCAGAAACTTATTAGGAAGAGATTCTGCACGGGATATATAGTGTAGGCGTATTCTAGCCACTAAAGGGAAAGTTAAAAAAAGTAAGGAAAAAATATGTACCAACTTTTGTTAAATCCATTATGCATCCTTTTTTTAAAAATATATGTAAGAGTGTGTAATAATTGAAATATTAAATAACTTTTAATAAATGTATATCAAAGATGTGCGAGACAGGCAAAACATATTAGCTATGTACAATGTACATGCAGTCTGCCAGCATTTTTACTAAAATGGGCAGAGTCTATTCCACCATTTAACGCGGTTTGTTGGTAAAATCCCGGCCAACATCCAGAACCCCGGCTAGAACATGTAAGAAAAAAGAAAAACTTTATGCCGGCTCCAGAACTTCAAATCTCAACAAAGGCTCAAACGTGTGAATGCATCACAGAGCACTTGCCGCAAATTTCCTTTGGTTGTGTATAAAAACCAATACAATCGGGACGGTCGCGAGTGCTTGCAAACCTATATAATGACATGTTCAAATTTGGGATGGCGTGTCGAAGCTTGGCATTCTTGGTGCCTGGTACCCACATGGTAGTATAGATGCTTTTTCTCTTTCTGTGGTGGACCCCTAAGCGAAGCTAGTAGCGCAAATAGAAATACATCTATACTGTGAAGTGTGAAGCAATAAACCAAAAGCTGTTGATTTTTGTCGTACAAAATGTGAAGAAGGCTCTCGCTATAGAGTAGAGTAGCAGTACCCGCGGCTTCGCCCGCGTTCAAATTTGCTATATAAACATCAGTTTTACAATAATTTATGGAAGGCTGCCCGATTTGATGACATTTATTATTACGCTTCCCTCCCTTGGGTAGTAGCATGATGATTCATGATATATAAATCATAAATAATAATAAATATGTTGGGACATTAACACACAGCACCATCTAGTTCCATGGTAAGCTACGAGGCTTGTGTTATGGATACCAGACAATTGATACACTACACATATATAACTAAAAATACATACATATTATAAATGTAAGCACCCATGACTGGAGTACGAACATTTGCGCTCATCACACAAATGAATGCCCCCAGTGGGACTCAAGCCCGCGACCGCTGGCACAGCAAGTAAGGTCACCTCAAACTAAGCCAAACTTGCCGTCGCCTGGCTAATATAGCCTATAGCTTTCCTCAACAAACGGGCTATCCAACGCAGCAAGATTTTTTAAATCGGATTTGTAGTTCCTGAGATTAGCGCGTTCAAACAAACAAACTTTGTCCCTTTAGAATATTAGTATAGATTCGTGAAGATAGAAAAGAGGGATAATGGATACCAATTTGCTATTTGCCAAAGATTCTAACACATGGTCCATACAACATCCATCTTCAGTATCATATTTAAGAGTACATTTTACAAGGTGATACATGAAATCACTTTAAAAAATTTACAGGTATAAGGTATGCAGGTGGAACACATTGCCCGCGGATCCGCCCGCGTCAGATGAGAAAAAACCAAATTCTTAGGTTTTACATATTAGTATATTCTTACTTTGCAGTTTTTGTATTTTTTCTCAGAAATGAGATATTTTCCCGCGGTAAAATTATCCTATATGTTGACCCGGATAACCAGCTATCACCATACCAAATTTCATCGTAATCCGTCCAGTGGTTTTTCTGTGATGCGATAACAGACAGACAGACAAAAATTCTAAAAACTATAGATTTGGCCTCTGTATCGATAATAATGACTATTTCAATAAGATTTTCCAACAAATATTTAATGTACAGATTAGGCTTAGTTACAATTTTATTATATGTATAGATTATGACGCAAATATCGCTATGTAAAAAACATGATGTCACACCATTTTATTCTTTTCAATTTTCTTTGCAAACGATAAAAAAGCATTACAAAAGTTATTATAAATTCTATGTAAGCCTCTAATAACGATATCTCTAATCCCACAAATTTATCTTCTAAAATACTTTTATCCACGACGACATAAAACCAGCGTTAGCTCGCAAACAGCTCAAACAGTCATTAGTGTAGTTATCACGAATTTACGGTTGAAACTTTTCAAATGGAATTTAATTTTAGAAAAATATATATTTTACTACGAAAAAGTTGCAGTAAAATTATTTGCTTGATGCGAATATATTTATAGAATGTGTATTATTTTGTGCCAACTAAAATTATTATTCAAATTGATTAAATACTAGCAACTTAACTCGCTTCGCTCGGGTTCATCCCTAATATCAGCTATCCTCCAGTAAAAGTCCCGTCAAAATCAGTCCAGTCGTTTCAGAGATTATCCTGAACAAACAGACAGACACAAAATTTTATAAAAATGTGTTTTTCTTATAAATACCGTATATAATTTCATATGCATTTAGTAAAACGCTGTTTTTTTGACATTACAAACAAACACTTCAATTTTATTTATCTGTATAGATGTATAGATACATAATTTATACCTATAAATAATTATATTATTGATCAAAATACCACGAATCGATTAAGTTTTATAGAACGGTAATTATGTTTATTTATCTTAACTAGTGACTAACCCTCACCATGCTCGGTGCATGTCTGCTTTTAGCTTCTGGCAATGCAGCTGGGCGTGAAGCCAAGAGCAACATCTTAGTTATAGTTGTCTGCTTTGACAAGCCTGCTGTCGTGGTGTTGCGGTTGAACGCGTAAGGGATCCTGCCGCTCTGCGATACTCCAATAAGACGGTTCTGTTGGGTTTTATTGGGTAGTGCTAGCTTTACCGGTGAGTCCCACATAACAACCGGTATATATGCAGGTGGTATTCGTAAAACAATTTCCCTACATAAAAAAGATCATGTGTGTATTAAATTGCATCCAATTTGGTCCAGCCTTTCCATAATAAAAGTGTAATAAACATACACACACGCGCGCACGCCTAAAACAGCAACAAAGCTACAAACACTTTTTTCGTTTATAATATTTAAAAAGTTGATATTTATAATATTATATGTTAAATATTTAGCGCTCTTTTAAGAAAATAAAAACTAACGTACGACGAATGGACGACAGCGTAGGATCCCAATAATATATCTGCTCTATACCAATATTATATCTAACTCTATACAAATTATGTCAAATTATTACCGCTAGTAATAAATATTTATGATAGATATTGAGGTCCACCCTTCGTTATATTATCCCGTACAGACCCTTTATTGTTCGGAAACTTGATAATTATTAATTATGTTAAAAAATTTGCTTATCAATTTATAAATTATCTTACAATTACTATTTTGTTTCTTGCGAATAAATAATAATTTATCAGCAATGTAATATTGCTATATCCTCGTGAGGCCCAATGACCTCGCACTAGGACATAATATCGAACATGATTACCGCCCAGATAAATATGATACAACATGTTCTTAACGGCCCAGTGGACTTACACAAGAACATAATAGTTATTGTTTAATATTTTTAAATTTTGCCGCGCATGGTTTTATTTTTCTAATGCTCTTTGATTGGTTTGATTAAGTGACCATAATCATACGACACTAAGATAATCCAATCAGACAAAACTTGTCATTAGTAATCAAAATGGCAAACATGGAGCGTAGACTTGGTAAAGGTAAGTTTTAATCTCTAATTATGCATGTAATCAAGTAACTAATAAGTTTTAAAGTAAGTAAGTATGTAATTTAGAATAGTAAATTGCATTTATGTCTTAATATTCTTGAAAAATTCCTTTAAAAAAGTGTTTATTTTTCACTCTTGAGCAATATGTACTTGTGTGAGAACAGCGAGCGTATGTTCCGTAATTTTATGTTCTTATGGAAGAACATTGGTTTATAAGGGATACTTTATTTTTTAAGAGTTGCAATTGGAAGACATTGAAAACTTGATGGAAAAATAAAACTTAGAGTTTTGGTTCACTAGAAAATATACCGTCCAGCTCAAGCGACAACGACAACGAGAGTGAAGATGGTGATTAGTCCAAAGATAAAATTTATGGGGTTCCTAATTTGAGCTCAGATTAATTTAAAAAAAAATTGTTTACTGTATTTGATAAAAGTTTTTGTTTTGTTATGTATGAAAAAACTACATTTTTCTTAACAGTTAAAATCATAAATTCTGTTATTAATTGAATGTCTTGAGTACTGGTAAAATTTTAATTTACTTTATTTACAAAGAGGTAGAGTTTTTGTAATTTTTTGTCATAAAATGATAAAATATTTTTTTGTAGTGGTAAGCCAAGCCAAAAAATATTGAGACTGAACTACTGATTGATTTGTATCTACTGATTGATTTGTATAATAAAACTGTGCGAAATATTCACACTAAATACAATAATTTCTATTCAGTGCTTTTATTTACGTAATAGCCCAATGTGCTTACCATAAGACATAAAGAATATACCTCCTCTAAGGATGTTCTTCGACATGGACATTTTTTTTAGGTTTCTGATAGCATAAATATATTCTATTTTATGATATAAAAGCGTCAAAAAAATTGCGTTGAAAAATTCACTGTATCCTTGTTTTTATGACTCTTTTATGTTTGGGCTGCAAGCACTATACTTAATTATGTACTTGTAGAAGAGCATTGGGTGCTTAAGCTAGTCTCCTTAAATTATCCTTGGGCGCTAGGAGGATATAACTTGACTTTGTGTATTTGAAATTTTTCTTTTAGTTGTCTCTCAGTTTTTGTTTTCTGCTTCTTATATGTATGTATTACTTATTACTAGAAAATTGATTATCATTTATGAAATATTTAACCTTTTTTCCCGAATAAAAACAAAATAAAATATATTAGAGCTCATTACTCATTCAAATTATAATGTAAACAAAAGTCCATATGAGAAACCTGCAATAGGTTTTCTATAGGATTCAATGTTTTATATTTAAAAATTGAGAAGCATTTGATATTCTTATAAGTATTTTGTGTATATATTAATTAACAAGAGTTATTGTAATCTAAACAACTTATTATATTATCTAAAATATACTTCGAATTTTAACAAACCCCTGTCTGGACTCTACAAATTCAATTTGAGAGACAGAATCACCAAAATTACACATTCAAATCAAATTTTCTAAGTGAATTTTCATTCTCTACCAAAGCAAATATGGTTCCTTTGTGCCAGTGCATACATCAGCTAACTTAGCCTCCCCCGAGCATAGCGCTAACTAGAGACTCGAATAACCTGCGTAGAGTATGTTAAACCACTTTGCAAGTAGATACTGTACGTAACGTTGGTAGCTTTAAGGCTGGAATATATTGACTTCTCGTTGGTCTAGTAGCTAGTGTGTACGACTGAAGATTCAAAGGTTCTGGGTTCAAATTCCGTGTTGTCAGGTGATATACGTAGGTTATGTGACTTATATGATAAATCTCAGCGGTTGTGTTGAATTTTCGCCCCACTACTGTTAGAGTCAATAGAGTCCACTTGTGTCTGCGCGTACACTTGTGCACTATAATATCTCCTGCGCAGTTGGCCAGTCTCAATGAGATTGGCCGCAGTGCCGAAATCAGTCGGGAAAACATTATTATTATTTAAATTATAATGTTTTTCTTTTAACAACTTACCATCGATTATTAGTTTTTCATTAACCGACTTTAAAAAATTGAGTGTATATTCAATAATCCATAAGTAATTCTTCTTATCTTCATATTTTCAAGCCAAAATTATCTTTGAGAGTAGAAAATATAATTTTAAAGTATTTTAAGTCGGTATATATTTTTAATTTTTATAGATAAGTAATTGTATATAATTATTATTTTTAAGACCAACGTCAAAAATGAGGAGAAATTTCTTTGTTGAAATTCAATTTGTGTTTATATTCGCCAATGTAGATCGATTTTCTGAATATATTTTTATATAACATCGATAAAAAGACGATAATATTTCAATAATCCACCCTAAAGGGTGAAATAATGACTTCTAATTTTAAATCGATATTTTTGTTTCATAAAAAGTAATTTCAGTAAAAAGGAAGCTGTTTAATTCGATTTTACTCCCTATATATATATTACATTTTATCATTAACCATACCATTGTCACATGTCCATCTCTGTGACTGTTTATATACCTTTATACAGTGGTAGCGATTTACGCCTGCTCCGCTCAGGTTCATCCCTGCATACGTTTTAACGTTTATAGTATACATTTCTCAGAGATGAGATAATTTCCCGCAGTAAAAAGTATCCTAATGTTGACCAGGATAATTAGCTATCATCATACCAAATTTCACCTAAATCTGTTCAGTGGTTTTCTCGTGATGACTCCTGTTTCCCGGACAGACAGACAGACAAAATTTTTAAAACCCATAGATTCGACCTCTGTATCGATAATAATGACTATTTCAATAAGATTTTCCAAAATATATTTAATGTTGGTACAGTGTAATGTATGTACATACTTCCCTATTTCCAGTAACTGACCAATAAGCCTGATAAGTACCAAACAGTTACGGCGTCAAATAATAGTTAGCTATAAATTCAGTGTACTTTTGTCTAAATTCAAATAAATTCGTCGTAATATAGACGAAAGGCAATTACATGGAGTAATTTCGTCAGCGCCCGGAGCTTTCACATTTGCATCGAGAAGATTGATGAAGTAAATTACGTGGGTCCGAAGGAATTGGTACTTTTGTTCCTTAGAAGAAAGCTTTAAAAAGTTTTAAAGAAAGTTTATGGGATATAGGCTTTTTTAAATAAAACTATCTTTTCGGATTTTGTCGCGGATTTATTTGCATTTTTGTTTCCCTTATATATATATAGGCTTTTACACTATACTCTCAGACTAAAGAATTTTATAGACGGAGCCCGCCAAAAAAAATTATAGTCAAAAATAGTAGCCTGATTTTGCTGTATGCTACTGTTCTCAATTTACCATCCACATTGTTTACTTTCTTTAAATAATAAACGCAAAATTTATATAAAGTAAGTATATATATATATATATATATATATATATATATATATATATACTAGCGACTCACCCTCGCTCCGCTCGGTTCGTCCCTGGGGTGGGGTCTGGGAGGACCACCCTTATCCTTATCACTTAGGGGTATGAAAAATAGATAGTAGCCGATTCTCAGATCTACTGAATACGCATATAAAATTTGGTAAAAATCGGTAAAGCCGTTTCGGAGGAGTACGGTAACAAACATTGTGACATGGAAATTTTATATATAAGATATATATACATTTTATAGGTATTAATCGTTGAGTTTTTCTTTTGTAATCCTATTTTTTTTTCTTTATTTTAACAAAATCCATTATATATTTTTATTCATTAATATTTATTTACTTCTTCTATATTACTGTTTATATTACCTACTATGTTTATACTATACTGTTTTAAAATAATATTGTTGTTTGCCGTCATGTTCAGTTCTGTAACACTCAGTATATTATTCCTTAGTCTGATATTACACTACTTATAACAGATTTTCTAGAAGATAGCACACTATGAGATTGATAGAAAATTTTCCAAATTTTATATAATACAGACAGGCGTAAATTAAAATAAAAAAACCTAAATATATTTATTCCAATAGAGTTTGACTAGAAACTTCGAATTGTCAATCTAATTTAAAGGCAGTGTAGTGAATCCGTGGGTTTGCTACGTTGGTTTACTTTTAAGATAAGACACAAGTGCATGAAAACATCAAGATTTAATAGAGATACCATCGTATGATAATAATAAGATTGTGTTATAATAATAAATATGTTGTGACATTAACACACAGCGCCATCTAGTTCCATGGTAAGCTACGAGGTTTGTGTTATGTATACTAGATAGTTGATACACTACACATATATGTATAACTTTAAATACATACATATTATAAATATAAGCACCCATGACTGGAGTACAAATATTCGTGCTCATCACATAAATGAATGCCTCCAGCGGGACTATAAAATTATTCTAAATATATCTATATATTCTGATAAATCTCAAAAGATTATAAAGTAACATTGTATGTCACTTGTTGCTTTATTAAGTAAAATTATAGTAAAAATTCAATCAAATGATCGAATCAATCAATCGTATGACGATTATGATGCTGGACAGATTTTTATGGGCGACAAGTCTCTCCAGACACCTACAAAATCGTCCAAAAGATGAATACAATACATACATATTATATTATTTATTTAAACTAAAATCCACAACTAAAAGCCAATCTCAGATTTTCATTATTCATACAATACATATCTATACATACGAGTATATATAAAGAAAAATCGATGTTTTTGAATGAATGGATACGTCAGAGAAGTGATTCAATCACTTATTTGGTAATAAGTAAAGTACAGAAAGCGAAATTGCGAACACAATGTAGGTACACAATGATAATAATACGTAAAATTATTCCGTCAAAATTTTTCCCAATATCGGGCAATCACATCAAGTTATTCTCTAACGGACATCCCCACATTTGCATCATCGATGATTGATGACGGACCAAATTACGTGGGTCGAACAAGAGAGGCTGAGTTTTAGCACTTAACGTTGACGTTTGGCGTAAGCCATGAGTGAGTTAATAATTTAACATTTTATCATAATTCAATGATTATTATTTCTTAAATCAAACCAAAATATTCTTTATTCAAATAGACTTTTACAAGCACTTTTGAATTGTAAATTTCATATTTTAAATTTAAATTTAACACCTCCATGTAAATTTCTAAAAAATTAATTAAAATTCTAAGAAATCTATTGTTAACTGACATGCTGGCGTGTCCGTGGTCGTGGAGGGATTAAATATGAGAGTAGTCAGTCCTCTCATCTACCACCGGCTCGGAAAGCAGTTCTGCTGAGAAGAACCGGCGAGAAACTCAACAGTTGCTCTTTTAAAATATTAATGGTTTACAACATTGTAATACAATAATGACCTACTTATCCTACGTGAGACCGGTTTAACCGGTGGCAGCTTACTCACAGACCGATTATACTTAGACACTCTTTAAATTAAATTGATGATTCAAAAGTACTTGTAAAAAATCTATTTGAATAAGGTTCATTTCATTTCAACTAATTAAAAAGATTGACTTGAAAATCAATTAAAAGTAATTATTATTCTTATAGAAGAATAAGGAGCTTTGCCCAGCAGTGGGTCACTAATGGCTCAAAAAAAACAAATATTATGTAAATCCTTGGATATAAAATCAAATGCAAACCCACCATATAACCACCATAATAGCCACCTGCACCATAAAAAAATCATATTAAACAGCCGTTTGTGAATAATGTGTCTTTAAATTAGTAAAACAGACTTATAGAAATTCTTATAACTTAGTACTACGTAGCTTAATTGGCTTCTACTCAACAATCATCACTAAACAAAAGTTCATATAATGAACCACTTTAACAAGCTACAATTTTACATAAAAAAATATATTATAGATATAACTAGCGACTCACCCTAGCTTCGTTCGGGTTCGTCCCAACTTACGTTTTAACGTTTAGTATAGATTTCTCAGAAATGAGATATTTTCCCGCAATAAAAAGTATTCTATAATATGTTGACCCGGATAACCAGCTATCATCATACCAAATTTCATCAAAATCCCTCCAGTGGTTTTTCCGTGAAGACAGGCAGACCGACATACAGACAGACAGACAGATAGACAAACAAAAATTCTAAAAAGTGTTGATTCAGCCTCTG
Source organism: Brenthis ino (assembly GCA_921882275.1). NCBI lineage: Eukaryota > Metazoa > Arthropoda > Insecta > Lepidoptera > Nymphalidae > Brenthis > Brenthis ino. The sequence continues at coordinate 14,711,069 of OV170222.1, forward strand.
TATCGATAATAATGTCTATTTAAATAAGTTTTTCCAAAAAACATTTAATGTACAGTATCGGGTTAGATACAATTTTATTATAAGTATACATAGATTATTGTTATTAATATAATTATAATAGTACTAGCAACTTATAATAATATCCATATAGCCTTACTTCCCTGGGTGCCTAACAGTAGCACATGTGTACTGTAGGTCATATACCTATCTTTGTACTAAATTCCATCCAAATCCGCCCAGTCATTTCAGCATAAAAGAGTAACAAGCATATGTACATAGTAGTCCGATTACCCTTATAATTTTACCACGTCCGTCTGTCCCTCTGTCCGTGTATCACAACTAATTAACTCGAAATTAAAAGTTCATTTCGAGTAAATTAGTTCATAGTAATACTAAAATTCAAACTTATTTATTTATGCCGAGCATAAAGTGAATATTAATAATAATAATAAGTATTTGTTTCAGATCAATAATCCATAGTAATTAGTTTTTATATTTATGAATACAATTAAATTTAATAGTAATAATAAAATCTAACAAATAGTTTCTCCCCGATACTTAAGGGTAGTTACTTCACTGTGTACAGCCCAAGTATCGGCGAGTCCCAACGGTCTGCCAATGCACTTAAGATGCCATTGGTACTGTCACGCATGCGCTGCATCATGGAGGCACATCGCTTCCGCATGATTGTACTGAAGCTGTCAATACGAGCTTCAGCAAACATGCCTGATGCACTACAATATCGTGGCAGCCCCATTAGCATCCTAAATGCATTGTTATATTGGACGCGCAGGTCGTTGTATGTCCTCTGCATATAATTAGCCCACAAGCTGCACGTATACAAACACCATCTATGTATTGTATTGTATATATTGTAAATGTATTAATATTTTGTTTTAATTTAACGTAACGAATTATTATGTTGAGACATAACATAAATTTAATGATTCATACTGAATTTCTTTATTTAAGAAGCTATACTTTACACCACACAAAAGCTGACGCCGGACATACCAACTATTTACATACAATCATGCCGACGTGTCGGTCTACGGACATGGCTCACTTCATCTTGTCACGTTTTACTATATATCTTGGGAATCAACTTTTCCAGCCTAACTGAATTTCGATTTATGATTTTAAGTGATTGTATCTTATACAGCTCCCTTATTATATAAATCCACACTAATATTACAAATGTGAAAGTGTGTTTGTTTTTTTATTTGTTTGTTTTTTTTTTCACGTCGTAACAGAATGACGGATTGGCGTGATTTTTTGTGTGGAGATAGTTGGGGGGCTGGAGAGTGATATAGGCGCTTTTTACCGCGGGAGATTATCTTTTTCCGACGGCAAAACACGTTATAATACTATCCAGAAAAAATATTTATGATCAGAATTACGTGAAACTTAATATCTCTTCACTACAATTAATTAAATACTTGTTTTAGCTTTTTTTCGAAATTCATCCTATATGGGGTATAATAGGAGGTGAAAGTTTGTATGAAACTACCTTTTTAAAGATTTTTTTTAGTTTTAGCGCGAGCGAAGCCGCGGGTTCTGCTAGTTTATTATAATTATAATATTTTTACTGATAAGTCTTTTTACAGTATCTAATTTTTTTAGTGATGTCCTCCCAAATGATTTCGGCAACGGCGGCTAATCTCATTTTTACGTACTTTTCAAGGCACGGAAGTAAAACACTGCCAACTTCCCAACTCTAGGTTGTTACTGGGTATTTCTTAACAGGTAGACTCAATAACTAAACTTGGCCCGACACGGGACTCAAACTCAAAACCTCCGGATGTGCAGCCGTACATGCTAATCACTACACCACTGAGAAGTTTTTAAGTATTACCGCTACTACGAAAACTTTAAAAATCTAAAGTCTTTTAAAGATATCTAAAAAGTGAATAGCTTTGCTTTTGTCATGCATTAGAATAGGTAGTAGCAATAGGATCTAAAATGAGACTCAACAAGCTGTCTGAAATTCTTCTTACTGGAGATAGTTTGGCATATAAATTATTTCAAATTCCTTTCGTTAGTAAAGAAAACCACAGATATGTAAGTAACCAAGATCTACCCTGTGTTGTGGGCAACAAAGAGTATGTACATTGTACGAGTAGTTACTATTGTACTATTCTACTTTCATTACCTTTGTCATGTAAATTTATGTTGTCCAATGTAGAATATTTGTATTGTATATCCGTAATCTATTAGAAGTAGAACATTGAGAAACTTGGCTCTTGTATCAAATGTAACATAGAAAAGGTCGTGCAATGTACATAGTGCATCCTCATTATATATTTGCTTTTTACTTCATATAATTATTTCATTTTTAAAGGAGCAATTTCCTAAAATACGAGATTAGCAGAAGTACAACTTATTATTTTTTACTCCCCTGCCTCGGTAGTTAAATAGCCAGCATGAACATTCAGCTGCAGATTCGGGTCCTGGGTTCGAGTCCCGGATCGGGCCAATTTTAATCACTGAGTTTTTCTGTTAAGATCTTCTCAGTAACAGCTAGGGTTTTCGCGTACTCGACGTTTTTTAAAACCCGAGTACCGGGTATAATTTTTTAGTATACCCGGGTATACCTGGGTATGGTATTTGCATTTTTTGCAAAAAAGGAGACAATTTTCTTATAATCATGTTTTATTTTATTACGAATGAGTGAAGAAGGTACGAGTATATCAATAAGTCTGCTTAATATATAGTACAATCAATCACATAGTTAAACAGTCTTGTTCTCATTAAATAATTAAAATCTAAAATGACTTTTTATCTAAATGTTTTAATAAAACACTTGTTGAAATGCCTTTATAGGATAATATTTTTGGGCATATTGAACATTGTACCTACTAATTCCTATTCTGTATTTTTTTTTTAATATTTCCATACTCTAAAAACAGCTCTATCCATTTTGCCTAAGAAAAGTAAACCAGAGTTTCGTAATATTTTATATGTTATCTACTAGCTAGATATAAGTTTTTAATTTGTATTAATAATATTTAATTCAATTACTTACCGTTTACCAAACAATATTAGAATTAGAAAAATTATTGTAAAAATTAATTATTATAAATTGCCAACCGAATATTTTCTACACTCTATGAAAATAATAGAAATAAAACTTTTTAATCAAACTACAACAAAATAAAAACAAAACGCGGCTACATAACCAAACCTAACCTCAAATTTACTGCATTTTTGTAAAAAACTCAACGCCTTCTTTAAAAATTATTTTAATTGTTTGTAGTGCAATATGGTGCTACTTCGTAATAATTTTCCGAGAATTTTCTTGAATTATTTGATCAAAGTGGATACCCGGATACCCGAAACCGACCATAAATAAGTACCCGGGTACTAAAAATTTCATATACCAGGGTATACCCGGATCCGGATACCCGGGTAGAAAGCCCAAGTAACAGCCCAGAGTTTTTGAGAGGAAAAAGGAATAGAAAGTGCACTTGTACCTGCGCGTACATTTGTACACTATAATATCTCCTGCGCATCTGGCTATTCTCAGTGACCACCACCACGGCCAAAATCAGTATGGAGGACATTATTACTCGTATTATTGATATTTAATTCAATTCTCTTGTTGTCTTAAAAAAGAGGCTAATTGAGCACAGATTTAGTAATAGTAGAAGTTTCTACGTGGCAAATGCCTTTGCCAGTGATTAAAGTCGCTAGCAGCAAATCAAAATCTAAATTATTACTACATACACTTTTACATAATGCATTTCAAACTATAAACGATAAATTAATATCGATTATACACATCAAGCCCTGCTGTAACAAGCGCGTATCTCATGCCGTGCGTTAAGATCAACCAAAAACACCGTAATATACATTAACGATGTTAAAATCAACGTTTTTTAACCATTTACTTTTTTTCTTAAAAAGCTTTTCAGTTATGGGTAGTGCTAATGTAGTTTTTTTTTAAATCTTAACTCCGAGTTAATTAATGTGATACAAATATATTTTACTTTCGCTAAAATTATGTAAAGACCAAACTTTGGTCACGGCGGGGCATGTTTATAGTTCATAAGTATGAACAAACTCAGTTGCACTTTGCAACCCCTTAATTCAGAGACTGACGTGACATCTAATACGGCTAGAGAGAGATCAAACGGCTTAACATTTGTTCCGAGGTGTAAAACCAATAACTTTCCAACTTGAAACTCCACAAAGCACTTAGTTAATTCTTAAACATTTAAACATTTTATTTTAAATAAATCTTTAGATCTAGTAGTCTAGTAAAGACATCTGGCATTATATGATCATTATTTATCAAATACTTGTATTTATAAACAGCCGTGGAAAATTCTCGCTTGTAATTTTAAAATAGTTAATTTCTTTATGATTGCCATTTTACGATTCCAAAGATGAAAATAAAAAAAAATATATCAAAGCGACATTAAATACTTTATCAACCAATAAAAAGAAGTTATCTAGGTTACAAAACAATATAGGATTTATATGACATACATACACGTAGTAACAAACGTCATCAACGTTCATCCAAACCAGGTTAATATGGAACGTCTTACTTAAAATAAAGGCAGTGGTAGCCCAATGGTTATGCGCTCGCTTGAGAAACCGAGTGAAGCGGGTTCAAATCCTGGGTCGTGTACCTCTAATATTTTCATGTTAATCATTTCCAACATGATTATTACTTATCTTACGCTGAAGAAAAACATCGTGAAGAAACCTGCATGTCTGAGAAAACCTATCAAGTTTTTGATAGACATGTGAAGTCCGCCCCGCATTAGGCCAGCATGGTGGACTATGGCCTGATTCCCCTCGTACAATACGTACGTACGTACGTAAAAATATAATTGCAATTACGAAGTTTTACGTTATCGTATTATATACATGCAAAATCTAAAGTACATTAGAGAAGCCGCTTAAGTTGTAGAACTAATTATCAATATCCATTATGACGATATTCCTCGAAGAAAGTCAGAGAGATTAATGAGAATAATATATTTAAATCACGGCAATCCGAGTTCAACGATCAGATTTCGACATTTACAATGTAATCTTGTTCTTGATGAGAAATAATCAAATTACTTATGAACCTGTAATGCAAAACTATTTGCCTTCGGGTTCAGCTTAAGAAACCAATTTAACTTATCTGTCTAACGTTGAAACGCAAATAGATCATCTTCTGTTCTTGACGAGACAGGAAATGACCCGTTTTACTGAGTTATTTTTCTTGTTACTTTACAATTTTATGTTAATTTTTTTCTTAAGATATATTCCCAAAAATAAAGTTAAATAATTAATCACCGACCAGTTGTGCAATTTAAAAAAATTATAGATTTTATATAGGTTCATCAATCAATTTGAAAGAAGATTTTATTATTATTTTTATTTATAAATACTTTATTGCACACACAAGAATAATACAGAAAACAAAAAGAAAAAGAAAGATAACAAACGGCATGCAAAGGTGGTGTTATCATCTCTTACAGGCAACCTCTGGTGAAAAAATTAGTAAAACCGTAAACAGGACGGTACAATTAATATTACATATATACATGCTCAAATATATACATACTCAAAAAAAATATAATGAAGTTATTTGTTTCTTCGACTATTTAAAAGGTATAGACTGATAAATATATGTATAAATAAATACTCTATTATCTGCTTGTAAAGTTATTCTTATGCCAATGTCACGTGAAATTGAAAAGAAAGACATTTGATTAATTGGATAACACCATTAAAATAAAACAAGATACTTAATTAGGTATTATGTGTTGTTTGTGTCACAAAGACTAAATTACCGTTTTTACATTTTATTTAACAACTTTAAAATCACTCGACACTCGACGTCATATATAATGTTTGAATCTATTCATAAAAAGTATATTAACATCTAGTAAAACATTAACTTAACAACATTAGCACAATTCGTCTCAATTTTAGCAGTACCTATAACGAAAATATTTATAAGGCAGAAACAGTCAATATTCGTTGAAAAAGTTTTCGAGTTTCCAGCATTTCACTTCAAGTTAGGTGGATTAACTTTTAAAAGGCCTTAAAAATCTCAGTAGTAGCTTTCGATTGCTATCGCAAATTAGAAGGACTTGCTCTGATCCGGATAAGAACGTACTAATAGCATTAAGGTAATGAAATGATCCTGTACTTGATGTAAGGTCAGCGAAAAAGATTTTTGTAAGATGGGAAAAAATAGATATTATCTGTACAGGATGTACGAAATATGTATGCTGGTCGCTAATGTTAATGATCACATTATATTATAAAAGTGTTATTCTCATTCGGAATTACTTTACCGGGACGAGTGGTCATAAAATAATGGTCTATATTCCATCATTGAAAAACAATTCGAGGGATTAACATAAACAATTCACTTCTACACACTAGTTTACTTTGTGCAAAATCATCGAATCAGATTAATAAACGCCGGCAAAACTGCAGGGAATAGCTAGTTATAACTTGAACAGGTAGTTCTAAAGCTACATGTATCAGTTTTGTTACATCAACTGTTTCACAGATTCTTACAAAGAGATATGCAAATAAATAAATAAAACATATTTTAACCAGACATACGTTATATTTAAAAGTATATTATAACTTAGGTATACTATCAATCTGTCTCTTAGTTTCGGTGCCTTTCTAAGTATCTAGTGGTAGCATGTGGTAGTTCAGGTCTATCAATCGGTGTATATTTCATCCAAATCAGCCCAGCATCAATCAGCCCAGCCGTTTCAAAGTGAAAGGATAAAAACATATTTACAAGCTTTCAAAATAATAATAATTGTTCAATAAAATATTTATTTTGTTGACTATGATAGTACTACTTTTTATTTCCACTTCTACAGGAGCAAAATGTAACTCAGTTCTTTCAGTTCTGACAATTTCAATAATTTAAGAGGTTTTGCGATGACTCTAATTGGAGTGTCTTTATTTTATTTTCCTTTTCATTTGAATCTGATCGAAAGCGACCTGAACAAGACCGGGACAAGAAGAAAAGAAGTAATTGCTGCAGCTCGTTTATATAGAGCGCTACGTTTTGGTCTCTTGGAAATTACCTAAGTTATTATATTATACGACTAATGGATATCAGCGGGTTTACGTACATTTTATATGAACTTTTCTATTATTACTAGCAATTGCAATCAATAATAATGATAGTAGATCAGCAGGGCAGGCTGTAGTCAGCGTTTGGTCAATGGTGAGACTATAAACTTGATCTGCCTTGGTGGTCTAGTAGCTAGTATGAATGTAAGGTCGTAGATCCGGAGGTCGTGGGTTCGAGTCCCGAATCGCGCCAAGATCATTTACGGGGTTCTTCTGTTAATAAATTTTCAGTAACAAATCGGAGTTAAAAAGTTGGCGGTGTATCACCTGACCTCAGAGAGTACGTAAAGCCGCCTGCGCTATACTGCTGCGCACCGGAGTTTAAGAGAGAGTGAGAATATATATGGAGTGCACTTGTGTTTGCGTGTATACTTGTGCGCTGAAATATCTCTTGTGAAGGTGGCTTAGTCTCGATAAGATTGGCCGCTGTGAGCGAAAGAGTTAGAAGGACATTTTTAACTCGTAATATTCAAGAGCAAAACAATCTCGTCACCTCTGACTTCATCATTTAATCGCAAATATCTTTAATTTGATACTCGTTATCCGCCCACGAGTTTTTCTAGCCATGGTTAAAGCTCTTAATAACCTGAGTCGTGCCGTTATTGCTGCTCGAGACAGTCTAGACAGGTAAATGGATAACAAATATTGGACCCGATATAGTAAGAGGCAGACGATCCCATCCAACAAAAGTTTAACGAAAAAATGTTATGTAGGTCAACGTTCGTTAGTCTCTTTCAATAGCCCAATTTTAACTCTTCCGGACTTTGTTGCATAGTATTTATTTTTTGGCAGATCAAAGTTCGAATTTGCGGTCTGATAAGTAAGATAAAAATAATCAGATTTTGGTTCCTTCTTCATACACGGGTTTTTGATTTGGAATGCTATCAACCGACTTCAGAGAAAGAAGTTCTTAGTTAAGAGTACGTTTTATTGATTAGACCATCTCTATCAGCAGTACCATATACTCGTAAATTAAAAAAATATTCTGCTTCAAGAAAAAAATCCTTTTAAAATGATAAATATGAAGTCGATATTAATTTATTAATTGAACTACACTTAAAAATATGATCAATATGCGACTAAATGCTTTTTCAAATCATAGGGTTTGAAAACCAATCATTTTAAAGTAAAACTGACTAACTATTTTAATGTTTATTTTTTTTAATAAATTATTCTAATAAAGGAAAATAGTGCCATCAGAATGATTCTCTACTTTTATAGTGGGTGGTGGAGGGTCTCTTTCTAATAAATATCGCCTTAGTTCAATCAGTGCGACGTTTGCGACCGAGCATAGTATTGACACTATGAGTAACCTGAAAAAATATATTATAAATTAACGACATATCAAACATTAAATTCATATTACTATTAAATTTCATCTATACTAATATTATAAAGAGGTAAAGTTTGTGAGTTTGTGACGTTGTAGCAGGTAATCTCTGGATCTACTAAACCGAATTAGATGAAATTTGGTAGGAAGATAGTTTGAGACCCTGGGAAGGACATAGAATACTTTTTATCCCGGAAATCATCGTTTAAAAGGAGGTGAAAATGGGGATGAAAGTTTGTACTGGGAAGCAAACTAGGGACGAACCCGAGCGAAGCGAACTTGAGTCGCTAGTAAGAGAATAAGAATATTCATTTTATAACAGGGTAACAAACATTTTCATGAGATCTGTTATACTTAATATTACTATCAAGATATTTTTGTTTCTTTGTTTGTACCGAATAATCTCCGAAACTACTAAACCGATTTAGATGAAATTTGGTAAGAAGATAGTTTGAGAACATGGAAAGGACATAGGATAGTTTTGTCCCGGAAATCGTTCGTTTAGAGGGTGAAAATGGAGGTGAAAGTTCGTATGGTGAATCAACTTAGGGACGAACCAGAGCGAAGCGAGGATGAGTCGCTAGTATTAGGTAATAAAGGGCTTACGTTTTAATTCAGTTTATAAACTTCTGTAATAATCTAACTATTATTATAAATCGTCGCCTTAGTGCTTTTCTCAATTTTATAAACAAAGCTTTGTTTCTAAGATTTATGTATATAAAATATATTTTTAGGTTTTTTAAAATAATATAATAATGTATTATATAGCAAAATCATTGATATTTAAAAATCAATAATTGTGTAGTAAAAACTCTTTCGATAAATTGATCAATTTACAAGTTTAGACAACTAAGCAATAAAACGACGAAATGTGAAAATATGATGCATGCATGCATGCGTATATGTATGTGTGTTTGTTACTCTTTCAGTCTTCATCTTTTTCTGTTTGGAATAGAGATATCTAATATTCTGTACTAACAAATAAACATTCACTAAGAAGTCTTACTTACCATTCCGGAAACGCGTCCGATACGAAAAGTATTTAATTCCACTTGTCCCAGTAATCCATACTAATATTACAAAGGTGAAACTACCTATATCTGTATGTTACATTTTGACGCTTAAAACACTGAACAGATTTCGATAAAATTTGGCAAGGACATGGATTGCATTCTGGGTTCGGACATAGGCTAACCCTTGATCCCCGCCCCAGTTACCACGCGTGCGAAGCCGCGGCTAAAAACTAGTATTCTATATAAGATACGAAATTTTTCACGTTGTAAAGCCTGAACTATTTAAGTGAAACTCGGCATTAAGATAGCTTATATCCTACTAAACTAGACATTTAAATATATATATATATGCATATATAATACTTTTTATCAGACAAGCAAAGCCACAGGCTAAAAATAGTCATCCATATATCATTTCACTTACCAATAAGAAAATCCCAAAGAGGAGCTCTGTTTGTCATCACCTAAAGCTATAAATGAGAAGGCTAAATGCTCCTTCAAACCAGACGTCTCCCAGTATACGCCAAATAATAGCATAACGACTATGCCTAGTACAGCTGTCACTACATTCGACCACAAACAACCTGCAAAAATATATATAATATAAATTGTTGTAGATCTAAGTTCGTTATTAGTAATTCTAATATTGAAGATGACTTTCCCTGTTCCCCTTCGTAATAGATCGATTATAAATCCATACTAATATTATAAATGTGAAAGTGTGTTTCTTCGTTTGTTTGTTTGTCCTTCTTTCACGTCGAAACGAGGTGACGGATTGGCGTGATTTTTGTGAAGATAGTTGAAGGGCTAGAGAGTGACATAGGCTACTTTTTATCGCGGGACATTATCTAATTCCCACGGGAAAACACGTTATAATACAATCCAAAAAAATATTTATGATAAGAATTACTTGAAACTTGGTATTAATGCTTTTTAATAAAATTAAATAAATGCGTGTTTTAGCATTTTTCGAAATTAATTCCATAAAGAGGTAAAATAGTGGACGAAAGTTTGTATGAAACCTATTTTTTTAGAGTTTTTTAGTAGTTTTAGCGCGAGCGAAGCCACGGGTTCTGCTAGTTATATTATAAATGAGTAAGTTTGTATTCCTGTGAGTGTATGTTTGTTTATTATTAATTAACGCTGAAACGTTTGGACGGATTTGGATGAAATATAGCATATGAGTATAGCACACAGACAGATCTACGGATCTAATTGGTTAAATCGCCAGTATTAGTTAAGATTTAAATGATCTCTTTTTGATTATTTTATAAGTATCATCCCTTATATTTATTATAGATATAGGCAATGTTTACTGATATGTTCAAGCGAAGACGAACGTAAAGATTACTAAAGCATAAGATTTTTTTATTTTGTTTTTTTAGTTTTTTTTAATGTCACTGTTATTTTTAAATGTCAATTGCCCAAGTAAGACAAATGACATATAAGTCTGCTAACTCTTTCACATGCTCTTTGAGCCTGCTATTAAACGCTGGATATTTATGTGAAATATTTATAACGACATTATAATATAGTTAAGAATAATGGGCCTTTAGGAAAGATTACTCAGGGAAAAATAACAAAATATTTTTCTTCAAGCTATATATGTTATTACTATAACTAGCGACTCACCCTCGCTCCGCTTGGGGTCGTACCTATTTACGTTACTTTAACGTTTAGTATAAATTTCTCAGAGATGTAAAAGGAAATGAAGTAAAAGGTAGCCTATATGTTGACCCGGATAATCAGCTATCATCATACCAAATTTCATTAAAATCTGTCCTGTGGTTTTCTCGTGATGCGTGGTCACAGACAGACTGATCGACAAAAATTCTAAAAACTATAGATTCGGCCTTTGTATCGATAATGTAGTAATATTACTGGCCGCTTATCTATATAATACTAGCAGCTCACCCTCGCTTTGCTCGGGTTCGTCGCTGGGTATGTTTTAAATAGATATAAATAGTTAGCCATATTAATTTTAGTTCTTTTTCGTTAATTTTTATATTTTTCCCTTTATTAAAACCTTCCATGGACCTTAAGGAACATACGAAAAACTTTTTTTGCCGAATTGGTCCAGCCATTCTTGAGTTATGCGCTTGCCAACATTCATTTTTATTAATATAGATAAGTGTTAATAACATAACTGTCATATCTATTTATAATAGTGTCTATCTAATATATGTTAGTATTTTTAAAGATGAATAAAGCCTTATTTATGCACAGGCAATCTTTCAATCTCAACAGATAGATAACAATGACAATTTCAATAAGATTTTCCAAAAAATATTTAATGTATATATTCGAGTCAGTTAGAATTTTATTATACGTATAGATAACATAAATAACTAAAATATTCTCATAAACAAGTATAATAAGTTTTGATGTCATATTTCATAGATCCCCTTTGAAGGCTTAAAGTGAAATTAGGTTAGTGCGTAAACAAAAAATGGCTCTTACAGCACTCTAGGGGATAAAATGTGGGACAGCACGTCTATAAATAAATGAACCTGCCTACAACTAAAAGAACATAGTAGAGTAAATATACCATGTTTCAACACAAATTCAAAGATAAAATATCTTCATGAAAAATGCATAGATTTTTTTTCTAATTCCAACATCCTCAATCTACTCGTTTTAATAAATTTGTTACAATTTTTGTAAAATTTCGTCAAACTTATGAAAATTTACATTTAATAGTAATATATTACATGTTCTATTATATTATTAACTCCCGACCGAATTATAGTGCACAAGTATACGTGCAGACAACGTTCAATCTCCTTTACTCTGATAGTCTAAACACTAATGGGACGATACTTCTACACCACACCAGTTAGAGTTAAGGCGCAGGACCGACAGCTTTACCAGGCACGGGGGTGCAACACCGCCAAATTCCCAACTCCGGGCTACTACTGAGAAGATCTTAACAGAAAAACTCAGTAATCAAAATTGGCCCGACCCGAGACTCGAACCCAGGACCTCCAGATCTGCAGCCGTACATGCTATCTACTAGACCACAGGGGCAGTAAATTACAAAATATACAGCTAACGTGCTTATAGATATCGAAAAAGAATCAATTAATAAAAGAAAAGACTGGTCAAATATTATTCTCTCTTTGCTATACGATATTAGCAAAGTTAATTGTGCCCAAACGACACTCTTAGGAGATGAGTCTCACAAAGCAATCGAATTGAATCGGATTTTTATAATTGCTGAAGTGTGTTTGCATGTGTACGTTTATGTTTGTTACGCCTTCACGTTAAAACGACTGAATGGATTTCGATGAAATTTACTACACAGATAGACCATGGCCTGGAGTAACACATATTCTACTTTTTACTTACTTACTTTAGTTTACTTTTTACTTTACTTTTTTGTTAGGCTTCCATAGATGCAGATAGGTAGGTAATCATAATATATTCGTTTCATAAACTATGTTATTTCTTATTTATAATCCATTTATTTGAGTCAAAAGTAAAAAAACTTACCGGGTAACCCAAATATGGGTTCCGTAGGATTGGTCATAGCGTTTATTATAGCTAGAATAGCAGTCGCTACTGCAGCTAGCAACTGTATGAATATTATGATGACTAAAGCTAGGTATACGCCAAATGATATAACTGGGGGCTCTGATACTGAAAAATATAAAAGGTAATGTGAATAAGGATAGTAAGATTTTATTTAAAGTCATTTTAAATAAAACTATCTTTTCGGATTTTGTCGCGGATTTATTTGTATTTTTCGCGGATTTGTTTGTCACAGGGACCGAGTGAAACCAGCCACAGTCGAGCGCGTCCCTGCAGTCCTACCTTACACGAGAGGCGTCACTGACAAGATTGGCTTCATTCTAAAGCGAGCTTCAATTAAAACTTACTTCAAGCCGCCAAAGAAAATTAGTCAGTTTCTACCACCTGTCAAGTGCCACATCCCTCTACAAGATGCAGGAGTTTACAAGCTTGATTGTGATTGTGGGCTCTCTTACATCGGACAAACAAAGAGATCCATTGGAACCCGGGTCAAAGAACACATAGCTGATGTGAAGCACCGTCGCAATACAACATCTGCTGTCTGCAAACACAGTCAGGACCGCCCAAGCCATTATATTCGCTTCGATAGACCTCAAATCCTGGCGAAAGAAAACCGATATCGCCCTAGAATGATTCGAGAAGCCATAGAAATTAAAAAACATCCTAATTTCAATAGGGAAGATGGCTGGGTACTACCATCGTCATGGGATCCTGTTATTAATATAATAAAATCTAATAATAAATCTAAACATAACAGACAGGTAGATGTAGTAAGTTCTTACTGTGTAGATCAAAATGATAGCATTTCTGAATAATAATATTTTTTCACTTTTTCATTTGTAAATGTATGTAGTAATGTGTTGCTTAATAATTTGTTTTTAAATAATAGCAAATTTAAATTAAAATTATTATTTTTAATTAATCTTAACTTTTTCAAATTACACATAGATCAATTGTGGCTTAAATAATTAATACTATATTTTATATTTTTCTTATGGTTATAAATATAATAATGGCAACACTAAATATAGATTACTAATTAATATTTTTAAAATTGTAATAATTATAAAAATAATAGCAAAAATTAAATAAATAATTTTCCATATTCAATTATAATTAAAATTATAAAAATATTTAAAGTTAAAATATTGTAATGTAATTGGTGCAATGTTCATTTTGTTAATTGTGGGTAGGCTGTCTGTAACAACTATATCTTTAAGACATGTAACACCTCAGTCTCTCCCGTGACCATGGATGCTGTAAAGCATTCGAAACGTCGGGAAACAAAAATACAAATAAATCCGCGACAAAATCCGAAAAGATAGTTTTATTTAAAATGTCAAATATTCGCGTAAATCTAAGAAAGTATTATTTAAAGTCATTATTTATGTTGCTAGTATTATCTATGTCGCAGATGAATTGCTGAATCAGCTGTTTTATAAAACCGCTAGTTATTTTACATAACAGCTCCGTTATGTAAAACAAATGAACGACGTTTAGCTGGATTGCCATTGTGCTAGTTGATTTTGATAGTAGCGGGGGTAGTTACGCTTCGCTCTGCCCTTAGTCTTCTCAACCTACTTTATTCAAGCCGGATCTGTCACATAATCGGAAATCAAAAATTACTAAAATCTACAATCTTTACAAATATACAAATATAATCTGACGTTTCATTTCTCGCTGTTTTACGTAACCACGAATCGTTGACATATTATATCTATACTTAGGTTTAAAATATAGTATAGCTTAAGATACCTTTTTTGCTTTGTTGTTGGTTTGTTTGTTTGAATGCGCTTATCTCGGGAAGTAGCAGTCAGAATTGAAAAATTCTTTTTCCATTTTCTAACCCATTTATTGAGCAAAATTCTATAACCTTTTACTAAAACCACAACCCTTGAGGGCTAGGCAATTATTAATGAATGTTTATAATATTATTTAATATGTCTAATTACTTACAAGGATCGTTTGTGTTTACAGTTGTAACTGAAACACATCCTATATTAGGTCGATAGCCTTCAGCTAACGCTCGAACCTGAAAAAGAAATATTTAGTTCATAAACAACATCACATTCTACAAACGTTGGAAAATAGAAATTTAAAAAGTTATATTGAAATGACAAATATTATATCGTTATTTTAAAAATCATTACAGGTTATTTCAATACATTTTTTCGATTTCTATTCTACGATTACTATAGAATAACATTTTGTCTAAAATTCCACATTGTAAATATTCTACAATCGCAAACGCTAATAGAAAACTAAGATATGTCTAAAAGTATCGACATTTAAGCATTACCTACATTACATGTTCATTATTTATTTATTAAGGTTACCGACAAAAATGACAATAACACAAATATAACATAATACTTATAATAAACACAGTATAATTGTATTTCTTTTTAGAGGTAATCACAACAAGAAAACTATCAATTTAATAAATGAAATGATATTAGAAATTAAAAGCTTAATACATTATTGGATAAATTAATATAAATACATTATTGAAAAGAAATATAATTATTTAACAGTATTATAAGTAGTTTTTTTCTTTTTTTTAATATTAATCACATCAAAGAGAACAAAACAAGTTATAAGTAATACGTATATTTTTTATTAGCGTCTCAACCTCGCTTCGCTCCAGTTCGTCCCTAGATACGTTTTAACGGTTAGTATAGATTTTTTAGAGATGAGATATTTTTCTCGCATTAAAAAGTATCCCGTGTTCACCCGGATAACCAGCCATCATCATATTAAATTGCATCAAAATCTGTCCAGTAGTTTTCTCGTGATGCATTCCCACACAGACAGACAGATAAAAATTCTAAAAGCTATAGGTTCGGCCGCTGTATCGATAATAATGACTATTTCAATAAGATTTTCCAAAAATATTTAATGTACAGATTCGACTCAGAATTTTATTATATGTATAGATTAGAAATAATGATGTAGAAAGGTAAATAATATAAAGTTATGTAACGTGTACACATTTTAGACTTTATTGCAAAAATAATATAAATTACCTCTTGCTCTCTTGCTAGTGCCTCTGTTTTGCAACTGACTGCACACACGTTTATTTCAGGTATACATGTCACTATAACAAAAAACATATTTTAATACCCTCGTTTCGCGCCGATTCGTCCCTGGGTTGATTCTCCATACAAACTTTCGTCCTGGAAACAGGGCCTCAAATTATCTTCCTGTCATCTAAATCGGTCCAGTAGTTTTGGAGTTTATTCGTTACAAACATACAAAAATACAAATATTTCCTTCTTATAGTATTACTACATATTAGTGTTGATTGAAAATAGATATAAAAGAACGACATATTATTATATTTTATTGAAAAATTAAAACCATGTATATTGTAGGTGATTGTGTTGTCATTACGGCAATTGAAATAAAATGAAGGTGCACACTTAAATGATTGTCCCTTACAACAAATTTTAAGCAATAAAATAAAAATAAAACCGACTTCCAGGCACTAACATTTTAGTTTTAGTGCCTGGAAATCAGTTTTTTTAGGTCTTTATTTTTCCATTTTTAATGTAGACGTAATAAACAGGTAATTCGTAAGAAGAAAGTTTTTTAATAACATATTCGACTAAGCAATTTAATTAAAATAAAACTTCTCTTGGAAGTCGGTTAACGATGGTTTCCTTTTCATCATTCATCATTTTTAAAAGCGTATGGCTAACATAGTAATTTTACAAGCACTTTTGAATGATCAATTTTTATATTTAGATTAATTGTTAGTATGTAAATTCACGAGGAAACTAAACGAGCTCGGAAAGCAATTCTGCCAGTGAAAAACTCAAAAGTATCTAGATGACTGTGCTATTTTAAATAAATAAAATAAAATTAACATTATACTCTTTCAGGGGCAGTCGGGTAAAAAATATATCTTATAATATAAAATGAGCAATTTTAGTATGTTTATATATATAAATTTATTTCGTATCTCGGAAATGGCTCTAACGATTTGGCTCAAATTTTGGTTTTAAATTTTAGATCTTTTTAAGTTTATCTACATAGGTGTATTTTCTGAAAAGAAAACGTAATTTTTATATCTTTCCCGATAATAGCCACAAAGCAATAAACCAAATAAAACCAAAAAAGTTTAATTATAGTGAGTGTAGATCAATATTTGAAAACATACTTATGCGAGCTGGCCCTTCATGTTTAAATTATTAAGGGTAGCACTGCCAGCCACAATCCCTTATCAAACCGAAAGTGACATCAAAATCTTATTCCAAATTCAAACTTCATGTAGGGCTTGATGACGTAAATAAGTCACGGGCAGGTCACCCTTACAGACAGATTGCTTTGTTTATATATGTAGGTTGATTTGTTTTGTTAGTACTATCTATTCTAGATTTTGCTATATTTAACAGTTTTTTTGTTTGTTATGTAATTTTTATGCCATATTATATTTAGGCATGTAACCTTTGGTGAAGAAGAACAAAAGCTACTATACACCATGACCATCGATTAAAAATCTACTAGGTGCACAATCAGCGACAAAAAATATCCTCGCCTAATGAGCGCTCATTTGAATATTTGAGCGCGCTTTTAATTTTACTTTTTGAAAACAACTTTAAATATAGAATTTAAAATTCAATTTACATTGTTGTATATTTATTTCAACTAGAATAATTACCTTAGCACACACAGTTTTAAGAGAACTTTTGCATGGGATTGTGTATCTAGTACTTTTTTGATCGATGAACATGACCCAACCGATCTTTCACATTAAAAAAATGACATTTTTTTGTGATCAAATCTTTCCGTTTTAAAAATTTAATATTATATAATAACTTTCGTTAGTTTAAAATTTTATAATTTATAATGGTATTTTATTTTTAAAATCCCACTACCGGGGAATCGCTTCCCCACATAACAAGTTTAGAGCAAAGCCCACCACACTGACAAAATGCTAGTTGGTGGACTTAAGACATCTACCTAAAACTTATTCTATTCCTTCTGTTATGCAGCTTTCATCACAAACATTTTAAAAATGAAATTTCAACAAGTGATAAGCATGAATTTATATTCATTGTTTTCTATTTCGGAAGCAAGCGCGAATCTCCCAATGGGATAGACGTTGACATATTAAACCGTTTAGTGGCATTTTGAAGCGAAATCCTATATATGTTTAGTTTTCTTTTGCAAAATCGTTTAGATTTTAAATAACGTAAATGGAACTGCTGTTTAAGGGAATATATTCAACATTTTTTAACGTCCCATTACTAAACACAAGCTTCAATACGAATGGAATCAGGTAATAGTCTACCAAGCTAACCAAGTGCGAGTTAGCACACTTCACATGTCTTTCGAAAACTTGCTAGGTTCGCTCAGGCATACAAGTTTTCTCATGAAGTTTTCCTTCATCGAAAGACAAGTGCTAGTAATGTTGAAAAAGATTTGCAAATGAATATATCAGAAGCGAGAGACTCAGGATTTGAACCAGCTTCACTTGGTTTTCTAGTAGATAGTGATACTGTTATATCATGTTGTTATAACACTTACTATGCAATGTGCTGTACGACGGTGTGTTAAGCAAGTATAGGCTAAACTGTCCGCCAAATAAACCATATCGGGTGTCACTGGTCTTGCTGTCAATGTCATTTTGATTGTACGTCGCGCACTCTACCTGGAACAAAGTGTTAATTTCTTTATTATCCACTAGTTTCCATTCAAATGAAATGAGTTTTATTTCCCAGTTTATATAAGTCTAATTGTAAGACTTTGTCCAAAACAGTTAAATAATTATCATAATAGTGAAACCATAGGTGTGTGTGTGTGTATGTATGTATGTTATCTGATCTGGATGTTTAGGTCACAGGTAATCAATGACCTGGAATAATACCTAGCCAGTACGTATTACTCCAGGTCATTGTTTATCTGTTTCTGTTAGTACTAAAATTTTCCAAGAAGTTTCGCTGCCTATTATAATGCCTAAATTATCACTCGAGCGAAACGAATATACGTAAGTCACTGTTATTTTACATGTATGAACTCGTAATGTTACTTACATACCTTTTTAATACATAAAAATCCCCCAATTTTTATCACTTCATACCGGCTTAATTTAAATCCAATAAAAGCAATAAAATAATGTTATTATCAAAATGCATCAAAAGTCAGCGTAATTTACGTAGCTATAGTAATAGGTATCTTATAATATTAAATGAACAATTCTTGTTTGTAAATTTAAATTTTGACTTTAGATAAGGTTTTGCTTTTAAGTTTATCTATATAGATGTCTTGTCAGAAAACACGATTTTTTTCAAAAAAGAAATATATTTTTTTATAACTAATTATGATTAGCGCCTTTTACTAACTAACATCATCTTGATAATACATATAGCGCCATCTTGTGAATTTTTGTGGCACTTGCACTGTAACCAAAAAATGATAACATACTGAACGAGCGTCTACACCAAGCGAAGATTGGTCGCTCAGGTACTAAATATATTACACCACTAGCGGCTCACCCTCGCTTCGCTCGGGTTCGCATCTAGATAAGCAAGAACAAATCTATCCCTCAGGAACTGTAGGTATATTTTTCCGGGATAAAAAGTAGCCTATGTGTTATTCCAGACTAAAATCTATCTCTGTGCCAAATTTCATTCAAATCCGTTAAGCCGTTCTGGCGTGAAAGAGTTACAAACATCCATACTCACAAACTTTCACATTTATCATAGTAGTAATATATGTACCATCTTACAGGACAAAACCTATACGAAAACTGATTCGGTAAAACTATTCGGTGTGAAACCACTCTCAACTTTGATCCTGTTACTATATAACGTATAGTAAATATTTTCCATTTCGTACCAAAGTGATTATTTGCCATTACCTCATTTATCATCATTTATTTGACGTTTATAATAATTATAGTGGGAAAATTCTGAGTGCGAATTTCGGGTCATTGGGTATACGTATTAATGTTGTTAACCAGGTAATGATGTTACGAATAAACGTTACGTTAAGTGGTTAGCATGTACAACTGAAAAGATCCTGGGTTCTAGTTCCGATTTACCCAAAATAGAAGTTTTTTTTTACTTACAGCAAGTTTAGGGATCCTACAGTTTTAGTTTTTATTATTTACAGCAAATCATCACGTATTTGCTTTAAAAGCTCACACCACATAATGCATTTTAAAAACGTGTGATTTTTTAGAAATTTGAGAGAATGCATTTTGATAAATCATTTATCATTTTACCGTTACGCCATTGAAAAAATGATAGTACTTTGAAGTTGTGTCGGTGTTACCGCATCGCTACCGGCTCCGCCCGCACCCTTCATTCCTTGTACGATATTCTGTTATTGTCTCATTATGTTTTATCTGTTATATAGAAAAGAAAAATACTTTTTTAATTCATTGTATTGTTGAAATGAAGTTCTGGCAGTATAATTAGAGTTTCAAATGTTGTTTCAACAATTTAAAAGACCATATATTTTTTTACAATTTACGACATTTTATTTCAACCAAACATTACATTACCAACTGACTCACTGCATTTCTAGATCTAATCATAATTATAAATTTAATCTTACATCATGAATTGCAGTACCCAAATAAATAAATTTACGGCATACAGCATATTTACCGCCTGTAAATTGATAATATCCATCTACGCGTACATTTTTCTTCCTTAGAGCATTTTAAAGGTATGTGATTTAAAAAACTGTTTGCTGTAACTAGCCAAACACGTACTTATAATAACTTTGGATAAAAAGTTTACATTGCAAATGGTGACTGGCAGTTAAATAAATCTATGTTCCAAAAATGGTAGCAATATCATGGATAGGTCAGATACTATTAACTATTTTCCGAAATCGATAAAGTTTTTTGGCTCTGGTGAACAATTGCAATATGTCTACTTACAGCAAATATGCTTTGCTACGTCGATATATTAGTAGATATATATATATATATATATATATATATAGCAAATATCTGGATCTACTACCTTTTGGAAATAAAGAACTTATTATTATTATAATATATCCCTATGACTGTCGATCCTGCTCCAAATCTTTCTACGGTACTGTCCTTAATGGAATTCTATGACTTTTAAATAAAAAGGGAAAATACGTACGTGCAATTGAAAAAGTAATCTGTGCTTAGCAGGCATCCTTTAAAGCTATTAATAATCGCCTCTTAAACCTGTATTTTGATACCCCATTCGATTCATGCGGACGAAAATATTTTTTTCAAGACACACAAATTGGCGCTTACGGTGCGTCATTTTGATTTTCAAGGGACTATTTTAGTATATATACTTTCTATGACACTCGCGATATCAAGACGAATCGAATGACGTATGAATCATCAGGATCGGTTAGCCTCCCCTCCAACGTGCGTTCACCTTGTCGTGGTGGGGGGGCTCAGTAGTGCCCGGCAACCCAGCAGGGCGCGGAGGAAGCCAAGCAACGCACAGGGACTTAGCCCTCTTCGGTGGGCGGTGTACCATGCGGGTTGCTCCTGGTACTTCTCTGATAGCAGAGTGGACCTTGGAGCAACCCCATGGTTGTTATGGTCTACTTCGGCAGACATGCCGTCGGGGCGTCGTGGTTGAATGCGTAAGCGATCCTGCGACACCCCATTAAGACGGGGGATGGTTTTGTTGGGTTTTAGTGGGTAGTACTGACTTTGCCGGTGAGTCCCACGCCTCGTGCGTAAATGCATTTCCCAACGTTCAAAAAAAAGGATCGATTAAGCCGCTTAGTAATTACTAACTACGAGGGAACATAGAATCGGACATACATACATAGGGGTCAAACACATAACCCTCCTTTGGGCTTTACCGCAGTCGAGAAAAAAATGCATTGATAAAATGATTTCTTTCGTATATTTAAATATAGCTCTATCTAATTGAAAGGTATATCTATTATTTTGAAAATAGCCACCGAACCACCTGATATCACTTTTGTGATATTTACTCAATATTTTGCCCCTTCAACCAGTTAGGACAGCTAATCATACAGATGCCATAAATGCGAAAGTTTGTAAGTGAATGATTAACTGAGTGAGAGTGCTTGTGACTTCTTAACTATATAACAACTCAACATATTCGGGATGAAAATACTCGTAGTTTGTATTATGAGGGCTTAGAAGTTAGAATAGATATCATGTTACAATACAGTAGTTGAAGTATAGTAATCTAAATAAAAAAAATATGAGAATAACATAATGTTATGATTATATATTAACGGTTAGTATAGATTTCTCAGATATGAGATATTTTTCTCGCAATAAAAAGTATCCTATATTTTGACCCGGATAACCAGCTATCATCATACCAAATTTCATCAAAATCTGTCCAGTAGTTTTCTCGTAATGCGTTCTCAGACAGACAGATATACAGACAGACAAAAAATTCTAAGAACTATAGATTCGGTCTCTGTACATGACTATTTTAATAAGATTTTCCAAAAAATATTTAATTTACAGGTTCTATTCAGTTAAAATTTTATTATGAGTATAGATATCATTAATCAAAAAAGGCACTTATATAAACAATAAAACTGTATTTATATACACAATCAGCGACAAAAATGTCGTGTCGAATGAGCGCTTATTGAACATTGGAGCGCGCTATTAATTCAAAGTGTTTTTTAACAAAAATAACTTAAAGTATTGCATTTAGGTTCAATTTACATTGCTGTATATTTATTTCAACTAGAATAATTAACTAAACACTATTGGAGACAGTTTTAAGAGAACTTTTGTATGGGTTTGTGTGTCTAGTACTTTTTGATCGATGATAGATATAGGTAGATATGTCATTTCAATACTATTTTTCAAATTTCCTTTCTTTAATAGCTGTAGATATGTTTTGACTTTTTATTAATAGTCTAAAACTGGTATTGAAAATAGCTCATGCTATTCAAAAATATCGATTTCTATTAGCAAAAGAATTTTTAAATCGTTTTAATGGTTCCAGAGTTTATTTCTAACATCTAAAATGTACTATCATTTCTACTCTAACAACATTTGATTTTGTTCCTTCGCAATATCACGATACAAAATTGATTTAATACTCTATTTCAAAAGATTTCATCTATTGCAGGATATTTTGCTGAGAGAGGACGCGTATAGCGAATGTCTTGCACACGTCCGATTGGACTATCTTAGTGGACTTTGAGATTTGAAACACCATTTATAATACGTAATATACTTACTTCTGACATCTTAAAAAATGGATATCTAAGTGTATTATGTAGTAGCGACTCACCCTCGCCCCGTTCGGGTTCGTCCTAGTTACGTTTTAACGTCCAGTAAAAAGTATCCTATACGTTGACCCGGATAATCAGCTATCATCGTACCAAATTTCATCAAAGTCCCTCTAGTGGTTTTTCCGTGATGCCGTTACAGACAGACATACAGGCAGACAGACGAAAATTCTAAAAACTATAGATTCGGCCTCTGTATCGATAATAATGTCTATTTCAATAAGATTTTCCAAAAAATATTTAATGTACAGATTCGGCTTAGTTACAATTTTATTATATCTATAGGTGAGTCAACAAAGTCCTAAACACTCCTTCACTGTCAAAGTGCGATGAGATAATACAATATTTCCGGTGAGATCGGGCGCATGTCCTGTATAATTCACCTCCTGACTTAGTAATGTATAGATAGGTACATGTTAGTAATACAAAACCATTACTAAAATTTTATGTTATCATACAGTGGTGACTAATAATTGTAAATAAAATCAGTGCAAAAATGGTCTAACTCGTTTAACTTTAATATTTTTCTAAATTTTAGTTTTTACTTTAAAATGTGTAAAATTCAATTCAATTCTCTAGTTAATGGCTTCAAAGCGTGCCAGTTGGGCACAGATTACTTCGCCAATGTCACGTTTATTGGAGAAGACACGAAGAAGAGTAGTAAAATTGATGCCAAAAATTACGAACATGTAGTTTTTTATGACTAATAGATAACATAACAAGTCATACTTCCTTTTTGACGTTTTATTACACAAATGTACGTATAGACCGTTAAGTCATCAAAATCATTTTGTTATTAGACCACTTTTGTACTCACAATCCAATGTAATACTGACCCAACTATCACTAGAAATAGCGACGATTATCAAAATAACACAAAGCACACTGGACACGAACGCACCAAAAATATAACCGCGACGTGTTGCCGCCATTTCGTATCGTTAACTGATAAATTATAAATTGATCAATTATTATTGTACTGATAAACTTATCAATAGTTTTACGAAAATGTACATTATTATGCACTACAAACTAGTGTTCTGTATAGACTTGAATATTCTTTACTTTTATTTAAAATTGACAGTACTGTTATAAATGTGAAAGTTTGTATGTGTATGAGTGTGTGTTTGTTACTCCTCCACACCGAAACGGCTGGATGAATTTGGATGAAATTTAGCATACAATTAGACTAGTTATGAGGTCAAAAGCCAAAAGATGACGCTGTCTGTGTATCTATACTAATATTATAAAAATATAAAGTTTGTGAGTTTCTGATGTTGTATGGGATAATCTTTGGATCTACTGAACCGATTTGGATGAAATTTGGTGAGAAAATAGTTTGAGACCCTGGGAAGGACATAGGATTTTTATCCCGGAAATCGTCCCTTAAGAGGGTGAAAACGGGGATGAAAGTTTGTATCGGGAAGCAAGCTAGGGACGAAACGAAAAATATATTATAAATACATCCAAGTGAAGTCGGGATACGTCTCTAGTGTTATGAATACTATAATGCAAAGTGGAGTGAGTCACTTTTATCAATAAAACTACCCAGAGTTCTTTCGCACTTTCTTTACTATTCATCTATACATATTAAATATAATAAAATTCTGAGTCGAATCTGTACATTAAATACTTTTTTGAAAATCTTTTTGAAGTAATCTTTATAAGGCTGTTTCTTTAGTTTTTTGAATTTGTGTCTTTTTATCTCTCTGTCAGGGAACGCATCACGAGAAAACCACTGGACAAATTTTGATGAAATTTGGTATGATGATAGCTGGTTGTCCGGGTCAACATATAGGATACTGTTTACTGCGGGAAAATATTATCTCATCTCTGAGAAATTTATACTAACCATTAAAACGTTCCTATGGACGACCCCGAAGGTAAGTTGCTAGTTTTATATACGTATGAAGTCTAAGATCCGTACGTAGTAAGTTGGCTCTTAACCAATGGTTAGCGGATGAAAATCAATTTAGATTAAATATAATAGGTATATAAACAAACAATTGTAGCGCAGGTGGCTTGTTAAATTTAATGATATATGACATTCACTATTGTCCATTTGTCACTTGCTAGCTTCACTTGATCGGCGCTGCAGCTGTTTGTTTTGACACAGACAAAGTAGTTCAAAAGAAAAGGCATCTTGCAACTACATTATTTGGTAATAGGTGCTTATTTGCATTACGTATGTGAT
This sequence comes from Brenthis ino, assembly GCA_921882275.1. Taxonomy (NCBI): domain Eukaryota; kingdom Metazoa; phylum Arthropoda; class Insecta; order Lepidoptera; family Nymphalidae; genus Brenthis; species Brenthis ino. The sequence continues at coordinate 14,736,498 of OV170222.1, forward strand.
TTTATATTAGTTTTTTCTTGTTTTTAAATTAACTGTTTACTTCTGTCTGTAATTGTTGATTATTGAAGACTAGCGACTTGCCCTTGCTTCCCTCGGGTGCGTCCTTAGTACGCGAGTTTCGTTTACATTTTAATTTATTTTACGCGGAACCCTAATCCTTTTCTGAAATAAAAGTCTAATTTACTCCTTTTAACATGAGCTATCTGCCAGTGAAAATCCAATCAAAATCAGACCTGCCGTTTAGAGATTAGCCGGAGTATAGACAGAGAGACAAAAATTTTAAAAATTGTTATTTTGATATTACAAACAGAACCTTTAATTTTATTTATTTGTATAGATGAATTATAATGGCTTGCCTGATAAGTAGGAACAACAGTAGTTTGTACGCAAAACTGGAGGTGTAATGTACGATACTAATTAATTTGCGATGCGGAGAAGACAGGAAACTTCAAACCATATAACACCACCAAAGTCTACGACACTAAAGTCTGATTTTTAATACCAAGGAAATATGACAGCTATCATTCTTTGACAATTCAGGTATCATAAACCTTTTCTGCTTTGTATTTGTTTAATATAAAATAACAAAAAAATATGAAACAGAATAAGATAAAGTAAACTATATGCATGACATTGGAAATAGTCTTTGTTTTGTGCATTCAATGCACACGAACTATAATGTAAATGTTTAATGTTAAATGAAAAAAAACAGAGTATCATGTAATTATTATTACTTATATCATCCTTATCCTCATCATCCACTCGGATTATAAAAGAATCACACACACTATCCATCAGATCATTAAGATGGCACATTTTATCCTCTTCTTTTATAATATGGTTTATGCATTCTTGCCTAAAATAATAATAAAGAATCGTGAACGATCGTTGTGGACCTTTTTGGGACTTTTCAATTCTTTTTCCAATTGCAAAGATTTTACAAACAAAGGGGTTTCCTAAAAAAGGCTTACAAACTATGTATTATTGGACGGGGATTCCTGTAATAGAAAAATAATTTCCTTAATAATTATTGTAACTTCAATAATATGATAATAAGAAAATAATTACCATTTTAAAGTTATCAATAATTTTTTTAAGTTATAGTATTTATAATTGAAACCTTAAATTTAAGAAAGGTTTATTTTGCTACAATGCTTTCCGTTTTTAGTGCCAATGTTTCAAAGCTGACAACACTTCTGAAATGAACTATTTTTTGGTCAAAACTACTTTTGTCTAAAGAGGTTGGTCAAAAGTAGTTTTTTGTTGTTAGTTGGTCAATAGTATTTAGTAGGTTACATATCACTGTATAAGAAATATCTTTGCGCCAATAAAACTGCATAGCTCTATAAATGAATTAACTTTTATCTTTTACCCAATAACATGTATCTATATCTAAGTTCGAAATTAATCTGATTGTGTTGTTATAAGGAATTTGTTATGTTGAAGTGTTTATATCAAAAGCGCCTAAACATTTATATACATAATTACATACATATAATTATCCCATTAATATCATTGGTTATTTTTTTTAAAATAAGCACCCAAATTTTAACTTAAAACAAAAATCAATCTTTGAGCAAAGTCTAATCGGTTTGGTCTATACTAATACTTTAAAGAGGAAAGATTTTTTTGTTTGTTAGTACCGAATAAGCTCAGAAACTTCTAGGTCGTTACACTCTTGACAGAGTGATCGTGGTCGTCACTTGAGCGCTGTGGCGCACTTGACAATTCGTCGCCACTCCTCCCTAACAGCTGCTTTCTTTGTACACTCGTGTAAGGGAACACTCACCGCAGCCCTCACTTGGTCTGTCCACCTCATGGGCATTCTGCCACGTGCTCTAGTGCCCTCTAATCTTCTTTAAACCACTAACAACAAATCTAATCGAAACATCATCACGTCTTCTTATATGACCAAAGAAAGTGAGAATGCGAGACTGTACAGTGGAGGATATACGTTGCTTGATGCCGAGTTCTTCGAGAATGGATTTATTAGTCCGGAATTCGTTCCAAGAGACTAAACATTCTTCTCCAGCACTACATCTCAAGAACGTCTCTTCTCTTCTTCTCACTTTCTCGCAGGGTCCACGTCTCCGAAGCATAGAGGAATATGGGGAACATAAGCGCTTTAACTAGCCGGGTCTTAGTGGCCTTGGTTACGTTACGGTTCTTCCATGTTTTCTGCAAGTTATCCATGGCTGACCTAGATATTGCCATACGTCTCTTGATTTCGTCTATCATTTGTATGGGAAAGCAACCTACGGTGAGTCGCTAGTATTCAAATAAAATTATTTTCCTGTATAGCCTTTAGATGTTATATTCCAATCGTCAAGAATAAGAAGTTGGAGGACAAAAATAAAATTTAAATCAAATATCTATATAATCTAACATTTTATTGCTCAAGCAAACACTTAAAATATAATTCACATTGTCATTAAAATACTCGTTAACTATTTTGATACGATGCGACGTAGATCTCTAACGATCAACAATCTTTTCGCTGGAGTTGTTAATTTAAATTTAAATGGTAAAGAAATTAACTAAGATTGTAAAAAATTGAAAGTGAAATTAAGTGTTTAACGACTTTGCTTGACCTTATTTTGGTATAATTTAACTTCGAAATAAGTTAACAAATTTCATTCGATTAAATATCTATAACGAAGTTGCTATATAAGAAAAAGAAGATTAATAATATTCCTTTATTCAAAAATCAATTCAGACAATTGAAAATTTTAATGTTTATAAAAACTATACAATAAATATTTTAGTTTGGGGGGCTTACAATCATTAAAAAACTTTCTAAGCATGAGGCATTTGAGTGAAGTATCTATCGACAATTCTATACATCCTATTCCATTCCTAACGAAAAGAAACGTATATTATACGCTGTCTCCCTCTACAGCTTTTTAATATAATTAGCAGAAAGCCCAGAAGTTGGATCCTGGGAAGTTTTTTTTTTATTATAGTTATAAAAAAACATAAGCGAGTTTGAACTATCGACCAAATTAACTCACAAATTTCTTAGGCTCATCTGTTTTTACCCGACTGTGGCGAAGCCCAAAGGAGGGTCATGTATGTATGAATTAACTTACATAGGTCCGACTCTATGTTCCCGAATAATAACTAAATGTCTTAACCGATTTTGATGATACATACATCGTTCGGTTAGTGTTGATAAAAATTAAAATGACGGATCTTGGACGCCAATTAACGTTTTGAAAAACTGAGTCTTTTAAAATGTTTTATACAATTAATTTGCATTGTATTTAGTAAAAATTTGTTATTTTGAAATTACAAACAGACACTTCAATTTTATTTATCTGTATAGATATCTGTATAGATATTAAAAGAATTATCATTAAAATCTGTTCATAATCGTCAAAAATAGCAAGTGACATACATACAAAAAAAACACCCAAATCTATCGCTTATAAAGACAAATCTCAATAATAAAAACACATTGTGGGTAGATATTTATTTAAAATGTATACGAAGTCGGGGCAATACACTTGTTTTGTATAATTGAAAAAAAAACGCTTATATATTTATTTTACTACGATTAGGAGATCACTAAGTTAGACTAAGCTCGAAAACAACGTATAAGAGCAACAATAACTTCATTTACTTACACAATACTTTAATTTAAAAAAAAAACAAAGTATATATATAACAGATGACGATTAATATATAAGAAAATCTATATAAATCATAAAATGGAAATATTTAACATTTGCTCCTCTAGATTAAATAAAAATTACGGATTATTTGGGGGTATGTTCTAAATTCTCGAATTAAAAATCTATGAAATTCTTAAGTTATATCAGATTTTAGTGCAAAATATCGATATTTAGTAAATTCCAAGCATTTCTACAGCTCTTTAACGGCGAAGGCCTCATTAATTACATTTTATTTGTACTACAATTACATTAAATATTGAACAATATTCGATTTTAATTCTAAGCTACATTTTTAATCTGTGCTATGTCGATTTTATTGTATTGCTATAATTGTAAGATTCATAAAAAATTAGACATTTCAACAATTAAAATATTCATGCCTTCTTACGATAATCGTGCAGAAGTCTTTTAATGGAAGTATTTTTATTAATGAGAAAAAAAATTAGTTCGCACATAATTCTCGTAAAGCAAAATGGAATGAATAAAAAAACTTACATTAAAATCGATACGAAAATGAAAAATCGATTTTAAAATTAATCATTACACACATCATAAAAAAAATTATTTCATCCAGTCAAATAATAAAATACATGTTTATTTTATTTTTGTTCAAAGTTACTAAGCTATCTCGATTCAAAGAAAACTTCAATAAACGGTTATTTATTTTAAACATCTATTTGTAATAAGAACTCATCACAATAATTCAATTACAAGCAAAAGTTGTAATATTAACAATAAGCGATAAATTTCAATCTCATATTTATATAGAAAAATATATTTATTTTAAAGAAAAAAGTACAGCCAAATTGTGTAACTCCTCCATTTTTAAGTCGGTTAAATTTTTTAACAAAATATTACATTCAATCTTTCACATCATTCGCTAATAAAATTTATTGCTAATTATTATTTATTGAAATTATAAAAATATTGTTTTATCATATATTTAGCTCAAGCATTTCGTGTGAATTTCTGCAAATATTTTTCTTTTTTTTATCTAAGGTAGCCCAGTGGTGACGCGCTCGCTTGGGAAACCGAGTGAAGCGGGTTCAAATCCCGGGTATCACACCACCTCTGATATTTTCACGTGCGAATCATTTCCAACATGATAACCACTTGTCTTACGGTGAAGGAAAATATCGTGAGGAAACTTGTATGTCTGAGATAACCTACCAAGTTTTCGAAAGACATGTGAAGTCCGCTCGCACTTGGCCAGCTTAAGTTAAGAAGAAGCCCAACAGTGGGATATTAAAAAAGGGACTGAATGCATATTTCTTCCATGTTTCAAATGAAATATTCATTTTAATTGTATGAGATAGTGATGACTCTATCAGCTTATTAGTTCATTTATAACATGATTTAATGACTATTAAACTCAATATCAATTAACATCAATGTTTTTAAGCTATTCATTTCATTAAACGGTCACCAATCCTTATGTGTCTTTAGCACCCGCACTTTACTTTGATAATCTTTAATAAACGCAGTTTCACTATCATTAGCACATTAATTTAGTTAAATACCAGTTAAAATTGATAACCTTTAAATCGATTATTTAATTTTAAATTTCCAAAGCACTATATCACAACCAAGACGTCACTAAATGGCTGCCAAGCATTGCTTCAAATCATTCAAACATTCGTTCCCTTCACATAATTCCTTCAATCTCTCTAACTGATTCGCGCTGAAGTTTGAATGAAGGGCCACTATACATAACAAACGCCTTTCAGAGAACGACATTTTAGTTCCCCAATTATTGGCAAAATCATCAAAAATACCCCAATTTTGTACATTTTCTGGTGTTTTATAGAAACCTAGTCTAAATATGTGATTAGTTAGAGCGTTTATTGAGCGCAAGTGACGATTTGAACTAGCCGATACAAGCAAAGTTAAGAGACAATATGGTAACAGTTTTGATGAAACTTTGCCGTTTAATAGATGACATAGCGCTTCGAATATCCATCCGCTTAGAACTGTAAGTTGGTCTTGTGATACAGATGTCTCAAACACCTGCAAAAGAAATTTATAATATTACAGAAGAATCACAATTGAATGCAATTGAAAATCAGAATGTAGTATTTTAAATAAAATTATTTTTAAAAGATAGTTATTTTAAAATTCAAATATTCGCGTAAATCTAATAAAGTATTACAGAATAAAGTAATAGAAAGATAAAAATATTTTTTCGGATTTTTCCTTTTTGATTTTTCGGAGACAGTCTTCAGTGACCATGATTGCTTTAAAGCATTCGAAACATCGGGAACTAAAAATCAAAATAAATCCGCGGAAAAAATCCATAAAGATAGTTTTATTTAAAATTTCACATATTTGCGTAAATTCTAAGAAAGTGTAATTCGAAAGATATTTACTATCGGACTAGTGGGACTAGTGGGTAAAAATGGGAGAGTCTGTATATGTCACCGTAAAATTGTAAGTGTCTCTAGATTATAATCTATCTAGCGAGATTGTGAACAGTCGAAGTAACAGTTTACAATCTCGCTAGATAGATTGTGCTCTAGCGGTTTACAATTTCACGGTGACATATGTATTATATTTGTGTGTGTATGTTTGTTATTACTTCGCGGTAATACGGCTGGAGGGATTTGGATGAAATTTTGTACACAGATAGATTATATACCTGCAATAACACATAGGTTGCTAAGCAACTAAAAATATATATTTGTCTAATTCACACAAGGTAGAAGTGAAACTTCAGAAAAGTAACCTACGAGAGAATGAGATGAATATAGAGTATCAGGAGTAGAATAAGGTAAGGTTTTATTAATAATATCTTTTCCAATTTTAAAAGTTATTTTATTTAACATATATTACATTACATATTTTTTTATTTCCTGTGTAATGTATTCTATCTCATTCTCTCGCCGGCTTAATCCTATATATTTATGTGTTTGTCTCTTTCTAGTGTCGCATTTCCATTTCATAGAGTTTCAAATCACAACGATTCTTAAGAAGTTTCACTTGAAAAATAAAAAATAAAATTTACCTCAAAAACAATATCAGCGCTTAACACCGAATTCTCAACCCACTTATCTCTATCGCACAACAATTTGATCTCTTTCTTCTCACTCTCTTTACATATCTCCAGATACTCTATCACCACTCTACTCAACGTAGCAGCGGGAGGTAATGTTTCTCTTAGGAAATACTTTATTGCTGAGGTTATTATGTGTTTGTTCGTTTTCTTCTTACATAGCTTCAGAACTTTGTATAGTAAAGTAATACGTTCCATAGAATTCATTAGGACGTCAGGATCCATATTTGAAACGTCTGATTCAAGTTTTGGACTTATTAATTTGCTGTCAGCTGCAAAGAAAAAATATATTTTAGTTATAATCGTTTTTATTTATTTTATTTATTCAACATACACATTACACATAGGATATATCTGTCAGAAACCAATATAATTTGAACAACAAACTCAACCTACCTGAAAACAAATGCACCATCAAAATCTGTACAGCATGATCTTCCGAATAGTTCTTCATATTGTCCAATAATTTCTCGATTATGTTGTTTTTCATATCCTTTGGAAGCACTTGTTGACGAAGAATTGATGTTATTCCCTAAGTACAAAAAAATAGATAAAATAGACATAAACTTAAAATTCATTATTTACGGAAGATTCAATAAAACATAACAATTGTTTTTTTTCTCTTCCATGTTATAAAGTATTCGCTGTGACTGACAAAACAATATTCTTTCAATACTTATTTACTTCTTTATTATAGCCATTTTATTAGCTTTTATCCGCGAATCCACTCATGTATTACGATGAAGGCACTTTCACGATATTTTTGATATTAACAGATTAACTGTCCATAAAATAGGCATAATAGTTATACAATCGAAATATTAATATATGACTCATAGGACAGGGAAACGGTTAATTTTATATTTGAACACCGTTAAATTTTGTTACATATTATGTAAGGTAACTCATAATTTGCGCACCGTCAACGTCAATACAGATCAGTATTTAAAATATGCCATAATCCATTGAATAACAGTTTTTCATATTTTTCTCAATGAGTGGTTATGATGTAAAAATTGTGATTCAGCATTAAAATGAATACTTCGTGTTGAAAAGTATTTCTCTCTGCAAAAACTTAAAGTACACAATTAGCGTCTCAAAAGTGTCTTCAAAGAAATGCACAATGTGAAATTAAATTGCGTTTTTTATTAATTTCTTTTGTTCATTGCTTTTCGGATGACAAAATTAAAACGCACGTTATTTCATTTAAAAAACTACTCTATGTGGTGTACGTAAGTTCGAATTTGTTTAGACAATTAGAACTTACGATTTTTGAATTTTATTCTATGGTTTGACTTAACGTCACATGTTGGCGCCACTTTTTGAAGAGATATTTGTTAGAAAATATCTTTATATATCAATGAGTTAAATATAAATAAAAAGTACTCATTCGATTAGTGAGAATAGTATTAATAGTACGTATTTCATATATCCTTACCTTCACAACCAAATCAGCACAATAATGTCTTGGATTAGCCAATATGAAGTCCACAGGAACGTGCATTAGGTCAGTGTGGCCGAGCTCGACTAGCGCAAAAAGTATCGCCCAGTATAAACTCGTCTCATGTAAAGATATCCTGATGGAAGATAACAGTTTTATTTTCAAGTAATGGTGTAAAATTAAGACTAATAATAGCCAGTTTTCTAGTTTTGAAAAATTTTAGCTATATATAACAAGGTTCTTCATTTATTTTATCAATGACTAATTTAGAACAGTTCTGCAGCATCAAGCGCCCAGTATAGAAGATTCTAGACGCTTTTACATTGACCGTTTCAGTACAAGGACTTTACATGTAGACTACCTGAGGCTCCCCGCAATACCCAGGACCTTCGAAATACAATTCGTAAAAATTTCATACAAGATCAAACTCTGACCACTCTACAACAGAACAATCTAGACAAACAGTATCTAATACGCTTCACAATGACCAGGACCTCAGTACAGCTACTTGAAGTGTCCATAAAATCAAACACTCATTGCTCTACTATAGAAAATTCTAGACGCAAATACACAAACGCACGCACATTCTCAGGTGCGTATGTGTGTGTGGTTTACATCTTCCTAGTACTTAAGGTCGCCGTTTTACATCATAATATTACACTGTAAGCATGTACATATCTCCTATACATATAATAAAACTGTAGAGGTCGGATGTCTGTACGTAGAAAAAAAGGTTAAAAATCGAGTCAGGAGGATGTAAGAAGAGAAATAGAATAAATCCAGATTTTTTCAATTTTTTTGTTTCTCTGTCTATTTGTTCGGGCTAATCTCCGAAACTGTTGGACCGATTTAAATGAAATTTTGCATAGTGGTACTTACTACTTATATCCCCGGACAATATTTTAAATACTTTTTATCCCGGAAAATTAAAGAGTTTCCGTGGGACAGTTAAAAACTACAGTAACTTATACAGCTTAGTACACAAAAAGTACTGATTGGATTGTAATGAAACTTTACAATAATATACATGTTCATACATCAGAATAATAAACAGGTTATTTTTTATCCTGGAAAAAAGGCACGGTTCCCTTGGGATAGAATTGTTTTCGTTTGTCTAGAGGTGAACGAGCCGCTAGTATGTATACAATATGTGTGTCTGCCTGTGTATGTACCCGAGCGCGGGCGCGGCGGCGGCGGGCAGGTCGCGCAGGCGCGCGCGCAGCGGCGCGGGGTCGGGGCCACGGCGCGCCAGCAGCAGCAGCCAGCCGCGCAGCGCCGCCACGCGCACCGCCGCGCCGCGCCCCGACAGCGACCGCTCCAGGCGCTCCTGGATAGTCGACAGCTCCTGCGCACAACGATTATTGTACTATTGTAACTTCGGCTCGAAGAACCACTGGACGTAGTTATTCAAAATAGATGCAATCACAAAAACTCAATTATGAGAAAATACGAGTTTTAGTAAAGTTGGTATATCAAAATAATAAGACCACAGTTTATTTGAAATTCCCTAAAAATATTGGGTATGGGCGGCGGAGGACCTTTTTTATAATATGTGGTGAAGTGAATACAAACACACGAACCTTCGCATAGCTGAGCACGGGCAAGCTCGCCACCAGCGCCTGCAGCGCGGCCGCGGCCGCCAGCGGGCTCTGCGGCGCGGCCAGCGCAGCGCCCAGCGCGCCCCACTGCGCGCGCGAGGACATCGCGCACGAAGAGTAGCTCAGCAGCTTGATGAGCGCCACGCGGGCCGCTATGCCCGTGGACGCCTGGTAATTTATATCGATCGATCGATCATTCATTCAATCAATCAATCAATCCCACTAGGGCGATCCTGTGCGGATTGATTAAGGGATGATTGGCGCTCACTAGAGGCCTTCGTACAGCAGTGAAATGATTTTTTTATTCAAGTGAACTTATACAAGCACTTATAAATTGTCAATTTAATAGAAATTTATATTAATCATAAATTTCTATTAAATTGACATTAAGAAATTTATATAGCTCAGCAGCTTGATGAGCGCCACGCGGCCCGCTATCCGTGGATGCATGCGAATAATGTCAATTGATCATTCATTTATTCACATAATCAATCAATGAATGATTTATTCATTCAATCAATCAATCTGCTCAGGTCTTTTTTCAGTAGTCAAAGCAATTTTGAATTGTCAATTTAATTTAAAGATTCCAACTGCCCTAAATATTTGAAATTTAATTCCTTTTTTTATTTACTGAAAATAAAACAAAATAAAACCTTAGGATCCAACATGTCAGTAGTGACGTCCATCAACAACTGCAAACAGCTATTCACATCTATTTCTTTATTCTTCCGCTTACGTTTCACTTCCTTGCGCACTCTGTACGAGGCTTCATCAATCATATCTATAAATAAATAATTAATAGTATTTAACATAATGTTATTTGTAAAACCTTTTTTTTTTTAAATATTCTTTAGTATTATACGTAATATTTAAAATATTTTAATTTCGTTACCAGAGATCAACGCCTTTATGCCAATGAAATTTAGTATTTGAATGTAATTTAATATACAGATAGAGTAGACATAAGATAACATATAATCTACCTATTTTACGTACAACATAGTTTTTTTTTGCGCGGAACCCTAATACTTTATCTAAAATAAAAGTAGCCTAAGTTTTGCCAAATTTTATTAGTAATCAAATTTCGTAAAAGTTGTGCTTCCTGTATTGATCTCGTACAGAGATGCACCCGAACGAAGAAAGGTTAAATAGCTAACAATAAATAATAAGACTACTAATATCAATCAATACAAAACAATTGGCAACTCTATTTTAAACTAGCCATTTAACCTCGCTTCGCTCGGTTGCGTCATTGTGTACGCGTCCTTTTGTTCACAATTTCATGGGTTTCAATTTTTTTGCGCGGATCCCTAATTCTTTTTCTAAAATAAAAGTAGTTATTCCTACGTTACTCCTTATAGCATCATTTATCTGGCAGTGAAAGTCCCGTCAAAATCGGTCTAGCCGATTCGGAGATTAACCGGAACAATCAGACAGATACAAATTTCAAAAATTGACTTTTTTTATAAATACCGTATATACTCTTATTTGCATTTAGTAAAAAGCTGTTATTTTGACATTACAAACAGACACTTCAATTTTATTTATTTGCATAGATAACGATATAGTTCAAACTCACCTGAAGCATATTTCAAATACTCAGTACTAAACTGGCCGAAATGGAATCCGCAATGGCCGTCTTTAATTAAAGGTACTCGTTCCAGATTCACGTCTTCGAATATGTCATTGTATGCCGATGTTCCCACCAGAATGTTTCGAAGTCGATGCATTCTAAAAATATAAGCATTGTATTAAGTTTTGCATTACATTAACATACAAAAAAAAGTTTATTTGTTACTCCAATCAAAATGCAATAGTTAAATGAATGAAATTTTAAAAAGTGTTGTTTCGTACAGCAGTGGCAACGCGTTCGCTTAAAAACCCTAAGTCAACCAAAAGTGATGTGGGTTCAAATCCCGAGTCTCATATTTTAGATATTTTCATGTACACATAATTTTAAACGTAATTACTAGCTACAGTGAAGGAAAATATCGTGAGGAAATCTGCACGTCCGTCTGAGAGAATTTTCATTTTTGTAAAACATGTGTAGTTCGCCGACACTCACACTTGGACTGTATGGTGGATTAGGTTTGATATCCCTCATAATCTTTAAGGGATCTTCGGACAGAGCAGTGGGAGGTTCAAAAGTGCTAAATTGTACACTGGTTACATGCCTAGTACTATATCGCACCACACGTACATTTTATGTATGTAATAAGTTAATAATATTATATACTACGCTATTGGTATTGGAGAGACCTTCGTTCAACAGTGGATATGTCGCAGGGAAATTGTAAAAACCGTTAGAATATAATTTCACTAGTGAAATTACTACCCGGAAATTTAACCGGAAATAGACTGAGGTTTCCCACCACATCCAAGTACATACCCCCTCGTGTGCGGCGCGGCGGTGCGCGGCACGTGTCGGGCGCCGGCGGCGCGCGCCAGCAGCTGCGTGATGCCGGCCACGGCCCAGTGCGCGCCGTTGCCCTGCAGCGCCGCCAGCAGCCCCACCCACACCTCCTCGTACTGCTTCTTGTTGGACCACCCAGTCATGTTCACTCTGCAATTGTGACGTACATAAGCTTATATATCAGAGGATGTTTAAGTTCACTTTTGGTTAATTAATAACTGTTTTACGCGACTTTTCACACTTTATTATTGTTTCTTCAGGCGATTATAATGAGTGTTATTAACTTCGTTCATTAGTTTATATTATCTTGCCATATAGATTGCACATTATTTATTTATAGTTAAATAAATATTATATATTCAATATTTATTTATTATTCATTTAAAATGTTTTTCACTTCATATTTACGCACTTATTCACAATATTTGATATTTTCAATTGAGAATGACGGGTAGTGGTGGAAATAGCATTTTTACCATATTTGGGTATGGCATTTTTATATTGTTGGGAAATAGCATTTCTACCAAACAGCATAATTTTACTGTTTACGTGTGAATATTTAACACTTTAAATGAAACATCTTTTCGCGGATTTATTATGATATTTAGTTTACGTTTCAAATGCTTTACAACTATCACACTTCCTTGATCGTGATTGCTAAAAGCATTCAAAACGTTAATAACAAAAAATCTAAAAGGAAAATACGGAATAACCGAAAAGATAGTTTTTCTCTTAAAGGCAAAATGTTTCGAAATTAAGTGGCTTTAGATGTTATTGTTAACTATACATATAATAAAATTCTGAGTCGAATCTGTACATTAAATTTTTTTTAAAGAATCTTATTGAAATGGTCATTATTATCGATACAGAAGCCATACCTATAGTTTTTACTATTTTTGTATGTCTGTCTGTCTTTCTGTCACCGCATCACGAGAAAATCACTAGACAGATTTTGATGAAATTCGGTATGATGATAGCTGGTTATCCGGAACAACGTATAGGATACTTTTTGCTGCGGGAAAATATCTCATCCTTAAAAAATCTTTACTAAACGTTAAAATGCAAGTAAAAATATAAAAAGTGTCGTCATATTGACGTCAACACAATCACGTCACTTCATACTCACCTAAACAAAAACGCCTCTAAAACGTCCAAATCTTGCAGAGCTTGCAGCGGTAAGTCTATCTTTTCTAGTTCCTCCTTCTTCGTCCTAACTTCGACACAGGACCACGCAATGGGCGGTATTAGTGCTATATTTGTCACTAACTCTAATCTGTTAAATTAAAAAAAAAAATTTCTATACATATAATAAAATTGAATCTGTACATTAAGTATTATTTGAAAAATCTAATCCAAATAATCATTATAATATATACAGAGACCTAATCTATAGTTATTAGAATTTTTGTCTGTCTGAGAACGCATCACGAGAAAATCACTTTACAGATTTTGATGAAATTTGGTATGATGATAGACGATTATCCGAGTGTTGATAACATATAGGATACTTTTTACTGCGAAAAATATCTCATTTCTGAGAAATCTATACTAAGCCTTAAAACGGAAGTAAGGACGAATCCGAGCGGAGCGAGGGTGAGTCGCTAGTTTTATATAAATTAAAATGGTGAAGTTTAAGCTTTTAATATTAGGTTTTTTAACAATATGAATAAATATAATAGATCAGCAAAAGATTTTAAATTTATGCTCGTATTTAGTTTCTAAATAATTTGTGCATAAATCAAGCATCACACCTTGTTATTTATCTTTGCTTAATAAAACATATTTATGGAAATAAACCTCCTCACATCATACTCATTTCTAAACACATATTTTTTTAAAACAAAAAAAATAATTTTTTTTTGCAGACACTAATATACTTTTATTTAAATAAAAAAAATCCAAGACCAAATTTTTTTGAAGATAAAAAAAAATATGTACTAGCTTAAAAAAAATACTTAAAACTTAATAAATATATTAGAAAAATCATACAAAATCGAGTAAATTACTTAGATAAACTGATGAGCAGACTCTCAATGGCTCGCATGTATCGTTTCCCTAGTATATAAGTGTTGCCCTTCATATAGAAGTTTTCTTCCCAAAATGCCACAAGTGTTGCTAGCTTATTACCAGTAATTATTATATCTGGTGTCGGACCTGGCTCTTGTAGTTTCATAAACGTTTTCAGTATTAGGGGTTTCGTATCCTGAAAAATGTTTATATAATAGGGATTTTAATCCAATTGTAGGCTTTAATATTAAAAAAAACTAAATTAAGATATCATCTTTTTATTATTTATGAAATGATTTAGTTGTGGATTTTGTGAAATAAGTTAATCTCTATTAATATTATAAAGAGGAAAAATTTGTTTGTTTGTACTGAATAGGCTCCGAAACTTCTGGACGAATTAAGATGAAATTTGGTAAGAAGACAGTTTAAGACCCTGGGAAGGACATAATATAGTTTTTATCCCGGAAATCACCCCTTAAGTGGGTGAAAATAGGGATGATAGTTTGTATGGAGAAGCGAGGACAATATACTTTTATTACTAACATTAACATTTTTTACTTAACTCACCTTAACTAAATACTTCACGATCGCATACAAACAACTGATGGCCGATTGAGTTCTATTAAAGTTACTCTCAACATTTAATTCCGACCAGATTTCCTTAAAATCCAGGGCTTTTGCCACATTGTCTATGGTCACTAATATCACGTGATCCACACATATATTATCTGTGGAGACATTTGTGACACGAAAGGAAACGTCAGCCGGTATGGGACTTTCAACAATTTTCTTATTTTTAATTATAAACGACAAATATTGCAGTGAAACCACGGAGAATACAGCTATATTACGAGCTAGCGTATTAGGTATTATATTTTCTATACATTTCTCGATTAAATCACAATCTGTGTCGTCGATTAACGACACAATTCGTTCCACATTAGTGAGGAAACCAGATAATATAGTTTGAATCGTCATAAATTCTTGGTAAAACAATTTGTCTTGGAACACTTGGTGACATCTCTTCGTATATCTGTCCACTGTTTGTTCAGAATTCAAATTAAAATTTTCCGATTGACTCAACGGTCTATTTTGTTTGGGAAACAGTCTTAGAACATCCGTAATCGATTTGTCCAAAGTCGATATCGACACTTGATACAATTTCGGCATATCCGGCACCACAATTTCCGTATCCTCCTCCGAAATATGTAAATTCCCAAATTTCTCTTGAACGTCGTTATCCATTATTGGAATGAAAAATTGGGATTTCGACTCTTTGTTATCACTTTTCTTGAAAACGTGTAAATTTGTAACGTTCAATTTATTACTATCAACCGACGTTTCTTCTCTAACTCTCTCCATCTCCCTTTGTTCTCTTAGCAACTCTAACTCACTCTCTCTCAATTCTATTTCTGATATACTATTTAGAAAGGCTCTAGTGAAATCATCGCAGGATATCTTAAAACATGCACTCAGTATTTTCCTGTCGAACTCTGAACAAGACATAATTGTAGTGAGATCCTCTATTGACAAATTAGATAGAGATTGAGCTAAATCTTTGTGTTTCGATATCTTTGGTATGTTACAATCTGTTTGACAGCATCTGTACGAAAAAAAGTCAGTTTTTATAGTCAATTCACATATGGGTTTTTCATTAGTAGGAATCCTTCTTTTATAATAATTCATAATAATAATTGTTCATTTATTTTACGTCCCACTGCTGGGCACGGGCCTCCTTAAAAAGGGAAGCAGGGTATAATCTACCACGCTGGAGAAGTACGAGGTCCTTAGTTTATCGAGAAATTTGACATTTCAAATAAAACTATCATTTCAGATATTTTTTTTCACTGATTTATTTTAATTTTTGACTCCCAACCAAAAATGGATGGATACGAAAAATCAAAAATAAATCTGCGAAAAAATCGAAAAGGATAGTTTTATGTAAACTGTTAGGTTCTCTCAGACATACAGGTTTCCTCACAATGTTTTCCTTCACCGTAAGAATAGTGGTAATCATGTTGGAAATATTTACATACTTATTACTTATTACATAATATTACATATTATATAAAAAACCTATTAAAAACTCACGTACCTGCTCTTTATTTGATTGAGCAACCAGTGGCTGTCAACATTGGTAGTGATTATATAATGTGAATTGATCGATCTATCCTGAGATAGATCTAAAGGCGACAAATCAAACACTGAAGACGCTAACGCATTCAATTCCATCACCAGCTTTGAATATCTGAAAATAAAATAAGCTTATAATAACTGTATATCTATACATATAACAAAATTCTGAGCCGAATCTGTACATTAAATATTTTTTGAAAATTTTATTGAAATTGTCATTATTATCGATATAGAGGCAGAATCTATAGTTTTTAAAATTTTTGTTTGTCTGTCTGGGAACGCATCGTGAGAAAACGACTAGACAGATTTTGATGAAATTTAATATGATGATAGCTGGTTATCCGGGCCAACATTAGGATACTTTTGTTCGTATGTTTATCCTCTATGCGCTCCTAAACGATTGATCCGATTGTGATGAAACTCTGGTGGGTTATCCTGTCTACGGCTTCGAAAGTTCCTTTAGTTAAAAAACATTTTTTTTGGACGCTTGTCTATCTATTAATTATATATTAGTATTATTACTATTTTATATATATATATATATATATATATATATATATATACAAAGTGCTTTATATACATTTACGTGATTTTGTAATTTAGTTAGTTGTTAGTTGTAATTGTGAAATGATCGATTTTATTGTATCGTGTTCATTTATATGTAATAGTTATACCACATGATAAAAAAAAACGTAAATAATAATTATCAGCTATTACCTGCCATTAAAAGTGCAATTATCATGTTAAGATATATATCAGATAATTTATTTTTTAATATTGTAAATTTGTTGATAATTCTATAAATTAATTAAACGAGTAAATAAATAAACAAATAAATAGAATAAACTAATAAATAAATAAACGAATAAATTAAAAACCATAATCTCACCGTATATGAACCTTGTCCCTCTGTAACAACTCCAATGCAACTTGCACGTCTTCTTTGGATAGTTGCGAGTTGATGGCTTCTGGTGACATTTCTTTTAATAATCTACATCGGTCTATCGCTAATTTTGAGAATCTGTATAATACAAAGTATATAATATTATTTATAACATGAAATTCGTCGAATGCAAAGCAGACTTATAGGATAGAGAGAAAGAGAGAGTAAGCTAAAAAAATTAAAAGAATTATAAAGTTAGTTTTCGTTGTTTTCCTCTATATATGTATATAGAGCTTCAGCCAATTGTATTTTTTTTTAATTTGACACTTGATAAAACTTTATTTTTAATGTAACATACCAGCAACAAGTGACCCTCAAAATGAATATAAACATATTTAACATAGTGATATATTACTCTGTATATGCGCTTTTCAACTTTATCTTTTCATTAGAGTCAGAGAAAAATACATACAAACAAACACACACGTGATTGTATAACTTCTATTTTTCCTTTTAAGGTACAGTACCCTAAAAAATTTAAGTATAAAGTTTAAAGACATCCCAAATTATATCAGACTGCAGACAAAAAATAAACTTTTCATATTTTATTCTTTAAGTTTTGTTTTTTTTAAGTTTTGTTTTTTTTTAAGTTTAATTTTTATTTTATTCCAGGCAAAAATAAACAATTTATATTTTATTATTTAAATTCTTAAAATTTTATACGTTATTTAAAGTCGGTTAATAATTATCTTATTGTATACATTACCTAGTCGCAATGGCGGGCTCTAATTTCCCTATAACACGACATATGAAAAACACCAAAGCACCGGACTGACTCTCATGACACAATGAGAGTATTTTGTATGTGTTTAGAGCGAATTCATCCTGAAATAACAAAAGAAACGATTGAAGCAAATAATTGTTTCTGTATACATACATAAGTAAGTATATGTAATATAATATATAAACTATTTTAGTTAACTTTGCAGGACGAGAAATATGCGTGATTTTTTTTATTTTTATAAAATAGATTACATCGTTATAAAATTGTAAAAAAATCTCCAGCTCCAAAAAAATAAATTTTAGTATATTTTTTTAAATATCATAAAGATAAGGATACTTTAAAAGCTCGCCATTTCGCGCGCTTGGCGT
Source organism: Brenthis ino (assembly GCA_921882275.1). Classification (NCBI taxonomy): domain Eukaryota; kingdom Metazoa; phylum Arthropoda; class Insecta; order Lepidoptera; family Nymphalidae; genus Brenthis; species Brenthis ino. The sequence goes on from OV170222.1 coordinate 14,754,851, forward strand.
GACGTCCAAAAAACATTAGGTAAAAAATATTAATATTGGTTTAATTCAAAGGCAATGATGTTCTCCTAGCCGATTCCGGCTACGGCGGCCAATCTCATTGAGATTAGCCAACTGCGCAGGAGATATTATAGTGCTCAAGTGTACGCGCAGACACAAGTGCACTCTCTATTCCTATCACTCTCATACTCCGGTGGGACGACCACTCGACACGACCGGTGAGAGTTAAGGCGCAGGACCGACGGCTTTACGTGCTCTCCGAGGCACGGGGGTGAAACACCGCCAACTTCCCAACTCCGGGCTGTTACTGAGACTTTCTATACAGAAAGACTTAATAACTAAACTTGGCCCGACCCGGGACTCGAACCCAGGACCTCCGGGTGTGCAGCCGTACATGCTAGCCACTACACCACCGAGGCAGTTAAAGGCAATAAGGATTATAAAAAAAAATATTTCACCTATATTTTAGTCACATGAATATCCACTATTATAATTCATTACCAAAAAATATATTAAATTTAAAATTGTTTGAAAAAGGTTTTTATCAGTAGTTCTTGACCAGACAACTAGTATACATGTGGACCACTCCACCAAATAAAATATTTTTTTCAAATTCGGCGCAAGGGTTGCCTACTTTGAGAAAAAAAAATCCTGAAAGTTTTAGCTCTTAATATTCAACAATTTCGAAGTTATGTATTTTTGAAATTCTGTAAAGTTGTTTTTTTAATTTTTTCATCAATTTTTTTGGCTTAAAAAACTCTTTTTTAATTAGGAAACTATATCTTTTAGTTTTTATAGAAAAAAATTCGGCTTTTGAATGGGAATATTCATTTTGTCATACATGCCTGGAAACATTCTTTAAAATCCAATCAAAGTGAAAAAAGCGACTTTTAGCGAACTTAAATTTAAAACGAAAAGAGCATGCTTCAATAGCACAGCAATGTGTACTGGGAAACACTACAAACACTACAAACTGAGTCAAACTAGTCGTCAAAAAAAACACATAATTCGTCACGTCACGCACCTTCAAGCAGCTCTGACAGCGGGCGGCGACGGCCTGAAGCAGCAGCGCGGAGGCGGCGGGCGCGCGCTGCACGCGGGCCGCCAGCGCACGCACGCCCGCCTCGCCGCACTGCGCCACCAGCACGTGCACGCGGTTCACGAGCAGCCACGTCAGGTGCACGGCCTCCGAGATACCGTTGTCCACCTGTGTGTATATATAATATAAATAAATGATACACGTTAAGCTATTTAGGTTGCTATCATATACACTTTCATTCCCATTTTCACCCCCTTAAGGGATGATTTCTGGGATAAAAACTATCATATATTTTTCCAGTCAATCATATATTTTTCCAGTCAATCAATTCAATAGTTTCGGAGCCTATTCTATATACACAAACAAACAAAAAATAAATCTTTCCTCTCTATAATATTGGTATAGATCTAAAAATATATTTTCGAATATTTTTTTTTGAGAATTTATTGTGACTGTTGGTTTCCGAAGTTTCGAAAGCTTTACATTGTTTTTTGGGATTTTCAAAAAAATAAAATTAACAAATATCGTAACATACCTTGGTGTACATTTATGTATTTTTGAAATCATTTTTTAATTTTGTGGGAAGGTGCTGTCTGTAAGAAGTATATTATAATGATCTTTGAGACGTCTAAAACCTTAGTCTTTCCGTAACTATAATTGCTAGGACAGACTAAGATTTTAGACGTCTCAAAGGCTATTATGTAGTTGTGACAGACAGTATCAACCCACAAAGTTATAGAATAATAATTTGTAAAAAATGGAAAAAAATATTATAAAACTCAGTTAAAAACTTACAAAATATTCGCAATAGGCCATAACACAGGCAGTTTGTAGCACATCCACTCGTAGTAGCGTGGTGTCCCCGCTGTCTGCACTCAGAGGGAGATTGCGTGCGAAACCTATTAGCTTCTGCCAGTACTTGTGCGACAGGAAGTTTAGTCTGGAATACGTGTTAAATAAATATGTTGGGACATTAACACACAGCGCCATCTAGTTCCATGGCAAGCTACGAGGCTTGTGTTATGGATACCAGATAGTTGATACACTACACATAATATAACTATTAAATACATATTTATAATAAATATAAACACCCATGACTGGAGTACAAACATTCGTGCTCATCACACAAATAAATGCCAGCGGGACTCGAACCCGCGAACGCCGGCACAGCGAGTAGGATCACTACAAACTGAGCCAAACTTTAAACTTTCATGGTCATTGATAATATGATTATGTGTAAAACATTGTTACAAGCACCATGGTCACGAGCATACCCGTACATGGATGTAAAAGTGCTGAAATAACGGGAACTCTCAAAAAAAAGTGATAAATGTAGTTAGAAATTTGAAAAAAAAACGCACAATTTCGACTTGTGCGCTTCTTTTTGGCACTTTTGAGACGCTAATAGGGAATATAGGGGATCTAATAACACGACCGCGTTGAGATTCAAAAAGCACTGTATTAATCTAATAGACACGGCACAGATAATCTACCAATGATATGACTACAGATCATATAATACTATACTACAGATAATTTAGCAAATATTACAATTTAGAACATATGAAAGCAGAGGTCACTGTTTTATACATAAAAAGATTATTTTAGATTTATTTCAACACCCCCACTATCTCAAATAATCATATAAACATTTTACACATTAACAACACCTAACATTTCCATAAACATATAATGTTTATTCTTACATAGACTTTTTGTTAACAAATCAGCGGGCATGTTTGTTGTAGGCAAATATTGTAAATTTACTATATTATTTGAAACACATTCTCTAGTAAAATGATATTTCACATCAATGTGTTTAGATTTCTTGTGAAATACTGGATTTGTCGACAACTTCTGTGTGCTCTGATTGTCATTATATAATGTTAAAGTGTACATTTTATTAGTTATTTCGAATTGCAAAGCCCTTAAGTATATTGCTTCTTTACAAGCTTCAGAAATTTCTATATACTCAGCTTCACAACTTGATAAGGCTACAGTCTTTTGTTTTTTACATTCCCAAGATATAACACCATTAGACAATAAGAAACAAAATCCGGTATAAGACCGCCTGTCTATTGTATTATTTGCCCAATCGGCATCCACAAAACCTTCTATATTTGAAATTCCATTATTACAATACTTAATACCATAAGATTTAGTCTTTTTCAAATATTTCAACACTCTCTTTGCATAACCCCAATGCTCATGTGTATGACAATTATTATATTGACTTAGATAACTAACTGAGTAAGTTATATCTTGTCTGGTTAAGACAGATAAGTACATAAGGCTACCTATAAGTTGTTGATAAAGTACTTTATTATTTACATTTTGACCTATGTTTACATTCAATTTATGCTCCATTGGAGTATCAAAAGATTTGCAATCTGTCAAGTTAAATGTATGCAACAAACTATCAATATAATGTTCTAGACTTAAGGTGACAGATCCTTCTAACTTATTGAACCTAACATCCATCCCTAGACATTGCTTCACTTGTCCTAAGTCTTTTATTTTAAACCGACTTGACAACATCTCCTTGAGATATCATCCTTGACATGATAGAGATCCTTGAGATAAGATTCCTTTTTATCATTAGAAAATATAAAGAAATCATCTACATAAACCGTTACAATAGTTTTACAATTATACAATTCTTTTTGAATCTCAACGCGGTCGTGTTATTAGAGGTTTTTTTAAAAAGATTATTTTAGATTCATTTCAACAATAGAAATAATATATTTAAACAGAGGAGATTATTTTTCATAATATTTATTGCTTTTATATAAAGCCTTTATCAATATTTTTGTGTATGTTTTTTATAACAAATTTTTTATTAAAAAGTGCAAATATAGGTGGGAAATTCAAAGTAGTTCAACTACTTAACAAACGCCATTGGTCAAACCGAATATAACGTCAAAGTGTTATCATAACAGAGCGATTTTGTCGGTACAAATTGAGTTTGCATTCCTGTGTATATCATACTGTGACGTCACACCAAGCACGCGAAATGGCAGGTGCTTAAAGTATCCTAATCGGTATGATATATATTTTTTTGGAACTGGATATTTTTTTTACAATTATATAACGATGTCAGCTATTGTTTAAAAAATCCCAAAAAAATCACGCATATTCCCTATTGTGTATTTTGAGTTTTTTATATCAATATTTGACACATACACATATTAAAACCCAATGAACTAACCTAATCAACAAATGCGACCAATGGACAGTCAACAATGGTATTCGATTTGCCGACTTCAAACATATCAAGTTGAGGTTATCCAACGGTATGTTCTCTTCGGGACTGTATAGACCTGTGTTGAGGCCACTCTGCTCGTTGTGGAGTATTGTTTGTGCTGTTTTAGCTGTTAGAGGGAAGAGACAGCCGTCTGGAATGATTATAAAATAATATTATACTAATCCTACTATACTACTAATATTATAAACTACCTCGGAGGTGTAGTGACTAGCATGTATGGCTGCACACCCGGAGGTCCTGGGTTCGAGTCCAGGTCGGGTCAAGTTTAGTTATCGAGTCTTTCTGTATAGTAAGCCTCAGTAACAGCCCGGAGTTGGGAAGTTGGCGGTGCTTCACCCCCGTGCCTCGGAGAGCACGTAAAGCCGTCGGTCCTGCGCCGACACTCTCACTGGTCGTGTCTCGCGCCCCCCCCCCCCCCCCCCCGGAGTATGAGAGTGACAGGAACAGAGAGTGCACGACAATTAGTAGCGAAGCAAGGATAAGTAGTATTTCAAATGGGAACGTATCTAAGTCTATGTATTCGTTATAGGAATTCGAATAAAATATAAGCTCATATCCTAAAAAACTATTGAGACTACTTCTTTAAATTAACTTCATATGTATTTATCTCATACTTAGAGATGATAATAGCCTTCAAAAGAAATGGTTCGGATATACTGAAATAAATATCTGTCATTAACGTGAAATATAAGAATAATAAAAAAACAAAAATCAACAAGACAAATTCCGATGAATTTTAGTACACAGAAAGACCATGACCTTGATTAACACGTGGGCTACTGCTAGTAATAAAATTTGCAACAGGTGGAGCTACCTATACATATATATATATATATATATATATATATATATATATATATAAGCGAAAAGAGATGTTACTAGTAAGAAAAAGAAATAATTACTTTAAAAATACTCACTTGTCAAATGTAACATAAACTTGGCTTGAATTATAATATTAACACACACAGCGTACAACAATCTATTCTGATCCTTATCGTCATCGTCATTAACGTCTATTGTCGCTTGAAAATCATCTAATTCCATTATCGCATACGTCAAAGTCTTGAATAGAAACCTGACTAGAATCACATCTGGTGATAAATTTGCGCAATTTTCGTTCACATTCTGAACATTTAGGGGGTCTACGTTAGGTTTCACGTTGAAAAATATCGACTGAGGCGATATACAGGTCGATTTTAGGTAGTTTATTGAGAGAAGTATTTCCGTCTCGGGTATCAGAATAAGGACTTTACGTAACAACACCATTACTATTGTTAGATATCGTAACTTCAATTTCCTTGGTGTTGTTTGCTGAAATTAAAAATAAAATATTTAATTTATAATAAAATCATATATAAATTTTAAAAAAACCTTTTGTAATACTTATGGTTAATATAAAAAAATCTATTCTAAACAATGAATTTAGCATTATCTTGCAAAAAAACAACGAGCAAATTGTCATACAGCAAAATCTTACCGTGCACAAAAGCACCACAGTACATCAAAATTTAAAAAAAAACAATCTCTATCGTGACCAAATCTACTGTAAAACCAACCAAATAAAACCGCAAAATATTAAAAAAAAACAAATAGTCACACAAATCTAATCATCTATTTTATTTCACTTTCACATTCATATAACACAACTCACCTGATCAGGCGGAGCTTTGAACAGTATCTTCAACAATACCTCTACTCTTGTTTGTTCCAACAACACATCTCGATACAAAGAGTGTAGAAGTTTCTCGAGCGACTTCACTGCGAGTATCGTGTCGCATTCTATACTTCTCTCACTTAGTAGATTTAGAAGCGTGTCGCTTGCGAGTTCGGACCAACGGTAGTAGCTCTCTGGATGCTCTTGTGAGAGAGAGAGAACGCACGATACTAGTTCTAGTACCTGGTGTAAGAGAGAAAGAGATAGATTTAATTTAATTAAGTTCGAAATAACAATAGCTGCCTTAAAGCTAGAACAATTTATTTCTACATATAATAAAATTCTGAGTCGAATCTGTACCATACATATTTTTTGGAAAATCTTATTGAAATAGTTATTATTATTTTTCAGAAGCCAAATGTATAGTTATGAGAATTTTTGTCTGTCTGTTTTTTTTGACTAGGATGAAATTTGGTATGATGATAAACTAATCGGGGCCAACATATAGGATACTTTTTACTGCAGGAAAAAATCTCATATCTGAGTTCTTTAGTAAACGTTAAAATGTAAGTAGAGACGAATCCGAGCGGAGCGAGGGTGAGTCGCTAGTTATAGAAAAAAATGTTATTAAAAAAATTGAGAAAAATATTATATATAAAAACATGGTATTGCAATAGAAGAATTGATTTTAATACAAAGTTCACTCACTTTCGGCTGATGCATAGTTTTCTGTAACATATAAAACAAAACTTCCCTAGTCGCCTGAGCTTCTTGCTGCTGGGCTCTGCCTAACACAGTACCACCTAGATACATAAAAAGACATATTAATATTCTATATTAAACTTACATTCATACTAAACTTAGGGCGAATTATTTCGATCATCTAATAAAAGTTTTATTCTTTTTCTAAATATAAAACCAAATTTAAGATATAACTGGAAAAAGAACGGATATTTAATTAATAAAAATATTAATTTTCACTTTATTTGTTGTGTACATACATTATTTTTAACATATTCATAACAAAATTACTTGAAACCTTGAATAATTTCAAACTAATATATATATACCTATATATATATATATATATATATATATATATATATATATATATATATATATATATATATATATATATATATATATATATATATATATATATATATATATATATATATATATATACTAGCATAGTAGTTTGCTCGAGTGCGTACGTGAATTCCTTTAGTATTTATAATATACAGCCAGCGCCACCTATTAACAATTTATAATACTTCCAGCAATCTATTTATTACTCCAGGTCAAAATCTATCTATGTACTTAATTTTATTAAAATTCGTCCAGCCTAACGAGTAATGTTTATTACTGTACTGTATGTTTATACACACACGCACAAACACACACACACACACGAACTTTCTCATTCATTATAGTAACGTAAAGTGTAACACGTACCACCCATATTACTGAACACCCTCACCGCGACCGGCTCCAGTCCCGCTATACACTCGTCCTGCGCCCCGGACGCCATCAGACCGTCACACAGCTGTATTAACTGGGAAAAAAGTTAAAAGTAAACAAGAAAAATAATATGAACCAGCACCTTCGATTATTCGAACAATCGATATACATACATATATAGTAAATATATGTTATCTATACTAATATTATAAAGAGGAATGATTTGATTGTTTGTTTGTTTGTACTGAATACGCTCTGAAACTACTGAACCGATTTAGGTGAAATTTCGTAAGAAAATAGTTTCAGACCTTGGGAAGGACACAGGATAGTTTTTATCCCAGAAATCAACCCTTAAGGGAGTGAAAATGCAGATGAAAGTTTGTATTGGGAAGCAAGCTAAGGACGAACCCGAGCGAAGCAAGGGTGAGTCGCTAGTACAAAATAAAGTAATAGAATGTCGACAAAGGATAACTTATCTCTTAAAGAGATTTCTTCCAGAAACCCTTTTTGCTATAAGATCAACAATGATGCAATTAAAATATAATAATCGACTATACATAAATAATATACATACATATAATTCTTCTTTTTGTGTCGGGCATTAAACATAGTCATACTCATCATATATTTTCCCATACAAATGAAATAAAATGCTTACTTTTGGTATTTCAATGATTTGCTTCGTGTGGTGTTTGGAGGACGATAGTTGAACTAGAAATTGTAATATACTATTCACGAGGTCGCAGCAATTCCTAAAAGATAAAATATTAAATTCAATAGATTTGTATATTAATTTTATAATATAATAAGTTTAATTTTGATATATGATGGATAGTTTAGAAGATACATATATACATTATTAAATAATAACCCTTTTGCATCGATCAAAATAGTACTAGATACACAATCAGCGACAGAAAAATGTTCTCACTGAATGAGCGCACACTTCAACATTTGAGCGCCCTTTTAATGTTTTTTTTTTTTTGGAAAACAACTTTAAGCATTCCATTTAAGGTTCCATTTACGTGGTATATTTATTTCAAGTAGAATAATTACCTAAACACAATTGGTGACAGTTTTAAGAGAAGTTTTGCATGGGCTTGTGTATCTAGAACTTTTTTTATCGATGCCCTTTTAGCTTTGTCATAGTCGGGTAAATCCGTCATGCAAATAATACAATTTAAGTGTTAAACTATAACAAAACAGGTCTGGAGTACATAATTATCTCTATCAACACCTCCAAGTAAATTTCTAAAAAATCTATTGTTAACTGTATAATATTACAAAAACTAACTATATAATATTATAAACGCGAAAGTTTGTGAGGATATATGGATGTCTGTTTGTTACTGTATCACGCAAAAACTACGATACAGATTTTGACGAAACTTTTTAGTTATATAATTTACACATAAGAATAACATATAGGCTATATTGATTTTTGGTTCCCGACGTTTCGAATGATTTACGGCAATCATGGTCACGGAAGAGGCTAAGGTTTTAAACGTCTCAAAGGTCATTATATAGTTGTTATAGAAAATGCCTACCCACGAATATTTTATTTAAAACACCAATGATCCAAGAGCCATATCCACTCACGGTATCTCATGCTGCTCGACCAGCTCGAGCTGGCGCATGAGGAAGCCGATGAAGACCTGGTCGCTGTCCAGCATGCAGTAGTTGACGCGCAGCGCCAGCAGCTGGCACAGCAGCCGCAGCACCGTGCACTGCAGCGGGATGTCGTTCTGCATCGTGTAGCTCTGGAACAGGTGGACTTATTGAGTACAGGTTTTTTATTCTCAAATATGTTTTATAATATTAAATAAGCAATTCTTGTTTCTGTTTGTTTGTTCATCCATTTATATATATATATTGATGTTCTCCTGACCGATTCCGGCCACGGCGGCCAATCTCATTGAGACTAGCCAACTGCGCAGGAGATATTATAGTGCACAAGTGTACGGCGCAGACTCAAGTGCACTCTCTATTCCTGTCACTCTCGTACTCTGGTGGGACGACTGCTCGACACGACCAGTGAGAGTTAAGGCGCAGGACCGCTTTACGTGCTCTCCGAGGCACGGGGGTGAAACACCGCCAACTTCCCAACTCCGGGCTGTTACTGAGACTTAATATACAGAAAGACTCAATAACTAAACTTGGCCCGACCCGGGACTCGAACCCAGGACCTCCGGTGTGTAGCCGTACATACTAGCCACTACACCACCGAGGCAGTTTATATATATATATATATATATATATATATATATATATATAATAAAAGTGTAACTGATCGTTGTCTGCACATGGAAGACATTTGAGGAAAACTATTATGGGGGAGTCTTTATTCAAAGCAATCAAAAGTATCCAAAAACAAACTCACCTTTAAAGACTGAATAACGACCGGTTCAAACAGCCTTATATACCTCTCTAACTCCTTTTTATTCGTACTCCATTTCCTATCTGTACGATTCTTGGAGAAGTTCTCCATCATGATGAGCAGATGCCTCTCATCCATCATCCTGGGATTTTTAGTGTCCAACGACAATTTCTGACTGGACGTCGAACTTATACTGCTTTTATCATCATCTGTCACTTTCCCCATATTCACCATCATAATGTCTTGGAAGAAATTGGGTTTTTCGTATATAATTTTTTTATCTGCGATACTTAAAAAGTCCGCGTACTGGTTTATCATGTTTGTGCCGAAAAGGCATTTCAGTAATTGTGTTATGTTATAGACTGTTAAGTCTGGACATAGAGGCATAATGACTTTAAGATAGAATAGTATTTCTTCTGTGACAGCACCAAATTCCCTTTCAGTGGACAATTCTAATTGTATCGCAAGACAATTTAAAGTTGTTTGTAGGAATTCGTGGAAAATACTTGTTTTTGGGTCTAGATTTATCTGAAATAAAAAAAAACTTACAACCACAAAAAATCATTTCTTTTATAACTAGTATATATTATACGTTTTAAACTGTATGCTTTTAGTTTTTTTTGGCACACAGTTTCGACGTAATTTTTCACATATGTATGTATAACTAATACATAAGTTAATATATAATCTATTGTAATTTATTTGAACAAATTTTTCTTTTTTCTAGACGGATGGTTGCGTAAAAATAAAGGCTGGTAAGAACAAACTAAGATCAATACAATTTGCAAAAAATCTTACCTTATGGTTAGAGTATGTGGCTCGTAAATTTTCATACAATTTCATGTAAAACGGTTCATTGAAAAAGTGTCCCGCAAAATTGGCCTTCAAACTAGTTGCCGGTACGGGGGGTCGTTTTCTTAAAGTTTTATCTTCTGATTCCGTTGGGATGCTGTTCTTACGCGGGATTGATTCTAAATAACATAACATTTACTTTACATTCACAGTTAAGAGTTCACAATTATATAACACAAGCGGCTCACCCTCGCTTCGCTCATGTTCGTCCCTAGATAAGTTTTACGTTCTGAATAGATAGATTATATGTTATTTCCATACTATACTACTGTGAAAGTTTGTGAGTATGTATGGAAGTTTGTTACTCTTTCACACCAGAACAGCTAAACGAATCTGGATGAAATTTGGCACAGAGATAGATTATAGTCTGGAATTACACATAGGGTACTTTTATCCCGGTTCGGTATAAAATATACGATTCCCAAGGGATAGATTTGTTTTTGTTTCTCTAGAAGCGAACCCGAGCGAAGCGAACCCGAGCGAAGCGAGGGTGAGCCGCTAGTACACATATACATAAGTTATATAACGTGTTTTCCGTGGAAATTAGATAATCTCACACGTCAAAAGCGTATGTCACTTTCCAGCCCTCCAACTATCTCCACACAAAAAATCACGCCAATCCGTTACTCTGTTTCGACGTGAAAGAAGGACAAACAAAGAAACACACTTTCACATTTATAATTTGAAATTGTATGGATTATCGACTTACATCCAGTTATCTTTGGAGATTACCGACATCAATTAAAGTTATTATGATTTCAGATACTAAACACTTTTTATCACATTAAAAACTAGTCTATACCACTTAGCCGTAACATAGCTTCCTATTAGTAAAATATAAATATAAATTAAATTAACAGTTTTAGAGATTACCCCCTACATTCAATCTTACAAACTTAACCTATTATTTTTTTGAACAAACATAAAATGACATATGTACATACAGCGATTCAAAACTGTTTTCTTAATATATATGTAAATGGAATAAACAAACTCACCCTGGGTCTTCCTTCGTACAGGACTACCCGGCAAAGCAATACCACTCTTATGCAAATGCACATTAGGATTAACTTCCTCTATCAAATGTACTAGTACATTGAGCATCTTCAGAGTCACTTGTAGGAATTTCTCAGCCAAATTGGCAACTTTCTCGTTCTCTAAGTGTTGCCATTTCTCGTTTATGTCTTGTGTGTCGCGCTCGAATATGTCTCTATTTGATGTTTTATGACGCATTATGTTGTGGATTTCAACTAAAATATACATATACAACATAAATTAAAAATACAATATAAAATTATACTTAAACTACTGACTTGCCCTCGCTTCGCTTGGGTTCATCCCTAGGTACGTAGTCAGAAGTACATATAGCACTATTACAGTGTCACAAAAATCATCGCCATATTTCAGAAATTTTACAAAAAAACCTTAACGAGCCTCTCTCTTGTTCATTATCCATCTCTCTACTCGCTCTCTCTCTCTCTCCCTCTCTCTCTTTCTGTCTCTATCTACTCTGTTCGTGTATTTTTACAATATTTTATTTAACAGTATAAACACACGATTCTTCCAATAAGAATGAGATCGTTCTTACTACAGAGTAACAAAATAAATATAATAATACATCATATATCTTATTCTTACAATAATTAACAGATTCTCAATTCAATATAATAACATTATATATATATATATATATATATATTATATTATATTAAAGAACTTAATCAGTAATGAAAAATAACTCATTTTAAGAATTCTATATTTTAGTATAGACAAAGTCATTATTTCCAATACCTGGATAAACCAAACGGCATATATCAAGCAACATGCTCCTAACTGGTACGTTCTCATTGCAATAATCCAATGTATCCAAACAATAACCAAGAATACCCTGCTCTGTGTACGCCTCTGTGTGTTTCCATGGCGACCATATACGGCATATATGTTGCAGAGTTTCTATGAGGCCTTGCTGAAAAAATATTAATGATGGTTTTTTTTAGGGTTAAACTTCTTTTTTTTCTATTATATTATTACATAAAACGGCCTTTGCGGATTTTTTTGCGAACTTATTTTGATTTTTAGTTCCCGACGCTTCTTAATTAATTAAATCCCCAAAAAATCCGAAAAGATAGTTTTATTTAAAATGTCAAATATTCGCGTAAATCTATCAAAGTATTATATTATTAAGTTTTAACTGATTAATTATAATGTGTGTAAGGACATTTGTGGATTACGAACATTGACTTTAAATCTTAAAATGCAAATCCTAAAAGCAAACCTAATATTCAATTGAACTATATTGAAGTAAAAATATTTAAAAAACATAATTAGAAACAATTATATATTTCAATAAAATATTTATAAGTTCAAATTTCAAAACTTATTTTTTTTTTTAAACCTTATTGATTAACTAACCTACATAAAAATAAAAACAAAAAAACACATACTTACCGAATAGCTTTTAGAATTAGACGCCATTAACCGTCCAACTACATCACCAACAATAGCCATGAGGCTATCACTATTTTCCATCATTTCACCACATTTCAACTGCACAGGTATATCACAGTAAAAATATATGTCTCGAACTAACTCCAGAGACAGGGCTTGTGTGTCAAAACTAAATATTTTACTATGTTCTTTAGATATTTGAGCCATCATAGTTATTGGTGTGGATTTGCGAGGTGGATAGATTTTTGGTACAATCCTGAAACAAATATTTTTGAAGTGAAAACTTCTATAGGCAGGTTTGGATGGGGAGTAAATTCATGTAAGTCGTCATCGACATGGTCACGTGACGTGTTAAGGCTAACACTCAGAGTGCCGATAGATGTCAAAACCAGATAAATGTAAACAGTTTAAATGTACAAATTTAAAAACGTTAATGTTGAGACTGGAAAGGGCCCAGAGAGCAGTTTTAAAAGTTATGTTCAATAAGCCAATGTATTTCCCCACGGCGGATTTATACGCTCTTAGTAATGTATTATCCGTAAGGAAATTTTTTGTTTTACAAACTGTTCTTCGAAAACACTCTGAGCTTCCTTATAACCCTAGTATATTATGTACTAAACGCAGATCCCACGCTATATGTCAAATTAATTCTGCAAGAACCGCGGTTGCAAAACGTCATTACCCATATCTAAGCTGTTTACTCTACAATAAAATCAATAAATTATTGAATATATATCCACTCACATCTTATCGTTGCAAATCTGTATGCTTAGCATGGCTTAAATCCATTACGTATGACGAGACTGAAGAACTTTTAACCATTGTTTATTAAAGAATTTTGTATTCACACACACATATACATACACATACACACACACACTCACACATACATCATCATCATCTTATTGTTTTTTAGTTTTTATAAAATAGTTTAAATATTGTACGGAGGCGGGCGTTGATATCTGCAACGCAGTTTATACTTTTGCAGTATCATCGTAGCCATTGTTGTTTACTGTATACTTATAAAAAAAAAAATAATTAAGACCAAACAATTAATTTGAATATCCAAATATAACAACTGTTTGTTCATAGTTTTAAGTTTTCACTTCTGTCGGCAGACCTCATGAATGTTTTATTTTTATTTACCTAATTCCTAGTAATAATAAGATATATGAAAGATGATAAAGTTAGAACTGTCAAACGAAAACAATAACTATACAAATTATTTTAAATAAAACTATCTTTTCGAATTATTTTGATTTTTGGTTCCCGACGTTTCAAATGCTTTACAGCAATCATGGTCACGGGAGAGAGACTAAGGTTGAAGATCTGTCAAAGGCACTATATACTTGTTACAGATAGTGCCTATCCACAATTTTACAAAAATTCAAAAATGGCCCCAAAGTACCTTACAATATTTGTTGATTTAATTCTAAACATTTAAAAAAAGTATTATAGCTTATGACACTGGAGTTATCAAGACGAATCTAACGACGTATGAATCTTAAAAATCGGTTAAGAAAGTTAGAGATTACGAGGGAACATAAGATCGGACAAACATACAAACAAGTCAAATAACAACATAAACAAGTCAACCCTGCTTTGGGCTTCACGGCAGTCGGGTAAATATCTTAAGCACTTACCTTGCAATGGCGTGCGCGGCTGCTGACCGTACTTTCTGATCCTGGTCAGATAGTAAATGCATTAAAGCATCCATTATTAGTTTAGCTCTAGAATAATATTCCGGATGTAGAGTGAACAGTCTGAAAATAGAGATTTAGAGTATAGTGGAGATAGTAGCAGGAAGAGTGACATAGGCTACTTTATACTGCGAGAGATTATTTCATTCCTACGGGAAAACACGTTATAATACAAGCCACAAACTTTCATCCCCTATTTTACCCCCTTATAGGGTGAATTTCGAAAAAATGCTAAAACACGTATTTGTTTAATTTTATTGAAGAGCATTAATACCAAGTTTCAAGTAATTCAAAAATATTTTTTTGGATTGTATTATAAAGTGTTCTCCCGTGGGAAATAGGTAAACTTCCGCGGTAAAAAGTAGCCTATGTCGCTCTCCAGTCCTTCAACTATATCCACACAAAAATCACGCCAATCCGCCAAGCCGTTTCGACCCGAAAGAAAGACAAACAAACAAACACACTTTCACATTTATAATATTAGTATGGATATAGTCTATCTATTCCATACTAACCGTTACAACCTAACTACGGACGCACCCGAGCAAAACGAAATATTGTATTATTACAGGTTCACCGATACTAAGGATTAACCATTTATATACATATAAATAGCTATTTCGTTCGGGTGCGTCCATAGGTACGTTTTAAATAGAAAAAATAGTTATTGCAAGTGTACCTGTAGGCCTTTTTAACACCTATAATATTTAAGTACATTGTTTTGATATATCTCTTAAGAGGTTTAGCTAGCGTTACACATATAAATTTCTAAGAAGCCACGACAGAACCAGTTATTGTGTTTCCCGTGGGAAAACAAAATGTAGTTTAAATCGGTTCATTACTTTTTACGTAAAATGTTTAGGAGTATCTTCTCTCCCACATTTCCACACAACACTCACCTCTGATAAGGCATAGATTCGTATAACTTAGCTAGATTGACTCTACACAACCAGTAAGTGTTATATTGCACACTGATGAGAGAATTGAGAACTTCGCTGATGATGGTCCAGTGGAGGCTGGCGCAGAGAGATCTTGCTATCCCACTCAATGAGGATAGTGTGTGATTCACTGTTGAATGGATGTGGTCTGATAGTCCCTAAACGAATAATATTTAATATACATCAATTCTACACGATACAAATCAAGAAATCCTGTACTACATCTCTCTCAAACTATCAATTAACTTAATTTTTGAATATTAATTCCAATAAACATTAAGAGGGCTCCAAAAAAAAATATGACAAAAAACTCACTTTCAATATAATATCCATCAACTTTTCAACAGTGATACAATCGCTAACTTCCTTCGGTAACAAGCTATAGTTCCTCCATCTATTATAATCGCCATGAGCCATATCCAGAGCAGCCACTAAATAATTCCCCACACAAACTCTAACCAAACCACGTATTTGCGGATCATTGTGGCATTCGAACAACAAAAAAACTTCCGACATATGCTGAAACTCGAATTCGGAATCGATATTATTATCAGCATTATTATCGATAGCTACATCATTATCGACTTCCTCCATACGTTTCAACTCGCGCTTCTTCTCGACATCGATTTCCATGTTTGTCGATTCGCCGAAATGATCGAACTTCATGTCTAAATCGATACTAGACGATAATATATCGCCGCTACTCGACATCGGATAACCAGTCGATATGTGATCGATACTGCCTGTCATATTCGAGTTGGATGTAAAATTGCTATTTGTCATATTCGGGTTAGTGCTGTCCGCACTAAAACCGCTTCCAACTAAATCTTTGCCGATTTTACTGTCCAATATAGCGCTTTGGACGTCTTTAGAGCTTTTTTGTTCACTTTCCATGGATTTTTCTAGTGATTTACTATCTTTTTTGTATTGTTGGGATTGGCTGTCCGTACTACGGTTTAGAAGTTCTTGACTTAGGGATTCTGTTATGGAGTCTTGGTAACAAACGTTGCGCTCTAATATGAATTCGTTGACGTGTTCTGGGTTAGAGTCTGTACCTTCTGATGTACCTAGTAATGAAAATAAATATTATATAAAACATATTTCATTGTCTTATGAGATATATGTATTTACTATTTATGTTAAATAGGATATGTTTTTTTTTATTTAACACAACTCACTTTGGCTACGCTTCGGGTTCGTACTTAGACAAAAGCAAATCTATCCCACGGGAAACGTACATTTTACCGGATAATATACAACCTTGCTCAATAAACGGGCTATCTAATGCAAAAAGAATTGTTCAAATCGGATTAGTAGTTCCTAAGATTAGCGCTTTCAAATAAACTCTGCCTCTTTATAATATTAGTATAGATTTACAGCCTAGACTATAAACGTTTAACATAATGTAGCATTACAAAAAACACTGAGGTTTGACTTGAATACTATTACATACAAGTTTGCGTTAGTGTTAAATTTTAAATATAAGCAAAAGTCAAAAGCAAAGTGTATTAAAAGTACATCAATTTGTAAAAAAAAACTTAATCCTACAGCAACAAAAGAAAGTAATATTTACCATATATTGGAAGTACCATCTCTTAACTTTAAAATTTAAAATTGTGTATAGAACTATCTGATTAGCTTTTTTTTATTCAATACAATTATAGCTTTACGGATTTCAGGCCAGTTACAGTGTCTATTATTTTAATTTTCAACTAACTATTAAACTAGTTAATGCAAGTCGCTACAATGCATTGTTAATCCCCCCACGACCGCGGACACGCCGGCGTGTCAATTAACAATAGATTTCTTAGAATTTTAATTAATTTCTTAGAAATTTACCTGGAGGTGTTAATTTAAAAAAAAATATTAAATATTCTTAAATGACAATATTTGTGTATACAATCATATTTACTATTCAGAAAATCCAATAAAAAATACATCAAAATGATATTATATACCTGATCAGTTAATAAATAATTTATACAGCAAAACACTTACCTGAACAGTTAATATATTTCAAATCAGCATCTTTATCTAAGTAAAATGTAATAAGCTGTGGATAAATCTGCAGGATAACTGATAGACATGATAGTGCCGACGATTTTACTGACACTCGAACTGACCTAAAAAAGAATTATATAATTCAATTTTCTAGTTAATGGCTTCAAAGCGTGACAGTTGAGCACAGATTACTTCGCCAATGTCACGTAGAATGAAGAAAAAAATGAATTATTAACACAATATTACAATAGATTAAACTATAAAATGAAAGTTAAAAAAATTCAAATAATTAAAATACCACCCTCATTAATAATTATAAGAAATGATATAAAAAAAAAATATCAGCTTTAAAAAGGGTTGCCTGCATACTAATCTGTATTAACATTTTTTTTAGTGGTAGCCCAGTGGTAATTAGCTCGCTTGGGGAACCGAGTGAAGCGGGTTCAAAACGCGGGTCTCGCACTTCTGACATTTTCATGTGCGAATCATTTCCATCATAATTACTTACCACTTGTCTTACGGTGAAGGAAAACATCGTGAGAAAACCTGCATGTTTGAGATAACCTAGCAAGTTTTCGAGACCTAAGCAGTAGGTACGCCCCGCACTTGACTAGCGTAGTGGACTATGGCCTGATCCCCCTTGCATTGAAGTTAGCCCACACCCAGCAGTGAGACGTTAAAAGGGCTCAATTTTTATTATAAAAATCATTACCTATCAGATATCACTCCTCCTTTATTGCCCGTAAGAAGAAACTTAGATATCAGCAATCGACCGCAGTATTTCAACCTCACATCCTCGTCTGTCAAAGATCCGATATTAACCTACAAAAATGTGT
Organism: Brenthis ino; assembly: GCA_921882275.1. Taxonomy (NCBI): domain Eukaryota; kingdom Metazoa; phylum Arthropoda; class Insecta; order Lepidoptera; family Nymphalidae; genus Brenthis; species Brenthis ino. The sequence continues at coordinate 14,773,422 of OV170222.1, forward strand.
ATGACACAAACTTTAATCTATCTTTCACTTTCATTGGCAACAAAAAAGGTATTATTATATGAACTAAAAAATAATATTAAAAAAAAATTTTAAGCGACTTATCAACTTAATAATCTATATTATACTACTATTTTAGCCTAAACAATTATACACACGGAGTCCGCCTAAACGCCAAGATAAATGTCAAAGTCAAAAATAGTAGCGTGATTTGCTGTTTATGCTACTACTCTTGATTTTGCCATACAGATGTACGACTTTCGTTGAAGAATATATATATATATATATATATATATATATATATATATATATATATATATATATATATATATATATATATCCATTGCTTCATGTTTAGTTCTATAATGCCCTGCCTATATGAAATTCCTTAGTCTGAGATTATTATATAAAGCAGTATTTAACAAAGTATATATAAGCAACACGAGCAAAACCGCGGGAAAAAGCTAAAGATATATTTTGCTATGATATGTAAAGCATACCTTAAACCCTCCATCACGACTGACCACCACATCATCATCGCCATCATCCTCATAGTCCTGCAGCTTCTCCGTCAGCTCCCTGGACAGCTGCTCCGTATCCGTCAGCTGTATGTCCGGCTCGCTTTGTGGCGAGTCTGGGGTCTGTTTGAGGAGAGTAAAGGTTTTACACACAATGTATAACACATGCACGCAGCGCACACACACGCGCACACACACGCATTCACACCTACATGTGGGATGGAAATAATAGGCTAGATTCACTAATAAGAAATTTAATTTAATTTTTTTACGCTGAACCGATTACACATTTCGAACATATCCGCCATATTCTCTAGACGCCATCCGCACCCAAAAAACAACCAATCACAATCTTTTTTGCTACACGCTCCATTTTACGCTAAAATTTAAATCTTATATACATTCGCACGGGCGCACACAAATATACACACACCCACACTCATTCGCATACTCGCTCAAAACTTGCACGCACTCATACTCACACTTACACACACTCTCACACACACACTCACACTTACACATATACACTCACGCCCACACTCGCACTTACTAATAAAAACCATTAAACAGATATAGACGAATAAAACCTATACCTGTATAGCCAGCTCATCAGTACTACCACTAAGCGAGTTCAGCTGCAACAAGCTGCCCAACTGTAAGGCACCAGTGAAGCATATCTCCGTATCCTTTGAGTCCAACTGCACACTCGCTATTGTACGAGCTGATATTGCACTGGAGTAACCTGTAATTAATGTCTCTTTTTAGGGTTCTGTATCCGAAGGGTTTCAATGGAAACCAATTACTAAACCTCCACTGTCAATGGGCTATATCTTGTGATTGTGAACAGTAATAGGTAGAATTGAAATTATCATAGTGTATATTTTTACTGCCGCTATAAGAAAAAATAATAAAAAACTAAAATGGCTAATTTCAAAATGACCCCTATGCAAATATAAAAAAATTGATTAGTACATAGTGTCATATCTAATGGTACGAAAACCTTGTTGTACGAGTGCGACTCGCACTTGACAGTTTTTTTCAAGACTTTTTTATTACTAGGTTTTTGTGCTATGGTCTACACTATTTGGAGTTTTCACACATAGAGACTTGGAGAATAAAAAAAGAAACAGTGTGGAATTATTATGCATTAAGTAGTTAGCCCTTTTTAACACTAGGTTCTCTGTGCCAACATGGCATACACAAAGGAGGCATAGAAAGAAATGGAATTAGAATTTGACAATGAACACTGCACTACAATATATCTTGTGTAATTGTTGGATTCTGGTCGATTTTATTCCAGTAGAAAACCGTTCGATATTGGTAACAGACGTATAAAGCAAATTATCATATTTATTAAATATAATTTATAATGAACATGTACCATATTAGAATTTGTACCTGTAATGTTTGACGACACTTTTGGCTCAGTTTGTAGGGGTTATTATACTTGCTGTGTCGCGGGTCGAGTCCCGATGGAAGCATTCATTTGTGTGATGGGCCCAAATGTTTGTACTCAAATCATGGGTCAATCAAATTTATTATATATTTATAATATGTATGTACTTTAAAAGTTATATATTATGTGTAAGAGTATCAACTATCTGGTATCCATAACACAACCCTCATAGCTTAGCATGGAACTAGATGGCGCTCTGTGTTAATGTCCCAAAAAAAACCTACCTGTACATAACTAAATAAATGAATGGATGAATGAACATATAAATGAATAAAAGAACTAATGAACGAATGAACGAACGAATGAACAAACAAGCTCACTCATATTCCGCCTGTGTGCGCGTCTCTCAAGCACCAGACGCGCAGGGCGGCGCGCCAGCAGCGCCGCGCGCCACGCGCCGCGCGCGCCGCCCAGCACCACGCACAAGCACTCGAGCACGGCGTTCTGTGCGTTGTGCTCTGTGCTGTGCTCCGTGTAGTGGATGCACAGTTGGTATAACTGGAATTGGGTTGACACTTGTCAATTGATATACTGTTCATCGTTTTGTTAATACTAGTCAATGAGATCTACCGCGCTTGAATTAGGCCGCTAGTGGCGTTACTGGTGAGGTCTCTAGAAATGTCAAATGACACTAAATTTTTACTGTTTGTGAGCTTTTCAACGCGGAATTTAACCAATTATTCGTCCCCCGTGAACGTGATTGCTGTAAAGAATTGGAATCTTCGCAAACCAAAATTCAAAATGAATCCACGATTAAATCCGAAAAGATAAGTTTCATTTAAAATGTCAAATACTCGCGTAAATCTAAGAAAGTGTTATGGTATATACCTTTTATGATTTTAAATGGAACTATCTTTTAGGGTTTTGTCGTGATTTTGTAAATATGATCTAAAACTCCGGTTAAATTAATATTTAAAATATCAAATATTCATATATATCTACAAAGGTATTTTTACACAAGCCATGTTAAAGTTCCTTTTGTAAGTAATATAAAATTTATTATATGTTACCACATTATTATATGTTTTTTTTGTAGAGCTCACCTCCAAATAATCCTGTATACCAAAAACATCGTTCTCTTTAAACTTCGTAATATCGTTTATCTGGAATATGGCTTTGATGACGCAAAACCATCCTATCACCACTGTATCATCCACTGTCAACGGCCATAACTTTTCTGCAAAATAAAAATATTGGGTTTTCATTATTATTATTTTTTAAGTCTATTTGCATTTCACTCAATTAAAATGAATTTGAAAAAAAAATTGATCTAGAATCCATATGACCTACGTGACCACAAGTGAGACCTAATCACAGTATTTATAAAATAGTTGTAGCAACTTAGTGCGCAATATTAAATAAGAACAATATATTAAAATTGCAATAATATAACATACTACAGATCGAATTATTTTTCATTTAAGTTCAAGGTAAGAAACTCACCATACACTTTACCCAATATATTAGTCAGCAAAGGTTCCCGGTGGGAACATAAATGTGCAACACAATTAGATATTCCACGACGAACCGCTGGCTCAATACTTTCCACATGCAATAGCAGTGCCTTAGATAGATCTAAAATGAAAATTAATGCAAAATATATTTAACACTAGTGACTTATCCTAGCTTCGCTCGTGTGCATCCCTTAGGTAAGTCTTATATATAGATAGCAAGCATTGGCCGCAGCTCCGCCCGCGTTCAGATGACCAAAAACCAAATTCTTAGGTTTTACAGATTAGTATACTCTTACATAGCAGTTTTTGTATTTTTTCTCAGAAATGAGATAATTTCCCGCCGTAAAAAGTATTCTATATGTTCACCCGAATAACCAGCTACGACCATACCAAATTTCATCAAAATCCCTCCAGTGGTTTTTCTGTGATGCGGTAACAGACAGATAAAAATTCTAAAAACTATAGATTCGGCCTCTATATCGATAATAATGTTTATTTCAAAAGATTTTCCATAAAATGATATTATATGTATAGAAAATAGTTATTTTGAATGTACCAATAGACAAATGCTATTGTTATCTTTAGGCTTTTGTAAGACCTACAATTTTCATTTTTTTGTTGTCTCTCTATCTTAAGTCGTTTAGTATAAAAAAGTTACAAATTATATACATACAACTTCCACATAAATAGTGAAAACGGTATCAGAATCCATTACATTCAAAAGAAGTAAGCACGGAGAAACAGACAGAGACCACGACTTTGTTTAATACTATGTATAGATATATGTTATTGTGTCAGTGCGATAAATTAATTTAACCTAATAACTTATTTTTTTTATAAAACAGTTCGTTCCAAATCACCTAATTAAACTAAATTCAATAAAATTTACACAAATTAAGCAAACAAACATGAAATATTCTCAATATTTACCAGAAATTTCTTCATCCGTAGTATATTCAGCTAGTGCGGTCAATATCCTGGGCAGGTTATTCTCTAACGCCTCAACTATTAACTGTATTTCATTTGTCTGACGCACTATTTGACTTAGTTTTGGAAATAATGTTTGAGCTTGGGATCGAATTTTACCCATGCCTGGGCGAAGCCAGCAATCACCAAGACATATACGGGAGAGAGCTGCTCTGATCCACCTAAACACAATTTCAAATATAAATTCTAAGCAATATAAAAGGTAATATAAAAAGGTTATCCAAATATTGAATAGCTTTGTCACTAAGACAACATGTGTAAATTTAGGTAATTCAATAATGGCATGACCAGTATTTAAACCTGGGACCACTAGAGTCCTAGACTAAATAAGCAAAGCCATCCAGATAAAGATATAACAAAAGATTACAACAATTAAGAACAATATTTAAGAAAAAATAACAACTTACCTTGCATTTTTGCTAGGGTCTATTTGATTTTGCAATACAATATTAGTTTTATATGAATGAAAGGCAAACCCACCAGCTACAGCTCTATTTAATGCCTCATCACCTAGTAAACGCACTTCTGCCTGTAAAATAAAATCTAAATGTACTGAGCTACATACATACATTTTTAATTTAAAAAACATGTACTTCAAGCAATAATGTTTTAAGTTCATATAAATATAAAAAAGGAAACTTCTGTTAATTACTGAGACAATTAATATTAGATAAACAACAACAAATGTTTTCATAAGTTAAAACTATAAATATGTACCATTATCACTTCTTATTAAACACATTCTAAGAAATACTAATTATTAAAATCTAACAAGTAGTAAGATTTTTATTTATATAAAATTGTTATTTATCATACAAAGAAACTTACACTCTCATTACTAGCCAAAGTTAACAAAGTAGGTATAGCTGAATTTAATAAATTAGCATAATGACGGGCGCAGTTTTGCCGACTGCCTAATGCTCCAAGGCATCTTCCTAATGTACCTGCAGCTGCTTGTAACTCATGGCCTCTAAAAATTGTAATAACATTTAATTATATCATGTACCATACATATTTTCAAGTTAGATACTAAAATAGAAAAGAAGTTTGAAGTACATAGTTTAATTTTAAAAAATTGTAAACATTGACAGCAAAAATACTGTAAAAGTACTGTCTGTTACTTTAAGGACAGTAACACTTTTCTTTGCATATATATGGATATAATAATTATTATTTAAGGAAAATATGAAATTTAAATACAGGTAAGAAAAAAATAAGTCGATTTATGTACTTAGATCTGAATTTATTAACAACGCCGCATACTAAACACTTACTTGGCAATCCCTTCACTATTTCGTAAATACTCCAATGCCTTCTCCGCCTTCTCTAATACGTTCATGGCTATTTAATTATCAGCCAAAATATAAAATAAGTAACTTAAACATAATTGAGATATTCGTAGTTGGAAAATTAGAATTTCCGTAGTGGAAAAACGCAACAAAACAAATGGGAAAATCAATCACTTTTGTTGACGTTCATCTGTGATGCCTGCTTCTAAAATTAATACTTATAATGTTTCCATCCTCCTATGTTTAAGAAAAACAAAAGTTAATATATGGTCGCCGCGCCTGCAAAAACCGACAAACATTTATTTTGCGTAAATGAGTTTTTTACATAATTTAATAGTACTCAGTAAGCCAAATATTCCAAAATAACCAATTTTGTGATATGTCTACATGATCCAAAAATAGCAAAATGCCCTATGTATTTTTGTTACAAAAATGGATGTATAAAAAAGATATGTGCTTATAATAGCACATAGAGTATTTTGTAATATGCTGAAAGTTACACTTTTCGCGCCTTTAGCAGCACATAGCTGGTTTTTCATTAGACACAATACCATGTGTTTGACGATATAAGTTTATAATTCATTTTTGTTAATTCGAACTTAATTAGTACTACAGTAAAGCATCATATCAAAAACATAACATTTAAAAAAATGCAAATTTAGCAGTTCTTCTACCGCAAAAAGTTGTAAGATCTATTGTAAAACGTCGGTTAATTTATTAGTAGTATATGGAAGTATCTATCCAACAACTTTGTCATAAATTGTTACCTAATTAGTTAAATAAAAACATTTTATAGAGACCGTATTAATATTACACATCTTATTTTTTTTAATAAATAGAATAACTTAACCATTTCAACTCAATTTAGCCTTAATGCTTGCCTTCGCCACGCTGCGTCGAATCATAAGTACAATATAGATATATTATTAAAAGAGACATCATCTGTGACTTACTGTACAATATATCTATTATTTACCTACCTATCCGTTTAGGTAGTGACGAAAAATTTAAGTATGTACTGCAAAAGTAACATTGTAATCGCATATTTATTTATATAGGATTACAAAGTTATTTATGCAGTTTGTTGCATATCTAGAAAAAGGGGCTGAAATTGTGGGAAATTGTACGTTATCCCGCTATGTGTTAGAATAATATATAGCTGTATTTGCGGCGCAAAAAAAAGTAGCTATGTATTATTTTAAAGTCAAAAAAAATTATTTTGTAAAAACAAGAATTAAATTTTGGTTTTAAGGAAGGGATATGTTGTAAGACTAGCGTAAGGAATTTTGTACATACTCAATCTTTTCCTACATACGTTGGCAGAAGTTAAAATTAGTTTTTTTGTTTCTACTGAAAAGTTGATTTTATTTGTTTGTCGGTTTTTGCAGGCACAGCGACGATATAAATATTATAATATTAAACAAAACATATTTTTGTCAATCCGTTAATTCAATAAAAACGATAGAGTAAGTGTTACTTGATAGAACACAACTATTTAAAGAGTCGTGATTAAGGATAATAAGCGCTAGAACTAGTGAGTAGTGCATTAAGCTCTTGTTTTTATATGTTAAAAATTATTATTATTGGTCAATCGCACTAAATATCGTCCTCGCCGTCGCGTCGTCCGTAATTGTCGTAATGATAGATTCTAATTTTTATTTGTCTTCCATGATTTAAATAATGACACGGTTTATCAAATAAATATGTTACCTGTGCTTTTAATTGACTTGTTAATTGACATTTGAGTTTTGACCAATGATTATTCGATTGATAACAAACGTCAGATATCACTCGCAAATCGCAATATTGCACACTTTCGCTATCAAGTTAAATAATAAATAATGTCTAATGAAAAAGCCGACCAAGTGGATATAATGTATGGTCTGAAGTCAGTTTTGTCAAAAATAGAGGCTGCGGTGGCTAGGAGAAGCAAAGTTAGTATTTAAAGTCAAATGTTTTGTAGGTATTAAAAGCAAATAAAAGTCATTCGTAATTACAGCATTTAAAATATTTATTTTTTCTTTAAAACTTACAATCTTGCTTAAGTTAAAGAGAAATTCATATCATAATTTATATATTATGATAATATGTTTCAATATTGTCATTTAATGAAATCTATTCACATGTATTAGTGTAGTGTAAGACATAAATAAAATGATTTTCAGGATCTTCCTCAAATTGCTCCAAAATTAGTGGCTGTGTCGAAAATTAAACCAGTTCCTCTTATCATAGAAGCTTATGAAGCAGGACAGCGAGATTTTGGTGAAAACTATGTTAATGAACTTGCTGAGAAAGCAAGTAATCCTAATATTCTAGAAAAGTGTAAAGAAATAAAGTGGCATTTTATAGGCCATTGCCAAACAAATAAAATAAATAAATTATTGGGATCACCAGGCTTGTATATAGTAGAAACAGTTGATTCCCAGAAATTGGCTGACAATTTGAATAAACAATGGCTCAAATTCAGGAAAGAAGAAGAAAGATTAAATATTATGGTCCAAGTTAACACTAGTGCAGAAGAAGGTAGTATAATATTTAATAGTAAATTCTTTGTGAAGTTTATGTTGCATACTATTTATTATGCAACTTACACTCATATGAAACTGACAAACTGACATTACATAAACCATTTCTTTTAATACACTTTACATTATATAAAATTGAAATTTTGAACTAGTTCAATAAAATTATGTAATATTATACACAGTAGTTGTTATCAAATATTAACATTTTCAGCTAAAAATGGTATTGAACCTGAAAATACAACAAATCTAGTTGAACATGTCATAAAGAATTGTTCAAATTTAAATTTCAAAGGTCTTATGACTATTGGTCAATATGATTATGATACATCTTTGGGCCCAAACCCAGATTTTATAACCCTTGCCAAATGCAGACAGGAAGTCTGTGAAAAGTTAAAATTGGATATTAATGAAGTGGAGTTGTCTATGGGGATGTCAACAGATTTTGAACATGCTGTATGTATTACTTTATTTAATTTAATAATATTTTAAAATCACATCTTTGTATTGAATTTTTATTGTATGCTTAGCTCTCCAATCATTCATTATATTTTCATTTCTCTCATATAATTATTCATTCATTCTGCAATCATTTTTATACCAAAAAATATATAATTAACTATAAAATTACATTATAGAAATAACATATTATATTAAATTTGAAATTTCTTTCAGATTGAACTAGGAGCTACAACTGTCCGTGTTGGTTCTAGTATATTTGGTGCTAGGCCACCAAAGAATAAGTAATTATTATAAACTTCTGATACCTACTATTTGATATTTATATAGGGCTTCCAATATAATATATTAAGATGTCTTTAAATTTTCATGATTTTAGTGATTATTATTTTTATTATATTAAATCAAATATAGTGATGCGCTTAAGTATGTATTAAAAAATATATATAAATAAGACTATTATTATCAGAGCCTCATTTAGGTAACCTGAATTTTTTTTGTGTTAAATCAATAAGGCTATTTTATGGAAAACCGGCCCTGATTTATTGTAATAATTCGTTGATTTTATTTCTCATTAAAATATAACGTTAAAGTTCAAAAAATGGCGTAAGTGTTTTTTTTATTTTCCTTTTTAATTATTTTGTTTCCTTTACAAATCTACCGATAAAAACTTCTTATTTTATGCAATGCAATCTTAAATAAAATAAAATTTTATGCAATCTTAAACGAAAGTACTATAATTTTTGAAGTACATAACAGCTAGTTAAAGACTTAAAAACATAGTTAAACTACAAAAAAATCATTGTGAGGTATTTTGTAAACCATAAAAAATAAAAACATTATAAATTACATTACCTAAAGATAGCAATATACTCTATGCTAAAGATTTACTAAATGTTGTAAATTTAATTTAATCTGTTGTCTTTATTTTTAAGTGGGGATGTCATTAGAAGGTGTTGTCAGTGTCAAGTTGGCAGCTGTTGACTTGTGTGTCATTTGTATTCTGTGATCGTGTGCGCCACGAAAGTTATATTTTGTATTGTTAAATGTAAACGTAAGGTGTTTAATACTTCTGTGAAACTAAGTTAAAAGTATTTTGAAGAAATTATATGTAGTTACGATAGGAAAATTAGTCCTTTATCTATTAAGTTACGAGTGAGTTAGTTTTGTGGTTGAAAATTAAAAGCTTATATCCTGGTTTGAAAACAAGGCCGTGAAACATTGGAGCTTAATTAACAGGTAAGCGAAAAGGATATCCACTTTCATTTAATATACATTTTATCATTTTTTACTGTATTCCTATATATTTACCAAATATTATTATAGTTTGAAAACTTAAAAACTTTGATTTCCTTTAAACTTTTAGGTATTTAAGTATATAGCCTCCTTTTACGGCTGATAATCATTACAATGAAAATGCCTAAATAATAATTATAAAGTATTAAAATTAAATTCCTAAATTCTTAATTTCTTTCTAACATTTGACTAACCATTAACATTAAAAAAAGACTGGAAATGTTTGATTTATATGATTAATTTAGGGAAATACCAATTATTATGTGTTCATTAATTTTATTATAATCATTTTTATTATAATATTGTCTGTAATTGTGAAATGTTCTATTCGAAAAACTTCTTGAACAAATACAATGTCTTCATTGCTCCATCATTTTTGCTTCTCACAACATACTTCAGTAGCAATTAAGATGATAACAGTCATAAAGTTTGCTTCATACATGAGAAAAAATAAAAATATTGTGGAGGAGATGTTTCTTTATTAATTTTTCTTCGTTAAAAAAAAACATTTTGATGTGAAATTTAAAAAAAAATTACAAAGTGCTGTAAAAAAATAAAAACAAATGCCAAAAAAGGCAATCACATAATTAAAATTATACATAAAAATACTAGTAGTAGACCAAATATAATTATCTAAAATTTAACATTTACGATATTAAATACAATACAATACATATATGCATGAAATTGTTTTTGTTTTTATGTTTGACTGATTATTTATTAGTAAGCTGATGCTGAGATGTAGATACACAATTGTTTTGCATAAACATACAATGATGCAATTATTCAAAATAAACTGCATGATAATTAAGATATCATTGTTAATTATTTCTAATTAAATACCAAGTAAGTCGATAGCATTAGATTCAGCTTATTTTATATTAAACCCTAGCTAAGGAATTTAAGCCCTGAAGTCCTTGAGACATTATCTTTTAATTTAAGCTAAAAGAAAATTATCCTGGTTTGATTAAAATGATAAAAAAAAAACGGTAGAAAATGAAAAATAAATATTATCATTGTCAACTAGCTTTTTAAGACACAAAAATTATAATCACACAAACTGCAATCAATAACATCTTTTGATGCTTTTGATCTAAAGCATAATAATCTATCTATCTATACTTATTATAAAAATAAGTCCCCCGGCCGCGTCTTTCTGTCCTCCTGTCTGTCCTCCTGTCTGTCTGTACGCGATAAACTCGAAAACTACTGAACGGATTTTTATACGGTTTTCAACAATAGAAAGAGTAATTCTTGAGGAAGGTTTAGGTATATAATTTATTATGCTTTTATGTAAATTAGCTGAAATACGGCGACAAATGTTGAAGAGGTCGCAAAAAATCTCGCCAAATGGGAACTTTCCACGCGAACGCCGCGTAAACTAGCAAAGATACAGTTAAGTAATGTACTAGAGAATTCAAAATCTATAAAAATGCTACAAAAAAGTCCGCGATAGCATATCTCTATCTCTTACGGTTGACTTACAATAACCACTTTTATGTTAACATTTTTAATTAAAAACATTACGTTATTTTCAAAGTTATTTTCTTTAGTTCGGTATTAATCCTTATCCAAATGAATATTTTAGTTAGCTTAGTCATTTAATGCAGATTAAAATTGCTCTTTACACTAAATCAATCAGATGAATAGTTTTTGAGATATCGTTGTTAGAAGTAATTAGTAGCGAAACATTTTTAATGCTTGGCGAGCATTGAGATGCCTACGGCGAGTCCATCCCCTCTGCCCCGCATCGCTCGACCGCCTGCTCAAGCTATATAAACCGGGCGATGTAGCGCGCGATCCTAGGATACTTTTTACCGCGGGAAAATATCTTATTTCTGAGGAAAAATACAAAAACTGCAATGTAAGAGTATACTAATATGTAACACCTAAGAATTTAGTTTTTGGTCATCTGAACGCGGGCGGAGCCGCGGGCAATGCTAGTATAATAATAATATAATATCATATCATAAATCATAATAAGTACTTTACTATATCAATTTATAAAGAAATACAAATGTATGAAAACCATGTTATTGTTTTTTAGCCTTGTGGAACTCAACTCAGTGTTTTAGGGAAGGAAAGCGAAAAAAGTTATGAGGATAGACGTGTAACTTATGGTCAATCTGTTTGCCGTAACATGTCACCCATTGCGAATGTCGTTTTGCAGTATATTGAGACCCATATTGTCTAATAAAATAAGAGCTATTGCGTATTCAACTCGTACTTGTCCAGTTTAATTTTTTTTTGTTTTTATCGCTTTTATTTAAAGTTAACTCAAACTTTTTACATTTTTTAGTAGATTAGGTCGATGTTTTTAACGAATAACGAATTTTCTACAATAAAAACCGGATGTCTTTTACGGTTCAGAAGATACGGCCCTTTCAATTCGAGGTAGAACAGATGGACAAACATACGGCGTAGACTTTGTAATAGGGTCTCAAAGCGTTCCGTTAATTATGGAACAACTAAGAAATTATTATTATATACATATACGAGTATTTTAAACTCATATCTTTATATTGTTTACGATTCGGTGGTTTTTATATTCGTAAATATGAACGATTTGTATTGTTTTTGCAAATGCAAATAGCTATAATAATATTTAACATTCATACCTGATTTTTAATCTAAGAGATTTTATTGACATTTCCATATACTTATAAGTATATGTATATTATTTTGTGTATGTTACACGATATCTTCGCAAATAATTGAGAATTGATTTTTATGGTTTTTTTTATTGAATATGTTATATTTCAAGAGTGCTCATATTAAACGCGAATTATAATTTCTTTACTAAGGATAGAATAATTACTTCCGTATGATATTTTGAAGTTAATTATATGTATACTAGCATTGCCCGCGGCTCTGCCCGCGTTCAGAAGACCAAAAACCAAATTCTTAGGTTTTACTTATTACATATTACTCTTACATTGTAGTTTTTGTATTATTTCTTCTCAGAAATGAGACATTTTCACACATTTTTACATAAAAAGTATCTATATGTTGATCCGGATAATCAGCTACTACCATACAAAATTTCATCAAAATCCCTCCAGTGGTTTTTCTGTGATGCGGTAACAGATAGACAGACAGACAGACAAAAATTCTAAAACTATAGATTCGGCCTCTGTATCGATAATAATGTTTATTTCAATAAGATTTTCCAAAAAATATTTAATTCAGCTTAGTTACAATTTTATTATGTGTATGGATATATCTTTCCAGTGAAAAATTATTTTGGTTTAATTAAAATTTTACCATGAACGCTTGTCCAGTCATCTCCAAATCCTTTTTGTTATTGGTCGTACCATTAGTGAATTATAATCGAGTCACGGCTAGAGTGTTAGAAAGTGAACAGTGAAATTGTTAGAATGAATAATATGAAACACGTAAACATCTCACTTTAATTGCTCGATTGTACTCATTACTATGGGAGTATGATGTTTTCCCATCAAGAAAAAGTATGTATGGCGTGTTAATTGTAAGAACGTTTAGTTATAGAGTAGGTACTACTATAGTTTTCAAATGATAGCTTTTTTGAGAGGATAAATAGTTGTAGCAAGCTTTGCTTTTTTTTCCACTACACCATTTTATAACGCTTAAAAAGGGGAGTTTCTCTTAAGTGTTGTTTTTTTGTCTATGATAAAAATATTTGTCAGGCATAGGTATTGCGCCAGGAGCGGGGTGCAAGAAGGTGCACTTGCATCTCCCTGCCCGGAGAGAAAATATATAGAAAAAGCTATAGAAATAAAATTATATGACTAAAATACCTGTTTAGATTTAAATATCTTCAATAAAAGACGATAAATAAGCTATGAATTAAATTTATAAAGTTAATCATTTAAAGATTAGTTAGTAGTTTAATGTGAAGAAGCAGATGCACCTCCCTGGAAATGATTCTGCCGCCGCCCATGCGCATAGGTATCTTGAAAATATATATAACTAGAGACTCACCCTCGCTTCGCTCGGGTTTGTCCTTAGGTTGTTTCTCCATATGAAATTCGATCAGTATAGATTATTATTCGCCATAAAAAATTTCATCAAAATTTTGACCCTCTTAAGGGATGATTTCCAGGATAAAAAGTATCCTATGTCCTTTCCAGGGTCTCAAACTATCTTCTTACTAAATTTAATCTAAATCGGTTCAGTTAATCCAGAGATTACCCCCTAGAACGTCACAAACTCACAATTCTCAAACTTTACCTCTTTATAAAATTAGTATAGATTCATATAAATTTCTAGTCAAAATTCAAATATTACGTAAGATTAGGTTAGTTATGTGTATTTTTATGAGTAATACATTACAAATGCAATAGATTCGTGCGACAGTAATTCAAGTTACCTGTCGATATAACCAAAAATAGAGTTCGTAACTTATATTTATAAGTAGGTATATTTATTCATCTTCATAAAGTTATTCTAAGCAATATCAGTTTTTCTATACAATAACACAATGATTTTTGATTGATTTTCCTCAGATTTTAATTATTATAACGCAGATTTTATTTAAAGCCATAGTTACTTAATCTCACCCAGAAGCTATTACCACGGTAATATTACAGCATTACCGTGCTATTACGGTCGAAGAGATATTTTCACAATAATTAAATATTACCAAACTAACCTATTTACTTAATTTTGATCGTTTGGCCATCTTTCTTATTTGTCCCTAAACACAAATTTTTCATCACATTTCGTAACAGTTACGTTACGTCGCACCTTTGTTCCGAGCCACTATTGTTAGGCGTCGCGTCAGTTTGAATTCCCTCATATTTGTTACGGAAGTTTATATAATGGTAATTATATATAATGACCCATAATGAAAAACGTATTAACATATAGGTGCAAAGATCGTCGTTTGCATTATACAAATAATGTTTATATACTTACTTATATATATTTTATTTTTACTTCTATTTAAAATATTACTTACTTGATAAAAATAGTTTTTTTTTAATATGGGAGTTGTCGTTTAATCACAAAACTAAACTAAATTGTAAGTTTAATAAATATCTAATAACATCTTTATTGAAAAAACTTTAATAATATTACGCTTTGCTGCTCCATACCTACTCTGCAGGAAGAACGAAAAAGTCAATATATAAAGAATTCATTCATTATATAAAGAAATTTTATGTACCCACTATATATTATATTATAAAAATAAGTTAGCAGAACCCGCGGCTACGCTCGCGTTGAATCTACAAAAAAACTCTGGCTTTATGTTATACAGCGACTCACCCTCGCTTCGCTCGTATTTTTATAATATTGTTCATACAAAGATACTAAAATCGCGTTTAAAAAATGGGGGGTGATTAAAAACTAAATATACAACAAAAAATCATTAAAATCGGTCGAGCCGTTTCGGAGGAGTGCGACCACAAGCACCGTAAACGAGATCTTTATAGTATAATATTAGATTAGAATAAACTTCTATATGATCCCCTGTTCAGCAATGAACCTGAACTCGTGACGTCCACCATAGAATCCAGTACTAGTTTTATATTATACTAGCGACTCGCCCTCGCTTCGTTTGGGTTCGTCCCTAGGGTATGTATACAACTTCCCTATTTGAATCGGATATTATTAAATGTTTCAGTGGTTTACAAAATTTTTCGTGGAACCCTATTTTTTTCTAAAATAAAAGTAGCCTAATTTACTCCTTATTACATCAGCTATATGCCAGTGAAAGTCCCGTCAAAATCGGTCCAGCCATTTCAGAGATTAGCCGGAACAAACAGGCAGACAGACAAAAATTGTAAAAAATGTTGTTTTCGTATATGTACTGTGTATACATCCATATGCATTTAGTAAAAAGCTGTAATTTTGACATTACAAACAGACACTTCAATTTTATTTATCTGTAGACTAGTGACTTACTCTCATACATATAGCGTTGCCACAGTTCAGTTTTATGTATATAGACTAGTGCTAAGAAATATATAATTTAAAAAAGAAATTTGTTGTTCTTAAACGAATTATCGATTATGCACACAATTTCACAGATCTAGCATTTATCCCATTTTCATCAAAACAATTCTGAATGCTACCAATTAAAACATCAACGATAATAATGTCTAGCCGTAACCAATTTCGTCTTCAAGCTATTTAATCGTTCAAAGTCTGTTTTAAATGTTTTGCATTATGAATTTTCAAGTTTAATTAATTACTAACATTAGATTCACTTTCTTTGTATTATTTTTCGTAGAGGATAAAATCTAAATTATAGTGTGTTTATATATATATATATATATATATATATATATATATATATATATATATATATATATAATAGAATTTACTTATGTAAGTACATAAAAATAGTATTTCTAAATTCTTTTTTTTTTGCTAACACTAAAGCTCGTCAATAGATTCTTAAAAAAAATCGAAAATCATACAATTGTCTTTCTAAACTAAGCTTTATGATCTTAGACATATTAGAAAAACCTCAAATGACAACTACACAGAACTAAGTGTGTCAAACAAGTTTATTCGCGCTCGTTGAAAGTGTCGTATTGTTACGTCTTAACTAATACCTACTGCTTCATCCTTTAACATATAATTTTTAAATAATATTTGAAATGATTAAGTGAGATATAATTAAGTGCCGGTCATGTGAACTAGTTTTATAACAAAATTATGAAATATTGTACTATGAGGTACGTTTTAACGATTAGTATGCAATAAATAGACTATATATACGTTTACATAATATGTTACATAGGTATGATGAGTTGCTGTGGGTTGTATTATAATTTGTTTTCCCATGGAAATGAGATAATGTCCCGCGGTAACAAGTAGCCTATGTCACTCTCCAGCCCTCTATCTCCACACAAAAAATCACGTCAATCCTTCACTCTGTCTTGAGGTCAAAGTAGCCAAACAAACACACTTTAACATTTATAATATTAACATGGACAGTAAAAACTTATTTAGGTCTAGTATTTAGTATTTATTCTTTTATTGATCAACATTAGTATATGTTAAAATTAATT
Source organism: Brenthis ino (assembly GCA_921882275.1). Classification (NCBI taxonomy): domain Eukaryota; kingdom Metazoa; phylum Arthropoda; class Insecta; order Lepidoptera; family Nymphalidae; genus Brenthis; species Brenthis ino. The sequence continues at coordinate 14,790,401 of OV170222.1, forward strand.
TTCATTATTTAATGATGTCATGGCTTTATTATATTAGTTAATTATTCATATATGTATAATTTTCTTGAAATCTATTTTAATTGTCAATCAACCGACTAAAGTTGTAATTCCATACTTAATATTGTTATAGGTTTCGTCTACTGCTTCGCTTCAATAAAATATTCTAGATATTTATTATTCAAGGTCCATCTCTACATTAGTGGAGGATATTTAATTAACCTTTAAATAAAAACAAAAAATAAGTGACCTTATAGTTTAACTTAGTTATTTTATATTAATCCTTCCACGACCGCGTGTCATTTAACTATAGATTTCTTAGAAATTTAATTAATCTCTTAGAAATTTACCTGGAAGTGTTTAGTGTTCGCCCAGCGGTCGATATTCCACCATAATCATTATTGAAAATTTGAGGGAAACATACATAATTATGAATAGAATTACTTATCTCCATATATAAAAAATCACTTTTTTTTAATTTTGTTTATTGATAACACTAAAGTTCGTCAATAGCTACTAAATTTAAAAAAAAAAGAACGTGTTTTTGAGACTACTCTAAAGTTTGTACGTCCCATATGATATAGTTTTTACAGAAGGTGTCTATCCACAAAATTATAAAATAATTTGGCAGGAAATAGAAATTGAAAAAATAAACCAGAAGTACAATTTAAAAAATAAATAAGTAACAATATGTTAAATGTTAGGTCATTATTTTTTATCATATAAATATAATTACTTAGGTATTACCAAACCAGTATAATGTGCTATACGCATATAATAAAAATTGAGTAGAATAAGACTTTTAAGCCAACTATAAACTTTGACGACATGTTTGGCTCTGCTTGATGTGCGGTCACGGGTTCGAGTCCCGCTGGGGACATTCATTTGTGTGATGAGCACGAATGTTCGTACTCCAGTCATGGGTGTTTATATTTATAATATGTATGTATTTAAAGTTATATATTATGTAGTGTATCAACTATCTAGTAGCCATAACACAACCCTCGTAGCTTCCCATGGAACTAGATGGTGCCGTGTGTTAATGTCCCGACATATTTATTTTATAAACTATTCTACAGCAATTTAAAACATGACGGCTTCGTCTATTTGCTTTACGAGGCATATTATCTCATTGTAGCTTTAACCTTAGCATCATCGGCACGAATTACGAGAGAAAACACTGTAATTTTACCGTCGCGTCGCGTTTCAAACAATTTTGATCGCCACTCTAAAATCGAAAGCGGCTAAATTTCGCCGACCACAATTGATATAAATTCTTTATACAGACGAACAATGGGGCTTATGCATATTTAAAATAGAAATATAGTATGGTAATTCACTTTCGAATAGCAGTGCTATATATATGTAGAGGTGGTTTTTAATATTTCAAGGGAAATTTTTAAAGTTTATGAATTTGTTGCTAGATTTTGATTGACATGGTTAGTACAATGGCTAAAAAATCTAATTTATGTATTGCTCGTAGATGACTCCTGCAGAGGGTAAATGTATGTATGGTATGTATGTATGTGTATTTTTGTTCGCTGGATATGTGTAAAAACTTGTTGATTATGAAATCAACTTTATGTAACGTGTCACCTACCTGTATGTGATTAGGTGAGGCATTAAATGATAAATAAACAAACTAACTTTCACACAATTACAATATTAGTAAAGAAGAATACGATTGCAAAATAAATATGTTGGGACATTAACACACAACACCATCTAGTTCCATGGTGAGCGAGTTTGTGTTATGGATACCAGAGAGTTGATACACTACACATATATAACTTTAAATATGTACATACATATTATAAATATAAACACCCATGACTGGAGTACAAATGTTCGTATTCATCACACAAATGAATGCCCCCAGCGGGATTTGAACCCGCGACCGCTGGCATAGCAAGTAGGGTCACAACAAACTGAGCCAAACGTGTCGTCCAAAAAAAAAACTATGTATCTAGAAGTACAAGAACTGATTGATATCTTAATTCAAAATTAGATCCTAGTTTAGTATAACTGTGTTATTGCAATAGTCCATATCGACATGCAGATAAGCAACCGGTTAATGACTAAAGACTAAAGGCATGCCAACATGTATTAATTATGATTATACATAAAATTTAAATTTATATATCCAACGTACATAAATTATTATATTAGTTTTACAAAATATCCGTATTTCATTCAAAAATCTGTTTTTGAAGTTAAGTATACATACTTCTTTTGGCACGTTTGGTAAAAAATATGAGAGTAAAATTTTTACGATGCGCGCGCACACCGACAGCCAAAAGCGACATGATGAAGTTAGCTGCCTTCCTTTTACAAACAGAGTTGTGACAAACGGGATGAAATCTTTAGCTATTTTTGTTCTGTTACGCCAAAGAAGTATAGCTTCTTACGTGCGTACATAAGTACACACAACACGTTTTTTAGTACATTTTTTACTAAGGATGTCTAAAATATTTTTTATAAAAAATTTATTTAGTGTAGGACGTTTCCACGTTCGGGGTAAATGTTTTTTTTATTCATGCCCTTTCCTTCGCTCCGGTTCGTCCCTAGGTTGATTCCCCATGAAAACTTTCATCCCCATTTTCATCCCCTTAAGAGATGATTTCCGGAATAAAAAATATCCTATGTCCTTCCTTGGTCTCAAACTATCTTCTTACCCAATTTCATCTAAATCGGTCCAGTAGTTTACAAATCTTTCCTGTTTATAATTTGTAGTAGTGTAGATTCATTTTTATTGAGGGGTTTTGAAGTGACATAAAAGCAGTCACATTTTGCCATTGGCACATTTATACGTAGAATATAAATGTACCGATATGATAATGAGGTGGATAATGTGTTAAATATTCTAATAAGCTCGAGCATGACATTGAGTGTGTGAAGCTGAATTTAATCATAGCACGTGATGTTTGGTAATTAATATTTATTAACTGCCTCGGTGGTCTAGTGGCTAGCATGTACATCGTTCAGCTGCAAATCTGGCGGTCCTGGGTTCGAGTCAAGGGTCGGACCAAGTTTAGTTATTGACAATTATTCTTTTGCAATATTCGTAGGTATTTTTTTTCACAATCGGCGACAAAAAATGTCCTCATTGAATGAGCGCTCATTTGAACATTTGAGCGCGCTTTTAATTTTTTTTTTATGAAAACAACTTTAAGCATTGCATTTAAGATTCAATTTTCATTGATGTCTATTTATTTCAACTGGATCAATTAAACCTGGAACCTAAACACAATCAGTGACAGTTTAAAAAAAACTTTTGGATGGGATTGTGTATCTAGTACTTTTTTGATCGATGCTTTAAATAAACATTTCATTTCAACGATGATGTAAAGCGCTTGTAACAGTGCTGAAATATCGGCAAGTTTCAAAAGTAAATGATAATCATGGTAAATATCCCGTTTTACATCATAATAATACTGTCAGTGACCATGAAAGTTTAATTAATGTCTTAAATCTTCTATAATAGTAGAGAATTATATAGGTAAATACCTACTTATTTCTAGTTGTTAAACGGAAATTCATGATGACTACCATGTATTATGTAGGTTTTAACTGTTAGTATGGAATAGACAGACTATATATTATATATACACAAAGGTATGATGAGTTGTTGTGGGTTATATTATAATGGTTTTCCTATGGGAATGATATATTCTCTCGCGCTAAAAAGTAGCCTATGTCACTCTCCAGCCCTCCCAACTATCTCCACACAAAAATACGTCAATCCGTCACTCTGTTTCGACGTGAAAGAAGGACAAACAAACACACTTTCACATTTATAATATTAGTATCTACATAAGTATCTTTGGTGTATCGAAGTATGGGTAGGTACATCTAGTAATACAGTTTAACATACAGCCCATATTTTACTTAACGGTCAGTTATCTTGTTCGTATTACTCACCCATTGTCCACGGCTAGTTACGTCTACAGTTAACATAACAGTTAAAATTATCGATACGATTAAATTTAAACCGCTGTTTGTTAACTCCATACGTAACTCACATATTGAGGTCAGCTGAGAGGCTGGTATGGTGTGTTTTGGTGTTAATATTTATGTTTATGGATTTTTATTAAGGTTGCTTCTTTAGTTTTATATGCATCTGCTGTAAATTACGCAAGAGACTAATATTATTATGTTCTTGATGTACCTATTATAGAACACCGAGAAAATATTTACAATAAATCCATATTCATACTAATATTATAAATGTGGATGTTTGTTACTTTTTCACGCCAGAACGGATCGGCTGTAACTTGGCACAGAGATAGATTACAGTCTGGAATAGCGAAGCGAGGGTTTATTAAAGCCAATTTATTATTTGGCGAACACACGACAATCTCATATGGAATTTATAAAAAAAACACGTAGGTATGTGTGTATCGACTTATGTACACGTAACGCACGTAAGAAATTATATTTCTTTAGCGTAACAGAACAAAAATAGCTAAAAATTTCATCCCGTATGTCACAACTCTGTTTTTAAAAGGAATGGGAATCAAGCTAGTTATTCATAAATACATATATCTAATATCAAAAGTTACTGAGGTTGTAGACGAAAACTGAAAACTTGGTTGGAAAATACAAAGATAGAATGCGTAGAATAACGTTGTACAATTATTCACATATTTTAAAGATATTTTGTAAACAGGAGAAAACCAGAGAATAAAATCTGTTTATATAAATTGTAAATTATATTTGTGTGGTAAGATAGATGAATTCTTTAGATTCAATCGCTCAAGTTGTAATATTTTACGATGCAGCTTAACGGTTATAGCCGTCTATAACTTGAAGTTAAACGTTTAAAAATTTTAACTGTATCCCAATAGCTGTTATTCAGTATTCTGCGTTTTCACGTGCTTTATTGTGTTATGTTGGAAATTAATTTCTTTTTCTACATAACTGCCTTACATAAGAATAGCTATTTAACCGACGTCAAAAAAGGAGGTTAATGAATAAATGGCACCGACTTCGAAAATATCTCACTCAATAAGTATCTATATATAGTAAATGAAAACCCCCGTTCAGTTATTTTTTACTTATAAAGTAGAGACATTCCAATGTACTAATGACGGATTTTGGCCGCGGCGCCCAATCTCACTGGCACTAGCCAACTGCTATTAAAATATAGTATAGAGACTTAATAAATATGTGCAAATGATACATATAAAAACGGGAAACCTTTTTGTTTTCCGCTGTAAAAAAATCCTATGACTTCCGACCAAATCTATTCCGAAGATTATCAGGTATTAGCAGTCGGGTTAGTAGTAGTAGTCTGTATCTTAAGTTTTGTTTGATCTTTTTATTAAATACTTGCGTCCTAGATGCATTTCGCTTTTATAATATTACAGAAGTTCTCAGAAAGGACGATTTTTTCTGATTTAATACAAAATTATCAAACAATTTGCAAATCAATGATGTAAATAAGCTATCGCTATAGCTTATTTCAAAAGCTATCGTAAGAGAATTTCTTCATCGTAAGACAAGTGGTAATCATGTGTGGATACTAAGTTTGAAGGTCAATATAGAAAGTTTTTTTTAGTTAATTTACTCATTCTTATGTAATGCATAAGAAATAGATACGAGTATTTATTGAAATGATATCAGAAACTTGGTTTTTACGTGAATGAAAATGAATTGACTTAAGCAACCACTTTTTTCGTAAATAAAATTGAGCTATTTCTATTCCAAATAAAAATAAAATAAACAAATGGAGAATGTGAATAAAAAAAAGATTTATTGAAATTGGTTAATTAGTTCACATAAATACAGCTGAGGTTCTATGTTTTGCACTTCACAAAGCAAGAGATATGTTATAAATACTTGTGGCAAAAGAGATGGCAAATGATTACTTGAATAAGTAAAATTAAGATCCAAACATAAAGCAGTTTTTAATTAAAATAAGGTACCTAACCTTTTATCAATTTATTATTTACTAGCATTGCCCGCGGCTTCGGCCGCGTTCTGATGACCAAAAACCAAATTCTTAGGTCTTACATATTAGTATACTTTGACATTGCAGTTTTTGTATTTTTTTTTCTCAGAGATGAGACATTTTCCCGCGGTAAAAAGTTTCCTATATGTCGACCCGGATAACCAACTATCACCATACCAAATTTCATCAAAATCCTTCTAGGTTTTACTGTGATGCGGTAACAGACAGACAGACAGACAGACAGATAAAAATTCTAAAAACTACAGATTCAACCTCTGTATCGATAATAATGTTTATTTCAATAAGATTTTTCCAAAAAATATTTGATGTACAGATTCGGCTTAGTTACATTTTTATTATATGTATAGATGTTTGTTTACATATTTACAAAATTTAATTGGATCGTTAATTTTTGCCTCGGCAATAATATTACGAATAACGTTCTCGTTATAAAATAAAAACAACAGAATTTTGAGGTCAAATTCAAGAAAACAAATTCTTACTATTCCATTTATCGGGCAATCTCCAACAAAAGTTACTTTCAACAGTTATAGCCATTAATACAGTAATTAATCAAGACAGCTCAAGAAGCAGTATATACGAGTATCATACTAAATGATCGTCATAGATAAAACATCCGACATGATTTTATGGTGAAATCGCACGCACTCCGTAAGAATGTTAATAGTAGGTTTGTGATGCTACAAACTGGTCTGTGGTCGGCTTATTCCGGATATGGCTTTATTTGTTGATGCAACTAGCAATGCCTTCGTGTTTTTTGGGTCAAAAGAATTTTTGTATTGTTCATCCAAAAATATGTATGGTAATTGCCACTTTGGTCTAATATTTAGCTTGTAGGGCTCCTAGTCTGGAAATCTGGGTTCCTGGGTTCGAGTCCAGGCCCAGGCTATAATAATAAATAGTTCTTGGAGTTTCCGGTCAAGCAATTCTCAATAGCTGGGAAGTTATTTTAAATAGTTATTTTTACATCGCCGTGTCTTAGAGAACACGAATAGCCGATAGAACTGCGCCCTACCTTTTTCCGACCATATCGAATTAACACCTTTGTTACCGTATACGCATGTGCATTATAATATATTATGTACACGAGTGTAAATTTAAATGGCTAGTTTCAGCAGAATTTGCAGCGATGACCGAAAAATCGGTGAAACATGTGAAACAGACGCTGAGACGTACATAAAAATATATAACTAGCATTGCCCGCGGCTCCGCCCGCGTTCAGATGACCAAAAACCAGATTCTTAGGTTTTACGTATTAGTATACTCTTACTTTGCAGTTTTTGTATTTTTCTCAGAAATGAGATATTTTCCCGCGGTAAAAAGTATCCTATATGTTGACTCAAATAACCAGCTATCACCATACCAAATTTTATCAAAATCCCTCCAGTGGTTTTTCTGTGATGCGGTAACAGACAGACAGACAAAAATTCTAAAAACTATAGATTCGGCCTCTGTATCGATAATAATGTCTATTTCAATAAAATTATCCAAAAAATATTTCATGTACAGATTCGGCTCAGTTAGAATTTTATTATATGTTTAGATTAGTCATCCTACTGTCCGTCTCGGCCGTATTGTTAAATTAAGTCGGATTCATTATCTTATTCAAATTTTGCTACGTATGTATGTATGTATTGTTAGTCAAGTATATAATTATCATAATTTCGGACTATCAAGTACCGCGAGTCCATAAACCTTTTAATTTACTATATTACATAAAATGAAGACTAATATGTGCGTTTTATCAGTTGATAAAACACACAGAATAAAAAATAGTATTATATAGTTGTGTATTTACAATACTTATATCGCTAAATATTTGATTTAAAAGTCATGTTTCCTGTTCCACACATTCTGCTCAGATATCTAAGACACGCAATCTTTCACAGCATTTTCCCAGCATTCTGCAATTCAAAGTGGAAGAACGATTATTTGCATACATATCATGTTAATACAAGTTTTTTATCGGAAAAGGTAGTCTCAGTATAAACGGGGAAGTCATTATATTTGCATACTTTATATAAGTCCAATAGAAAAGTTTCTATTTAACAGTTTTCCCTTTTCGTTTTATTCGTAGTAGGATACTTCGGAAGATTATATTGAATCTCAAGTTAATTTGGATATGTTTTGATTTACACTTAGCTGCTTAGTCAGTCATCATTAAAATTCGTTTAGTCGTTTTCAAGAAAAAAATTTAAGTTATAAAAAATCTCAGTAGGTACTGTTAATTTGCCCTTATCTATACCTATACCTACCTATATATAATAAAATTCTAACTGAGTCGAATCTGAACATTAAATATTTTTTGGAAAATCTTATTAAAATAGCCATTATTATCGATACAGAGGTCAAATCTATAGTTTTTTAGAATTTTTGTCTTTCTGTCTGTCTGTCTGTCTGAGAATGCATCACGTGGAAGCCACTGGATAGATTTTGATAAAATTTGGTATGATGATAGGTGGTTATGCGGGTCAACATATAGGATATTTTTTATTGCAGGAAAATATTTCATCTCTGAGAAATCTATACTAAACGTTAAAAGTAATTAGGGACGAACCCGAGCAGAGCGAGGGTGGGTCGCTAGTACAATATATTCCTGAAATCTAATTCAATTTTATCATCTGTAACAATAAAATAAAAAACTTGGTTGCGAGAAAAAAGACCACGGACTAACTAACCACTATATCATAATATTACGAAGAATTCCAGTAATTTTCCTATAAAATATCTATACTAGTATAAATTGACTGCGTGATAACGTTAAATGCAAGTAATACATTATTCACGAAACACGACCTCGGTTCGAAGTCAATGTTTTAATGGTCATCTTAATAACCGCTAACTAGTTCACAATTTGCGATTTAAATTATTGTCATTTAATTAAATATTTATATCTAATCGGAATTCTTAATATATGTAATACGAATTTGAATTTTAACTACTTTGGTGGTCTAGTGGCTAGCGTGTACAGCTGCATATCCTGGGTTCGAGTCTCGGGTCGGGTCAAGTTGAGCCTTTCTGTTTAGAAAGCCCCCCAGTACAGCTTGGAGTCTGGAAGATGGCGGGCGCCGTGGGTGGAATCGTTCAGGAAGATATCAGTACGAATTTGTGCTTTTTGAATTTTTTACAGCTAGGGAAGGATGTATTTTGTGTCTTCACACAAAAAATCACGCCAATCCGTTACTCTGTTTCAACGTGAAAGAAGGACAAGCAAACACAATTTCATATTTATAATATTGAGTACGGATTCACGCAAAGTATTAAAATTTAATGACATCATCATTACTATAATGTGGGATCTATAGTTTATTTTTTTGTAATTTAAAATGTTTTATTTTATAATTAACGTGTTTAGATCGTTTAGAATTTAGATGAAGCATAGGTCGAGTGTGGGCGCTCACAAAGGTTAGGTTGAAAATATTTGACGTTATATTTTTTCTCTTTTTACATATATTCTTAATAAATGATTTGGAGTTTGACTGAATGGTTGTATATCTTGGTATCGATAGGTCTCTTGAGACGCCGTTTTTGAATTCATCTGAAAATGTTTTTTAGAGGTTTCTTAGGTTACGTTTCTCCTTTGAATACATTCTATTAAACTCTAGAGGTATATCATGTAAGTATCTATTTGTTTTTGTTACCGTTTATAAAACAGGTGCTTAAAGTCTTATTTTTTATATACCTATTGTATAGAAACACCCTTGAATTATAAGTTATGACCTATTATTAAAAAAATATTACGCGTATCGTTCTCAATGGTTGAAGATATCGTATAACATATCAACTTACAAACAATCGAATGGATTCGATTGTACATCCCTCTCTTTTTTGAATTCGGTTCAATATTACTCTGTTGTTAATAGAAAAGTAAGTTTCAAGATATCTAAAGTTATATACTAGCAACATCCTTGATCTTTTCGCATATTAGTATTCAATGGATGTTGCCAAACATTTAGTTTAATGTTTTTGATGGAAGAACCTTCCTTCCGATCTCTAGAGATTATGCATGACGTCTTATCTAAAAAAGCTTTTAAATAAAATTCTGAAGCAGTGACGATGAATACCAAACTTATATTTGAGTTACTGTAAAGAAACATTTTTTTTTATTCCATTTGTGGTTGCTACAGCGTCTGTTTTACGAATAGTTGCTAATAACTATATGCTTATAAGTTTTTTTTTAATATTTTATGTATGAAATCAATTTATGTATATATTACGAGCGGGTTTTAAGACCTTGGCAGTGTCATGTTACATATGATGTTTACTTGTGTCTTGTGGCCTAGTAAACTGTAAGTATAGGTACATAGAAAATGACGTGGACAAAGGTGGACTTATCTCTATAAGACATCTCTTCCAGTCAACCCATGTGTGGGAAATAGTGTAAAGTAGCAAGACAGAGAGAGAAAGTATACCTATATAAGTAATATAGTACCTACATTGATTTATACAATCACAACAAAACGTTTGTGACAGAATTCATGCATGTCTGTTTATCCGATTTTATATAAGAAACAAAACTGGAATGCAAAATTAATTTTCACTTGTCCATGTATGCAGTAGGTACATATATTTAAAAAATAGGACGTCAATTTTTTCTCTAAATTATCTTTCAAATTAACCACGATCAAGATAGTAGCTTTAGAGTTATTAAAAACAGTACTTATGTATATAAAAAATATGCAATACCAGAAGTAATAACTACTTAACAAACTTAATAACATGTAATTATCTATGAGTTTAAAGACCTGCAGCTGTACCACTTACATCAGAAAAACTTGCATAAGACCTATCCACCTATATTGAGATTCGAAAATCTTGTCATTTCCTTTTACTATAACCGTACTTGCTATATCAAAACTACTTGACAACATTATTTGAACGATTTGAAAATAAACTATTGACTTGCCCCAGCTTTACCCGTTAGCCATTTTTAGGGTTCCGTACCTACCTCAAAAGGAAAAAATGAAACCCTTATTTCTTTGTCCGTGTGTCTGTCTGCCTGCATGTTTCTCAAGACCCTTTTTCTCAGGAACGCGTGGAAGTATCAAGTCGAATTTAATATTAAACAATCAGGTCTACAATCTCTTGTGGCTGTTAAGCCAATCAAAGGATGCAATTGTTTATGCTATATATTTTGCACATTTGCAAGGAGTTCATGAAACAAATATGATAACATGAAACATATATGATACTTTTTATTGCGAGAAAATATTTCATCTCTGAGAAATCTATACTAACCGTTTAAACGTTTCTAGCGACGAACCCGAGCGGAGCGAGGGTGAATCGCTAGTATTATATATAATTAAAAGTCATTTATAGATAAATGCTTTTAGCGAACTTTGTGCATTAAAAATGAATTATAATATAAGATTTCTTACGAAAAGAGCATTCTTGCGGTAATTCGCAGAACAGAAAATACTCGCACACCCAAAGTTATGTACACATATGCTAACACTTAAAGTTATTATATTATACTAATATACCTAGATCTTTTAATCCACAATTTCGTAATAGTATTGTAGTGTTGTACAAATGTACACGTTGATCGATTTCGTACGTGCTTATCTAGATCGTACGTAACACTGATGTGATGTATACATGTAGTATTCACGTCGTTGAGAAACCGGTTTTGAGAAATAATTTTGTCACAATGTCGATTTGCTAATCAGCAAGAATAAAAATATATTTTATATAACATATAGAAATCTTGCCTTACACAGCGGCCCTCAAACTTTTGATGACTTTGTGAAGTAAAATTATAAACAATAACGTTTCATTTTAACGAGAGATAGGTATTAAGTTTTTTTTTAGTTCTGACCAAATTTAAAAAAAAATTAAGGAAGTACCTACTTAAATGTTACCGCGATACCTTTTCCCTATTGTGAATCGATTTTCGTGATTTTTTAAACGAATACGTTATAACTTAAGGGTATTATGCATTAATTCCTGTTTTAAATTAGAACTTTTAAAGTTATTTCGAAAGCCAGTGTGTTGTTATCAACAGTAACGATCAATCATAAAAGAATTGGTAACAAATTACTTTTTTAATCGATATTGTTATCAAATATCATTAAAACTCGTGCTCAGCTGCATACGTTTTATATAATTACTTAAAAAATATTGTCATTGTTTTTGAACCTCTTCAATAGCAAGTATTAGGAAAAAGTCAATTTATTAACTTGACTACAAATAACCATTTATTAACTATTTTCTATGTCTATATTGTTGCAGGTTTTCTTTAGCGTGTGAAAGAAGACACTGTTATGATAAGCTACAATGGACTCGTAAGAACATTTAGTAGAAAACGTGGTAAAATACAGCTTGAAATGTGACTGTGACATAACTGATTGGGTTTTAGTTCCACACCAAAATGAAGCTAAATTTGTTTAAACGATCGATGATCTTCGCGACGTTTTTCGGGTCTTGTCTGTGTATAGCTTTAATAGTAGCGTCTTTGGGAACTACGCATTGGGTGGATGCGAGGGCGAGGCGGCTATCCAATCCTTTGGAATCGGAGGGACGGATCAGTTTTGGTCTGTTCGAAGGGCATAAGGAACTAAATTATGCATATGGATGGAGGCTCCATGATTTAAGCAGTGAGTGAGGATTTTTTTATATATATGTAGATTAAATGATAGGAGTAGTCGACGAAATTCAAAGATATTTTCAAGGGAAAATCAAAAGAAACAAAAGATAAAACAGTGTGTCATAATGGAGTTACATACATACAAAATTTCGCATTTAAAAACTAACTAAAACTAAAAGTGGTGGTGTAAACTAAAAGTAAACTAAAGTCGAATTAATATTATGCTATTCCAAATTCGGGTATCCAACCATCTCGTCGGTGGGCATGGTGTGGAACAGCCGCACAGTTAGCAGTAGCTTTAGTGGCCTATATGTTACACCACGTTATAATTTATCTATGTACTAAGTTTCATCCAAATCCGTCTAGCCGTTTCAGTAAGAAGGAGTAACAAACAAACATACATAAATACATACATACATACAAACCGCATTTATAATAGTAATATAATATTATGATTTTTCCAAATTCTAGTAAAAGCGGGTACCCATCCAGCTCGTAGATGGGCATGGTGTGGAACAGCCGCACAATTAGCGGTAGCGTTAGCGGCCTCTGCCGGCGCGTGTATACTCGCGGCTCTGGGCTCTGCGGCAAAGACGAGATGCTCACCACGACCGCTTTTGATATGTAATGGGGCTGTTGGTGAGTCTATGTTAATGTATATTTATGTCATGTTTCATGGGTTTTAATGTTTTTGCGCGGAGAACAATAATTCTTTTTCTAAAATTAAAGTAGCCTAAGTTACTCCTTGTAATATCAGCTATCTGACAGTGAAAGTCCCATTAAAATCGGTTCAAACGTTTTGGACATTAGCCGGAACAAACAGACAGACAAACATTTAAATCCTTTTTTTATTTCTTATAAGTATCGTACATAATTTCATATGTATTTAGTAAAAAGCTGTTATTTTGACATTACATATTATGTAAACTTGAATTTTATCTGTACAGATAATATTTTTGTTACGGAAGACTGGTCTCGTAACACAGGCACTACTTGCTTAAAAGGAGATGACAAACATTGTTGTGTTGAACTTGTTCTTGCTAATAATTATGTATTACAGTCATTTATTTTTTAAACCATTTAGCTTTTTATTTTTGGTCGACTTTAAAAACAATAAGTAATTAATTTGGGCGTATTCCCTTTTTTGTTGGAAAACTTTTAAAGTCATTGATTTTGATTTTTTTGAAGTTATTTATTAGATTATTTATAGGGGTGGCATGATAACTTTGTGACCAAACCCCTTTCAAAAAATAGATTTAATAATAATTTATTAGATTATTAAAAAATAATGTTTCATTATATCAACATATAAGTATTGACGCTTAGACCAGTTCCATTTGCATATGTTACAGTGAAGTGCCTTGCACTTTCGAAGTATGTGAAAAATACCTAAATAAACTTGTGAATTTAGTAAAAGACTTTCAAAATCTTTCTCATCTAACTATCCTAATAAAATTTTCATTTATATTTCATTTCTAATAATATGCATAACATAATTACACGGGTGTTACTCCAAATCGGCGAACACTTTTGACGAACCCTTTACACTAAATAATAATTCTACTAAATCTGGCAGACGTGCTGTCTAAATTACAATTCATGTATTTAAGATCTTTGAGTTTATACGAAAGTCCTATAGAAGAAAGCACTTTTAATTTTTCCCAATATTTCCTCCCTCCCAAAAAAATTATTCGGGCTATTACAATCATTCAAAAAAAGCCAAATCGGTCTAGCCGTTCTCAGGTGACTTGCTTACCCACGAACAATATTTCATTTTTATTAAGGTTTCGTACCCGAAAGTTGCCAACGGTGCAAAACGGAACCTATTACTAAACCCCCGTTCTACGTCTGTCTGTCCGTACGACCGTCTGTCAGAGGGCTGTAACTCATGAACCGTAATAGAGTTGAAATTTTTACAGATCATGTATTTCTATTGCCGTTATAATAACAAATAATAACAATAAAAATACAAGAAACATTTTTTTAATGTTAGTAATCGATCATAGAAGTTAATATACTTACTACATACATAGAGTAATAGTCATATTAATAAAAAGTGCATGTACGATGTTACGGAACTCTTCGTGTGCGAATTCGACTCGTACTTGACAGATTTTTTTTTATTTGTATAGATACACATTTTCCGTCTGTTCATTATTTTTTTATTAAATATTGCATTTTTGTTTTCTTTTCAGTGCTGTTCACTTTGGGTGCGATGGCGGTATGGTTGACGGAATTCTTCCTCAGGCTTCAACACAACGTCATGTCTGATGAAGACCTGGCTAACACCTGGACTTCCGATATGACGGCTGATCTTGGACTGTCTTTTTGGTAAGATTTATTTGTGTAGAATAGTCTAGGTCTTATTTAATTTGGGGTAACACTTTAACTGACTACTGACTAGCAGTGGTAGCCTAGTGGTAACGCGCTCGCTTGGGACACCGAATGAAACGGGTTCAAATCCCCGGTCTCGCCCCTTATATAGTATTTTTATGTGCGAATCATTTCTAACATGATTACTTTTTAAATAATACTATCTTTTCGGATATTTTCGCGGATTTATTTTAATTTTTTTTGGTTCCTGACGTTTCGAATTCTTTACAGCAATCATCAGGTCGCGGGAAACTAATGTTTTAGATATCTCAAAAGTCATTATATACTTATTGCAGACAGAGCTTACCCACAATTTTACAAAATGATTTCAAAATCCGAAAAGATAGTTTTATTTAAAATGTCAAATATTCGCGTAAATCTAAGAAAGTATTTTGATTACCACTTGCCTTACGTTAAAACATGGTGACGAAACCTGCATGGTTGAGAGAACCTACCAAGTTTTGGAAAGACATGTGAAGTTGACTAACCTGCACTGGCGTGGCACCACACAGCGTGGTGGACTATGGCCTGATCCCCCTCGTATTGAAGGAAGGCCCACCCCCAGCAGTGGGACCTTAAATAGGGTTGAATATAAAAAGAAATGCAAGTTATATTTTTCTTATACAGTTTTACTAAAAATTGCCTATTACTTTCAGGTTGGTAGTAGCATCTTCGATAGCAGCTTTCGTAAATAATGTATGTATTCTCATCGCGGCGACAGACGGGCGTGATGCAGACACCATTGCGCCGGCCTTAGAGGAGAAGGTCAATGGAGCTATCATGTTATATTAGTAACAGACTAACATAGTCTAAGATCCGAAGTAAGGTCGTTCTTTTCTTATCTGCTAAGAAAAAATATTTTAATATGTAGGATGACACTAATAAAACTTCGATATATTCCCTGCATATATTCTTAAATTCAGTACTTTTGCAACATCAACTTAATTCTTTTATAATCGTCAGTACGTCTGTCCGTGTGAAAGCTACCACCGGCTCGGAGAGCAGTTCTGCTGAGAAGAGCCGGCAAGAATTTCAACAGTTGCTCTTTTAAATAATCATTTACATAATTTATATTAACAATTTACAGTATTACAAATAATTCATGACTTGTGACTACAAGTTGATACCGACATCTTTTCTCAAAAACACGGGAAAACAAATGAATATCCGCGTCCTTTTTATTTATTTTTTAAATACATTTCTAACGACCAAGGTCATATAAGTTATTATTTTATACATAGCTTATTACTATTTAGTCAAATATATTATTTTTTCGTTATAACGCTCATATATAAAAATGCAACCTTACAAATACATCATGTTTTTAATTACACGATCTTTTCGGTTTTTTTCACGGATATATTTTGATTTTTGGTTCTCGAAGTTTCGAAGGCCTTACAGCAGTCATGGTCATGGGAGAAATTCTACCGAAGCAATCCGAAAAGATAGTTTTTTTTTAAATGTGGAATATTGGCGTAAATCTAAGAAAGTATTAAATACATAGGTAATGCTTTTAATCCGCCTAGCAGATGAGCGAGGGTAGATTGAACAACGGATCTTAGACTACAATACGTAAAATTTTGAATTGTGAGCACAGATCGATATGAAACTTTCGGCCTATGATTTTTTTTGAAGTACCTAACGTCTTATTAATTGAATTTGGGCCAGTTCCACCGTATTCTATTAGATAATGTATTAAAATTAGGAAATTATTTTAACGGTCTGTTAAGTGGCGAGTGTTCATTTATTTTCGGATTTCTTAATCACGGATCTATAGATCCTCTTATCGATCATAATTTTATTATAGTTATTTATGAATGTGAGTTATAGTGATGTTAACTGAGGGTATAATTAATGGCAAAAAAGGAATTTGATGTTATTAGCCTTTATGTCAAAAGAATTTTTTTATGTCACTAGATGGCAGTGTTCCATTCCATAAAATATTGCGATTTTCGATCAAATAATCGAATAAATAGAAAAATTGAATAAAAAGATTATTTAAAATTAATAATTAATAAGCAACAAATAAATAAATGACCCGATAGACGAATAACGTCTTATGAACCTACTTTTATTTAAAGTCAGTCAAAAGGACTTATAAAATAAAGGTCACATTTCGTGCCGATAAATACACCAATGACCAATATTATTTGAGCCCATATAACTTCTTTTATTATATGTACATATATTATTGTATTATCATTGTTATTATAAGGATTTTGTATTGATAATTAATTTATTTTTACTATTTTTCTATAAAATAAAATTTTATTATCTTACAAATCCTAGGGTTGTCAATATAACGGTTTTAAAGTAACTCATATGTTCTTATTCTTATACGCGTAGATTAAAAAAAAATGTGTGTGTATACCTACTTATGTCCGCACGTAACAAGGTATACTTCTTCGGCGTAACAGAACAAAAATAGCTAAAGATTTCATCCCGATGTCACAACTCTCTGTTTGTAAAAGGAATGCAGCTAACTTCATCATGTCGCTTTTTAGCTCATATTTTTTTCCAAACATGCCAAAATAAATATAAATTCAAAAAAACACTAATTAGCTTTTACAAAATTTAGTAACCTAATGTGGGATAAGAATAAAGAGCATTCAAGGATTGTGTGATTTTAGAAATAAAAAAATTATGATTATAATTTTTCCTAATATTTCTACATTTTTGTTACTTATAATTAAAATTGACAACCCTAATATTAATGAAATTCAAACACAATTTCGTAATAAATAATATTGTATAAAAATTGAGTTACAATAAGGCAAAGTGCATTTATAGCGTACTTCGTTTTTTTACTTTCGGTCACTTATTTCGTATCGTATTTTCTAAATGTATTATTTTGTAATATGTACAGAGTTTTGATTTTTTATAGCCTTTTACGTTTGTTGTGTGTATCATTTTTAGTTTCAAAAAAAATAGTTTTTTTTTAATATGAATTGAAACCAAGATAATTAGCAAATAAAACCTTTTCTTTATTGTCATATATAAATAACATAATATATTTACATTTGGGGATAAAGTAAAAAAAAAACAAATTCATGTATTTAATCAATTTAGAAAAAATATTATAATAATACTCGAATTTAAAGATCTGATTTCTACTATTTCTATAAAAAGTGATAAATAAATGCTCAAGTATTAAATATTTCAATAACTCATGATTTTAATTATTAAAAAAGTTGGAAAAAGTATTGTCAAAAAAAAAACCTTAAAAAGAATCAAGTCTCACAACTTTTTGTATGTAATGGCGCCACTTGTTTATAGTGAAAGAACATATCAGATGTATTTAACTAAACGTTAACTTAGTTCTTAGAAGATAAAAACTTGACTTTAATAAAGGTAATCTATACCATATCCTTTTCAGTTTTACATTTCACTCGCTTTATGATGTTTTCACTTCTAAAGTCCCCTATCAATGAATTTTTCTTAGTATAAACTAGCGACTTATTTGGTTTGTTTTAGCTGAACCCTAATTCTTTTTCCATAATAAAAGAAACCTAAATATTTCCTTATAACGTTCCTTATAACGTTAGACAAAAATGATTCTTATAAGTACCGTATATAATTTCACATACATTTAGTAAAAAGCTGTTATTTTGACATTACAAACAGACACTTTAATTTAATTTATTAGATGTAATCGAATCAATCAATATATAAAATTTGTTTGAAAATTATACTCTACTAATAATTCTTTTGCTGTTGACTTCATACATATGTTAGTGGCGCCATCTGTGCTGAGGTTCTGTGAATATTTACAGATTATAAACAATAAAGCGACATAGAAACTAAATGACAAACTTACTAAAAGTATATTTTAGTACTTAATTTGTAAATTGTAAGGCTGAATGCTATTTCTAAGTGTGATTCCGTCCATTTTTAAATGTTTTTACAAAGTGTAAGTGATTCTGTCCATTCTTAATTGTTATTACAAATAATATGAATCTCTTTATTATAACGTTTTTTGCTTTGAGTTTGAATATGGAACTTTGCTGCTCAATGTTGCCTGTTTTATGCATATAAAAATAAAGCTCAATTTTTTCATTAGAAGTAATTTTTTTCAGTATTGACTAAAGTTATTTTTTATATAGAATAATAAGTCAACAATTCAAAGATATAGAATAAAATAAACTATGTTTAATTTATAAAAGTGATCTGAACTACTTTTTAGTGCAACTAAAAATTCTTAAATTGTTCAAATTAATTAAATTTATCATTTTTTTTAATTCATTCAATAAAACGGACCTCTTGCGTGTCAATATTTAACCCAAACAACATTGAAATGACAAATAAGAATTTATTCTTCATGAAAATGTATTGTTATGTGTATTATTCATTGTATAGATGCAAAAAGTTCACCTAAAATACAATTAATTCTTAGTAAATCTTTTTTTTTGTAAAATTTAGATGTAAACTAGACTAAAAGAATAAGATAGATGGAATGAGCAGAAGACATTAGTTGAAATCTGAAACGGTATTATAATTTAGATGTAATTAAATCAATTGCCCTGCTGTGAAGTACTGAAAGCTTAGTAATGGGTAAATTTGTGTAAGTTTATGCAAAATAAACATAGAAATAAATAAATATCATCAAAAAAGAAAAAGGTGACATTTGATTTTTTTATCAGAACTGACATTAGGTATCCGCCATTTTTTTCTAAAATAGCGGCGCCTAATGAGAATGGTATGGATAAAGGAGTATACTTTTAGGGCGACAAAATGCTAAAATTTTTTTTATTTGTTTAAGTGTCTTCTATGCATGCCATAGCTTAGATAAAATAAAAAAAATGCAGAAGTTTGACAATACTTTTTTTATGACTTGAATAGTTCATTTACTGTTAATAATCTATCTTATTCTCTCAGTTTGAGCCTGTAAATGCTTAAATATGACTTAGAATTTTGGTTTTCTTCTATTATTATATGTTTGTATTTTAATTATTAGTGCCATTAGGTTAAGACTGTTGTAATTACCTTTCCGTCGAACTAATTTATATTTTGTAACTTTTTATCGATTGTGAAATTATCTTCTTGAATAAATATTAATCATTCATATTGTGTTTTATTGTCACTCTAGAAGTATAAGTGGGTAATAAAGTTATAATAACCTGTGCCACCATGACAGCCTTCAAAAGTACCGGGCTTTGAGCCCATGAAATATATAAATATAAACATAATAAAAACTTTTTTGTACCCTCAAAACGAACAAATATTAGTATGTTATTTAGAAACTTACAAGAGGCGGCTTTATCGCTCAAACAATCCAAAAAAATGTGGTGTTCGAAATAATAAAGTACTAATAATTGTTCTAAATTTATGATATAAATATCTCGTGTCAAGGTGTATGTGATTTTAATGATTTTTTTTGTATACTTTGTAGGTATGAGAATAGGTCGTAAAGTATTTTTTACGTAAAATTAAAACTGTGTTATTAAACTATACTAATATTATAAAGAGACAGAGTTTGTTTGAACGCGCTCATTTCAGGAACTACTAATCCGATTAGAAAAATTATTTTTGCAATTAGATAGCCCGTTTATTGAGGAAGGCTATAGGCTACATACCATCATGCTGCCTCAAGGTAGCGGAGTAGTAATCATAAATGTCAACAAATCGGGCAGACTTCCATACATTAATGTGAAACTAATTTTATAATCAAACAAAAACGCAGATGAAACCGCGGGACACAGCTAGTAATTATTACAAAACAATACTAAATTCGGCCTCAGCAATAATTGAAATTACGTCTTACGATACTTCTGTACAAGAATGCTACTGCGCATAGTGGCGACTAGTTTATTCTTACCTGTGAACCCCTATTATCCGAACGTGAAGGTAGAAAGCAATGATTACATTTGCCTCCTTTTTTGACAAAAGTATACTATTTCATATAGTGATGTGCTATTAGAACGACGTTATAGAAAATCGATATTAAAGTTATATCGATTTCAATAATAATTCTGATTATATTAGCATTTTGGCTTTATTAAAAAAGACCCTATTTTTTATAGTAGGTACAGAGTAGCTAAGCCTCCATACAAGACGTCTTACCATAAAATTATTTTGCTATAATTTTACATACATTTATTTTTTTTAAATTAAATGTACCTATGTAAAATTTTACCCTTCGCCATTAATAATTCTCATTAGAAACATTACTTATATTGTCTTCTTAAACAAATTGATATTTAATATATTTATTTATAAAATCGATAATCCTAAAAATCGAGTAATGCACAACTCTTAAGCACACAGTATACATAAGGTCAATTGATATTCAAAACACGCGTATAAACCGTCGCGATTGAATCGGAGCCGTACTTTTATTACGGACGTAATGCGACTAGAAATGATTTTGACACGATTGTGACTGAATGGCATTTGTAATGTTAGTCTTAGTGAAAAAAAAATAAAGGAAAAACCTTTGGGAATTTATTTGATACGTGATTGTTAAAGAGAAAAAATAGTTAGACCTTTTTAAACGTCCCACTGCTGTTGGCATTTAACATGGCGTTGCCTTAATTTTTATATATTCAAAAGACCAATATTTGTTGGACTTTACAGCATAGTGTTTTTTCTTCTATTTTAAAAACAAAGCTTTATTTCTAAGATTTAGATAGTTCTACCTATATAGATAAATTACATTTTTTCGACTTTATTAAAGTAAAATGTGTTTAATAATAACGTAATTGACATTTAAAAGTAAATAACTCTTTATTAAAAACTTTTTCGGTAAATTGGTCGTTTGGACAAATAAGCACTGAGACGACGATGGGTCTAACCTCAATGCGAGGGTTAGGCCATAGTCTACGCTACTCGCTAGCCATATATGGGTTGGGCTTTGGGCAACTTCACGTGTCTTTTGATAACTATAGTCTATAATAATTAAGCTTTATTAGATATACGGTTTTTCTCACTGGTGTATTTTACTGCACAAGCGTGTATACTACAACCCCAGGTCTCGCATTTATATACCAGAGCTAATACTATATTTTCTGTTACAAAGAATATCATCTTATAATTCCATAACAAATTGATAATTTAAATTTTAAATTGATTCCGATTAAGAAAAGCAAGAGTAAATTAAATATTTATATTAAATTAAATATTTTTACTCTGTACGGGAATCAAACTGACAACCTCATAGTAAGCAATGAGCGTCGATTATGAAAAGCACTTCAGTACCTACATATTAGACACTATTAAAGGTTTCAAGTTTCTATACTATTTGATCTACGCGTATGTAGGTATAAAATACCCAAAATGCTTCACAAGTTCCTCAACATTCCGATCACGTCGTGGTATTGGTCCCGTGTTGCCTTACATCGATTTGTTACCTTTACAATGAATAGGCTCTTTATACTCAGATGATTTCTATATATTATAAAGCTTAAGTAGAAAATTTTACTTATATTATACAACCTTTGGCGTGCGCCTCCTCTTATGCGTTAGATATATTGATGAAAAATAGCCCATCATACTTAATCATATATTGTTTTACTAAACAAATGTATCAACTAGCCATATAGCTAATATGGCTAAAGCCATTTTCAAAGTTGTGCTATAAACAGAGAGACAAAGGTGTGATTGTTTTTTTATCATATTTTTAGTATTCAGCACCGTTTACGTTCAAGTTTAAAAATAACTAATTTTTATACAAAATTCAACTAATTTTTTTCAACCCTTTTTGGTGTTGAATATCCAAAAATTCTCTCGTAGTAGATATCTGCGCCTGTAAATAATCTACTTGCCTTTCAAGTTTGTAGAGATTTCATAATCAATCAGTTAATAATATTACTATATAGATGTACACTTGCTAGGTTTCTAAGAATCGCTGAAAGTAGATAGCCTACAGCTTTCCTCTATGATTTTTCTAAATAAATTTTTTTTTCCTATATATGGGCAACTACACGTGTCTTTTCATAACTAGGTAAGCTCCATCAAACTTACTAGTTTCCTCACTATGGTGTATTTCACAGTAAAAGCAAACTGGGTCAACACGGGGTCCGGGTCAGAGTATTGATGCGAGCAGCGAGACCCAGGGTTTCTATATCAGTCTCAAATTTTTCAAAAATTATAATTTAATGAACTCGTATAATACGTCTATAATATTATGAGTACGTCCATCACAATATCTTATTTTAACACCGATTCTCATGAAATCAGTAAAAAATATTTTTGTTTACATAACAAATATTCGGTAATAAAATAATATCGAAATTGTACATTATAAAAGTAATCTTAGGGGACACCCGGGTTTGAACCGGGGACCTCTCGATCTGCAGTCGAATGCTCTACCACTGAGCTATATCCCCTATGATATCTTTAATATAATATTACAATAGTATAAACAAAGAATAATATGAAATATTTATGATTTCGTCAGAACTTCACTTATGACTAAACACTTTTTAACTTGCTAAGATTTTTCTTAAGTTGTCCTCCTACGATAAACGTCTCGAATGCTTCAATATTAACACCTCCAGGTAAATTTCTAAGAAATTAATTAAAATTTTAAGAAATCTACTGTTAACTGACACGCCGCGGCGTGTCCGCGGTCGTGGAGAGATTAAACTATTTAATAAGATTTTTTATGTACATACATACTTGAAAGTATAATTCCATATTAGATATTTCTAACTAGTGTTTGATAGCGGCTTCGCTCACTCGCACTTTCATAGTACTAATTTCTGAAATAAAACGTAGCTATTTTGTTAGTAAAAGTTTTATTAACAAAATTTTTATCGAAATTTAACCAGCCCCAAAATAAATTATTATAATCAGACATAAAAATCTTTAAACAGGCAAAACTGTTTATTTATTTTTCAAATATACTTCGATTATTCTTATTTCTGTATCACCTGTTTTAGATAATATAAAAGCATGTAATATTTTCCCTATAAAGGTAACTAGCTTAAATAGCAGATTTTTAACTATATTTGTTTATATATTATTATGTAGATATTTCCTTTGAAAAAAACGTAATTTTTATATCTTTTCCGAAAAATCATCGACGCTCGAACGCCTAGGTACTAATTATAATACTAGTGTTTACTATTCACGTAGTAATCATTATACATACCAATATTTTTTTTATTTTTTTCTGTACGTGAACAAATTGATGCATCGTAGCAGCGATTGCAGGAAGCCGTGATAAATTCTGTTAGCGTTGGAGACGTCTGGCGAATTGCCGATACAGATGTGAGCTTGTCATCCATTTAAAGTTATTGTTGCGGCAAAAACTTAGAATACATATTTATTTAATATTTTAGATTGTTCCTATTCTTATTATAATCAATGAATAAAAAAAATATCTATTAATCATCGGACTATTGTCGGTTTGTACGAATAACTAACACTTTTTATTTTCTAATGTAATAAAAGTCAAGGAGTAAAAATATATAATAAAGTAAAGGAGTTTTTTTTGAAATAGACTCTGTCTGTCTGTTAAGAAACGCATAACGAGAAAACCACTGGACAGATTTTGTTGAAATTCGGTATGACGGTAGCTGGTTATCCGTGTTATCTTATAGTATACTTTTTACTGCGGGAAAATATCTTGTCTCTGAGAAATCTATACTAAACTTAAAACGTTTTAAAATTAAAAAGTTATATAAATTTTTCAATGTCCTATTTTGTCTTTTGTAGAAACAAACAACTTTTGTTTAAACAACAAGTGTTCGCTGTAGTGCAAATGACGACGATGCAAAAACATGAAAATTTTCACTTATTTAACCAATTTACTCTCACATTTGCTTAAAAAGGCAAACATATGAAGTAATTTTATTTAACATTCAACCATTTAGATAGAGTGACGCTATTTTTCAATGGAAACGTAACCTTCGTTTCAGACTGAAAATTTTTCAAATGAAATTTTCCATTTTCTGCTCACGTAGCTTTAATATAACTGACGAACAGTTTTTACTAAATTTGCTCTGTAATTTATTTACAAGTACAACTTATATTAAAATCTTTCGAATATTTTACGTAAAGTTATAGAATAACTTCTATGAAGTTTGAGACTCCTTTTTTAACCGCCGCTTGAGTTTTTAACACACTTAAGGTAGTAGGTACTCCTAAAAACTAATGTTGATTAAATATTTTAAATCAAATTATTGTGGGAAAATATTAATTTACTTCTTATTTTTACGTAAAATGGGCTGGCGATTTACTAATAAATTTGACAATATATAATAAATATATTTGATATCTATCAAATCTGTAGATTTAATTTGCATAGCAGCCTTTTAGAAATAAGCCATTGGTTTTTTATTACTTGTTGTTAAAGCGGCAATAGAAATACACACTCTGTGAAAATTTCAACTCTCTACCTATTACAGTTCATGAGATACAGCCCTCTGATAGATGAAGTATAGGCGGACGAACAGCGGAGGCTTAGTTATAGGGTTCCGTTGGCACCCATCGGGTACGGAACCCTAAACAAACATATCTTTCAATAAACTGCAAATTAAGTATCCAGATTTACTAATTTACCTATTTTTCTGACACTAAGAAGTTGTAGGTATTATCAAATTACGATACGTGACGATCGAGTTGCATCAGATAAATTTGTTTGTCTGAATATGACGTGGTTTTTAATAGGGATAATACCTATTAAAAATCACGTACGTGGTTTGTAGGAATGTATGTATGTATACAAATAAGTACATATACAAATAAATATACTGTGTATATATAAATATCGCTGAACTTGAGCGATGTCAGGGCACATCACTATATAGTAAAGAAAAACCAAGATATTTTATAAATCCATATAAACTGATAAATATTATGATTTAGAGTTCAGGAAAAACCCATGACGAACACGATTTTGTACTAAAATATAAGAACAATTGAAAATTGACTTATGAATGAATATTTATTATTGAATCACAGCGGGGATATAGCTCAGTGGTAGAGCATTCGACTGCAGATCGAGAGGTCCCCGGTTCAAACCCGGGTGTCCCCTAATAATCTTTTTTTTTAAATCAGGAAATCTTTTTCAATGCAGTTTTTTCTTTAAACAAATTCAAATATACTTTATTCTAGAATACTTTTACAAACACTTTAAATTTCACTTAAATTCGTTGAGCCATAACGTGAAAAATAACAAACGTGAGTGCGTGAGTTTTATATTATCTACTATCACATTTATAAATTACTAGCATTGCCCGCGGCACCGCCCGCGTTCAGATGACCGAAAACCAAATTCTTAGCTTTTACATGTTAGTATATTCTATTTGTTTCAGTTTTTGTATTTTTGTCAGAAATGAGATATTTTCCTGCGGTAAAAAGAATCCTATATGTTGATCCGGATAACCAGCTAACGCCATACCAAATTTCATCAAAATCCCTCTAGTGGTTTTTCTATGATGCGGTAACAGACAGACAGACAAAAATTCTAAAAACTATAGATTCGGCCTCTGTATCGATAATTATGTTTATTTCAATAAGATTTTCCAAAAAAAAATATTTAATGTACAGATTTGGCTTAGTCACAATTTTATTATACTATGTATAGATTTTTTTTGACTAGTATTCGCCCGGTAGCGGAAATTCGGCCATTTTATCATTATTGAAAATTTGATGAAAACATTTATGAATAGAATATAATAAAAGTATAAGAAAAACGATCTGTTACCAAATGTTTTTTATTGATAGCACTAAAGCTCTACTGAACAAACAAAAAAAAATCGGTGGACAAACAGACGAGAAAAAGGCACTGAACTGTTTTGTCTTTGCCTATTTATATATAGATTATAGATTACAGAAATGAATTTGAGTACAATGTTTACAGTGAGAATTACTCTACCATCACATCTCCATGGATTATCGAAATATAGCAATTTTTGTTACATCTTCGATACTAACAATATATTATTATTATATCTAATTAAGTTAGAGATAAACATTAGGTACAACTTTATTATAAACTAGCAGAACCCGCGACTTCGCTCGCGCTATAACTACAAAAAAAACTCTAAAATGGGTTTCATACAAATTTTTATCCCCTATTTTACCCCCTTATGGGATGAATTTCGGAAAATGCTAAAACACTTATTTACTTAATTATATTGAAGAGCATTTATACCAAGTTTCAAGTAATTCTAATCATAAATATTTTTTGGCATCCCGTGGGAAAGGGATAATCTTCCGCGGTAAAAAAATAACCTATGTCACTCTCCAGCCCTACAACTATCTCCACACAAAAAATCACGCCAATCCGCAAAGCCGTTTCGACGTGAAGGAAAGGCAAACAAACAAACAAACACGCATTTACATTTATAATATTAGTATGGATTATATTGATGTGAAAGTTTTTTATAAGAATAGATATTTTGTATGAAACTTTTAAAGGTCTTAGGGAAACTTTCATACATATGTATTAATTAATTAATTTAGAATCATCATTCAAAAACAACCTGCCGATTTTTATGGTACTTTTTTATGGGACAAAACATTTGAATTTACACTTAGTTTTATAGCCAAATTAAAAAGCAAGGCCAATTTTCAGTTAACGAAGAAAAATAAATGCAATGAATGATGGTGATATAATGAACCTGCAGATATTGCCTAGATTATAATAATGATATAAACAAGTATTTTAAAATGTACTGATAAATGGGTAAAATACGCTACACTTTTCAAAACAGTTTATTGAGCTAAAGTACGTGTGTGTATACTTGCCAACTCTTTTATCTCCGGTGAACTATTCTGCACACCGCTACTTCGCAAAATCTTCGTTAAAAGCTTTTCGAACTATGCGATAATGTACCCTTCGAAATGCAGGTATCGATCGAGCTTCTAAATTTCGTTTAGAACATTATTATTAGTGATAAAATGTTAGGTGTAAAATTATGGCTTATTACTTTATTTATTTTAGCTTTTGAATGAAAGATAGAAGAACTAAGAGAACGTGCTCTTTTTCAATTTAATATTTTCCTTAAATATATATAGATACAAATTTGGATAAAATTGACATATAAATATATTCGCTTATGAAGAATATATACGTAAGTAATACAATATTTCATGCAACCCTTTTTGATCCCATACTATTGTCTTTGAATTGATCCCTAAATACATGTTAAATAAAAAAAATGTAATGTAAAAAAATTTTTTGTAGGATGGCATCATTTGGATATAATATGTCAAACAGTAACTTACTTTTTTGTATAAAGAAGTTGTTTGAAGAAGATGGAAATATTAAAAACATAATAATATACTTCAATTTATAGAGAGAGTATTGAATAGATGCTTCCTTAAGTGGTACATATTACGTTCTTAAGTGACGAATGCACTGTTTCTAATATCCGCTGGGAACTAGACGAATAGTTGTCTTGAGCTTTTGCTACTTAGAGTATCTGTTTCTAAGTAAAATTACATTGTAAGTAAATTAAACTAGTTTTTGTACATTATCATGTTATACTAACTTCTGCCTAACCTTTGTATGCTAGAATACTTTAATTTAATCCAAAACCACTATAAATGGCTTTTTGTAGAGAAACTCCTTTAGAATCGTTGTGATTTAAAACTCGATAAAAAGGAAATGCGACACGAGAAAGAGACAAACATAAATGCTTGTATATATGATTAAGCCGGCGAGAATTGCCAAAGAAGTTTTACTTCAACCGATAAGACATAGTTTACTTTTAGAGTAGCTCACAATTAATTTAAATAAAAAACTTAACTAAAATTTACAATAAATTTTAGTTATGTTTTTAAAATTCAGAAAAAAAAACAAAAAAAAAAACTTCAAATTCAAGAACATTTGGAAGACACAATTTTTAATTATATTGGTTCAAATTCGTTGTGTCGTTTCTTTGATACAGTAATGGTGAAACGGATCGAAATGACTTTATACAGAGAAATATTTTTTTACTTAATTTTCCCAACTATCAATTAAAATTATATTAAAAATTAGCATTTCCCGCGACTCCACCCGCGTTCGATGACCAAAAACCAAATTCTTAGGTTTTACATATTAGTATACTCTTACATCTTGCCTTACGGTGAAGGAAAAATATCGTGAGGAAATCTGCATGTTTGAGAGAACCTAGCAAGTTTTCGAAAGACATGTGAAGTCCGCCAACACCCACTTGGCCAGCGCGGTGGACTATGGCCTGATCCCCCTCGTATTGAAGGGAGGCCCGTGCCCAGCAGTGGGACGTTAAAAGGGCTGAATTCATACTCTTACATTGCAGTTTTTGTATTTTTTCTCAGAAATGAGATATTTTCCCGCGGTAAAAAGTATCCTATATGTTGACTCGAATAACCAGCTATCACCATACCAAATTTTATCAAAATCCCTCCAGTAGTTTTTCTGTGATGCGGTAACAGACAGACAGACAGACAGACAAAAATTCTAAAAACCATAGATTCGGCCTCTGTATCGATAATAATGTTTATTTCAATTAGATTTTCCAAAAAATATCTAATTTATAGATTCTGCTTAGTTACAATTTTATTATATGTATTATAGATATCGATCACTTATGAAATAGTCAACTTACATGCTATTGTTCTAAACTTAACAACACGGTAGCAGCAATATCCGGTGCGAGCAAGACAGCTTTATATAAAAACAATATATTAAAACGAGATAGAATAAAACAACAAGCTTTTTATCGTAGAGCTTATTGTTACTGAAGTGTCTTTATAAAGATGTTTTGAGTGGGTTTTTTCAGGTCTTTAGATAAGTCTAGATCGTGTTACAAAGCTTTTAGGTTGATTTAGAGTCGAAAGGGTTTTCTGATGATGTACAAGAAAACTCGAGGGTTAAAATTAAGCTTCTGGACTTAGAGTACACATTTGTAGCATTTTATTTTCTTCATTACTTAACAGTCTCAAAATGAGGATAATATTTTTTTAAGCTATACATATAATCTCTCAACTTAAATAATAATCTATTCCATAGCCAGACTTCAAACAGCTGTGGCAGTACAAATATTAGTAGACATTGTCAGTGAAAAAAGCCCATTCAAGTGAATAAGCGACAACGCCTAAGGCATGTCTAAAATTTGATTCACTATTAACCAAAGTCTATAATAACTTTTTGATTGATTTCAAAAAGTTGGAGCTACTCATTTATATTATACGTTTGTGTATATTCCAAGGTATTTTCGAAATTCGTCAATAGATTCCTCAATTCTCTTTTTAATGAATGAGTTATTATACTCGTAACTTAAAGGGGAAAATTAAGATTTTTTTAAGTGAAATCTGAAATATTAGCGACTTAACTTCGTTTTGCTCGGGTATTTATATTAATACTAGCGACTCACCCTCGCTCCGCTCAGGCTTGTCCCTAGTTACGTTTTAACGTTTAGTATAGATTTCTCAAAAATGAGACCTTTTTCTACGGTAAAAAGTATCCTATATGTTGACCCGGATAACCATCTATCACCATATCAAATATCATCAAAATCCCTCCAGAAGTTTTTTTGTGACGCGATAACAGACAGACAGACAAAAGTTCTTAAAACTATAGATTCGGTCTCTGTATCGATAATAATTTCTATTTCAAGAATATTTTCCAAAAATTATTTAATATACTGATTGGGCTAAGCTACAATTTTATTATGTGTAGATTAAGCAGCTCCCTCATATGGATTAAATTATTAACAGTCATAGTAACTGTACTAAATTCTATTTAAATCTATCCAGCTGGTTAGCGTAAAAGGTATATTCCCCGTGGCTATTTCTATACGGTAGATATGTCGAAATATCCTTTATACATTATTCAGGATATAAGTTATCAACGTCTCAAATGTCATTTAAACCCGTTGACAGCGTACAGACATACTAACTCAATCGGTAATCGAATGAAGAGCGTGAAAGATAAAAAATTACGGACAAGTGCGAGTCGGACTCGCCCAGCGAGGGTTCCGTACTTATCTTTTTACTTAAATTTTCAACTTTTTAACTTTAATTTACGTTTTTTTTTCATTTTTTGGATTTTTCCTTTATTTGTGCTGAAAGACCTTGCTTTTTGCCAAATTTCGTGAATCTAGATCAACGGGAACTACCATATAGGTTTTTGACCTAAAACCTATATGGTACTTCCGGTTGGCCTAGAATTGACAATTTTGGTTAAAGCAAGGTCTTACAGCACAAGTAAAGGGAAAATTCCGAAAAATAAAAAAAGTTGAATAAAATGCTAGATTTTGGTACGTACAAGTTTTTGCGAAAACCTAAGTCTGCCCACATCTTTTTATTGTGTTGACTCAGGACATTAATTTTTATACGCCTAATAGGGACTATAGACCTTAGTATCTGGTATAAATTTCAACTTGCTAGGTTCGCCCGTTCCTGAGAAAATCGATGATGATACACGGACAGACAGACGGACAGACGAACAGAACGGACAAGAAAGTGATCTTATAAGGATTCCTACTTTTACCTTTTGAGGTACGGAACCCTAAAAACAAGGAAAGTGCTAAGTAGGTGTGACACGTGTACCACAATCAGGCGGAGTGACGCTTACTTGATGCCAGTCGGGTTCTGATTTTTTTCTCTCTTCCGTGAAGTAGAGTCTGATAGGTATAATGTGAATAGGATCATCTGGAAGGAAATAGGAAATCTATTAAATAAGTAAAATTTCTATACATGTGAAAGTTTATCTAGATTTACCTTTTTTTACATTTTATTTTTTTACTTAGTTTTTAAGTAAAATACTTGTACTTAAGTAAAGTAATAATTTATTGTACTTATACATATATTGTACGTGGTGGGACTGTTTGTTAGCCAATATCGTATCATAATAAAATTATTCCCTCCACGACCGCGGACACGCCGGCGTGTTAGTTAACAATAGATTTCTTAGAATTTTAATTAATTTCTTTAAAAAAATAAATTTACCTGGAGGTGTTAATTACTTTATACATGTAACGGTGAAGGAAAACATCGTGAAGAAACCTGCATGTCTGAGAAAACATCGCAAGTTTTCAAAAGACATGTGAAGTCCGCCAACTCGCACTTGGCCAGCGTGGTGGACTATGGCCTGATCCCCCTCGTATTGAAGGGAGGCCCGTGCCCAGCAGTGGGACGTTAAAAAGGGCTGAATACATGCGTGATTATAATATTATTATTATATTTATGACCAGCGACTCACTCTCGCTTCGCCCGGCTTTTTTATTTATGAACTGATTGAAATAAAACAAATACTAGGTAAATATTAACTGAACGTTACGTTGTGTACGTTTGCATTTTATAAGAAAAAATTTTTTTTTTTTAAGTTTTTTAATGCAAGAGTTCATAGAATTTTAGTATAAGTCCACTCAAGAATATCAAGATGATTTATACTGCAAGTTTAAACAAGTCTCTAAAGTTAGAACAAAGTTAGCGTCAACTTAGTGACATCGTGATTCGTGAACGTACTTTACATTACATGCTGTTGAAATTATCGTTTAGAGTATCTACGTAAATGCTAGCCTTTGCTGCATTTTTATGAGATTAAAACATGAGATTGTTATCTTAAAATCATATAAATTAACTAATTATATTACGTCCACGTATAAATAAATAAACATGTTGGAACATTAACACACAGCACCATCTAGTTCCATTATATTATAAATGTGAAAGTGTGTTTGTTTGTCCTTCGTTCGCGTCGAAACGGAGTGTTGGATTGGCGTGATTTTTTTGTGGAGATAGATGGAGGGTTGGAGAGACACATAGGCTACTTTCTACCGCGGGAGATCATCTAATTCCCGCGGGAAACATGTTATAATACAATCCAAAAAATATTTATGATCAGAATTACTTGAAACTTGGTATTATGGTGCTTTAGCATTTTTCGAAATTCATCCTATAAGGGGGTAAAATTCGGGATGAAACTTTGTATGAAACTACCTTTTTTGAGATTTTTTTGTAGTTTTAGCGCGAGCGAAGTCGCTGGTACTGCTAGTATGTATATACATTTCTTATGCATAGATTGACTAGAAATAAAAATATTTTCAATAAACCAAAAGAAAAGCTTAAATAATCGAGGCACTTCATGGAACTTTGTGATTGCTAAATCAATTGTTAAATAAAGCAAAGCTGTCTAGAGACATCAAACTTTCTAAGCTCCCTTAATATTTAGTGCATGTTCGTACTTTCTTTGTCTTTATGACCGATAAAGTTGTTTTATGAATATAGTATAAAACCAGCTTTGTCAAATTCAAAAAATATTTTTTTAAGGGATTTTTTTTAATTTTATTTTTACCGATATATTTAGAAAAAAAAATACAACAACTATGAAAAGTTAAGATATTATTTTGATGTTTAAATATTGTGTACAATTTTATTAATTTGTTACTCATTCATGCCAGAACGGCTGTACTGGTCTGGATGTAATTTGGCACAGAGATAGATTATAGTCTGGAATAGCACACAGGTTAATTTTTATCCCGGAAAAATCTACGTTTCCCGTGGGATACATTTGTTCTTGTTAAGGGTTGAACCCGAAGAGAAGCGAGGTTGAGTAGTAGTGTAGCAATACTATAAATGTGTAACTTAATTAATTAGGTTAGAATAATAAACAAAACAAAAATAATTATATGTTTCTCAGTATTTTTGAGTTTAGTGGTCACATCATACATTTATCTACATACATATCTATGTAATAGGTATAGCACGGTTAGTTAAGGAGTAGGCTACGTAGTAATGACATACTGACATATTAACAGACGTATGTAACGAAATATCATAAGTATTACGTTTTTGTCTGTACCCTACGGAACACTTATGAAATGTGCGGAATCCAAAAGCCCTACAAAATATTGTTTTTTATTTAATCAAATATTTACGTATATATTATATTATTCAGAATGAGTGATGAAAAATCTATTTTATTAGTTAACAATAATATTAATAATTATCTCTAGTAATATTAATAATTATCTTTTAAATATACATATTATCTTAAAAGTATTATAAATATTCGTAATAATTTTGTTATAATATTACATATTTCTAGGCTATGTCATACTCCAAGTCTCAGTAGGATTTATCGAGGTATGTTATTTAATTATTGACAACTTTGTTAAGTCAATTTAGGTTAGTCATTTTTAGTATAGCTTATGATATTATGCTTATTGATTTATGAAACACTAGTGATTTACCCTCACTTGGAGAGTTCTTTTACGACTTGATAATACAAACACACACACACACACACTCAGGCGCACGCGCGCGCGCGCTCGCGCGCATGCACGCACGCATGCACGCACACGTGCAGGCACACACACACGCACGCACCACATACACACACAAATACACGCATACACACATGCATATATAAATTGCAGTTACATTGACTTTCATATAAACATTGACTTTAATTCCGTAAAAGCTACTATGATATAATTTTACAGTATTTATCATAATATAATTAAGCAGAAGATATTATGCTATCCATGTTACTGTACGTTGTCACTGGAAGGCGTTGTTTCAATCAACTTCGCCATCGCTCAACCGATCGCCATAAAAATTGACAGGCAAGGGTATTTGAGTTTGGAAAATATTTTCACGTTTAAATGCATTTACGCGAACGAAATCGCTGATAACAAACGAATTAAGAATGAAATTTTACAGCAATCATGGTTACGGGAGAGACTAAGGTTTTAAATGTCTTAAAGGTTATTAAGTTAAGAGTATAATTGTTACAGACCGTGGCTACACACAAAATTACTAAATTATTTCAAAAAATACAATAATGGCGCCAAAGTACCTTAAAATATTTGTTAATTTTATTTAAAACTAGCGACTCACCTTGGCTTCGCTTGGGCTCATATGTACGTTTAAACAATTAGTATGTAATAGATAGTCTGTACTGTTCGTTTTTTCTTTTTTTTGGGGTTTCCTTATTTTTTTTATACTTAAACTACCCATTTTATATTTTAATGTTGGGAAATGTACTTAACCTAACCTCCACCGTCTTAATGGAGCGTCGCAGGATTACTTATGCACTTAACCACAACAACCATGGGGCTACTCCACAGTCTACTCTGTTATCAGAGAAATACCAGGAGCAACCCGCATAGCACACCTCCCACCGAGGTGGACCACCTCCCAGTGCGTTTCTTGGCTTCGCTCCCGGCTGGATTGCCGTCACTACTGAGCTCCCCCCCCTTCCCCCACCATGGCAAGGTGAACGCATGTTGGGGCGGGGGGGGGGGTGGGTTTGGCGGAGAATCCTTAAACTACCCCTGACACACTCCCAATAGAACAAAAACGAATTATTCAAATCATTCTAGCCGTTTTTGAGTTTTAGCAAGACTCACGAAGGGCAATAGATTTTTATATGAATAATGGTTAGTATAGATTTCCCAGAGATGAGATATTTTCCCGCAGTAAAAAGTGTCGTATATTATCGACATACAAAATTTCATCAAAATCTGCCGAGTGGCTTTCCCGCGTTCCCAGACAGATAGACAAACACTCTAAAAAAAATCCCGTGAAAAGAAAGAATAATGTACATCCTCTATATTTTTAATACAATTTTTATAACAAAATCACAGTATACGCTAGTATAATAAAACAAGGAATATAATACTTGCAAAGTTACAGTCGCAACTGTGTGCAAGAAAAATATCCACTTAGGGAACTAACACCTTGTCCTCACCGCGCGCCAAGGTTAAAGCAATGGACCGAAAAATTATTTTAGAAATCCCTGTTTCTTGTTTCCGTCTTGTAGAATATAATAATATTATTAATATAGATAAATATTTTGTTAATTAAGAGCATTCGTTTTGTATGTTATTTATATTGTATATCTATATATATTATAATAAAATTCTGAGTCGAATCTGTACAATAAATATTTTTGGAAAATCTTATTGAAATAGTCATTATTATCGATACAGAAGTCGAATCTATAGTTTTTAGAATTTTTGTTGGTCTGTCTGTCTGGGAATGCATCACGAGAAAACCACTGGACAAGTTTGGATGAAGTATAATGATAGCTGGTCAACATATTGAATACTTTTTACTGCGGGAAAATATCTCATCTCTGAGAAATCTATACTACACGTTAAAACATAACTAGTAACGCAACGTGAGTCGCTAGCCTAGAATATAATATTAGGAATATAGTTAAATATTTTTTTCAAATATGGTTAAACTGTTCAAAAAAAATACTACTACAACATACCATTCATTTTGTATAGTAATCATATTGTATATCTTAATATGTATATATAAATTCTTCTGTACGTGTGTTTGTTAACCCACTCCTTCTAAAGGACTGGATCGATTTGGATGAAATTTTGTGTGTATATTTCAATGGGCTCCTGGATGGTTTGAAAACACAAATGGATCCAGTAGGTGGCGCTGCAGTCGGTGTACCACTAAATTTTCATAAAAGATTCCACTTTCCGAGCAATAAATAAATTTAAATTGTTGATTAAATAAAATAAAAATCGATGTGTGTATGTATATTTCCTATGGACTCCAAAACAGCTGGAGCGAGTTTGATGAAATTTTCAGGTAATCTTCAGATTAGCCCATTGGGTGATCCTGTGAATTTCGTTAGCGATCGAAAGTTTGGACGCGAGCAAAGCCGCGGGTACTGCTAGTTACTTATAAAATTTATTGGTTTTAAATATATGTATATAAATTGCGCGGCAAAAGTAATTTTCATATTCGTTGTTTTCAATTGGACTAGGAAATTGGTGTAGGAGGGTGGTGATAAATGAATAAATATGTTGGGACGTTAATACACAGCGCCATCTAGTTCCATGGTAAGCTACGAGACTTGTGTTATGAATACCAGATAGTTGATACACTACACATGTATAACTTTAAATACATATATATTATAAATATAAACAAACGCCCATGACTGGAGTACAAGCATTCGTGCTCATCACACAAATGTATGCCCCCCAGTGGGACTCGAACTCGCGACCGCTGGAACAGCAAGTAGGTCAACAAACAAACTGAGCCAATTTGTGTGTCGTCAATTTAGTGTTTGTTTCTAAATTACAACCAAATTAAAAATCATACAGTGTCTTCAGATGGTAAGTAAATTTTCATTTAAAGTTCCATTTATAATCCCTCAGGAACTCTTCGCTCTCGCTATATACGAGTAAGACTAGATGTTTATATTATGTTAACCTTAAGGAATAATTTATAACAAAAATTATCAAATATTATCTACATAATAAAACAATTTTTGTTTATTATAACAGATACAGTATTTAAGTATACTAATATTATAAAGAGGAAAGATTTGAATTTATGTTTGTTTGTATGTTTGTACCGAATAAGCTACGAAACTACTGAACCGATTTAGATGAAATTTGATAAGAAAATAAAGTTTGAAACCCTGGAAAGGACATATGATACTTTTTGTCCCGGAAATCATCCCTCAAGGGGGTGAAAATCGGGATGAAAGTTTGTATGGGGAATCAACGTAGGGACGACCCGTGCGAAACGAGGGTGAGTCGCTAGTTTATTATACAAAGACAAAATTGATTATAATTGATTATTAGACAAAAAGATTATTATAGAAGAAAGAAGTATGCTACTACGTTCTAACTCAAAGCAAGCTAAGTAGCCAACGTTAAAATATAATCATTATATTATATTATTTAAGATGTAATTTTACACATTCATTTACAGCCGAATAAAGATCTTATGTTCATACATCGGATCCACGTTGCGCCGTTGAGTAAGCAATGGATTGGAAAACTTTTTACTACTTGTTAAGCTACTAGAGGTGGCACATGATATATCTGTAATATTGTACACTATTAAATTTGTCTATTAGCAACAAATAAAAGGCTCATGTAATTGTAAATAATGAAGATATAACTAGAAATAGATATATCGCAATATATACACTAAGTAAAATATATGCATTTATGTATATACTAAAGATTCACCCCCGCTCCGCTCGGGTTCATCCCTACTTACATTTTGACGTTCAATATAGGGATTTAGGGTATCAGAGATAGATATTTTCCCGCAGTAAAAAGTATTCTATATGTTAACCCCAATAACCAGCTATCATCATACCAAATTTCATCAAAATCTGTCTAGTGGTTCTCTCGTGAAGCGTTCTGAGACAGACAGACAAAAATTCTATAAACTATAGATTCGGCCTCTGTATCGATAATAATGACTATTTAAATAAGATTTTCCAAACAATGTTTAATTTACAGATTCGAATTAGTTAAAATTTTATTTATAGATATTGTTTAAAAGTGATCAATTAATCATTAATTTCCATCACGGTATTCATTATTTATGTCCATTTCTATCTTGTTAAGCGTCACTTCAGACGTAACATCTCAAAATAAATAGTGTCTTCTTGCATATTAAGTTTAAATAATGAAAAAAATAACTATTGTCATTAAGTCAAATGAACATTGTGTAGATTTGGAATTGAATAAATACTAAAAACAATTACGATAAAAAATTTGAAAATATAATTGCATCTTCGTGGATTTTGTAACTCTATGGTAATCTATAAAATAAGAGCGTATGCATCGTAAACAAGGGGTTTGTTAAAAATAGAGATGTGAGACAGTTTACCAGACCAGCATATATTTTTATCCAAACTTATTAACAAAAAATAAATAAACTGACATTAAAATGTAAATAGCTAAAACAAAGTAGGTTTATAGGTATACCTATAGGCTATACCTATAACTAAGAGACATCTAAAACCTTAGTCTCATGTATGCTGTAAAGCATTCAAAACGTCGAGAACCAAAAATCAAAATAAATCCGCGAAAAAACCAATAAAATAGTTTTAAAATGTCAAATATTCGCGTAAATCTAAGAAAGTAATGCCCATACATATAAATATCATACCTATTTTGATATAGGTACAGTATGCTAGACGTATTTTGTTTTTTGAATTGCTTTTTTTGATTATTTTTGGCTAAATAAATAAAATCCTACAAAATTTGGGCCGAATGTATTTAGAGGTCAGTAATAACTTATTATTAAATTGTTCTTTAAGTATTAATAGATCGTTTTTTGCCGGATTATTCAAATATTTATCTATAAAATTTTCAAGTAAAGTAAAGAAGTAAGCTAATATCGATAATATATTTTTTTATTTAACCTAAAACATAGTTTTTATATATTTCTTCATAGATTGTATATACATATAAACTTAGAGGTAGTTATTATTTAATATATCAAACTAGTGATTTACCCTCCATTCGCTTGGGTGCGACCCGTAGCCACGCCGATTTTGTTTACAATTTCATGGGTTTTCATTCTTTGCGGTGGAACCCTGATTCTTTTTTTAAAATAAAAGTTGCCTAAGTTACTCCTTATAATATCAAATATCTGCTAATGAAAGTCCCGTCAGAATCGGTTCAGCCGTTTCGGAGATTAGCCAGAACAAACAGATAGAGAGCCAGATAAAAATTTTGAAAATTGATTTTTACTTATTGGCACCATATATACTTTATTTAACTAAAAAGCTGTTATTTTGATATTACAAGCAGACACTTCAATTTTATTTATCTGTATAGATAAGTAAATTATTTATTTTTCTTGTTCCAGTATATTACGACAATTTATTGAAGAAAACAGTCGCTGTCCATCGATCTTCTAAGTGGCTAAGTTTATAAATTGCACTCGCATCTGTTCTTAGTTGGCAAGTTGAGAATAAGATGGAGTAAATTATCTGAATGATCTAAAATACCGTTGTAGAAGATTAAACTTTTAAAATAAACTGATAAACATTGCTTTAGCTTTGCCCCTTTAGACTAGTCGTAGTCAACTTTATACTACTGCGTTAATAATAAATATTTTTTTTTATTTAATCATTTCTTTCAGACAATATGATACTACAAAAAGAACTTAAATATGTAAACAGAGGCCCATAACATATATACCTTAAAAAGTAACATGTATATTATTTTAAAAAAACTTCTTAACAAAAAAATAAAAACCGACTTCAAACAAACGCACTAAAAAGTAAAAAATTGATTGGTAGTTTTCATTTACTATATATACCTAATCAAATATTTTCGAAGTCGGTGTGCTTTGCTTTGTATGGGCTGACACCGATTTCGAAAATATTTAATTAGGTATGTATTTAATAGGTAGGCTTTAATTACTTAGCCAAATGATCAAAACATATAGGATACTTTTTACTGCGGGAAAATGTCTCATTTCTGAGAAAAAATGCAAAAACTGCATTGTAAGAGTATACTAATATGTAAAACCTAAGAATTTGGTTTTTTGTCATCTGAACGCGGGCGAATCCATGGGCAATGCTAGTTTAGTATAAAATGCTATTGAAATTCAATTTCAAAGAATAAAATCACTAGAAGTGGAAACTCTAACCACATTTCCGAATTACACTACTTCACCCTTAACAGGAACAGTTTAACTACAAATAAAGAAAAAAACTTTTCTACTGTCTTCTAAGTTCCAAGCAATACAAAATAAAATTAAGCAATTATGCCTTTTACTATATATTTTGAAGCTGGTGAGTATTTCTAGCCCATATCTTGTATATAAATATATTATTGCCTCGATAGTGTAGTTTCTAGCATGTACAGGAGGTCATAGATTTGAGTTCCGGGTCGGCTGAAGTTTGGTTTTGAGTTTTTCTGTTGAGAGAGTCTCAGTCCAGCCTAGAGTTGGGTTAGGTTAGGTTTAAGTTGGCGGTGTTAAACCTCGTGCCTCGAAAGCTTTTGCTTTTACGAACTGAAATAGCGATAATTAAACAAAAAAATTGTTGCGTACAAAATTGGATAGAGTAGATATTTTGTATTATCAATAGTTAATAGTAACGGACTTATTTAGTCATATTTTTGATGATTTTTTAACTATATTATAAAATATATTGATAAAGAACATGAAATTGTTTACTTATCGATATTTCAGTTCGTAAAAGCAAAAATTTGAAAAAATAAATATTCATGAGGTTGTAACTTTGTAGTTATTGATGATATGAAAAAGTTGATACAGACTTTTTTATAGGATTTTAAATGTACTACAAATTTTCCATTTAACATTTTTCTCTAACTCTTACAGTTTAGTTAAAAAATGCAAAAAACCGTAAATTTAAACTTCAAAGCTATGTAACAAATCAAATATTGAAAATAGAAATTCTACTCAATGGAAGTTTTTGTACTAAATTTATTACTAAAAAAGGTCCATTCATTTTCTTGAAAAATAATTTCTTTACATTTTGCAGGACAAAAAAGTATTAAAAACCATGTTTTCCATGTCATTTAAATGGGAAAACTTAAAATTCGATGGTGAACCTCTTAGAATTGGAATTTATAGCTCCGCTTTTAACAGGAGCTTTGTTGGGATATTTTCTGAGAGACTTTGGGATGAGAGCAAAGAAAAAAAATATCGTAGTTTTTTGGCACATCCTTAATATACATACATATATTTATTAAAAAATGCCAATGTCAAATCGGCTTTTAGACATTATTTTCGAAAGTTGGTTAAAGAATAAATGGTTATTTTAAAACAACGCATAAAATATGCTAACAAGAACTAAATTGCCTCATTTATTCGTCCCAAAACCTGATGCATGAGCGCCATCCATCAGTCTGAAAAGATAATGTGTAGATCTTTTAGACTCCACCATTTTCTTTTTTTTAGCTACTATATTTAGCTGATTTGTCAGCTATTTTTTGGTAACGTAAAATATATACACACTAGCAGTATACGCGGCTTTTTCAGAGTTCAAACTTCCGATCGCTACCAAACTTCGCAAGATCATCCGCTGGGCTAATCTGAAGATTGCCTGAAAATTTCATTAAAATCGCTCCAACTGTTTTAGAGTCCTTAGGGAACATACATACATACATCGATTTTTATATACAGAAGATAGATACCATATATTATTACACTCATGACCAATCCTTGATCTGCTCGCATGCTTCCCTATCTGCCTTTCGCAACCTGACAAAACAGCAACTTTTCAATAAGTTTTACTTCTTTATTGATAGATGAATACATACATACAGACATATGTACATGGTGACCAAGCTACATTAGAGAGTCTGGGTAGTAGAGAATTTAAATTCGATACGTTCGTTCAGACGCCGGACTTCAGTCAGGAAATTGGCTTTTAGATGAAATGTTGCTAGGGTGCTTCTTGATGTGACTCTACATTTTGAAGAGTATTTATACTTGCTTTAGCCTGTGTCTTTGCACGCGTTTCAAATGACGTATATAGCGATATCTTGAGTCTTAGGTGATAATTCGAAGGCAAATGCTCCACATTTGTGTTTAATTTTTTTTTATTTTTTTAGTCTGCAGTTTGAGATCTCAGATCTTCTATACATATTAATAATAATAATATAGCCTTTATTCAGACACATTTGTGTTACAATATTAATTAAAATAAAATAAAATTATGACTCTGGTGAGTCGACATCGACAACGGTCTGTGTGACGCCATTCGCAAAGGCCTCCTCCATATCTGTCCATTCTTTTCTGTCAAGTGCTGTCCTGGTCCATGTTTTCCCAGTTTTCTAAACATATTACTTCTTAGCAAAAGTAAAATTCGTAATATTATTATTCTATATTAATTTATATGATTTCACACTACGAATAAATAATAAGCCAGGAAATGTAACTGTGTTAAAAAATGACCCAACAAAAGTTGTGTCCAAGTAGGCGGGGCTTAAAAGTCGTGTCCAGCGCGTCATCAGTCGGACTTTATTCATACAAGCGAGCGCAGGTCAAATTTGTCAAACTTGCGTACGTTTAAATTTTTATCGAATTGTAAACTACAGCTGTGAACCATCATGCCAGCATGTTTTATGAAGTAGTGCAGGAGCCACGCAACATTAAAATATCCTGGAATCACTTTTCACTAGTAAATAGTAGCAAAATTAGAATTATATTTAGATGAGATACATTTCCGCAGTAAAAAGTATTCTATATGTTGACCCGGATAACCAGCTATCATCATACCAAATTTTACCAAAATCTGTCCAGTGGTTTTCTCGTGATGCGGTAACAGACAGACAGACAGATAAAAATTCTAATAACTATATATTCAGCCTCTGTATCTATTATAATGACTATTTGAATAAGATTTTTCTAAAAATGTTTAATGTACAGATTCGACTCAGAATTTTATTATATGTATAGAAAATATAAATCGATAAAATTTAGATTTTAGAATTTAC
The DNA here is from genome assembly GCA_921882275.1 of Brenthis ino. NCBI lineage: Eukaryota > Metazoa > Arthropoda > Insecta > Lepidoptera > Nymphalidae > Brenthis > Brenthis ino. The sequence continues at coordinate 14,833,455 of OV170222.1, forward strand.
AACAGTAATGTATTTTGCTTATTTTATTTAGAATTTTATTATATGTATAAATTTGTTTTCTAAACCACCGCGACAAGAATTTAGTTTGTAGCTGTAACACTAATAGCATTTGGTACTTGAAGATTACTTGTTCTTGTTTGCTCCACTTAAGAAAATTTGCAAGGGAGATATTTAATTGATGTTGGTTAGTTAATAGGTCGGCGTATCCGTTGCTTTTAAACTATTTATCTATAAATAATTTAGAATATTATATTGCTTATTTAAAAGCTTTTTTATATAAATCTAGTCTATACATATAATAAAATGGTAACAAAGCTAAGTCTGTTCATTAAATATTTTTAAAAACAATGACTGTTACCTATTGTGTACAGAATATGACCCATGAATATAGTTTTTAGAATGTTTGTCTGTCTGTCTGTCGTGGAACGCATGTCGAGAAAACTACTGGACAGATTTTTATAATATTTGGTATGATGATAACTGCGGGAAAATATCTCATCTCTGAGAAATCTATATTAACCATTAAAACGCACCAAGGGACGAACTCGAGTGAAGCGAGGGTGAGTCTCTAGTTTGAATATAAATACAATGCGCAGAGATGTGTTGTTAGCGTTAGTGTTTTTTTTAAATTACATGAGATCACTTTCAAACCCTCAGTTGAGCCACAACATTTTTATTAAAAAATAATTATTGACTTCATTATGTCACTAAATTCAGTTAAAAAGATTTTATGTTTTTTTTTTATTAGAATTGGTTTCGTAAATAAAATTTGAAATAAAAACGATCTTCTTCGTTTTGTTTTTCGTAATGTTACAATTAAATTAATGTAACATTAAAGAAATCTTTGCGCAAACCAAGACTGCTTTAACGATTAAATCGATATACCCCAAGATGATGAGTTTTTAAAAACGCATCACTAAAATCATATGTAGCTGTAAATGTAATTTTAAACCTTATTAATATGAGATAATGCGATATTAAATATTATAAATGCATCAGTTTGTATGTGTGTATGTTTGTTCCTCCTTACTCTGAAACAGCTAGACAAATTTGGACGTAAATATGTTGGGGCATTACCACACAGCACCATGGTAAGCTACGAGGCCTGTGTTATAGATACCAGATATTTGACACACTACATTTATATAACTATAAATAGATACATACATATTATAAATATAAACATCGCATAACAAACATTCGTGCTCATCACACAAATGAATGCCCCCAGCGGGACTCGAACCCGCGATCGCTGGCACAGCAAGTAGGACTAGAACTCAGCCATACGTGTCGTTAATGTATGTAATTTAGTACACAGATAGGTCATACGCTATTACCTGGAGTATCACAGGCTACTGTTAATTATCTAGGTACGCGAACGAAGCTAAGGTTAGTAGGTAGAATGAGAAAATATATACATACAATCTTTCTTAAAAACATGAGGCACGCAGCATATGCTACTATGGAGACGATAATTGGATATTTTAAAACTTAAGATATTACTAATATCAATTTTAAACTTATAAAGTTAATAATAAATTGTATAGAAAATAATCCCAGTAATAATTATACTGTGAAAGCTTTTGAAAGTTTCAAAGCTTCACTTAAACTTTAAATGATTTTTCATTCATTGTAAACCTAAGACGAATTGATTAAGATGCTAGATTGATTTTTCAATTAGAATCTGTAAATACAATACAATTTACAAGCAATAAAAAGTAAATTAAAGAACATAGTGACTTTAAACAAAAATAAGGTTTCATAACAGAAAAAGGTAACTAAATCCTCCTCAGTCTTATATATATATATATATATATATATATATATATATATATATATATATATATATATATATATATATTATATATATATATATATATATATATATATATAATATTTTATTTTTCTATATCATTTTAAGTATTAAAAAATTATAAAACTGAAAAAAGTTAATAGAGAAAAAGTTAATTAATTAAAAAAGTTAATTAGGATGAAGACAAAAGTTCAACGAAATCCATAGGCAGTGAGAGAGTCGATTTTTAAAAAAAGTTATGATTAAAATTAAAATAATATGTTTAGTCTAGAGATAATGGCTGTAATTGTGTATAAAAACTTATAGAATATGGCATTTCTTACGAATTTTAATTATATTGATTCGTATTAAACAGTTTTTACGCTTCATACAGGAATCCATTCCGCGATCTAACGTATACAACGCCAGCTAGAAGTAAATAATCTATAGATATAATAAAATTGTAACTAAGCCGAATCTGTATATTAAATATTTTCTGGAAAATCTTATTGAAATAAACATTACAATCGATACAGAGGCCGAATCTATAGTTTTTAGAATTTTTATCTGTCTGTCTGTTACCGCATCACGAGAAAACTACTGGACAGATTTTGATGAAATTTGGTATGATGGTAGCTGGTTGTCCGGGTCAACATATAGGATACTTTTTAACGCGGGAAAATATCTCATTTCTTGCGAAAAAATACAAAAACTGCAATGTATACTAATATGTAAAACCTAAGAATTTGGTTTTTGGTTATCTGAACGCGGGCGTAGCCGCGGGCAATGCTAGTAATATTATAAACTCATGGTAGCTTTATGTAAAATATGGTAACCCTCCTAGGTTTACATATAATATTACGGACGTTTTCCGATAGGACAATTTTTTACGACTTAATACAAAAACATTAGTCTTGTCGGGCTTATTTACACAATATATTTATAAACTACTAGCAGAACCCGCGGCTTCGCTCGCGTTATAACTGCAAAAAACTGTATTGAAGAGCATTAATACAAAATTTCAAGTAATTCTGATCATACATAATTTTTGGGTTGTTTTATAACGCGTTTTCCCGTGAGAATGAGTTAATCTCTCGCGGTCAAAAGTAGCCTATGTCACTCTGCAGCCGTCCAACTATCTCTACACATAAATCATATCAATCAGTCACTCCGGTTCGACGTCAAGGAAAGACAAACAAACAAACAATTTATAATATTATTTATATTTTTATTTACATTTTAATGTTTAGTATAGATTTCTCAGAGATGAGATATTTTCCCGTAGTAAAAAGTATCCTATATGTTGACCCGGATAACTAGCTATCATCATGACAAAAATCATCAAAATCTGTTTAGTGTTTTTTTTGTGATTTGATCACAGACAGATTGACCGACAGACAGACAGGTAAAAATTCTAAAAACTATAGATTCGGCCTCTGTATCGATAATAATTTCTATTTCAATAAGATATTCCAAAATCGTTTTAAATAGATATAAATAGTTATTGTGAGCGCAGCTTAGGAGATAGACACATGCTATCTCGGTCTTTTATGTAGATTTCTAATAGGTACATTATTTTGAAGTATCTCTAAAGGTTGAGGCAGTGGTAGCCCAGTGGTAACGCGATCGCTTTGGAAACCGAGTGAAGCGGGTTCAAATCCCGGGTGTCGCACCTCTGATATTTTCATGTGCGAATCATTTCTAACATGATTACCACTTGCCTTACGGTGAAGGAAAACATCGTGAGGAAACCTGCATGTCTAAGAGAACTTAGCAAGTTTTCGAAAGACATGCGAAGTCCGCCTACCCGCACTTGGCCAGCGTGGTGGACTATGGCCTGATTCCCCTCGTACTGAAGGGAGGCCCGTGCCCAGCAGTGGGACGATAAAAAGGGCTAAATGCATGCATGCATCCCTAAAGGTTTAGCCAGCGTTAGTCATGTAATCGTACGAAAATAGTATTTTTGACAAAACACCGTCTAGGCTTAGTCATTTTGTACAAAAATGTTTACAAACTAGCGGCTCACCCTCGCTTCGCTCGGGTTCGTCGCTAGGTACTTTTTATATAGATATAAATAGTTATTAGCTAGCGTTAGCTATATTTTTTTCGTTAATTTTTCTGACGTTTTAATACTTATTATACTAGTCCGAACTAAGAGAAATCCAAAAAATCTAATATCATAAAAATTGGTCGATCCGTTCTCGAGTTTTGCGCTTAGCAACATTTTTTTTATATTTATAGTTTATATACATAAAATATTCTCATTTGTCGCTCTTTCTGTTAGTGAAAACCGTATCAAAATCTGTTGCGTGGTTTAGAAGAAGTAAGCGAAGAAACAGACAGACGCCGACAGCGATTTTGTTTTATACTTTGTATAGATACATAGTGATTAGTTACTACCTAGTTACATTAAAAAAAGTTCAGTATTTTTTTATTGTACATACGAGTATAACAACAAAGAATTTTCTGATGTCTACAAATTTCTCATACTCTTATAAGCAAAGTGATAATAAACTCGTATATACTAAGGGCGTAAACCCATTCACGCGAGTTGAATGATGTGAAACATTTTCGCTTGTTAAGTATTCAATTCGCCAGTACATAATCAAATTCATATGAAGTCTAAATTAATGTGTAATCTTCGTAGATGTATACAAAACAAAAGTTATTCATACATATAATAAAATTGTAACTAAGTCGAATCTGTACATTAAATATTTTTTGGAAAATCTTATTGAGATAAACATTATTATCGGTACAGAGGCCGAATCTATAGTTTTTAGAATTTTTGTCAGAAAAACCACTGGAGGGATTTTGATGAAATTTGGTATGATGATAGCTGGTTGTCCGGGTCAACATATAGGATACTTTTTAACGCGGGAAAATATCTCATTTCTTGCGAGAAAATACAAAAACTGCAATGTAAGAGTATACTAATATGTAAAACCTAAGAATTTGGTTTTTGGTCATCTGAACACGGGCGGAGCCGCAGGCAATGCTAGTGTTTTTATATTTTTCTTAACTGTATAGTGTACAGACGAATACCTTAGTATATGTAGAATATAGTTTTGTTAACTTTTAAACAGATACGTGGTTTAAAAGACTAGCATTTTATTAGCTTTGTAAGGACTTAAACGAATATATAAAAACTGAAGATCTGAAATTATATAAAAACTAGCGATTTATCCTAGCTTTGCTCGGGTACGTGAATTTTGTTCACAATTTCATAGGTTTTAATTTTTTTGCACGAAACCCTAATTTTTTTCTATAATAAAAGTAGCCTAAGTTACTCCTCATAACATTAGCTATGCCAGTGAAAGCCCCGAAAAAATCGGTTCAGCCAAGATTAGCCGGAACAAACAGACGGACAGGCAGAAAAAAGTACCATAATATATACATACTTTCAAATGCATTTAGTAAAAAGCTCTTATTTTGGCATTACAAACAGACACGTCAATTTTATTTATTTGTACAGATAATATAATATAAAAAATGGAAAGATATTTAATTAATTTATTACTATTGATTATACGTCTTATGGACGGACATAACAAGCCTATCGACTTAAACTCGCATCGCTCTGGTGCGACTGTAAGTGCCTCAAGAGCAGCCTAATTACTATTATAGTCCATAGTTTATCTGTGAACTAAAAAAAAAGATTCCGATGACTTGAGAACCTCCTCCTTTTTGGAGTCGGTTAATTACATCAAAATCAGTCCATTCGTTACAGCGTGAAAGCCTTAGTCCTACCTATGCCCGCTATTCCCGCTACCAGGATGCTCCAAGACACGCACCCTTAGCCCAATGAGCACTCCACTCCACTCAACCTAACCTCATTTTTAAATCTCGGTCCTCACATTTCTAGGGCGAAAAAGGTTTTAATGAAAACTAGGAAACTAGGATATTTTTATTTTAATTGCATTTGTAGTAAAGACAGGTAACAGGTGTAGGTATACATATTATGTATTTATAGAAACACGAGAAGTGTAAGGGTTCATTTTAGAGTTCTCTTACCAAAACGCGAAAACGGAACCTTGGAATTAATTCGTCATGGTCGCCAGTTGGTCTATCCGTCTGTTCGTATTTACGGTTTTTTTACAAAAGGGCAGACTTACGTGCTGGGTAAATCCGGATAGATCTTTAAAATTCATACATGTTTCTTTAAAAAATACGAATTTTGAATAACCTATTTGGAGTTCTAAATGTTTTTTAACTGAAAAGGCCACCACTTCACTTTAACTTATATTAAATTCTAAGTTTTCATAAAAAGAATTAGAACCATGAAAATCGTCTGACAATTGGAGACGATATTGCGTAACATAGAAACGAAAAAACATACAAACGAAAAAACTCAATTTGAGTCAGTGCTTCCTCATTTATTAAAGTTGGTCTAAATATATAAAAACGAGCTTGAAACGTCTTTATAAAATGTCGAAGTAATATTCTATATTACAATACATCAGCCCCGTCTTTATAGAAGGGGCGTAAATAACGTTTTTTATTCTGAAGCAAAAAAAGAACCGAACTGGTATATGTATATAAAAATAATCACATTTTTTGACTTCAAGTTCATTCATTGGTATTTCTCGTAACTGTCTCCTTTGTTAAGTGGTAGCATGTACGGCTGTAGGTCATAAGGACTTGAATTCGAGTTCTGGGATAGATCAAACGTGTTATTGGATTCAAATGCTATTCTGTTTGAAAGAGATAATCCTATTAGGTTTTAGAATTATCATCTATGTATATATTTTGTCGCTGTTTATCGAAATATGGAAATGAGGAAGACTCATGCATTAGCTAATAAACTATACATATGATTTAATCTACCAAAACTCAAAAAAATCATTAAAAAAATGGTCTATAGGTTATTTGTTTGTATACACTGATCTTTTGAACAGCAAAAAAAAAAATGGTAGATAGAAGATGCGGAAGAAAGAGAAAGCCTATTTTTTTCTGAAAAGAAAAACTTGTGCATTACGCGCGCAAACCAAGTGCAGTCTCTGTTACTGTCGCTCTCATACTCCTGTGGGACGACTACTCGGCCCGACTAGTAAGAGTTAAGGCGCAGGACCGACCGATGGCTTTACATGGTCTTTGAGGCAGGGGGACTTCACCAACACCGCCAACTTCCGAAGTCCGGGCTGTTACTAAGTATTTCTTGACAGAAATACTCAATAACTGAACTTGGTCCGACCCGGGACTCGAACCTAGAGCCTCCAGATCTGCGGCCGTATATGCGAGCATTAGACCACCGAGGCAGTAAATATAATATGATGTTCTCCCGACCGATTCCGGCCACGGCGGCCAATCTCATTGAGACTAGCCAACTGCGCAGGAGATATTATAGTGCACAAGTGTACGCGCAGACACAAGTGCACTCTCTATTCCTGTCACTCTCATACTCCGGTGGGACGACTGCTCGACACGACCAGTGAGAGTTAAGGCGCAGGACCGACGGCTTTACGTGCTCTCCGAGGCACGGGGGTGAAACACCGCCAACTTCCCAACTCCGGGCTGTTACTGAGGCTTACTTATACAGAAAGACTCAATAACTAAACTTGGCCCGACCCGGGACTCGAACCCAGGACCTCCGGGTGTGCAGCCGTACATGCTAGCCACTACACCACGGAGGCAGTTAAAATATAATATAAATATAATATATAGTATAAAGGAATAGGAAGTTCTTAATTTTATTTCATAACTTTCAAACAAGAGGCAAACACAGTAGGTCTTGAAAACGTATTAGTCCTGTAGTACGGCGGAAGCGTTCTGCCTTCATTTCCTGCCAACTTGCGGATACAGGAATGTTGCTTTTTTCTTTGGAGGAAATAGTGAAATGAAAGTGATAAAAAGAGAGATATGATCAAATAAAACGTTTGTTTTTATTTGAGAAAATGCCTCAAAACAATTGAAGTCCACGTTATTCAAGAGCATCTCACATTTCTAACTTTAATATTCATGCAGAAAATTTTAGATTTTAACTCAGATAAATTTACTTCCTACATGAACTTTTGTAACGTGCTAGCGGGTTTTTCCATCTTTGCCTTTATTTTAATCTCGATGTATCTACCTGACCGTATGTTACAGCCATCTTACTCGAAGATTATAATAATGACTAGGTAAGTAGATGTTTCAGTGAATCGCTAGAAAATTATAGGATTGGAATTCAATACCTGTAATTTAGGAAGTAAACAAAAATGGATAGGTCTTTAAAAATAACATAGGTGTCGACGTCAGATATCCAATAGTCGACCCAACTGCCTTTAGCATAAGGGGCTTTTTATATTTATTATATCAAGCCACACCCTCAACAAATATATTTACTCAAATACAACTTCGTCCCCCACTACGTCAATCACACATCATCTAACTGTCTAACACAATCCTCATTCTAATTCTACTTCTTGCACACGACACCTGCACTAGATAAATAGAAACCTTGTAATTCTGTTAAGACAGACCGAATATAAATCTTTGAGAAGGTAACCAAGTCTTTCTTTTGTTTATTGCGAACAAATAAAACAACAGCATCGCGAATGTTTTATTAACTATTTTATACTAGTTCTTTTAATCCATGGTTTCTGCTGTGACGAAATTATAAAGGTTCCATTTTTGCCTTTTTGCTAAAAAAAACGTTTGAAAATGTGTTAAAATATGATTATTTATTTTAATTATTTACTATATACACAAATAAATACATTTGTATAGATTATAAATAAACTAGTATTATAAATGCGAAAGTTTGTGTGTGTATATTTGTTACAACTGGACAGATTTCGATGAAATGTAGTACAAAGGTAGACTACGATCTGGAGAAACATATAGGCCACTGTTAGGCACATATTGCACCTGATCGAAGAAGGGTAAGCTGCTAGTTTTTAAAACACTAGCGTACATTTTTTTTAACCAAAACCTTACTCCTTATAACATCAACTACCAGTAAAAGTCCCGTCAAAATCGGCCCAACCGTTTCGGAGATTAGCCGGAACAAACAGACAGATAGACAAAAAAATTAAAATTGTGTTTTTCCATTCCATATGCATTTAGTAAAAAGCTGTTTTTTTGCATTACAAACAGACACTTCAATTTTATATATCTGTATAGATTTAAGGTATTTAACATTCATCCAATAGCTTACCACGGCCTTAGTAAACATAAATGTACGTATCGATTCGTTGAGATAACTCACATGAATTTTAAATAATACCTTCACCAATATAATTGATACATCAGTTTCAAACTTCAGTTCCATCCCTGAAGGTTACTTGATTAAACTATTTCCTTTAATTTTATAGCACGTTAGCGTTTTCCTTCGGCTTCACTCACGTATTTCAATTATATACTACTATATCTTTATAAATTATAGCCTATGTGTCATTCTAATGGATAAGCTATATTATTGTAAAGTTTCATCAATATCCGTTCTGTCGTTTTTCTGTGAAAAAGTAAGAAACATCCATTCGTCTATCCATCCTTACAAACTTTTTCGTTTATAATATTAGAGGAATCATACTAATATTATAAATACGAAATTTTGTTACCTTGTTCTTTGTCATGCTGTAACGTCTAAGCTAATTTGAGTGTTTGGAACTTAGATAACTTTCTCAATGAAAAACACATATACAATTTACTAACGTAAGTATCATATGATCGAACCTACAGACATAAACAAGTGTAAAAATTAAAAAAAATAACCGAATGTCAGTAATTTAAAATATATTAGTTACGACGAATATAGATAAAGGAAGTTAATTTACTTTACCGTTTCGAAGACTGAATTATGAAACTCTATAGCTATCACATGCCTCACTAAAAGCATCAGCCCATTAAAACTTACGGCCAACACCAGGTAAAGTTTAAAAGTATACTTTTGAGACTTGTTGAGCAATTTTGTAATATGCTATATAATTTTAATGAATCTAAGTGCCTGTGCTATGTCCAAAAATTTTGTATTGTATTTTATTATATTATTTGGTTTATACGAACTCCTAATGGATCTTAATGACTTTGCGTAATTATAGTGTTCCCCGATTACGGCCAGCGGCTAATCTCACTGAAACTAGCATCTGCGCAGGAGTTAATAGAAAGACTAAATAACCAAATTTGGGCCGACACGAGACTCGAACCCAGGACCTCCGCACCCGCTGCCGTACTTGCTTGCCACTAGACTACCTAGATTTATCGTAAACTTACAGTAACCTATGTGTTACATCAGGTCATGGCCCAAATCCGTTCAGCCGTTTCTGCGTGAAGGAGTAACAAACATATATACATACATATAAGTTATCGCAATTATAATAGTTATGTGATTATTTTTTTAACTATGGTTGGATAAAATTGATATCTATAAACTGACCTCTTTTTTAAAAATCAATTCATTCAATCAAGGAAATCTCCAAGTTTTATACTTGGTATACTCCATTTTGCATAAAGAAAATTATGTAAATTCGCAATTAAAGTAATAAAGTTGGTAGAAATACGATTGTTTCAAAATTATTCGCAGGGACCTTGTATTATACGAATTAAAGCTTAAAAATATAATATTTCATATTAATTTAATTACAATTAACAGACTTTTTGCATCTGACTTTACTTTAATCGTATTAGTATGTAAAGTAAAGATGAAATGAAGAATAGATGGGTTTTTGACTATGGCCTCATAATAAATAGTTTTTTATATTAAGTTTTTTTTGTAGTATTTATATTTTAATACTAAGGCACCGCCCTCGGTAGGTAGTGTGTCATGCGGGTTGCTCCTGGTACTTCTCATGATAGCAGAGTGGACCGTTGGAGCAATTCCACGGACCTGCCGTCGGGGCGTCGTGGTTGAGTTAAGCTAAAGGGCTTGTGTTATGAATACCAGATAGTTGATACACTTCACATATATAACTTTTAAATACAAACATATTATAAATATAAACACCTATGACTGGAGTACAAACATCACACAAATGAATGCCCCCAGCGGGACTAGAACCCGTGACCGCTGTCACAGCAAGTAGGGTGACTACAAACTGAGATCCAAATATATAAATATATATAAAAGATTTCATAAAAAGAATTTGTAACCTTTTTATTCGTATATAGAAAGCACTCCTAATACAATATTTAATACACAGCTGTGTCAACCGACAAAATTCAGAATTTACGTGTATATCCCCATCACGTAGCTGTTTGCGACGCATATAAAATATATCCATACTGAAAATAGAAAAGAAAATGTTAAAATTAGCTATTTCAGTGCTTATTTGTCCCAAGGACTAATTTATAGAGAGATTTTTAATACAGAACTTGCGACTCACCCTCGCTCCACTCGGGTTCATCCTTAGCTCGTTTTAACGTTAAGTGTAGATTTCTTAGAAATGAGATTTTTTACCCCAATATTTATGAAACATCTATCCAACGACACCACACATTATGGGGTAGTTGAGAAAGACAAAACATCCCCACTTTACGTGTAGTGAAGGTATACTAAACAATTTTTTTTTTCAAGATTTTATTTTACTACTTTGTCGGCGTGACTAATATCTATGCTAAATTACAGCTTTTTAGTACTAAGAGTCTTTGAGATAAACTGCGGAGAGACGGACGGAAGGACAGACAGACGGACATGGCGAAACTATAAGGGTTCCTTGTTGAATAAGGAACCCTAAAAAATTCGAAAACATGTATTTGTATAAATCTTAGAATTAAAGATTTGTTTTTAAAGTAGAGGAACAAGCCCCTTTTTATTTAAAATTTATAAACATTTTGTGAAAATAAAAAAAAATGTGAATTAACTTTAATAAAATCGTCCTTCCCGAAAACTTTTGTAATATTATATAAATAGAAATAAAAATGATAAATAAACTTACAAAATAAATAAGCAATTATCAAAACCAATACAAAGGATCCTGAGAGCCAGTCCATGCCGCTGAGTGCGCAACTCGTTTTCACCATACATTCAAAAGCTGTTGCTAACACCATGAAGAAACCAAAGATAACGTTGAAAAATGTCAACCACACAAATATTTGAATTGCACCTTCTCCGTCCTGAAAAAAAATCATTCATAGATTAATCATAGTAGTCTAAGGGCAACGTTTTAACGTTTCCCACTGTTAAGGGTTGGCCTCCCTTCATCATACGATAGGGATCAGGCCATAGTCCACCACGCTAGACAAGTGCGGGTTAGCGGACTTCACAAGTCTTGCCAAGTTCTCTCAGACATGCAGGTTTTCTCACGATCTTTTCCTTCACTGTTAGACTATGATAGTGGTAAAAATGATGAAATTGATTCGCATATGAAAATATCAGAGGTAAATAACCCGGAATTTGAACCCGCTTCCATTGGTTTCCCAAGCGAGCGCGTTACCACTTGGCTAAAACTGCCTTTTTTTTCTTCGTGTGTAAGTATGTTATTCCTAAATTTATTAACATTATATGGTAAAATAAAATAAATCCTATTGACTAACTTCAAAGCCTAAAATTTCGTTTGCTATAATTTACTAAATCTGAAAACCAATAAAGCAATTCAGTCATCTCTTTGTTCAATTGCGAACATTGTTCAACTTCATCTATAAAGTATTTTGATCACGTTTTGGAACCACCTTTCATAAATGAAAGACTATTGATAGCCTTATTATAAAGTATATTTAATACTGTTTGTTTATCTAAACCTAAATCATTATCTAGGTCATTTTGGGTTCGAATCCCAGATGGAGTAAAAAAACTTACATTTTAGTTTATGCCAATGTTTGTATTGTTTTATATTTTCTTAGTAAAATGTAAATATTAATGTAGTTTTTAATAGTTTAAAATTAAAGAGGACAAACGAGCAAATGGCTCATGTTAGAAATTACGTATAGGAAGCGGTAGTACTGCTAATAGACAACGCATGTCTCTTGAGAAGCCCTATAATGTCAGCACTCAGGGAAAGCCTCTAAAGGAATATAATAAATTCCCATAAATGTACCGGAATTAGAGCTTATGTCTTTCTTTAACCAAAATACTACTAAATATACTTACACATTGTACATATTATATAAATTAATTTTACATAATTGACTGATTACATTTTTATTTTCTCTAAGCACTACTCTCAGTAACAAATATACTATCAAAATCATAGTAATTATTATTATGATTTTTTAAATAAAACTATCTTTTCTGGTTCTTTCGCGGATTTATTTGGATTTTTGGTTCTCGACGTTTCGAATACTTTACAACAATCATGGTCACGGGAGAGACAGAGGTGTTACATGTCTCAAAGGTATAGTTGTTACAAAATCCAAATAAATCCGCGAAAAATTCCGAAAAGATAGTTTTATTTAAAATGTCAAATATTCGCGTAAATCTAAGAAAATATTATATTATTATGATTTTGAAAATCATAATAATAATTATTATAATTGAATTTAGCCCTTCTAAAATCCTGTTGCTGGGCACGAGCTTCTCCACCACACAAAGGATAGAAGTTCATAGTCCACCATTCTGACTAAATGCGGGTTGGCGGGTCTTTCAAAAATTATTTAGGATCTCTCAGATATGCAAGTTTCCTTACAATGTTTTCACCTTAAGACAATATTCAAGATGGTTCGAATATGAAAATCTCCTAGGTATAGATACTCCGGGCTTGAACCATTTGGTTTTTCAAATTAGTGCGTTAGTACTGCGTCACTGACTTATAAATTATAATTATAATAAATATGTTGGGACATTAACACACAGCACCATCTAGTTTCATGTTAAGCTACGAGGCCTGTGTTATGGATACCAGATTGATACAATACACATATATAACTTAAAATATGTACATATTATAAATAATTAAATATCTTACCCATAGCGACCCGAAGAATAAACAAAGTCCTGTGACCATGAATACACATGACATCGCACTGATCCCTGAAGACACTAAATCATTCAATTTATCCATCGCATCTTCAGGTTCTAAGGGAACAACGTTTAAAAATGTATCATTTCATCTTCACACGAGCGAAAATAATAAATGAGTGTTCTCTTGTTTTTTCGTTTCTTGAATGTTTAATCGACTTCAAAAAAAGAGGTACTCAAATAAATAAATATGTACATATATCCATTTTGTTGCCGACATAAGACATTCCTACTATTTATGTTCCTAAACTGAGTCTTAGATATCTATATACTCGTATTATAAAACAAAGTCGGGTTTGTTACACGTTACAAGACTTATAACTCCAGAACTGCTGAACCGATGTTCATGGTTTTTGATTTTTTGGATTTGTCTCTGCCTCAAATAGCAGAATAACAATTATTAAAAGATAGGAAAAATTGACGAAAAAAAAAGAAAAAAATATACATTCCATACTAAGTGTCAAAATGTATCTAGAGACGAACTTGAGCGAAGCGAGTCGCTAGTTATAAATAAAACTATCTTTTCGGATTTTTTCGCGGATTTATTATGATTTTTAGTTCTCGACATTTCAAATGCTTTAGAGCAATAATGGGAGAGACTCTTCCGTGCGAGAGAGAGAAAAAAGATGTTTTAATTAAAATGTCAAATATTTGCGTTAGTCTCTAATTCGTTCATGGCGTAAATCTAAAAAAGTATTAAGTCCATTCATTTCCATCATAACAAGAAGTAGCAGTTGTTTTATGTAAGAATTGTTTTTGAATATACATATGAGTTTTATCTTAACTAATTACTTTTAAATATATATTATTGAATCATAGCGGGGATATAGCTCAGTGGTAGAGCATTAGACTGCAGATCGAGAGGTCCCCGGTTCAAATCCGGGTGTCCCCTTTTACTTTTTCTTGTTACTTCTATGCAACGAAAATATATAACTTTAGGCCTCAAACTAAGAAATAATAAAGACAGAGTATCATAGAACTAAACATGAAGCCAAATAATAATAATACAAAATAATACATATTTTTTTAAACAGAATGCAAATATTACTACAATATTTATTGCTGTGATAAATAATCAAAGTTATTAAATATAATATTATTATATATAATAATATATAATATTTATATCTGCACTGCAATTTTTATATCTTTTCCGAAAAAAACACCGAGTGGAGCTCGCTCAGTTACTGGTATATAATATGAACATCAAAAAGCCAGTTTTATAAAATAACTTAATGGCGCCGCTGGGTTTTTAATATTCTATTTTACTATTTGCTTGTTAAATATAACTTACGCTTAATATGAGAAAAGTTTTGAACTTTATAATAGTCAATATTTGACCTCTGTTCGATCGCACTCAGTCCAACGACACCGGTCATCTAAAAAAATATTTGTTTACAAAATAACATAGTTATATCTATACTAATATTAAAAAGAGGTAAAGTTTGTGAGTTTGTGAGTTGTAGGGGGTAATCTCTGGATCTACTGAACCGATTTAGATGAAATTTGGTAAGAAGATAGTTTGAGACCCTGGGAAGGATACTTTTTATACCGGAAATCACCCCTTAAGGGGGGTGAAAATGGGGATGAAAGTTTATGTGGGGAAGCAACTTTTAAAGAAAACGATCGTTTCATATTATTTCGCGAATTTTTATTTTGATTTTTGGTTCTCGACGTTTCGAATGCTTTACAGCAATCATGAGAGACTAACGAATAACAAAAGAGAGTTTTATTTAAAATTTCAAATATTCGCGTAAATCTAAGAAAGTATTAACATAGTTGTACATCAAGAGGTGTATTTGTATAAACTTATTTTTATAAAATTACTTATTTGTATAAAATTACTGAATCATCAACAGAACTTTTATTGGCGGTTCACAATAATGAAAAAAAAAGTTACGGAAAATCCAACTCTTCTACGTATTCTGTAAAGTAAAAGGTAAGTAAGCAAGAAGTCAAATAGGTGTTTTTTTATTTTAGGACCATTACAATTTCCATGACGCCGCAACTTTATAAATTTGGATAAAGTGATTTAATTATCCTCGATTAAATTTTCTGATAACTTGTTAAGTTTTCGCGTCTCGAGACATCGAAGGCTGTTTTTGAAAATAAAATCGACATCTCAGTTTCCGAGATATCAAATTGTCAATTTCATTGAAGATTCTGACAATTTTTCAAAACACCTCCCTAGTCCATACAAATTCATGTAAAAACCATACTTATACTAATATTATAAAGAGGTAAAGTTTGTGAGTTTATGACGTTGTAATCTCTGGAACTACAGAACCGAGTTATATGAAATTTGGTAAGAAGATAGTTTGAGACCTTGGAAAGGACATAGGATACTTTTTATTCTGGAAGTCATCCCTTAAGGGGGTGACAATGGGGATGAAAGTTTGTATGGGGAATCAATTCCAATAAAGGTTGGGTTATCTGTGACTGACTTCAAAAAGGAAGAGCATCTACAAAAAACATACAAATTGTACTCAATTTTGTACATTTTTGTGGATGAGGTATCTATTATTATTTATTTAAATATAGGGAAGGTATAATCTATTTATTATAAAAATAAGATTATTATTAAGGTATTATTTTTATAATAAACTAGCAACTAGCGACTTACCCTTCGCTCAGGTTCATCCCTAGCTTCCCCCCCAACGTGCGTTTACCTTGTCGTGGTGGGGGGGCTCAGTAGTGCCCGGCAATCCAACCGGGCGCGAAGCTAAGAAACGCACAGGGAGGTTGCCCACTTCGGTGGGCGGTGGGAGGTGTCCCTCTTCGGGGGGCGGTGTAACTTGCGGGTTGCTCCTGGTACTTCTCTGATAGCAGAGTGGACCTTGGAGCAACCCCATGGTTGTGGTGGTCTGCTTTGGCAGACCTGCCGTCGGGGCGTCGTAGTTGAATGCGTAAGCGATCCTGCGACGCCCCATTAAGACGGGGGAAAGCTTTGTTGGGTTTTAGTGGGTAGTACTGGCTGTATTACGCCGGTGAGTCCCACACGTCGTGCGTAAATGCATTTCCCAACGTTAAAAAAAAAAAGGTTCATCCCTAGCTTGATACTTAACGACCTTCTCAGAGTCTCAAACTATCTTCTCTTACCAAATTTCATCTAAATCGGTTCAGTAGATCCAGATTACTCCCTACAACGTCAAAAACTCACAATCTCACAAACTCACAAACTTTACCTCTTTATAATATTAGTATAGATATACAATACTCTCAAGGGCGGACAAAATAAAATCCAATAGAAATTCCACATCAAAATGTGGACATACTATTTTTTCTGTGATATCAGTAGGTGAAAAAGTAATAAGATAATTTTGCTTTAAAGTACTTTCAAAGTTAATTAGTAGCTTAAGCTATATATTGAGGTTTCAATCTACACTTAAGTAAGTAAGAGAGATTCAAGTAAGAGAGATTCAATACTAACGATGGCTAAAATCGATATCAAAAGCATTCCAACTCGAAGAGTTATTACGAAACAACACTTTTCTACATCTGGAAATATATCACACATTTTGTTCTATTAAAGAAATAACTTAAAAAAATAAAAAAATATACGTGCACATTGTAAATGAAACTGTCAATCAAATCTGACACAGTTGCAAAAGTGTAGAAGTTCAGGAATGATAAATTGCATAGAAAAATAATAACTATAAAAAATATTTATTAGTATTAAAATTAGTAGTAAATATACTTATATATTATATTATTTGACTGTCCGTTAAATGTTAAATATTATAATCTATTAAATCTCAAATTTTACATGTCTGTAAGTTTTAGTTTGAATGTAATAAACTCTAGACGTAAGAGAACGATTAGTTTTTTTTTTCAATTTATGAATGTATATCCTACTAACGACCCACCCTTGCTTCACTTTCTGGTTAGTATGAAATATATACACTATATTTATTATATTGAGTTGTTGTGGCTTGTATTATAACGTGTTTTCTCGTGGGAATGAGGGAATGCACACTCTCCAGCCCTCCAACTATGTCCACACAAAAAATCATGAGAATTCGTGACTCTGTTTCAATGTAAAAGGAGGACAAACAAACAAACAAACACATACGCTTTCATATTTATAATATTATAGTGTGGAAGTATGGATTTATTTAGGAATGCGTTAGGAACAAACGGTGTCGGTAATAAAAAATCATACATTTAGACATGAAAATATATTGCTTATGAAAAAATTTATTAGAAATAAAAGATCTTACATATATATTGAGAAGCTTAAATTGATTAAAATTAAAATCAATAAAATATCAAGTAATTATTGTAAATCTATATAGAAAATAACAGACATCGCTTATATTTTGTTATTAAAATATAACGTGTACTTATGTGACAAATTAGTAACAAAACTTTACACCTAGCCTTAAATCCTAGAAAATATGTACACAAAGTTAGTTTAGGTCATAAATCCAAGACTTGCCCGCAGCTTTCGAGCTTTCTCGTTTGTATTAACAAGTCATCTCGCAAGATGTGGAACTCCTGTAATGAAAAAAGTTCTTTATTAAGTTATAAAAATAATAAGCTTTTTTTCCTTAAAACAATACTTTATGCAATATTTTATGTTCTTCATTATCATTTATTACCAAGCGTGATGTCTTGCTAATAATAATTTTAATATACCATAACTGTATTCGGAGGTCCCAAGTTCGAGTCTGGGTTGGTAAGTTTAGTTTAGTTATATCTGTTAAGACATTAACAACAGCCTGGAGTTGGGAAGTTGGCGGTGTTTACGAGCCTTGGAGAGCGCCTTTCTCTCTAGTCATGTTAAATTGTCGTATCATTCAACTATGAGAGTGACAGGAATAGAAAGTGCACTTGTGTCTGCGCGTACACTTGTGCATTATAATATCTTCTACGCATTTAACTAATCTCAGTGAGATTGGCCGCCGTGGCCGAAGTCTGTCAGGAGAACTTTATACCACAATAAATTACTTAATAGCAAACAAACATCAATACAAAAAAAAAATTAAACACTATCTCAACTATTTGGATTCTATTGCATGCATAGCAAAAGAATTATAATTGTATATCGACTGTATAGTATGGAGTTTATTTTAGTTTAACATTTATAAATAAACAAGTAATTCTGATCATAAATATTTTTTGGTTTATATTATAACGTGTTTTCCCGTGGGAAAGAAACAAAGACAAACAAACAAACACACTTTTATATTTATAATATTAGTATGGATAAATTAGGCACTTCTATAAGAAAAAATATATCTTGTAAAATTCTTAATAATACGTATATTACTTATATTATAAAACAGAGTTTAAAATTTTGTTTCTAAAACAACGAAATCCGATAGCTGTTGACAATTAGAAGTAAGTACGCCATAACTGAAAACTTTTTTATATTATTTCTCAAAATAAAAAGTATAATTTTACATCAGATATAATAAAAAGTTTCTTATTAATTAAGTCATACCATACCCAATCACTTTTTCCCAAAATTTGCAACTTACCTGGCACTTTTTTCAAATCCTTTTTCTTTAATTCTTAATCGAACTATTTCAACCATTTTTAAGAACAAATTAGCCAAATAGCTCCAGATATTCTCAAATAAAGCGTTTTATTTATATGAATAAATAATTACTATAGTTAAGACAGTGATAGTCCAGTGGCAACGCGCTCGCTTTGGGAAACCGAGTGAAGCGGGTTCAAATCCCGGGTCTTACACCTCTGATATTTTCACTGTGCGAATCATTTCCAATATGTTTACCACTTTTCTTACGGTTAAGAAAAACATCGCGAGGAAACCTGCATGTCTGAGAGAACTTAGCAAGTTTTCAAAACGTATTAAGCCCGCCATCCCCCACTTAGTCGACGTGGAGGTTGATCCCCCTCGTATTGAAGGGAGGCCCGTGCCCAGCAGATGTTAAAAAGGGCTGAATACAATCGTTAAAACATATTATTATCATAGAATACTATCACAGTCACTGATATGTTAATGATAACAATGATAAGGCATCTTCCAACAAAATATGAGCACAGCTAAGTAAGAAATTAAATGAAGGACTCCAAACGCGATGTTTAGCCAGAAATAAACTTGCAGTAGTATGTCTATATTTTATTATAATGTAAAATATAAAAAAAATCGATAAGTATATCTTTGTAAGAACAATTTCGATGTAATGTCAAAGAAATATAAATTTTTAATAATCTTTAAACTTAAAATATTAATTTTGAGTTTTTGCACTTATCGCTCAAGAACTACGTTAGTATTATAAATAGCTACCTATATTTAAAAATTTTTTTACAAAAAAGGAAAAATAAAAGCCGAGTGAAGAAACACTGTAAACTTTTATTATCTAAAAGAAAAACGATAAAATATTTTTAAAGCACAATGATAAAAAGTTCATTAGAGAATTGTATCTTCGCCCGCCAGAAACTTTAGGGACATGCGTAGGCTGTTTGCTACGATAATGAAGTACATTGTTACTGAAAACGAAAACGACATGTTAGTGAAATTAGACTTTGTTATTTTTTGATGACAACACATTTGGATCGAGTCCCGTTGGGGGCATTCATCTGTGTGATGACCAAGAATGTTTGAACACAAGTCATGGGTGTTTATATTTATAATATACTAGCATTGCCCGCTGCTCCGCCTGCATTCAGATGACCAAAAACCATATTCTTAAGTTTTACATATTAGTATACTCTTACATTGCAGTTTTTGTATTTTTTTCTCAGAAATGAGACATTTTCCTGCGGTAAAAAGTATCCTATATGTTGACACGGGGTGGTTTTTCTGTGATGCAGTAACAGACAGACAGACAGACAAAAATTCTAAAAACTATAGATTTGGCCTATGTTTCGATAATAATGTTTATTTCAGTAAGATTTTCCAAAAAATATTTATGTACAGATTCGGCTTAGTTACAATTTTATTATATGTATTTAAAGTTATATATGTATAGTGTGTCAACAATCTGGTATCCATAACATAACTATCCATTCACATGTCTGTCCATCTGTTTGTTGTAGATTTTAGAATTATAAAAATGAGCTATATTTTTTTAGTATTAAAAATCACAATTTTGGAAGCATAATTAAAATAAAAATTGGTTAAAGCTTTAACACAAAACTCCTGTTTGATAAGGAAAAAGTATTCAATTTTTATTCCTATATCTAGAAAATTAAGGAATGCACAAGAACATTTTTACAGAAGGAATACGTCATGTTTAAAATTGTGCTATTGGTTACCTATTCCATCTCTTAGATTAATAAAAGAAATATGATTAAAATTAACTAACGTATGTAATGTTCATTGATTATAGAATTTCTGGGAATCGAACCCTTTCCTACATTTACTAAATGCGTTGAAACTAATTAAGTACTTAAAAAAGTTGGGTTAAGTAGGTTCTAGTTTACATTTAGAACGGGTCAAAATATTAACCTGTTTTTATTTAAAGTCGGTTAACAATACATACATCGTCACATAATTTCCATTTATAACATGTAATCCATTTGAGAATGTAGCTGTGTTAATTCATTTACGTAGCTCGCTTCACTTCGTAGCACTATCTACGAGAGTGCTACGCGACGTGATTCTAACGAGAACGTCGTATTGTGACTTATACGTATTATTGTCGCGATTTTATTCACAGAAAATCAAAATTAAGGCTTCCCTAAAAATTTTCATTTATTTTATGGAGGTAACGAGTTCGAGTCCTGGACCGGAACAAATTGATTGACAGGTTATTTTGGTAAGGAATACTAATTGCAATTTAGAAATGTTGTGATTGTCTAAATTGTCGTGAGCATGTGAAATTATTGGTCTACATTTGATCTTTTTCAACCATATCAGATTCCAATAGAGAGTGCATTTGTAACGGAGTCTTGTTACAATATCTCCAATATAGATTCAGCAGATTAGTCGCCATGAAATGTGACATAAATTAATTATTATCAATATAAAGAAAATTGGAGGTTTCATTATTGTGTACGTTTGCTTTGACCATGAAAATATTTTAGTTTCTTTTTATTTAGCTATATTTTATTGATAACTACGGTTTTAAATACAGTTTATCGAAGCAGAGGATGAAATGAATCATGATAGATAATGTATTTCTCTTTAACTCGTGAGAAGAATTGCATGAAATTCTAGAAAGGGAAAGAGGGATGAAAGGAGGGAGAGATGGAGAGGGTGAGAGACATGGAGATAGGGAGAGGGGGTGAGAGATAGAAGGAAAAATATAAAAAAGATTGATTTAACTAAATAACTCGCTAGATGGCTCTGAATCATAAATATCTACGTAACTCCATTGCTACTAAACTACCTGACGATGAAATAATACATGAAATCCAAGATAAAATTGTTTTGCATGGATTCGTTACGCGTCATTTTTAAATTATTGGAAACGAATGTGACATACATTCGACGCTGTTCGCTGTTTGATTGACCAAGGACACGCCCACTTTAATAACGTCAGGGCTTAACTAGTAATTACAGAGCACAGCTGTTTGAAACAACTCAGTATGCTTTAATTAATAATTTTAAAAAATTTAATTTTTTTTGGACTGTAGAAAAAAATACAATTTCTATCACTGTCCAAAATGCCCAATAATAATTAACTACTTTTTACCTTCACTCGATTTTTTTTCTTCCTACTAATTTTATAAACGCGAAAGTTTGTAAGAATGTATGTATGGATGTATGTTTGTTACTATTTTACGCCAGAACGGCTGAACGGATCTGGATGAAATTTGGCACAGAGATAGATTATAGTCTGAAATAAAGACATAAGCTATTTTTATCCCGGAAAAATATATGGTCCCCGAGGGATAGATTTGTTTTTTTTATAGAGGCGAACCTGATCCAAATGATTCGCTAGTTATGTACAGTTGCGTTACAGCTAAGAGTATTAGCATCATGTTATAGTCTTATACGAGTAACTGCCTTCTTTAATATACACTTTATCGAAGTGCTCTAAGAAACGTTTTTATCGCGGATTTATTTTGATTTTCGGTTCCTGGCGTTTCGAATGTTTTACAGCTGTCACGGTCACTAAGGTTTTAGACGTCACAAAGGTTAATATATAGTTGTTTCAGATAGTACCTATCTACACTATTACACAACAATTTTAAAAGCAACAAAAAGTGGTATAATACAAACTTTGGTGTCATTTCAGTATTTTTTTGTAAACAACATGTTTTATATCCAACTAGCGACTTACGTTTTAACGTTTAGTATAGATTTTTCAGAAATGAGATATTTTCCCGCAGTAAAAAGTATCCTTTATATTGAAACGGATTAACAGCTATCATCATACCAAATTTCATTAAAATCTATCCAGTGGTTTTCCCGTGATGCGGTCACAGACAAAGATACAGACCGACAGACAAAAATTCTAAAAACTATACATTCTACTATAATATTTAATGTACAGATTCGGCTTAGTTAGAATTTTATAATATGCATAGATTACAAGAAAAATGTTAAACAGATTGGATAAAACGTTGTAAATAACATACCATGTATTGGAATATACACATACTTTTAGTATAATTATTGTTGCAGTTCATAAATTAGTTCCAGTGAGAGACTAATTACAAAATAATTACATATCTAGGTAAATTACAAAATAAATACAAAATAAATAATAAGTTTAATAGATATACCGGTATTGAAATACCTCTCTCTCGTAGGACTCTGTCAAGCCTGAGGAGTCCAACTGGATGGGTACCACCCCCTTATCTATTTCTCCCGCCAAGCAACAATGATTGCATTGTTGTGTTCCGGTTTAAAGGACAAGGTAGCCAGCGCAATTACAGGCAAGAGGCATATCATCTTAGTCCTCACAGTGACAACGCACCTGTGGTTCTGTATATTTGTAACATAAAACCTAAGTGCATGCACCGTAGGTGTTATGGGCGACAGGTATCGCTTTCCATCAGGTGAGCTGTCTGCTTGTTTATCACTGAGTACCATAAAAAATAGTATAATAATATAAGAAAAGTACCTAATACTTCACTTATCATCAGGCCACATAGGACAGCGCCAGCTAGCATACAATTTGCATGCACGAAGAAACAAAACATGGCCAGTATTAGGAACATCAGAAACACTGTAGAACTATACAACACTGCCCCCCACTGGTAAATCAATATTAATATCGGTATATTCTGGTGAAAAAAAATGTATAATTTAATATTTGATGGTGAAATTTTTGATCCCATTATTAATCTTACTACTATATAAATGCGAAAGTTTGGATGGATGTTTGTTACTCGATAACTCTAGAACGGCTGAACGGATCTGGATGAAATTTGGCACAGACATAGATTATAGCCTTGAATAGCACAGGTTACTTTTTATCCCAGAAAAATGTACGATTTTTGTGGGATAGATTTGTTTATTTTTTTCTACTAGGGACGAACTAGAGCGAAGCCAGCGTGAGTAGCTAGTTTCAAATAAATTTTCCATCAATAAAATTTATAAAACGGTTCAACGAAATTGTTTGCGTAGATATATTTTACGGTCGAGAGAAGGATTATAGATTTTATATACTGGCGCTGTCAACGCTGTTATATTTAAAATATTTAAAAACGAAATAAAGTTAAATTTATATAAATAAAATTAATGATAATTATACTAAAGTGTCATTTTAATGAGAGTTGATTTCACAATCATAAATAAAAGTTTTGATTCGTCAAAAAAAACCCAGTTAAGTACGAGTCGACCTCGCAAACAAAGGGTTCTGTACCATCGTATAAGATATAGCACTACCTCGATTTTTTTTATAATTTATATGGCGATCATTTTGATATTCGCGATCTTGATTTTTTATTATTTGTTATTATAGCGGCAATAGAAATACGCACACTGTGAAAATTCTAACTCTCTTCTTATAACGGTTCGTGAGATACAGCCCGCTGACAGACAGATGGATAGACAGCGGAGGCTTAGTAATAGGGCCCCGTTAGCACCCTAAGGGTAAGTATGGAAGCCTAAAAATTAAAATTTTAATACTTTCTTAGATTTACGCGAATGTTTGACATTATTAAATCTCTCCCGTGACCATGGATGCTGTAAAGCATTCGAAACGTCGGGAACCAAAAATCAAAATAAATCCGCGAAATAATCCGAAAAGATAGTTTTATTTAATAATTAAAATTTTTTGAATAGAATAGGGCAGTTCTATAACTTTTACATTCAGTCAGTTTTATTTAATTAACATAATATATAATACTTAAGAAATTGACTCATAATGTCAAAATACGTACACAAAGAGCCCCAACGAGAAGCAGGACGCTAACAAAACAAAGCATGATTGACACCGCACCTAGTACAATTTGCAATGTATTTTCTGTTGCTGCACTATAATATGAGAGTACGGGGTCCATGCTCCAGAATCCCTTTGTATGCGTTACATTTGGGGCGAAAATAAGACCTGATAGCTGTTGGGAGAGAAAATTGTTAGTAAAATAAATAACTCGCATATACAGGCAGCGACAACTTTTGGATTTTTTATTACTATTTGTAGCCTATGTGTTATTTAAAGCCGTAACCTACCTATGTACCAAATTTCAACGAAATCTGTCCAGCTATTACAGTGTAAACGAGTAACAAACATACAAACTTATGCATATTCATATAATAGTAGTGTGTTCTGTTTGTATATTCCTTGATAAGTTCTATGCCATAATGCTTTTTATATGCATTTTTAGCCTCTAAATAACCTTTTATATAAAAATGCCATCCCTAATTGTTAAAATTGTTCCCCTAAAGCCCAAATGGCCATTAATTAATCGCGTTATTTTCACTTATTATTTTTTAGAACTTTTATAAAACTTCAGAATACTGTTAAAGTAGATTTTGCTCTTTAATTACTTGAAAATTGTATTGACCCCATACCTTGCCGGTAAAGTATAACTATATTTACTTCAAAATGAAATTATTTTGCAATAGTAAAATAACACAACCGAAAAAATATAAGCCTTATTAGTCTACCTTTTTCTTTTTTTGAAGTCAGTTAAAGTAATACTTTCTTATAATATTTTCTTAGATTTATATATTAGAATATTTGATATCTATACATATAATAAAATTATAACTAAGCCGAATCTGTAGATTAATTTTTTTTTAAATCTTAACGAAATAAACATTATTATCGATACAGAGGCCGAATCTATAGTTTTTAGAATTTTTGTCTGACTAACTGTCTGTCTGTCTGTTACCGCATCACAGAAAACCCCACTGGAGGGATGAGGATATGGGATATTTTTTACCGCGGGAAAATATCTCATTTCTGAGAAAAAATACAAAAACTGCAATGTAAGAGTATACTAACTAATATGTAAAACGTAAGAATTTGGTTTTTGGTCATCTGAACGCATCTTGGGCAATGCTAGTTTTAAATAAAACTATCTTTTCGGATTTTTTTTTGATTAGAAAATCTAAGCGTACAAACAGCGGGATCGACTTTGTTTTATATTATGTATAGATAACACTTACAAAAGAGAAAACCGCTATCATGACAGTGCCGGCTCTTAGAAAACAGCAAAAGCAACAGCTTATAACAGTAGGCAATTGATCCATAGACTTCATTTTGAATTATTATAGAAATTTTAATTATTTACATACATTATTAACTTCAAAGTTCTCCATGACAGTGCCGTGATTGACATGTATTATTCTTTTTAAGAGATAGGTTAATATTTTAAGGTTATAGTGCCATTATTAACCGGATTCCAAAAAGGAGGAGTTCTCAATTCGTCGGAATCTTTTTTGTTTTTTTTTATGTACTCGTATGTTCATCGATTACTTAAAGACGCCTGAATCGATAAAATTTTTTTTTGTTTGTTTAGGTATCTATTCGAAATAAAAACCCCCGTTTAGTTATTTTTTACATTTTTGTGCCTGGAAGTCGGGGTTTTTTAAAGTTTTACATATAGAGCTATTTTTTGACCGATTTCAAAAAGAGAAGGTATTTAATTTGAACAAGTAAAATCTTTTCGTATTTATGTACATACATATGTATGTATTTTATTTAGATTTTTTCAGATTATTTTCTTACAATATTTAAAATGCTCTTATACTTCGAGATATTCTTCGTATAGACTACTAGTTGTTACCTGCGGCTTCGCTCTCGTGATAATTGGATTAAATGGTAGCTTATATTCGATCCCAAGATGGAATCTATGTTCGTGCTCAATTATTTTATCACAATCTGTTCAGCGTTTTAAGGGTGTAAAGGTAATTGGTGCAATCATCTATACAATTCTGAGTCGAATCTGTACATCAAATATTTTTTAGAAAATCTTATTGAAATAGACATTATTATCGTTATAGAGGCCGAATCTATAGTTTTTAGAATTATTGTCTGTCTGTCTGTTACCTACCGCATTACGGAAAAACCACTGGAAGGATTTTGATGAAATTTGCTATGATGATAGCTGGTTATCCGAGTCAACATATAGGATACTCTTTACTGCGGGAAAATATCTCTGAGAAACCTTTACTAAACCTTAAAACCTAAGTAGGGACGAACCACCGTTCGGGTTCGGTGAGGGTGAGTCGCTAGTATTCATAATATTATTATGAATTACGTTTGAAACAATATTAATTTTGAAACGATAATTAAAATTTTTACGATCGTCGGATTTTCAATAACAGTTAAAAGATTTAAAATCAATTCAACAATTGGAATATATCACTTAGTTTAATGAAACGCTTTTATATATAAAAAAATGAACACAACTTTATACTATTTTTAAAATATCATTTTCTTTATTTATTAAGATATTGATAGATTTTATTATGAGTTTAGCTTGTAAAATACAAAAAAATACTCATGATATTAGCAAAAAAAATGAATTATACCTTTATTTTATTAGATACTAGCGACTCACCCTCCCTTCGTTTCTGGTTCGTGCCTAGACAAAAACAAATCCTTACCACGGGAACCGTACATTTTTTCGGGATAAAAAGTAACCTATGCTACTCCAGACTGTAATCTATCTCTGTGCTAAGTTTCATTCAGATTCGTTCTACCGTTCTGGCGTGATAGAGTAACAAACATCCATCCAACGATTCATCCATCCAAACTCTCACATTTATAGTATTGATGCTTTTATTTTTTAGCTATTTATAGATTTCAGAGAACCTAACATTTAATAAAATCGAGTTGGAAACTGGATTCTCAAAATAAAATGCAGATGTATATCGAATTCAGAACTTTGATTTTGTATTTGCTGTAGAATGTTAATATCGTACCTGTCTCAAACGCTGATAGAATTATACGCGTCGAGTCATTTACAATTCAAAGTATAGTGTACCCTCTAGAGATTTGAAAATGGCGCAGACATAATATCATCTGTTACTAAAATTTTAGAGAGATTAACATTTAAATTATTAAAAAATATATTTGTTAAAGCTTAAAGCTCGAATATTAAAAAGAATTAAGTTAAAAAAGCTTTTTAATATTTCAATCGCAAACAAACGGAGAACAAACAAAATTTTAAATATAAATATACGTACATACATATGGAGAATATTCATTTAATGTATGGCATAAATAAGTTTGTACTTCATAGTATTTGTATTAGAAACGAAGTTTTTGCGACCGAAACCATGAAATTATGAATATACCATATCGAAATTGCTTATCATAATATTTTCCTCCAAGAATTTCAGAATTTTGCCATACTTCAAGAGTTAAAGATCCCTATCACCTAATTTGAGCAATATTTCTCCAGTAAAATGGCTGTGACATACGGAAAGACAAACATAATGAAATTAACAATGTTCCGTTTTTGCCTTCTAATCATACAGACAGTTTGTATGTGTATTTGTCTGTGGGTACATGGGTTGAGTAAAGCGGGGTTAAGTCACTAGTGTTATTACACTACTGTATTCTATACATGTAATAAAATGAAAACTAAGCCGAATCTATAGTTTTTTGAATTTTTGTATCTCTATCTGTCAGTCTATGACCGTAT
Source organism: Brenthis ino (assembly GCA_921882275.1). Lineage (NCBI taxonomy): Eukaryota > Metazoa > Arthropoda > Insecta > Lepidoptera > Nymphalidae > Brenthis > Brenthis ino. The sequence continues at coordinate 14,862,086 of OV170222.1, forward strand.
CACGAAAAAACCACTGAACAGATTTTGATGAAATTTGTTATGATGATAGCTGGTTATCCGAGTCAACATATAGGATACTTTTTACTGCGGGAAAATATCTCATCACTGAGCTAAGCATTAAAACATAACTAGGGACGAACCCGAGCTGAGCAAGGGTTAGTCGCTAGTACAATACTATAAAACATCTCGACAAAGTAGTATCAAGTCTACACAAGTAGAGTTCCTAAGGACCATGTCTTAAATTTACATCTAAATAGCCGTAACTGATTTAGGACCTTCGTTATTATTTTGTTTACGAGAAACAGTAATTAATAGGCACATAAATAAGAACCCATTGAATATTATCTCATATTTTAAAATATGTTGAATTTATTTGTACTTCTCTATACTTAAAATAGCTGACCCGACAGACGTTGTCCTGCCCGAACGTTGGATTTTTGTTAAAAAATTTAAACACACAAAAAAATCATCAAAATCGATCCAGATTTACCTACTATTCGTTCAGTGATCGAAATTCGACCAATGTATTTTTTGACTGATTACTCGTTAAAAAAGCTCGTTAAAAGCTACTAAACAAAAAAAATTGACAAACGAGGAAAAAAGGTATTGAACTGTTTTGTCTTAGCCTATTTATATTTAATTAAACGCTCAAAGCTCTAAATTTTAACTTTTAGAATGCTTTTATATTAAGTAAAATATTGATAAATACTTCCATTATTTGTCTCTGTAATGAGCCTCATGGCTTTATTGCCAAACCTAAATCTCTCTACAATGGCAAGTTTAATATATTTATATATTATGCGGGATATATGAAATATATAAAATTTTATCCTTCTATGAACCGTTGGGAAATGCATTTACGGATGCCATCTGTTTATATACAGGTAATGAGATTGAAATGAAATGAAATAAGCTTTATTCAATTAGACTTATTACAAGTGCTATGAAATCGTAAATTTAATGTAAGCGTCAGTGTAGTCAGTCCGTGTGGAAGCTACCACCGGCTCGGAAAGCAGTTCTGCTGAGAAGAACCGTCGAGAAACTCAACAGTTGCTCTTTTAAATATAGAGGTTACATTTATTTTGTTAACATAAAATTATTGATAGCCTGCATATGAGTCAATATCACTCAATTCAAGAAAATCTTGAACAGTATAATACGCCTTGCTCAATAAAATATTTTTAATTTTATCTTTAAATTTTTGAAGAGGTAAATCTAAGACATTTTGTGGAATTTTATTATATATGCGTATACTCAGGCCTACGAAGAATTTATTCACCTTTTGGAGTCGAAATCTGGGCGTAACAAGCTTATTTATATTCCTAGTATTTATTGTGTGTCTAACATTTAGATTGACTAGAAAAGCTCGTATTACCCATTTAAACCCAACAGAACCCTTGGTATGGTAGGTAGGTATATGGTATAGATGGGCTGGTTTCCTTATATGGCTTTATGGAACCCCTATGTTAATAAGGAATAACCTAGCTTGATATATGTATTTTGTAATTATTCGAATGTCGTAGTAAATGTTAATCAATAGGGTTAATCAAGTAATACCTACACCATGGCACCCACGTGATGCTTTCGGTTGCGGTCTCTAGTAATGAGACGTCGCGGTACTGACTGCAACATAATGATATTTATTATTGATTGATTGAATATTAATTTGATAAAACGATTTATATTATGAATATTATTATATATACGAAAGATAGTATGTATGTTTATGTTTATTACTCCTCCAGCCCGAAACAGCTGGAGTAAATTAAATGACTTCATTAATATATTATACATTCAATAATAATGATTATCATTATACATTCAATAATTATAATGATTTCTAATACCTCATTTCATACAAATTTTGAATTTTGCCACGACGTGATGACCGTTAACTGTTTTTCCAAGCTTTTATATATGTATAATGTATATGTCGAGGTTATATGTATGTTTCATGCTTTTTTAATATATTAAATATCACTAAAAAAAATTAATTGTTATAGTGACATTTAAGGACTATAATAATCTAAGTGAAACATTATTGACTAATATTCCGTTTTTAAGGTTTCTCTTGTAATTTAACATATTTATTTTCCAACCATACTTACCTTGTTCCGTACTTGCAGAGAGTAATTCAATACGATATGGTATGATTTTAATCACGAAGTTGAAGTGATACGTATACGTGGGAGCCTATTATATGCCTCAGAAAGTAGCGGCAGTAAATGAGATGTATATTTGATGTGAATTTCTGTTTTCCTATTTCATTAAAATTATTCGAAAAGAACGTTTTTTTGTATAACCTTACTAGAAAAAAATTACTTTCAATCTCATTCTATTATGAAGATACATATTTCATTGGGACTTGATTATTGAATAGTAGGTACTATTTTTTATAAATATTCTATACCTTTTAAATAAAACAATCTTTTCGTATTATTTCGCGGATTTATTTGATTTTTGATTTCCGACGTTATTATATTATATTTCCGACGTTTCGAATGCTTTACAGCAATCATGGTCACGGGAGAGGCTAAGGGTTTAGATGTATCAAACGCGTTTTATACTTGTTACAGACAATGCCTACCCACTATTTGACAAAAATGATTTAAGAATTCAAAAATAGCACCAAATAATCCGAAAAGATAGTTTTATTTAAAATTTCAAATATTCGCGTAAATCTAAGAAAGTATTATTTCAGTACCTTACAACTTACAATACTTGTGTAAAATTTCTCAATAACAATGACATTAAAAACTATTTAGTTTATTCAATAACATCCTATGTCGATTCGTACAAATATATTCCCTGCTACCTCAAAGTTGCCTATGTGTTACTCAAGTTCATAGACTATCTGTATACTAAATTCCATCCAAATCAGTTCCGCTGTTTCACCGAAAAAGAATAAGAACACATACAAATTTTTGCATTTACAATATTAGTCCCTATAACGTATATCGTATGCCTTGAAACAGAACGAAATTTTCGACCCATAATCTTGCTTATAGGAATATCATTAAATATTATAGCTTAAGAAATATATATATATGCAATTCGTGATAACTATTTCGTTCCATATATGGCTATCATAAATTTATCGAAGTAAAGGAAAATATGATAAAAATATTTTTCTAAAAATAAAAATAGTAGTCCCGTTTTTGTAGACCCTACGCTTAATTACGCGCTCCAACGGCCCTCTACAATGAATTTAGGGCGTTGTTTATACATTATGTGGCATTTTGCCTTTTATTTGTTGTTTTTGTAAGTCATATAGTCAGTAGGTAGTATGCTTGTGTTATGTGTATTAATATAAAGTGATCCCTAGGTATATATTATTTAAAAGCTGTTATAATATATATTTAGGGTGGGCTTTATTAAGCTACCTCAACATTTTTTACAATCAGTACGAAGTTGACATAATTTTTATGGTGCACATAAGCACATGAGTATCCTATAGAGTAAAAGCTTCATATAACCGTGAAATGGTGGTGGAAAGGTGACCGTGTGTGAGTTCCGTTTGAGCGTGACACGCTCGGCCTGAGATTGTCAACAGCTCGAACCAGAAAAAACCTGTTGTGTCAACCGACATCGCGTCTGTGGGCCCGATGAGCTGTCACGCACACACTGCGCCGACTTCTAGTAGTACCAGAGATATAGAGAGTGGACTGAGTGTTTCTATACCATAGTACGGTGCAATTAGAACCAAACAGTTCCAAATTGTTCTATAAAGTCCGGGTTGGACGGTTGTATAATTAATGGATATATTATTTGTTTGTTTAATTGTCTTTAAACTCTATCTGGTACAAATGTTAATCGCATCGAAAGTAGAGACTTTGGAAAATAACGAACTCCGTTCAATGTTTAATTTTGAATGAAACAGTGATACTCAACCTTTTTTTTATAGGGGCCACAAACACGTTTCAGTCGTGGTGTCGAGGGCCGCAAGCAAAAATTATATAATCCTTTAATATATCATAGCGAATAAGTCTAGAAATGTCTTCAATACGTCTCATACAGGTTGAATCCGAGAGCTGTAGTTTTTTTATATCAGATAGTATTTGCTTTTTGTTACTGTATTTATCAAAAAGTATATTGGCAGCACTAACAAAGCATTCCTTTACAATTTCAGCATCGGTAAATGGTTTCATATGCTTACCAAGAATATAACAAATTTCATATGATGCCTTGGTTACCGCGGAGTCTTGTGATAAAGCCACAGACATAACATTTTGTTGTTGATGCAATGACTTCTTAACAAAAGTCAATTATTCATTTCTCAAGGACGAACCAGGAGAAAACGTTTCGACGAAAGCTATATGTTTTGTGGTAAAATGACGCCAAATATTGTATTTCTTCAATATTATACTTTCACAACATATTAAATAAGTTGCTGCATTGTTTTTGTTTGGCATAACAAAATAATCTGTTTTCTACTCATCTTGAAACAATCTATTTTCACAGATCAGATATTTTTCTTTTATATTTAGAAGATACTCCTGACTTTATATTGAAAATAAAATAATAATTTGATACTAAAAACCTCAATTAACTGCAATTACTGAGTGAGATTAGCTTTAAACAAATTCAAAACAAGTTACGACCGGCAAACAAAGTTCGTGGACGGCAAGGGGATTCCCGCCGTACATTCCGTCTCGCTCACGCAACCACAGATTACTAATAATAGACTACGTTCCAATTCATGCCGAAATCGCTGATAGCGCTTGGCTCACTTTCTCGTTCTGAAACACCCATTCTCTGATGGGCGCGAAAATTGAAATGGTTTACAAAAAAATTGTAACTTCAGATGGGTCAATAACAAAGAACCGGCGGGCCGCATGCGGCCCGCGGGCCGCGGGTTGAGTATAGCTGCGCTAGAATATTACTGATTCCAATTTTAGCCCATTGATTTAGCCTACAGCGCTATGGGCGGATAAGAATAAAATAATCCTTTTCTTTCCTTACTTTGTTATTATTTGACAGTGTCCCAATAACCTGAATAAATAGAAGGGAAATCGTGAATTGATAATGAATAAATAATTTTCCTTAGCAGAGATAGATATTTACAATGAGTGCTATATTTTTGTATGTTTGATGACTTTTTTACGAATAACTCAAGGGTAGGTTTAAAAAATCTATGAAAATTATTTTAAAATTCACAAAGAATACTTAAGATCATAGTGAAAGTAAAACTTAAAATATATTACTAATAAATAACTGTTTCCAAAAAAATTTACTGATAACATTACTTATCTAAACATATAATAAAATTGTACCTAAGGCGAATTTGTACATTAAATATTTTTTGGGAAATCTTATTGAAATAGACTTTATTATCGATATAGGCCGAATCTATAGTTTTTTATAATTTTTGTCTGTCTGTCTGTCTGTCTGTTACCGCATCACGGAAAAACCACTGGAGGGATTTTGATAAAATTTGGTTTTCCGTTTATCTTATATGGTTAGTTATCCGGGTCAACATAATATAGGATACTTTTTACCGCGGGAAAATATCTCATTTCTGAGGAAAAATACAAGAACTGCATTGTAAGTGTATACTAATATGTAAAACCTAAGAATTTGATTTTTGGTAATCTAAACACGGGCGGAGCCGCGGGCAATGCTAGTTATTGATAACGCTCATTAATAGCTCCTTAACAAAGAAAATCGGTTGACAAACACAGGAGAAAAAGGCACTGAACCGTTTTGTCTTTGCCTATTTACGAGTATATAAAGAAATGATGTTTATAAGCTTTTTACTAATGACAAATATAACTAGAAGATATTTGACATTCATTGTAAGTTATAAAAGATAATACTTTCTTAGATTTACGCGAATATTTGACATTTTAAATAAATCTATCTTTTCGGATTATTTTGCGGATTTATTTTGATTTTTGATTCCCGACGTTTCGAATGCTTTACAGTTATCATGGTCACGGGAGAGACTAAGGTTATAGACGTCTCAAAAGATATTCAAAAAGAAATATAAAAGAAAACATCAAAATTTAAAGTAGTTGTATAATTTCGCAACGGAAGTTCTTAGATATAAAAACTTAAGCTATCTAGGGTTAGTTGAAAGTTAGAAAGTAGTATTTAAAAGTTTCGTAATCTAAACTTGCAGATGCACTTTGAGATGGATTTAATATGAATTTGCTTTACCGACAACTTATTTTCATTTTACTAAGTAGAACGGTATTTCTTAGATAAGCTGTCGTTTGCAGTGTTAGTAGGTATAATTTTCACTTACAAGTATATCTTATATATTTTAAACTAGGGAATTTATTAAAGTTTGATATTGGTAGTGCCGGATTCAACCTTAGCATTATTGGCATATTATTTGGTATAGTAAAAAATGCCTGCCTATTATTGAAATTTTGCATAAAATAGGTAAGTTTCAATAAAACTTCAATTTATTTTTTTAAATTTTATTTTTTGAAAAATGAAAAAAAAAATTATAAATAATTTTAATTTTTCGAAATTTTTTTGGAAAATATATAAAACATTTTGGATAAAGTAAGGAAAAAAATTTCTCACCCTCTGAATTTTGCCGCCCCTAAAAATTGGTCGTTCTGGGTACTAGCCCCGAGTGCTCCTAGTGTAAATCCAGCGCTTGATATTGGTACTAAAACAGAGTCTATATGCAATTAATTCACATACCAAACAATTACATTTCAAATTGTTACAAAAAAATACAAACATCTTACGTTTCTTGTACCTAACAGCAGCCTATGTGTTATTCCAGTTTATAGTCTGTCTGTGTACTAAATGACATCCAAATCCGTCCAGCCATTCCAGTTTGAAATAGTAACAAACATACACACATACAAAATTTCGCATTTAAAATAGTAGATACATACGAGTATATCTAATACTAGAAGAACAATAACAGACCTATCCCACGGGAACAGTACATTTTTCCGAGATAAAAAGTAAACTATGTATTCCAGACTATAATCTATCTCTGTGCCATATTTCATCCAGATCCGTTCAGCCGGTCTGGCGTGAAAGAGTAACAAACATCCTAACATTCTCACAAACTTTCACATTTATAATCCATACATTTAATAAAATTGTAACTAAGCCGAATCACATCGAACATTAAATATTTTTGAAATAAATAGTATTATCGATACAGAGGCCGAATCTATAGTTTTTTGAATTTTTGTTTGTCTGTCTGTCTGTCTGTTACCGCATCACAGAAAAACCACCGGAGGGATTTTGATGAAATTTGGTATGGTGATAGCTGGTTATCCGGGTCAACATATAGGATACTTTTTACCCCGGGAAAACGTCTAATTTCTGAGAAAAATACAAAAACTACAATGTAGGAGTATACTAATATGTAAAACCTAAGAATTCGGTTTTTGGTCATTTGAACGCGGGCGGAGCCACGGGCAATGCTAGTATTAAATAATACGGATGTACATATATTGGACATGATATTGAATCGTATGAATTATATTAAAAGTGGTATCTTCCTTCGTCTGGGAGATTAGGCGTCTGTTCTTCAAAGCATTTACATGTACAATGTACATTGGATTACAAGACCCGTTTGGTTTTAACAAGATACAATTTGCATGTGGAATAAATAGCTAGCCTTTGACAGATAATGTTCTACGAATACTTGAAGTAATAGTATAGATGGAAAACACTAGCTTTTCTTCTAGACTTTTATTTGACTTCGAAATCACCTCATTATGTTCTTCGTATATTTATCTCGGACTAGTGACATGTCGTTGCTTCGCTCGAGTGCTAACACCTATACCTTACCTATATACTAATAACCGATAAAGTAACTCGACAGCCATTTTTAGGGTTCCGTACGCAAAGGGTAAAACGTTACCCTATTACTAAGATTCCGCTGTCCGTCGGTCTGTCTGTCTATCTGTCCGTCTGTCACCAGGCAGGCATTCATCTCATGAACCGTGATAGTTAGACATTTGAAATTTTCACAGTTGATGTATTTCTATTGATTGATTGCTCGATATTGATAACGGCAACAGGTAAACGCTTGAAATATTAACAGAATATTAAGTTATATATTCAATTTAAAAATAAATAATTAAATTAAAATAAAAAGATATTTAAGGGGGGCTCCCATATAACAAACGTGATTTTTTTGCCGTTTTTATAGATAATGGTACGGAACCCTTCGTGCGTGAGTCCGAATCGCACTTGGCCCGGTTTTATTATTTTCCTACTTCTAGTAAAGAATTAAAAATAGCCTGTAGCCTTCAGCGGTAGGTAATACTGATTTCGATAGTAAAAGAATTTTCAGAATTCCCTCCCCTAGATGCAGACTTATATACTTTACCCCATTATAATATTAGTGTAGATATATTTGCCTATTGTATACATTACATTATTTTTATAACTAGCTTAAAGCATTTTTTTTCATGACTAGATTTAAAAAAATCAATAATCCTACCTCAACAGTTTTTAGAAAATTTTGATGTATGAAATAGTTCATAATTTACTACTAATAACATAAAGTTTTTTTATGCTTACAAATAAATAAATAAATATATTGGGACATTACACACAGTACATCTAGTTCCATGGTAAGCTACGAGGCTTGTGTTATGGATACCGGATAGTTGATACACTACACATAGGTATATAACTTTAAATACATACATATTATAAATATACACACCCACACTGTAGTATAAATATTCGTACTCATCAACAAATGAATGTTTCCAGTAGGACTCGAACCCGTGGCCGTTGGCACAGTAAATAGTGTTATTAGAAACGTGTCGTCATTATATCTGTTTACTTATATCTGTTTGTTTTTAAATTATAATATATCTACATACTAGCGGTTCATTCCTTTGCGGTTCGTCCCTAGCTTGCTTCCCAATACAAACTTTCATCCCCATTTTCACCCCCTTAAACTAACTTCGACTTTCACCGACTTTGAAAATATCTGGTTAGGTATTCTGAATTAAAACCCCCGTTTAGTTATTTTTTATATTTTGAGTGCTCAAAGTCGTTTTTTTTTATTATTCCATTTTTAGTGTAGTCACAAGCAGGTAATTTGTAAGAAGAAAGTATTGCAATAACTTATTCGATCAAGCAATTTATTTAAAAAAATAATTTATTCATCGATTTAAAAAAAAACCCCAACCGATTTCGATAAAATTTATATGGGACCACCTGGGAAGTATACCCTTTGAAACAAAAAAAAACCAAATCGGTTTAGAACATATTTCAAAAAAAAACAAAGATTTCGACGAATAGAACATCCTCTTTTTGGAAGTCGATTTAAAATAAATATAGATATAGCATTTAATACTAAATGAAAATTGAATTTATGACATCACTGAACCGTATTTTAAGCTGGTTACCTCAGAAGGAACATATAATATTTTTCGAGTATACTCGTACGTACGAGTGTCGACTCTTGCTAGGAACAATATTGTGACTTGTTATTACGGTTACATAAGAGATTAATTTCTATTTTTAGCTATCTTAATATTGTATTACAACTTACAATGTTGTTTTTTAACTTTGTAACTGTTGATATACATATGTTTATTCGCCATAATATATATTACTTAAATTACATTTTTCAATCGAAAAAGGTAAATAGTTAAATCATGTTTTTCTATATATAGAGTGTAAAGCAACCAAATAGCCAAATAAAAGCCATAAAGTCGAATTAACATTATAAAACTAGTTTAATTCACTATATATTTTTTATAAAGATTTGTTATACGACAATAATATATAGCAACAAAAACACAATTATTAAATTGTGTTTGAGAATTTCACGTCACTGAACAATAGCCATAAAGTCGAATTTACATTAAAAAACCAAGTTTAATTCACGATAGTTTTTTTATTATATTTTATTTATTATTTTAGGAAATAAGTTTGCCCGACTTGAGCTTCATCTTGTACAAAACAGTCACATCACATTAGTTTCTGCTATTTTCAATTCAGTTCAGTTCTATTCAGTTCAGTTCAGTTTAATTCAATTCATTTAATTTCAGTTCAAAGAAATTCAATTCAATTCACTTGATCAGTGGCTTCTAGAAGTGGTAGTTGGGCCACAATTTACTTAGCCCATGTCGCGTAGAATAGAAATAGAATGATCGATAAAAAAAGGGTAAAAATATATACTAGATGAATGATATCTTGTTGAAAAAGAAAAATGAAATTAGGAATTCTGTACATCTATATTCCATACTAACGACGTCCCTAGGTATGTTTTAATTTTTTTGAGCGGAACCCTAATTCTTTTTCTAAAATAAAAGTAGTATATATTACTCCCTATAACATATGCCATCTTTCAGTGAAAGTCCTATCAAAATCAGTCCAGCCGTTTCAGAGATTATGCAGAACAAACAGACAGACAGACAAACATTTTAAAAATTGTGTCTTTCTTATAAGTACCGTATATAATTTCATATGCATTTAGTAAAACGCTGTTATTTTGACATTACAAACAAACACTTCGATTTTATTTATCTGTATAGAATAATATTATAAATGTGTAAGTTTGTGAGGATGGATGAGTGTTTGTTACTCTTTCACGGCAGAACGGCTAATCGGATCTGGATGAAAATTTAAAATAAATAAATAAAATAAAAATTAAAAATATAGATAGAGTATAGTCTAGAATAGCACATAAGTTACTTTTTATTCCGGAAAAATGGACGGTTCACGTGGGATAGATTTGTTTTTGTCTAGGAACGAAACCGTAGCGAAGCGAGGGTGAGTCGCTTGTTTTGACATAAAAAACAAAAGAGGACATTAATTATATATTTTCAAAGTAGATGCTTCATTTTAATTTAATGCTGTTTGCTTGTAATTGAAATGGATATAATATTCCCAATGGCAAAAGAACATTTTTAAGGTATCGTCTTACGGTTTCAATTATGTTCTACTTAAAATGTCTCATTCAAACAAAGTATATGGAATACATTAACTTTTTGGGTTTTATTTTAAAGATATGGCATGCTTAAATCATGTCAATAACATTTATACCGATCTTTATGTATGTATAATAATAAAGTTAAGGAGTTGTTCTGAATAAAAAATCTGCAAGTTATAAATTATTAGCGACTCACCCTCGCTTCGCTCGGGATCGCCCCTAGCTTGATTCCCCATACTAACTTTTATCCCCATTTTCACCCTCTTAAGGGATTACTTTCGGGATAAAAAGTATCCTATGTCCTTACCTGGGTCTCAAACTTTCTTCTTACCAAATTTCATCTTAATCGGTTCAGTAGATTCAGAGATTACCCCCTACAACGCCACAAACTCACAACCTCACAAACTTTACCTCTTTATAATATTAGTAAAGATTAATTTTTAAGAAAAAATGTATATTAAATCACTTAAAAGTATTTTTGTCGCCTCTCTTTGAAATCAGTCAAGCTATTTAATATTTTAAAAAATATATGAAAGAAATTGGAGATTTTCCTCTTCTTTTTCATCGGTTAAAGATAACTTATAGAGTATAAATAGTATGCATTTCATGTTTAGAGTTTAGAATAGATACGTCAGTCGAGATGCCCTAGATACAGCATCTTCCCACAATAGAAATGGATTATAAAGACTATATTCTTGATAGGACAAAACGTTTCTATATCGGCTACATTTCTTAAGCAGATGCTGAATTCAGAAAATATTCTTGCGCATATTTTGATATTGTATAATATTTCAAGCGTTTTACGAAACATTTGTGGAAGTTTGTGAATTTCATTTAGTGTGGGATTAAAGCAGATGAAGTTTTGCCCAGAAATTGAAATTGTGATTACTTAGGTAGTAGACAACTCTAACTAAAACATGATACACTGTGCTACGATAGTCATATCCATACTAATATTATAAATGTGAAAGCGTGTTTGCTTGTTTGTTTGTTTGTTTGTTTGTTTGTTTGTTTGTTTGTTTGTTTGTTTGTTATTATTTCACGTCAAAACAGAGTGACGGATTGGCGTAATTTTTTGTGTGGAGATAGTTAGAAGGCTGGAGAGTGACATAGGCCACTTTTTACCGCGGAAGATTATCTCATTCCCACGGGAAAATACATTATAATGTAACCCAAAAAAATATTTATGATCAGAATTACTTGAAACTTGGTATTAATGCTCTTCAATACAAAATACTTTCTTAGATTTACGCGAATGTTTGACATTATTAAATAAAACTATCTTTTCGGATTATTTCGCGGATTTATTTTGATTTTTGGTTCCCGACGTTTCGAATGTTTTACAGCATCCATGGTCACGGGAGAGACTGAGGTGTTACATGTCTTACAGATATAGTTGTTACAGACAGCCTACCCACAATCAACAAAATGAACATTGCACCAATTACATTACAATATTTTAACCTTAAACATTTTTATAATTTTAATTATAATTGAATATGGAAAATTATTTATTTAATTTTGGCTATTATTTTTATAATTATTACAATTTTAAAAATAATAATTAGTAATCTATATTTAGTGTTGCCATTATTATATTTATAACCATAAAGAAAAATATAAAATATAGTATTAATTATTTAAGCCATATAATTGTTCAATGTGTAATTTAAAAAAGTTAAAATTAATTAAGGATTATAATTTTAATTTAGTTTGCTATTATTTAAAAACAACTTACTAAGCAACACTATTAATATATACTTTTACAAATGAAAAATGAAAAATATTAATCTGATAAGCTGTCATTTTGATCTACACAGTATGAACTTACTACATCTGCCTGTCTGTTATGTTTATATTTATTATTTGATTTTATTATATTAATAACAGGATCCCATGACGATGGTAGTACCCAGCCATCTTCCCTATTGAAATTTGGATGTTTTTTAATTTCTATGGCTTCTCGAATCATTCTAGGGCGATATCGGTTTTCTTTCGCTCTTCAATACAATTAAATAAATAAGTGTTTTAGCATTTTTCGAAATTCATCCCATAAGGGGGTAAAATAGGGGATGAAAGTTTGTATGAAAACTATATTTTTAGAGTTTTTCTTTGTACTTTTAGCGCGAGCGAAACCGTGGGTTCTGCTAGTCGTCTATAATATTTTAAGACTATAAATATGAAAGAATATATATAAATATAATAGAATATGTCTTTAAGTAATGAAATTGATTTTTCCTTTGTCACGCCATCACGTAAAAACTACTGAACGTATCGGTATGGGACTTCGTATTTTTTGAATGCCATACTCTCTTCATCATTTTTTTATTTACTTATAAATATTTTTTTCCACCAATAAAAACAAAAGACGTTAAACCTTTTTTCTTCATTAGTTTTTTTTAAATTAAATCTAACATTTAATTTATAAACATAAAACCTAAATATACATTTAGGCCTCTAAAGATCAAAAGAAGAAAAGAAATATTTACGTACGACCAACAAAGGGGGCGGATGACGAATATAAATGTCAATGCATCGGTAGTCCAGTGGCAATGCGCTCGCTTAGACAAAAGGCAATGGGTTCAAATCCCGGTTTTCGCTACTTTAATTTTTGCATATGAAAATATCGACCACTTTGAAAATAATTACCACTCGTTTAACGATGAAGAAAAACATGGTGCAGGAATCAGAATTTGTGAAAGAACCTAATTAATTCTCGAAAGTCATGGAAAGTCCACCAAACCGCGTTATGCGACTGTGGTAGACTATGGCCTGATCCCCCTAGCATTTTGCAATGCGAGAGAGGCCCGGGCTGTGCGTGATATTAAAAAGAGTTTCATGAGTCTTTCTCATTATTAAATACAAGCGACTTACCCTGGCTTCGCTTGGGTGCGTTCCTAGTTCCACAATTTCATGAGTTCTCGTCAAAATCGGTCTAGCCGATTCAGAGATTAGCCGAAACAAACACAGATAAAGAAAAAAAATATTAATTATTGAATTTTTATTATAAGTACCGTGTATACTTTCATATGCATTTATAAAAGCTGTTATTTTGACATTACAAACGAACACTTCAATTTTATTTATTTGTATCTATATATATTAGATATGAATGTGTTGGATTGATAAAAATAGTTTATTAAGATAGTGATATAAGACTAATTTTCGTCTTATAACTATATTTCATCAAATTCCATTGGAAGAAGGTACTTAAGGTCACTATTACATATAATATTACCAAGTTTTATTTTGTATTCAACTTTTTTAAGTTTTAAAACTAAATAAAATGGCAGTGGCAGTGTCTGATAAACAAATCCTTTTCACTAAGCTATCAATTGAATCCGTTCAATCGAATGATTGCTTGAATCAAGAACCTAAAATCAATAGAACCCAGATATCAGAATCAAAGTGCTTGTCCTTTATTGTTTGTATCGGTTGTTAGTACATTTCTAAAGTAGTTTAGGTTTAGATGTGAAAGGAATTTTGATTTGGGTACTAATTACATAATGGATTTAGTTGTTAGAGGTGGTTTGAGTTTGTTTATGGAGAAGGCAGTGCGTTTGCTTCTTGTATATTGTATATTGTTTTAGCCCTATTAATTATTATTGCACTATTGGACATGGGAATCTTCTCAAACCTATCACACTGAATTTTGGCGAGTAGCAGGTAGTTTATAAGAAAACATGTATATATTCTGTCTTTTTTATTGTCCCACTGCTGGGCACGGGCCTCTCTTTAATACGAAGCGGTTCAGGTCACATTCCGCCAAGATGGCCAAGTGCGGGTTGGCAGAGTTCACATGTCTTTCTAAAACTTGCTAAGTTTTCTCAGACATTCCCAACTAAAGATCAGGTTTCCTAACGATGTTTTCCCTCGCCGTAAAATAATAATGTTGAAAGAGGGTCTAAACGTTTTTCTAAGTTTATGTGAAAGTTCTTTGTTTTTGGTGTTACAGACATGAAGATGGGTTATTCTCGTTACTCATAAATCAACGAGAGCGGAGCCACAGGTAGTTCTTGTTGGTTTACTTATAAAATATCTTGTAATATACTTTAATATAGGTACATATATTATTTCGTTTATTAAATTTTTTCACTTAAGATTATCTGATAGATATTTATCAATAAAACTGACTTTCCATACCTTATATATTTTCTCAGACAATCTGTATTATATATTATTAATTATCTATTCAAATAAATAAAATTGAAGTCTCTGTTTGTAATATAAAAATAACAGCTTTTATTAAATGCATAATATGAAAGTATATACGATACCTACGTTTGTTTGTCTAACTAATCTCCGAAACGGCTAGACTGATTTTGACGGGACTTTCACTGGCGGTTAGCTGATGTTATAAGGAGTAACTCAGGCTACTTTTATTTTAGTAAAATAATTAGGGCTCTGGGCAAACAATTAAAATCTATGAAATTGTCAACAAAATCGTATGCATCTACGGGACGCATCCGAGCGAAACGAGAGGTTATTCTAGTGTGCAATAAAAAATTCAAACAAAATTCAACACAACTTGATCTCGTTATTTTTTTATGTTGATGACATATAAAATATGATTCAGCATTGAAACCGATGAAATTAAAGTACCATGGTCGGGCGCCTACTCACGCTTAGGGCACTTTTGAACAAATACTCCACTCGACACTTCACAAAGGTTCGGTCGATCAATTCGGTTTCTATTGATGTATAATTGGTTAGAAAAGGCAGAATTTTTGTATTTATAACGTAAAATATAAAATTTTGGTATTCACTTTATTTTATTTTTTAAGAAAATGTTAAAATTTAATATAGAAAATGTATTATTATTATTTATTTATGGGGTCTTTCAGAATTAGGCAAAAAAATAATATGATAGTTTAAAAAAATATATTTTCAGGTAAACTAAGTATCACGTCTGACTTGATTTCTTCTACCCATTCTATACACTCTTTCATTCTACCCATCACGGAAAATATAATATATATAATTAACATTTTTGATAGTAAGAATGCATGTTTATCTTTAAATACATACATATTAAATCAAGGTGGCAGAGTATCAAGTAGTTACTATAAGTTATGCGATTATAAGAGATGCGAAGAAGTGAAAAGGTGACGTAAAGTAGTAGTACAAGTAGCACAAGTATTGGAAAATAGTGCCTAATAACAAAAATTAAGTTTATTATAGGATAACTGTCATAAATGATTATGTAAGTAAATGTAAATGTAATAATAATATCCCCTGGCTTTATTTAGACTAGCCAGATGCGCAGGAGATATTATAGTGCACAAGTGTACGCGCAGACACAACGTACACTCTTTATTTCTGTCACTCTCAAAGTCCGATGGGACGACTACTCGACACGACTGGTGAGAGTTAAGGCACAGACCGACGATTTTACGTGCTCTCTGATGCACGGAGGTAAACACCGCCAACTTCTCAACTCCGGGCTATTACTGAGAGTTTCTTGACAAAAAAAACTCAGTAAGTCGAACCCAGGACCTCCAGATCTGCAGCCGTATATACTAGTTACTAGACCAAACGCAGACACAAAGGCAGAAGCAGGCAGAGACAAAAGCAATAAAGTACCTATAGCAAGTAAACTATTTCCATTTTCGATCCTGAAACCCTAGCTCGTAACAATATTCTTTGAAAAGGTTTTTTTAGATGCATGCTGTACCCAACATTTCAATTAATAAATATGAATTGTCAAATAGAATTTTATTATTATGAGAAACAATAAATGTTCCTTAAACCAGTGCCTAGAAGTTGTTTTTTTTAAGTTTTTATTTTAGTTAAACTTATGATTTAAAGGCGGACAAAGTCGCAGGTTTCATTAGTTTAATCATAATTAAAATATAACTTGAAGCCAAGTTCGATAGTAGATCAAATATTAATATCTTGTAATTCCATGATCTGAAAGTGCTTCGGAAATTGTAATTTAATAAGATATTTTATGAGGAACAATATTTAATATTTTCAACAATAATAACTCAGGAATATTTTCAAGAATAATAATTCAGGAATCCCTATATAAAACACTTTCGCAATATACCATTTTCTTGTTTTATTAATAACTTGCGTGCCTGCCACTTCGCCCGCAGTGTTTATTTAGATAAGTACCTACCAGTGGTGAAGCGTCCATACAAGACATTAAAGTGTACCTTAAAATATATTTTGCTATAATTTACATACATTTAATTTTTAAAATGTATAAGTGTTCTTTATTATATATGTTGTTATTTATTATATTATGTGTGTATAGTAAATGAAAACTACCAATCAGTTATTTTTTACTTTTTAGTGCGTCTTTGGAAGTCGTTTTTAATTTTTTTGTTAAAAAGTTTTTATTATCATAATTAACCTATCGCTGCTAACTTTTAAACGTAGGCTAAACAAAAGTTAGTTGCTATTTATCAGTTACATATTAGTTAAATAAGTCAAATCAAAAGCCAGATAACATATAAATAAGATTTCTAGTTGCTTAAAAGCGTAACTCCTTTGATTATTCTCTTCCCTGAAGCAAGATAAAGATATCCTCTAGCAATTTGTTGTAATAAATCCTGACTTGTGGTCTCGGTGTGGTACATTGAAAGTGCATCGTAGCGAGAGCGAGTGTAAGCAATATAGCGGTAATTTAACGACAGTTTTGTTATTTTTTCTTCACATATTTTTTTTAATGAAGTTATAAGTAAATAGTATAAGCATAAATAATCTATACTAGTATTATAAAGAGGTAAAGTTTGTGAGTTTGTGAGTTTGTGAAGTTGTAGGGGGTAATCTCTGGATATACTGATCCGATTTAAATGAAATTTGGTAAGAAAATAGTTTGAGACTCTAGGAAGGACATAGGATACTTTTTATCCTAGAAATCATCCCTTAAGGGGGTGGAAATGGGGATGAAAGTTTGTATGGGGAATCAACCTAGGGACGAACCCGAGCGAAGCGAGGGTGAGTAGCTAGTAATATAACAGTTAATGTACCTTAACTATGCTCGAGTGTTCCTGTACATATTTGTATACTAATTTCATCTAAATCCATAAATACAACCGTTTAAGTGTGAATTAGTAGAAAAAAACACACACACACACACATACAAACTTATTATAATTGTCTAATTTTTGACCGACAATACAAAAGAGGCGTTTTTTAGTTTGTTCGTATGTTATTTTTGATGTGTATGTTAGTTATATGATAAAGTAAATTTTGGATTGTTCTGATTCTGTAATGATAAAAGGTGGTCTAATTTAAGTTACAAAATATTGCCAATCATGAAAATATTGAATTTTGAACTCGGTGAAGTTCAGTTATTGTTGTCATATTATGAGTATTTGATGAAATTTCATATGAACTTTCTTACTAATTTTTAGATGAACATCTTCGATGTTTTAGGTGAAAATGAAGTATTCTCGTGGGATACTTGATAGGATTGTACGATAATTCCCTTAATATGAAAGGATAAATAATTACGTTATTTGATCCGACATTCATTTTCTAATGAATTTAATGAAGTTCTTCTGCTCTTATGTTTATTTTATTTAACGCGGATACTGTCGTTAATGGTCACTAATTATTGTTAAATAATGGCTATTTAAAATGTTAACTAAGAATGAAAATTGGAGTACTATTTGTTCAATTTTGTTCTTCAATAGTTTAAAAAAAATTATGCACTTCAAAAATATATTA
Source organism: Brenthis ino (assembly GCA_921882275.1). Taxonomy (NCBI): domain Eukaryota; kingdom Metazoa; phylum Arthropoda; class Insecta; order Lepidoptera; family Nymphalidae; genus Brenthis; species Brenthis ino. The sequence goes on from OV170222.1 coordinate 14,880,648, forward strand.
GGTAATTTGATTTTGTTTATTTTAATAAGAATTTTCATTTAATATATACATAATAATATTGATCGTTAATTTTAATATTTTGCTAGAATAAAATGATTTCATTTCACATTCATTTATTTAATATTACTAGCGGCTCACCGTCGCTCGCGTTGTAAAGTTTTATTAAAATCTATTCAGTAGTTTTTGCGTGAAAGAGTAACAAACATCCATCCATCTATACATCTAGACATCTATACATCTTCACAAAATTTCTCATTTATAATATTAATAGGATTTAACACGCTTTTACATCAATATATCATATAGCAATCATGGTCACGGGAGAGACTAGACGTCTCAGAGGTAATTATATAATTGTTACAGATAGTATTTATATACATTTAGTAAGTTTCAGTAACAGCCCGAAGTTGGGAAGTTGGCGGTGTTTCACCCCCGTGCCTCGGAGAGCACGTAAAGCCGTCGGTCCTGCGCCTTAACTCTCACCGGTCGTGTCGAGTGGTCGTCCCACCGGAGTATGAGAGTGACAGGAATAGAGAGTGCACTTGTGTCTGCGCGTACACTTGAGCACTATAATAATATCTCTTGCGCAGTTGGCTAATCTCAATGAGATTGGCCGCCCGCCGTAGCCGAAATCGGCTAGGAGAGCATCATTATAGACATTAAATTATAAATGATCGCTGTAAAGCATTTGAAAGGTTGAGAATTGAAATCAAAACAAATCCGAAAAGTTCGTTTTATTTAAAATATCAAATATTCGCGTAAATATAAGAAAGTATTCCGCTTCCACGTTTGTATTAAGCCATATTTCAGTCGAGAGATTTACTTTTTGTTTTCTCAACGGTAACTCCCATGAGATTTAGAGACACTATTTCTGTTGGGTCTTTTTAAGGTCACCGAGTTCTGATCTGATGTTTTGAAGTACACTGTTTTTATAGTTTTATTAACATTTTATATTATAAATTTTAGATGTTAAACATTTAATGCTTTTAACATTGTAAATACCTATTTTACTATAACGTATAATTACAATAAATATAGTTTGAAGAAAGAAACAAAGGCTTCATTTATCTAGGGAAAAAAAATATTTACCTGAAATAAGAGTTTGGTGTCACCTATTACAGATACAAAATTTAATCCAAATCGTTAGAGCCGCTACGAGATACACGAAATTTTGTACATACATGTATACGAGAATTGCTTCTTAATATTATATAACATTAAGTAGTAAAAAGAAAAAAAACAGATCTTTTTAACCATAAATTGTTATCTGTATGTACATTGTACTCATCTACTTATACATGTAATAAAATTCTGAGTCGAACCTGTATATTAAATATTTTTTATGAAATCTTATTGAACGGTCATTATTATCAATAAAGAGCCCGAATAGAAGTTTTTATAAATTTTGTCTGTCTGTCTGTCGTGCGTATCTGGGAACGCGTAGCGAGTAAACTATTGGACAGCTTTTAATGAAATTTGGTATGACGATAACTGGTTATCCGGGTCAACATATAGGATACTTTTTACTGCGGGAAAATATCTCGTCTATACTAACCGTTAAAACATATAGGGACGAACACGAACGGAGGGAAGGTGAGTTGCTAGTATATAATAGTAATACCTATATTTATTTACTTTAGAACGAAATCTATAGTTTGGCGTTATCTTGGATAACCTGTCTTTTACAATTTGTATCAAGAACATTCAGGTGAGCTTTACTAAATCGTCGGTACCCTTTATGTGGGAAGCCTCTCCATGTTTCTCGTTCCGGTACGCTAAGCACAGGTGTAAAGTGACATATATGAGAGCTTCAGACTAAGGAATAATATAAGTGTCAGAACTAAACATAAAGCCAAGGAGTAATGTTTTAAAAATCTACACATATAATAAAATTGTAACTAAGTCGAATCTGTACATTAAATATTTTTTGGAGAATCTAATTGAAATGGACATTATTATCGACACAGAGTCCGAATCTATAGTTTTTAGAATTTTTGTCTGTCTGTCTGTCTGTCTGTTTGTTACCGCATCACGAGAAAACCACTGGAGGGATTTTGATGAAATTTGATATGATGATAGCTGGTTATCCGGATCAACATATAGGATACTTTTTACCGCTGGAAAATATCTCATTTCTGAGAAAAAATACAAAAACTGCATTGTAAGAGTATACTAATATGTAAAACCTAAGAATTTGGTTTTATTTTCATCTGAACGCGGGCGGAGCTGCGGGAAATGCTAGTTATATATAATGTTTTAAAATAGTATACAAATGACATTTTGTAATGAGTGATAATTAAATAAATGTTAATAAATAAAAATAGCTAACGAATTTTATTATAATAAATTAATCATAATAATATTATGTTATCTCCCTTTGAAGAAGAAAATTCATGCTTATACAATATAGTATAATTTTTTTTATTCATATTTTATTCTTAAAAATTGTATATTATTTTAAGTAATACATATTATGTACCATACATAAAATTTAAAAGAAAGTACGTGTATGATAAAACGAGAATTATTACTGTATACTGACCATATATACCTAACCATATAATAACCGTGACCATGGCGCTTGTAACAGTGCCGAAATATCGAGAACTCTCAAAAGTAAGTGCTAAACATGGTAAATCTCCCGTTTTACGTCATAATATTAATAACTGGCGACTTAACCAAGGTCGGTGGCAATCCAACACAAGCTTATGTTAAGTAAATTTACGTCACTTATATTATTATTAGGTCACAGGAGAGAGTCTCTGACTATGATTGCTGTAAAGCATTCGAAACGTCGGGAACCAAAAATCAATATTTATGGTTAGTATGTAATACAAATCTTTAAATTTTCTGTACTATAATATTTATGCATGTGTTATACATCTAAACCTACCTCTTGAATCACTCTATCTATTGCTTAAAACTACATTAAAATCCGTTGAGCAGTTTAAAAGATCTAAGCGAACAGACAGCGGAAGCGACTTCATTTTATACTATGTAAAGATGTCGAATATTAGCGTAAATCAAAGAAAGTATTACAAGCCTATATTACTTCAGGTCATACTTTATTCGTGTACTAAATTTCATCCAAATTCGTTCAACCGTTTCAGTGGTGAGGAGTAACAAACATACATACATACATACAAACAAACTTTAAAATTCATTATAGTAGTATGATAAATAGATAAATCAAAAGTGTGCAGCAATTTCCTGTTAACTTATAAATTGCCACTACTTGTGGGTCTTAACTCACTTATACCCCATACCTAAAAACCAATAATTTAGTTTCAGCTGTGCCTATAAATATTGTCGTACGGTATCACATCTATATTTAAGCAGAGAATAAACGCGTTGGAGAGCCAGTATTCCAATCAAATATACGGGACACAGTTTTATTTTTTACTAGCAGAACCCGCGGCTTCGCTCGCGCTTAAACTACAAAAAAACTCTAAAATGGTAGGTTTCATACAAACTTTCATCCGCTATTTTACCCCATTATGGGATGAATTTTGGAAAATGCTAAAACACGTATTTAATTAATTGTATTGAAGAGCATTTATACCAAGTTTCAAGTAATTCTGATCAGAAATATTTTTTTGGAATGTATATATTGTGTTTTTCCGTGGGAAAGAGATAATTTCCCGCAGTAAAAAGTAGCCTATGTCACTCTATAGCCCTCTAACTATTTCCACACAAACAATCACGCCAATCCGCCAAGCTGTTTCGACATGAAAGAAAGAAAGACAAACAAACAAACACATTTTCACATTTATAATATTAGTATGGATGTTGGGACATTAACACACAGCACTATCTAGTACCATGGTAAGCTACGAGGCTTGTGCTATGGATACCAGATAGTTGATACACTACACATATATATAGTAATTTAAATACATAGGTACATAATACAAATATATTACATACATATTACAAATAAGTTTTGAAAACCAATAATTTTGGTAATTTTTCCAAAGGTTCGTGAAATGTTTATAAAATATAATTTAATATTTTTTTTAATGTTCAAAATAATAAGGCAAATTATACTTTAATTAATATTAGACTTTGTCCTGTCTCTTTTTCATTAAAAAGATTAAAAAAAATGGATAGAAAAAAGCACTTTCAATGTTGATAGCTAGTTATCCGGGTCAATATATAGGATACTTTTTACCGCAGGCAAATGTCTCATTTCTGAGAAAAAATACAAAAACTGCAATGTAAGAGTATACTAATATGTAAAACCTAAGAATTTGGTTTTTGCTCATCTGAACGCGGGCGGAGTCGCGGGCAATGCTAGTATATGTATAAAACTAAATAATATGTCTATGAACGGTGTACACTACAGATGACATGTATATTTTTATAAGGAGATTGCGTGATATAGCTAAACCGTAATATTTGAGCTTAGTCAAATATTACATATTTTTATTACTTATACTATCATACTTTTGCTCATAAATCAATCAATGGCAGAGATAATAAATATAGTGTTTTTAACCTCCCACGCAAGTTACATATTTAACGTGTGTATCTGTGTGTCTGTCTGTGGCATCGTACCGCTCAAGCGGATGAACCGATTATTTAGTACCGATCCAGACTGGAGCTGAGGATCAATTGATTTTAGCCGTTCATACTAGCAATTAGACCAATGAGGAAGTCAACGCAAATGCTAACTACCAAATCATTTTATTTTTTTAATCATAAAAATCCAAAAAGATAGCTTTATTCAAAACTAGCGGCTCACCCTCACTTCGCTCGGGTTCGTCTCTAGAAAAACAAAGTTAAATCTATCCCACGGGAATCCATACATTTTCTAGGATAAAATATATATTATAATCTATCTCTGTGCCAAATTTCATCCAGATCCGTTCAGCAATTCTGGCGTGATTGAGTAACAAACATCCAAAAATCTAAACTTTCTTTATAATATTAGTAAGATGTCAAATATTCGCATAAATAATATAATAATGACTATAAAAATATTTATTTTATCTTATTTCTTTCAATTTAACACAAGGGTAAAGAATGGGAAAAAAAAGAAAAATAGTATTTTTTTTTAAATTACACTAAATATTAAAACTAAATATAATATAACACGTGTAGCATGTTATGTTTTTAATTACAACCGACCGATTATCGTTAGCTTGTAGACGTGCTCTAATTAAATGAAGCAAAAAAAATCTTTTTGTATATCAAAATATTCATAAAAGATTAATTTCTTATAATACGATAAAAGTCTTTCATATAATAAAAGATAACATGAACGAATTAAATAATATAGTTGATGAGTATTGAATAAAAAGTTCAATTTCACTTTTATATTTAGTCGGACTATCATTAAGTTAATGGGTAACTTTATCAGATTATTAAAAATCAGCCTTCAATAGTTGCTATTATTGTCTTGTGTCCATTATCGTATTGTGGAATATCAGATAACATTATTTTGAAGTAAAAATTAAAATACTTTCGTATTTTTTAATATTATAAATGCGAGCTTAGACACGATGAATTTGTAAAAAAATAAATTTAAAAAATCTTATTATATAATAATTTTAAGTGTTACGTCATAGAATCATAATAATAATTAAAATTGTATTCAGTCCGTTTTAACGTCCTACAGCTGGGTACAGGATACGGGATCAGGCCATAATCCACCACCTTGGCCAAGTGCGGATTGGCGGACTTCACTTGCTAGGTTTCTGTCACACATGCAGGTTTCCTCACGTTTTTCTTTACCGTAAGACAAATGGTAATCATGTTGGTAATGATTCGGACATGAAAATGTCAGATATGCAAGTCCCAGGATTTGAACCCGCTTCACTCGGTTTCCCAAGCGAGGGCGTTACCACTGGGCTGCCACTGCCTTAATAACTAAGAATATTGAATTGAATTATAATATGTCATTTTTATATTTTTTTACAATCCTATTTGTAAAGTATAATATGTCACAGATCATGTATGTAGCGTGTCATCTTTTCAAAGCCTTTTGATTTATTTCATAAAACAATGCAGCGATGATTCGATGTTATTTTTTGCATAGATATCACACTACAATAAGAAATACAAAAATATGTGTGTAAGTTTGTTACGGCTTATCGATAACGGCTGGACCGATTTGGATTAAATTTAGTACAAAGATAGACCTGAAGTAAAACATAGGTTACAGTTGGTAATAAAACCAAGAGATGGTGCTTATATATACTATTATAAGCACGGAAAGTATCTAGTAATACACACAAGGAGGTGAGGATAAGTCGCTATTATACGTATACCTTAAACCAGGAAATGGCTGGCATGTATCAAATTTATGTATTGCCTGCGGCTCCGCCCGCGTTTACATGACCAAAAACCAAATTCTTAGGTTTTATGTTTTACATATTAGTATACTCAGTTGCATTGCAGTTTTTGTATTTTTTCTCAGAAGTTAGATATTTTCCCGCGGTAAAAAGTATCCTATACGTTGACCCGGATAACCAGCTATCACCATAGCAAATTTCATCAAAATCCCTCCAGTGGTTTTTCTGTGATGCGGTAACAGACAGACAGACAGACAAAAATTCTAAAAACTATAGAATCGGCCTCTGTATCGATAATAATGTCTATTTCAATAAGATTTTCCACAAAATATTCAATGTACAGATTCGGCTTAGTTATAATTTTATTATTATTATAGACTGAGTATGATTACACCATACAATATTCATTATTTATTTCAATAGTTACCCTAGCTTAAGATATTCCAATAGTTAAAAACTTCATATAATTTAATATAATAAAAATCTAAAAGTTTTTAACTTAAGCCGCAAAATGACCAAATAATCGTATTACCCAACCGCTCCCACAGCGCTCGTGGGCTTGTCAATTTAATTCCTAGATCTCTGATGAATAATTTTGTAAATAAATACAGATTGTAGCAGTGGTAGCTCATTAGGAACACACTCGCTTTTAAAATAGTAAAGCGGATTCAAATCCCAGATGACAGATCCTCAAATTTTAATTTATGAATTTCATTTTCAACATGATATATCTTGCTTATATTTTAACTGTTTTGGCGGTGTATTCATGACTGATATCCGGAGATCCTACGTTCGAGTCCCGGATCGGGCCAAGTTTAGTTATTGAGTCTTTCTGCTAAAAAATGTCTCAGTAACAGGTAATGGAGTTGGGAAGTTGACGGTGTTTCAATCCGGTGTCTCGGAGAGCTTGTAAAGCCGTTGGTCCTAAGCCTGATCTCTCACCGGTCGTTCGAATTGAAAAAAAAGTAAAAGGAATAGAAAATGCACTTGTGTGCGCGTACACTTATGCGCTATAATATCTCCTGTAGTTGGCTAGTCTCAGCGAGTATGGCTGCCGTGGCCAAAATCGGTCAGTAGGATCTTGGGATTTATTAATTTATTGACTTACTAACAAAAGTTACATTGGTTAACACATATAATCTTGGCACTACACTTTCATGTTAATTGCACTCTTAATTACAGGTAAGTACAGCATGATAATTATATTATTAATTAAGGGTTTTAAGTGATCATGTGGATTATTAAACTATAAAATTAAATTATTAAAAAGAAAAAAAAAAACAATTATAATTATAAATTTCCAAATAAAATGTCCCATACAATATAAATAAATAAAGATAGTGGGATCGTGAGGACACTCAAGACAGAGGAAACCTATCTAGTTTTTCCAAGTCGACTGAACTACCATCAAGTCGCTTATGGCTGGGAGTGACTTTCATATTGAAAAGGCTCAGAAGTTGAATAATTAAATTAATTATAATTAAATATGCAAGCTTTAACTGGAAATACTTTTAAAATTTCAAGATTTAAATTACAAAGTTTAAGTTAAGTGCTCTTTTGGAGATGTTTTGTTTTTAATATAATTTTGATATTTTAACATCTTGTGAAGCAAGAGGATGATACATATTTTATTATTTTAAATGATTTTACTTAGTATAATCATATTACTATTTTATAAATTCTAATAAATTTTAAATATCTTTCTGTCTAATTCTCTAAATATAATTTTAAATAAATCCGCAAAAAATCCGAAATACATGACATGTATAGTTTTATTTAAAATGTCAAATGTTCGCACAAATCAAATTCGCCGGTTAGAAGATCAGAATTCTGAAGACAAAGCGTAATCTCTCCCGTGACCATGATTGCTGTAAAGAATTCGAAAAATCGGGAACCAAAAATCAAAATAAATCCGCGAAATAATCCGAAAAGATACTTTTATATAAAAAACTTAAGTAAATATATATATGTAAAAGTTTACAAGAATCAAATGTTAATTATAATTTTTGGCCAACTTTAAGCAGATGCAAACGTATATGTTTATTTATTCGGTTGATTTAATTACATAAGTAATATCATTAAATAGGAGCTGATTCCGAAGTATTTGATATTTTAGTATATACCCTAGTTTTACCAGCTAACTACTGCCACCAATTTTTATCCGACTGAAAGAAGGCTATGTGTTATGTGACCCCATTTCCCTCGTAATTATTAAATGGCTTAACCGATTTTGATGATTCTTACCTCGTTAGATTCGTTTTAATAGCGTGAGTGTTTACGTAGCAGGACTCGCTCCTATAAAACTTGTGTAACGACTGCATAATACTATGTTGCTTCGTCAACTTATTGTCATCTTTTTAAGTCGCTTTTTACACAGTCGGGTTATTTTTTTTATGTTGGGACATTAACACACAGCGCCATCTAGTTCCATGATAAGCTACGAGGCTTGTGTTATGGATACCAGATAGTTGATACACTACACTATATAACTTTAAATACATACATATTATAAATATAAACACCCACGACTGGAGTACAAACATTCGTCATAACGCAAATGAATGCCCCCAGCGGGACTCAAACCCGCGACCGCTGGCACAGCAAGTAGGGTCACTACAAACTGAGCCAAACGTGTCGTTAAATTATTTCTTTCCTTTTTTTTAAATTTCCCTTTTCACCCTATCATTGCAATTTGCAGTACACGTCGATATACAGTTTATATTTCTGATAATAGAAACGGACTAAGGTAAGGTTCCCTATACTATTTAGATTACAATAATATTACTTCCATTATACAACGATTTCATGAAACTTTATCCCTTATCATTAAAAAAATAAAGGCTAAAATCCTATAGCAATTTATCAAGAGCTTCAAATCTTAGTAAGTCGATTTTAAACCATAACTAAATGTGATAAGGTTTGATATAGATTATGCATAGTGTATGCTCTTTACGTAATTTACACGTAAATAGTACAGTTACCTACTTAAGACAACGTTAAGTTTTATAGCACAATGCTCGTACCAAGTTATTCCTTATTTTTACCTCGCACTTATTTCGATAAAATAGAAAATAGAAAGAAAATTAGTAGGTTTTATGTAATCCATAACTAAAAATAAAAGTAAAATGGGAAACCGAGTGAAGCGGGTTCACTTCCCGGGTCTCGCACCTCTAATATTTTCATGTGCGAATCATTTCCAACATGATTACTATTTGTCTTACGTTGAAGGAAAACATCGTGAGGAAACCTGCATGCCGGAGAAAACCTAGCGGTGGTGGACTGTGGCCTGATTCGTATTGGGAAGGGAGGTCCGTGCCCAGCAGTAGGACGTTTAAAATAGCTAAACACAATATAAGTATGTAATCTATAAATATATTATTGAAGAAAAATGCATTATTATGTAAAAAAATTGTGTTAAAAATGTATTTTATTTGCTAGTAAAATTTTATTGTTTGTTTCTCTAGAAAGAGATATTTGAATAATCCGTCTAGAAAATTATGTAAAAGGTAATTATTATCCCGTATTGCATTAAAAAAAATTATTTCCCCCAAGGTTGGTCAATTTAAGATAAGGTTTTTTGATCAGTAAGTACGGGTTCGATTATTTCGAATGTTAAATATTTTTGATAACATATTATGTATATGGAAATATCTCTAAAATATATTGCTAATAACGATAAACAACAAAACTTAACGCAGAAGAAGAGTTCGGTGACTTATTTATTATACTAGCATTGCCCGCGGCTCCGCACGCGTTCAGATGACCAAAAACCAAATTCTTAGGTTTTACATATTAGTATACTCTTACATTGTAGTATTTGTATTTTTTTTTAAATGAGATACTTTCCTGCGGTAAAAAGTATCCTATATGTTGACCGGATAACCAGCTGTCACCATACCAAATTTCATCAAAATCCCTCCAGCGGGTTTTCTGTGATGCGGTAACAGACAGACAGACAATAATTCTAAAAACTATACATTCGGCCTCTGTATGGATAATAATGTTTATTTCAATTAGATTTTCCAAAAAATGTCTAATGTACAGATTCGGCTTAGTTACAATTTTATTATATGTATAGATTTCTTTTTAATGCGACGTTTATCTCAAAGTACCTAATATACCTAAGTTAAATCTGACTTCTATATAAATGCGAAAGTTTGAATGGATGGATGTTTGTTATTCAATCACGCCAGAATACCTGCACGGATCTGAATGAAATTTGGCACAGAGATGGATTATAGTCTGGAATAGGACATACACTTACTTTTTACTTTTTATCCCTGAAAAATTTACGGTTCCCGTTGGATACATTTGTTTTTATTTTTCACTAGCAACGAACTGAGCCACTAGTAATAATGTCAACTAAAGAAAAATATATCTAAACAATAATAAGCAACAAAACTAATACTGACATAAAAATATAGTTTACCAGTTTCTAACTTCGACACTCTTCTTTATTGAGTTACGTAAAATGTTTGGGACTTCATATTTTCCTTTGCCGTCACGAAATCAAATCTAGGAAACGTAATTCAGAAGCTAAAAAGTTGTTAATCCTACTAATATTATAAACGCAAAAGTTTGTAAGAATGTATGTATGGATGTATGTTTGTTACTCTTTCACGCCAGAACGGCTGAACAGATCTGGATAAAATTTGGCATAGAGATAGATTATAGTCTGGAATAACACATAAGCTACTTTTTATCTCGGAAAAATATATGGTCACCGAGGGATAGATTTGTTTTTGTTTTTCTTAGTTTTTTATTTATGTTTTTATTAGTTAGTTTAGTTGTTATTATTATAGAGGAAGAGCCCGTGAACGCCAGACCTTCGTCATTTTATAAAGGCTGAAAGTTTGTCAGCGCATGCTTCCAACCCAGATAAGAACGATAGACCATTATGAAGTTCAGGCATTGGTGGCTTTGGCGGGTACACGATACTAAAGGTGTGTAAAATACCGATCTAAATTCGTCAAATAATAAGTGTGATTTTTTGTTATTACCTTTAGAATATTATTAAAAATCACGTCATTCAATTAAGACTGCTAACATAGCATTTCATGTAAGACTGCTAACATGGCATTTGTTACACACCATAAATCATCTAATTATTACCCAAGTATTATATATAAAAATCAGCTTTTATACTATAACGTAAGTAGAATTATGATTTCATAAAAAAGGTGTCTGGCAAGGGTTTGCCACGATGTTAAGTGTCTGGCATTGAATGATGTGATTTTTAATAATATTCTGAAGGTAATACCAAAAAATCACACTTTATTATTTGACGAATTTAGATTGGTATTTTACACATCTTTAGTACCGTGTACCTGCCAAAGCCACCATAGCCTGAACTTCATAATGGTCCATCGTTCTTATCTGTGTTGGGAGCATGCGCTGACAAACTTTCAGCTTTTATAAAATGACGAAGGTCTGGCGTCCACAGGCTCTTAGGCCATTTGGTACTCTTCGCTTGATGTTTGAGACTTTCTTAAGATCTTTTCGATCTGTTGAAACCACAGATATGTTTTTACCTGACTGCGGCGAAGCTCAAAGGAGGTATAATTGACCTGTATGTTTGTATTTAATGTATGTATGTAAGTGCCTTGGTGGTGTAGTGGCTAGCATGTACAGTTTCACACTCGGAGGTCCTGGGTTCAAGTCCAGGGTCGGGCCACGTTTCGTTATTGAGTCTTTCTGTATAATAAATCTCAGTAGCAGCCCGGAGTTGGGAAGTTGGCAGTGTTTCACCCCCGTGCCTCGGAGAGCACGTAAAGCCGTGGGTCCTGCGCCTTAACTCTCACTGGTCGTGTCGAGCAGTCGTCCCACCGGAGTATGAGAGTAACAGGAATAGAGAGTGTACTTGTGTCTGCGCATACACTTGTGCACTATAATATCTCCTGCGCAGTTGGCTAGTCTCAATGAGTTGGCCGCCGTGGCCGGAATCGGCTAGAAGAACATCATGTATGTATGTATGTCCGACCTCTTGTTCCGTAGTAATTACCAAACGGCTTAACCGATTTTGATGATTCATACGTCGTTAGATTCGTATTGGTAACGTGAGTGCCATAGGGTATATTAATAAAAGTTAAAGTGGCGGATCTGAGGCACCAATTTCTTTGTCTTGAAAACATTTTTTCGTCTGCATCGAGTGGGGATCAAAATACAAGGTTTTTTAGAGGCCGTTACAAGAATATATACAATTTATATGTATGTTTAAAAATAATTTACGATAAGAAATTGTTAACTAAAACTAAAAATCTCCAACTTAAAGTAAAAAAAACATTGTAAATAAAAAAAAATATAATTGTATAAAAAAAATATATATATTAATTTTTAATAAGTTCTTAACATCGATCAAAAAAGTATTAGATACATACCTATATAATCAGCGACAAAAAATGTCCTCACCGAATGAGCGCTCATTTGAACATTTGAGCCTTATTAAGTCTAGGTCATAAACTACCGCGAACATACGTACAGACAACATTTTTATACATATGTATGTGTAAAGAATTTATATTTTTTACACTATAACTATACTCGTAGGTACTTAAAGTATGGCATTTCCCTACATTTTGTTTTAATGCTGAAAAGTCTGCATTCTCAAGTTGCGCGGGAATCGAATCTCCGACAAGATATTGCTAGTACATAACACGAACTAGAATACAAGCTCTTTCATATTTAAACATAAATTTATTTTGAATTCGATAGAATAAATACAGAAAATTGCACGTATACTTTCTTTCTATTTACCTTCGATATACATTTATTTGGTTCGCTGATTGCCATTGCCTTGCACTTCCCAGAAAAGATTTCCAGTGAAGAAACATAATGTTGGAAATGCAGTAATTTAAAATGACATTTAGATAAATAGAGTTTAACTAGTGATTTACTCTTATTTCGTTCAGTTCCATCCCTTCGTAGTGGGTGAATTTTGTATTTATCTACACATATATCAAAATAGATCTGTATGTATGTTCTCTATGAACTCCAAAACGGCTGAAGCGATTTTGATGAAATTTTCAGGCAATCTTAAGACTAGCCCAGCGGGTGATCCTTTTTTTTTAACGTTGGGAAATGCATTTACGCACGAGGTGTGGAACTCACCGGCGTAATAAAGCCAGTACTACCCACTAAAACCCAACAAAACCTTCCCCCGTCTTAATGGGGCGTCGCAGGATCGCTTACGCATTCAACTACGACGCCCCGACGGCAGGTCTGCCGAAGCAGATCACCACAACCATGGGGTTGCTCCAAGGTCCACTCTGCTATCAGAGAAGTACCAGGAGCAACCCACATGGTACACCGCCCACCGAAGAAGGCCACCTCCCACTGCCCACCAAAGTGGGCCACCTCCCTGTGCGTTTCTTGGCTTCGCGCCCGGTTGGGTTGCCGGGCACTACTGAGCCCCCCCACCACGACAAGGCGAACGCACGTTGGGGGGGCCAGCGGGTGATCCTGTGTAGTTTGGTAGCGATCGAAAGTTTGCTATTGCTAGTAATATTATATACACCACCTTTTGGCAGGCCATAGTTTATCTGTGTACAAAATTTCATTTAAATTCATACAGTCATTTCAGCGTGAAGAAGTAATAATATACACATTTACATTCAATACACATAAAAACTATATGAGCGTTCTTATAAGAGTAAGGTTACTTTTGGTTATGCGATAAAAAAAAATTAAGTAGTGTTATGTTTTTACTGAATCAATTTTTTTATATAAACGCTTTTTTTTATTTTATTTATTTATACTGACACACCTCCGATGTGGGAGTCGGAGTCCTTGTTTACAATTTTTCTTACTTGCTATTACATTGTTTTTTAAGCGGTATTCTACATATAGTCTTACTTTCTATTTGTACTTTAGATTTACAGTATTTTTACATTTTCCTTATGATTTATCTTATTATTACTAGTATTTGTTATTTTTATAACTTATTACATATTCCTTATTTCTATTACATATACTTACTTAGTTCTATCTCTAACATTTTACTTTTATACTTAAATTTCATGTACAATACCAACATAATGTTGTTATGGTGGATTTACAATTTTCATACTTATATTGTTTTACATTGTAATGGATATAGCACTTTTTTTTTTTAAGTCTTAGTGCTATGTCGTTTATTCGCTATTTTTGTAATAAAAGAACAAAATGCTAAAAATATACTGCGATATTGTTTATTTGCTAGAATAGTGTGTAGGTTGTCTAGTTTGAGTTCCATTCTTATTTGTGCTTCCAGGTCATGGCGTGCCATGCAGAATCTCGGACAGTTAATAATCAAATGAATGCTTGTTTCCATTTCGTTAGAATCGCAAATACATCTGGGGTCAGTAATGCATTTAAATCTTGTCAGGTATTCTGCATAACCGCCATGACCCGTGATTGCCTGTACTTGTGTTGGCGTCAGTGTGATGTTTCTAATGATTTTGTAGCTGTTTATGATGTTTGGGAAGAAGATTTTAGTAGTTTTGCCAGTTGGTCCATTTTGGTAGGCTCTATCCCAGACATCAATGGTATGTGCTCTGATTAATCTTTTGATGGTGGATATCGGATATATATAAACGCTTGAAGTTTCTAATGTACTTGGTACATAAATAAAATATATCTCTTACCATCTCTCTGCCTATTTACCAAATTGCTTGGGGTTGGCACATTACTTCCATACTGCATAATATATTATATCTATACTATATAATATTATATTATAAAGAGGTAAAATTTGTGAGTTTGTGAGATTGAGTGTATGATGTTGTAGGGGGTAATCTCTGGATATACTAAACCGATTAAGATGAAATTTTGTAAGAAGATAGTTTGAGACCCAAGAAAGGACATAGGATACTTTTTATCCCGGAAATCTTCCCTTAAGAGGGTGAAAATGGGAATGAAATTTTCTATTGGGAAACAACTAGTCTTATCAATACTTTAATACTCGTATAGCAGTAACTTAGCGAAATCTGTACATGAAATAATTTTAAAAAAACAATGACTGTAACGTATTATGAACACAATATAGACCCCAAAACAATAGTTATTAAAAAAAACCCTGTTTGTCTGTATGCTTTGTTTTGTGTTTGTGTGCGCGTTACACGCAAAAAGTAATGAACTGATTTTAACGAAATTTGGTGAAGTGATGACTTTACTCGGGTCAACATTTAAGATAACTTTTACTTCAGGAAAATCTTTCTTTCCCATGAGAAAACAAAATAACTGGTTTTATCGAGTCCTCCTTATAAACCTTTCGCTGGCTAAACCTTAACACACATCAAAACAATGTACTAAAAAAATTGTAGGTCTTAAAAAGGCCTACAGAAAAGTTTGCAATAGTATATGTCTATCTCCTAAAGTACATTCGCAATACTATGTATATCTCTTATACATCCATACTAATATTATAAATGTGAAAGTGTGTTAGTTTGTTTATTTGTTTGTTTGTCCTTCTTTCAGGTCGAATCAAAGTGACGGAATGGCGTGGTTTTTTGTGTGGTGGTAGTTGGAGGGCTGGAGAGTGACATAGGCTACTTTTTACCGCGGAAGATTGTCTCATTCCCACGGGAAAACACGTTATAATACAACCCACAACAACTCATCATACCTATGTATATATTTAAATATATAGTCTATCTATTCCATTTTAACCGTTAGACTGTACCTGGCGACGAACCCGAGCGAAGCGAAAGTGAGTCGCTAGTATACAATTTACCAAAAATATATCTTTAGGAATACGTAGCAAAATTTCAAATTCCATATATCAGAGGCGGCACTGCAGGAAATTAATCTAACATTTACTTTGCGACGACCCTGCCACCTGGACGTGAGCCGTATTGTTTTGTAATCTTCTTACTGCGTATATACGTTTGTTATTTCACTTTGTTTTATCATATAAAGTTAGGGCTTTGTTTGCTTTGTTCTACCACTGATTATTTTATAGTTACTTCTATTTGATTAAGTGATTTTGATACTTTATTAACATATATATACATACTAGCATTGCCCACGACTCCGCCCGCGTTCAGATGACCAAAAACCAAATTCTTAGGTTTTACATATTAGTATACTCTTACTTTGCAGTTTTTGTATTTTTTCTCAGAAATGAGATATTTTCCCGCGGTAAAAAGTATCCTATATGTTGACCCGGATAACCAGCTATCATCATACCAAATTTCATCAAAATCCCTCCAGTGGTTTTTCTGTGATGCGGTAACAGACAGACAGACAAAAATTCTAAAAACTATAGATTCGGCCTCTGTATCAATAATAATGTTTATTTCAATAAGATTTTTCAAAAAATATCTAATGTACAGATTCGGCTTAGTTACAATTTTATTATATGTAAATGTATGATGTACAGTAAACGATTTTTTTTGAATAAAACAATATTTTTTTTATGTAAAACGTTATAGTAAATATTATGTGACGGGATGGCCAATAAAACGTCGTTATTCTCGTAATTAATGTATATATTGTACTGCTTTCCACCAAATATGAAGCAAGACTAAACTAAATATTCTAACAAAGTTCATAACGAAAAGTAGGGTTGACCTACTTTTTAAAATATTGACAAGTGTCAACTGACATTCAGAAAATACATTTTATAAACACAGAGTATAAATTCGGTATATAAATTAGTAATCCTAACAGCTCGGCCTTCCTGAGCAAAGGCGAGTCCTCTCGCAAAACAATGAAAACTACAAAACAAAAGAGATTTTTTTCATAAATGTACATATTTAAGTGCTCGATTAGCTAATTAAACAACAACATAAAAGTAAATCAAAGGAATAATCTTATAAATCTTAACAAATTCATTTTAAGTTAATATTAATTAATTTAACATTAATAAATAGCAATACACAAAAAAAATACAAATCATCTATGTGACCAAATACATTAATTACTATAATATAATAATTAAAATTAATATCACCTAACTAATTATTAAATTTCAAATTCCTCTATCAGGTATCAGATTTCTATAGTCATCTGTGCTATCTCTTTCTCTGCACTGACCGTATCACGGGCCTACGAACGGTATAATCTGCTGGGGATATCCATGCTAAATAACACTCACCGCTCAGCTTACACCGCCGCAGTCTGCCCTCTGTCATCTGTGCAAAATTAATCATGACACTGATACATCTGTAGCCTACATCTGCGCAGTCTGCGACTTAGTTATCTATGCTAATCTTTAGCACTAACAAAGTTGCCCACGCTGTAGTCTGCTACTGTAATCATCTGTGTCTCAGCACTGACTATTTTCTCATTTCAAATCATAAATTACTTACTGTTGAAACAATTAGTATGTTACTCATTACTCTGAATCATTATTATCATCATCACTTTGTGAACTACAAATATCTCTTTGAAAACTGACCCATGGATGAATCTTATCTAACGCAACTACATTTTCATATCGCTTATTATTTTTACGAGTTAATGGTGTGTCTTCGATTAAATATCTATCGTTAGGTAACACTTTACAAATTCTATATGGTCCTTGCAACTTTGGTAATAATTTCTTTGGTTTACCTGCACTATCCTTTTCATTGTAATTACGTTCTATCCTAACCAAATCACCTATTTTGTATGAATGACCTGCTTTACGATTTTTATCATATTTATTTTTCATCGCCATTTCATTATCTCTCATTCGATCACTAGCGTCTTTCCTAATACCTACAAGTTCATTTTCAGTTAATCGATCTTCTGTATCATCAAATATTTCGTTTATTATGTTTTCTGCACTACCTATTATTTTATGCCCAAACAATAGTTCTGATGGACTCTTTTGTGTAGTTTTATGAATTGTTGTATTTAACCCAAGCTGAATATCTTGCAAGCATTCATCCCACAAGTTCTCTTTGAGTCCATGACACTTTGTACTGAGCGCATCAGAAATGGTCCTGTTAAACCGCTCAACTTGACCATTTGCCCTTGGGGTTGCTACTGAATTTAGGATGTGTTTTATACCACGGCCTTGAACAAAAGATTTAAATTGATTGCTAGTGAAACAGGAACCTCTATCTGTTATAAGTCTTTGTGGATTTCCAAAGTAACTAAAATGATTTTTAAATACATTGATTGTACTTGACGTTTTTGTATTCTTTACAGCCGTTAAATTGACATATTTAGTAAATGCGTCTATAATAACTAGAATAAAGGTGTTTCCTCTTCGACTACGAACGAAGGGACCGAGATGATCAGCGTGTATTGTATGGAACGGTATATCTTTCTTAGGTATAGGAAATAACATTCCTTCTTTCTTACCTCCCGGAACTTTATGATATGCACATTCTAGGCATGAATTACAATATTTCTTAATAAATTTTCTCATTTTAGGAAACCAATATGTAGATCTTACGCGTTCAAGAGTTTTTTCGAATCCGAAGTGACCGATATCATCGTGATTCATGCGTAGAATTTGCCATCGAACACCCCTTGGTACAACCCATCTAATACCTCCATCTATGTTTCTGTAAACCTTACCCCCTTTCAACTGATAATTATTATATATATCAACGGTATCTTTAGTATTTTTTGATTCCAGTATTTCCTTTATTCTCTTAATTTCCTCATCATTATTCTGTATAGTAGCTATCCAATCTTCAGTGGTGAAATTTAATACGTCTAATATTTGTAAGTCAGTATCCGGATTAGAATCATTAACAGGACCCCTACTAAGCGCATCGACATGGCCCATTTTATTCCCTGGTCGATATTCAATTTCACAATCAAACTCTTGAAATTGAATCCACCACCTCGCTATACGTGGAATAAGATCACGTTTTGTAAATGTTGTACGCAAGGCACTACAGTCTGTTACAATTTTAAATTTTATGCCTAATAAATATACTCTAAACCTGTTTAATGAAGATATTACCGCAAGTGTCTCTTGTTCGAATGAATGCATCCTTTGCTCTTCACTAGTATTTTTTCGACTATAATAAGCAACGGGTCGTAACAAATTATCAGCCCCTTTTTGCAATAAGATTCCAGCTATACCTATTTTAGACGCATCTGTATGCAATTCAGTTTCAAGCTTTTGATCATAGAGTGCCAATATAGGTCTTTCCACTAATTTACTTTTTAATGTAATAAATGAATTTTCTTGTTGATCTGTCCAATTCCATGAAAAATTTTTCTTAAGTAAGTCAGTTAACGGCCTAGCAATAATCGCGAAATTTTTTATAAACCTTCTAAAAAAACTTGTCAAACTGATAAATCGTCTAATATCATGTATATTTTTTGGTTTTGGAAATTCTGAAATAGCTAATGTTTTTTGATAGCCCGGTCTTATACCGTTCGCACTAACTTCAAACCCTAAGAAATCAATTTTATCATAAAAGAAATGGCATTTGCTTAATTTTAAGGTAAGCCCCCCCTTCTGTAGTAAACTTAGAACCTCACGCAACCTACTTATTCCTTCAGAATAAGACTTAGCTGGAATTAAAACATCATCCATATAAATTAAAGCATATTTTATTTTAGCTTCTGCGAGTATTTTATTCATTGTCCTTTGAAATATAGATGGAGCATTTGCCAATCCGAATGGCATTCTTGTGAATTCATACTGTCCATCCGGAGTGACAAATGCTGTCTTATTCTGAGAGCCTTCCGAAATAGCTATTTGATAGTAACCCGAAAATAAATCTAGAGAAATAAATAAACTATTACCTGATAATAAATCTAGCTGATCATCTATGAGAGGTAATGGATAGTGTTCTTTTTTAGTTTTATTATTTAAGGCACGATAATCGATACACAATCTCTTATCTCCCGTTTTCTTTTTTACTAGAACAATAGGACTAGCGTATGAGGATTTTGATTCTTTTATCACTCCAGCATCTAACATATCTTGGACCATTACCCTAACTAGTTCTCTATCTGCATATGGTAACCTATACGGGCGATAAACGACAGGCTTAGAATCAGTTAATTCTATTTCCATTTTAACAATATCTGTATATCCTAAGTCTTTAAGACCAGACGAGAAACAAGTGTTAAATTCGTAAAGTAATTTTTTTAAGTTATCTATTTGTTCATTATTTAAAATGTTACCTACATTTAGTTTATTTAAATCTTCTGAACTTAAAATATTAACTGTCTTTTCATTATCAATTATTTTAGCTCTATTAATTAAAATATTGTTATTAATATTTAATTCATTGTCAGAGAGATTTAAAACTAAAATAGAACTTTGTTGATTTTCAAAATTGTATTCGCCTGGCATTAAATAAAAATTATATTTAGGCTTTCCTCGTATAGTACCATTAACATAAAAAGAACCTGTATAATTAGTATCTGAAGTGACTTTAACTATTCCTACGGTTTTCGCAGGTATCGTGACTTTATCGTTCGAAAATAAACAGAGCTTTTGATTAGGATATCGCTTAAAAATCAAGCCATAGGGTGTTTTAGTAATAGTGATTCCCGGTTTTTCGGTAAATGAGTGGCCTACTAATATGGGATAACTAATTACATGATCTGCAACAATAAAAACCTCTACGGTTTCAATAATATTTTGAATTTTAATTTTTACTATAGTTGATCCTATTGGTAGAACTAAGTTATTGCCTAATCCTCTCAAATTAGGTAAGTTACTTTCTTTCCATTTTAAGTTTAGTTTTAGTGCAACGTTAAGGCGTAACAAAGTACATTGACTACCTAAATCTATATAACCTTGCATAGTTACACCATTAATTTCTACATCCAAAATAAATTTCTGATTTGTATCTGAATCATTATTTACTTTCAATACAGTTTTATCCGTTTTTTCATTACTTGTTGACGGTAACTTCGGACATGTTGCCGCCAAGAGACCTATTCTATTACATATTGTACATCGCAAAATACGTTTTGTGCATCTATAGCTATAGTGACCAGGTTCATTACAATTGTAACAGATAATCTGTGCGTTATCATTTTGAGAACGTATTGGTTTGTTATTATTATTAGAGCTAATGTTATTATTTATAGTGTTTTGATTGTTTCTCTTTTCAAATGAAATTTTACTTCTATCTGTATCCCGTAACTGTTGCTTAATAGATTTAAAATATTTTAATACTTGTTCAGGTTCAGTAAAACTAGCAGCCTTTGCACCTAACCTGATTGACCTATCATCTAACCCATATAACAAACAATCTACCGCACGTTTATGGAAAATTTCAAGGCGATTTAATAATTTTATTTTAGCGTAATAATAGTGTTCTAATGAGTCACCTATTTTAGCTTTTACTGATAACATTTCTGTAAGCAATTCTGCATAGTCATCTCTACTAGGAAAAGATTCTAATAATTTATCTTTCCACTCAGTCCAACTAAATAATAAGGAGGGTAATCCCTCGTACCATGACTTGGCTAACCCAGCTAATTTTGGCAAAGCATAATGAATAATTTGCCTATCTGACCAACCATATATCTGTGAACACTCCTCTACTTTACTAATCCACATATGCACTGTTTGATCTTTCGACATTGGGTCGAATTCGGGTATAACATTGCCTAGGACTGGAAATTTGTCGGTTCGACTTTGACTATTGTTCATTGTTTGTAACATTTCCCGAATGAGTAAATGAGTATCATACAAACTATTATCAACAGAAGTACGTACCCTCTTTCTCTGGTCCTGTTGACTATCCACTTCAGTATTCTGTCGTCGTCTTCGAGATCGAATCCGCGAGGCTGCTGAACTTCGGCTGCCACTGCTGCTGTGTCGACGTCTTCTTGCTTTTCGCCTCTTGGAACGGCTTCTAGAAATTCGTCGTTTACGCATGTCAGCCCGCGTATTACTCCGACAACTTGAACTGCTTGAACTGCTACTACGTTCACGTCGTCGTGGATGCCGCGCCTGACTTCTATGAATTCCACGAGCATCTTCACATTGTAATCGAGTCACGTCGTTCGTTTGCTTGTCCCTCGGTAATGTAGGTGTACCACTTACAAGCCTTACAGTTTCACTATGATGAGGACTTTTTGATGTACTCATATTCATATCGATGTAAAATGTCGTTAGCCGATATGTGTTGTAGAATTAACACCGTACATCCCACTTCTGAGATGACGGGATGGCCAATAAAACGTCGTTATTCTCGTAATTAATGTATATATTGTACTGCTTTCCACCAAATATGAAGCAAGACTAAACTAAATATTCTAACAAAGTTCATAACGAAAAGTAGGGTTGACCTACTTTTTAAAATATTGACAAGTGTCAACTGACATTCAGAAAATACATTTTATAAACACAGAGTATAAATTCGGTATATAAATTAGTAATCCTAACATATGTGAGACATTTTTGAAATCTATGTAGAAATCGGTTATTTTTCATATATCGCATGATATATAATATTAAAAAAAAAACATTTATAATAACAAGTTCCTATAGGTACCATATAAATTGTCTAATGTAATGGTGTATGGCTTTCATTTAATTTAAAGTTTTATTTTTTTAGGTATTTATTCGTATTCTTCTCAGCAAACTGTTTCATTTGATATCCATATCATGGGGGTGGGAGCTTGTAAAAACTCCCAAATGGACATTGTTCTTCTTTTGAAGTCGATCAAAAATGACACTATTCTATTCACATCCTTCTGAAGATTGAAAAATAGCTATAACAAGAAACTAAATAACTGTGAATATACATACATATGTATGTATGTCGCAGGCATATATAGTATAACTCGTCATTATCTACACGGCGCCATCTGTTCGCAAACGAGGTGCTTTTGGTCGCTTTAACGGATTGTATGAAGAGTTTTATGATTATGCCTTGATTTATATAAAGTACTAGCGTCTCACCATAGAAACGGTTGATTCTCTCTTCTTGATTGGTTTCATCCCCATCCCCATATTTACCCCCTTAAGGGATTATTTCCGAAATAAAAAATATCCTATGTCCTTCCCAGGGTCTCAAACTATCGTCTTACCAAATTTCATCTAAAGCGCTCTAGTAGTAAAAAACATTAAATGCAGTTGATCTTTTTTTTTTAAATTATGATTCGTTTGAGTGAAACTTGACTTTTTAGGGTTTAAGGCACTTTTCTTCCATGTCCTGTGCGTTTGTTCCACGTTGTTAGAGTCGATATGTATAATTTGTAAGATTTCATCGTTATCTTCAATTCTAAGACGCAATGTTTGTTCGAGAGATTTTATTCTTCCCATAGACCCTATCGATTAATTCGATAAAATATTAATGGTGGCCTTTTTTGCATTTTTATTTAGTTCGATTTCCGGTTCAGGTAAGCTTTTTTAAAAAAAATTAAATGCAGTTATTATTATTTTTAAAAATAAAGAATTGTTTCCTTTGAGTAAATCTTGATAGCTTCAACATTTAAGGTACTTTTCTTCCATGTCGCATTGATTTGTTCCACTCTGTATATCTAAATCAACATAAAAAAGGTAAAACTCATATTTTATCAGAGCATCCTAAATTCTTTGATTGCGATAGAATCTAAATAAAATATTTACTCGCAATGTTTCAGGGTTCATTCCCTCAGTCCATAGTCGAGTTGATTGCTTTGTTCTTTTTATTTTATGTTTGAATTTTGTTTATTGTATTGTTTACACTAATATTTTATTTATTTTATAAGGAAAAATCGTCAGTAGCTATAAAACTTTTTACCTGACTTCATAAAACCCACATTTTCTATTGGGCACAAATCCAAATTTAATTCTAAATATTTTATTCTGGATTAAATGATTACTTGAGGAAATCTTAATTTGAATTCGAAAAAAAATTGGGTGAGGCATTGTTGGGGCAGACCGTATTTGGTTTAAAGTAAAACGTCTATTTCAGCTAAAATGCAATATAAACAATGAAGTGCATAAGGTTTTTTTAAAGTGGGACTTTTAAGATAAAGTAGTTTTTATTTTCATAAATATACACGTACAGTTTCAAATCATTTTAATCGTATTTTCAAGGATTAATCGTATCAAAAAAAGTCGGTGTGCTTTGGCTAAGTAATTAAAGCCTACCTATTAAATACATACCTAATCAAATATTTTCGAAATCGGTGCCAGCCCATACAAAGCAAAGCACGCCGACTTCGAAAATATTTGATTAGGTATGTATAGTAAATGAAAACTACCAATCAGTTATTTTTTACTTTTTAGTGCTTTTGTTTGAAGTCGGTTTTTATTTTTTTGTTAAAAAGTTTTTATTGACCGATTTCATAAAAAAACAGGTACTCTATTCAGTTGTATTTTTTGTTCATATGTTATGATATCTTTTCCAACTGGTAGCCTTGTTTTAAAGTTTTTAGGATATAATTTACCGTAAGGACGGTGGTGGTGGAAAAATTAAAGTAATTTAAAAATCTTTTAAAAGAAGAAGTCAGATAATTTTTTTTTACTTTGTTATAGTTGAACGACAGTTCAATTATTACGTTTATGGGATAAAATAAAGTATTAAATTCTGTTAAGATAAAATGTAGGAGATTATTATTATTTTTAAATAATATTATTATGTTAAAACATTCTTCCATATGTTGATATGGCTATAAAGATATATGTAATAACACCTCATAATATATTAAAATCTATCAAACCTCTTAAGCAACAGAGATATTCACAGACACTCAGACGCGAAATCTATTATTCTGCCTTCAATGATTCCTCCTTTGTTAATCTAACACAATTTGTCCTTAAATATTTTTTGCAACATTAAATCTGATTTCAATGATAGTGTCCAAAATATACTGGCTGTTCCTTAACATCGGCTTACGGAAAATCTTTTTTAAGCCTACACAAAAAAAATCAAACCCGAAATCCTCACCCTTATCCTCAGTAAATGGTAATTTTCTTTCATATAACACCAGTTTTTGCCCGCGATTCCACTCGCTTTTTAATTTTATCGAAATCTGTTCAGCATTTTAAGCGAGAAGAGGTAATAGACAGAATAGCTTATATATATACATATATATATATATATATATATATATATATATATATATATATATATATAATACGATAATTTTATTATTGATATTTTATGTCCTTTATCAATATATTTTATAATGTACTTGAAAAATCATTAAAATATGTCAAATAAGTCTGTCACTATTAACTATTGATAATACAAAATACATGATCTATCCAATTTTGTACCATTTTTTTTTGTTTAATTATATATCGATATTTCAGTTCGTAAAAGCAAAAATTTGAAACATAAATATTCGTGAGCCTTTAACTTTGTTGTTATTGATGAGATGAAAAGTTTACAAGGACTTTTTTATAGGATTTTAAACGTACTACAAATTTGCCATTTAACATTTTTCTGTAACTCTTACAGTTTAGCTAAAAAATGCAAAAAAAACATATATTTAAGCTATATAACAAATAAAATATTGAAGATAGAAATTCTACTCAATGGAACTTTTTGTAGTCAATTTAATACAAAAAATTCATTTTTTTGAAAAATATTTTCGTCACAGTTTGCAGGACAAAAAAGTGTTAAAAATCATATTTTCCATACAATTTGTATGGGAAAACTTAAAGTTCGATGGAGAACCTCT
This sequence comes from Brenthis ino, assembly GCA_921882275.1. Lineage (NCBI taxonomy): Eukaryota > Metazoa > Arthropoda > Insecta > Lepidoptera > Nymphalidae > Brenthis > Brenthis ino. The sequence goes on from OV170222.1 coordinate 14,906,462, forward strand.
TAGAATTGGAATTTTGAGCTCCGCTTTTAACAGGAGCTTTGTTGGGACATTTTCTCATATATTTTGTTGCGAGAGCGAAGAAAAAAAAATACCGTCATTTTTGGCACACCCTAATATATATATATATATATATATATATATATATATATATATATATATATATATATAATATTAGCATGAATGGCGCCATACATGGAAGAGCATCGAAGGTGATCATCCAATTATAAATATCAATAAACGTAGCTTAACGTGTAATTGTGTTGCTGATTGTCAATGGTTTATCACATCGACGTAGCACATCCTACAAGTGTTAATTATTTTGTCTATAATTAAATATGAATTATGAAATATTTAGTACATAAATTATTCAAAGTTGATTGGGTTTCAAACAGTGTTGTTTTATTTTCAAATGTGAGGGTGAAACACCGCCAACTTCCTAACTCCGGGCTGTTACTGAGATTTTTTTGCCAGACATACTCAATAACTGAACTAGGCCCGACCCGGACTCGAACCTAGAACCTCCGAATGTGGGGCCTTACATGCTAGCAACTAAAATACCGAAGCAGTTATAAGACTACCGTGTACTTGTTAGTACTGCAGAACTCTAAAGTTTATATTTTGCTTCAATTTACTCTATAACATTGACTTTTATACAATTTGCTTTACATATAAATAAAGTGTGTGAATTGTTAAAACAGTCAAAAGCTAAACAATGATGTGCTCAAATTTCAAATACTCTACGAGAGTCAAAACATGAGTCAAGTGAAAGTAAACACCGCTAATTACTCTTACGCTTATCTTGAGTTGTTTCGTGGAGATATTAATCTACTAACGAATGAGAGATTAACACACAAAAGGAACTTAAGTACTATTAGTTTTGAAAATATCTACATATATACATATATTGTTGTCTAGCGACTCACCCTCGCTTGATTCCCAATACAAACTTTCATCCCCATTTTCACCCCCTTAAGGGATGATTTCTGGGTTAAAAAGTATTCTATATCCTTCCCAGGGTTTCAATCTATTTTCTTACCAAATTTCATCTAAATATGTTCAGTAGATCCAGAGATTACACCCTACAAAGTCACAATCTCACAAACTTTTCCTCTTTATAATATTAGTATTGACTAGCGAGTAGCGACTTTACCATCGCTTCGTTGGGGTGTACCTACGTATCCCCAGGTGCTTTTTATTTATAATATTAAATGCTATGCCACTTTTTGGCAATTTTTAAAGTTATATTTCTTTTGGCATGCTTTGAAAAAAATATGAGAGCAAAATTTCTACGACGCGTGCACACACGTGAGTACTACACAAACGCACATACAATGATACAAATTTTCACATTTCTAATACTAGTACCTATTATTAATGTAAAGATAGCACTGGAACACTAAAAAGGATATTACGAGTATGTATTTACTTTCCTCTAAAATTATTTGAACATTTGTTTTATGTGAACAATATGTATGGTATGTACCTATGTATTATAGACAGATAGATACAATAAAAAATACACGTAGGATTTTAATATAGCAAAATTACACGAAAATATTTTATTACCTATCTATACATATAACAAAATTGTAACTAAGCCGAATCTATACATTAAATATTTTTTTGGAAAATCTTATTGAAATAATTATTATCGATACAGAGACCGAATTAATAGTTTTTAGAATTTTTATCTGTCTGTCTGTCTGTGACCGCATCGCGGAAAAACCACTGGAGGGATTTTGATGAAATTTGGTATGATGATAGCTGGTTATCCGGGTCAATATAAAGGATACATTTTACTGCGGGAAAATATCTCATCTCTGAGAAATCTATACTAAACGTTAAATCACTAGTAGGGACGAACCCGAGGGGAGCGAGGGTGAGTCGCTAGTTATATTATAAGTATGTATGTAATATAGCAAAAATATAATATACTTAAAGAAAATGTTCAAGATATAATTTCTAATTCACGAACGTATTACAGTCAAAGAAAATATGTTGACCTTTTATAACGTTTTATTGGATTTGACAAAGTACCTGAAAATTTAATATCATGTCTTATTGGGATATACGAAAGTACTACCACGAATTGTTATTTTCCATCGTTTTAAGGAAATATTGAAGGTTCAATAACGTAGCTATTATACGTAAGAAAAAAGATTTATTAAGCTACCCTCCATAATAATTATTTAACATTTGACGTAATCGTTAATGAACAAAATTTACCTATCTATATGAAAAAACTAAATATTTCCAAAATGTTTTGTTAAAAAACATTAAAGCTCGTCAATAGCTACTAAAAAAACCTTTGGACAGAGGAAAAAAATGTACTAAACAGTTTCATCATTGTCTATTTATCTATAGTACCTGGGCGAAAACGAAAAATTTTCTTTAAAAAAAACTAAAAACTTGAATAAATACAAAAAAAAAATCAAAAGCAAAAACTTTGTATCCGACCGGTATTCGAAGTCGGACACTTGCGATTGTCAATCTTGCGCCTTAGTCGCTTGACCACGATGCTTATGCCCCTTATATGCGAAAGAAAACCGCATGAAAACTCGAAAAGAGGCGTTTGCTCAGACATAATAATAATCTAGATATATTTTTTGCCCCCGAACATCTCACATACCAAATTTCTGCGAAATCGTTAGACCCGTTTCTGAGATCGCCGGTATAAATATATAAAAATTGCTCGTTTAAATATATTAGATATATATAAAAATCAAACAAAGTTGGGTTACTTACACCATTTATAACTCAAGAACGTGGGCTAATTTTTATTTTTGATTTGTTGGATTTTTCTCCGCCCCGAATAGCAGTATAACTATTAAAACATTGGAAAAATTCACGAGAAAATAAAATTACATGACTAACACTGGTTAATAACTATTTATATCTATTTAAAACGTACCTAGCGACCAACCCGAGCGAAGCGAGGGTGAGCCGCTAGTATAACAGATTCTTAAAAATCTCAATTGTGTTAAAACTGATTGCAAGAATTAATCTGAAAAGATAATGTTATCAAATCTTGGAAGTCGATTTTATCCTACTCTAAAAGGTCGTATTGAGTTCAAACTTTCTAAGTATTACAATTATTCGAGCTAATCTAATTATCTGTCAGATTACTATTTTAATCCTATCCCATTCCATTAATATTATATCCCATTAATCCATACTAATATTACAAATGTGAAAGTTTCTGGGAATGAAAAGATGGATGGATGGATGGATGTAAGTTACTTTTCACGTCAGAACGGCTAAACAGATATGGATGAAATTTGGCACAGACATAGATTATAATCTGGAATAACACATAGGTTACTTTTAATCCCGGAAAAATGTACGGTTTCCGTGGGATAGATTTGTTTTTGTTTTTCACTAGGGACGAACCTAAGCGAAGAGAAGGCGAGTCGCTAGTATTACTATAAATACAAACATTTGTGTGTGTGTTTGTTTGTTGCTGCTATAGTTTTGAACGGCTAGACGGATTTAGATGAAATTTAGTATACAGATGACATAGAGTAATATTAGACATCAATTTAAATTAAATATTTTCTAAATTTTATCATTTCATGTCGTTTTCTGTCGGTAATAGAGGGCAGGCATGTTAAATACCTAATTATATTCAAAGAAATTACCAAGTTTTTTAATTTATTCATACGCGTCCATCAGACTGTCTATTGCTTAGAGTAACATCTTTGGGGAGTACAAATGAAGGGTTGGTTTATATATGTAAGGTAAATAAATAAAGGATTTATTTCGTTGTAAAAAATTCTTATAATTAAGGTAAATAAATATATACCAAAATTGCGCTAGCAAATTCTCTTCTACTACCGATTCTTGATTATGCTGACGTTTGTTATCTTGATATCAAAGAAGAATATTTAAATAAACTTGAGCGACTTCAAAATCTTTGTATACGGTTTATTTTCGGCCTTCGGAAATATGACCACGTTTCAGAATTTCGTAAAAAACTCAAGTGGCTTCCTATCCGTTTCCGCAGGAATACTCACATTCTCCATCTTCTTTACTGTGTGCTATTTCACCCTTCAACTCCTTTTTATCTAAAAGAGCGTTTTGAATTTTTAAGTAACTGTCATAGCCGTTCTCTTCGCTCGGAGCACAACCTAGTTCTCAAAATTCCTCCACATTCTTCATGTTTCTATTCTAACTCTTTTACTGTAAAAGCTGCTCGGCTCTGGAACACACTTCCTTTAAAAGTTAAAAGTGCCAAAAGCCTTGATAAATTTAAGCTGTTATTAATAGTATATTATCTATAACTATGTGTATTTGTAGGTACGTATGTATATAAATTAGTATGTATGTGTATTGTACGTTTATATATTTGTATTGTGTGTTTAAGTATGTATGTATATATGTATGTATGTACGTTTGTATGTTTATGTGTATTATGTTTATCTATTTATATTGTATGTATAATTATATCGTATAGCAAGTACACCGCCTACCATTTCTCTCACACTCTGCTTTACCTGGTAGTTGGTTGCCTGGAAGAGATCGCTTTAAGCGATAAGGCCGCCTACTGTGCATCTTTGTTAATTTTTAATTACTGTCTGTATGTATTTTCTCTTTGGTGTACAATAAAGAGTATTATTATATTACAAGCAGTTAAGTTTATTTCTATTTTTATTAAATTATTCTTTTCCTATATTTAATTTTTAACGGTTTTATTAATTTGAATTAATGTCTGCGTCAAATATGAAAAATATTTATTTAATTGAACGATTACTTCGATTTTGAAGGAATTTCCCGATTAGTTAAAACTATAAAAATATTATAACTGCATAGCTTAAAACTACTCGTAAGTACATCATTTAAAAATATAAATGGCCAAACATCAAGCAAAATTAAGTGAAAAAAAAGAACTTATTGAGCTGGTTCAGTACAATATAATTTACCATAAGCGACAATCGAACTCGAGATAACGTCATATCAACGTAATGGTGTAAACAAATCAGAAATATTAGATACAAGATTTGAGGAAACTAAAATGATTATCTGTGGATGAGATCATATGGGAAAGGGGAAATCGTTTGCCATTAAGAAGGAATTACATGGGTTGGATTGTTAAATGGTTTTTAATATTACTACTTAATCAGACTACTTTGGTAGGTAGTTGTAGCTCAGTGATAATGTGTTTGCGTGGGAAACCAAGTGAAGCGGGTTCAAATCTCGGGTCTCCCATCTCTCATATTTTCTGTGCGAATCCATTTTTTACTTGACCACTGCTTTACGGTGAAAGAAAACATCGTAAAGAAACCTGTATGTCTGAGAGAAACTAGCAAGTTTTAAGAAATATATCCAGTCTGACAACCTTGACGTTGTATATCGAGCCTTATCGGTTACTATTAGGCTCCTACAGAAACGAGGGTAGTCGCTTTAAAAAAAATATAAAAAAACCAGTAAGTAAATTACATGAACTGTGAGAACTAATCATACTGCTAATATTTTGAAATTTATCTGTATGTGTTTGTTACATGTTCACGCCGCAACAGTTTGATGATTAAGTAATTAAGTAAGTAATGTTTAGTAATAAAATTTAGTAAAGCCCAATTAAAGCGAGGGGAAATCACTAGTTACTACTTAGTTTATATAAAATATTTAAATAGAACTCAGTATGAAGCCTAAATTACAATTTCATTATATTGCAGTCAGTGATTGCTTAATATAGCGGTAATGGTTGGAATCATTATGATTAACTTAGACCAAGGCTAAAAGCATTTGTTTGAAGGTTTACGCTTTAGTATAATAGAAAAATGTTATATGAATTTACTATTTCTAGCTAATAGTTCGTCTCGTCGTCTCAGCCCAAACACGTCCACTGCTGGACATGGGCCTCCACAAGCTTTCACATTTATAATATTAATATGGATTCATTTTCCATATAACTACTTATAACTTCTTTAGATATTATTATTATTCATATTATTAGTAAAAGAAGTACCTAATTCTATGATATGAAACTAGTCTACGTGTACCCAAAATTATGTTAGACTAGCGACTCACGCTCGCCTTGCTCGGTTTCATCCCTAGGTACATTTGAACGGTTAGTATGGAATAGATAGATTATATATTACTTTTATACATAGGTACAAAATAAACAGTTCTGAATTTTTCAATTTTCCAGCTGTTTTTTCGGGTTTTCCCTATTTTTTTTATACTTAAACTACCCCTGACACACTCCCAACAAAACAAAAAAAGAATTATTCAAATAGTTCCAGTCATTTTTGAATTTTAGAGAGACTAACAAACGGCAATTAATGTTTATATACATACTAGTGGCTCACCCTCGCTTCGCTCGGGTTCGCCTCTAGAAAAACACTAATAGAAATCTATTAGTTCTTACGGGACCCATTCATTTTTCCCGGATGAAAAGTAACATGTTGTTTGACCGGCAATATAAGGTATCAGAATGTTAAATTTTACTAAATTAGGTGCATAAGTTGTATAAGTTATAATAGTTTTTTACCAATCCCACGGGAACTCTTTACTTTTCCGGAATGAAAAGTATTTTAGATATTCACCGGGGATATAAGGTACTACCATGCAAAATTTCATTTAAATCGGTTTAATAGTTTCGGAGATTAGCCCGTACAAACAGAAAACAGACAAACAGCTCGCTCGGGTTCGTCCATACCTACGAATATGTAGTATTATCTCTTTAACCATTCATCCAAATTATATGCAGTAAAAGGGAAAAGTCTTTTGTTTTAAACATTTTAGACGATACATTTACTTATTTTGATAACAATTCATAATTGTTGATAATATGACCAATAAATATGACCTACCGATTTAAATTTGTCGCGTTTGGAGACAAGTAAAAAACTGAATTTTGTAACTGTTAGGAACACTCGTTTATTGTGGTTTGCACATGGATTGTTGTAAGTTAACACGAAATATATATTTTTAAGCAATAGTCTTAGCGACGACCAGGAGAACGTCTGTGTTGCCATGATGGCGGAAACGGTACAGATTTATACAGGTTATAAAACAATATAAATTAAGTGACGTTCGAAAACTTATGAAATCTAAATTATTTTATGTAATATAATATTATTATTATGTTAATATGTATATTAATAATAATTATACGCTACAATTTTTTTTTAATATAAAAAACTACTTTTTGTGATTTAAATATAAAAGTTAGACATATGCTGTGGCTGACTTTTTTATAGGCATTATTAAGCTCTACAACTTTTCTCTAGAACATAATCATATATCTCTCAACGTTAAGGCAGCATTCGTAAGAAACGTTTTCGTTCGACCGTTTTTTCTCCGACTTACTTTGCAAATCCGACTACCACGAAAAAACCTTATCATTCTTCGGCTTAATATATAGCCTATGACACTCAGAAAGAACGTGGCTTTCTATTTGTAAAAGAATTTTGAAAATCGATTCAGTAGATCCAGAGATTACCCCCTACAACGTCACAAACTCACAAACTCACAAACCCACAAACTCACAAACTCCCAAGATCATAAACTTTACCTCTTTATAATATTAGTATAAATATAGATAAGTATCGTATATACTTTCATATGCATTTAGTAAAATGCTGTTATTTCGACATTACAAATAGACACCTCAATCTCATCTATTTATGTAGATAAGACTTATTTCTTAAAAGGCTAATAATATACGTAACGCAAGTAAATCAATTCTAATATTGAATCACTACAGAAATCTTACTTCTACCTAGAACTACTGGACAAATGACGTTCATATTAAGCGAAATAATATTTTGCTTATAGTACCCAGGATCGCTTTCATTAGAATTCGTTAGGCATTCAGATAAATTAAAATGCCTTGGAATATCTGAATACTTGCTATATACAACCAATCAGCTATCCCACAGTACTATGCTAGTTAAAAGATATCAAAATTGAATAAATAAGATGCTTCGAAGTCGATTTTTATGTAACGATTTTTTTTGATATTTTGAAACCCACATTTTGTTTGAAATTGTTTACCAGACTGGATATTTATCGTGAGATATATTCTTAAGGTATTCCCTCTATTCTAGAAAAATTGACGCATGAACAGTGATTACGAAAATTATAGACCACTAGCAACTTACCCTCGCTTCGCTCGGGTTCGTCCCTAGGTACGTTTTAACGGTTAGTATAGATTTCTCAGATATGAGATTGCTCTATATGAGATTGCTCTATATGAGATTCGCAAATATTTTCGTATTCCAAAGGTTTACACTGGAAAATATTTAGAATGATTTCTTTAAGATTTCTTGACTTAGACACATGGAGATTCTATTACAATTTTTCAATCGCTTACATCGATTCGAACAGATTTATGTGCGAGATTTAGCATTTCAATTAAGGATTTGCTATTGAAGTAGATAAATTATTGAGTTCCGTTAGCTTGATAATACCTACTATATATTACATAAAGAAGTACCCGGGCGTACCGATTTTGACAAGACTTTAGTCGCAGATAGCTCATGTTAAAGGAGTGACTTGGGCGACTTTTTTTTTGGGATAAAATTAGGGTTCCGTGAAAAAAAAACCTTTAAAACTGTAAACAGAATCCACGTACCTAGGGAAGGGTAGGTCGTTAGTACCACATAAGTATAACCATATCCAGAAGCCAGATACCTAAAAATAAACATGTCACAAACACATTTCCCTTAATAGATTATTCGGTCATTGTACATTATCGTGAGACCCTTATATTATATTATATGTATAAGGTTCGCAAATCGCTTAAGTAACGTGCTTAACCATTAAGATAGCTAAAGGATTTGGGTCTTTGCAAGTATATAAATAGAATAAAGTCTTTAATATTTAAGGAAAACCATCGTATGAATACTGAACAATATAGTGGCAGCTTTGTTTATAAATCCTTCATGGGTTTATTTTCAGATAAGCAGGTATAGGTTCTATACAAGTTTTTGCCCGCGGCTCCGTCTACGATTTAATTCATAATTTTTCAATTTTTGATTTTTTCAATTGTGAAGTTAGATTATTAATGACTGAAATCATTAAATATTTGATCAATTTAATTGGCGAATAAGTGAACTGAATTGCCTTTACCATTATCGGGTTTTTATTACCATACAAAATCAATCTATATGGGAGTCGCGTTTTGACACCTCATAAAAAATATGTCGATTGGTGGTGTCAACAGCAATTGAGACAATCGAAAACTGTACAATTTATTACACGTTAACACGTGTAACTGTTACATGTACACATGATATTTTTCCCGTACATTGTTAATATCTCTGATTTCACTCACCAATAATTATAAATTAAAAATTTTAAAAAACCTCTACGCAAATTAATTGTCATTTAACTATTACACTGGCACGCTTGAAGTACTTAATCGAGTAATCATACGCCAAAATGTCTCACATCAGTTTGGAAAAGAGCTGATACTCTTACACTGCTGGACCAATATTAATCAAACACAGCTAAGAACCACCGCAAGGAAACTGGCTTTCAAATGAAAAAAACTGTATCGAAATCAGTCCATCCGTTTGAGAACTACGATGCTACAGACAGACACATACACAGACAGACATCAACGTCAAACGTATAACATCCCTCTTTTTGCGTCGGGGGTTAATAAAAAAATACAGTTTTAGATTAAAAAAAAACACACTGACTTTAAAAGTAATAATTCTTCAGTTGGGGTAAAATTATTTTATTAACTTTATATAGAAGCCTTGAGTTCTTGCAATTTATTCTATATTTTTTTTACCTATTTATAAAAAATGTTTACTTTTAAATTATTAGACAACATGTTTGGCTCAGTTTGAAGTGACCCTACTTGCTGTGCAAGCGGTAGCGGGTTCTAGTCCCTCTGGGGGCATTCATTTGTGCGTGGAGCGCGAATGTTTTTACTCCATTTGGTGCTTATATTTATATAATATGTATGTATTTAAAGTTATATATGTGTAGTGTATGAACTATCTGGTATCCATTACCATGAAACTAGATGGTGCTGTGTGTTAATGTCCCAACATATTCATAATTCGTAACATACACCATAAAAATACACTAATTTGAGTACCCCTTTCTGTAAAAGATCATATCTGGTACACCAAAATACGTTTTTTTTTTCAAGGAATAATAAAAACCAAGTAAATGCATTTTATATTTATTTATTTCTGTCACCATTTATTTACATACAAAACAAAGTGAAAATGTTGCACATTTCTAATCTAATAGACTTTATATATACAATTTTCTATAAACTACACATTTTTCATCAAATTGTAACACATTCAATTATAAATATGTAGTTTTAAATTAGTTTAATTTCACTTGAAGAGAAAACAGGTCTTTTTCCATTACTTGCCAGTCTGTATTAACCTATTATATATAAATTAACTGAAAAAAGTACCTAACTTACAAAATTATGCTACCAAAAGGTATTTTAAATACTTGTGAAAATGCTATTTATATTTTAAAGCTTGTAAAATCGTTTGATTGAAGAACTGATCATGTTACAATTTACATACTAAAATTAAAAACTTATTTACATATTATAATATATCTCCATATAACAACGATATTCTTAGAATACTTTAACAATACTTTTTATGATACTCATTCAACTTCATTTACGGTTTTGATAGAGTTAACTATGACCTTTCACCCTTTAATTAGTGATATCCTTCCTCAACTATACCTATATAAAGATTTGTAGCATTAATACATTATTTATCCTACCCGTAATCGAACATGTGACCATCGACTTGAAAAGCTATTTTTGTTTATTTCACAGTGATGGTCATCGTTCTTTTATAACACCATTTATTATAAATAAATATATACATTTACATTTATTTTATGAAATAAATAATTTAAAAGTCAATACTATAAATAAAGTTATTTATAACTAATTATACGTAGGCGAATATCAAAATAGCACATTTTTAACACACAAACGTTGATAGCAATACGTAAATATTAGGGTAAAACAGTAGTTTTTTTTTATCAGGAAAATATTAACATTAATACCTATTAACATTCACCCTGTGAGAATCGAACTAAGGAACGCACCAATATATAAAGGAGCCGGTGAGATACAACATTTTTATCAAAAACAAATTAATCTACTTTATAATTCCAAATTCAATAAAATTGAGTTTTTTGAAAGGACTTCTGACATGATCTTCAAACAGGAGACGTTAATTTCGAAAGCTCGAAAAGCTTCGAAAGAATCAGGTTGAAAATGCGAAATTTAATTATTTTTTTCTTTATAATATTAGTATAATATGTTATTTTGTATTTAATTTCATTCACGAAGATGTCGTTTAAATATATATTCAAAAAAAAAACACTTTTTTTGTTGTCAGTTAAAGTTTTCTAAAGTTTTACATAGTTTATATTTGACTAGCATTGCCCGCGGTTCCGCCCGCGTTCAGATGACCAAAAACCAAATTATTAGGTTTTATATATTAATATACTCTTACATTGCAGTTTTTGTATTTTTTCTCAGAAATGAGACATTTTCCCGCGGTAAAAAGTATTCTGTATGTTGACCCGGATAACCAGCTATCACCATACCAAATTTCATCAAAATCCCTCCAGTGGTTTTTCTATGATGCGGTAACAGACAGACGGACAGACAAACATTCTAAAAACTATAGATTCGGCCTCTGTATCGATAATAATGTTTATTTCAATAAGATTTTCCAAAAAATATTTAATGTACAGATTCGGCTTAGTTACAATTTTATTATATGTATGTATAGATTTATAAACTAAATGTTTTATCATAATTCGGTATATTAGAAAGTACGCACAGATGTTACATTGCTCACATGATATTAAATATTTTCGTAAGAAAATATGAAAAACCCGCGCTCAGGACAACTTTGAATACAATTTAATATACGCCATGTTTTCGTCTTCAAAAGGTGAATAAGAAGGTGGGGCGTACTGGACGTATGTATAATGAAATTCTACATTCGACATTGAGCTTATCACGAACTTGAATAATCTGAAATATATATATGATGATGATGTTCTCCTAGCCGATTCCGGCCACGGCGGCCAATCTCAATGAAATTAGCCAACTGCGCAGGAGATATTATAGTGCTCAAGTGTACGCGCATACACAAGTGCACTCTCTATTCCTATCACTCTCATACTCCGGTGGGACGACCACTCGACACGACCGGTGAGAGTTAAGGCGCAGGACCGACGGCTTTACGTGCTCTCCGAGGCACGGGGGTGAAACACCGCCAACTTCCCAACTCCGGGCTGTTACTGAGACTTACTATACAGAAAAACTCAATAACTAAACTTGGCCCGACCCGGGACTCGAACCCAGGACCTCCGGGTGTGCAGCCGTACATGCTAGCCACTACACCACCGAGGCAGTTATACATATATATATATATATATATATATATATATATATATATATATATATATATATATATATATATGATACTTTTTACCGCGGGAAAATGTCTCATTTCTAAGAAAAAATAGAAAAACTGCAATGTAAGAGTATACTAATATGTAAGACCTAAGAATTTGGTTTTTGGGCATCTGAACGCGGGCGGAGCCGCGGTCAAGGCTAGTTCCTTATAAAACTAAAGAGATTTTCAGAAATAAATATCATATATATATATACACATATATTATATACAAATAAGTTTCACAGAAGTTATTCCTAATCTATAAATAAATAGACAAAGACAAAACAATAGAGAGAACTTAAAATAAGAACTTCACTGTATTTTATATATAAAAAAAATTATAGTTTTTTTTTTCAAAAAATGATTGGCTGAAATTTCATAACTTGGTGAACATTAATATACGTAATTCGCATATATTAGCAAAACTCGTTCAGTGTTCTCAAACTACATGACATTTACTAGAAGTACTAGTAGTTATAGTATTATATAATCTGTACTAGAAAGTAGAAATAAACATTCGTAAAATTTACATTCGTATAATTTACAGCATAAGTTATTTTTTACTAAATATTCTATTATAGAACTTATTTTTTCCTTAAAAACTAATATTACTTTTTATGTAAAATTCGAATATAATTTACATTTAATATCTTATTATGGCACCTCTTTAAATGATTTATTTACAGTGGCAACTCTAAACATTGTACTGTCCGTATTTTTTTGGATATGTGACGTTTTAATAAACTCGTTTAAAAAAAAGATTAGGCTACTTACATACTAATTATATATTTGATTAAATTTTCACACTAAAATCGACATCAAAATTTACTTGTACGTACAGTAAAACTAAAAGCTTAAGCTATAATTAATTTGAGATAAAAATTATCTTAACATTAAAAGACAAGAATTTTTTCCTCGAAATGTATGAGTAAATAAATAAAAATTGATTTTTTTTTTAAATAAATATAAACTAATTTTAAAATACGGCAACACTGCATATATAAACGCAATAAAACATATTTAAAGAGTGTTCCTCTTTCTATTTTGAAGTCAGTTACTAAGTTATAAAATACCACATTTCTTATAAAGTACAAGTTATTTTTCACACAAAAATATATATAAATATTAAAACTTATTACTAGAGTCGCTAAAATTAAACATTTATTTACAATTTCTCTTTCCATATATTTTACACGTTGTTATAAAAATATACTATTGTCGAGAATTAGAAAAAAAATTTTTTTTTGTTAAAATAATGCTTTAATTATGTCTAAATTAGACTGAAAAAACTCAACTTGTATTTCAATCATGTCAACATAAGAAACTTATACTTATAGCTTACATCTTGTTTGGGCGCTTCTTTGTTTTAAAGTATACTATATATTTGTTGTGATTTTAGCTATAATTTGAGTTTCATGCTAAAATTTGATGTGTGTAATACAGCTTTATAGGTTACAACTACGACCTATGCAAAGCGTGGGCTGATCTATAGTATTAAATTAATGGCACTACATACATAATATGCTGAAGGAAAATTGTAAAAGCCGTTAAATTATAATGTCACTAGTGAAATTGTAAGCTTCCGAAATTTTGTCAATCGTGTACTTTTAAGGGTTCCGTATCCAAAGGGAAAAACGGCACCCTAGTACTAAGACTCCGCTGTCCGTTCATCTGTCTGTCCGTTCATATGTCTGTCTGTCCGTCTGTCACCAGGCTGTATCTCATGAACCGTAATAGTTAGACAGTTAAAATTTTCACAGATGATGTATTTCTGTGTCCGTTATAACAACAAATACTAAAAAAACAGAATAAAACAAACATTTAAGGGGACTTCCATACAACAGACATGATTTTATTGCAGTTTTTATAGATAATGGTACGTAACCCTTCGTGTGCGAGACCGACTCGCACTTAGCCGGTTTTCTTACAATATCACGGGACAGTTTATGGTATATTATAATTTCATTAAGCACGTTCAGTGATATTATCATTACTCTAGTTAAATTATTATAGTATATATTATATTTTCACTAGTGAAATTATAATTCCACGGTTTTTACAATTTTATTGCGACATATATACAATATACATACATATAGTATGAACGTATGTCAATGATTCTATACTAAACTTATGTCGGTGGTATAAAAATTCCATACTACAACTAATAACGTTCTCCTGACCTATTTATGGTTAAGTCGGACGATATTCCTGAAACTAACACAAGATATTATTGTGCACAATTGTGTGTGTATAATACACAAATGCACTCTCTATTTAATCATAGTTCTATGGGCGTTCCAACTAGATCAGAGAGAGGTCAACTTTAGTTTTAGACTGGTTCAAGGTTAAACTCAGAATCCGGGATTTGAACCCGCTTCAGTCGGTTTCCCAAGCGCGCATGGGAACATAAACATAATATTTTCTCCGCTTTTAGCTGCATTCAGATTTTTCAATCTTATAAATGTCTTTTAAAAGCTTTTACCTCACACGGGAGTCCAACAAAGGACCAACCAATCGTCAAAGGTAAATTTTTCAGGTGTATTATAGAATACCACAATAATACCGTTCTATTTCCGAAGCCATAAGAATGTAAGGAAGCTTCATAATGCCATTCCAAATATATATTCAGTTATTCGCAAATAATTAATGGATTGTGAAATATTTCTTTAGTCCCAATCTATTTAATTAAATATGTTAAAGTTCATATAATTTATTTAACTAGTTCTCGCCCAGTGCCTGAATTTAATAATATTCCCATATTTTCCATAATAACCTTATGGAAAATAAAATTTTCCTATGAAATTTTCACTGTGGGGTTTTCCTTATGGATTATTCAAAGATACCGGCCAATGGGTCACAAATTTAAATCTCTTAAGGGTATCAACGTGTTAGGCCTACATTTGTATGTATGTCCACACGCAAGATTTCTAAGGAACCGGGCTCCTTTGAGCTTGTGAAATTCGAATAGATACAATTAATAATAATGATTAATGTCATGTTTTCTGTTGAAATTAAACTAGCAAACTCGCATTTAAATTAGCACAGACCTTTAGACCTAATGTTTTGATTTGAATTCTGGTTTAAAGTTATGATATAAAATGTGTCGAAATAATATGTATTTATACTAATATTGTAAAGAGGAAAGGTTTTTTGTTTGTTTGTACCGAATGGGCTCCGAAACTATAGAAGCCAATTAAGATGAAATTTGGTAAGAAGATAGTTTGAGACCCTGGAAAGGAAATAGGATAGTATTTATACCGTAAATCATCCCTTAAAGGGGTGATAATGGGGATGAAAGTTTCTATGGAGAAGTAACCTAAGGACGAACCCGAGCGAAGCTAAGGTGAGTCGCTAGTATTGTATAATATATTGCCCGCGACTCGTGAAGTTTATTTGTATAAGCTGTTCACCTAAGGGTCGTAACCCGATATTAGGGTCGTAGTGTTTATAACTTTTCCTTATTAAGAAAACAAATACGCTATAAAATACATTGTATAGTAGTTCCACAGATTAGCTTGTAAGATATAAAAAACATGCTTTGTCTTTATAAATAAATAAATATGTTGAGACATTACACACAGCACCATCTAGTTCCATGGTAAGCTACGAGGCTTGTGTTATGGATACCAGGTAGTTGATACACTATCCCTCAACGCGCATTCCGCATCACGCGAGGAGATATTACAGTGTACAAGTATTCTTTTCATTCTTATACTCCGCCAACTTTCCGATTTCGGAATGTCACTGAGAATTTCTTAACATAAATACTCTATCAATTAACTTGGCCTGATCCGGGACACGAATCCAGGACCACACAATCTGCGGCCGTACATGTTAGCCACTAGACCACTGAGGCAATTAATTTAATTATAATTTTTAAACTACAAACTTTATGCTATATTTTATGAGGTAAAAAGATATTTATTAATTATTTTGACCTCATACGTTGTGGAGATTCATGGGACTGACCTAATTCCAGCAGAAACCATCGTTTTAAATTGTTTTCGACCTATTTGAATTATTTATCAATACAGCGTGGCTGTGGCTGTTTATTTTTTGAAGTTAAAATATCATTCGGTGTATATTAACCTTGTTAATGATTTAAACGATGAAATTATTAAATTTATATAAGTGCTATTAGAATATATAAGCTATATTGTAACGCACTCGCTTAAAAAACAAACCCATTTCGGGTTCAAATTTCGGTTATATATCGCACCTTTTTTTTCAAAGGGAAACTCTTTTGTACCCAAGACTACAATTGCCGCTTAAAATAAATATGCTTATTTCCATACAATGAATAATTTTAATACCTTACAAACAAACCTACATATATAGCTAATTCTTTGTTAATGCACACGTGACGACGTGGCATAAGCAGTAACGGTTATGACGTAACATAAAAGTTGATTGACAAATTAAAATTTCATTGTGGCACTCTACATTTTGTTTAATCTCATATTTTATGTATTTTTATTATTTACACGCGTGTATATAAGTGGTGTTGGATGGAAGCCAAGAGGTTTTAGCAATAATTAAAATTTCTAGCAGCAAATGTACGTATTGATAAGCTATGTAGAAAGTAACAAGAGGAGCTGTGATAGCACATAGATATTTAAATTCACAGCTGCTATTTTTAGAATTAATTATATTAAACTAAAATCTGGAGTAAAACAGAGACGCACTGTACGCGAAGCGAGGGTAAGTTGTTAGCCTTCCTAAAGAAAAAAAAACTTACTTTGGCATGTCAAGTAATGTATTTTTCTGGAGGGATTTGGTGCTGCTAGCTGAAATACAAGTATCCTAGTTCAGTTACAGATGCTTCATTCACCTTATAACGATATTGTTTACTTGGCTAAATTATTTTGTAAAACTTTTTTGTAAAAAATTTTTTGGATAATAAAATAATAATTATTATTATTAAAAAAAAAGAATGGTGAAGTCTTTGTCATATTAAGTTTTATTTGTATATGCATGCTGTGTTTGCATCTATGTAGATCCTGTGTATTAATTTAGCAAGCCTTTTTTATTTTATATGGGTTTGATTGTCATTTGTTTTGTGGACCAATGAACATAAATAAACAAGTCTTGTGCACATGTCCAGCGTGGTGGACTATAGCCTGATTCGCCTCGTATTGAAGGGAGGCCCATCCCCAGCGGTGGGACGTTAAAAAAGTCTAAATACTAATATATGTAATACAAAGTATTTTTCTAATCGAACTGGTATTTTCAGAGATTAACACGTTCAAAAGAAAAACTCTTTAGATCTACATATTATATATCAGTCAGTTTTGATGCTAAAATCCTACTAATATTTTAAACGCGAAAGTTTGTAAGAATGTATGTATGAATGTATGTATGTTGTGTTAGAATGTATGTATGGACGTGTGTTAAGTTTGTTACTCTTTCACGCTAGAACGGCTGAACGGATCTGGATGAAATTTGGCACAGAGATAGATTATAGTCTGGAATAATATATAGGCTACTTTTTATCCTGGAAAAATATACGCTTCCCGAGGGACAGATTTGTTTTTGTTTTTCTATAGGCAAACCCGAGCGAAGCGAGGGTGAGCCGCTAGTAAGTTTTATAATAATTTTCTTTAACTTTCATTAATATAAATAGTAATCATTTGCAGCTTTCAGAAATTAATCTTAACGTCGTTAATTTAAAAAGTGTCATCAAAATTATCTTTCCTCAAGGCCCAAATTTGTTGCGTAGCTCCATCGAGAAAAAATTTGGCCGCTACGTGCGATAACTTTACAAAGTTTTTTTTTTTATTTACAGTTATTTTGTATAAAAAACACTTAATTAATGTCAGGTAGAAGATAAGGAAGATATATTTGAATTTAGGCAACGTGATATAGTGAAATTTTGCTAATATTATAAATGCGTGTGCAAAATATGTTTATTTCGTTATTAGAGTTTATTGGGCAGTTCTTTTCAACATCAACCAACCAATCTAATTTTTTTTTTGATAGATTATGGGTTGAAGTACGGTTTAAGCTATTTTATCTATACTAATATAATAAAGAGGTAAAGTTTGTGAGCTTGTGACGTTGTAGGTCCTACTGAACCGATTTAGATGAAATTTGGTAAGAAGATAGTTTGAGATCCTGGGAAGGACATAGGGTACTTTTTATCCTGGAAATCATCCCTTAAGGGGATGAAAATGGGGATGAAAGTTTGTAAGGGGAATCAACCTATAGACGCAGGAAAGCGAGGGAAAGCCGCTAGGTATAGTATATATTATAGATTATTGTAATGGCTATTATAGATAACTATTATTAGATATTATAGTGTCAGTATGAAAGCAAGCACAAATGCACTCTCTATACCTTTCACTTCGATAGGACAAAAATTCATCACAATCGATGAAATGCCTGATATCTCATCGGTTGTGATGAATTTTCGTTAAACGTTATTACGTACTTTCTGAGACGTGTAACAGTACCAACTTCTCAACTCTAGGCTGTTACTAAGAATTTGTCAATAGAAAACCCAATAACTATACTTGCCCGACTTGAGAATCGAATTCAGTACCTCCGGATCTGCATACATGCAAGCCACTAAACCAATGATGTAATTAAAATTGTAAATAGTTATCTAACGTCGCTGATCACTCAGACATAAATTTTTTTAAAGATTTAGACTAATTCTGAAAATATCTATCTTCTACATAAAGCGTGAGTGACAAAATGCTTTATTATGAAAAACTTTGGTATATTAAAGTACAAAGTTCTCAACATGTAACTTCACTTGTTTTTTTTCTAAAATATACATTTTCAATCATAAACGCACCTTCAATTTCGACTTTTCTGTAAAAATAAAGACGTAATCAGGCTATATTTGAATATTCGATTGAGAAATCAATTACCTCGACGCTTAATGAGAAGATTTAATCTATCGTAAAAAGAGCCTTATCTCTTATTGTTAAAGTTTAAATTCTTTTTTCCTTAAACACTTGGGATACTCATTTAAAATCTACATTAACCTTTCTTTGTCCACTTGGCTGAATATCGCTATAAGCTAACGGATAAAATGGAAAAAAGATGGCTAGTCATTTGGTTAGTACACGTTTTTGATCTTACAGTGTTATATTTAAAATTTGTTTGTGGGATGTAATATCTGCAAAATTTAAATGACTTTGCATTATTATATTTAGAAGTAATATTTGTTTGTTAGTTAGATTTTTTAAATTTCTTAATGATTTAAACCAAACCCAAAAACTCTTACTTTAATAAAAAGCCCTTTTAATCCAAATATCGTAAAACGTAAGCCAAGCTGTGTGTAATAACTAGTACTGTTTTAGTATAGTACTGACATTAATGTAATTTTTTTTCAATTTAATTTAATTTAATTTTCTTTTTGGATTCTTAAAATTTTTGTATCAATTAATCTTAAAAAAAAACTATTATATAATTATTATATTCTCTCTAATGTATCTGCTACTAATCGACATATTTTATAAATAAAATTATAGAAAAACAGGCCAAAATAAGTGAAAATTGTACTACATATACTTAAATTTATTTCTCTTTGATATAAGCTAGTATATAACTGAATATATTTTCAATTTTAAAATGTATAAAGCCTTTATAGGGTTACACTTAAGCCACAGCTTAATAAGTTAGATGATGTCGATATGGATCGATAACGCCAACGACCTACGTCTTAATGTGACCTTAGTTCAATAATTAGTAGTTATGAAATTGAAGGTTGCAACACTAATATTTACAGTACAAAATGTGACAGTGACAAGAGAGCCAAAAGCCGAAAAAATAGTTCAATTCAATTTAATACTTTTGTTTCATGGCTTCCAGGAGTGTCATTTGGGCACAATTTACTTTACCAATGTCGCGTAGAATGGAAAATTAATATACAGAATAACGGAGAAATAGAAATAAAAAACTTTGATCTCATTACATGTAGAAAAGGAGGAAAAAATAGTTTTATTTAATTCGTGTCTCCTCCATTCTACATGACATTGGCGAAGTTATCTGTGCTTAACTGGCACACTTTGAAGACATTAACAAGAAAATTGAATTGAATTAGATTCATTTAAAATGTCAAATATTTGCGGAATTCCAAGAAAGTGTTATGATAGTGACAACGACCAATCTCCTTCTTGTCTTCTCTATTCTACGTGACATTAGCGAAGTAAAAATGTCCAGATCGCACGCTTTGAAGCCATTAATAAGAGAATTTAATGAGTGTCAAGAGGTTAATCAATCGGTAGTTGAAGCTGCCATTCATATAACGGGCCTAAGACACACTCTTTAAACCCATCGTATATAAATGACATCATTAAAGATTCTGTAAGTGCTATTTTTTTTTAATAATTAATTTTTATAAGAACTTTAAATATGTTTTTGAGAAATATCTTAATTATGCTTTTTTTGACGACACGTTTAGCTGAGTTTGTAGTGCTACTTGCTGTAAGAACGGTCGCGGGTTAGACTCCTGCTGGAGGCATTCACTTGTGTGATAAGCACGACGAATGTTTGTACTCCAGTCATGGGTGTTTATATTTATAATATGTATGTATTTAAATTGATTTATGTGTAGCGTATCAACTATCTGGTATCCATAACACAAGCCTCGTAGCTTACCATGGAACTAGATGGTGCTGTGTTAATGTCCCAACATATTTATTTATTTTTATTTATTATTCTTATTATTTGTGAGTACGTAATGCACTACAGGCATATTATCCGTGCCTTTTTTAGATTCATACTTTGTTTTGCTGTTATTAAAAATAAAAAGAATTACACTCTTTCATTTTTTCACGATTATTATATGTTGAAACATCCATTTGAATTTACATTCATATGACTTGAGCAGCTTTTATAGCAATGCTTTTGTTGGATAATTAGATTTAGTTTATTGTTTATGTCTGTGATAAGGACAAAAGATTCAATAGATTACGGCTATGGAGGATAAAATCAATTTATTCTTCCCAATACTTCTTTAAAATTATTTTGCGGATAAATTAGATTTTATCTAGATAAATATTAAGATATTAAATACAAAAAAATCGGACAAGAGCGATGACTCGCGCACCGTGGATTTCGTATGTCCATATATTAAATTTTTGTTATGTTAATTAATTTATTAGGTTAAAATAAAATATTGTGTAAGTATCACAATATTCATTTTATCGAGAGAAGAAATTTCGTTTGTAATTCGTATTATTATTCTTTTCTTTAAGATAACTATTATTTTATAATCTATCAATAGTTCATTTTTCATTAAATAATGCACTGCATGGGGCGCCTGATTCATTGGGGCCCAGCGGCCCATAAAGGATCTTTTATTTCAAAGCATTTTTTCGAGGACGGCCCTCATAGAAGTTAAAAAAAAAATGAAAGAAAAAGTGACCTAAATTTCCACATATTATTTTTTATGTTCTATGAAACAATGGATGGCCCTCTAAGCTCAGATTTTTAGTTAAATTTTAGTCTACCTGTTCTTACGTGAGAGCGATTTGGAAAAAGTGAGTAGTTCGAAAACTATCTGTCTCTGTCTTACATTTTTTGCGTTGGAGCCCAAAAAGTTTATTAAATACTAGGGATTTACCCTCTCTTTTTTAAATACTTTGTTTTACGCCAGGAAACTTTGCAGGTGTATATAGAATAACCCATTAGAGTTTCATCAAAATCAAATTAATACTTTAGAATCGCAAGAGGACAAACATACAGAAATTTAGTCCGGAGGTTTCTGGTTTGATTCCTGTAGATAATGTATAGAACAAAAATAAATAGTAAAAACGTAAGTTCTTATAATAAAAAAAGGACTCGTTGGTACTTAGAAGTTAGTTTAAGTTGGTTTACCAACATAAATCCGAATTCGTAAAAACTAAAGCGGATTTCCTTGTATCCGTAATAGTTTGGTTTCAACTATTCCTGAGTTTTTTTGCTAAAATGACAAGGAAATGGCCACCCTAGCGAAGCACTCAGCTTACGTCAGCCACGTAATTCAAGACTTTGTATTTATTAAAATTTCAATGAAATTGTTTTTAATTAAATACTAAATAAAGTGATTATAGTTAAAAGGATTTTCTATGTGTACCTATATACATAAGTACCATATTAACATGTATGTAATAATGCATTTCAATTTGCAATTTATTTGCAATTTCAACTGCCTCGGTGGTGTAGTGGCTAGCAAGTACGACTGCACACCCGGAGGTCCTGGGTTCGAGTCCCGGGTCGGGCCAATTTTAGTTATTGAGTCTTCCTGTATAGTAAGTCTCAGTAACAGCCCGGAGTTGGGAAGTTGGCGATGTTTCACCCCCGTGCCTCGGAGAGCACGTAAAGCCGTCGGCCCTGCGCCTTAACTCTCACCGGTCGTGTCGAGTGGTCGTCCCACCGGAGTATGAGAGTGATAGGAATAGTGAGTGCACCTGTGTCTGCGCGTACACTTGAGCACTATAATATCTCCTGCGCAGTTGGCTAATCTCATTGAGATTGGCCGCCGTGGCCGGAATCGGCTAGGAGAACATCATCATCAATAATTCCTTTTTAACGTCCCACTGCTGGGCACGGGCCCCCTTCAATACGAGGGGTCAGTCCTTCGAAAACTTGCTAGGTTCTCTCAGATATGCAGGTTTTCTTGCGTAAGATGTTTTTATTCACCGTAAGACAATATAGGTAATCATGTTGAAAATGATTCGCACTTGAAAATATCAGAGTTGCGTCACCCTAGACTTGAACCCGCTTCACTCGGGTTTCCAACGCGCACGTTACCACTGGGGGCTACCACTACTAAAAATATTGCTTAGTTTACAGTATATACAATATTTATACTTAATATTTCAGTGAACGTATGTTCGTAAGTCTCCTAAATGGTTTGGCTGATTTTGACTATGTTTTTCGTGTACTTAAAGATGTGTAAAAAGTAAATTATTCATTGTTGTACACCATTATCCACGTACAGAAAAAAGATAATAAAAAAATTAAAAAACTTACTTAAAAAGCGGACAAATTCGAGTCTAATCCTCACACCGAGAGTGTGCATCCCTAGCATAAAAATTGAAATAACTTTATAATCGCAAGATTGTTTTTTGTGATGTAACTACAACGGTTTTCGGATATTTCCTTGGGCAATAAGACAGGTTTTGATTCTCTTGCGAATGTCAAAATATGCGTTGACTTAGAATTTCTGAAGTTTTGAACACCTGAGTATTTGGTATTAATTTCAACTTGATACCATCACGCGTTCCTGATAAAAGGGTCTTGACAGACATACAAACCGTTAAT
This sequence comes from Brenthis ino, assembly GCA_921882275.1. NCBI lineage: Eukaryota > Metazoa > Arthropoda > Insecta > Lepidoptera > Nymphalidae > Brenthis > Brenthis ino. The sequence continues at coordinate 14,930,146 of OV170222.1, forward strand.
GAAGTGATCCTATAAGGGTTGCTTTTTCTTTTAAGATAGAGAGCCCTAAAAAAACGGTTGACAAACGAAGATGAAAAAGATACTATCTATACCTATTTATATATATCCCAAATAAAGTTCCAATTTTTGTAAAGTATACCAATATCGTATTTGCCACTAGCTTTTATACGATTCAAGTATTTAATAATACTAGAATTGAATCTACCACCATCTTCTAAGACACGACATGCGCAATAACTTCTTCCAATTAAGGTGACACCTTTCAGAAATGTTGACATTTAATACATTCAAATCAAATGGGCATGTTTAAGTTTTGATGAGTTTACTCAACTTAATAGATTTCATTTAAAGTAACTTTGGAAGTTAAATTATAACTCGAGTTTGTATTTAGTTAATTAGTTTATAATTAGATTTTCATCTCACCTAACGTCAAATTGTTCTAGAGGCTCAATGATAGGGATGAGTGCAATCAAATTGTTTGTACATACGTTGATTATTATTGATGTTATTTTTAACCGATTTCCAAAAAGGAGGAAGTTCTTTATTCGTTAGGTAAATATGTATTTTATGTACATTGAAATATATTAGATTTGCTTTGCATCGGCTGGCACCGACTTCAAAAATATCTGATTAGGTATCTATTCTAAATGAAAACCTCCGTTTAGTTATTTTTTACATTTTAGTGCCTGGAAGTCGGTTTTTTTTAAGTTTTTTATAAGATAGATTATTTTCAGACTGAGCATAGTTGAGATTGTTGAAGTGGTTTAAAAGTTTGCGCAAGTTTCCGAGGCCTTTTTAAATTGTATGAAATATACCTTACTACTCTTTGAAGTATTTGTGTTGTGATTAAAAATAAATGAAAAAATAGATCGATACCAATTTTTAACCGCGACGCCAGTCGCGTACTTCGTTAAAAAGTAGCTTACGTTCAAAATATAAGCTACCTATATTCCCAATTTCATCCGTTGAGTCGTTCCAGCATGGAGTAACAAGCATATTCACAAGCTTTTCCATTTAAAATATTAGTAGGAGTGTAGTAATATAAGCGACAAATAAAAGCTATTAAATAACCAATTTCAATACCATTATAGAACATTTATGTTACTTTTTGACGTAAAAAATACGAAGAAGTTTGTTTATACCCTTTCTTATTTTATTTTCCTATACTAGCGACTCACCCTCGCTTCGTTCGGGTTCGTCTCTACGATTTTAGTTTAGTTACAGATTTCTTAGAGATGAGATATTTTCCCGCCCTAAAAAGTATCCTAAATGTTGACCCGGATAACCAGCTTTCATTTTCCAAATTTCATCAAAATCTGTCTAGTGGATTTCTCGTGATGCGTTCCCATACAGACAGATAGACAAAAATTCTAAACCCTATAGTTTCAGCCTCTGTATCGATAATAATGACTATTTCAATATGATTTTCCAAAAAAATATTTAATGTACAGATTCGACTTTTTTTGAATTCGAATTTTGTTATAATACCTACTATAACTAACTACTATAACTTTCATCCCCATTTTCATCCTCATAAAGGATGATTTCCGGAATAAAAAGTATCGTATGTCCTGCCCAGGGTCTCAAACTATCCCCCCCAACGTGCGTTCACCTTGTCGTGGTGGGGGGGCTCAGTAGTGTACTCACGAAGCCAAGAAACGCACAGGGAGGTGGCCCGCTTCGGTGGGCGGTGGGAGGCGGCCTTCTTCGGAGGGTGGTATACCATGCGGGTTGCTCCTGGTACTTCTCTGATAGCAGAGTGGACCGTGGAGCAACCCCATGGTTATGGTGGTCTGCTTTGGCAGACCTGCCGTCGGGGCGTCGTAGTTGAATGCGTAAGCGATCCTGCGACGCCCCATTAAGACGGGGGAAGGTTTTGTTGGGTTTTAGTGGGTAGTACTGGCTGTATTACGCCGGTGAGTCCCACACGTCGTGCGTAAATGCATTTCCCAACGTTAAAAAAAAAAGGGTCTCAAACTATCTTCTTAACAAATTTCATCTAAATCGGTTCAGTAGATCTAGAGTTTACCCCCTACAACATCACAAACTCACATCTCACAAACTCACACACTTTACCTCTTTATAATATTGAGTATAGATGTATAGATTACTTTTCCCTTGCGATTTCATTATTTCACTCTTCAAGGAAGAAGAAATGTACATATTAAGTTATGTACAATATTATTATTGTACAATGTAAATTCATTATATTAAGAGAAAATCAATTAAAGATATATTTTTATGAAAATAAGTATTTTCCAAGAATAGATTATACCGAGAAATACTCAGATAGGTACTACGAATAAAACATAATTCTATTTATTCGTAGCATATATATAATTTATTGAGTGGTGAGGGTAGTTTCATATAAAATTCAAGAAATATTCCACCACTTGAAGTGAAAACTTTGAAAGAGATTTTGAAGTCAACATATTTTTTAAGTAATTGTTATATTTAAAGTTCATTATAATAATAAATTTGAGGAACATTTTGAAACTCGTATTCAGTCGTTTGGAAAATATAATCATATGAAAAATTCGCAAGCCAGTGAGTACTGAACGCTGTAATTGGTTGATACGTGTTGAAAAAAAGGGTGAAAGTTTCTATATATACCTATATGATTCTTGATTCGGCGCATTTAAAAATTGATTAACAAAAATGTAAAAGTATATTTTTAAATTATAATAAACTTGCATAAATTAAAACTTATAAAATCTAATAATTTTGCGACATATTGCATTCTGTGGAAATGAAATAACGTCAACATTTTAAAATTATTGGTAACGAATGTGACCTGAATAAAAGCTGTGACCCGATTTGTTTATGCAATGTTTTATCATGGAGATCAATTAAAATTCGTTTTAAACCCAAACTAATATTATGAAGCTGAAGAGATTGTTTCTTTTTTTTGTTTGTTTGAATGCGCTCATCTATAGAAATACTAGATAGATTTGATTCCTTTTGCATTTTATTGAGGAAGTTTATAGGTTAAATTCTTATTTGTTCAAACTATCAATACATGTTGTACTTTACAGCAGAGAGTTTTTTTCGTTTATTTTAAAAACAAAGACTTATATCTGTATAACATTTTATATATATACTAGGAGTACCCGCGGCTTCACCCGCGTCCAAACTTTCGATCGCTAACAAAAATTCAAAGGATCACCCGCTGGGCTAATCTGAAGATTACCTGAAAATTTCATCAAAATCGCTCTAGCTGTTTTGGAGTCCATAGGAAACATACATACAGAAAAATATCATTAAAGTCGTCCCTGCTCTTAAGAGATGATCAGTGGCACAAAGACTGCAGCGCCACCTACCGGGTTCAATTGTGTTTTCAAACCATCCAGGAGCCCGCCCATTGACATATACACACAAAATTACATCCAAATTGGTCTAACCCTTTAGGAGGAGTAGGTTAACAAACACGCGCACAGAAGAATTATATATATACATATATAGATAAAATACGCATTTCGGATTTGCTTAAATAAAATGTGTACTTTATACCAATAGAATTAACATCATTCAAAAGTCAATAATAATTCTGTATTAAAAACTCTTTCAACTAAAACGAACACGCTTCGATCTTTAGTAGTTGATTTATATCCAAGTAAGCTACGAATCGTTAATCATAAGTTTTATTAAATATATTTTTATATTAGTATTTCTTATGTTGACCAAAATTGAAGTTAATAAAAGATTAAAAACTAAAATTTAGACGTTCTACAACAATTTTTTTTAAATTTCTCCTATATCTATTACGTATATACATTTACAACATACATATTTGTTTGATAACATTTCATAATAATAAGCGCAAACTTCTTTTGTTCAAACGTATAGTATCACTTCAAACTATCTATTGCATATTATGATATACTAAACACAATTTTAATTATGAATATTTTTATACTCTCCATTATTTACTGAAACCATTATACTGAAAGCTAAATTCAAAATCAATTTTTACTTAAAAACTTTAGTGAAAAAATGAACTTTTTGACTTAAAAATAATGTTATAAGAAACAAAACAGATAACCGACTTCAAAACAATCTTAAAAAATACAAAAAAATCTCATCATATTATAATTTTAATACAGAAAATATATTAAAATCGATTCCCAATCGGCATTCATATCAATACATCGATATATACATCGATGCATATATTGATACATATGAATAAGCCGTGTTAGGTAGCTTATTATATTTATAAGATATACATATTTTGAAGTTGACTTCTAAAATAACTTAATAGCTTACAATTTAAGTTCGTATAGCGAGATCATCGGGTTTTGAGCATGATGCCAGTTGTCGAAGAGGGTCAGCAGATGTGGATTTGATACAATTGTTCATATGTATCTCAGAAGACGCGTTCGAGTGATGTTCCCTCCTTTGTTGGTGGCAGTAACGGCGACCGATGTTGCCACAAAGCGATCTGTTCAAACAAAACATAATTTACATATTTAAACTAATAATATAAAAAAACTAGCAATTTACCCTGGCTTCGACTCTAATCTTGAATGGTTTAGGATAAATAAAAGGCAAACGTAATAGGGTCCCGTTTTACCCTTTGGGTATGGACCCCTAAAAATAAGGAATAGTGCGAAGAAATTTTTTTTAGGGATTTTTATTATACATAGTAAACGGACATAATATCCTACCCTCAGTATTACGACATTGACAATGATTATTTCACACTAGCTTCGCTCAGATGCAGTCCTAGATGCTTTTTGTATCATCAATTTTATTATTAACACCATGATCGTAGTTTATCTGGATAATAAATTTCATCAAAATCGGTTCAGCCGCCTGGACGTGAAGGAATAACAAATATACACATACACAATACACATACCAACGCACTTGTAATTGTAGTCCGATTTGTATTATCTGGAAGGCAAAAATAAACAAGAATATATGAAAATCGAACCTGCGACTTTCGAACCGTGTATCTATTTAGATAGTATATATATTAGCCACAATGTCGCATCTACGAAAAAATCAAACACTGTCCTCTTTATCGCCATTTAATAAAAAAGAAAGCTGTATTTTCTTAGGAAATTGATCGATTTTATCATATTGCCTTATAGCAAAAAAGCACTTTGTATTCATAAAGAGTATTTTACCCCACCTGCTATATTTTTGTATACGATCAGCGTCACCTTTTTCTTATCTAGCTCTCTCTTACACATACATATATGCTTATACTCGTTACACTCAAGTTCCTAATAGCCTATGTGTTACTCCAGGTCATAGTCTATCTCCCCCTCAACGTGTGTTCATCATGTCGTGATGGAGGGATGGACCTTATTAGCGTCTGGCAACCCAGCCGAGCGCGAAGTCAAGAGACACACACAGGAAGGTGGCCAACTTTGGTGTGCGGTGTACCATGCAGGTTGCTCCTGCTACTTCCCTGACGGTAGAGTGGACCGTGGAAGCAACCTCTTGGTTCTGTGATCTGCTTCAGCAGACCTGTCATCGGGGAGTCGTGGTTGAGCGCGTTAGCGATCCTGCGACGCCCCATTAAGACGGAGGAGGTTCTGTTGGATTTAAGTGCCAGATAACTACTGTATGTATACAGGTATTCATAAATGCATTTTCCAACATATTCCAATGGTATTCATAAATGCATTTTTCAAAAATGACAAAAGGTCATAGTCTATCATTCTTATCGTTTCTAAATATCCAAAACAGTCTGTCTAGCCGTTTTAGGAGTAAGAAACAAACTCATACACAAACAAACATTCGCATTAATAATAATAGACCGGTTATATTTAGTGAACTTGTATGTTAATTGTTTAAATTCTCCATTGACTAACAATTTAAATATGAATACACTCTATCTAGCGACATTATAGCTCGTTAGCATATCCTTTATTATATTATATATGTATATATAGTATACTATACTAAATCGTTTCAGTTCTGGATGAGACAGATTTATATATTAGTCGTACATATTAATAATGTAAAGGGTTTCAAACAATTTTCTATGGAAGCTGACATTAGGCTTATTATGATAAAACGATTAAATATGACATTTCTGCTCTATGTAAAGCAGAATAATTTAATGTAAAAGCCCACTCTTACTAGACTTCTTTTTCGAGCATTGAAGGCATCCTAAGTCACTTCCTATCAATCTACTTAACCATGAAAATTGCATTTAATAAAGCTCTCTTTAAAAACTTTTCTAGAAATAAAAGTATTTCACATATAATCTATACATATAATAAAATTCTAACTGAGTAGAATCTATACATTAAATATTTTTCGTAAAATCTTATTGAAATAGACATTACTATCGACACAGGGGCCAAATCTACAGTTTTTAGAATTTTTGTCTGGCTGTGAACGCATCACGAGAAAACTACTGGACAGATTTCTATGAAATTTGGTATGATGATAGCTGGTTATATAGGATACTTTTTATTGCAGTAAAATATCTAATCTCGGAGAAATCTATACCTACTAACCGTTAAAACGTATCTAGGCATGAACTCAAGCGGAGCGAGGGTGAGTCGTTAGTATTACTATATATTGGTATAAGCAATGGTAACCCAATGATAGCGCGCTGGCCTGGAAAATCAAGTGAACTGGTCTCGCATCTCTATTTTCGTATGCGAGTCTCATTTTCAACATGATTACTTATTAATACGGTGAAGAAACATATTGTAAAGAAACTTATGTCTGAGAGAGAAGTGTTTTCGAAAGATCAACAATGCCGATATGTATTGGTCCAGATGGTGAGCTTTGGCGTAATCTTGAAAGCTGTAGTGAAATCCCTGTAGTGCGACGTTATAAAATCTAAATGGAGAAGATTCATAATGTTTTTGAGCAGAAATCAATATTTAAGTTAAACATAAAAATAATTAAAGTTTCTTGGCGACTTGTAACATTGTTGTCTTTTATCATATCTAAAATAAAGAACTGCTTTTGTTTTTGTTATAATCTACGTATATTTTGATGTGGTTTAAAAATTTATATTACTTTCCATCTTAGGAAACTTCTCCATTATAGATATCTATATCCTAGAAATGCCTTAACTGACAGTAAAAGTCCTTAAAATGCATTATTCTATCGGTTGTTTGGTCACTCCTTATCATGCAAATAATCTATACTAATATTATAAAGAGGTAAAGTTTGTGAATTGTGAGTTTGTGTGTTTGTAACGTTTTAGGGAGTAATCTCTGGATGTACTGAACCGATTTGTATGAAATTTGGTAAGAAGATAGTTTGAGACCCTGGGAAGGTCATAAAATACCTTTTATCCCGGAAATCATCCCTTAAGGGGTTGAAAATGGTGATGAAATTTCGTATGGAGAAGCAACCTAGTGGTGAACCCGAGCGAAGCGAGGGTGAGTCACTAGTGATAATATAAATTATAAACCCAATATGAAAGTCACTTCAATTTAATATATAATGGAATATAGATAGAAATCTTAGACAGAGAATATAAATAGATATCGACAACAATGATGCTTAGTAAATAGAAGTACTGAAGCAATAAAGCCGTTATTGTTAGCAATTGTTTTGGTCTATTGTTTATATGAAATTGAATTTATGATATTAATATTAGAAAATATTATTGTTTCACAAAGTGTTCGCTTATATCTTGATGATATCTTAAGGCGATTGGACCATATGCCTTTGGGAAGATATGCTTCTAGATATTTCAATTCAATTATTTGTCATTTGGCTTTTAGATATTTCACAGATTATTTACACCAGATGACATTTGTCAATGGAAATGTCAAATTAAATGACGTGTAAATGAAAGGTTTGTTAAGAAACTCAATTTGTTTGATTAACAAGAGAATTGAATTGAACTCAATTTATGCAAGAGAGCAGTGTATTTTGATCAGGAATAATAAAATAAGAATATATAATAAAATAATGTATATATCATATTATAAAAGTAAAATAAAAAAAAAATGCTTTCACTAGTGGCTTGGTTGTTTTCGGCCACGAAATCGACACTACAATATGGGAATGTAGCAAGTTCACTGTAGTTTAGTACCTATCATTATAGATAATAAATTATTTATTGTAATTAAAAAAGAATATATAATAATATGTAGATTGTACAATCTAGGTACATTAATATACTCAGCTATTAATATCGGGAGTGATCTAAAATGAAAAAAAATGGACACATTCCAACGTTCGTCAATTAATAATAATATATAGTAATTTATATAATATAAGCACACTAACTAACCAACATCCCAACTTTGAGTTGTTAATGAGAATTATTATATGTAAATAAAAATGAATATTCGTATGTTTATCCTTTTTTTGACCCGATTGTGATGGAACTCTGGTGGGTTATTCTGTATACGCCTTTTTTTTTAACGTTGGGAAATGCATTTACGCACGAGGTGTGGGACTCACCGGCGCAAAGCCAGTACTACCCACTAAAACCCAACAAAGCCTTCCCCCGTCTTAATGGGGCGTCGCAGGATCGCTTACGCATTCAAGTACGACGCCCCGACGGCAGGTCTGCCAAAGCAGACCACAACAACCACGGGGTTGCTCCAAGGTCCACTCTGCTATCAGAGAAGTACCAGGAGCAACCCGCATGGTACACCGCCCTCCGAAGAGGGCCACCTCCCACCGCCCACCGAAGTGGGCCACCTCCCTGTGCGTTTCTTAGCTTCACGCCCGGTTGGGCTGCCGGGCACTACTGAGCCCCCCCACCAGACAAGGTGAACGCACGTTGGGGGGGATTCTGTATACGCCTGCAAAAGTTCTTAGCCCAAAAAAATATATTTGGATATTTTTCTTTTAAGTATACCTAAACCATTTAAGCGTAGGGACGCAATCGAGAGAAGCCTACTTGACCCAACCTGAGATTCAAACCCAGGACCTTCGGTTTTGCAACCGTATATGCTAGCCACTAAACGAATAAGACAATTAGATAATTTACATTACAAACCTGCAGCATGAGTCCAATGTCTTCCTGAAAGCAGCTCTGAAGTCCCTATTGAAGTACGCGTAGATTAGAGGATTGAGAGCTGAATTGAAGTAGCCGAACCAAAAGACAGCTGCTACTACTGATGGCGGCGATGGGCAGGCCTCACCGCAGAGAGCGGTTATTATATACCTTAGAACAGAAAAAAAACAGATTATTATATACAAACTAGCGACTTGCCCTAGTTTTGCTCGGGTGTGTAAATGCCTACACCTAACAATGGTTTCGCAGGCACTCGTCAAATACTTGATTGGTCAAATTAGACATTATTCTAAATCTAGAATTGTCAAATACTTCATTTGTCATATTTTTAACTCGTCAAATTAGCCTGTAGTGACATACATATTGTAAAGTCAAAAGAAAATTTGTATATTAAACATTCAAATCCCTCCAGCCGTTATAGTGTTTAGGGGTAACATGCAAACACACGCACATAAAAACTTTCGCATTCATAGTAGTCTACATACCGGATAATAGCTAGTATGGATTGCTATAATTTAACTAAATTTCTTTTCCAACATGAAAAGCAGCCAAGTCATACTTATTTAAATTTTCTACCCAGAAATGAATATATAGCAAGTTATAGTTCAGTCATTTTGGGAATTTGCAAAAACAACCAGAAAGACGAACATTGTTAACACTGTAGTTTCTATTGAAGTACGCGAAGTTATTAGTCTCATAGCGTAAGCAAAATTCGTTGTAATACAACTTTAGTTCAAAATCATGAGAAAACTTGAAGATTTGATATCGAAATTTTAGTATAGAAAATTGAAGGAGTCGTTTTAAATTTAGGTAATAATATTTTTTATAAACAACTTATATATTAGTAATCTCATAAACATATTTTTTGTTTATTCTTTTTCATCTAATTAAACTAAAACTATTGATTTTAAATTTCCATATTATTATTATTTTTTAAACCGGTACAGTAAAAACTGTACCTTATTAAGACAATTTTCTAGTACATTGTTTTGGTGAATCTCGGTTTAGCTAGCGTTAGTCATATAAATTTCTAAGAACGACTAGATAGAACCAGTTAGTGTTTTCCCGTGGGAATGAAAAATTTTCCTTTAGTAAAAGGTATCTTAAATGCGTACCGGAGTAATAGGTTATTACTACACAAAATTTAATTAAAATCGGTTCTGTACGTTTTGAATGAAACGCACACATCGATTTCGCTAAGTAACTGTTTTATTATATGTATAGATATACTAAATATCGTATTGTACACAGGCAATGCCACCATTTGGCAAATATTACTAATCATGTATTTATTCCAGGTCATATTCTATCTGTAGCGTCGTTTGATCACACACTGTGTGCTTACATAAATGTATGTATAATGAATATGCATATATAAATTTTCGCATTATGTATAAAAATATTGTATGTAATTTACCACAAAAAGAATGGCAGCCAGCAAGCTAAGAAGGCGCTCATTATAATTCCAAGGGTTCTCGCCGCTTTTCTCTCCCTCTTCATCTTATTGCTAGCCATCGGCTGCATCTGGATGCTCTGACGCTCTCTCATAACTTCTCCTACAGATATGCCGTTGATTTGCAGGTGTTTGTCCAAGAGGAGAGCTGCTACTTTGCTCCTGTATTGAGAAAAAACTTATTAAAGCACCAACTTACTATGTATATATCTTTAATGCAATAGTACGTGTGCAGATATGTATATGCTTGAGTTTGTTTTGTTTGTGCGTGTGTGCGTTCTACTAATATAAAGTTTTTTTTGTTAATTAAATTAATTAATATTAGTGCACAAGTGCCTGTATCAGGTTCCCAGAATGCATAGTATAGATATTACCATGTACGGGATTGAACCTACGATTTCCGTTTCAAAAATAAAGCCCACAAGCCGGACGTATATCTAAATTTCTTCGAATACCTAACATTTTATTTTGAAGTATTAAATGTACTCATTTTACTTTAACCTGTTATCGTGGAAAGCAATTTTATGTTATAAAATTGGATACTTTTAATAGTAAATCTGATTAGAATATTTCTAGGAAAAATAAAATACGGTGTTGAAACACGCAAATATATCGTTGTATAATGAGGTATAAATATAGAAGTGTATGACTGTTTTATTAGGCATAAGTGTAACATTTTTGAGTTTTAATAGGTGGTTTCTTTAAAATTTAATAGGTAGCTTACTGACGTTTTTGTCTATATTACAAGCGACTCACCCTCGTTTTGCTTCGGGTTCGTTGATAGACAAAAACAAATCTATCCCACGGCAACCGAACATTTTTCTGGGATAAAAAGTTTTCAGGTTTCAGACTATACTCTATCTCTGTTCCAAATTTCATCCAAATCGTCCGCATCATGAGAAAATCATTGGACAGATTTTGATGAAATTTGGTATGATGATAACTGGTTATTCGGGTCCACATATAGGATACTTTTTACTATAGGAAAATATCTCTCTGAGAAATTTGTACAAAACGTTAAAATATAAGTATGGACGAACCCGAGCGGAGCGAGGGTGAGCCGCTAGTAAGTAAATAAGATTTAAAAAAGTCACTATATAAGAAACTACATTTAAGCATAAGTATAATAAATTATACGAACATACATATATAAGATAATAATCAATATATTCGTGGTATCGTTTTCCCGGTTATTCCCCTCACTGATTCAGCTGCATTGCCCAAAACATCAAAGGCTACCCGCAACGTGTCGGTTGCGATACTTCCTTTGTAATTAATGAAATACGTATACATGCATATGTCGAATCCTACTAAGAGTAAACCTTTGATCTTTACACTACAAATTATCGTATTTTAGTCTAATAGTAAACATGTATATTGTATAGCGTTTTTTAATATACGGCATATAATATGTGTACATTACTTGGGCGATCGTGTTTTGTTCAGCGTTTTTTCAAAAAAGACACTATGTAGATAAAAAGCAAAACCTTATCTTAATACAAAATTTGATCCAAATCGTTAAAGCCGTTTCCGAGATACACGTAATAAATGTATTCCCCTCTAGGAAAACAAAAAAACCATCCCACGGGAACCGTAGATTTTTCCGGAATAAAAAGTAGTCTAAGTTTTATTCCAGACTATAACCTATCTGTGTGCCAAATTTCATCCAGACCCGTTCAGCTGTTCTGGCGTGAAAGAGTCATAAACACACACTTTAACATTTATAATATTTATACAGATATATAGGAATTGCTCATTTAATATTATAAGATAAGATGTAAATAATATATATCGTGCTAGACTACTATTTTTTATATAATTTAACTCAAATACTATATGCATATAGGAAACTGGTTGGCTTATGTATAACAGAATCTTCTCTTTCTCCCTACCCATTTCCCAATCACTTGGGTTCGGCGCAGTACATCCTCTATACTGCTGATAGGATTTGGCAACAGTTTTACTACCGGCCGCCTGCCTGACGTCAGCCCTCCTTGGGAATATATTATGTATAACAGAGTATTGTCACTTAAGCAGATAGCCTATTGTATATCAGAATTCATCTTTGGTATCTATTTCTATAATGTATTACACGTTCGAGTCCTTTTTGGTATAAATATTCATAATACTTTTCATGATTTGAGTGCATGCGTATTTTATAGGTAACAGAGTAAACCGGTCGTTGAAGGCGTAGTTAAAATTAAATCAGTGTTATATTTATTGCAAGTTTTTGGGGTGGTAAGTAGGCCGGGAATTAAAACTAGTCTATGTCCGTCCCAGAATACAATTATTGTCTTTGCCAAAATTTCATTCAAATCTGTTCAGCGTTTTAAATATAAAAATAGAATTAAAAGTTTTAAGTTATCCCCGACACAAAAAAATATCTAAAAAGTAAAAAAAATCTGTCTTAACCTTTTAAGTTTATTAAAAGTACCTATTAATATTTTGATGATGAGCGTCGCCACGTCGCGTCGGGGGACCGCTAATACTTTATCATAATCAATCTTCTCTTTATTTGTATTCTGGTTTTCATTTTATTTGATTAGCGCTTTTTGAGCCCATTTGCTTATTTTATGAGTCCAAAAACGATATATCTGCTGTAAGTTTCTGAGGAATTGAGCATTCCGCAGACTATTTGATGTTACAACATCAGCTCAAGGTTAGTATATCTTGGGAATACCACCGAAGTAACGGTACCAATATAATATAATATAATATAATAAGTATCCAATTTCAAATCAATCGGATCTTAAAGTTAGAGACCCTTTTGTCTAGAGAGAGAAGACCCTTTTGTCAAGTAGGAAATGAGCTGATGATGATCAAACGCCTGAACATATCTTCATAAATTATTACTAAGAACCATCCCGATTACGTCAGCTTTCAAACAAAAAAACGCATCAAAATTGGTCCATTCGTTTAGGAGCTACGATGTCTCAGACAGACACACAGATACACAGACAAATAACAGACACGTCAAACTTATAACACCCCTCTTTTGGCGTCTGGGATTAAAAAGTTAACAGACAGAGCTACTTTAATATTTATAATACTTTTACTACTAAACGTTTTAACGTTTAGTATAGATTTCTCAGAGATGAAATATTTTCCTACAGTAATAAGTATCCTATATGTTACTCCGGATAACTAGTTATCATCATACTAAATTTCATCAAAATCTGGTCAGTAGTTTTCTCGTGATGCGTTCCCAGACATACAGATAGACGAAAATTCTAAAAAATATAGATTCGGCCTCTGTATAGATAATAATGGCTATTTCAATAAGATTTTCCAATAAATGTATAATGATTAGATTAAGATTCGACTCAGTTAGAATTTTATTATATGTATAGATTAGTATGGATTTACTCATTTCTGCTTGTGACTTGGTCTACGCAAAACCTGTTTTTGGATTAGGATAATATATTCTATCTTTGTGCCAACTTGGTCCAACATAGAACCCCTAAACATCTTAAAACTTTCATCAAACGGGATAGTACTATAGTTGCAACGACCTATCTAACTACTGTAAATAAACCTATTGTTGTAGTCTTTCTTTCTACCTTTTGTGCATATTTGTTGGAGGAGGTGATTTAGTAGAAATCCATACTAATATTATACATGTGAAAGTGTGTTTGTTTGTCATTTTTTCACGTCGAAATGGAGTGACGGATTGGCGTGATTTTTATTGTGAAGGTAGTTGAAGAGTGACATAGGCTACTTTTTACCGCGAGAGATCATCTCATACAACCCAAAAAAAAATTATGAACAGAATTACTTGAAACTTGGTATTAATACTCTTCAATACAAATTAATAAATACGTGTTTTATTATTTTTCGAAATTCATCATATAAGGGGGTTAAATAGGGAATGAAAGTGTGTATGAAACCTACTTTTTATTCAGATTTCTTTGTAGTTTTAGCGCAAGCGAAACCGCGGATTCTGCTAGTAAATTATAATTTAATGTAAAACTTAATGATTGTTTAAAGTCACCATTTTATCTTTCGTCAAATCAAATTCAAATTAAGAGCCGAGGCTACGTCTCGAGCGGGGTCGAGGCGTCATCATGACATTCGTTGTAGATATGTGGCTTATACAGTGGAACCTAGAAGATCATTGAAGGCTTGTTTGTTGAAGTTAGATGCTAAGAACCCGCTCAATTAAACTATTAGACTTATCGTTTCAAGTTTATAACATTGTGATTTCCCTCATTAAATTGTATTGAACCTTATTTTGTGCCCGCATTGAGCCCTGAAAACGCCTACAACATTAATAACCACTAAAGATGATGTCGGTAAGTAGAATATGGATGTCCTGTCATATTATATATTATTTAAAACATATTTTACATAAATTATTCTGAAAGTCTTCGTGAAATATCATTATGCTCGACGTTGCCCAATCTTCCTTCTAATACCCTACCTTCTAATAAAAATTTGTTTAAAGGGAAACCGTGTTCTTGACATTATTTATTCAACTGCTTGAGGTTTCGAAGGTTGTATATTTAAATATCATATTTATATATTAATGTTAAGGATTTTCTTTTGTTGAAATATTATATCTTTCCTCCAATACTCTTAGAAAAAAACTGATATGAATAATAACATTAGATATTATAATGTATAATAAATATAAATAATTATATTACTACAATAAAATTTGAAATATGCGGCGGCTTTGCGACTTAATATAAAATATAGACTTTTATATATAATATGTATATATTCAACCTTTGGCAGACCATTTGCGCCACCTTTTGGCAAAAGATATTACTAACAGTAGCCTGTAATATGTTGGTCTTAGTGATAGTTACCTAAATCTATGTATATGTATAGAGTTTGTAAGTTTATGTGTATTGTCTATTAATTTATTAGAAAATACGCTGTTATAAACTGACACATGCATGCGCAATCGGGAACGAAAAATGAAAATATGCGAAAAATCCAAAAAGATAGTTTTATTTAAAATGGTTTAAGACAAATTATATCGGAGAGAAATTTGAAATAAGTAATCAGAGTATCTTATAAAAACTTTTTAACAAAAAAATAAAAACCGACTTCAAACAAAAGCACTAAAAAGTAAGAAATAACTGATTGGTAGTTTTCATTTACTATACATACCTAATCAAATATTTTCGAAGTCGGTGTGCTTTGCTTTGTATGGGCTGGCACCGATTTCGAAAATATTTGATTAGGTATGTATTTAATAGGTAGGCTTTAATTACTTAGCCAAAGCACACCGACTTCGAAAATATTTGATTAGGTATGTATAGTAAATGAAAACTACCAATCAGTTATTTCTTACTTTTTAGTGCTTTTGTTTGAAGTCGGTTTTTATTTTTTTGTTAAAAAGTTTTTATTTTTCCCTTTTTAGTGTAGACAGTAGTAGAAAAGTAAGGATTCTAACGTGTTAGGCTTGTCAAATCAAACAAAATAAGCCCAAACTCAAAGTATCTACTATTAGCCGTTGAAGAGTTCCACCTATCCACCTTCTGGCCTTGCCATCAGATCAGGTCAACAACACCGAACCACTGTACTATCAACGGAAATAGAAATACTTGCAAAGTTTCAAGTCAATATGACAATTAGAAGTAGGTTAAATTCATCATTAGTAGTTTTTCCACCCTTAGGGGTGGTAGTTTTTTTTTAAATTTAAATGGGACCAATCTGGAAGTATACTCTTTCAAACAAAAGAAAAATTGTCCAAATCGGTTAATAAATGACGGAGTTCTGAGGTAACAAACATAAAAAAAAACATACAGTCGAATTGAGAACCTCCTCCTTTTTGAAGTCGGTTGAAAAGTATTCATAACACATTCAAAGGAGCATTTTTGTCCGTAAAGCGTCATTTTTAATGTGCAAGTCAATCTGTAAGTCTAATTTTCTTCGTTTTATAAAGAAAACCTAATTTGGTTCAATTAATAGTCAGACAAAATCAGCACTTCAATCTCAGGTCTTCACAAACACAACGTGTATAATTGTAAGGCTTTTTATTGTTATGAAAGCTTTAGTTTCTTAGATTTTGGTTTTTGGTAACTTCTAATGGAGGAAGACTCATTCGCGGTCTGTTTTTTTTTTGGTATGTTACGTGTGCCTTTGACACATTGTGAATCGATTGTCATATTAATACTTTCTTAAATTTACGCAAATATTTAACATTTTAAATAAAACAATATTTTTTTGTTTTTGGGAACCAAAAATCAAAATAATTACACGAAAAAATTCGAAAAAATAGTGTTACTTATTTTCATAATTCTTTTTTTTTAGAATTAATAATTATATTTATACAAACCAATCAACCGATACATACCCATAAAACAAACTTCAAAAAAAAACATGTCTAAGCTTCGAATAATTATTTTAAATGATTTCTTGAACTTGCTATTAGAAGACAATTTATTACGCCTACGCCATGATAAAAAAAGCTTATAACCTTTTCTGAACGACCTTTCAAACGACACAAAAATTGTCCAAATCGGTTAATAAATGACGGAGTTCTGAGGTAACAAACATAAAAAAAAAAAACATACAGTCGAATTGAGAACCTCCTCCTTTTTGAAGTCGGTTGAAAAGAAATAAAAGCTCTTATATTAATTTAATCTGAAAATCTATCAAGCAATTATAGTATACGGAAAATGTAAACAAGTCGCTTGAACGTAAAAGGTTAAAATGTTATTGATAGATAACATTAAATTGATCTCATCCCTAATCGAAACCTTTCTTATTTATTAAGATATTTTCGTCAGGGCTATGTACAAACGAGATATTGAAAAAGAATTGAAGATGTACTCGTACATTATCTATAGGTACATATAATAAAATAACTAAAGTGAATCTATACTTTAAATATTTTTTTGGAAAATCTTATTGAAATAGTTATTATTATCGATACAGTGGCCGAAAGTATACGTTTTAGAATTTTTGTTTGTCTGTCTGTCTGTGACCGCATCACGAAAAAGCCACGGGATGTTGATAAAATTTGTTATGATGATAGCTCGATCAACATTTAGAACGCTTTTTAATGCGGGAAAATATATTATCATCTCTGAAAAATCCTTACTAAACGTTAAAACGTAACTAGGGATGTACTCAAGTAGAGCGAGGGTGAGTCGCTAGTACATACATATATGGCTCCTAACAATGGAATGCTTTTAATACATATAATGATTGCAGATATATGTATGTATGCAAAGAAGCTTTTACCTTCGAAACCTCTGAGTTTAAGTGATATACTCCTATTCAGTTTTAAGTGTATGTTCAATAGGTACATAATAATACAATATTCATTCAACGGTTACATCGACGAAAATCGACTTATTTTTTTACAATTATTAAACCACAATGCTTTTAAAAACGTACACTGACTTAAAAATAAATAAATTCCACTCTAAGTGATATATATTGTTCTTGAAATTGATATGAGAAACACTTGAGATGGACTTGACCTCCATTTTTAC
This sequence comes from Brenthis ino, assembly GCA_921882275.1. Classification (NCBI taxonomy): domain Eukaryota; kingdom Metazoa; phylum Arthropoda; class Insecta; order Lepidoptera; family Nymphalidae; genus Brenthis; species Brenthis ino. Next base: position 14,948,012 of record OV170222.1, read on the forward strand.
ATTCGTTACTTACTGAGTAATCTATTCATTGTAAAAAAATAATATATGAAACTCGGATTAAAATTGATAAATATATATTGTCCTTTTGTTCTATTCCGGCCACTGCGACCAATCTCACAGACTACCATCTGCGCAGGAGATATTACAGTGCACAAGTGTGTGCGCAAACATAAGTGCACTCTCTATTTCTATCACTCTCAAGATTCACTTTTAAAATTCGATAGGATGTCAATTTGACTTGACTGGTGGGAAATACTGCACAGCACCGACAGCCTTAAGTGCTCTCCGAGGCACGGGGATGTTACTATTTCTTGACAGAAATATTCAAAGTAAACTTAGTCCGACCCAGATCTCGAACCCAGGACTACATCACCGTAGCAGTTATATAACGCATATACATATAACGCGTAACATACAAAAAAATATACCTCAATTAAATCCCAATTTCTGTTTGAGGTCACTAAGTCAGACATCACTTAAAATTTATAATTCCTCCACCTTAAGAGCTGGGATTCCACCTCTTAGGGTGAAGTTTGTTCTTTTTTTTTAAATTTACATGGAATCACGTATGCTAGCTATTCCTATGAAATGCAAGATAAAAATCGATTCACAATTTAAAAATCGAGTAAAAAACATCATTCATTTTTAAAGTCGGTCAAAAAGGCAAACATAACAGATCGCGTCTAATTATTAATTACTTACCAGTGTAATATGACATTTAATCTCGTGAACATTTCATTTATGTAATTAAATTTAGCTAGAACGGGAAAATCTTCTTAGATTTACATTTTTAATCTTCATGATGAAAATTGTTTTAGCCCTGTTTATGATATATTTGTTTATGTTACAGGATAAGTCGATTCATCCATAGCGTGTCAGGATATACTAGTTTAGCCCGGATAAAATACTAAATACTTTAGGCTTATTAGTTTGGCCTAGGCTGAACTGATTTTGAGTTATTATTCGGCTGCTTAGTATATAGAACGCAGTCTCTGGGGTAGTGGGTGGTATTATCATGCGACAGACCCGACTTGGATAACAGAGATTGAGAAGGCTAAGGCGGAAGCGAAGCGGAGCGTAGCCTTAGCCTTTTAGGGTTTCTTTTTTATTTCAAGCCCAGAACCCCCAATATCATAAGTGCTATGTTATTTCGATCAGTTTGGGTTAGGCCAAAGTAGATTATCCTGGGCTAAACTAGTATATCCTATCTCCTTTTTGATAAACCGGTTTTGCATAGGACAAACTAGTTTGGCGTGAAATCTAGTTTGGCTGGTAACATATATAAATAAAAAAAGAGCTATTTGTTGATATGTACACCACTTGTAAAAAGGCAGACTGATATAGCTAATTTTTATTTTAAATTGTTTATAATAGCCCGAAAAGGATATTAGGGGAAATAAATATTTTACTATGTTATAGAATAGATAGACAAACGTCGTAAGATGAATAAAATAAAATAAAAATTTGTCGGACAAATTGAGAAATTCGGAATCAGAAGGTACTTTTTGTATGAACTCAAGCATCACAAATGTATAGCTTGACGAGATAGCTAGTACAATAACAAAAATATAATAATCGTTTATTTAGCAATATTTTAGGTTACAAAATCTACTTACGAGTACTATTTACAATAATTGTCAAACTTAAAACGTCTTAGAGGCTCGTATTAGGAAAACCTGTAGGACGAGCACCGCAACCTTCCTCTGACTTACAATATAAAGGCCTTAATGATATAACATAATTAAAACAGATTCATAATTGGGTTTTGGTTGGATGTAACCAAATCAACAGATTCCAGACATTTTCTCTAATAATACAATTCGTACATAGAACATTTCTTGTAACTGTTGATTTGGCTATATCCAACCAAAGCAAGTGTAGAGTTACACTGTAAATTTTAATGTTAACTTTCATTTCATATGAAAATAATTCAAATAGTTCAAATAATTTCTAAGCCTAATGAACCAAAAAACCAAAAAACCAACTGCTTTTGTGTATGGAATTGTACCATCATCAGCCATTGCGGTAACTAGACTTAAATGAAATTATTGTAAATATTACTATCCTAAATTTCAAAAATCCTAAATTTTAGTTTAGTTTCAATATTAAGTTTTTACTAAAAATCAAACCTTTTTTCATGTTGGATACCACATATTATATACATTGACGACAGGTTTGGCTCAGTATGTAGTGACCCTACTTGCTATGCCAGCGAACGCGGGTCCGAGTCCCGCTGGGGGCATTCATTAGTGTGATGAACACGAATGTTTGTACTCCAGTCATGGGTATTTATATTTATAATATGTATGTATTTAACGTTATATATGGTGAAGTGTATCAACTATCTGGTATCCTTAACATAAGCCACGTAGCTTATCATGGAACTAGATGGTGGTGTGTGTTAATGTCCCAACATATTTATTTATTTACATTCAAATGATTATGTGGGACTCACCGGCTAGAAAAGCCAAGTACTACCCACTAAAACCTAATAGAACATTCCCCGTCTTTATAGAGCACCGTAGGATCACTAAATCATCCAACCACGTCGCCCCCACGACAAACCTATTAAAATACATAAATATGATAATGGTGACAAAAAAAGAGTGAGCAAAACCACTGGAAAGGCGAGTTTTTTTATTTTTTTAAACATCCAAAGTGAATAATTTAATAGTAAATATTTCAAATTGTGATGTCAACTAACGAATTGAAATTCTAAACAAACTTGTTGATGTCAAAACATGGTAATTGATTGTCATGATACTGACAACAGCCCTTTGATGATAAATTTTGTTTCCAAACATTTGCTCCCCAAGCATATTTGAATAGGTTAGGTACTTTTATTTATATATTCTATACAAATTTCAAATGTAAATTACTTCGGTGTTGCCAATAGTTATCTTATTGACTGATATTATATATGTACATAAAATTTGTTTACTTAGAACTTGAGCATTACATATTTTTTTTAATATATATAATTTTTTTCTCAGATCCATATTTGGTTAAAAAGTCTGTATATTTTTAGAAAACTTTTTTAAACTTTGTAAATATAAGTTTAAAAAAGCACAAGAAACGTGTAAATAAAGTGAATAATTTATGTCAGTAGACTTTACTGGTTTCTCCACTCGGTATATCGATGTAATAGTAAATTTTATATTAGTTATCTCCATTCTGAATTGTACTCATAAGTATATAAGTAGCACTAGGGACCTATCCTCGCTTCATTCAACTCATTAGACGCCTTTAGTTATAATATAACTGTAGTCCCATTTTTTAACAAATCTTACAACTAATATTAGCCTATGTGTTATTCCATAAGTATATTCCATAGGTCATAGTCTATTTGTGTATCTATTTGTCTTTTATAAAAATCAGTTCAGCCATTTCAGCCTGAAGGAGTAACAAACGTACACGATGATACATACAAACTCTCCTATTTATAATAACAGTGAGATTAGTGTAAAAATAATCACACTTTTAATAAGTTTAAATAAATGTAAGCAAATAAAAAAGAATGATCACGATCCGATTACTAGTTCTGGAGAAATATGTTAAAAACATACATACATATTTACATACAAACACACCTATAACATTTTGTATATTTGTTTGGAAGCCCTAATAGATTATCATATGTGAATATTTTGCAGTTCCAATAATATTACGTAGCCACGTGTCGAATTGACAACCTCCTTATTTTGAAATCGGTTAATAAAAGTCACCTAAATATTCAGATTTACTAATATTTCAATTCAACATGTATATTACACACTTAAAAGAAAAAAACTGAATATGTTGCAAGATAAAGCTTACAACCTCTTTAATACGATAAAAGGCATTTGATCAAAAGGACTGTTATACGAGATTATTATATTGTTCTTTTATATAGAGCGCGACCGCGACGTTTTCAGTGACGAAGGGTTCATAACACTATTAAGCGACACGATTGATTTTTAGATAAGAATATTTTAGTCGATTTATACACATACTAATATGATGGTAGTTGTGTAAATGTTCGTGGCAATAAGCATACTTGCTTATATTTTTCTACTGCAGCAAGACAAAGACAAAAAAGATTTTTCCAAATCAACTTGCTCTTTTTAAAAGATATCTTTACAACGTTATTACCTTATATATTACTGTAATTAACAAGAGAGAGGTTAGAGTTAAGAATTATCGAGACTCGATAAGAAAAACGATCTTCTTTTACATTAATACTCGTATGTATATGGTCTTAAAAGTGACCAGATTTTATGTATTTGATTTAATCTTTATAATTTAACTATGAAAATTTAACTAACGAATATCTATAGTATCTTTTTCTGACTTACCTATAAAGCATTCTCTCCTGTCGATCAGCTTCAACATATATTCGGTAGTACATAAACAGCATAATCACACCGGGAATCCAAAAACTGACACTGCTGGATATCACTGCGTACACTCTGTTCACTGTGAAACTACACACTTTCGGATGTCTTTTCCTAAAATCCAGATGCTCAAGAGTAGTATACCATCCCATGAAAATTGGGAGGAAGGATACCAAAGCTGGACTGCACCAAACTACAGCCAACATAATGCCAAGCTTGCTCGTCGTCATGATCAAAGGATAATCCAAAGGTTGAACAATGGCGTAGTATCTATCAACACTTATACAACATAAATGTAATATCGATGCCGATGAAAAATATACATCTAATGAGTTCCAAACATCACACATGAAGTATCCAAAAAGCCACTGTCCATTTGTTATCTCGACACTGAAGTTAAAGCACATTGCCCAAATCGCTACCAACATATCAGCCAACGCCAATGATACGACAAAGTAATTTGTGATAACCCTCAGTTTCCTGTGTCTCATTACAGAGACTATAACAAGTAGATTTCCAAATATTGCAGCCAAAATGATAAACAGCATGGTAAGACATTTTAAAATAACCAGAAATACGATTATAGGGTCGTCTCGAAATTGGTTGGAATAAATCAAGTCGTTGGTAGTCTCATTTAGCTCGAGACTCCTGTTGACATAGGAATCTGTCAGATACATCGATGTAGATAGGTCTCGGAAATCTAGGGTCAGGTTTTGGGTATCGCTGAGTACGATATCGATATCAACTCTCATGTTTTCACATTTTGTTTGGTTTTGATGCTTTAAGTTATGTTTATTTCTTTTGTTAAAGTAAACGGTGCCACTATGTCCGGACCCGCCCTATTTCGCCCTGCCATTGTGCCTCGCTCGTTACCTGCAAAGGGAAAAGTTGTTTAAAAAGTGATTTCTTTTGTGCGTGCTCAATTTGGAGTTCTTGACGGCTTATTGGCAGAAGTTTTACTTTTTCGGTTCATGATAAGCAGATGGACGAAAGATATCTGTTTGGTAACTTTGTGATTTTTTTTGATTTTGGTGATATTATAAGATGCATTTATATCAAAATCTTCTCATAAGAAGATTTTAGATACTGTTCACGCAATATTTGTGTATTTGAATTTTTGTTAAAATGATTTAAATAATTTAAATAAACTATAACGTTAATAATTGATAGTGATAAATAAAACTATTGTTTCTACCACAACATGGGATGACACAACATAGGATTGTAGAATGCCTTATACACTTATGTACATATCGCGGCAAGGAGGAAACGTGTATCTGTCCGACTGCATAATACTATATTCCTTCGTCAACTTGTTTTCATCTTTTTAGTTAGCTTCTATGCAGTCGGTTTTTTTTTAATTTTTATAATATATATTTTTTATTTTATAAGCCATTTCTTATGATCTAGTTTAGTACATCGGCATTATAATCATCTTAGAATCCAATTGTAGCTTAATACCTAAATGCAAAATAATTTGAAATATAAAGTAGTGTTAATAAACTTCTTATTTTGACTTTATCAAATCATTTTTACTAAATTTGATAACTACGACATTTTACAGAACACTATGTATTAGAAGTTACTGAAGCGATTTAATTTCAAACGAACAGATAAAAGGGACGGTCGTCTTAAATTCTATTTCGTCATCTCCCCCGATTCATTACGCCGCGGACGGATATCCTCTCCGCTATCCCTTGATATCTGAAAATCTTGTCTCTAATAGCTTTTGCTAAGTAAATATTTTATATTAAAAAAGATAATAGATATTTCCTTTCGTTTAACTTCTATGTAAGCATATTTCTGGAGGTTTTAGGGAGATATAGTAAATGTAATGAATTCACTAAATGAAGTAACTTTATTATACATTATTATAAATTGAAATCCCCTGCCATGCTAAGTTTGTGTTTATTTGGACTAATCTCAAAAATACTACGCAATGCTTTATATGGTTTTAACAAAAAAAAACTCTTGGAAAGCTATACTTTATAATATACAATGAACATAATGACTACACGTATGATTCAGTTCGTAGTGGCCCTGCTTGCTGTTCTGTTTTTCGTATGAGTAACATATCATGGAACTAGATGATTATGTGTGTTCTAACACATTTATTATTATTATAACTGAGGTTAGTAATGAGTGCGATTTTTTGAAAACTCCCCCCTTATATGACACGGAAGTTATAAATATGGAAATTGACATTAAACTTCTGCTAATATTACCGATGGCATATCCGATTCACAGCAACCAATTAAAAAATTTTGTTTTCATTTTTAAAATTCGAAAAAAAATTAGTAATTATGGAAGGCCCACTACCGGACCGGGCTTAAAAGTTGCATGATAGATAGAAGTTTAAAATAGAAAATTTACGAAAAAATCGAAGGATACACACAGTTTTAAAACACGATTGAATACTTAAAATTCAAGTCTCGATTAAAAACATTGTAAATTTTTTTTTTAATTTATTTTCTAAATGTGATCTAAAGACAAAAAAAATTTTGAATGCAAAACACCAAAAAAAGAGCGGTTTTTAACCAGTGATCAAAAATTTTAAAATTTACCAGGCTTCTTTTGAGGGGTACTAAAAATACCAAAATATTAAGAAAATCAAAAATAAAAATTTTTGAAACCGTCCAATTTGACATGGAATGCCCCTATATACAGCACATATAAGAAAAACACATTTTTTGTCTGTCTGTTTATTCCGGGTAATCTCCGAAACGGCTGAACTAATTTTGACGGGACTTTCACTGGAAAATAGCTGATGTTATAAGGAGTAACTTGGGCTACTTAAAATGGAATAAAAGTACCGTCAAGATATCCAAGAATACATAATTTTACTTAAAAAAATTCTGAAAATTATAATGTTCATTGTATTTTCTGGCTGATAGTGATGCATAATTATAATTATTACATGAATATAAATTTTTTAACGTTATTTTAAAAATAAACTTTTGAACCATCCGGCTCAATAATAACTGCAAATAAATCCTTATTTGCAATACTAAAGTACATAATATTATGATATATACTACGTTCATTTTTAGATCATCTGTGTATATGGATATACCATATACTAAATTTTATTTTTATAATAATACTAGCGACTCACCATCGCTCCGTTCAGGATCGTTCCTAGGTACGTTTTGACGGTTAATATGGATTTCTCAGAGATGATTATAATGATATTTTCCCGCTGTAAAAAGTATCTTAAATGTTGAACCAGCTATCATCATACACCACCACTGTGTACTGGCTTTGCCGGTGAGTCCCACACCTCGTGCGTTAATGCATTTCCCAACGTTAAAAAAAAAGCTATCGTCATACCAAATTTCATCAAGTTCTTCCAGTGGTTTTTCCGTGATGCGGTGTAGATAGTCATAGATAGATAAAAAATCTAAAAACTATAGATTTGGCCTCTGTATCAATAATAATAACTATTTCAATAAGATTTTCCAAAAAATATTTAATGTACAGATTCGACTCAGTTAGAATTTCATTATATGTATAGATGTATTATGTTCAGTGGACAAAAATATAGGTGAACAGATCGATAGAACAAAGACAAACGAGGTATTAAGGTTATAAGGGTTTCAGTATTCAGTATGGAGCCCTAAAAATAACATTCCACATATTTTTGTGTAACGAAGAAAGAACATTCAAAGAATATTTCGTTAAATCTTACTTGAGACCAAAGAAGTACAATCGCAGAGTGGTCAACAAATACACCAAGATTAAGCTTTGTGAGGCCACTTTGTAGGCTTATGTACTTGACGGTGCACAACACGAGTATAGAAAAGCATTTATTTTTGTTTCAGTTCCAGTTAGACGCTTACTTGGAAGATTCTTTAGAGCTTTCGTGTTTATACTTAACGACTAGACGAAAGCTTTTGAACCATTGAACTATTAAGTTTATTAAATTAAAAGAATCTTTTAAATCATATCTATACTAATATTATAAAGAGGAAAGACTTTTTTGTTTGTTTGCTTGTACTGAATAAGCTCCGAAAACACTGGACCGATTAAGATAACATTTGCTAAGAAGATAGTTTGAGACCCTGGGAAGGACATAGAATAGTTTTTATCTCGGAAATCATTCTTTAAGGGGGTGAAAATGATATACAAAGGTAATATGAAAATACGTTTTTTTTCTACGTTTTTATTTTTGTTCCGTCATAAAAACGATAAACTTATATTATGGTAGAGGTACTGAACAGAGTGTAATGGCGAATCCTTATGATAATCTGCCGCACTTGAATAAATCCCAAAATCCCTTCTTGGGCCCCCCTACCATATTGAGCATAAATATATCGACACCTGCAAACAACGACATTGTAACTGTGTATAGAAATAATTTAAAAAAAATATATATATTTCTCATAATTTTTGCTCCTTGTTCCTTGCTAGTATCAAATAATACTGTTAAGTCAAAAACTCTTCTGTGATTTGATTTCATATCACTGAGGTATTTAATTGGTATTAATATTAAAGCCAAGATTGTTCACAATGAATTGTTTACACTCAGTTTTAAATAAATATAATAAAAATAAATCCGCGAATAAATCCGAACAGATAGTTTTATTTAAAACTAGCAGAACCCGCGGCTTCTCTTGCGCTAAAACTATCTAAACAGGTAGTTTCATACAAACTTTCATCTCCTATTTTAGCCCCTTATAGAATGAATTTCGAAAAGTGCTAAAACACGTATTTATTTAATTTTATTGAGGGGCATTAATGCCAAGTTTCGTGTAATTCTGATCATAACTATTTGTTTGGATTGTATTATAACGTGTTTTCCCGGGGAAATGAGATAATCTCTCGCGGTAAAAGTAGTCTATGTCACTCTCCAGCCATCCAACTATTTCCACACAAAAAATCACGTCAATCCGTTTCTCCGTTTCGACGTGAAAGAAGGACAAACAAATAAACAAACACACTTTCACATTTATAATATTAGTATGGATGTCAAATATTCATGTAAATCTAAGAAAGTATTATACACTCAGTTATAAAAAAATTAGAATGAAGCCTAAAGAATTTGTATAGACTTAAAAAATAACACAGCGACACACTTATACTCGTAATATAAATAATAAACCATTCCTATATACATATCAAAGAAGATCTGTAAAAAGTATGCTGTAGAAAGATAATAGGGAAATATTTAAGTGATTTGTGCATAAAACATTATACGTAGGGGAGAAGGTCGATTGTATAAATAATACGCTCTAGATAAAGCTGGAATAAAAATATTATGAATATATCAAGTGTAGAGCCGTACGCAAATAAAACGCTCTTATGAAAAAATAACATAGGTACTAAAGGTATTGTACTCTAGTTATTGCACGAGATTTCGTTGTCATATAATTTTAAAGTCGTATTGGTTAATTCATTTTCATATTTCTACACGACTTAGCGTTTTTAATAATATTTATTTTTATGGTATTCAGTGACAAACGAGCAGACAGCTCACCTGATGAAAATCGGTACCTGTCGCTCATAACACCTACGGCTCACGCACTTAGGTTTTATGCTACAAACATGCAAAACCGCAGGTGCGTTGTCACTGTGAAGACTAAGATGATATGCCTCTTGCCTGTAATTGCGCTGTCTACCTTATCCTTCAAACCAGAACACAACAATGTAATCATTGTTGCTTGGCGGGGGAAATACATAAGGGGGTGGTACCCATCCAGTCGGACTCCTCAGGCTTGACAGAGTCCTACCACCAATTAATATAGGCTTTTTAACATCCCACTGTTGGGTTTTCTTTAATAAGAGGGGATGAGACCATAGTCCACCACGCTGGCCAAGTGCAGATTGGCGGACTTACTAGTTCCATTGAAAACTAGTTAAGTTCTCCCAAACTAGGTTTCGTCACTATGTTTTTCTTCGCCGTAACGCGAAAGGAACCTAGTTTTTTAGAAATGATTAGAATGTTATGAAAACTCAGTGTGAATATAATACGATTTTTGTCTTTAATCGAGCTTATCTGTTGATAATTCTAATTATGGCTACTGAGTATTAATAAGATCGTCGAATTTGGATTCATTGAATTTCTTTTTAAACGACGTTACAAGTTTCGTATATTACAGTTAATCTAAAAGCTGTTTTTTAATACATATTTCATAAATTATATTTTTTACGTTTCACATTATGTAAAGTGTGAAAGGAAATAATAGTTCATATAAACAATTAATGTACTAATGACCTATTTGCGTGCAGTATCGCGCGCGCCAACCCCAGTGAATGTAAAACTGTGTTTAGTCCTCATTTTTATTCCTAAATTGAAGCTCCACCATTGATTTTAATGAAAGTGAAAAATTATGAATGGTATATCCATTTAATCCCTCCACAACCGCGGACACGCCGTCGTTACAGTTAACAATAGATTTCTTAGAATTTAATTAGTTTCTTAGAAATTTACCTGGAGGTGTTAACGAATTTTAAGAAAATACGGTATTACGTATTTTTGTGATCAAAACTTATAAATATGATCTGTTTGCTACATATTTGTTGGAATATTCGCTTGATTAATTGTATAATTTCCTACCGATTTCTGTCACGTCGGCCAATCTCATTGAAACTAGCCATCTGCAGTAGATATTATAGTGCACAAGTGTACGCGCAAACACAATTGCACTCTCTATTCCTGTCACTCTCATACTTCGGTGGGACGACACGAGACACGACCAGTGAGAGTTAAGGTGGAGGACCGACGGCTTAACATACTCTCCGATGTACGGAGGTGAAACATCGCCAACTTCCCAATTCCGGGCTGTTACTGAGGCTTTCTAAAGAGAAGGACTCAATAACTAAACTTGGCCTGACCCGGGACTTAAACCCAGGACCTCCGGATGTGCAGCCGTACTTTCTAGCCACTACACCATTGAGGCAGTTCAAATTCGTTTAGTTACTATTGTAATATTTCAAAAGCGAAATTTACTTATAGTAGCACTTTGGTTTTTTTTTTGCATGAAATAGAAACGTATCTACTACGCGAGCGGAGCCGACGGCAAAAACTAGTATTATATAGAAAAATTTCTATGAAACATTAGTATATTGTAAAAAAATAGTAAAAGCATCTCACGTATAGCAAGAGTTTGAACGACATAAGATCGCAAGTAATAGAATAAACAAAATCAATGAACAAACATGCAAATATTGACTAGTGGTTAAACTTCGCCAACACGGTTGAGGGCTAACGATGCCGACCACAGGACCGATGTATACCTAAAATAATTCAAGTATCTTTACTCAACAGAGATTCAAGACAATACTGTCTTGTCTTTCGTAGAAATTTTCCTTTATTTCTATAGAAATAACTATATTGTTACATGATAATAAATCAAATTGTAACCGACTAGCAGAACCCGCGGCTTCGCTTACGCTAAAACTACAAAAAAAAACTCTAAAAAAGAGAGATTTCAAACGTGTCGTCAAAATGTGTATGTTAAAATATCAGATAACTTCATGTCTGCAGTGTCCATATCGCCGGTGGCGGTGTAAGCCAGGTAATTAGGTAAATCAATAAAGGTCCAGGTGCTCAGCTAAGCTTAGGGAAACCACGAACTTAGTTACTTGGGATATATTTAAAGTAACCAAAACAAATCTCATTTTCATATAAGTTCTGGTATCTGTTGTTTTTGGGAATATATTATGTATTTTTAGGGGCCATTGTTGAATACATGTCTTTATAGGTTATTAATATTTTTTACCTAAAAGTGTAGTTTTTATTTAGTACTTGTTTTATATTTAGATACGTTGATTCATACTAACTCCTTTAAAACCCTTTCGTAATAAAGGAGCTATCCTAAATATATATGTAATATGGTATCCTCAGATACTGCTCTTATTTGTCTCAGTCAAACGACATCTGTGGTTAAGATTGCCCAAATTTTATGTCTTTAGCAAAATGTTATATTCTATGTATATTCTCGTCTTAGTTTCTAGACTTTAATATCTAAAAATATCTTAAAAGTATGGAAATTACATCTTTTACTTTTGTAAATTCATTTTCTTTGAATATCGTGTACGTTATAAATTTTAATGATATTGAAGTGAAACTTGTTTAGAATCGTTGTTATTTGAAACTCGATGAAACAGAAATGCAACACTAAAAAGAGACAAACACATAAATATAATGAGATAGAATACATTTCTATGTTGCTAGGTAACCGTTGTTATTGTCTGACAAATATATAATATTAAGTTTCAAAGTTCACTTCTACCATGTGTGAATTGCACACACACGCACTTTTTTCTGTTCTTAATCAGTTTCTTTCTGAACCATTGTATGGCTAATAGTTTTAAACTGCAAAACTTACGTGTCGAGTAAGGAGAGAGCTCGGACTAAGGAATAATATACACAGAGTGTCATAGAACCAGGGCCGGATATAGGGGAGGGCAGCCGGGGCTAGAGAACCGGGGCCTCCACAAGAGAGGGGCCCCCACAAAAGAGATTTAAAAAAAAATGCTGAATGGTCGACATCTTTTTCGATTTTTTTTTCAAATTTCTTTTCGCTCTTTAACCTATACTACTTGTACAAATATGATTGATTATATTGTTCTTAACTATTAAAAACAATTTATCCATATTCGTTCACCGCAGTTCATCGCAGTCAAGTAAAAAGAGGTTACAGAGGGATTATGATTATTTAATTATCATGCATTTTTTGCTTCTGCGTGAGTTTATTTTATAATTTTTAGGTCTGCAATATTATCATCAAATGCCAATGTTTTATAGATAAATTCGCGTTTGTTAATTCAAATTTAAAATAAATTTTCTTCAATCCTTTCCTTTTTGTGTTTCGTATATTTGAGTGTATGCACGTAACTATACCTACTCCATAGGTTTAGATAGTTAACTAAACATCTTTGCTCGTGGGGACTCATCTAACCTTTTATTGCAAAAAATTTAACACATATTGTCAACTAGCGACTTACCCTCGCTTCGCTCGGGTGCGTCCAGGTGCAAGGATTTTGTTCTCAATTTCATGGGTTTTCATCTTATAAGATTGTTACTTAGAAATAAAAAAAACGAGGTTTTGTTCATTGCGTACCATTCGTAAATTAATAAATGAAGACGTGTTCAAAATAAGATATTGGATTGTTTTTTAAAAATAACATGATTAATAGAAAGTATGATTAATGAAAAATTTGCGAAAATAAGCTATGGATATGATGATATTTGTGAACCAAGTTGGTTAAAATCGTTCCCTCAAAGCTTCGAGACCCAGCCAAGTGAACCGAGTGGTCTACCTAGTTAACCCAAAGGATAATTAACAGTATAATTTTTCATTTCCTAAATCAGTTATATAAAGTTTCCAAATTAAACAAATTCTTTATCATAAAGTTCGTTTAACTCATTAGTATATAACTGGGTAAGCAGCACCGACGCTTGTAATTTACTCAATTCAGAACATCGCGCACGACTAAGCGAAATTTCAATTTGATCCTATAGTACAAGATCCGAAGGATGGTCTTCCTTTCCCAACTGGTTACTGTTACTTTGTGTTAAATATATTATACAAATAAATAATGGATAACATGGGTTGCTTATTTAAATATGATCAAAGCTATATAAAATAATTTAAAAAAATTATCATAATTTTTTTCATAAATTGATTTTAATATTTATTGAAAGTGTAGAGTATAAGAAATGTACATAACACTATACAAGTTAGCTTGCTTGTGAAACATCAATAGATTTCTAAGCCTTGATATTTTTAGTTCTACTTCAAGCTCATTCTGTAATCTCTCTTAAAGAACGCTTCAATTTTCTTCGTTATAATTCTTTTCTCATTGCAGATTTTGAACAAGTATCAACAACAAACTAAGACTGCCTTCTGGTCTCTCTTACAAAAAATATGAAAATTTATCTTTTTATAGATTTTAGTTAATTAATCCCTCAACCACCGCGAACACGCCACCGTTACAGTCAACAATAGATTTCTTAGTTTAATTAATTTCTTAGAAATTTACCTGGAGGTGTTAATATTTATTTTAAAGTGAACGTCTGAACTACTACCTAAAATATTACAATAGATATAATGTGACTGCACGACGTAAGTATATGCTTATATACAACCTAATCACCTAAGTTTACCTTAAGATTTTTAAGGGCGAGATTTCTTTTAAAAAAAGTGAATATTAGTAATAAGGCCGTCTCTTCATAGTCTTGTTTTTTTTGTTAAGGTATCATGCGTTTTTCATTTATTAAAAAAAATGTTTTCATTCAGTAAGCAGATAGGCGAAGGACGACCAAACTTTGGATCTTACACTACTATCTGTCATATGAATTTTAATGTCATAAATCCTTCACAGCTGGTTAGACGGAAAGTTTTTAGTAAGAATTGCTCATTTGCTAGCGATCTACCGAACTTATTCCGGTTCTTGTTCATTTTATTTCTTTTTAGTAATTGTATCGAAGTGTTCATATTTTTATTACTTGTCTAAAGGATTTTTGATATCAACTTTGTCGTCCTATTGACCCATTTACGATTTTAATTTACCTTTTCATTGCGATTAGTAATATCATTATAGGAATCATATTCAGTCTTTCCTCAATGTATGGAGGATAAGAGATTTACCAACCTACATGTTCAACGTTGTGGATAATATCCACCGCGCCGGCAATATGCAGGGTGCTTAGATAAGGTGTCATTCTACCATCGTTAAAGAATAGAAATCGAATAAAAATATATGAGAATGACATATTATTACAATTTTATGATATAACTATTAAGTTTGACGTTTCAGTACAATTTTTAATATTTCTATTGCATAAATATTGTACAATGAATGTTATCTTGTAAACAGTGGTAGCCCAGTGGCAACGCGCTCGCTTGGGAAACCGGATGAAGCGAGTTCAAATCCTAGTTTTCACACATCTGATATTTTCATGTGCGAATCATTTCCAATATGTTTACTAGTTATCTTACGGTGGAAAAAAACATCGTAAGGAAACCTGCATGTCTGAGAGAACCTAGCAAGTCTTCGAAGACATGTAAAGTCCCTCAACCAGCATTTGGCCAATGTGGTGGACTATGGCCTGATTCCTCGTATTGAAGGGAGGCCCGTGCAGCAGTGGGACATCAATAAAGGGCTGAATACAATCTTTTCAAAGCCCTATGTTGGTGGATATCATATGTCTTTTGAAAACTCTTTAGGTTATCTCAGACGCACAGTTTTCCTCATGATATCTTTCATTTTAACAAGTGCTGATCTTCAAATGTTGATTCCTACATGGAAATTCTAGACGTGCGCGACACGGGCTTGAACCCGCTTCCTCTAGTTTTTCTAAGCGAATGCATTGCCAATGGACACTATAGGAATATGCCATCGAAATTTCTGTTTAAAAGGTTAAAAGCTAAGCAATAGCGATTATAATTTTATATATAGAGGATAATAATAGACCTCTTTGGTCTTGCAGGTTTAATTCACGTGCGTGTTTACATGCGATATCATAGATTGTACAGTACAATAAATACATATTATACAATATTTTTCTTTAAATTTAGCTTGGTTGCTGTTAAAATAGAACTTAATATTTTTTTATGATATAGGATTTTAAAGTTTATGTTTAAAATTCTTATGTTTTACATATTAGTATACTCTTACATTGCAGTTTTTGTATTTTTTCTAAGAAATGAGATATTTTCCCGCGGTAAAAAGTATCCTATATGTTTACCCGGATAACCAGCTATCACCACTAAATTTCATCAAAATCCCTCCAGTGATTTTTCCGTGATGCGGTAACAGACTGACAGACAGACAAAAAGATTTTCCAAAAAATATTTAATGTACAGATTCGGTAATACTTTCTTAGATTTACGCGAATATTTGACATTTTAAATAAAACTATCTTTTCGGATTTTATTGCGGATTTATTTGGATTTTTGGTTTCGGTTTCGAATGCTTTACAGCAATCATGGTCACGGGAGATACTTAGGTGTTAGATATATCAAAATTATTATATAGTTGTTACAGACAGCCTACACACAAATAACAAAATGAATTCAAAAAAAAATGGCACTAAAGTACCTTACAATATTTTTTAATTTTAAACAATTTTATAATTTTTATTAGTTTCATAATTGAATATGGTATATTATTTATTTAATATATAGTAATAAATAACAGCTATTGTTTAATAATGGCTGTTATTATTAATTTTATTACAATTTTTTGAAGAAAATGTTAATTAGTAATCTATATTTAGTGTTGCCATTATTATATTTATAACCATAGAGAAAAAATAAAATATTAATTATTCAAGCCACATAATTGTTAAATGTGTAATTTAAAAATTTAAAATAATTAAGAATTATAATGTTAATTTAGGTTGCTATTATTTAAAAAACAAATTATTAAGCAACACTTTTTCACCATTTCTCGGGGCTAGTTGGGCATGTGGGGCATTTTACGAATTTCTATCCCTTATACACTTGCTAACATTTTAAAACCATGAAACTTCAGATTTTCAATATTTTGTTCCCAAACCGGATCCCGATTGAACTACTAGGAATATTTTCTGTAAATTAATTCCTGCTTAAGCTACAGAAATCTATCTAAGCATCAGAATTTGTATGTAAAATAAACTACTAACGTGCTAACTCGGCTAGTAGATTTTAGCGATAAACTGATATATAATGATTATTGAAATTCTATACGCTTCTAAAAGTAGATCTCCACAAATTTACTGTTAGGTTTTACATGTATAGCAATCTAAATCAATATTATAAAGAAAACGATTTGTAAGTTTCTAAAGTACCTATGTAGTGGGTAATAAATGTACATTACCGCCGAAGGGTATAGGATTTTTTATACCAAAAATATATTTATTATTAATATATAAAAATGTGTTTATTATTAGAAATCTCATTTTTTGAAGACAGAAAAAAGCGTTGCTTAAACGGTTTATATCATACTAGCAGAACCCGTGGCTTCGCTCGCGCTAAAACTACAAAAGAACTCTAAAAAGGTAGGTTTCGTACAAACTTTCATCCCCTATGTTACCCCCTTATGTGATGAATTTTGAAAAATGCTAAAACACGTATTTGTTTAATTGTATTGAAGAGCATTTATCCTAGTTTTAAGTAATTCTGATCATAAATATGTTTTGGGTTGATTTATAACGTGCTTTCCCGTGAGAATAAGATAATCTCCCGCGGTAAATAGTAGCGTATGTCATTCTTCAGTCCTTCAACTATCTCCTAGTTTTGACGTGAATGAAGAACAAACAAACAAACACACTTTGACATTTATAATATTAAAGTATGGATTATATTATTATATTATAAATCGTATATATAAAGCCCTCAAATGTATGATATGACCTCTAAGGACGTACCCAAGCGAAGCGAGAGTAATTCGCTAGTATACAAAATATTTTGAGTACGTTGTCTATATATTTCCTATCGTCTCATAAGATCTCTCAATATCCAGCTTCCTTCATAAAAAAATTGTAGTATCCCATCGGAAACATTAAATTGAGATAAAAGGTAAACGTTTTTCTGATAAACTCTTCGATTTCATTGTTCTGAGCAAAAGGAAAAACCGACTGTCACTAATAATTAATAAAGAATTTGGTTTGAGAGACTGTGCTTCTATTATATACTTATGAAAGAAAAGGGAGTATACTCATTTAATCCCATATTCCCATAACCCCATTAATCTACATTAATATTATAATTGTGAAAGTTTGTGAGTATGGATGTTTGTAACTCTATCACGCCAGAACGACTGAACGGATCTGGATAAAATTTGTCACAGAGATAGATTATAGTCTGGAATAACGCATAGGTAACTTTTTATCCCGGAAAAATGTACGGTTCTGTTGGGATAGATTTATTTTTGTATAACATAGAGCAAGGGATCGACTATCTATTCTAAACTAACCGTTAAAACGTACCTAGGGACGAAGTTTTATATAATGAACTAAGAAGTGTGTATTATCTTTAATTATTTGTCGTTAATGACATGATGATGATGTTCTCCTAGCCGATTCCGGCTACGGCGGCCAATCTCATTGAGATTAGCCAACTGCGCAGGAGATATTATAGTGCTCAAGTGTACGCGCAGACACAAGTGCACTCTCTATTCCTATCACTCTCATACTCCGGTGGGACGACCACTCGACACGACCGGTGAGAGTTAAGGCGCAGGACCGACGGCTTTACGTGCTCTCCGAGGCACGGGGGTGAAACACCGCCAACTTCCCAACTCCGGGCTGTTACTGAGACTTACTATACAGAAAGTCTCAATAACTAAACATGGCCCGACCCGGGACTCGAACCCAGGACCTCCGGGTGTGCAGCCGTACATGCTAGCCACTACACCACCGAGGCAGTCAGTTAATGACATATACGGTATTTCAAAAGTAAATTAAATAATATTGTAATTTAAAAGTGATTAATACACTTCAAAAGTCATTTTGTAAGATTATTACTTAAACTAAAAACTAAAACAAATCTATCCCTCGGAAACCGTATATTTTTCCGGGATAAAAAGTAGCCTATGTGTTATTCCAGATTATACTCTATCTCTGTGACAAATTTTATCCAGATCCTTTCAGTCGTTCTGGCGTGATAGAGTTACAAACATCCATACTCACAAACTTTCACATTTATAATATTAGTATTTCTTATTTCCGTAACATTTATAAATTCATATTAGCGGCTCACCCTCGCTTCATGCAAAATTTCATTTAAATCGATCCAATAGATTCGGAGATTAGCCCGTACAAACAGATAAACAGACAGAGAAACAAAAAAATTGAAAAAAATCTGGATTTGTTCTATTGGTCTTCTTACATCCCCCTGACTCGGTTTTTAGCATTTTTTTGCTATGTACAGACATTCGACCTATACGGTTTTATTATAGTATAGATTGACAAATAAAACTTCAATGAGTTACTGAAATAAGAAAAAAGAATGCATAAAGATAGTACTGTTATTTTTTTTATATTATGAATAAAAGAAAATATTAAATAAAAGGCGCTTACTAAATGAGATTTTAATCTTTATATTTTCTTGTATTTGGCCTTTTTAACGTCCCACGCTTTCCTTTAATATGAGTGGGGTCAGCTTCATTACTCCACCACGCTGGAAAAGTGCGTGGGCGGACTTCATATATCTTTCGATTTGCTATGTTCCCTTAAACATTAGGGTTTTCTCACGTTGTTTTCCTCCATCGTAAGGCAAGTGAACTATGTATACTCTACTTATTTTGCCGCTACAATAACAAATAATAATAATAAAAATACAAAAAACATTTTTAACGTTCGTAATCGATTATTATCGAAGTTTATATCTAATATATTTAAACGAGCAATTCCTGTGTGTATATATATATATTAAGATTTATATATATATATAATCTTAATCTCATCATCATCTTTTCATGAAATTTAGTATACAGGAGGTTTCGGGGGCGATAAATCGATCTAGATTAGTTTTATGTCTGGGAAAACGCGTGTTTTCGAGTTTTCATGCGGTTTTGTTTAGAATTATTCCACGCAAAGTATGGTCGCTAATGGTGGTCAAGCGGCCAAGGTACAAAATCAACAGTCACAGGTGTCCAGGTTTGAATCTCGGTCGCATAAAAATGTTCACTTTTGTTTTTTTTATATTTATTCAAGTTTTTAGTTTAAAAAAAAAGAAAATTGTGCTTTAGGCCAAAAACTCGGAGCGAAGCTCCGTAGCCTAGGTACTGCTACATACATGGAGTAAAAGTCATATTAATAAAAAAAACATGTACGATGGTATAGAATCCTTCGTGTGCGAATACGACTCGCACTTGACAGATTTTTTGGTTTTCCAAGCGAACGCGCTACCACTAGGCTACTACTGCCTTATTCATATTTTCTTACAAAGCTTTATAACCAATTTATGAATACTGGTTGTTTTAAAACTAGGTTGAGTAAGCTGTTGTAGTAAAGTTTGCAAGAGAGCTTTAAAATATAAACGATTAAGTTTTTTTCTATCTAGGACACCTGGGTTATTATAAACTTTAGATGAAATAGTCTTTTACTATAGAAACGATAAAACCTGAATTTTAAATAGAATATTTTTTAAAGACTTTATGAAAAGAGATTTTTATTTAGTATTTATCTATACTAATATCATAAAGAGGTAAAGTTTGTAAGTTTGTGAGATTGTCAGTTTGTGACGTTGTAGGGGGTAGTCTCTGAATCTACTGAACCAATTTAGATGGTAAGAAGATAGTTTGAGACCCTAAGAAGTATATAGGATACTTTTATCCCGGAAATTATCCCTTTACAGGGTGAAAATGAGGATGAAAATTTGTATTGGGAATCAAGCTACGAGGACGAACCCGAGCGAAGCGAGGGCGAGTGGCTAGTGTTATATATCTATGTGCTATATGACATCTTTGCTTATAATTGCAAACCAATTTGAGGTTCTGCTGTGCGGAATCGAAATGTGAAATGTGCAGCTCTCGTCTTAACTAAAATCAACGTTTAGGGTGAGTAAGGTACTGTTATGGTAATACTTCCAATCAAGGTCTATAATTTTTTTTTCTTAAAACTTCATATTATCGGAGATTGTTTAGTCTGTTAAATATTTTATTTAGCAACTTATTTGATAAACAACTTGTACGGTTTTTCGATATTCTCATCTCGTCAAATTTAATTAACCGAGCGAGCGAAGCGAGCGAAGCGTTTCTGCTTCAAGTCTGGAAAATTTTGCTTTCCTTTGTCACTTTCTTGGTACTAGTATTCCTCTACAGGTCGTATTTTACATCTGATCTGGACGAATCTTAGTATACAGGTTTTAAGACTTTATAGAATTTTTTTGCCGTCCGGGATTTTTGATTGGAGGGGTACTTCCTCCAAAAAGAGGCAGAAATGGGGCTAATGGATATCCCTGCCTTATGAGATCCGATTTCGATGGTTCTTTTTTATTTGAAGAGTAACTTTAAATTGGTCTTATAAAAAATTGGTGAAAATCTGATGAGAATCTTCGGCATGATGAGCAGAATAGCTGTTTAAAATGCAGTTTGTGCTGGCAAGGTCTATTATTCACAGAACTACGAGTTATTATTCTTCTTTCAATATTATTCAGTGACTAGAGTTCAATTTAATATTATTTAGGAGCTTCAAAGAATATAATGGATACTTTAAAATTTTCAAAGAAAAATAATAAACTATATGACATCATAAAGTAATTTCGTATACGAGCTTTTTTAAGGTTGACGATAATAAAATAAAATGGAAATGTTACAAAATATCTCATAATAATTTAGCTTTAATTAGATGGGTCGTATTCATAAATGAATACTTATTTTTGTATAAGCCTATCAATCTTTAAAATCCTTGAGTAATCTATAGATACATATAATAAAATTGTAACTAAGCCGATTCTGTACATGAAATATTTTTTGGAAAATCTTATTGAAATAGACATTATTATCGACACCGAGGCCGAATCTATAATTTTTAGAATTTTTATCGGAATCACGGAAAATCACTCGAGGGATTTTGATGAAATTTAGTATAGCAATCTATACTAAACTTTAAAACGTTAAGAACGAACCCGAGCGGAACGAGGGCAAGTCGCTAGTGAAGTATAAATTCATATTTTGTCCCTGGAACTACCAGACTGATAAGAAAACTTCTTGTTTAAATGTTTTAGCCAATATATGAGAAGTTTATATTATACTATGTAACATCATGATACGACTTTTAGGTACGAATTTTTTTTCAAAAATTATCACGCGAGCGAAGCCACGGGTAAATGCTAGACTACATAATAAAAATAATATTCTTTTTTTTTTTTTATAGAAAAAAGGGGCAAACGAGCAAACGATCCACCTGTGGCTATCGTCGCTCATGGACATCTGCAACACAAGAGGAGTTGCGAATGCGTTGCCGGCCTTTAAGGGACCTATAGACATTACTCTTGAAGAGCCCCATATTATAGCGCTCAGGGAATACCTCGGGAGGAAGATCATTCCACATCTTGCACGTGCGGGGTAAAAAAGATCGAGATGCACGTACATTTGTAGAATGCCAAGCATCTAAAATGTGTGGATGACATCCTACCCGACGGCGAAGGGTGCGATGATAGAAGCGCGACGGTGGCACCATGTCAAAAAGTTCATCAGAACACTCTCCATTGTATAGACGATAGAAGACACACAGAGAGCCAACATCTCTCCGAAGGCTTAGAGTGTCTAAATCGTCTGTGAGTACGGGATCGTTGATAATACGAACTGCCCGGCGTTGGATACAGTCAAATGGAAGAAGCTGGTATTGGGGGGCGCCGGCCCAGAGATGAGAACAGTACTCCATGAGAGGGCGAACCTGTGCTTTATAAAGCAAAAGTCGATGCCCTGACGTGAAATACTGTTTCGCTCTGTTAAGGACACCCATTTTTTTGGAAGCCAATTTGGCTTTTTCTTCCAGATGACATCTAAATTGGACGTCGCTCGATATTTCAACCCCTAGGATCCCGATACTCTTACAGATGTTAAGAGAAGTGTTCTGGAACTTTGGCGCTATAGTGAATGGGGTTTTTTTTGTGGAGAACGCACAAACTTGTGTCTTTGAGGGGTTAAACTGGACGAGATTTCGTCGGCCCCAATCGGAGATCTGCTCTAGGGAAGTCTCGATTTCAGACACAAGTTGGACTCTGTTCTCCTCAACCTTAGCCCGAGAGATGCTAGCTCGGCCAGTATAATAGGCATCGACTGTACTGTCATCTGCATAGCAATGAGCGTTGTTAGTTAACAACATATCGTTGATATGCAGAATAAACAGTGTAGGCGTTAGCACTGAGCCTTGGGGTACGCCAGCGTTGATCTGAACAGTGTCGGAGCATATACCGTCAATGACAACTTTTATGCTACGTCCAGAAAGAAAGCTAGCGACCCATTGGCATAATCTCTCGGGAAGTCCATATGATGGCAGCTTCGATAGAAGTGCCTTATGCCAGACCCGATCGAAGGCCGTAATAAATAATATATAATAAATAATATTCGTTGTAAACCTACGAGTTCATTCGCTGGCATAAAGAAATTCGATATCTAAGCTTCAAATATTATTTTACTTAAAAAAGTTAAATTCTTATTTAAATTTTAGCTTCATTAATATATTGATAAAAAAATTGTAAAAGTTTGTTTTTAGCCAAAGCACTCTAAGGGATAAATATATTCCTTTTTTACCGTATTCTCTATCAGTGGAGATATCTCTATAGAGATCTATCTCGTATTTAATTAAATATATATTTTTAAATATAATAAGTTGTATTTAAAATAATATATTTAATTAACTACGAGAAATATACTTAAGTATCATTTATGACTATTTTAATTAGAATTTCTCTATCAGTATATTTTTATCAAGCATTAATATATTGTTTCATAAAAAAAACAGCACACGATTGAAAAGCTTTTATGTCAAGATCTAGCCGGATGGAGATAACACACGTAATTAATTAGCGATGGCCAATACAAGTAGGGAAATGAAATATACAAAAATACTATGATTATAAACATTGTTAATGTAGCACCAATTATTTCTAGTTTAAATTATCGAAGGAAGTGACTTTAATTCTCAACATATTAAAAAAAATTGAGTTATTAGTTTACATAGTTTAAAATTCTAAAACTAAGCTAGCTAAAAGCTTAAAGTATAAAGCTATATAAAAAGCTAAAAAATATCTAAGCACCTAAGATTATGTTAATGTCACTTACATTTTTTTTTGGGACACTGCATCATATAGTTCCATGGTAAGCTACGAGGCCTGTGTTATGGATACCAGATAGTTGATACACTACACATATATAACTTTAAATGCATACATATTATTACTATAAACACCCATGACTGAAGTACAAACATTCGTGCTCATCACACAAATGAATGCCCCCAGCGGGACTCGAACCCGCTACCGCCGGCACAGCAAATAGGGTCACTACAAACTGAGCCAAACGTGTCGTCAAGTTTAAGCATTTATAAGTTGAGAAAACAATCTAAATAGCCACAACACCTTCCCAACTAAAAAAATATATATTTTTTTAGCTTTAAATATGCAGATAGGTAGACAATAATAAAAACTGTACTTTAAGCCATTGCAAAGAAAGCTTTTACATTTTTTACTTAGTAAATTGCCAGAAGGATAGTCAAAGAGCTTTACATTCCTTATTTAACGTTATTTATCCTCCCAAAATTTAAAATGTACTTTGCCATCACTGGTGCAGTAAAAAACCACTTTTTGCTACCCTCAACCATAGGAAAGGACGTAGAAAATCAGTCATTATTATATAAGTCACAAAGTTCACATTCGATAAACTCGCTTTATTGAAACTAATGGTGGCGTCAGATGTTTCAATTTATATGGGCTTTTTCATACGCGAAAATTACTTGACATTTCCTTTTGGAACTAAAAACTTTAAAAGTTTGTTTTCGATTTATCATTAGCTTTTAGAAGTAAATAAGCACGTTGGCATCAGCTACTAAAGAAGAAGAATAGGTAGTGGTAGCCTAGTGGTAATGCTCGCTCGCTTAGGAAACCAATTGAAGCGGGTTCAAATCTCAGGTCTCGCACCTCTTCTATATATATTTTTTATTGCATATTAACAAAGTAACACAGATAATACAGAGACCAATGTGGGCAAATGTAGACTTATCTCTGGAAGAGACATCTTCCAGCTAACCTATGGAAGTGAGATATAGTGTTATATGACTATTAGTGTTATATTATTCGATTTTAATGAACGAATTATTTTCAATATAATTACCACTTTGTTTTACGATTAACAAATACATCATGAGGAAACCTGCATGTCTGAGAGAACCTAGCAAGTTTTTGTAAGACATGTAAAATCCGCTAACACACAAGTGACCGGCGTGGAGTACTGGCTTGCTCTTCTTCGTATAGAGGAGAAGCCCGATCCCAGTGGGATATTGTAAAGGGCTGAACACACCTAAAGAATGTCGGCATTTAATTTTTTTGATGGTGAGTTTGACGAAACTTAGATGTCCTAAAACCTAAGCCTTATTCACTTAAATATGTATCCTGAACCTGATCCTGAATTTGAGTTTCGGGTTAACTAAAATTTTTTGAGTTTTCCTCAAATAGCAGCTCCAACTTTGAAAGTTGGATGTGTCACATCCTTTGTGCTCCGGAGAGCACGTAAAGCCGTTATTCCTGTATCCGAATTATAGAACTGGAATAAAGAGCGCAGGTGTGTCACATACACTTGAGCTTTATAATATGTAATACTTTTTAGATTTACGCGAATATTTGACATCTATATTATATAACATAAACAATGTCGAGCTAGTTACACCATTTATAACTCAAGAATAGCTGGACCGAATTTTATGATCTTTGATTTGTTACATTTGTTTCCGCCCCGAATAGCAGAATATATATTAAAACGTCCAAAAAAATCATATAAAAGGATTAAAATTGACATCGCTAATGTTGGCAAATGAAAGAATGGCATTCAAAATTTTGAGAACCAAAAATCAAAATAAATCTACCAACCAAAATTCGGTAAAGAAATAATATTGCACTTTATATATATAAATATAACTAATAAGGTAACCGATGAAAAAGGATTTTTAGAAATTCAAGTCCTAAAAGTGTAAAACGGATGCCAAAACTTGCATGGTAAACATAGTTTAGGTGTCAAATTTAACAAAGAGCAGTCGTAGACGCAGATTGCAGGTTACATATGAAGCTTGTTAATATAGTTCATAATTTACTTCGTAATCTATTAGCATATAAATGTATTCTGTTTGTTCTGACATGTCATAAATAAAATAGTGTACGTACGTGTTTAATACTTAGCGAATGCAGTTTGTAGTTATGACCTGAATTCAAAAGTAATTCATTCATTTAGTTTGAAATAAATAAAAAATATGTCATACTTTCTTAGATTTACGCGAATATTTGACATTTATATATATATATATATATATATATATATATATATATATATATATATATATATATATATATATGTATATATATATATATATATATATATATATATATATTTATTATTCAGATTTTCAGAGTGCTATAAAGTACTAATACAAACTGACAGACAAAGGTACGTCGCATTTGTAACAAATTATTAAATTCAATATAACATAATACATTAGTAAATTCAAAGAGAAAAATTAGAGAGAGCTTTAAAAAATTTTTTGAGGATAGATATCCTTAACAATATAACGATAATAGCTTTGAATATTTTTTTATGACCGTCATAATTACCATAATTTAGTATAATCCTCAAAAAATGAGAAATGTTCGTAAAAAATTTAATTCGCAAAATAAAAACTCTAGAGACATCGTTGATGGATAAAAGTTAGAAAAAGTTTTTTATTCGAGGATTTTTCGTAACAAAATTTTAATTTCGTATACTTTTATGTACAAATATGAAAATAGGGTTAATTTTTTAGTTAAATTATTTAATGAAAAAATCTTGCAGACTGCTTGTACTAGATAAATACGTTTTATATAGGTATTGTTTACTTTAAAAGTTGAAAGTATTTCGACGACACGTTTGGCTCAGTTGGTAGTTAACCTACTTGCTGTGCCATCGGTCGCGGGTTCGAGTCCCGCTGGTAGCATTCATTTACGTGATGAGCACGAATGTTTGTACCCAGTCATGTGTTTATATTTATAATATATAGGTATTTAAATTTATATAGGTATGTGTAGTATATCATCTATCGAGTATCCATAACACAGGCCTCGTAGCTTACTATGGAACTAGACGGTGCTGTGTGTTAATGTCCTAACATGTGTATTTATATTTTACTTTTTTGTTAACAACGGTCTCTCATTCACTTTTAACATACACCTACTTTTTTTTATTCCCATTAAATATCATCCATATAAATTAATCTTGTCTTTTGTAATTATGCTTTTTTTAATAAATAATTCATCTCATGGGAGAAGGTGTCACAGAACTCTACCTTAAAAAATCTTTCCTAAAACTCAATTACCATAGATCAATAAAGTATCAAGTATAAATATGTCAAAAGAAGAATTAACTGGCGATACATCTTATATTTATTTATTTATTTTTATTAGGATAACCAACAAAACTTACATTAATTCATTAGATATTACATTTACAGAATTAGAGATAAATGCACTTTTTTTACAGTTTACCACATCATGCAATAAAATAATATAAACAAAACATCATTATTAAAATAATTATTAACAGGACTTATACTATTACATAATCAAGTCAAAATAATAAAAGTTGTATAATTAAGTAAAAAAAATATTTATTTATTTTATTTTATTTATGTTGTCGATATTATATTTTGATTCAATGAATATCAAATCTTCTAAGTTAGCTCCTTGAGATGCCATTTCATATTTTTAGTTGCTGTCATATATTTATGTACGCAAGACATACACTCCTAGCGTGAAGATATCAACACCTGCGTTGAACAACGTTGTAACTCAGGATTATAAAAAATTCAAATGAAGTCTTTTAAATAGCTTTTAATTAGCTTAGCCGAATATGTACATTAAATATTTTTTAGAAAATCTTATTGAAATACTCATTATTATCGATACAGAGGCCGAATCTATTGTTTTTAGAATTTTTATCTTTCTGTCTGTCTATAACCACACCATTCAAAAACCACTGGAGGAATTTTGATGAAATTTTGTATGAGGATAGTTGGTTATCCGAGTCAACATATAGGATATTTTTTACTGTGAGACAATATCTCATTTCTGAGAAATCTATACTAAACCTTAAAACGTAAATATTTTAAACGCTATTCTATATTTAAATTATATGAATACTGATTTGCACTATTGTTTTTTACAAGTGCATGTATATAACATTAAAAAATCGACAAAAAAACAGTATGTATAAAAAAACAAAGCTACAAAAACTTCAAACATTCAGGTCAATGAAAAGAGCAATGAGAACAACTGCCGTCTCAAATAGAAGGCACGCTTCAACAATTCGGAAACACCAATGATTGGAACTCTTCTCATTTCCAACTAGTATGGCACCAATAAAAAAAAATCTTTCGGAATTTTATAAAGCTACTATTTCTAATTTTTGTATCGATTTTAAACTCTTTAAGTATAGAATCGTCGATAGTCCTATATTTTTTTCTATCGGAGCTGATCTGATGATGAAGCCAGGATGTATAGTAGAATTTTATAGCTACTCGCAGCTTTATGAAGACACTCGCTCTCAGTCTGTCTCGTGTTGTCTCGGTATGTACAACCGCAATTACACATTGGTGTTCTATTAAGACTACAATTTATTTATCATTTTATTATCTACGGTCATATTTGGGAAAAGTAACATATGTACAATGTCAATATACGACTCAATATTTATAATTATTTGGTCAAAACATTTTGGTTATGGGAAAATTAGATATGTATTTTTATTTTCTGACAACGGTCTTAATAGGACGTTATTTTCATACTTTTTTGTATAATTTTAGTAATAACGATTGCATCTATAATTTCGTCAATTTCTTTATGTATCCATAACTCTATTCCATTACATAGGTATGTATTGTATTTAACTCTTTTTAATATCCCACTGCTGGGGGTGGGCCTGCCTTCAATACGAGGGGGATCAGGCTATAGTCCACCACGCTGGGCAAGTGCAATTAACGGAGTTCATAATCTCAAACCATTAGGTACTTTATACATTGTATAATGTAAAAAAGTGTATTTGTATATGTTAAGTTCCATATCCTAATTTGGTCAACCCCAAAACTTGAAAGGCCGAGATTTCGACAGCCTTTCCTTATAATATCGTACACTACCCCTAAGAAAAGATTCCTTTTGAAATTCAAACCATAAATAAATGAAAACGCAGGCAATTTATTTTTGCCTTTTGCCAAAATTATAATAATATAATAAACTAAAATAACTTTAACTTTTCAATATTCATACCGTAAGGGATAAATTAAATTCAGTTTTATTGAAATATCGAATTAAAATGTGTACGTAGCCGTAGAAAAGTTCTACCTAGTGCTTTATACTAATCAAATACGAACATTTTAATCTATGTAAAGAATAAAATTCTAACTCAGTCGAATCTGTACATTAAATACTTTCTTTGGAAAATCTTATTGAAATAGTCATTATTAACGATACAAAGGCGAATCTTATTTAGATTTTTGTCTGTTTGTCTATCTGGGAACGCATCACGAGAAAACCACTAGACTAGACTTAGATAAAATTCCGGGTCAACATATAGAATACTTTTTACTATGAGAAAATATCTCATCTCTGAGAAATCTATACTAAACTGTAAAAACTAGGGACGAACCCGAGCGGAGCGAGAAGGAGTCACTAATTTACAGAATAAATCTATAAGAACTTGTAAAATTACATATCTTAACT
Source organism: Brenthis ino (assembly GCA_921882275.1). Lineage (NCBI taxonomy): Eukaryota > Metazoa > Arthropoda > Insecta > Lepidoptera > Nymphalidae > Brenthis > Brenthis ino. The sequence goes on from OV170222.1 coordinate 14,977,776, forward strand.
TTGTTATCCTTATCAGATTTTGTGCAAATTTCATTAAGAAGTTAATTTTAACATAGGATTTAATAATAATAATTCATTGAGGTAAACCTTCCAATTCTAAAAAAAACTTTACTGTTACTCTTAAATCTTCAATACCTCATTATGACACGGAAATGAGATCTTTTTATGTAAGGCAAAAATATTTTTGTATAATAATGAGAGTTTTGATTAACATAAAGGTTTTGCGGTAGATGAACTTCACCCTTACGAGAGCGGTTCAAGTTACGAGTTTACTGATGAAACCGGTTTCTGAGATAGGGCAGGTTGAACATATATATGCATAAGATAGATAATCTTGAGGTGCTAAGCCCGAGGTTTGAACCCGTTTCTTGTTTTCTCAAACGAGCGCACTATCACTGAGCTACTACTGCCGAAATTTCATACAAATAGCTTATCTAAAGCTTATATCTATAATTATATAAATAAAAATAAATGTTCGTATGTTTTTCCTCTTTGCGTTCCTAAACTATTAATCCAATTGTAATGAAACTCTAGTGGGTTATTCTGTATACGCCTGCAAAATTTCCTGTCCCGAAAAATGAGTTATTTATTTATTTATTTATAGAACTACCAACAAAAGTTACAATATTGTAATACTTAAACCTAGGTTATATATAATTTATCATGATAATTGCACTTTTAATTATAGGTAGTTACAACTTCCAGCTTTTACAGGCTATCACATTAGTATTAATTAATGTATTCAGCCCTTTTTTAACGTCCCACTGCTGGGCACGGGCCTCCCTTCAATGCGAGGGGGATCAGGCCATAGTCGGACTTCACATGTCTTTCGAAAATTTGCTAGGTTTTCTCAGACATGCAGGTTTCCTCACGATGTTTTCCTTCACCGTAAGGCAAGTGGTAATCATGTTAGAAATGATTCGCACATGAAAATATCAGAGGTGCGAGAACTGGGATTTGAACCCGCTTCACTCGGTTTCCCAAGCGAGCGCGTTACCACTGGGCTACCACTGCCTTTAATTAATAGTATACAATAATTCCAATTTAATTTTTAAAATAATTAATTAATTACAATTACAAATAAAAAAATATATAATTTTATAAGAAAAACAATAATAAATAATTTAAACAATTAATAATCTATGATGAGTACTTAATATGTTTATATTTATATTTTATAGCATAAAAATTAAAGCGAAACAGCAAATTAAAGAATAGAAACGGCATGCAATCACATTAATACATTTTTTTTAAAAAAGAAAGAAAATAATAATAATAATAATAATAATTTATTTATTATAACACAACAACAATAAAAAACTATAAATTAGATAACAATATACATTTACATTTGAAATAAAAATTAACATATAATTAATTGATTAATTTAAAATTTATTTATTTATTTATTTCAAATCTAATCAAAATTTCAAATTTTGTGGTTGAGATCCCCTTTTAAGCAAATAATTTGCCTGTATTAGGAGACCCCGCCCTTTCATAAAAAAGTAATTTTATCTTTTAGCTGATTATAATATTATGGGTGATACTACAAACTTAAATAGATCAATTAAGACAAACAAAAAAATAAAAAATAAAAATAAAAATTAGCGTACATATATTTGTTTGTGTATTGTGTGTGAGTGTGCGTGTGTGTATGTGCGTGCGCGCGTGTGTGTGTGTGTGTGTGTCCGTGTGTGTGTGTGCGCGTGTGTGTGTGTGCGTGTGTGTGCGTGTGTGAGTATTTAATGAATATGTTCTAATAGTTTTTCCGTATCATTGTAACTAAGGGTTTTTATCCAATCTATTAATGTCTTTTTGCATTTATGGTAATTGTAGGGGTAAACATAAATGATACTGTTAATTTTATTATATAATTGTGCAGATCTTTTATCGAATTGCATTGACGCAAATGTTGTTCTTGTTTGTGGGATTTTAATTATATTTTCTTTCCTTCTTTTTAAATAGATTAATATTGAATTTGCTTAAGATAGCAATTTTTTTTGACAATAATTTTTTATGCGTTTCTATACCATCAATGCCTAACGATGATAAAAAATGATTTAAAAAAAATTAAAAGATTCTTTAAATACCTTCAATTCATTTACTACCTGTTACTTCCAACAGATGCTAATCACATTTAAGCTCTAGATTTTCACTATTCACCAGAAAGCTTTTTAAGCTCAGACCATTCGGCGCAAAAGCTAAATAAAGCAAAGAAAGATAGCGCTCCGCAACATTCACTACCTCCCACAGAGTATTTACAGTCAATTTCAGTAAGTCAATAAAAGCCTTAAAATAGAAGCTAATATTGAAACAGTTCATTTATCTTATTTATTTTTACTTGTGAAAAGTGCCTATTATTATTCTTGCGCTTTCTGAACAGAGTTGTATGAATAAAATTAAAATAATTATTATATAATAAAATTTAAAATATAAAAAATTAAATATTTTAATTTTTTATTTATTTAAACTAAATATTTCCTACTACTTTGATTTTGAAAGATATGTAGAGTCGGCCAACCCGAATTTGATATGCGTGGTGGACTACGGAAGGCCAGCATTAGGATAGCAAATGGGGTGAATTATTATTATATTAATTCATGCTATTACTTAAACTACAAAAATCTATTAAAATCATAACTCTCCTTTTGCTTCGCCGTAGACGAGTAAAAATAAATGGTCTCGAATAAACAGACATACAGATAAAAAATAAAAAAAGGGTTTTTATATAGCATCTATTCCTTAATTTATTTTATTATTTTTCAGATATTTGTTTAGACCGTAACTATTCATAAAAACATTTTTTTTCAAAATACTTTGATTTTACAAAAAAAAAATACTTTAATAAATACCCTAATTTTACGAAATCTAAAATCTGATGGTGGTCTAGACATCACAAGCCCTATTAATATATTTAATTATTATATAATTGATTTGAATCAAACATATTCACTCACATTTACTTATACCATACGCAAATATAAGCTGTGGATAAACTGCTGACATTTCACTGTTAACGTGCAAAGTACCTCGTTTCTATGACTTATGACCGGAATTAAGCCAACAGACCTTAAATAGGATTAACAAAACCCAGTGATTTGAATTGTTGAAATTGAAAACAATATGAATAAATCGAAACAATATAAGTATCTATATATAGGTATCTCCTAATTGAACTAAATCTACCTATATATATCATGGATGAAAGATAACGCAGTTTAAGCCACTGGGCCTAAAAACATAAAATTCTGAACAGGAGTTCTCTATATTTAAAGTGTAAAAATTTAAAGCATTCACGAAAATTTTTTGGAATTTGTTCCCCTCTAGAGTTAGGAGTAGCTTGGCACTGGGAGGTGGCTCATCTCGGTGGGCGGTGTACTATGAGTGTTGCTCCTGGTACTTTTCTGATAGCAGAGTGGACTGTGGAGCAACCTCATGGTTGTTGTGGTCTGCTTCGGCAGACCTGCCGTCGGGGCGTCGTGGTTGAATACGTAAGGGATCATGCGACGCCCCATTAAGACGGGGTAAGGTTCCGTTGGGTTTTAGCGGGTAGTACTGGCTTTACCAATGACTCCTATACTTCGTGCCTAAATGCATTTCTTAACGTTAAAAAAAATCGATGCGAGGGCAAACCGCTAGTCGGATTACTATAATAAATGCGAAAGTATGTATGTTGGTGGACGGATTTAGTTGACCTAGAATAACAAATAGGCTGCTGTTAGGCAATCAAGGCCGCACTCGAGCGAAGCGAGCGTAAGTTACTAGTATATAATAAGTACTGTTTAAATAATCTGTATATCTGTATAAATATTATAAATGTCAAAGTTTGTGAATATGGATCTTTGTAACTCTTACACGCCAGAACGGCTGAACGGATCTGGATGAAATTTGGCACAGAGATAGATTATAGTCTGTAATAACACAAAGAGTACTTTTTATCTCATAAAAATATACGGTTCCCGAGGGATAGATTTGTTTTTTTTTAGAGGCGAACCCGAGCGTAGCGAGGTGAGCCGCTAATTATGTAATATTAACATATGGTTACATACACAACTATGTACTTATCTCAATAAAACGTTCATATGTTCCCATAACAACTTTAAACTCTCGTTTCGTAAGTGAATGGATATACATCACTGTCAAACTTCGCACCGTTGAATACGCTGAGTGGCTTTAAACTTTTCTTTCACACTCTCACGCTTTTTCGTTTTTCGCATTAATCCAATGTTAAGCGTTTATGTGATTGGCTGAACACATTTTTTTCAACTCAAAAGGGAAGGCTTCAAGTTAATTACACGTTTCGTTGCGTTTTTATTTTATTTTATTTATATGAAATCATCTTTGAGATATGATATTTAAATTATACAGACGAAGATGCACAAAAAAACTGACTTGTCTGAATTAATCAAACTCTATTTTAATATAAAGCTCTTATGAATTTTGTTTCGGTCTGATATAGATTCCATGACGTAGGTGAGTGAAAATGTGCCCGGATTATAAAATTAAATTGTGAAAAAGGTACTGCAAGATAAAAAATTAAAATTAAAACGAAAGATTTACGAATACAGATAAGGAAAAGTAATTTTCAAATTTTTCCTTTTTTTCATCATAGCTTCGCTATTAGCATCCCTATGAATAATTTAACTCATATATAATTTAAAATACATTTTTTTAAAAGCTGACGATAATTTTTCTACAAGTTATTTTTAGAATCAAACCAACCCACCCATAAAGGATTCATAATAAATGTTAGAGAAAATTCATATAAACTCTGTTACAGCACGTTTAACTTGCCAACCTTACCGCTAAGTGAAAAGGACCGGATGGGTTATATAAAACTACTTTAATATAAAATAGCTTTATAAAATTTTACTAGGTTGCATATAAAAGATGACTAATGTTCTTGACTGATGTCGTTTATGGCATAATTCCTTGACACGTGACATTGTCATGAGTATAGCGAAAACACATAAACACAAGTATACTCTATTTCACTCAATTTCAAAGTGCGGTGAGATAAAAGGCGTAAAGCCTTTAGTACTGAAATTGAGGCATGTGGGCAACACCGCCAACTTATAAACTCAGGCTAACTAATAAGAAAGCTCAGAATTCTGAATAAGAAGACTTTTTCAACGAAACCCTACGCTTGGCCTTACCCAGGGAACTAACCTTAACCTCTTGAGGAACAGCTATACTTTTGTCCTTTTTGACATATAACGTAAATCCATACTAATATTATAAATGTGAAAGTGTGTTTGCTTGTTTGTCCTTCTTTCACGTCAAAACAGAGTGACGGATTGGCGTGATTTTTTGTATGAAGATACTTGAAGGGCTGGAGAGTGACATAGGCTACTTTTTATTGCGCGATATTATCTCATTTTCACAAGAAAACACGTTATAATACAACTCAAAAAAATATTTATGATCAGTATTACTTGAAACTTCGTATTAATGCTCTTCAATAAAATTAAACAAATACGTGTTTTAGAATATTTCGAAATTCATCCTATAGGGGGGTAAAATAGGGGATAACAGTTTGTAGGAAACTACCTTTTTAGAGATTTTTTTGTAGTTTTAGCGCGAGCGAAGCCGCGGGTACTGCTAGTGCTTTATAAAGTTTAAAGATGTATTAATTTTATCGTAAACTGACTGTCAAATTCTTATAGTTAGTGAGAAAAACAGTGAATATTGGGACAGGCTCTAACCTAATACTAATAAACTATTTTTGTTAAATCTACAATACATAAAAAATATATGTAACACATAGATGGTATTACATTTCCGTTAGCCCAAAAACTTAAATAATATTTTATTTATTTTGGCTGTTAAAGAACTAAAGCGTGCATTATCGACTTTGAAAGTATTGAGAAAACGCTCTCGTTGCGTACTTCGAGAGGGAATCAAAAGGATTTATTGCAATATAATAATATGTGAAATTCTTACTCTTCACGACTTAGCTGCAATCCCTGCTATTGAAAAGATATTACCCGTACATTCTTTTCGATTTCAACTAGGTACCACATAATGCGACTCTATAAAATTTATTATTTCATGTGTTTTCTTCAATAGAACGTTAAATATAATGTTTTTGTACTGATAATATAACAGATTAACAGATATTTAGCTCAAGCCAGAAAAATGTATTTTATATATATATATATATATATATATATATATATATAATCTGAATCTCGAAAACAGCTCCAACGATTTTCATGAAATTTAGTACACTAGCGGTTTCGGGGGCGACAAATCGATCTAGATTAGTCTTATGTCTGAGAAAACGCATGTTTTCAAGTTTTAATGCAGTTTTATTTTGCATTATTCCACGCAAATTATGGTCGGTAATTTGCACGCTCTGGTGTAAGCATCGTTGTTAAGTGGCCAAGGTGCAAGACCAACAAAGGTTCGAATCTCGGTCGCATACAAAGTTTTTACTTTTGTATTTCTTTTTAAATATTTATTCAAGTTTTTAGTTTAAAAAAAAAAGAAAATTGTACGGTAGGCCAAAAACTCCGAGCGAAGCTCGGTAGCCCAGGTACTGTTATTTAATTAAAAAATAACATAAACCAGCATAAACCTTTTATTTAATCAAATACAAACAAAGCACCTAATAAATAATATTTTAATATAATTTTTTTGCGGTCTATACTGGTGAGGTTGAATGAAGACTGCACGTAAAACGTGATTTTTGTCGAAATTTGGCGGTTGTTACTCTGGTCCCTTAATGGTACACAGTAACACTACTTGATATTCTTATAAATGCTAAGACAGCTTTAACCTTATCCTAATAATTACTCTGAGGAACCAGCCTGGACACAGCCGGTGGCTCGTAAGGAGTATTATAAGGACGTATGAGGTTTGGACCTCGATTTGTTACCTCATGAATATGTAGGAGTTATGACTTTTCTAAGCCATTGTTCTATCTTCTATACATATAATAAAATTCTATATAAATCGAATCTGTACATTAAATATTGAATCGATTAATTGAAATTTGATTTAACTCTTATTTAATGTTAATGTACAAAAATGTGTTAATTGATTCATTTACTTTGAATTGTATAGAAACTATTTCAAAATATTATTGAGAAAATTGTTTTAAAACAGGTTTCGATTTGTTAAAGACACTATAAATAAAAACTTTAAGGGTTGAAGTAACAAGCGCGTAAAATGGGTCTCCTGGGACCCGTAGCAAAAATACGAAGGGTGAATAATCTTAAAACACCTTTAGGGTCGAAGTTTTCGTTATAAATCTGCTGACCTTCTCAGATAATACCAGGTGCGAGATGCAATGAACTAATGTTCGCCAACTAAGTTTAAAGTTGAAAGCTAGAGACCTTCACCAAATAACCAACAAATTATAAATAATAATTAATATGTTGGGATATTAGCACCATCAAATTCCATGGTAAGCTACGAGACTTGTGTTATGGATACCACATAGTTGATACACTGCACATATATAACTTTAAATACATACATATTATAAATATAAACACCCATGACTAGAGTACAAATATTCGTGCTCAGCACAAAAATGATTGGCCCCGGTGGAACTCGAACCCGCCACCGTTGTACAGTAAGTAGGTTCACTACAAGATAAGCCAAACAAATCTTTCTATTATATAGGAAGATCTAAAATGAAATTATAATCAGTTCGTGCAAATGGAAACTATAGACATAATATTAAAATTTCTATAGGGAGTGTCCTCTCCGTTCTCCATTTTGTCTGATGATTTTGTAAGGAGCAATACGGAAAGATAAGGACTTCTTACGAAAATTAAATTATATAGATAGCTTATATATGATGTCCCAAAAAAAGTTTTATCCCCATTTTCACTCCTTTTAAGGAAGGATTTCCGGAATAAAAACTATTCTATATTCTTTCCAAGGTCTCAAACTATCTTCTTACAAAATTTAAGGTAAAGTAAGGTTACACTGAAATTATCGTAGATTATTTATTAATACATTAAAACAAAGGAAACAATAATAGCTTCCTGACCGATTTTATATATTATATAAGTTTGCACCCGAACATAATTGCGCTCTCTATTCATTTTATTCTAAAACTTTTTTGACAGACAAAGCCAATGGCTTTAGTTTACCCAATTCGGGATTCGAACCCAGAACCTTTAGATCTATGCTTTACATTCTAGCTACTAGACCAACAAGGCAGTAACAAAGAGAATAATATGTGTATTTTACAATATTACATGTGTGAAATGAAACTCCGCTCGACAATTTATTAAAGTTCACGTGAAATTCACGCCTAAACCGCATTGAACCCTTTCACCAGAGATTTATTTAAGAGGCTATCTAGAGAAAAAATTACATCTTTGTTTAGTCGTCGAGTAAATGAATTGTCTTGATTCTATTATAAAGAAGCTGCCAACAATATAGGTATAAAGTAAAAAATACATTGAAAAAAATATAAAAAACTTTAACAGCTATAAAAAGAGTTCGTAGCTGTTGCAATATAAATTTTATAATTATACTAAACCAATTTTTAGTAATCGATGTTTATTATTTTTAAAACTTACTAGCGACTCAACCTCGCTCGGGTTCGTCCCTAGTTACATGTTAACGTTTAGTATAAATTTCTCAGAACGAGATATTTTCTCGCAGTAAAAAATCGTATATGTTGACCCGGATAGCCAGCTATCATCATACCAAATTTCATCAAAATCTATTCTATCTATCTAATTTTCTCGTAATGCGGTCTCAGACAGACAGACAAACATTCTAAAAACTATAGATCAATAATAATGAGTATTTCAATAAGATTTTCCAAAAAATGTTTAATGTACAAATGTTTGTTGTTTGCAAGATATGAGATTCGACATTAGTAAACAAAACATTTTCTGAAAAAAAAAACGCTATTTTTACATGTTTTCCGAAAACGCTCAATCGTACAGAAACTCACTATTAATCTAAGAAAATATAGAGTATTACTTTTTAGAATTGGTCAAAAATCTATACATATAATAAAATTCTAACTAAGTCAAATCTGTACTTTAAATATTTTTGGAAAATCTTATTGAAATAGACATTATTATCGATACAGAGGCCGAATCTATAGTTTTTAGAATTTTTGTCTGTCTGTCTGTCTGTTACCGCATCAGAGAAAAACTACTGGACGGATTTTGATGAGGTATGGTCATAGCTGATTATCCGGGTCAACATATAGGATACTTTTGACAGCGAAAAAATATCTCATTTCTGAGAAAAAAATACAAGAACTGTAATGTAAGAGTATACTAATATGTAAAATCTAAGAATTTGGTTTTTGGTCATCTGAACGCGGGTGAAGCCGCGGGAAATGCTAGTATAATATATAAAATAAAAAAAAATATAAACAGTATATTTTTCATGGCCAGTAATTAATTTGCTTATTAGTCTTAAATATAATAGCACGTCCTCTCCATCAATTAGGACGAGAAGCGTTAATTACGTACAGGTAATGGAGTCGGCTCCTTGAAAAATAACATTCATTAAACATGAAAGCCCTTTGTTATACTCTGGTAAGTGAAGGCACAACGGCTAGATTATTTAATTTTTACATATATTTTAGCTAAAGCTACGTTAGTTTAGTTTATAGATGGATGGTTATATAGAATATCTGTATACTCGTACATACGCTTTAATAATAATTGTAGATTGGACATTTGCCGCTCTTGTAGAACTTAAACATTGTAGCGATCATGTTCTATACGGTTATTTTTATGCATCTATACATATAATAAAAATGTAATTAAGCCGAATCTGTACATTAAATATTTTTTTAAATCTTTTTGAAATAGACATTATTATGGACACAGAGGCCGAATCTATAGTTTTTAGAATTTTTGTCTGTCTGTCTGTCTGTTATCGCATCACGGAATACCCACTGGAAGGATTTTGTTGAAATATGGTATGGTGATAGCTGATTATCCGGGTCAACATATAGGATACTTTTTACCACAGGAAAATATCTCATTTCTTAGGAAAAATACAAAAACTGTAATGTAACAGTATGCTAATATGTAAAATCTAAGAATTTGGTTTTTGGTTATCTGAACGTGGGCGGAGCCGCGGGCAACGCTAGTTCTATATAATACATAAAGCAAAGATGTGACTACTAAAGGTTTACGCGCGTGTTGTTTTGTCAGACATACTCGTATGCCTACAGCCTCTAATAACGACCTTCCTAAAATAAACGGATCGATTCAAAGGAAAATTTGCTACGTATAGCAATTAGAAGAAATTAGTATTTGTTGATCTATTTCTTTACTAATCGATAAAGATAGTTGCTTTCACTCCCTGGAATTTTGGAGATCTTTTGTATGTTATTCCTTTTATCTTGCTACGACTCTTCAAGAAGTGGTACAATTATACATTTATAAATTATGCGAGTGAAGCCACAGACAAAAGCTAGTTTAGTAATAAAATTACACTAAAGAAAATGCTAATAAAATTACATATGTTTATTTGCCTAAAGATTACTTGTAATTATTTAGTCAGACAAGATAAATTGTGTATTGTATTAATTTAGTCACTTTCTTGGTGTTTAATTTAAATAGTTAATATCTATCGAGACGACTCAATTGTCTTTTTTTCCGAATAAAAACTGTATTAGACATGTTAAAATAAAACTTTTTTTTTTTATTATTTCACGGATTTATTTAGATTTTTGGTTCCCGTCGATTCGAATGCTTTACAGCAATCATGGTCACGGGAGTTTTATTTTAAAATGTCAAATATTCGAAATAAATCTAAGGAAGTGGTATTGGACTTTAAAGTGCAAGCTTTGATTGAAGGGAGCAGATGATCATTTGAGTTATTCGGTTAAAAAAAAAACAAACAAATAGACACACACTTTGATATTTATAATATGAATAAAAATAATCTTAATTATGTAGATAATATTTTATGTATACAAAAATATTATGGATTTTAACCAATTTTTACAAATAGCATAAAATTTCCCATATTATATGTATATTATGTGAAATTCTATACTATTCATCTATCTAGTGGCAACGCTCGCTTGGGAAAGCCAGTGAAGCGGGTTCAAATCCCGGGTCTCGCACGCCTGAGAGAATCTAGCAAGTTTTCGAAAGATATGTAAAGTCCGCCAGTCCGCACTTGGCCAACGTGGTGAACTATGGCCTGATCCCCCTAGCAAAGGAAGGCCCATGTCCAGCAATGGGACGGCAAAACAGGGTTAAATACAAATAGCAATATTAAATCAACATATTCTCAATATGAAATCTATCTATATATAACAATATTTCACTAGCCACGTAACCATTCACTAAATGTAAGATATATTCGCTGTTCAATCGCTAGTTCGTGTAATTACTAGAGCAGGTGCTTCAGACCGATGCATAGGTTTGTTGTGACAAAGATGTATGGTACAGAAGTGACAGATTCACCCAGAGGTACTCTTTAAGTTTAGATTGGATAGGATAATGAAAGATGTAAATTATGTGGAGACGAACGTCATATTGAGAATTTTTGTATTTTTATATAAGTATTCCTACAGATACAAAGCTTCATATCCACTCAATGATTGGTGAATTTCGAAACAAGTTGCGTTACAGCTCACCTTCCCGTTGACAAAACTAATATTTTTCAACTCGAGCTGTTGACAATCTCAAGCCGAGAGAACTTTCTCTTTTTGTCTAAGAGTAAAAGTAAAAGGTACAGCCATTTGTACAATAAAGATGTTCACATCTTAGAAGACATCATTTGTCTAATTTTGTATAGCTTATTTATTTCATTTGTAGTTCAGTTTATAAACTTGTTTATTTCATTTGTATGTCGGTTTTGTGAACTTATAAAAAAATGCTGATAACTTTTCAACATAAAAAAACTGCACTAAAATCGGTCCATTCATTCAAAAGCAACACGCTTCCAACTTAACTTCCTCATTTGCTTTACATCTGCATCTGCATTGGTAATTCCCGGCCGGGAATTACCTTACGTGGGTTTTAACCCACGGAAGGTAATTGTTTTACCATTAACGTTTATTTTATTTTCTTCAATGTACGATGATGATCCACGGTGGCAAATCTCAATGAGACTGGCCAACTGCACAATTGCCCTCTCTATTCCTTTTACTCTCAAAGTCCGATGGGGCGATATTTCAACGTGACCGGTTAAGGCGCAAGACGACGACGACGAAGGCTTTACGTGTTCTCCAAGGCATCTTGAAGTAACACTTTTTTTTTTTTTTTTTTTAACGTTGGGAAATGCATTTACGCACGACGTGTGGGACTCACCGGCGTAATACAGCCAGTACTACCCACTAAAACCCAACAAAACCTTCCCCCGTCTTAATGGGGCGTCGCAGGATCGCTTACGCATTCAACTACGACGCCCCGACGGCAGGTCTGCCGAAGCAGACCACCATGGGGTTGCTCCACAGTCCACTCTGCTATCAGAGAAGTACCAGGAGCAACCCGCATGGTACACCGCCCCCCCCCGAAGAGGGCCACCTCCCACCGCCCACCGAAGTGGGCACCCTCCCTGTGCGTTTCTTAGCTTCGCGCCCGGTTGGATTGCCGGGCACTACTGAGCCCCCCCACCACGACAAGGTGAACGCACGTTGGGGAGGATCTTGAAGTAACACTGCCAACCTAACTCCAAGCTACTACTGAAAATTCCTATAAAACCTTGGCCTGAATCTGCGGCTACTACATGCTAGCCATTACACTATCGAGGTAATCAAAGTTGAAGGATGAATATGCACAAAATCTTATTACAATATGTAATAATTATCACGTCTTACCAACATTTATAACAATGGATCATAACTTTTGTAAATCGATTAGTACTTTCCGCTATACACCACCTATTTACTAAGATAAATATTATATCATCATTCGGCATTATGTCATTTGAAAAAAATATTTACCAAAACCATTTGCAAGCAAAGCATTATACGAGAGACAAAAAAAATCACCTATTGAAAAAAGGTTTTTCGCTTTTGAATTGACCTAATTTCCATTAATTAATTTTTACAATGATTCTAAAAAATATATCGAAAATACCTGAACATTAAAGAAATTTTACCGAAGAACCTTTAAAACTTTAATTTATTCAAAATAATAGAACAATTTAATATATTATATAATTTAAAAATAAAAATAGTACTAATTTGTACAATAATCTATAAATATAATAATAAAAATTTATAATTAAAATAATTTATATAGAATAACAATTTATAGTTTACAATAATTTAATAATGTTAAAATGTTATAATACAATGCTTGCTGATTAATCGCTCTACACTGAATTATGTTGATTAATTATTAACAATTAAATATGTGAAATGTATTAGTTGACTAATTATTAGTAGTGAAATATAGACGTTTTTATTTTTTATTTTATTTATTTTTATTTTACCGTAAAACCAGTAAAAATATGCTTTATCGCCCCCATTTATTAAAGCAAATATGTCATTAAATCACTAGGATACTCGGTTATTACCAACAGGTGCTCGAGTGACCGCTCGTTATATCGGCATAAATGAGATTAAATTATTTATTCTACGTAGTAAATGATAAAGATTTTATACTGTGCTTTAAAAATAGGTTCGATTTCCGCGTCAGATATATTTTAACCCACAGAAAAACGTAATTATTTATGCATATAGGAACGTACATCATTCGTCTCTTTCTTTAGCAGCATATTTATTCTATGTAACTTGAACCGTTCGCGTTCGATGGTACAACTTTGTTCATAAGAGTTTTGCTGGATTCGCCCAAATTGTACACGTGAAAAATATGTATAATACTTCACTAGTAGCAGTTTTTAATATTACCCTCATTCTGAGGATTTCAGAAAAAAAACAATTTGCTACGCTAACACTATAATAAAAAAAAAATCGTCTATCTAAAATTTCAGGTGCGTAAAACAATGTAATTCTATATTTATTTTACAAGAAAATCAGGCATAATCACTTAAGTTATCTAGTAACATAATAAAGTAGCAGCCACTTGCAATTTTAATACTTTGCGCAGAACAAATTGGCCTTATAGTTCAGCTAACTTCTAAGTAATTTAGACGGGTGGAGTTTATATTCTCTGCAGTGTCTTGTTACTTCTGACGTTACTTGGACTTAATCCGTTAATAAAACCTCTGTTCGTTAACTTTTGGCTGTTTTTTTTTACAAAAATGTCTGGAATTAATTTATTAAAAATATTTCGTCTCATTTATATTTTAAAAGCACTTAATAATATTGTAAGTTTCTTTTTTTCCCTCTTTTTCATTAAGAAATGAATGTTTTGTTACGGAAGTGATGTAGGTATTATGACGAATTAAAACCCGCAGTTTTAAAATTTGCAGGCAGAAATATAACTCAGTACTATATAATATAATTTATGCAATATATATATAGATTTATATATATATATATATATATATATATATATATATATATATATATATATAGATTTATATATAAAATTATTGGTATAGTGGCTAGCAGTGGCTAGCAAGTACGGTTATAGATCCGAAGATGCTGGGTTCAAGTCTGGTGTCGGGAAAATGTAGTTATTAGGTTTTTCTATCAAGATATTATTAAAAGCAGCCCGGAGTTGGCTACTTAGAGAATATGCCCTTCCCTTGGAAAATACGTAAGAGAACACCAGATCTCTAACCTGTTGTCTCAAATTCTCTTCCCATCGGACTTAGAAGGTTGGTTGAATTTAATAGAGATTCACTTATGTTTGTCCATACGCTTCTTAACTGTATCTCTGCGAATCATTAACCTATTTATTTACTGAATTTCATCAGCTATTATTAAAACCCAGACCTGTGATTGTTTAATAACATTATAAATTATAATAATTATGTATTATCACATCATTCCCAAAGTGTCCTTTTCTATAAAAGATGTTTTTTTTAATAATTTTATTACAAAAGTAACGGCTTTTTCGACGTTTTCAGTGCAGATATCTAGAGTTGTAATGAATGCTCAGGTCGGAGCACTCATAAAAGATGATGGCGGAAAAACCCTTCAGGGGTCAACCTCGGGGCTGGCAAAATCGGAGTGATCAATCAAAAAGAGCCTACCAGAAAGATTATGATCTTGGCATCAGGTGACAACCGACCATAAAATACATGCCAAAAATGCATACTTATCATAAAACTCAACACAAACATGAGAATACGTCAAACAATTTATATGGCACATCTAATATGCCAGGTCCAAGATATGAAAAGCCTTGGCCTCAATGTCGAGGATGCGAGCCAACGATCTACATGGCGACGCATAATAAGAAAAGCCAATCCCGAGTAACGGGACAAGGTGAGGAAACAGAAGGATTATTATAAAAGTAAGGATAGATCTTATACATTTTTCAGGTTTCTAAATTACAGTAAAAGGTACCGTGCGGCGGTGCGTTTGTTAAATTGAAAGCTAGAAAAAAACAGCACGTCGTAACTGACTACGATAAAGTCGCATTTAAAATAATACACAATAACTCGATCTGAAACTAGCATTGTTCTGAAAACGAGGTGAATAATTGTGACCTTGACCGATTGCTGTCGCAGATCTTATCTTGTTCCGAATTTAACAGAGAAGGGAATTCTACCATCATTAGAAGGTAATATTGTCCTTCTGATTTTCGATTCGTTTGTTAGAGATCAATCTCAATGAAATTCGAGATCAGCATCAGCGTAAGAGATATTTTAACTGATAAGCATGTTCGCGAATACATACAAATGCATCCTCGTTACCGTTTTCATACTCTCCGATGGTATAGTCACGGATGATTTCTCCAAATCACGTGCTCACGTCACTTTCAGGCTAATGTTGATAACGTCATGTTGGAAAAAAGTAGTTTAACATGATCTATCAATTAGCTAATTCAACTTTATAATTTACAGCAATGATGCCCTATTTTATAAACAGTACTCATATGTTAAAAACTCATATATAGTCAAAAACCTGGTTAAAATGGACCAATAATTTTGTCGACATTTTATACAAAACCTGTATTTTACTCCCCATTTCCTGTTTTCGCTTATCGTAATAATCTGTTATTACTCGAAAATGTATGCAAATACTGAATATACGAGGTTGTTTTTGTTTTGCTTTGTTTGGAATTTCGCTTACAGTTCATTGGAAGTGGAAATTTTTAGCTATCGCTTGAATTTTGTGTTATTTTTTAATTTCTCTTAGTTGATACCTTCTGACATAACAAAAGAGAAGCTTAACTAAGAAAGAACAATATTTTGAAGTGAAACTTCTTTAAAATCGTTAACATTTGGAACACGATGAAACGGAAATGAAATGGAAATGCGGCACTAAAAAGAGATAAACTCATAAATATATAGGACTAAGCCGGTGAGAGAAAGAGATTCTATCTCTTGCATTGCAATGTTGCCATGCTAACCGTTGTTATCGTCTGACAAATATACAATATTAAGTTTCGCTTCTACCATGTGTGAATTGCACGCCCACACGCACTTTTTTATTTTCAAATTATGGTTAGTGAACCATAATGATCACCGAATTCATATGGTGGAGGCTTCCTACATCACATAACAAGGCTTCCAGAATTTATTCAGTTATATTTGCGCTACACGTCCGTCGTGGGATTACTTAATTGAAAATACATACGAGTATATAACAGTATGCAATAGTTCGAGAGGGAAAAGGTTGTAACAAACGGACAAATAGAGAGAAACAAGTCTTGTCTTTATAGGAAACTAGCAGTACCCGCGGCTTCGCCTGTGTTCAAACTTCCGATCGCTACCAAACTTCACATAATCACCCACTGGGCTGAAGATTGCCTGGAAAGTTCATCAAAATCGCTCCAGCCGTTTTAGAGTCCATAGGGAACATACATACCTATATCAATATTTTTTATACATACATAGATAATAAGTTCTTCTAAAGAAAAGTACCGTTATTTGATCATTTAATAAAAGATCTGTGAACACTACTCGTATAATATTATATCATAAAACATTTAAAATTAGAAATTGCTCTCTTGCATATACTCGTACTCTCTTCTACATTCTCACACCTCACAATAGTTTATATCAGAATTTTCAAGCAAGTTTTAAAGTTGTAGCTGTAATTTTGAAAGTTCATTTTCAGAGACTTTCCGGTACAAGTACTGTTCCGAATTTAAATAAACTAATGAAACTTATATAAACCAACCCCAGAAAATTTGAAGTTGAACAAATAATAAAGTTATATTTTGTTAGTTGATAAAATATTAAAATTAGGCTGTTGCTTTTCGTATTTAAAATCAGGATGAATAAGAAATAATTATTCATACTTTCATACGACGGATCCATACTTAATAGTATCCTTCTTTCACGTCGAAACAGAGTGACGGATTGACGTGTTTTTCTTGAGTGGAGATAGTTGGAGGGCTAGAGAGTGACATAGGATACTTTTTACCGCGGGAGATAATCTCATTCCCACGGGAAAACACATTATATATATTCTTTATTACATATTAACAGAGTAACATAGATACCACCACAAACACACCAATGTAAAACCTACCAATGTAACACCAATGTGGGCAAAGGTGGAATTATCTCTAGAAGAGATCTCTTCTAGCCAACCTATGGAAGTGAGTGACGGGACTAAAAGAGTGCAATTGATTTAAGATAAAATTATAAAGACACATATAATGATCAATATACAATAACTTACATATTATACATACTATATACATACATATTAAAATATAAATATAATCGTATGCATTTGGAATACATAAAAATGGTGGATCTGATAATAAAATTAAGGACCAATTTGTGACAGAAGGTACTGTTTTAATTTTTTTTTAGAAGAAGATATAGAGGTGTTTTTTTGAATGTATTTAGGGAGATTGTTTCACAGTATAGAGGCATTATAATGGAACCCAAAAAAAAAGATATTATCAGAATTTACTTGAAATTTACTATTAATACTCTTAAAAAGAATTACATAAATAGGTACGTGTTCTAGTATTTTTCGAATATCATCCAATGAATATGGTTACGGGAGGTCCCCTCTGGAACCATAAACCAAAGTTTTATTTAAATTTTTTACTTATTATAATTTTTTAAATCCAAAATTAAAGGTACGGCATTAAATTGGATTTCTTTAATTCTACTGGATTTATAATATTAAATTGTTTATGCTTCATTTTAATATCTTATATTTTTTTAACAAATATATTGGCTATTTATCAACGTAGTCACGAACGAATGTAGTTTATTATCATGTCAAAAATAAAACTACGAAATATAAAGCACTCAAACAAATCGAACTTTTAATTTAAAAGTCAATCAGTTGGTAATGCAATGCAAATATAACGAGATATAAAATTATTGATTGCGATGGCTTGCCAACTGTGTTATTTCAACATAGGTCTCATTCACTTAAAATGATGAAGTCTAATATTTGCCACCTCTGTAAAACAAGAGTATTATTATATATGGTTAAAAGTGAAATAAAATATTTTACCCATCTACAATATTAATTTTATGGGTTACATAAAAACTTTTTAACAAAAAAATAAAAACCGACTTCAAACAAAAGCACTAAAAAGTAAAAAATAACTGATTGGTAGTTTTCATTTACTATACATACCTAATCAAATATATTTGAAGTCGGTGTGCTTTGGCTAAGTAATTAAAGCCTACCTATTAAATACATACCTAATCAAATATTTTCGAAATCGGTGCCAGGCCATATAAAGCAAAGCACACCGACTTCGAATATATTTGATTAGGTATGTATAGTAAATGAAAACTACCAATCAGTTATTTTTTACTTTTTAGTGCTTTTGTTTGAAGTCGGTTTTTATTTTTTTGTTAAAAAGTTTTTATTTTTCCCTTTTTAGTGTAGACAGTAGTAGCAAAGTAAGAATTCTAAAGTGTTAGGCTTGTCAAACCAAACAAAATAAGCCCAAACTCAAAGTATCTACTATTAGTCGTTGAAGAGTTCCACCTATCCACCTTCTGGCCTTGCCATCAGATCAGGTCAACAATACCGAACCACTGTACTATCAACGGAAATAGAAACACTTGCAAAGTTTCAAGTCAATATGACAATTAGAAGTAGGTTAAATTCATTATTAGCTATTTTTCCACCCTTAGGGGTGGTATTTTTTTTTTTAAATTTAAATGGGACCAATCTGGAAGTATACCCTTTCAAACATAACAAAAATTGTCCAAATCGGTTAATAAATGACGAAGTTCTAAGGTAATAAACATAAAAAAACCTCCTCCTTTTTGAAGTCGGTTGAAAAATAATTTTATATTTCATAGTCTTTCTATTTGATTTTATATCTGAAATGCAAATGTCGAGATGGATGTGTGGTGTGACTAGGATGGACAATGAATACATTAGAGGGAGCCTAAGAGTAGCGCCAGTGGATGAAAAGTTGAGAAACAATAGATGACGACACGTTTGACTCAGTTGGTAGTGACCCTACTTGCTGTGCCAGCGGTCGCGGGTTCGAGTCCCGCTGGGGGCATTCATTTATGTGATGAGCACGAATATTTATACTCCAGTAATGAGTGTTAATATTTATAATATGTATGTATTTAAAGTTATATATGTGTAGTGTATCAACTATTTGGTATCCATAACACAAGCCTCGTAGCTTACCATGGTACTAGATGGCGCTGTGTGTTAATGTCCCAACATTTAATAGGTTATCGTGGTATGGACATGTGATACGGAGGGATGAGCAAAGTGTAGTGAAAAGAGTTCTATGTATGGAATTTAACGGTGACAAGAGAAGCGGACGACCAAAGAAAAGGATAATGGACTGTGTGGAAGAGGATATAGCTAGAAAGGGAGTAAACAGGGAAATGACGAATGATAGAGTATAATGGAAGAATAAAACGTATTGCGCCGACCCCTACATAAAAATTGGGACAACAACAGGAAGAATAAGATGAAGAAGTCTGTCTATTTAAAACAAAATTATTTTTGCGGTATCTGGAATCAAAAACATAATTTTCGTTTGAAAGTATAAAAGTTCTATTATCTCAAATATTTTTTAGAATTTTCCACCCCGCATTTTAAAAGTTAGGAAGAAGTTTTTTTTATAGCTGTATTAGTAATGGACAGATAGACAGATAAAAACTGTCATGAAAAATTTATAAGGGTTCCCTTTTGGCCTTGGCTACGGAACCCTAAACATACAGTTTCACTGAACCACACTCACACCACATTGCGATTATCCTTTGAACATTTTTATGTTAGTATTTCGAAGTGTAATTAAACTAATTTTTAATTAAGCGTTCCGATAAAATTTAATTACGAAATTCCTCGCTTACGATTTAGTACATTCTTTAGAGAAACTTACGACGTTTTTTGTTATATTTGCGATTTTATTTTTCTTAAAAATATAATACCAATTTACTATCGTAAACTTTGGTAGATAAAATATGTTTCGAGAAACTTGCAAATACCTATTTGATTTTTTATTGATATTAGTATTATTTAGATGTTAAAGTTTGTATGTGCGTGTGATGTTACTCCTTCCTGCTTAAACGGTTGGTCGAATTAGGATGTAATTGAGTACACAGACTATAACTTGGAGTAATACATAGGCTATTAGGCATCTAGGGCACCTGAGTGAAGCTATTGAAATTAAATTAAGAATTTAGTGTATATTAGCGACTTACCCTCGCTTTGCTCGGGTGCATAGAATAGACGTACCTAGAGACATTTTTTAGTAGAACCCTAATTTCTTTTGTAAAATAAAAATAGCATAAGTTACTCCTTATAATATCAGCTATCTGCCAGTGAAAGTCCCGTCAAAAACCCGTCCTGTCCAACCGTTTCAGAGATTAGCCGGAATAAGCAGACGGTCAAAAATTTAAAAAGTTGTGCTTTTCTTTTAAGTATCTACTGTATATAATTTCACGTGCATTTAGTAAAAAGCTGTTATTTCTACATTGCAAACAGACACGTCAATATTATTTATTTGTATAGATTAAAATCAATGGTTTTTTGATTCAATTTATTTATTCTTAGTCATGATTTTTGCATATAATTTCATCAAATTTAAATATGTAATTGGTCACGCTTTTTGCATATATTTTACCTAGACCGAAGAGATTATGATTTTTAAAGAAATATAGTAATTATTTTTAGTCAGTTCATACGTTCACAACACGTTTGGTTCAGTTTGTAGAGGCCCTACTTGCTTTTCGAGTCCCGCTGGCGGCATTCATTCATGATGAGCACGAATGTTTGTACTCCAGTCATGGGTGTTTTTATTTATAATATGTATGTATTTAAAGTTATATATGGTAAGCTACCGTGGAACTAGATGATGTTGTGTGTTAATGTCCCAACATATTTATCATATTTTATAATAAATACATTGTGAATGTACAAAATTTGCTTTCATATTTTAATTCAGTTGTTAGAAGTTAGCCAACAAAAGTAAAAAGATTTTTAAAAATATGAAAAGGCACAAAACAATTCGTTTACAATACCCACTTCACATTTTGACCTTTCTAGTTGAGGGCCTAAGAATACATACCATTTTAGAAATGTCATCTTACAATAAAATAATAATGGAAAGAAATATGAGTCATATACAAATAAAAATTCGCTTAATACTTTCTTAGATTTACGCGAATATTTGACATTTTAAATAAAACTATCTTTTCGGATTTTGTCGCGGATTTATTTGCATTTTTTTTTGCATTTTTGTTTCCCGACGTTTCGAATGCTTTACAGCATCCATGGTCACGGGAGAGACTGAGGTGTTACATGTCTTGGAGGTATAGTTGTTACAGACAGCCTACCCACAATTAAAAAATTGAAAATTGCACCAATTACTAATTAAATTAATTTAAAATAAAAATAAATAAATTATCCTTAATTAATTAAAACTTTTTAAATTACACATAGAACAATTATATGGCTTAAATAATTAACACTATATTTTATATTTTTCTTTATGGTTATAAATATAATAATGGCAACACTAAATATAGATTACTAATTAATATTTTAAAATTGTAATAATTATAAAAATAATAGCAAAAATTAAATAAATAATATTTCATATTCAATTATAATTAAAATTATAAAAATGTTTAAAGTTAAAAAATATTGTAATGTAATTGGTGCAATTTTCATTTTGTTAATTGTGGGTAGGCTGTCTGTAACAACTATACCTCCAAGACATGTAACGCCTCAGTCTCTCCCGTGACCATGGATGCTGTAAAGCATTCGAAACGTCGGGAAACAAAAATGCAAAAAAAAATGCAAATAAATCCGCGACAAAATCCGAAAAGATAGTTTTATTTAAAATAAAAATTCGCTGTTACATCATTCTTTTCTCTATAACATTTGAAAAGGGAAAAAAACGTTTGATTTCTTAAAGCTAAAAATTAATAGACGTAATTTTTTCTATAGCACCTATATATATATATATATATATATATATATATATATATATATATATATATATATATATATATACATATTCTATTTAAAATTTCGTTATAACATAATATTTTTTTGTTATTTAATTACTTATAATATACCTATATTTCGGTTTACAAAAAGAGAGTTTTGAAACAGAGACAAATGAACAGAGAATTTTGTGTTCTCTCTTTCTCAGCAAAGAAGAGTGTCTGAACAAAAAATAAAACAAATATGACTTAAATTTAAGTTTTACGTTATTATAATAAAATATTATAAAATCACTAGTGCTGATTATATTATTAATCCACTGTTTTTGCTTAAAAGAAAATTAAATAATGATTTTTAGTGACTAGAGTGGTGGACTGTGACCTGATTCCCATCATATTGAAGGGACGCACATGTTCAGAGCATTTCAATTTTGTTAAAAAAATGACAATACGCTTATATCAAGTGAAACGGGTTCGAACCCTGGGTCTCGCACCTCTAAAATTTGCATGTGTTAATCAGCTTCAACATTTTTATCATATTTTGTCTTACGATGAAGGAAAACATCGAAAGGAAACCTGCATGTCTAAGAGAATTTAGGAAGTTTTCGAATGATATGTGAAGTTCACCCCACACTTGGCCAGCATAATGGACTAAAGCCAGATCTCCGTCTAATAAAGAGACCTATATCTAACAATGGGATGATAAAATGGCTAAACAATATTTTATGAAAAAATATATATTACTGTCTATTACTTTAATCAATATCTTTCCATCCTCTTAACTAAGAAAATCTATACAAAAATATTCTTAATTAAAATTTGAATTTTAAACAAATTTTTGCATAACCAATTGAGCTTTGATGGTGAAAGCCAATTGTAAGCTCGATAAGGAAGGATCGAGGAAGAGTTTTGGGTTGTTTACTTTCCTTAATGAATCCTGGTTCATTTGCATGGATTTCATAAAAATGGACTAATACAGGATTTATTTTTTTCATAGAAAATTATTACTTTATAAGCCCTTGCTTTATTTAAATATACCCCTAAGTTACTCTTAGGGGGTAAAATTAATTCTATGATACTAATAATTCCTTTTTGTTTCTAATAATAGAAAAAATACAATATATAATTTTCTATATACAATTTCGCTATATAATTTTCTATATAAAACGGTGCCAGCCAACGCATAATATCTAATCTGTTTTGATACCTACGTAAAATACATATTTACGTATTAGATATTCATATCTTAAAATATTGTCCGCTGGCACCGACTTCGAAAATATCTGATTAGGTATCTATTCTAAATGAAAACCCCCGTTAAGTTATTTTTTACATTTTAGTGCCTGGAAGTCGGTTTTATTTTTTTTTAAGTTTTTTTTTTATATTTTTAGTGTAGACGTAATAAGCAGGTAATTTGTAGGAAGAAAGTTTTTAATATTGATAACATATTCGATTAAACAATTTGTTTAAAAAAATATTTATTGTTGATTTTTTTAAAACCCGCTCGATCGATTTCGATAAAATGTATATGGGAGCACCTGGAAAGTATAACCTTTCAAACAAAACAAAAAAAATTCAAATCGGTTCAGGCGTCTTCGAGTAATCGGTGAACATACATAAAAAAAAGATTCCGACGAATTGAGAACCTCCTCGTTTTTTGGAAGTCGGTTAATTATAAAACGAGACACCACGACACACTCACGAGTAGATGTAATGCATAGTAATACGTGTAACTTTACTTCACATTTACATAACTATTTGTAGTTATGAGTTATCAGTTAGCTTATCATTTTTATCAACGTACAAGCATTGCCCGCGGCTCCATCCACATTCAGATGACCAAAAACCAAATTCTTGGGGTTTACATATGAGTATACTCTTCCATTGCAGTTTTTGTATTTTTTTTCTCAGAAATGAGATATTTTCCCGCGGTTAAAAGTATCTTATATGTTGACCCGGATAACCAGCTATCACCATACCCAATTTCATCAAAATCCCTCGAGTAGTTTTTCTGTGATGCGGTAACAGGCAGACAGACAGACAGACAAAAATTCTAAAAACTATAGATTCGGCCTCTGTATCGATAATAATGTTTATTTCAATAAGATTATTCACAATTTTATTATATGTGTAGATAAAATAAATAGCAGTTACGTCTAAAGATTATATAGAATTAGTATCATAGATAGAATCGCAGAATAAAAAATACCTTACGATCTATTCTTATACCTACCAAATATACAAAAATCATTCACAACATCAAAAATAAAAATCATAAAAATCGATCGAGCCGTTTCGGAGGAGTGTGACCAACAACACCGTGATACGAGATTTTTATGCGTGCCCCTCGATGTGTGTTCACCTTGTCATGGTGGAGGGCTCATAAGCGTCTGGCAATCCAGCCGGTTGTGAAGCCAAAAGATAGGATAGAGGAGGTGGCTACGTGGTGGAGACTTCGGTGGGTGTTGTGACATACAGGCTGCTCCTGATACTTCTCTAACAGCAGAGTGGACCAAGGTTTGTCGGGTTTTTAATTTGGTAGTTACGGCTTTTCTAGCCGTTGAGTCCCATGCCAACCATCGTATTTCCCAATATAGAAAAAACAACAACAAACAAACCCACAGATACGTATGTATATACTTTTCCTTTTGTATATAAATAAATTTATTTCATAAATCGGAAATTGCTGTAACGATTTGGATAAAATTTTGTACTTAGGTAAAGTTTTGCCTTGTTATTTTATCTGTACAGGTGTATCTGAAAAAAAAGCGTTATATATTTTCCAAAAAATGCAGATCCGCTCATAGTATTATGACTAACAATAAGAGTTGCTCACGACTTTGCCCATGTATACACTTCTACTTAGTACAAAATCTTTATTTATGAACCCTATATAAAAGAGTACGTAAACCACTAAGATAAAATTGCCTCTTGATCCATTGATCATGAGTGACAGATAGGAAAAAAAAACTAAAGCATCGCATTCGTTTGAGCCGACTTTTAGACACGACCCATCTCCTACCCATAACACTACCTACTACCGACTACCGATATAACACCCGTCTTATTGCGTCGGGGGTTTAAAAAAATTCTTAATTCCATTGTCTTAAATATTTTTATCAAAAGTCAAACAATGTGCTGCACATATTAATGTATAGGTACATATAATAAAATTCTAACTGAGCCGAATCTGTACATGAAATATTTTTTGAAAAATCTTATTGAAATAGACATTATTATCGATACAGAGGCCGAATCAATAGTTTTTAGAATTTTTGTCTGTCTGTCTGTTACCGCATCACGGAAAAACCACTGGAGGGATTTTGATGAAATTTGGTTTGGTGATAGCTGGTTATCCGGCTCAACATATAGGATACTTTTTACCGCGGGAAAATTTCTCATTTCTGAAAAAAATACAAAAACTGCAATGTAAGAGTATAGTAATATGTAAAACCTTTTTTTTTTTTTTTAACGTTGGGAAATGCATTTACGCACGACGTGTGGGACTCACCGGCGTAATACAGCCAGTACTACCCACTAAAACCCAACAAAACCTTCCCCCGTCATAATGGGGCGTCGCAGGATCGCTTACGCATTCAACTACGACGCCCCGACGGCAGGTCTGCCAAAGCAGACCACCACAACCATGGGGTTGCTCCAAGGTCCACTCTGCTATCAGAGAAGTACCAGGAGCAACCGGCAAGGTACACCGCCCCCCGAAGAGGACCACCTCCCACCGCCCACCGAAGTGGGCAACCTCCCTGTGCGTTTCTTAGCTTCGTACTACTACTGAGCCCCCCCACCACGACAAGGTGAACGCACGTTGGGGGGGAATATGTAAAACCTAAGAATTTGGTTTTTGGTCATCTGAACGCGGGCGGAGCCGCGGGCAATGCTAGTATTTCCATATAAGTGACACATTTTTTGTTTTTCATAACGGCTTTGAATTGTGTTAAAAAACGTAATGCATTCTACCAGTATCACGTATTGTGTAAGTGTACCTTTAATGGGCACCAAAACATTATCTGTCAAGTAATTAATACTGAGGCATGCTGAAATGACACTTTCTTTGCCTCACAATAGGGTAATATCCGCCAGCAATGAGCTAATAAACTGTCACCGGGCCTTTGTGAATGAAGTATTCATCGTTATGACGCTGACATTTTTGATTAAAACTACTATAGCACTTTGAAAAATTCACTAGTCTAACTTTAAAGTATAATTTTTATTTCTATGTAATGTTGACGACACGTTTGGCTCAGTTTGTAGCGACCCTGCTTGCTGTTCCAGCGGTCGCGGGTTCGAGTCCCGCTGGGGGCATTAATTTGTGTGATGAGCACAAATGTTTGTACTCCAGTCATAGGTGTTTATATTTATAATATATATGTATTTAAAATTATATATGTGTAGTGTATCAACTAACTGGTATCCATAACGAGAGCCTCGTAGCTTACCACGGAAAAAGCTGTGTGTTAATGTGCAACATATTTATTATATTTATTTAAAATATTTATTATTGTTATTAATGTGATAACATCTGTCTGTTAGTTTGCTTCAATTTTTAATAGCTATACCGATTTTGATAAAATTTAGTCAAATACCCCTCCCTACACTAAATTCAAAGATTTGTAGTAGCGCTATTTTTTTAAGCGTCCTATATTTGGGTGAATAAAAAATGGGTGAAAAACTCGTTTTACATGCTGAAAAAATTAAGTCATTTCTTAATAAAAAATATGTTTACAATCTCATGAGCATTGACTAACATGATATTTTGAGCAAAGAGAAGGTCAAAATAAAAAACCGGAGCATATTGGTAGTGAACATTACATCTACACAGTTAACGTTGTCAGTAAAATCTTGTCACATTAGAAGTTAGAAGGGTTTTTAAGAAATTTCCGATCCTAAGCTTCTATAAATTTAAAATTAAGTGCTTAAGTTAAAACCCTATAAAGTACCCATACAACAAAGAAAAAAAGACCAAATAAATCAGCACAATTACAAATAATAAGGTATTCGACTTAGTTCTTAGTAATATACTAAATAACCTTCTGATATTCCATCAATAAGATGTTACAATAAAATTGAAAATACAGTGTTGTTCATAAAGAAGTTTTCTGAAGCGAACACATAATTCACGCGTTAGTAATGATTGATGATGTGAGTGCTGACCGGTAATCGATCTGCCTTCAGACTTGGAATAAGTTACCTTGGTAGGGTTGTCCTAAACACTCATATAATATTGAAACACACCAGTAAGAGGTTTAAATTTACATTAAATATACGTGGTATATGAGTTTGCTAAGAAACCTATATGTTAATTAATCATATAAGGTACTAGCGTTTACCCGCGGCTCTGCATGTGTAACTCCATTATGTATAACTATATCTTTATAAATTGTAGCCTATGTATAACTTTGATGTATAACGTATATTACAGTAAAGTTTCATCAAAATCGGTTTAGTAGTTTTTGCACAAAAGAGTAACAAACATCCATCCTCAAAAACTTTGGAGCTTATAATATTAGTAGAATTTGCCTTGTACAGCTTTAATTACTCAAAAGCTTTTTAAAAGTAAATTCATATTCACATGCTTTTTGACCACTACAATATAAAATGTAATTATAATGGCAGATAACGCTTGGATTAACTGTCATTGTACCTTTTGTTAGTACCTTTTCTATGCGATTCAAACCTTTTGAGCGTTTCCCAAGAAAATTACCCACAAACAAGTAGCATACAAAGCCCCGAGACTAGCGAATTGACATCCGGCTTTTAGAATGAAATATTTGCCTTTTATCGCTAAGTTTCCTACTTTAGAGAGAGAAGAAAACCGTACTTAGAAGAAATAAGCGATACGTTTGAAGCAGACTATCTATAATTGTCTTGTATTAACAATAGTACCTGGGCTATCAGAGTTTTTGGCCTAAAGTACAATTTTCTTTTTTATTAAAAAAAATAAAAACTTGAATAAATATTTAAAAAAAAACAAAAGTAATATTTTGTATGCCCCGTGTACTAAATTTCATGAAAATCGTTGGAGCCGTTTCCGAGATTCAGATTATATAATTATATTTATATATATACAAGAATTGCTCGTTTAAAGATATAGGATCTACCCATGCCTATAAGTAGAGAGCTGAAAATTAAAAGTTCTGTGTTTATAGGAGGTTTTTTTTGTTGACTAGCATTGCCCGCGGCTCTGCCCGCGTTCAGTTGACCAAAAACCAAATTCTTGGGTTTTACATATTAGTATACACTTACATTGCAGTTTTTGTATTTTTTCTCAAACATGAGATATATTCCCGCGGTAAAAAGTATCCTATATGTTGACCTGGATAACCAGCTATCACCATACCAAATTTCATTAAAATCCCTCCAGTGGTTTTCTGTGATGCGGTAACAGACAGACAGACAGACAGACAGACAGATAAAAATTCTAAAAACTGTAGTATTGATAATAATGTCTATTTCAATAAGATTTTCCAAAAAATATTTAATGTACAGATTCGGCTTAGCTACAATTTTATTATATGTATAGATTAAAAAGAAAGTCGTTTCATTAAATTTAACTTATTCAGGGAAATTAAGCTACAGCCTAATAGAATTCATATAAATCTTCCGACAAATGGTAAGATTTTCTCAGACGTGTGGATTTCCTTAAGCTTCAATAAAAAGTATACAAAACAAAGAAAAAGTAAGTAGTATGAAATTTTCTATTGAAAATATATCTCCAGTTATATTAATAGAACAATACCGATCTACTTACTTTTCGTGTTCCAATCCAATTTCTAATAATTCGATTGTGATGGAAGTGCAGCAGAGTTTACCTTGTCAGTCAATGATCCAAACCACAAATTCTTGCATAAAAGCACTTCGCTATTTCCAAACAGTAATTTAGATTGAAAGATATTATTAAGTTTAGAAATACTTACATATGTTATTAGCCATTACATCAAAATAAGGCTCAATTAGGAAAAATTAAAGATATATTTCATTTCAATAGACTTTTACACTTAAATTATTTAGTAGTCAGTACCAACAGTATACATGTAGTTAGCAAGTCCGTGAGGAAGCTACCACCGGCTCGGAAGTTCTATTGAAGAGAGAAACTCAACAGTTGCTCTAACGATATGTAATTTTGTAATAAGTCCCATATACCTATATCTGCAAAGTATTTCTCGACAGAATGCTTTGCCTAAGAGATTCTTTATTTTGAATTTAAATCTATACATATAATAAAACTGTAGAGGTCAAATGTCTGTACCTAGAGAAAATATGCTAAGAACCGAGTCAGAGGGATGTAAGAAGAGAAATAGAACAAATCCAGATTTTTTTCAAATTCTTTGTTTCTCTGTCTGTTTATCCGTTTGTACGGGCTAGTCTCCGAATCTGTTAGACCAATTTAAATGAAATTTTGTATGGTGGTACCTTATATCCCCGGTCAACAATTTATACACTTTTTATCTCGGAAAACTAAAAAGTCCTCGAGGGATAGTTAAAAAACTATAGTATTTTTACAGCTTAATACACAAAAACTACTGATTGGATTTTAATGAAACCTTACAATAATATAGTTCATACATCAGAATAACAAATAGGCTACTTTTTATCCCGGAAAAATGTATAGTTCCCGTAGGATAGATTTGTTTTTGTTTGTCTAGACTAACCCGAGCTAAGCGAGGGTGAGCCGCTAGTTATATACTATTTCATAAAAGGTATGATAACGTATCCTAACCTTTTATGTTATAAATATAAATTGAACACTTCTTTGTGGACTATAAATATAAATTCAATTTCAGCTACACTATCCCACAGCAAAACCCCTTAAGGCAAGATACTGTGGAACTAACTGAAATAAACAAGTCGAGCAGTATCGATGTCAGTTAGCTGTCTAACTTTCCTAACAGCGAAAGCGGTGAAGCTAAGTGTTCTAAAATCATTTATTTTCCTGTAACTAAATATAAATATAATTTTTAGATTCTTTCTTTAATTTCAGTGGTTTAAAGATAGAAAACTCTGTAACTAGTCATAATGTGGATAATATCTTTAATAATATTTTAGACTAGCATTGCCTGCGGCTCCACCCGCGTTCAGATGACCAAAAACCAAATTATTAGGTTTTACATATTAGTATACTCTTACAATGCAGTTTTTGTATTTTTTCTCGGAAATGATATATTTTCCCGCGGTAAAACGTATCCTATATGTTGACCCTGATAACCAGCTGTCACCATATCAAATTTCATCAAAATCCCTCCAGTGGTTTTTCTGTGATGCGGTAATAGACAGACAGACATACAGACAGACAAAAATTCTGAAAACTATAGATTCGGCCTCTGTATCGATAATAATGTCTATTTCAATAAGATTTTCCAAAAAATATTTAATGTACAGATTCGGCTTAGTTACAATTTTATTATATGTATAGATAAGAATTTGTATTTGTTAATTTTTTGTTTGTCCGTCTTTCACACTGTAAAATAGCAACATAAAATCACAAACTTTGTTTCTTTATAATTTTGGTGTAGATACATTATTATTTATAGCTGGGTCAATATACAGGATTCTTTTTAAATTACGGGCAAATATTTCATCTCTAAGAAATCTCTACTAAACGTTATAACGTGTAATATAAATGAAAATTTCATTTCATTTAATACATTGTAATTAATTTAAAAAGAAAAACTTGATTTGAATACTTCGTCGGCCTCTGGGAGCATGCATGCATGCTGACCCTATGATATCCTATTATGCTTTAAGGCATTGGATTCATGATGTAACTATTAATATAATATACTCCATTAGTACTCTAACTTTAAGTACATTGCCATCCCTAACTTGAGGAGACGTTTAAAGGAAATTACTTCTAGAGTTTAGTCCGTCGCATAAACGTTTTCTAATAATGCATATTCCTGACTACCTTTCTTACACTTTTAAGGTCAGAGATTCGATTCCCGTATGATGCTACATAACTAATAAACTAATATTAAACTACACGGAACAATAAGTCCTTTTCAATAGACTAAAAAAAATGCGCCGACCCCTAGTTTTGAAAAGACGTGTTAAGTCCACCAACAGGCATTTGGTCAGCGTGATGGATAATAGTTTGATACGAGTCATCAAACAGGGTTTAATTATTATTATTACTGGCAACTCACCATCGCTTTACTCAAGTTCGTCCCTAGCTTACTTCCCAATACAAACTTTGATCCCCATTTTTACCCCCTTAAAAGATGATTTCCGGAATAAAAAGATTCTGTGTCCTTTCCAGGGTCTCAAACTATCTTCTTACCAAATTTCATATAAATCGGTTTAGTAAATCCAGAGATTACCCCCTACAACGTCACAAACTCACAATTCACAAACTCACAAACTTTACCTCTTTATAATATTAGTATAGGTAACACCACGTAACGATATTCAGTTAACATTACTACTTCACAGTAATTATCTAATTAAAATCAGTCATAGTTTTACGAACTTTAAGCATGACAAAGAGATATTAAAAGTAAAAAAACTAAAATATAATAACAAAGACAACGTCAAAGGAATTTAGATTTATTTTATTGTCATTCTATACTTAGCAAATCTTTTGTTTCATAGAAATATATACTAGTAGTTGTTGAATTACATTGCAAAAACGTCGTGCTTTGAACATTTGTATTCAGTTTTTGCTTTTATTCTGGCGTCAAGATGTGATTAATAGCTTTCTTAGATCCTTTTTATCTGATAGATGTAATTTAAACGAACTATAGGTTGCTACTGGCTTTGCTTATAGCTTAATTATTTTAACTAAAGTTTAAAATTTATATGCTACTCGCTTTACGTTCTGTGCTGACCTTTTAGTTTGTTTATGTATCATTCCGCTTCTAACGATCGTAGTTTAATCTTAGCCTAGATTCCTTAAGAAATAAATCAAAGATTAACACGTTCAAGTAAACAAAAATAAACTCTTCGGTTATATATATTTGTTGTACTAGCAGAACTCGCGGTTTCACCTGTTATTTGGATATTGTTCATACAAAAATACTAATAACGCGATTAAAAAATGGGGGTGGGGGTAGGAGGGCGAAAAATACTTTACGACCTATTCTCATCCCTTCCAAATATACAAAAAAATCATTAAAATTGGTGGAACCGGTTCGAAGGAGTGCGACCACAGACACCGTGGCACGAGATATTTATATATTAGAGTATATATTTAGTTTGCTGACAGACTCAAAACTAAAGAAATACGTTTATTTCTTGTTAGCAAACACATTTTCCTATTTATATAACCATTATACTTGACTACTTTTTTAATTTTGATAACTATAGTTTAGTATGTCTTCATAAAAGTTCATGCTTTTCCATGTATAAGAAAGAGATAGAAAGAGGAAGTAGTTGGGACTAGAAGCTGGTATTGATGACTTCACTAAAAAAGCTTATCAACACACCGAAATTAAATAAATAAATAAAATATTGGTACATAAACACACAGCACCATCTAGTTCCATGGTAAGCTACGAGGCTTGTGTTATGGATACGAGATAGTTGACATCCTACACATATATAACTTTAGATACATACATATTATATACACCCATGACTGAAGTATAAACATTCGTGCTAGTCACACAAATGAATGCCTCCAGCAGGACTCGAACCCGCGACCGTTGGCTCAGCAAGTAGGGCCATTACAAACTGAGCTAAACGTGTCGTCGAATTTCGAAATTCCTTCCCACCCGAAAATTATACACTATTTATTTCAGTTTACAATCCTTAATAACGTTTATCAGCCTGTCATACGGTATACAATAGCTATTCCATCGAACCCTATTTTAGATGGTCACTAAAGTTACCAGTTACGATCACATTGGTTTGACATCTTGTTGATAACAACTGCTGTGACATAAGTGGGAGATATACGATAGCTCCGAAAGTACTTATATGAAGTAAAAGAACGTTTATAGCTGTTGCTGTTAAAACAATACTTCTAAATTAAATTAAAGATTTAAAAACCCCCTAGGTATATTAATTGTCATTTAACGATTACACTGGCACGCGTGAAGCACTTAATCGAGTAATCATACGCCAAAATGCCTTACATAATTTTGGAAAAAAGCTGATACTCTTACACTGCTGGACAATATTAACTAAACATACCTAAGAACCACGGCTTTCAAATGAAACAAAAACCGCATCGAAATCGGTCCATCCGTTTGAGAGCTACGATGCCACAGACAGACACACATACACACAGACAGACATCGACGTCAAACTTACCCCCTCTTTTTGCGTCGGGAGTTAATTATAATGTTTCGATATTAACAATGTAGTGTAAATAGATATTAACAGGTAATGTGGTATAAGCTTATCATGGTTTCTCTTTGGAGATATATAAGCAACGAAAATAGCGTCAAGTAGTCA
The DNA here is from genome assembly GCA_921882275.1 of Brenthis ino. Lineage (NCBI taxonomy): Eukaryota > Metazoa > Arthropoda > Insecta > Lepidoptera > Nymphalidae > Brenthis > Brenthis ino. Next base: position 15,011,580 of record OV170222.1, read on the forward strand.
TGAAATATAGAGAAAATTAACTTTATACATCATGATATTATTAATTTTACATTAGTTCTCTATAACATACAAAACAACAAAAAATGGGCCCATGGAAACCAAATCTAAATCTCCACTAAAAATATATAAGGCTGAAGAGTTTATTTGTTTGTTTGTTTGAACTCGCTAATCTCTTGATGTATTTGGTCCAAATTAAAAAATCTTTTTGCGGCTTAAAGCCTATACATTGAAGTAGAGTAGAAGCTGTAATTTATAAATATAAGTAATTTTATTTTATTCATTTATTTGGATCCACTAGTGATAATTACATTAAAAAAAAATTAAATTAACTACACAATTTAACTTAATCCTAAATGCATTACCTATTAAAGTGGATACAGCATGCATTAATTTATTTCACAATTTTAAATTTTGATAAATTAAAATCTAAATAAAATTACAATAACATCACTACATATAAATAATCGGAATCTGAAAATAAAACATACATGCATAAAACCTATTAAATAATATGGACGCAATAAACTTCAAAGAATAATTAATTGAATAATTAAAAAAGTCAATTAAAAAAAATAATTATTGAGACATTATTAATTTTGTATAAATTACATTGCAAATGCTAATCTTATGTACATCTTTTCTTTGTGTACCACAAAATGTAATTGAAATTAATCGCAATACGCGTGTAAATCCGCAGAAAAACGCATGTACTTATAAAGACATAACGCCCAGTAATATTTCCTCTACTGGTGACAAGAGAGCTGCCCCGTCTTTCGCCCACAAATTAGCTTTGCGATTCAAAGAAGAAATGCAGCTAGCATTGCCACAATTTCACACGGACATACGTGTCTTGTACAGTAACAATTAAGTATACATTTGTTTTATATAAAAAGATATTTTTTTGCATAAAAATATAACACTAAAAAATATAAAATCTAAGAATTTGGTTTTTGGTCATCTGAACGCGGACGGAGCCGCGGGCAATGCTAGTAGATCATATAGTATCATTATATAGTAGTTTGTGGGTAGACACTCTCTGTAACAACTATGACCTTTAAGACATATAAAACCTTAGTCTCTCCCGTGATCATGATTAATGTGAAGCATTCCAAACGTCGCTTCGGAAACCAAAAATCAAAATAAATCCGCGAAAAAAATCCGAAACGATAATCATTTATACATCATGTATAACTATATCTTTATAGCCATTGAGGAGCTTTAATATATTTTTATCAATTGAAAAAAATATATAAACAGGATTTTTATAGGCATAGGTAAATTCTATTCATATACAAAATATGATTTGCTTAATAGTTATTGAATTTCGACCTCTACAAATAATAGTTACTTATAATACTTATATTATTTTGTGATTGACGTAACTTTTTTAGTCAAAAATTTATTGTAATGTAATAGCGACTTAATCGGTCTAACTCGCTTCGTTCGGAGAAGACCTTAGACGGACTTTTCAGTAAGCACTTAATATCTACAATTTTCTAATGCATTGTTTTGATGTATCCCCAAAGGTTTTGCTAGCGTTAGCCATATAGTCGTACGGAAACCGTTTTTTTGACAAAATAACGTTTATTAACGTTTAACGTTCTATTAGAGAAAACCGCATCAATTCGTTACGAAGCCTAGAAGAAGTAAGCGAGGAAACAAAGACAATGATTTTTTAATACTATATATAGATATAAAAACTCATAAATGTCTGTATATTTAAGCGTTAAAGTAAACTCATCTCAATATTTAATCAAGGGTCAAATAAATATTTTACGAGATTTATCATCAAGATTGTTATTTTTATTGCCAGTATTTGAGCAATGTAACTGAGTTTTTATTTTTCATCACTTTTTCGTACAAATGAAACGACTTTAATACAACCACCCTTATTTATCCGGTCTAGACAAGACCCTATCGTCTAAATGTTCTAGTGAAAAAAAAAGTTGGCCGTCACAGGATGTTCGGCATTTGTGTAATATGTATATGACATTAACAAATATTTCAAATATTTGTTTATTTATTAATAATACTTTTTTTTAATTTTAGAAATAAACATTTATTATCTATACTAATATTATAGAGGTAAAGTTTGTGAGTTTGTGACGTTGTAGGGAGTAATCTCTGGATCTACTGAACCGATTTAGATGAAATTTGGTAAGGAGATAGTTTGAGACCCTGGGAAAGACATAGGATACTTTATCTTATCCCGGAATTCATACCTTAAGAGGGTGAAAATGGGGATGAAAGTTCGTATTGGGAAGCAAGCCAGGGACATACCCGAGCGAAGTTAGGGTGAGTCGCTAGTTTACTATATAAATATATGTAAATAAAAGTTAATAAAAGGCGAAGAAAAGAGAGCCGTCAAATCTTTCGGCGCGCGGGAGAGCTGTGAGCGGCGATGTATATAGTTCCTACACCGCTGTAACTATAGCAAAATGTGTCGGAAAAAAGTCTTATTACACTTTTTTCGATCTCGCTCCCATTCGCTTAGAGTGTGTAACGCGCGATAAGAGACTTCGTCCCAATATATAATACTCTAAAAAGAAATACAATTATACTGTATTTATTGTTTTATGTTAATTATATTTGTATTATTGTCATTTCTGTTGGTAATATTAATAAATAAATAAATACATATTTTTTATAACATTTTTAATAATAAATAATCATAATTATTAATAATAAATTTGACTCACTTTTGATTTTTAAAATGCATTGACTTATCCCTCTTTCACGCCTAAAGAAGTTTTACTTCAAAAAATTTAAACTATCTTAACATACTTATAGTACCTAATATAATTAAAGCTAACAATAATGTTGGCACTAATTTATCAAACCGATTTATCTATAAACTATTTGTTAATGACTATTATTTCTAGAGCACATATTATTAAATACGTCAATTGTGATGTTATCTATAGTTTGTTAGTTTTTCCTGAGCTCTAATCATACAGGTATCATTTTCCGACGTAAAACATTGTATCACAGCACATTACTATTATAAAGGAGAAATGTGTGTATGTTTATTAGCCCCAGCCGAGAGTCTAGTTAAAATCGACCGTGCTATTTCAAAACTTAGCGAATACACACAGACGTACAAAAGCGTACTAATACATATATTTGCACCAGAGTTTCGTCCTAAACTCTATCTGAAAAAAAAAACCATTCTTGAAATATTTTTGACCATCTACCTACTGGTAAATTTAGAAATAAAGTGGTGTTGAAATAACAATTAAAGTTTTACATATTTAATAGCAGTATAGGCAATCTCTCCCGTGACTATGTTTATTGTAAAGCATTCAAGACATAAAAAATTAAAATAAATTCGTAAAAATCTAAGAAAGTACATATTAAAATTGAATTATTGTACCTCATACAGGTGTAAACAGGAAAAAATTTAACTCGGAAATCAGAAAAGATGTTTTATTTAAAACTAGCGACTCGCCATCGCTCAGCTCGGGTTCGTCCCTAGGTTCAATTCTCGTACAAATTTTCATCCCCATTTTCATCCTCTTAAGGGATGATTTCTAGGAAAAAACTATGCTATGTCATTTCCAGGGTCTCAAAATATCTTTTTACCAAATTTACTAATATAAATCGGTTCAATAGTTTCAAAGGATACTCGGTACAAACAAACAATCAAAAAATCAAATGTATGATTATAATATTAGTATAGATAAGTATTAGGTAACAATTTTATTTGGTGGTTATATCCGAAATAGAAACTCACAGACGGACAAAACAGTATGAAGACGCTATTTTATTCTGAAGTAATATAATAAGCAACGCTTAATACCGTCTCGGTTACGGCATAAATCTTAATAAACATTACATGAAGAGATATGGGTTATTATTACGAATGGTCTATTACGTGTTATTAGTTTATAAAGCCTTCTTTCCTTTCAGGAAACTTTATTAGTATGACTTTTTATTTATGTGAGGTATTTTCTTATAAAAGTTGCATATTTCCTGCAATTTTTCCACGAAGGGGCTCAACCTCTTTGTATATGAACAGTGCAAATATCAAGCTATTGGGTATAAATATACAAATTTTACTTTAAAAAAGTCGAAAAATTGTATTTTGTCTATATAAGTGTATAAATCTTAAAGATAACGTTTTTTTTAAAAAAAGGAAAAATTTCTCTACTGTAAAATACAACAAGTATTGGTGATTTGATTTCATCCCGTATGTCACAACTCTCTGTTTGTAAAAGAAATGCAGCTAACTTTATCACGTCGCTTTCAGCGAACTTCACCATGTCGCTTTTTGGCTGTCGATTTGCGCGCGCATCGTAGTAATTTTACTGTCATATTTTTATCCAAACGTGCCAAAAGAAGTAAAATTTCAATAAGCACTAAGGCGACGATTTGACTCATACTTCTTTTAAAGTATTTCCACAGCAAAAATTCGGTAATTTTCAATTTATAGCAACTTTCACCTTCATCTTCCACTATTTCTTTCCTAGATACATATATATATATATATATATATATATATATATATATATATATATATATATATATATATATATATATATATATATATAGAGTTAATGATAAAGTCAATCGGAAGTCTGGGCTTGTACAGTCACAAGCATAAATATATGACCATCGTATATTTATGCTTATTATATATGATCGACAGTAATATCTAATTGTATGATTCATTCAATAATATGGAAAAATATGACATCGAAGTATTCAATTCAATTTTTTTGTTAATGGCTTCAAAACGTACCAGTTTAGCTCTATACACGTTTTACAGATTATTTCGCCAATGTCGAGTAGAATGGAGAAGGCGCGAAGGAAATTGGCCGATCGTCGAAAATAATATTATTAAAGTATATTAATTTATAATGCCTAAAAAGGGACCAAATCCATTAAAAACCTTAGACCTACAACAAAAGACAGCATAAAATAAGTGATCACGCGATGCGACGCGATGTGAAAGTACAGTCATACCAGAACAGTCTATAGACATATATTTATGCTCGTGACTGTATTTAAAAATAAAAAAAAACGATACACCGAATGGTAGCCGTAACTTAATTCATTAAACGGAATTATATAAAAATTAGTGACTCATCCTCGCTTCGCTCGGGTTCGTCCCTAACTTGATTTCCCATGTAAACTTTCATCCACATTTTCACATCCTTAAGGGATGATTTCCGGGATAAAAACTTCTTCCCAGGGTCTCAGACTGTCTTCTTACCAAATTTCTTCTAAATCGGTTCAGTAAATCCAAAGTTTACCTACAACGTCACAAACTCACAAACTTTAGCTCTTTACAATAAGTATTAGTATAAAAAAACAATATAATTAAGTATATTTAAAGAATGGCGTCAAAACCTAAATACTCACGTTATGCCTCATCGAAATAAACAAGATATAACTAGCAAATTTTTTTTCATAACTATCTTTTTTTAATGGTTTAAAATTGCAGCAACAACACATCCTGCCAATATCACGTTTTGTGAGGACATATATTTATTACTTAACTTATTAGTTTACATATATAAGTATGAAAAAACAAAAGAGTTCAGTATCTATTTCTCCTTTTTTTGTCAACCAATTCTTTTTTTTACTTAGTAGTTACTAGCGATTCACCCTCTTCATATATTTACAAAATCAAGTACGAATCTATCCCACGGGAACTGTACATTTTGCCCAGGTAAAAAGTAGCCTTTATGCTATTCTGATGTATGAGCTATATTATTATAAAGTTTCATAAAAATCCATTCAGTTGTTTTTGCGTGAAAGAAACATCCGTACATCTATACATACAGACATCCTCACAAACTTTCACATGTATAATATTAGTAGCATTGACGAGCTTTAGTGTTATCAATAAAAAAATCTTGGAAACAATTAGTTTTTTTAATACATAGATAGATAAAGAAAAACAGTTTAATTATAATGGTATTGAACGGTTTTGTATTGTAAGTACATATAAAAGTATATTCTTAGATAATTATACAATGAATGAATAAAAAAAAAAGTTGGAAAATTTCGTATATATTTTCCACAAATTCAATAATGATTATGGTCTTTCTACCACTGAGCGAACACTAGTACATTAAAATGGAATTAAAACTACATACACGAAAAGTCGATTTACACGAAAAATCATCTTAAAGGGGAAAAAATATTGTATAGTTTGTATAAATCTGAAGGACTTATGTGGAGTGAGATTTTAAATCGATATAACAATTTAAAATAGACTTAAAAGGCTTATTAGACTTATTTATATATATGTAGTTAGTTTGTTAGTTAGAAGAGAACCAACAAACATGTCGTAAAAAAATTTGAGAGCTCAGCAACTTTCTAGCAATAATACAAGTAGTAAGAATAAAATGTTTCAAATATTTAAAGAAATAAAAAATATAAACCAATGTTTTACTATAAAATCACAGACTAAAGTAAAAATCCCAAGAATTTTCAATAAATCCTAAGATTTATTTAGTCCCAACAACAAAAGATCGAAAAGTTCTGGGATAATCGCTAATTTCAGATTCTTTCCTTTTTCTTTAGCTATAATAATCAACGGATAGACAGATATGCGTAGTAATATACAGCCAATAAATAAATAAAAATTAGTATACTATTATAATATGCATTGACAGCGCAGTGGTAAGGCGTACGCTTGGGAAACCGGTGAGTGAAGCGAGTTCAAATCCCGGATCTCGCACCGTTGATATTTTCATGTGCGAATCATTTCCAACATGACTACCTCTTGTCATACGGTGAAGGAAAAGATAGGCAATTCATATTTACTTATCCTAAAATAAGCAAAGCAATAATTACGTAGAACCTATGTACATTGTGCCTAATAAATTTATGATATTTCAAAAAAAATTTGCTCCAAAAAAACAATAAGCATTGAGTATTGTACAGTATACTGTATCTTTTATATATATACATATAAAAATCAATTGCCGTTCGTGAGTCTCGCTAAGACTCAAAAACGGCTGGACCGATTTGAATAATTCTTTTTGTTTTCTTGGAGCTATGTCAGGAGTGGTTTAAGTATAAAAAAATAAAGAAAATCCAAAAAACAGTTGGAAAATCGAAAAGTTTAGAACTGTTTAGTTTTTACCTATGTATGTGTATTATATAATATATAGTCTATCTATTCCATACAGCGAGGGTGAGTCGCTAGTTAAAGTATAAGTTTGTACTTAAGAAAAACATTGACAATAATTTTCTTCAAAATTGAAGTACCTACAGACATGGTAAAAGTCGCTTTTTATCTTAAATAGCTTTATTTTTTCATATCTTGATATTAAATTTAAATAACCATATAATACACACGTTGTTTAATATTACGAGTATTTTGGATATTATAATATTTTATTCCATTTAAAGAAGTATTAGAAGCCGCATTCTTTAATAGTAACTAGGATAGTCCTATTCACACTGTAATTTATTCAACATTAAAATTAATTCAATTCTGATTCAGTCAAACAAAAATTGATAAATAATACCTACATATTAATTTTTGAATAAATTTTAGATTTTAATTCTATTTTTGTTTAGTTTCAAAGAACGCTCTTTTATTTCACTTTAAACATTTTACATACTTAATATTTCTTACATGTACTAAAAGCTGGAGTAAAATTACCTTATGAATAATTAAAAAAATGTACTTAAACAGTTTAAGTAGATAAGTTTGAAATCTAAATACAAAACAAATAACTTACATTACAAAACCTTAAAAATTATTTTAAACTAAAAAAAATATATGCCATTTACTTACGCTATAGATAAATAATCCAAAGCCTTAATAAATTAATGAATTAAAAAAAAACACAACTGTCACTGTCACAATACATTCGTTCACGTGGCAAAGCACTTTCGCATTCGACTTCGTAGAGTACGTGCGTGCTCTTAAGCTTGTGGAACGCGACTGGCCAGCTGCGGCAACTTGCGCAGGTTCACCAAATACGGTGCAGTAAGTTTAAAATGTTAAAAATATTGTAAAATATTTGTTTGGCAATCATGAAAAATGTTTATTATCTATTCCTCCACAACCGCGGAGACGCCGGCGTTACAATTAACAATAGATTTCTTAGAAATTTAATACATTTCTTAAAAATTTACCTGGAGGTGTTATTATAATTTATTTATATTATAATATAGCCTTTTGTCCGCTTCTTTGCTCTTATAAATAGATATAATGTGAAATACACATGTATATCGTATTTAAATACTTGTGCATCAATTATTATTGCGATCGGCTAAAATCTGAAAGGTATATAAATTGATATATTGCAGCTTCGGTGAGTTATAGTAAAAAATGTATAATATAGTGTCCAAAGCCCAAGTCCAAATATTTATACTTTTATTTATGCTAGTGGTAGTCCAGTGGTCGAAATTCGGCTATAATCACTATTATTTCTTAATATTCCAAGATGTCCTCTCATTTATAATATTACAAGCAGAACCCGCGTCGCGCTAAAACTGCAAAAAAGGTGGGTTTCATACAAACTTTCCTCCCATATTTTACTCACTTATAGGATGAATTTCGAAAAATGCTAAAACACGTATTTATTTAAGTATATTGAAGAGCACTAATTCTAAGTTTCAAGTAATTCTGATCATAAATATTTTTTCGGTTGTATTATAACGTGTTTTCCCGTGGAAATTAGATAATCTCCCGCGGTAAAAAGTAGCCTATGTCACTCTCCAGCCCTCCAACGATCTTCACTCAAAAAATCACGCAAATCCGTCACTGTATTTCTACGTGAAAGAAGAACAAACAAACAAACAAACATACTTTCACATTTATAATATTAGTATGGATGGTAGCTTTCATAAAAAACTAAGTTTTCCGACGAAATTTCTTCATTTCGCAATATATTACTAATTATAGTCCATAAGATAATCCCTCTTTCTATTAGTAGAAACCGTATGAAAATACAATAGGTTTTGAGATTAGCCCGAACAAACATAATCTCAGAGCGGCGGAGAACATTATATGTACAAGCAAAATATGTTATTAACTTAAAAACTGACATATATAAAAAAAAGAGTGTGTGCAATTCACACATCGTAGAAGTGAAACTTCAGAAATTGATATGAATATAGAGTATCAGGAGTAGGATAATCATAAAGATTTTTTTATATTATTTTTACCAAGTTTAAAAGTTATTTTACATTTTATTTGACATAAATATAAACATTACATAATAATCAGTAATGAATTTTATTATTTTTCACTTCCTGTGTAATGTATTCTCATAATTTTCAATTCAATTCAATTCTCATAATTCAAATAACAACGGTTACCATGGCATCATCGCAATGTATTCTATCTCATTCTATCGCCGGCTTAATCCTATATATTTGTCTCTTTTTACTGTCGCATTTCCGTTGCATCGAGTTTCAAATCACAACGATTCTAAAGAAGTTTCACTTCAATAATTTGACTACACGTTTGGTTCAGCTAGTAGTGCTTGCTGTCCCCCCCCCCAACGTGCGTTCACCTTGTCGTGGTGGGGGGGCTCAGTAGTGCCCGGCAACCCAACCGGGCGCGAAGCCAAGAAACGCACAGGGAGGTAGCCCACTTCGTTGGGCGGTGGGAGGTGGCCCTCTTCGGTGGGCGGTGTACCATGTGGGTTGCTCCTGGTACTTCTCTGATAGCAGAGTGGACCTTGGAGCAACCCCATGGTTGTGGTGGTCTGCTTCGGCAGACCTGCCGTCGGGGCGTCGTAGTTGAATGCGTAAGCGATCCTGCGACGCCCCATTAAGACGGGGAATGGTTTTGTTGGGTTTTAGTGGGTAGTACTGGCTTTAGTATGCCGGTGAGTCCCACACCTCGTGCGTAAATGCATTTCCCAACGTTAAAAAAAAAAAAAGTAGTGCTTGCTGGGCCAACGGTCGCGAGTTCGAGTCCAGCTGAGGCCATTCATTTGTGTGATGAGCACGAATGTTTGTACTCCAGTTATAGGTGTTTATATTTATAATATGTATGTATTTAAAGTTATTTATGTGTAGTGTATCAACTATCTGGTATCCATAACACAAGCGTCGTTGCTTAACATGAAACTAGATAGTGTTGTGTGTTAATGTCCCAACATATTTATATTTATTTATTAATATACTTTTCTCATAGGTAGTAGTATCATACGCTATGAAACGTTTTAAGAAAATTAAAACCCAAATGGGGTAAAAACGGGGTTGAAAATTGTATGAAAATCTGTTATTTTTAAGCTATGCAAAAGCTAGTTTACATATAATATGTAACATCTGTATACATCCTAATATTCTCTTTGTTTTGTTTGTTTCATGTTAAGTTAAATGGGTGTGCAAAGCTTCAGCGAGACACTATTTGTTTACAGTTACCCCACAAAGAATATTAGTCTGAATATATGTACATATATATAATATGTATGTATGTATATGTATACGTATGTGTGTGTTTTAAATGGAAGATTTGCTTTGGTGAGACTACAATACTGTCCTCCCTTCTTCATGTCTCTAATATGTAAGGAAATGCTCTATATATTATTTGCTTTGGAGTATTTCTCACTTTGAATTTTAAGTTCAACTTTAACTTATATTTTAATTTTTGGTTCGACGTTTCGGTTTATTAAATTTAACGTTTAGTATAGATTTCTCAGAGATGAGATGTTTTCTCGCAGCAAAAAGAATCGTATACGTTGACCCAGATAACCAACAACCAAATTGCATCAAAATCTGTTCAGTGGTTTCCTCGTGATGCACTCCCAGACAGAAAGATAGACAAAAATCCTAAAAACAATAGATTCGTCCTCTATATTGATAATAATGACTATTTCAATAAGATTTTCCAAAAAATCTTTAATGTACAGATTCGACTGAGTAAGAATTTCATTACAAATATAAGCTAATTTATAACTTCTGTGTATATCAAAAGCTCATTTCAGTAGTAATTAAAACATCGTACAAAACATATTTACGTAGCAAAAAATGAATAACATTGTAATACCGCTACGCTTCGCTACGAACATCTACGAGATACTATTACGCTTATTAAAGGCTGAAATAAAGTAGCCTTATGAACTAGCTAGATGCAGTAGGTTTTCTGTTAATATTATTTTGTTTTTTTGTCTTCCTTTTCTTCTTCTTACCTACATCTAAAAGGTAATTGTGAATCTAAATCATTCCCAGATCCCCTTGAACACACACAAAAAATTTCATCAAAATCGGTCCAGTCGTTTGAGAGAAGTTCAGTGACATACACACTCACAGAAGAATTATATATATAAAGATAACGTGTTTTCCCCTAGGAATGGGCTAATCTTCCGCGGTAAAAAGTAGCCTATATCACTCTCCAGCCCTTAAACTATTTCTACACAAAAATTCACGCCAATCCGTCCCTGTTTCGAGCTGAAAGAAGGACAAACAAATACACTTTCACATTTATAATATTAGTATGTATATTATAAATACAAAATAATAATATAAATAATAAAATATTACTAACGTAATCTATATATTATTTACCTGGAATATCAATCCATAATCACCATGGCCTGAATGAACAGTTTTTATTATAAATGCTGCATTTTTGCTTTTTTAATCAACATCAAATACTTGTAAGAGTAATCGAAAATAGCGTAAAGCAAATATAGAACAACTCGTTTATTTTTTTATTTACTTATGTAACTAACATAAAAATATATTTTACAAAATAACGGTAAAAATATATGGACATAGAGAGACAGAGAGTTGCTTACATATCTTTTTAAGAGATTTCTTCCAGAAACCTTTCAAATGGTATACAATACAAAGGTTTGATAATTATTTTCGTATGATACAAGTTTAATCTGTAAGTACGTTTTAAATGGAACCTTTTTGGACTTTGTCGCAGATTTATTTTGAATTTTTGTATCCGATGTTACGAATGAAAGGTAGATTCATTTAAAATGTCAAATATTCGGGTAAATCTAAAAAAGTATTATAGGTATTTATTAGCAGATTGACTAAGTAAGTAATTACCTAATGACTGCAGTGCGCTGCACTGCCAAGAGTTGAGAACTTATTATGTAATCTTCGATATTACTTCGTGGTTTCTATTTCAAAGTTTAAAAAAAATAGATACGTATCTAAAGAGTCAAATAAATAAATTTATGGTTTTTAACAATTTGACTTCCATTCGCTTAGGTGCATCCCTAGGTGCCTAACAGTCTATGTGTTACTCCAGGTCATAGTCTATCTGTGTCATTTTCATAAATACGTCCACACGTTTCAGAGTTAAGGAGTAACGATCAAACACATACATATGTATATACAAACTTTTGCAAATATATTTTTTTAATTAATTTAATTACTAAAAAAATCGATTCAATTAATTTATTTATTTATTCGTAGTCTGATGCGTATTTAGGTTTTGTTTAGGTAAATAAAAATGAATGTTCGTATGTCTGTTCTAAACCATTAATCCGATAACAATAAAACTCTAGTGGGTTATTCTGTATACGAAGGCTTTTGGTGCAAAAAATATTCCTTGGACGTTTGTGTTTTATGCATTCCTAAATCATTCAAGCAGAGACCAGAAACCACTTTAGGTAGGTACTAAGTCGCTAGTTAATTATAAAATCTTTTACTATAGAAGACCGTTAGAAAAATATTTTATATCACCTATACAAATTATTTATCACCTTATTATTTATTTATTTTTATGTATTATTTATTATTTATTTTTAACCTAAAACAAATAAACAGACAAGTTTGAACAATACTTTACTGATTTCTAATGTACATACATAACTAGTGGTTATACGAGCGTCCAATAAATCTACGGTGCAACTGCGACACCTGTTCACTGCATAATTCGAAAGCACAATTTGAATTTCAAAGTACTGTCTCAATCAGATTATATGAAGACTATTATTTTAAATTAAATAGTATTATTCTTTATATTTATACTTAAGATTTTCCTGCGATTTTACTACCATTTTGCTTTTATTTTTGTTAAGTGTTAAAACTTTTTATGATTGGATTTTCGATTCTTAGGTTGGATTACCAGACGCTACTAAGCCTTAAATTGATCTATCATCCAGACTAATGTTATAAATGCGAAAGTAACTCTGTCTGTCCGTCTATCTGACTGTCTGTCACGTTTTCACGTCTAAACCGCTGAACCAATTTTAATGAAGTTTGGTATAGAGATGGGTGTCTATTGGAAACAAATAATTTGTCAAGAAAAGGATAAAAAAATAATTATGTCCTATAATTTTGGTAAGAAATAAAGAATATTTCGGCGTTTATGAATCAAGGTAAAATAGGGGATGATGATGTTTTCAGATACGCCTATTACTTTAAAGATATACAAATAAAAACACGTGTATCTATTTATTTGATACCATTTTAAAGAAATATTAAACATAATAAGCATATTTACTTAGTTTTAGCTTTAAATAAGTAACAAAATTATAAAATAAAATATGGAAAGAATATTTTATCTTTCTGATCTCTTTGATTTTATAGAAACCTCTTTGAGAATCTATAAATAAGAATAATTTGATTTCAAACAAATATTATGATTTTTGAGGTTCGCTTGAAGCATCTGTATAATATTTTTTAGGGTTCCGTACATGTATAAAAACGTAAGCCTTACAGAATTAGTCTGTTGGCTGTATATATATGTTTTTCATAGTCCATTTTATTTAAAAATTGAATCTGTTACTACTCTTCAGACTAAAGAATTATAAAGATGGAGTCCGCCAAAATAAATGTTAAAGTTAAAAATAGTAGCGTGATCTACTGTTTATGCTATTGTCTATTGTTATAGATATTGCCATACAGATCGTTTACTTTAACCTAACCTAACATGGGCAAAAACTAATTAGGCTATACGTAGAAATATATGGTACTAAAAGGGAAAACCGTAGCGAAGCTAGCTATCGATAGTCGATAGTAAAGTACACTCGACAAATTCGAGCGCTCGATAAAATATTCAGAGAGCTGTCTCTTATTATGCTCCCGTTAAAGCTCGCCTGAAATAGATTGGAAACTATGAATAGAGGATACACTCTAATATATTAAAAATGTAATATGTCCTTCTGTTTACTAAATTGGACTCAAGTAGTGAAAAACAGAGGATAAAAAGATAATGGAGCTGATTTTTCTTTGCCATCTGTGTAAATTTTTTATCCAAATCCATCCAGACGTTTTAGTGTGAGAAGTAACAAATGTACACACAAATAAACTTTCGTATTTAATATAGTAATGATGCTTTAATATAGTTTTTATGCATATGTTTTATCCCGTAATCTTTTGCCGTTCAAAGGTAAATCCCTTTTAAGGTAGGATAGAGGGCGGAAGGAAATCCGTAATAATTGATCAGGATCTTTTATGAGAATGGATTTTAATTTATATCGTAGAATCTCATGGATTACGGCTTTACAAATGTATTACTTGAAAAGTCACTAAGCAACATGTCTAAAAGACCTATAAAGAGGTAACCCTACACTCTATACCCCATATCAACTCATATTTAATCAAATTACATGTATGGAGCGCCGTCCCTATTATTATATTTATCGTAATTTAACGGCAGAATTGTCCAGTGGTTTACTTAAGGCTTCCACTTACTAAATCTCAGGTGAGAAGCTCTAATAGTTTCCAAATAAAACAAGCATGACAAACAGACAGACGTATATAACGAAAATAATTAGGATTCCGTATTTGCCATATGGCTACGGAGCTCTAAAAAGATAACACAAACCTACACCAAAGCTTATATTTTATTTACCGCAACCACTAAAAACTATTTCACAGTAGCTATGAGATCGATACGTGATCTATTTTTGAGGGTTGATAGACTAAAGAAAACAAGGTTGAGAATTCAGTATTCTTCACAATCGACGTGGGAAATAACAGGGCTGGCAGTTTATCACAAAAAGTAATAGCAAAATGATATTATTACTACAATATAAAAGTCTATACAGTAAGTTATCGCTTTTCATCTTAACGGAAATCCCGTTAAATACAAGGGTTGTCAATAGTATGATTTTACATGGTAAAAGGTTTCGAAGTTAAAGTGTTGTAGTGGCATTGCATGGTAAGTTACAGTTTTATTTATCCATCACATTAAAAATAACCTCCAGACTATTAATTTGCGTATGAAAATCAGGAGCTTTTCGCTGTCTAACTCCACTCGTTCAACACAATTGCCCTGTCTGAATGTTTTCGTTAAACGATTATCTATACATATAATAAAATTCTGAGTCAAATCTGTATATTAAATATTTTTCTGGAAAATCTTATTGAAATAGACATTATTATCGATACAGAGTCCGAATCTATAGTTTTTAGAATTTTTGTCTGCCTGTCTGTCTGTTACCGTATCACGAGAAAACCACTGGACAGATTTGGATGAAATTTGGTATGATTATAGCTGGTTATCCGGGTCAACATATAGGATACTTTTTACAGCGGGAAAATATCTCATTTTAGAGAAAAAATACAAAAACTGCATTGTAAGAGTATACTTATATGTAAAACCTAAGAATTTGGTTTTTGGTCACCTGAACGCGGGCGGAGCCGCGGGCAATGCTATTACATATATATAGAAGAAGATTATAGGCTTATATAAATCTCGTCCTAAAAAAGGCATATTGTGCAATATCGTCAATAAAGTAATATGTAAATGGTCTGTTAATATAATAAATTGAAATTCATGGCGCTAGGAACAACATCTGGCCACCGTCCAGGACCATAAGAAACAATTTCGCTTTATAATCTAGCTTCTGAAATAGTGACAAAAACATTGAATATAACCAAAAGTAAATGTGCCTTTTTATATTTTTCTAAGAAAGTAGTTAGAATTAAAAATAATTTAAACTTTAAATTTTAAAGGTAACAATAATACACTTATTGAGAAAAAATAAGCTAGATTTCTAAATGTATGATTAATTTTATTTAATTGTAATTCAATCTATACTAATAATATAAATGTGAAAGTTTGTGAGTATAGATGTATGGATGTATGTTTGTTACTCAAGCACGCCAGAACGGCTGAACGGATCTGGATGAAATTTGGCACAGAGATAGATAGATTATTGTCTGGCATAACACATAGGCTACTTTTTATCCGGAAAAAATGTATGGTTCCGAGGGATAGTTTTGTTTTTGTCTTCCTAGAATCGAAACCGATCGAAGCGAGGGTGAGCCGCTAGTTCTATTATAGAAAACCAAGATGATTTTCCAAAAAAGGCTTGGTAAAAACGAGTTACTAGGCTTAAACAATATGACCTTCTTAATCATTATTGCTAATAAAAATTACAAAATGTGATGATGATGTTCTCCTAGCCGATTCCGGCTACGGCGGACAATCTCATTGAGACTAGCCAACTGCGCAGGAGATATTATAGTGCACAAGTGTGCGCGCAAACACAAGTACACTCTCTATTTCTGTCACTCTCATACTCCGGTGGACGACTGCTCGACACGACCAGTGAGAGTTAAGGCGCAGGACCGACGGCTTTACGTGCTCTCCGAGGCACGGGGGTGAAGCACCGCCAACTTGCCAACTCCGGGCTGTTACTGAGACTTACTATCCAGAAAGACTCAATAACTAAACTTGGCCCGACCCGGGACTCGATCCCAGGACCTCCGAGTGTGTAGTCGTACATGCTAGCCACTACACCACCGAAACAAAGACTTAATGTTACTAGATCTCACCAAACTGTCGGAACATTCGTGCTTACAACACTAGTTTAATTTATAACACCTCTAGTGTAAAAATCAGGCAAACCATAATTATAAAACAACAAGGCCGTTTTTTCTTCTAGGAGCTTCAAAGGAAATAAAATACCAAAAATCATATAAAAGCTATGAAATGGCAAACTTTTAAGCTTCAACCCTGTCATATAGAGGTCAAGATATCTCTCATCGCAAGTGGCCACACTATGCCATCTAACAGGTACCGCGCTGTTTAAATAACATGTTTGCTTTACTTTTATAAACGCTCTAAGCAGTTAGAGAAGATATTGTACCTGAAATGTCATCGGCTTTTTATTTTAAATGACCCTTGCGGCATACAAAATGGATAAAAGAAGATTGAAGTAAAACTTTCGCCCCCTTTCAATTTTTCTAATATATTTTGCTTAGCTTTTTTTAATCTTAGGCCAAAATAATATATTTTAAAAAGCATTCATTAGTTTATTCCCAAAAACTAGTGTACGCCCAGCGATTGAAAATTGATTGTAATATTTTTTTATTGATAATATAATAAGATAATGATGAGAATATGATGATATATTATATAATAAATATTATGTACTAAACAAAACAAAGAAAATTGGTTGACAAACAGAGGAGATAAAGGTAACGAACGATCGTATAGTATATATGTAGAAAATGTTTGAACATGCAAGCAGTTTTGTAATGGCTTATAGTTGCGTTAACAGACGTAATCCATTTATTGCCAGTGTCACGTTTTGTGAGGAAGACACTGAATAATGAGATTTATGGGAGATGAATGAATGAAGAGCTAAAAAATGAGATTGAGCGGTAATTTTGAAATTTAGTAAAATACATTTTTTATTAGCTTAAAAGATATGAATTATTGAATGTCATACATGAGAATCGAACATATGAATATTTTTAAAATTACAAAGTATATAAAAAAAAGTATTCATAACACATTCAAAGGAGCATTTTTGTCCGTAAAGCGTCATTTTTAATGCGCAAGTCAATCTGTAAGTCTAATTTTCTTCGTTTGATAAAGAAAATCTAATTTGGTTCAATTAATAGTCAGACAAAATCAGCACTTTAATCTCAGGTCTTCACAAACACAAAGTGTATAATTGTAAGGCTTTTTATTGTTATGAAAGCTTTAGTTTCTTAGATTTTGGTTTTTGGTAACTTCTAATGGAGGAAGATTTTGGTTTGGTTGAAAGTATTAGTAATACTTTCTTCTTAAATTTACGCAAATATTTAACATTTTAAATGAAACAATTTTTTTTTTTGTTTTTGGGAACCAAAAATCAAAGTAATTACACGAAAAAATTCGAAAAAATAGTGTTACTTATTTTCATAATTCTTTTTTTTTAGAATTAATAATTATATTTATACAAACCAATCAACCGATACATACCCATCATACAAACTTCAAAAAAAAAACATGTCTAAGCTTCGAATAATTATTTTAAATGATTTCTTGAACTTGCTATTAGAAGACAATTTATTACGCCTACGCCATGATAAAAAAAGCTTATAACCTTTTCTGAAAGCACATCTAAAATGTCACAAATCATAAATGATTTTTAATCTTCTCTTATATTTAATCAAATGTCAGAAAAATGTACGAAGTGAATACAATCTTTAAAGAATATTGAATGCTAGAGCCGTTTTATTTCTTGTATAAAACACAATGCCATGAAAGTTTTCTGAAACGCGACTTAAAATAAGCACTGGAGTATGAAAAGAGATGTGTTTCATAAAATCGTTGGTACCTTTTATTTATTTTGTTGTTGAAGTTTTACCGCAACGATATGCATTATTATAAAAAGCTAGATGATTATTATTTATATAAAATTCTTATAATATCAACACTCCGTTTTTATTTACTTACTCGACTCACCCTGGCTCCGCTCGCGTTCGCTCTAGGAACGTTTTCACGTTTAGTATAGATTTCTCAGAGATGAGATATTTTCCTGCAGTAAAAAATATCCTATATGTTGACACGGATAACCAACTATCATCATACCAAATTTCTTCAAAATCTGTCTAATGGTTTCCTCGTTATGCGTTCCCAGATAGACAAACAGACAGTCAGACAAACAGACAGACAAAAATTCTAAAAACTATAGGTTCGGCCTCTACATCGATAATAATGACTATTTCAATAAGATTTTGCAAAAAATATTTAATGTACACATTCGACTCAGAATTTTATTATACTCGTTTGTATAGATACAGAGCTACTATTTCTAATTCTCATACTATCTGTTAATTATAAATTTTTATCTAAAAAGTTACTTCTATTCGTAGAATTTTTTGTGGAATAGTTTGCTATTAATAAAAAACATCACAAAAATCACAAAAATAAAAGCAAATTGGTAAACAAAAACGTTTTAACTGTAACTTGTTGTAAGACCACCGTAATATATAATATAATGATCATTTTTAAACAAATTGAGTCATGACCTAAAATATCTCGAACTAGTTTGGAAATTCTCCGAACTCGACCACTTTATCAAATTAATATTTCAATTTCTAGATATTACGAGAATAAATCAATTTTCGCTGCCAAATAGTATCTATATAATGATATCCTCTAGGTATGATCAGATGCTTATCTATACATATATAAATAGGCAAAAACAAAACAGCTCAATATATTTTTCTCCTTTGTTTATCCACGATTTTTTTTTTTGATTTTTTTTAATAGATATCGACGAGCTTTAGTGTTACCTATAAAAAAATTATGGTCCAATTTCGACCACTAGACGAACACTAGTTTTTATTAAATTACATTTTCATGCTTCACTAGAAGTACATTTTAGCCTATTTAGTTGTATCTGGAGTTGTCTCGATTATTTCAGTCCCAATACAAATATAATTGGATTAGCAATTACTTAAAAATAAGTAAAATATAATAATAAAAAAGTTTCGAAGAGTTTATCTGAGTGCATGATTCCATCCAAATCCTTACAGCCGTTTCAATACGAAGGAGTAACAAATATATAACACACGCTCACACACATACAAATGTATCTATACTAATATTGTAAAGGAAAATTTTTTGTTTGTTTGCTTGAACCGAGTAAGCTCCGAAACCACTAAACCGATTTAGATGAAATTTGATAAAAAAAAAGTTTGAAAGTTTTTATTCCGGAAGTCATCCCGTTAGGGAGGTTAAAATGGGGATGAGTATTTATAATAAGTCCCATACATATTTTACTTTTAGCAGGAACAGGTCCATCAAACCATCAAATGAATGTCATGCCAACTTTTCAGGTGGAAATTCTGCCAATGCCCATCTCCTATGGACACAGTGGAGCCGATAACATGCTCGCCGGTAGATAGCCTTGGATATAAAACGAAGTGCTGCGGGTGTGTTCCATTGAAGGGTGCAGTTATAGCCATCGGGATTGTCACTTTGGTTAGATATAGATCCTATCTAACCTGGTAGATGTTTTTCCTTATATAATATTAAAAATGTAGTATGTATTACATATGACAAAATATGTATGAATGGAGTTCAGATTTTTTTTATGTTGCTCAGTGATAAACAAACATACAGCCCATCTGATGGAAAGCAGTATAGATGTTGCCTATAACACACACATAGTTCATGCACTTAGGTTTTATGTTACAAACTTTCGCATTATTATAATTAATAGTAAGTACATAACAATAGTGCCAATAACGGAGTCCAGATTTTCTTATAAATATACTATGTATATTAGTAATATAATTACTTTTTTTAATATCCAATAAGTATATTTAAATGCGAAGTTTATATGTGGGTAAGACGCGTAAACGTTCATTTGAAAAATTGAAGCTGATTTAAATTCGGGTCTCGCAACTTTGCCTGACTCTGAAACATTTTTACCATATAATTTTCATTTTTGATGCGGTGAAAGATAACATTATGAATAAGCTTGCATATCTGAGAGAACATATATTTTAAGTTATCAAGAATCTTGTGGAATCTGGCAAACCACATTTGGCCAGCGAGTTGAACTACGGCCTGATCCCCTTCACATTAAAGGGAGGTCCGTACCTAACAATGGGAGATGAAAAAAAAACTAAAATATTTTTTTTTGCTATATTCTCCTTTCTCGCAATTAAAAAGCAACATTAATTCATAAAAAAATACATTAATAGAACCCGTTTTTGCATTTTAAATATTAGATTAGTTTTTACTTATTCAAATATACATTGGTATAAATATACTACTCGTATATACAATACTGTTCCTCATACATTTTATACTACTGAGTACTTATTGCTCTCTAGACGCTACTTATTCGGGCTAACGACAAAATGCTAACTTCTATTCAAAACTTTATTACGTTTACTGTTGAAAAACTGCTTATAATTTGATATAGACTCCCTTAAGTGTCATTACTTAAGTCTAATTTTTTTTATTCAGGATTATATTAGGCTTCTTTATTTTTAAATTTATGATAATTATAATGTAATAAAAGGCAGTGGTAGTCCAGTGGTAACGCGCTCGCTTGGGTAACAGAATGAAGCGGTTTCAAATCCCGGGTCTCGCCCCTCTGATATTTTCATGTGCGAATCATTTTCAACATGATTACCACTTGTCTTACGGTGAAGGAAAACATCGTGAGGAAACCTGCATGTCTGAGATAACCTAACACGTTTTCGAAAGACATGTGAAGTCCGCCAACCCGCACTTGGCCAGCGTGGTGGACTATGGCCTGATCCCCCTCGTATTGAAGGGAGGCCCGTGCCCAGCAGTGGGACGTTGAGAAGGCATATATACAATACAATAATAATTGTATGATAATTTAAAGACAAAAATATTAAAATCAAATCAATAAAGGTATTTGATCAACGAGTTAGTCGTGAATACATAGCATTAATCATACAATAACTTAGCTCTATCAAGTTTGTCTAATGATGGAGCCAGAATATGGATAGTGTTTGGGCTATGAAGAGTTGGTCAAACGTGTGTTTTTACTTGTTTCTAAACTATAATCTTCATTTCTTTTTAAACTTTGACGACCAGTTTGACACAGTTTTTAGTTACTGTATTTGTGCCAGCGGTCGCGAGTTCGAGTTCCGCTGGGGACATTTATTTGTGTGATTAGCATAATGTTTATACTCTAGTTCTATGGTAAGGTACGAGGCTTATATTATGGATACCAGACAGTTGATACATTACGCATTTTATATAAATTTAAATATTTACATAATATTATAATTATAAACACCTATGTTAGAGTACAAATATTCGTACGTGTGTGGGTTACTAGTGTAATTATTTTTTTAGGTATGGTCAATACTACAAATACAGTCAGCAGATAATGTTATGTCGGACTTTTCATCGGATAAAAATGGTGCTTTTTTCCTAAGTGGAAAAATATTTTATGAATTGATTGGGACACTTCTTATGTCAGCATGTGGACTTCTCTTTTTTGGTGTAGTTGAGGTAAGGATTTGAGAAACATAATTATTATGGTATACGAAATAATGAAAATCCAAGGTTTTAGACAATAAGCTCAATCAATAATATTAAAAATTTAGTAGGGAAACTAGTTTGAAATTTAGACACGCGAGAAGGCATGCGGCGAATAATAAAATAATAATTGCGTGTAATTATGTCTTCGACTGCGTAATACTATGTTCCTTCGTCAACTTGTTCCCATATTTATAGTTCGCTTTTTATGCAGTCGGTTTTTTTATCATATAACAGTCCTAAGCGCCAACCGCATTGATGGATCCGTTTCTCTTCAGATCAACAAAGTTAAGTAATACCGGGCCCGGTCTGTAATTGGATGCATAAGTTTTTGTTGTTTATATTATTTTATAGCAATATTCTAATATAAGCTCGAGTTGTATAAAGTTTTTGTTTGGATTTATGCTTTACAAAATAGAGTTACTGAAACCATTGACATTTTAATTTTTTTGAGGGGAAACTTAACTTTTTCTGAAATTAAAATAGCCTAAGTTACTTCTTATAACATCAGCTATCATATTAGCACAGATTCGGAGATTTTGGGATAAACCATACAAAACGATAAAAAAATTATTTTCTTATAAGTGCCATATATACCTACTTTAGTATACATTTAGTAAAAAGCTGTTATTTTGACATTACAAACAGACAATTAAATTTTATTCATCTATTGATTAACTAATAAATATCGATTATTCAAATTTAAATCGACTCTAACACGTTTTATTTCAGTCAAAATTCAATATCCTGCATGTATTCGTGTGGTACGCATTTATATATAACTGTATATTGATTATTGTTAATATTGCTGGTTTTACTTTGAAGATATTGAAAGTGGAGAAGAAGTTGCTAAAGCACGTATTGATATTTATGATGTCGTTATCGTGGAATTGCTGTAAGTTAGGAAGTTTAGATGCTTTTAATATATGGATTTATTTCTCGCTAGAGACACGCATTCGCTACGTTTAGTAGCGCCCGTGACGTGACTCGTTGAAATAAATTTAGTATGCGTAAGGAAGTAAATTAAAAAAAAAATTATCCAAATAGATTTCGACGAAACTTTTACTGCAATACAGAACGGATTTGGATGAAACTTTACAGAAATATAGCTTATACGTCAGAGTAACATACATGCTATAATTCATAAAGATATAGTAACACAAAATTGAACAACGCAGACGGAGCCGTTAGGAAACGCTAGTTGCGTATGTAATTATTTAGGTACATACTATATACATACATATATATTGTTTGTGTTACTTTTTGGAAACTACACAATTATTAGACGGCTACAGCTATTGGGCAACCACACTATTATAAAAGCGAAAGTTTGTGCAGATATATGTGTACGTGTATGCACACACAAATATACACACAAAAAAATCCTCCGTTTAAATGGGTTAAAAATAATCATTAATATAACCATGATCATTAAAATAATCTATACATATAATAAAATTGTAACTAAACCGAATCTGTACATTAAATATTTTTGGAAAATCTTATTGAAATAGACATTATTATTGATATAGAGGCCGAATCTATTGTTTTTAGAATTTTTGTCTGTCTGTCTGTCTGTTACCGCATCACGGAAAACCCACTGGAGGGGTTTTCATGAAATTTGGTATGGTGATAGCTGGTTATCCGGGTCAACATATAGGATACTTTTTACCGCGGGAAAATATCTTATTTCTGAGAAAAATACAAAAACTGCATTGTAAGAGTATACTAATATTATGTAAAACCTTAGAATTTGGTTTTTGGTCATCCGAACGCGGGCGGAGCCGCGGGCAATGCTAGTCATTAATATAATCATAATCATTTGTAATAACAAAGTTAAAAAAAATTAACTTAATTTAAACTTTCAGTATTCTTCTATTTCTTAGTGATTGTTAACAGTTACAAAGTAACTACATGATAGTCATCTTGAGTCTATTTCATACTATGGTCGTGTGAAGAAAAAAATAATCATTAAAATCAATAAGATAGACGGAGCGTACAGAATATAACAAATGAAGCCTGAAATGGTATTATAATTACCTATTTCATTGCATTACTCTATGTCTATAAAATTTTTTTTTTAAAAAGAATGGCTTTTATCTTTCTTATCCTATGAATTCAATCGATTAGAAGTATAAATGAATAAAAAAAATGAAGTTAAATTGCTTGTTTTTAATTAATATACTCAAGTTATAAAGAATTCTACATAAATAAATTTTACTTCAGTCTTATCTCACGAAGTTCCTGTGACATGTTTTAACTTTATATTTCGAAAAGGCAAAATAATGGATATGGCATGCAAAATGTTGCTGTCATAAGTAAATGGTCAAAATGGCCTCATAAATATTTCAGTACTTGGGCGACAGAGCTTCACTCGGAGTTTTTGGCCAAAAGTACAATTTTCTTTAAAAGAAAAACAAAAAACTTGAATAAATACAAAAAAAAATACCAAAAACTTTGTATCCGACTGGGATTCGAACCCGGACACCTGTGATACTGTACTGAAGGGAGGCCCGTGCCCAGCAGTGGGACGTTAAAAAGGACTGAATACAAGGCATTGGATGTAACATGTCGATAAACTTATCGAACTAAATTAATTAAGGTTGTGGCATGCCTACCGTTACCATAAAGATTGTACGCGCTTCAGTAGATAAATGCAATCTATCTATATTTTAAGCATTTAATACCACATCCACGAACCCACGACATATACATCGATGTTACTAAAGTATTCGCCGAAACTTGCGTACGACAAATTAATACTGTTAATTATACGAAGCACAAATTCAATTGCTTATCTTAAGACTTTTAAACGATGTTAAAATGTACTATTTGATGTTAGATGTTGTTTTACTTCGTTAAAGGGAAATCATCGCTTTAGTGGTTATTTGGTTAGACTACTAATACTGCCGTCATAAGAAAGATGGCCGTATGTAACAATTCGGTCAAAAATGACGTATATATGCCGATTCGGAATCAGCAAAAAAAATGTACTTGAGTCTTCCCATAAACTTATAAGCCTTATGAATTCGAAAATACCATAAGCATTTTAATCGTAACTACGTCAAAACTAGTGGTAATTTTGCAGTAGAAGTGAGACAAATCTTCAAATATCTCGAATTAAATTTGTCGAACTTACGGCCTTCTTTCTTATGACGGCAGTATAATACTTGTCGTACTTTACAGTAGCGTGTTTTTTTCCTTTATTTAAAAAAAAGAAGCTTTGTTTTCTAAGATTTGGATATATAATTTTTTCGGCTTTATTAATGTAGAGAAGTATTGATTTAATATTTAAAAGTCAATATTTCTGTTTCAAAAATCTTTCGGTATATTGATCGTTTGGACAAATAAGCATTGAAATTGCGAAATGTAAAGAGTTAAAAGTACCTTCTACCTAATATGACAAATGAATTTTTGTTTGTATATAATTTCTCTGTCTTCTTTAGATTCCTAGGAATAGAAGAAGTATAATAATATAGTATTTACTTATTAACTGTGTTTTTTTTTCGATATCGAACCTATATTAATATTATAAAGAGACAGAGTTTGTTTGTTTGTTTGTTTGTTTGTTTGTTTGTTTGTTTGTTTCTTTGTTGGAACACACTAATCTCGGAACTAATCCGATTTGAAAAATTCTTTTTGCATTAGATAGCCCGTTTATTTAGGAATACGAGTATATATTTTATTTAGGCTATAGGCTATATATCATCACGCTTCTACCCAAGGAAGCGGCGCAGTAATCATAAATGTCAACAAATTGGGCAGACTTACACTAAACTGATTTATAATCAAACAAATTTAACACGGGTAAAAACGCGGGGCAAGGACAAATATACTGAAAGCTGAGCTTTGCTAGTTAATCGCGGTAACCAAAGTTGTGACTACTATATTATAATAAAAAGCACCAGCGAAGCCTTCACCGAGCTTAAATATATAAAACAAAACATTTAATGCTGCGTAAAAGTTATGAAAAAGCTATATTTTGTAGGAAATGAAACCATTTCTTGTTTTATCGCGCCACGATTGCGGAACGACAAGTCTCTTGACCTGCTGTTATCGGGCTCGAAGGACCACTCGTGCGATTTCAATTCAAAATACAAAGTTACTGTTCGCAATTTTTAACCTAGCTTATAAAAAATTAGGCTTATAATGCGCTTAGTTAAAAATAGTTTACACTATTTTACCAACTGAAAAGTTTTGTACAATTATCGGCTTATAATATTATGACGATATGTTTGACTCAGTTTGTAGTGACCCTACTTGCTGTGCCAGTTTTCGCGGGTTCGAATCCCGCTGGGGAATTTGTATGATGAGCAATAATGCTTGTATTCCAGTCATGGGTGTTTATATTTATAATATGTATGTATTTAAATGGCAACACAATTTCTAATCTATATTAAAAAGCTAGTGTTCTTATCTCTAATTTTAAAGTGCTTAATTCTGGAACTACGAGTTAAATATGATAATTGTCCTTGCACTTTATGGCTTATTTATTGAGGATGGCTATAGACTAGGTATATACCATAACGCTACGATCCTCAGGAATAATATATAAATAAATAAAGCGAGCAGAATATATAAAAATTATTATACTTACATAATTATATTTTTAATCTACATATATTATACAATCTATACTAATATCAGAAAGAGGTAAAGTTTGTGAGTTTGTGACGTTGTAGGGGATAATTTCTGAATCTACTGAACCGATTTAATGAAATTTGTTAAAAAGATAGTTTGAGACCCTGGAAAGGACAGAGGATACTTTTCATCCCGGATATCCCTTAAGGGGGTGAAAATGGGGATGAAAGTTTGTATTGGGAAGCATTGCAGCAGGGACAAACAGTCGCTAGTTTACTATAAATATTTTAAATAAAGCCATATATTTGGATATTTTCGGGGATTTATTTCAGTTTTTGGTTCCTGACGTTTCGAATGCTTTACAGGTTACAGCAATCATGTCCATTGGAGAGACTCCCAGAGTTAATATAAACTGAGGCAAGTTATACCTATATAAATATAACTATTTTGTTTGCATGAACATTACAGAGACGACAACATAAATTTTATTCTGATAAAAATTATTTAAAAAAAAATTATCTATACTTATACTTACATATAATAAAATTCTGAGTCAAATCTGTACGCTAAATATTTTTTTTGGAAAATCTTATTGAAATAGTCATTATCGATACAGATGCCGAAGATATAACGTTTTTAGATTTTTTGTCTCTGTCTATCTGGGAACGCATCACGAGAAAACCACTGGACAGATTTTGATGACACTTGGTATTATGATAGCTGGTTATCAGGGTCAACTATAGGATACATTTCTGAGAATCTATACTAACCGTTAAAACGTACCTGGGGACGAAGCCGAGTGGAGCGAGGGTGAGTTTCTAGTAAAAATATAAAATCAAATGTCATTTTAATTTGAAACCTTTTTCACCAAAATCTGTCGACCATGGAGAAACTAAATATAATAAAATATTTGTTAAAAACTTATTAGTCAAGAATAAATATAATAACTTGTTTCAATTCAAAAACATCAACAATCATCATCAAAAATCATCAACAAAAGAAAACATTGTGGAATACACAAATTGTCGCTCTTGACCCGAGTTGTTAGCGAGTTGAGACGAGAGCTTAAGGAGGCCATTACCAAAACTTATATTTTATATATATATATATATATATATATATATATATATACTTATATATATACATATATATTAAACATACAGAATAAAAATATATTTTCCTACATTTGTTATAATTTTGTTAGGATTGGTTCTTTTGTTAGGTTATTTTAATACTTTGTTAGATTTACGCGAATACACATCTATACTAATATTATAATGAGACAAGAATTTGTTTGTTTGAACGCGCTAATCTCAGGAACTACTACTCCGATTTTAAAAAAATAGTTTTGCATTACATAGCCCGTTTATTGAGGAAGGCTATATATATAAGCTATATATCATCATGCTACTACCCAAGGGAGCGGAGCAGTCATCATAAATGTCAACAAATCGGATAGACATACATACATTATTACTAATAGCATAAAGGCAAAGAGTTTAACTTTATAGTTTTAGCGCGAGCGAAGCCGCGGGGTCTGTTAGTTTTAAATATGATTATTTTCTCAGATATGTCACAGTCTTTCTCGAGACAATTTTGCAACCTCAGGAACAAAAGAGTATAAATCCACGAAGAAATACAAAAAAATAGCTCTTTGTTAGGTTATCTTTCTGTAAGTCAAAATTGTCATACAATTAATTAAAGCCATACGATCGTAAACAGACAAATAAAAGAACTTTGATTAATTTCACATTTAGGTATACATTTTTAAGACAACAATATTTAGTTGGAAGAAAATATGTTCGTAAAAAACAAGTTTTAAGCATGTTTAGGCGTGGGCAGAGCCTGGAATGTAGATAAAAATATCAAAACTGAAATTGTAAATTCAAAAACTTTTTCAAGAAAATTAATAAACCTCTGTCGTATATTGAAATTAGTTTCACTAAAAGACGTTGTCAAAAGTCAGCAAAAGCTATATATTTTCTCTTCAAACAATCTGAGAAGGATAATCCTTTTTAGGATGCAAACGTTCCTAATCATGTGAAGCCGTATTTTGATATAATATCTACGTCTGCAAATTTTAACTTGATTCTCGTATATTCCCATAAATGCAATATATTTCGATATCGATAAAATAAATGCAATAATTGCTTATATGCCGAGACGAAATCTTTCAAACCATAAATAGGTACTACATATTGTACTTATGTAAGTAGGTATATGAATTCACATATTTCCTGTTTGCTTAGCCCGTTTTGCCGTCCCACTAGTGGGAACGGGTCTCCCTTCAGGGCTAGAGCGATTAGGCCATAGTCCATCACGCTAGGCCAAGTACAGTTTGACGGACTTCAAGTCTATCGAAAATTTGTTAGGTTCTCTCAGACATGCAGGTTTCCTCACAATGTTTTATTACTTCACCGTAAGACTAGTGATAATCACATTGAAAATGATTCGCATATAAAAATATCAGAGGTACGAAACCCGGGATTTGTACCTGCTTGACTTGGTTTGCCAAACAAACGCCTCACCACTGGACTACCCCAGCCCATTATATAGATAACTTTCTTCTAATTTACTTTTTCTAACATACACATATTAAAAAATATATAGAAGTATAGAAATAAAAATATTTTCATAAAAAACGTTCGTGTCTCGTCATTCTACACTAAATGATGGTCTCCGATCGAAAGGATGTTTTTTAAGCATAATTTACTATTTTAAATAAAACTATCATTTCGGATTTTGTTCTCGGGTTTATTTTGATTTTTAGTTCCCATACCAACCTTATTTTTAATATGCCTTATTATATTATGGATATAAAGCATAATTTGAGACATCTAAAACATTTGTCTCTCCCGTGATCATGATTGCTATAAAGCATTCGAAACGTTGGTCGTTGGGAACCAACTAGTTTTATTTTAATGTCAAATATTCGCGTAAATCTAAGAAAACATAATTTACTATTCTGTTACAGTGTTTAATCACCTAACCTTATCGCGAAAATACCAACCGAGCTTTTCACACGATCGTTGAACGTAATGTAGCTGCAAGAGATAGTAACACCTCCGCCGTGAAATATTGTAATATTAAATTTACATGACGCACATAAACCGTACCTAGTTGTGTGCTTTCTAATACTTTGAGTTTATTATGTTTACTTGCTACTTACCCGACTGCGGCGAAGTCAAAGGGAGGGTTATGTGTTTGACCTATATATATGTATGTGCGGTCTTATGTTCCCTCGTAATTACTAAACGGCTTGACCTATTTTGATGATTTATGCGTTGATTCGCCTCAATATGGCGAGTGTTATAGGCTATGTCACCATAAGTGGGTAGCAACTTTTATCTGATTTTATGTCGATTTTTGGCGAGTCTTAAAAAGTCTAACTGACCAATACTAAAAATCTGTTATGAAAAAAAATAGGAAAATAAAATACCTGACTGCGTAAAAAGTGAACTAAAAGACGAGAACGAGTTGACGAGGGAACATAATAGGTAGGTATTATGCAGTCGGAGACGGAGAAGACATACGGAGATGTTTTAGATTAGCTGCGTGTATGGTTGGTATGTATGTCTCCGGACTCCGACTGCATAATACTATATTCCTTCGTCGACTTGTTCTCATCTTTTTAGTTTACTTTTAACGCAGTCGGTTTTTTTTTTATTTTTGTATTTCTTTTATTATATAATAATTACACTACGGAACTTAACGTTTGAATACGTTAGGGGCTATATTATACTTTGTTCCCGACGTTTCGACTTGGTTGCAGCAGCCGTGATCACGGGCAGACTGTGAGTCAGTCTGTCTGTCAGTCTGCCCGTGACCACTTACGAATTCACGCGTTAAGTCCCGTAGTGCTAACTATACATGTAATAAAATTCTAACTAAGCCGAATCTGTATATTAAATATTTTTTGGAAAATCTTATTGAAATAGTTTATTATCGATACAGAGGCCGAATCTATAGTTTTTAGAATTTTTGTCTGTCTGTCTGTTACCGCATCACAGAAAAACCACTGGAGGGATTTTATTACTAATATGTAAAACCTAAGAATTTGGTTTTTGGTCATCTGAACGCGGGCGGAGCTGCGGGCAATGCTAGTTATTATATAATTATGGAACGCGATAATTTAAAAAGTTACTTTTTTTTTAATATATTACAAAAGGATATTACCTCAGCAATATAGGTAAGAAAACAGAGATAAATTTATATCAAAATCTTATTTACGTTCCCTACTAAAATGTAGGTGTATTTTATACCGCTCGCGGCAAGAGATTGCCTCGCGATAATGTTATTACTAATATACGTGTCTTGTACTGAAAATGTACATGAGAAAATGGAGATTGATTTTTACCCGACAGTTATGTAAGAGGGTTTGCATTTATATTGTGAGGGGAGATGTATGCAGATTACCCATACCCATTTTATTATTATTATATGTTGGGACATGAACACACAGCACCATCTAGTTCCATGGTATCAGCCAACGTCGGTAATGTCAGTGTTCGATACAAAAATTAAAAAAAATTCATCTATACATATAATAAAATTGTAACTAAACCGAATCTGTACATTAAATATTTTTTGGAAAATCTTATTGAAATAGACATTATTATCGATACAGAGGCCGAATCTTTAGTTTTTAGAATTTCTGTCTGTCTATCTGTCTGTTACCGCATCACGGAAAAACCACTGGAGGGATTTTGATAAAATTTGGATGATGATAGCTGGATATCCGGGTCAACATATAGGATACTTTTTATTACGGGAAAATAACTCATTTCTGAGAAATCTATACTAAACTTTAAAATGTAAGTAGGGACGAACACGAGCGGAGCGAGGGTGAGTCGCTAGTTTAGAATAATGCTTAAAAAAGAATGACATATCGTATTTTATTTTAATTGATATGTTTTTGTAATATATTTTACTAATATAACATCGAATATTTAATTTGTTTTTTACTTCACATACTTATCGATATTATTACACGACAAATTTTAATAGCCGCATAGACAGGATATCGCAATCTCCTAAACTTAGTCGACTAATAATGACTCTGTTCTCATTTACATGGAGTCGTTATCATTTTGCACTTTTTTATTTTTATATTTTTATTTAGTATCTATTAATTTCATTTATTTAAATATATTTAAATAAAAAAAATAACCTCTTTTCATTTAGAACGAATAATGTATTACTTAATATTTTATTAGGAAGGATTAAATGCACTATTGAGTTTCATTTTTACTTTAAAATAATTTTGTAATAATATTTAATGGTGAAGCCATTACAAGAAGTTTAAATTCCATTCCTAATGATAATAGATTTTTTTACAGCAATATTATCAAATTGCAAATTTTCTTACAAAATAAAAAATCCATTCTATTCTATGTAGCTTTTATTCTTCTTGACTCAAAGCCGAAATGGTTTGAGTCAGGTAGAATAATTAGAATAATTTACGTAATATTTTTAAAACACGATAACTTTATCTTTTGTACGTAAGTTCGAATTTGTTTATAAAATCATAACTTATGATTTTTGGTTTTTATTTTTTAGTTCGACTTAACGTTCTTACGACGCGCCACTTTTTAAAAAGCTATGTGTTAGGAACTGTGCAAACGTTTTTATATGCATAATAAATTAAAAATCAGTATATAATATAATAATGCAATTTTATAATCATGTTCTCCTGACCGACTTCGGCCACGGCGGCCAATCTCATTGAAACTAGCCAACTGCGCAGGAGATAGTATAGCGCACAAGTGTGTGCGCAGACACAAGTGCACTCTCTATTCATCTCACTCTCATACTCCGGTGGGACGACACGAGACACGACCAGTGAGAGTTAAGGCGCAGGACCAACGGCTTTACGTGCTCTCCGAGGCACGGGGGTGACACACCGCCAACTTCTCAACTCCGGGCTGTTACTGAGACTCACTTTACAGAAAGACTCAATAACTAAACTTGGCCCGACCCGGGACTCGAACCCAGGACCTCCGGGTGTGCAATCGTACATGCTAGCCACTACACCACCGAGGCAGTTTGCGATGCAATTTTATATCAATGGGTAGGGTTGCAATAAATAAAAAAGTTTTAATAGAAACTATATTTTTCGGCATTTTTATGTTGCTTTTAAGCGAATATTTGAGAATTCGCTTGGACCCAAGATACTCGTAGTATTATAAAAAATAAAAATGTACAAATATAAAACTATAACGAAATATATCTATTTTCATGAAATTTGGTATGGTGATAGCTCTTTATCCGGATCAACTTATAAGATCTTATTTCTGAGAAAAAATACAAAAACTGCATTGTAAGAGTATACTAATATGTAAAGCCTAAGAATATGGTTTTTAAAACGCGGGCGAAGCCGCGGGCAATGCTAGTACAATATATGTACATATAATCAAAATAAAACACAAAACTAATTTGAATACGTAATTATTAGCAGCTGATATGTAAAGCGTTTATATACACGTAAATAAATCCATAATTTATACAATCGAATTCATTTGATTCAACCCGACTCATTCAGACTCATATTGATCCATTGCAACTCACACTCATTCTGACTCCATTTTGATTCTTTTCGGGGATATATCTTCAAATATCTTTTTTCTTTTTAAATTTTTGTTATCTTTCGTACTATCTAAACTACTGAGACGTCCACTGCATTCTGAATCACTAGACATTGCATTTGTTGCGTTTTTAATTATTAATAAATCTTTTTCTATGTCAGTCAGTTCTCTCGGCTTGTAAGGTCTGCCTATTCGGTTCTTAGGTTTTTGGCTGGTTGATGGTGAGTCGTCCAAATTTTTTCTCTTTTTGTATGTTCGTTTTGTTTGTAGTTTATTTTTCTTTGGTTGGTCATCCTGAAAATAAAAAATATATATAATTGTTCCCCTTTAACGTTTAACGGGATCAGGCCATAGTCGATAACGATGGCCAACGGCGAGTTGGCGGACTTTACATGTCTTTCTAAAACCTATTAGCACTCTTACATTAACTCTCAGACATGCAGGATTCCTCACGATGTTTTCCTTCACCGTAAGGTAATCAAGTTGGAAATGATTCGCAAATGAAAATATGCGGGGTTTTAACCCACTAGAATAGATAGTTCCTATAACCTATCTCGTCATAAATAAAATTACATATAAATATTTTAGTTCACACCTACACGTTTGAGCCCTATCATTAAATCAAACTATATAAAAATAAACATTTCACCTGTTTCGGCTTAGCACCTATATACCCAGAACATCGCTTCGCCCCGCACATACATCGCTTCTTCTCTATCCCAGCAGACTCCAAATTATAATTGAATGTAAGTTCGCTATTCTGTAAAAATAAGATTAATATAAGAAAATGTTTATCCCACTTCCTACTAATATTATAAATGTGAAAGTTTGGGAGAATGGATGGATGGATGTTTGTTACTCAATCACGCCAGAACGGCAGAACGGATCTGGATGAAATTTGGCACAGAGATAGATTACAGTTTGGAATAGCACATAGCTCCAGGCTGTTACTACGAATTGCTCGACCAAAAAACTAAACTTTCCCCGACCCGGGACTCGAAACCAGAATCTCTGGATCTTCTACCTTAATGCTGCAAGATCACCGATCACAATTATGAAATGGAAAATTTGCTCGGAAAATTGTGAAATTCACCAAAAAATTAAAATATACTTTTCTCTGTAGCATTTTTGAACTTAGAAATTTAATTGAAATTGTAATATGTAGCACAAATCCTGTCAGGTCAACTAGTATTATAATAAAAAAAATACAACTATGTAATTACTCAACTGCGGCAAAGCCCAAAGGAGGGTTATGTGTTTGACATGTATGTATATATGTAGACATAATGTACATTGTACATACTAACTGCGAGTCTTGCTATGTGTGTATGTCTCTGACTGCATAATACTATGTTTCTTCGTCAACTTGCATTCATATTTTTAGTTCGCTTTTTACGCAGTCGGGTTTTTTATTTTTGTAATTTTGCTTATATGTTTCAATTACATACTAAACATCTAAACAAACAAGCAAACAACTTACAGCGGGTATATCGTATAGAGCGAAGAGACCAACTCGAATATCCCCTAACACAGTCCACTTTTGCGTCTCACAGTTCGGCTCACACGAGTGATTCATAAACCTGGAAATAAAGTAAGTTAAAAAATAAGTTATTTAAAATAATTTTTTCTCGGTGTTTTTAGAGGTTTTATCCTCATGTTTCGAATGCTTTACATAAACATTAAATAGTGATTATTATGTAAAAAAGTACAATTCAATTCTGTTGTCAATGACTTCAAAGCGTGCCAATTGAGCAGAGATTACATCACCAATATCACGTAGAATGGAGAAGATAAGATAAGAAGGAGATTGGTCGGTAAAATAAGGTTGTCAATAAAAAAAAATATTAAACATGAAACATGAAGACAATTCTTCTATTCTTTTAAAACATCTAAGATCTTAATCTCTCATATGACCATATTTGCTGTAAAGCATTCGAAAACAAAGGAAAAACCACAAAAATCAAAACAAAACTGCAAAAAAAACGTGTGCGTGTACTTATGTACGAACGTAAAAAGAAGTATAACTCCAAAAAAAGAAATTTAATTCAAGAAAAACAATACCTAGCAAAATTCCCCTTAGGCCCAGCATCGATGACCCTCTCCTTGTCCAGAGTAAGAAAGTAGAAGTTCTCATCCCGGACCTCGTGTTTCCTCTTCATACGTCTTTGGAACTCGTCTTCGTCTATCAACTCTCCGACATACTCTATTACAAATTGCCCTGAAAATATTATTGTCATTTTAAAATATCATAGTTGTATAATAAACTACGTACGTTTTAACGGTTGATATGGAATAAATGGACTATACACTATATATTATACAAGTAGAACCCTCGGCTTCGCTTGTGTTAAAACTACAAAACATACTTTCAAAATGTAGGTTTCATACAAAAATTTTATACCCTATTTTACCCCTTTTATCGGATGAATTTCGAAAAATGCTAAAACAGGTATTTATTTAATTGTATCGAAGAGCATTAAATACCAAGATTCAAGTGATTCTGATCATAAATAATTTTTTGAGTTGTATTTTCAGTGTTTTCCCGCGGTAAAAAGTAGCCTATGTCACTCTCCAACCCTCCATCTATTTCCACACAAAAAATCACGCCAATCCGTCACTCTGTTTCAACGTGAAAATAGGACAAATGAACAAACAAAAAAAATATATTAAGAATGGATAAAGAGAAGAAAAGCGACGCAAAAGATAGTCTCACCTGCTTTAATATCAACTAAGGTCTTCAACCCCCAACCCCTATGCGGGGTCCTGTAGGGGGTTAGCTTTGGATATAGGCGTTTTTCAAACGCTCTGTTATTACATCTATCCCCGGCTCGACACGTCGGACCGCATTCAGTTAGTAACATTCTGGTATTAACATATAAAAATATATTAGGTCCTTACATATGAAATTTCTATTTTATATGGAAAAAGCAATACTAAAAAAAATATAAAATCATTGTATCATTCATAGGTGGGGTCGCACGCACTACATGAGTTAACTCTCCTCGAGGTCCACTCTGAATTTAAACCTAGGACCCAGCAGCTAGCCACTAGACTTAAGACTACCGAGCGTACCTGTTCAAACACTGAGTGTAGGGTCCGCAGGGGTCCCCATCGTGCGGGTCGCACTCGCACTGCGTGAGCGACCCCTCCTCTAGGTCCACCCTGCGGCCGCACAGCGCGCCGCACGGCTTGTTCACTTTCAACTTGACGTAGTGCGGAGGCAAGAGGGATGACGCAATGTCCAGTGACTCCTCTTCGTTTGGTTGTGCTGCTGTGGGAAAATGTAATATTAATACTAGCACAATCCGCGGCTACGCCCGAGTTCAATCTACAAGGAAAAACTTTTTGGCTTTATGCTATACAGCGTATGTATTTATATAATATTGTTTATACAAAAATACTAAAATCGCGATTAAAAAATGGGGGGAGGAGGGTAGGAGGGTGAAGAATATTTTACAACCTATACTCATACCTACCAAATATACAAAAAAAAAAACATTAAAATCGGTCAAGCCGTTTCAAAGCAGTGAAAACCAACCACTCAATCAATAAAAGTGATTCAATATTCTAAAAATGAAATTTTTAAAAAAAATTTGATACAGTTCAAGAAGAACATGGATATTTTTTTTTTGCCTCTATAAATTCCTTTGATCCTAAATTTCATTTGAATTAAATGGTACTCAATATTCAACGCCTGTTATGTCTGTCACTATTTCACGTTTAAACCGCTCAATAAATAATGTTACAATATACCAATACAAATCTTATTAAAATATAAAAAAAAAATAATTAAAAAATAATGTAAGGTAAAAAAGGTCGGGAATCATAAATCAAAATAAATCCGCCAAAAAATTCGAAAAGATAACTATTTTTTTCATTTTTTTAGTGTTTTAAAAAAAACTTTATTTAAAACGCTAAACATGTTTCGATGAAACTTGACTAGGGCATGGATTACATCATAGGCTCAGACTTATGCTATCTTTTATTCCTATGTATATATTTGTAACTAGTATATACATACTTTTTAATATTTCACAAGCTCTTTGCGCGTGCTCCATTGCCATTGTGAAAGCCGCATCGATTTTAGACTTCTGGCTGGAAACTTTACCAGAGTCACCTGAAATAAATATAATTTATATAATTAAAAATAATAAATATAGTTAACAAAATTTAATCATTAAATATCGTTAATTTATTCAACAGTTGCTACATAAAAATAATATCTCCCACTAATCCCATTAACAAATATTATAAATGCGAAAATTTAGATGGATGGATGTTTGTTACTCAATCACATGTGGCACAGAGATAGATTATAGTCTGGAATAGCACAAAGGTTACTTTTATCCCGGGAAAATGTATGGTTCTCGTGTGATGGATTTGTTTTTTCTTTAAGAGACGAACCCGATCGAAGCGAGGGTAAATCGCTAACATAATATAATTAAAAAAACACTCATTAATTTAATCTAATTTCTATGTAAAATAATTTATAACATAGAAACAAAAAAGACAATTGTTTAATCAATTAATAATATAAAAATTATATAAGATAACCAACCCTCTTGAAAAGGAAAAACGCGCCCTCTGTTCACCCAATAGTGGTCATACTGCCCAAAGAACCGCACCACAAACTCTCCGGGGGAGTGCTTTACTGCCAATATATTTTGTGGTATCTCCGATGGATGAAGTACAATACCGGGCCACCATCTGAAATAAAAAATAAAAAAATTTAATTATTAATCATTTTAAATTATTTGAAGAGAAAAGCACCACAACACCTTATGACACCATAATGATACCAGACTAAAAAAGAATGAACAAATAAATAAATGGCAACAATGGATATTGTTCCATGCACATTGTACAACCTAATCAAATACTCCAGTTAAATGTAATATAGTTAAAAAAAATTAGATCCCCACTCCCTTCCCCCTCACGTGAGATTAACGCTACAGTTATTATAAAATGGAGACTATATTGCACCCCACAAGAAATATATAAGAACAAGAAATATACATTTAAAAAGGGCATTTACATATTTTCACTTATAAAATATAATACTCTCGAGATTATTTTTTTTGATATATCAACGATGTCCCCTCAGTATACATGAGATTTGATGCTTAGGACCTAGTCTAAATTGATTATATTTTTTACACATTACTATTAATTATTATCATTTACTAATTATTTCGTTTGGATTATAAGTGTTGAAATGTTTGTAAAAATTTTCAAATAAATTTTCTGTGGACGATATTAAATTTTTTATTTTATAAATCCAGTTTGAATTTCTTAAAATATCAAAAAAATAAAATCGATCTTTAAACCCACTGACTGAACAAATATTTACAGTTGGACAAAAGCGTTTTTTTTAAATGGACATTAAAACTAACAATTTCGAGTCTTTTGCTATTTAAAATATAAAACCTTACCTATAATGTCCAAGTTTCACCCAAACCATTTCCCCATACAGCGGTAGACGGCCAGTCTCACAGTCTTCACACATGTAACCACCTAATAATTAAAAAAAAACATTTAAAAAGATATGCATCCCATACAAATAAATTAAACTACCTCTTATATAATCTCATTAATCCCATTAATGTTATAAATGCGAAAGTTTGGATGGATGGATGTTTGTTACTTAATAACGCTAGAACGACTGAATAGATTGTAGAGGTGGCACAGAGATACAATTTTTTTTTTAATAATAAAAATCTTTACTGGGCATGTTTTAAAGATTTTGTTTTTCACTAGAAACGAACCCGAGCGAAGCAAGCGTAAGCCTGACTGACTTTTTATTTGAGCCTTCTGACTTTTTATTTGACAATAACAAACGATTGTCCTTCCCAGGCTCGCAAACTATCTTCATAGCAAATTTCATTTAAAGCGGTTTACCGAATTTTTAGTTTATCCATTACAAACTCACAAACTAACAAACTTTACTTCTTTATAATAGTAGTGTAGATTAATAAATGTAGATAAATATCTTACCCTCCGGAGGTTTAATATTAAGGCACTCAGCGTGGAAGGAAGTGGGACAATATTCACAGCATATCAGCGATCCGCCCAACGCACATATAAAACACCACCCTGTGTTCACATGACAAGGGACTTTACCGGGCCTGGAATAAGAATATAGAAATTCTTACTAATATTCAGTGTCTGATTAACCAGGAAGCACTATATAGTATAGGCACTACCGTTTCTTCTTTTTCTTTTCCTTTAATTTAAAAAATAAACCGATATAATAGATACAATCAGGATTCGAAAACCGATTCAATTTTAAACCGGTTTTGGTCATTAACCGGTTTATTTCGGTATCAAACCGTTAATCATTCTTATTTCGGTTTACTAAAGCGATAGTTTTTATTAACCGGTTAAAGAACGAGCGATGACTTAACTATTACATTACCGAAATAAATCGTTTTTTTATAAAACCGGTTCCAAGCCCCAGATACAATAAAGAAATGCACAAGTTATTGTAGTAAAACATATTTTTTTAAAAATTAAAAAAAAAATAAGGGAAAGCGAAATTTGAAAAGTTCTAAGTTCAAAATTTCAATTGAATATTAAACTGTTTAACAAAGTCCAATTGAATTATTTAGTAACAAAAAAAAACTAAAATTGTCTCTTACCTATGCTCATAGTGCCTAGGACAGATTATATGGGAGCCGCTTAAAATCTGACTACCGGCAGGCAGACATTTTGTGAATGTATGGTAAGTTGCTGGACATCGGACACATCTCGCTAACTTATCCCCACTAAATCTAGTCTTACAGCCTCTGGGGTCATCGCATACACACGTGTGACAAACATGGCGTGGACAAGAAAACGTTTCGAAATACTTATTCCCTTTGTCCGTTCTCGAAAGTTCTCCCCCATTAAACTGCGTCTGTGGCCAGTGATCGAGGCATTCCATGTGGTAATACTTATGGCAATGCGCCACTTGACACTTTTGTCTATGCTCAGCTTTGTCTTTGGGAGACATGGGCGATTTACAAACAAAACATATGGGTATGTCATATTTTTGACAGTTGTTGCATTTGAAATCGGAATAGTCGTTTTGTTCCTTTTTACGCTCTTTCACGTCCACGATTTTACATTCACCGATATTGACGTCCGCGAAATCGTGTTCGTCATTCGAATCCGAATCGTATTCCATACTCTCCGGATTTTCTAATAACTCTTTCATTTTAGCTGATAGTTTATTTTCAAATTCATCTTCGTTTGCTGTTATATGACAGTCTTCTTCATTATCTAAGGACATATTATGTTCCTCTGAAACATTGGCATCTTGAGATTTCTCATCACTTTGACTTCCTGAGTCTAAACAGTCTTCTTTTGCCTTTCTTCCTCTGTTTTTCTTTTTTTTCTTTCTCCCTCTCATGGGTATTGAAACTTCCACAATTTCAACTTGTTTCTTCACACAATCGACATGGAACATGTTATAACAACCTTTACATTTGACAAGATTACCATATTTCTCGCATATTTCACAAACTTTTTCTCTTATAAGACCTTTGAACAAATTCGGTTTAGGCTCTGTCAGTTGTCTAAAATATTCTTCAACTTGATCAAATTCTTCTGATACAAATTCTTCGTCAACTTCTATTGGTATTTCTGTTCCTATTTCATTTTGGAAGTTTTCTTCTTTAATCACTTCTTCTCTTTCATCTGTATTATGAGGTTCTATTATTTTTGGCACTTTTTGTTTAGGTTTAAATATTTCATAATATTCTATGTCATCATCCATATCTGAGAAATCTTCTTTATAATATGGCCTAATGATTCTTCTTTTGGACTTTTCTTTAGGTATTGGTTCTTTTTCCAAATTAGGTTCTTTATCTTTTTCTCTGTCTTTTTCTGTTTTAATCTTTTTTCTTATCTTTTTCACTGGTACCGGATCTGCATTAAGACCTTTGACTAAATTTGATTGATCAATATCGTCGGCTTTTTTGGCATCCGTTTTTAAACCTTCCTCATATAACCAAGTTTTGTATAGGTAATTAGTAATTTCTTCTTCAGTGAGCTCTGGATTTTCATCCATCAAAGCATCTTGTCTGATCTCTAAATATTTTAAAAATTCCGGATCCTCCAAAATATTTTTCTTTTCAATTAATTTGCGTTTTCTTCTTCCAACTGACATTTCACTGTCTCCCGATTTTACTGACAAATTATCTATATCTTCATTTAATACTTCAGGTTTTTGTAGATCAAACATTTTCGCATTTCCTTCAGATTGCTTAGCTTTTAATCGCAATTGATAAGCCGACAGTGGTTCGTCATTATCACCGATAGAGTTAGTGTCCGCATCATTATCATCATGGTAACCGTTTAGCATAACCGGTTCATCCAAAGATATGTTATCTGTTTCGTTAGTGATGATACTTGGTATTATATGAACAGGTTCATGACATCCATTTACTAAGGCTGTTTCGTTTTCTGACACTTTTTCTATTGGTTTTACTGAGTCTTTTA
The DNA here is from genome assembly GCA_921882275.1 of Brenthis ino. NCBI lineage: Eukaryota > Metazoa > Arthropoda > Insecta > Lepidoptera > Nymphalidae > Brenthis > Brenthis ino. The sequence continues at coordinate 15,053,376 of OV170222.1, forward strand.
CTTCTTTTTCTTTCTCTCCTATAATGTTTTTAAATACCATTTTTTTGTTATCACAAGAAATATTTTCCTCTTCATCAACTATATCTCTATTTATTTCTTCATCTAGGTAAGGAGTATTATGCATTATACTGTCTTTTTCACAGGTGATTTCAATTTGTTTAGCATAATGTGAACTGATTACAGATCCTACATCATTTATTCTTTTACTTGTCATTTGATTAATACAATAACCATTAAGTTTCAAAGATTCCTTTTCTACGGAATGCTCTTTTGGACTATTACAACCAATCACAGCCGTTTCTACATTTTCGATGCCATCGCTATCTTTTTCCAAAGATTTATTTAGTGATAGTTTAAATTTGTGTAATTTTTTTGACGTATTTTTATTTGATGGGCTTACATTAACAATAGATGCATCTTTCTTTTTTTTCGCGTGACTTTCTATTGTGCCCAACTCAAAAAAATGGTTATCAACTTGTGTGTTTCTTTCTTCTACTATTTTCGGTATATTTTCTTCAGTTGTTTGTAGTACAACGTCGTCCATTGATTTAGACACGTTTTCTCTTACTATTTGAAGTACATCTCCTTCTAATGGTCTTAATACATTTTTGTCTATAGCCTGTAATATATTTTCTTCTACGATTTGTGTAACATTTTCGTTTACTGTTTGTGGTATATCATCTTCTTTAGTTTGTAGTACATTTTCTTCTACAGTTTGTGGTATATTTTCTTCTACATTTTGTGGCAAATTTTCCTCAATTATTTGTGGAACAATTTCTTCTTTTGTTTGTGGTATGTTTTCTATAGTTTCTGGTACATTTTCTTCTATTATTTGCGGTATATTTTCTATAGGTTGTTGTAAATTTTCTTTTATTGTTTGTGGTATATGTTCTTCTTTAGGTTGTGGTATATCTTCTTTTTTTGTTTGTGGTACCTTTTCTTCTATCGTTTGTGACATATTTATTTCCGTAGTTCGTGTTTCAACAAGATAGTCACTGATTTTTTTTTGATTAACTTTGTTATTTTCTGCTGTGATTTCGTGAGAATTGCTTATATTAGTTGCATAATCAACTGTTTCTAACATTCTGTCATTAATTATTAAACTTGTACTGTCTAAATTACATTCTTTTTCAATTTGCTCTAATGTTTTAGCAACACTAAGTTCACATTTGTCTTTTACACAGCCTTCATTTTCATTATCAACATCCATGAATTCATCTACAGACATTTTAGTACTGTCCATAGCTTCATGATCATTAAATGCAACGTTTTCATTATTTTCTACATTTAAATCGTTATTTTCTAATTGGTCCCTATTGCTTGTCATATTCATATGCGATTCACTCACGTCCATACATTCATTATTTATATTTTCGCTCAATTCTTCATGTGCTTTACTATTAGTTGCTATATTATTCTTAATTTGAGTTAAATTTTCATTAATTTCTGATATACCTTCATTATTTTGATCATCAGTTTCCATTAAATCATTATTGGTGTCAATTGCTATAATTGTATCACAATTTTCTAATCCTATAGTACTTTTAATGTCGGAAGCTTCTAAATTATTATGTGTTTGGATATCTTTTATCTGATTAATTTGAATGCATATTTCATCACCAATGTTACCACTTTCACTTATATATATTTCATCATTAACAACTGTCAATATCATATCTTCTTCATCATTGAATTGGTCCTTGCCGCAAAGAGTTTCCACTTTAGATATAATACCTAGACCAGACCCAGACTCAACAGAGTCTGATAAAACTCCGTCTGCATTCTCATATTCAATTTCTACGTCATCTAATATTACCGGACTATTTCTTTCCTTGGACTTTTGACTATAATCATGTTCATTTTGATGTGATTGCAATTTATTCTCTTCCAGAGATTCTTGACTGGATGATCTAAAATTATAAGTTCGTTTTGACTCTTTGGGCTTTTGTTTTGTTTTTGATTTGGCACTTTTATTATCTACTTTTACTTGAGATTTCATTTGAGATTTTTCTGGGGTTTTCGATTTTGCCTTCTGCAGCCATCTGTCCATGTGCGATTGTCTTTGGATTTTCGTAATACCTGTTTTGGCGGCCATATTGTCTAAACACGCCGTAACAACCTCAGAGACATCTAATGATCTGTTCCTACTTTTACTTCTAGATCTCTCTGAATCTTTAGTTGTAAAGTCTTTTTCTGAAAACAAAGTATCATACAAACTCTCACTCAATGATACATCACTATTAGTTCTTGTGACTTTTTTACTTTTTTCTAGTTTTGGTGTAGTTTTTAGAGATCTTGACTTTTCTAACATATCATTTAGGATCTCTATTCTGAGTCGTTTAGGTTCTCTCAGTAACATTTCTGCTTCTTCAACTGATATTTGCCATTGAGACAATTTTTTATCTGATATAAAATATGCTGCATACAGTCTGGGGTCTTTTTTCTTAGCCTGAAAAAATTTAAACATTCAAATAAATGTAAAAATTACAAAAAATAATCTGGATAATAAAAATAATGGATACATAATAAAAATCGAACCTCTGGAGTAAAATTCACCCTAGCCGTTTCAAATTCCAGTTGACCATGAAACTTCCTGAGCATACTGTCCACGATCCAGCCGCGACGCCCGTTATCCCCAAAGAATGTCACATGCAATACATCACGTTCAATCCGACCAAATACTGTAAATAAACAAGAATAAACTATAATATGTTACAGGCCACACTAGACTTCAGGCCAAGCTGGTTTGTTCTAGGCCAAACCGGTTCATCCAAAGTGTGTCAGCATATACTAGTTTAGCCCTGGACAATCTAGTTTGACGTAAATACTTTATATGTATTGTAGAGAAGACTACATCAAACTATAGTTATATTTAGATACTGTTTAATCTAAATTATAAAAATGTGACATTTTTAGCAGTCAGTGCTTTGGTCTATGTGACTTACAGCCTCTTCACTGTTCAGAGTTTATAGGCAAATATACAAAGCCTTTATAGGCAAAATTTATATGACAATAAAAATTATATGCATTATAAGTTACCTATCTTTTTTAAGAATCTGATCAATGAAAAAATTAGCTAACTCGCACTATTAAATGATTCTAAAAACATTACAATTTTAATCAAATCATGATTAGTGTACAGGGTATGAAATTATCAAGATAAATATATCATTTGATAATTATCGCGATAATTATTAAGATAATTATCAGATAATTATCCGATAATTATCAAACAGATATAAACTTAGCAATCCTTGTGTAGGTATTGGTAGTTGACTACTTGCATATCATAATTTACGTTAGAATAAATTATACACTTTTAACAATCAAGGTAATCTTTTATTATTATTATTTTTTCATTATTTTGACATATACAAACTTGGAAATAAAAACGGAATAAATTTAACTTACTGTATAGACACTATTTAATTTAATTAAAGGTCTCTGCCCACTATATCGTCTCATACCATGACCGTGTTAGGGCCGTGTCAGGCAAAAAAATATCCTTTGTATTGAAAAGTATGAGACTATGCCCACTAAACCGTTCCATCACCGACCAAGACCTTTCCGTCACCAACCAACACCGTCGCGTACCGTGCATGGAAAATAACAATATTTGTCGGCAAGTCGTTCTAAACCCGTTATAAACGTGTTGTCACTTGTCTTCTAGTGATAATATTTTCTTTTAAATTACAATTTTATTTAAAACGGCGTGAACCTAATAACGTCGTGATCGACTGATGTTATTCTCTTTCTTCCTCGTCTAACACAATGGTTATCGATGAGACGGGTAGTGGACAGACTCCTTAACTGCGTTAACTCAGTTTGCTGATTGGGTTTGTTGAGCTGATTGAGAGAGTTCAGTTAGCTGATCAACAATTCGAAGAGATACAAATGAAATATTTTCAATTATATTTATCAAAGATAACTATCAACCCGTATTTATCATGATAATTATCAAAGATAATTATCAATGATAATTATCGTTTCAAGCCCTGCTTGTGTATAATTGACACAATTTTACAAGCATGTTGAATGTCACATTTACATTTTTAATTGAATCATTTGTTATTGCAATAAATATATCTATGCAATATAAAAATGATTAATTTCTGTTAATTCCATATATTAAAATTAAAATAATTTTATTTTAAGATTAATCCAGCAATCTTCATTACTTATTTCACAAAAAATATGTTTTTTTTTTCAATATTAATTTTAAATAAAAAAAGGCAAAAAAAATGAAAATAACTAGTTTGTTAAAAAAAATACCTACTTAGAATGATGACAAATTGAAATCAAGACAAACATAAATTGTTCAAGGATTAATATGTTTGTGACACATGTGAACCGCATATGGTACTTTTATGTCTTAAGTATTAGAGGAAGTATAAACTGATGTTGAAATACATTGAGTTTATGTATAGATAATTTTAATGTATCTTAAATAAAACTATCTTTTTATGTAATGGGGTAGTATTTCCTGTGACCATGACTGCTGTAAAGCATTAGAATCTTATACAGAATCAAGAATTTTTTAATCCTAATATTTACAAAATAAAATATTTAATGTTATTCAAACAAATATTCAAAATTTGTAATAAATTACTGTCTAAGCAATCACTGTTCAAATCAAATGTGTGGGTAATTAAATAAAAAGTGGCAAACTTTTACAGATAACATACATAGGTGGCATCATATGTCTTGTTGCTACTTTTTGACCTCATTAACTTAATTTTTATCAATATTGGCCATAAATTACTTAAATTTCACCTCTGTGTGTGTTCTTGTGTCAGGAAAAAAAAGATAGTTTTATTAAAAATATCAAATATTTGCATGGATCTATGAAAGAATCACTATAATAAAATAAATGCAAAAACAATGAGTGAAATTTTAATATAAAGATGTAACTAATTATATTATTGCATGATCTCTTATAACATTTTTGAAGAGAAATTTATACGATGTTTTAAAAGTATAACTCACAAAGAAAATTTTGACTTCTTATTATAGTTTACAATAACATATTTCTTATATTGGTTCAAATATAAAAAGGTTTAAAGGACTAAAAATGTTTTCTTTTGATTTAAATATTAATAAAATAAATTATCTATTCGCATGACGCATTTACATACAAAAGTTTAAAAAATATATTTATTTATATCTTATCACAGCATGCAAAACTCAAGCTAATTGCACATTTATTATTCTTAAAATGGTATTATTATTACATAACTTAGATTTAATTTAATATCATTAAATTTAATTAATAAAATTCATAAAAAAATATATTTAAAATGAGATTAAAAAAATATACTTACATTTCTTTTTAACATACATCCCGCTCAATGGATCTCTTGTTATGATACATGGCCAGAATGGATAGGTTCCCATTCTAGCCCACGCCAAGTCCCCAACTTGGTATTCACACTTGGCTTCTAACTCAAATAACTCATTTTTAGACAAAACTACCTTTCTTTCAATATTCCTTTTCTTTTTATTTCCATCAAAATCTAAAGTTTTCACAACAGATGGTGTTTTGGTGTATCCATTTAATGATTGTTTGCTTTTATTCATATTATACTTTTCTGAAGAATGTTCTAAGTTAAAATTGTTAGTTTTTTTGCCACTATTACTAGGTGAAAACATGTTTTTTATTAAAACAACAGTGTCATCAGGGTCTTTATCCTTTGTTTGTATTAGGTCTTTTCGAATGTACACTTTAGGATATTTACTGGTTGATAGGCACTTCTTTTCTTCAGAACCAAAACGGCTCAAGGATATATTCTCATTATAAATTGTTTCAATTTGATTTTCTAATGAATATTCAATTTGCTTTGGAGTCTCAACTCTAATAGGGGAATTAGAGGCATGCATTTTGTATGCGGGAGATTGGACTTTACTTGGCGATTTTGGTAATTTAGGAGATTTGACAGATCTCGGTATTGTTTCGGTTGAGTCAGAATCCATTTTTATTCTGCGGGCTCTGCCATAGCGGCTTGTACTTGCTGCATCTCTGTTAGTTATAGGAGATGTGACTCTTGCAGTTAAATTAGTTTCCAACTCCCTTTCTACAAGTGACCGCTTTTTTGGTTTAACTTTGACATTCGATTGGCTATCTTCATATTTGATATCCTCTGAACTCAGATTGTCTTCAGATTCCTCCATTTTATATTGGAACAATCACTCATTCGCTATATAATGACTCTGACGTAATAATATCATTCAATACAAGATCGAAAATTTCAATATTATTTTTTTAAGTATATCTATATCACCATGACTATTTCGACTTAAAAAATTGGAAATGCAATGTCAAAACCCTATTATTATATTCAAATCACCAAAAACGGTCTAGGTCTGAATTCTGAAACAAAAAAATCGAAATGAAGTTATGCATATCAGTCAACTAGGTTATTCAAATAATTTCCGCAAAAATGTAATGAAATATGCAATATAAAATGATTAATTGAATAAGAATATATAGGAAACAGTTTAATTGGAAACGTTAACATTTCTTTGTTACATTTGCCATATTGTTCACCAAAACGAAATGTATGATACGATATCCTTCATATACACCTCCAGTCATAGAATCGAAAACTTAATTTTTATTTTTACAAATCACTAACGCGACAAAAAAATCACTTTGCACAATTATTATGAAGTTAAAAATATACAGGTACAGGTCGTTTACTTAAAACTCCCAACGCCTAGTATAATTCGACCAAAGTCCTAATTTGTTACGAATAGGGATCTACTATAGCCGTCATCCACGCGCCATCACAGTTTCATTATTATGAGAAAAATACTTCACTGCCTTTAAATTTATTTAGTAATATCTATTTGCACGTTATTAATGGGTACCTTAAATTAGTTATAGCCATAAACAATCAATATCACTTGATTTCTTATTAAAAAAGGAAAATAAGTTCAACGACGCTTAGTGCCGCGAAAACCACCATGAAAATAATGTCTATGTGTGTGTCAAACATCAGACTTATGAATGTACTCACGCACACATGTCTAAACTCTAAACAGTTCATTGGCATAATATTGAATAATAAGCGTACCTACATAAAAAAATAATAGTACACCTATAAAATGTGCAAGTAATAGACTATGTAATTTAAATATTTAAAAAGTATATATCAAATCTTAAATATGAAGAAAAAATTTATATACAGTGCTCACTGATGCAAACCTTTTATTATCTATGTATCATTTCTTTAAGTTTTTATTTTTATTTGTCATCCATGATAAAAACTTTTTATTATATATGTTATAATAATAGGCTTATTGATTATTCATAAGGATTGTGAAATAAATGTCTAATTTCTAAGGCTTACAATTTATCTAGGTCTAGACTAGGCTATACCTAGTTTGTTACTAACTGATTGCTAAGTTCCTTAAGCCTTAAAAGTAGAAGTAAAATGACTATGTACACAACAGTCGGCTATTATTATAATATATAGTACGTATATAAATGAAATCTATAATTTTAATATTTATAACTTTCAGAATGTTGCTTTATTGTTATAACAATATTATTAAATTGTCTTAGAGCTGTGTATGTATGTGTGTATTTATTTTTAGTTTAGCTTAGCATAAGCGCGTAATGAAAAAGTCATAGGTAATCAAATAAAGCTGGTCAATAAGAGTCAGTTTGTGGCTAAAATATTCAATTCATTATTCTTGTTTTAAAGGCTTCAATAAAATATTTTAATTATGATGTTATTATAGTTAGTAACACTAAAGTTATGCTATCAACTGTCAATTACGAATGTCAATTGTCAAAGCGTGACATTCGTAATTACATGTTGGAGAGAGGTATTGTAAATTGTAAATTAATTTGTTTTTTGAATAAATCTCATAAAACATAAAAATGTCCACCATAAAACTCAAAGATACAAAACCAGAACCAGTAGCTTATAGCGAGGCTGCACTTAGAAACAACGCTGCTGTTGTGGAATACTGTAGAACGTCTATGGCTGCGCTCTCGGGCTCCACCGCAGGTAAAGAAGAAAACGACTATAATTTTCTATATAGAACTATTAGCTAAACAGATTTAATTTCATTGTCTCCAAAAATATATTTCATTAATAAGGGGAAGTATGCCTTTTTATGTCAATTGTATATGTTAATTGAATAAAAGTCATTTTCTTTTAGTAAAACTTTAACTTATGAATTTAACTAAGATAATAAAAATTGATAGCACATACTGTTAATTCTAAACATCATGAATATTGATTAAATAATATTTTTCAGGTATACTTGGATTAACAGGATTGCATGGCTTTGCCTTCTATGTATTCGCTGTATTCATTCTATGGTTCATGTTTATGATAAAAGCTGGACCTAATTGGCATAAATATTTTGTTTCAAGACAGAGCTTGTTAACCAACGGGTTCTTTGGAGCTCTTTTCACTTATGTGTTATTTTGGACTTTTATATATGGAATGGTTCATGTGTATTAAAATATTTGTAATAAGGTTTTGTTTAAAATAATATCCTCATTTATTTGAAATATTTCTGTAAGTAATATATTTATTAAATATAGTTGATTGCATTTTGTTAGTATTTTATTATACAAATATGTGATGTACAATATTTTCTATATTTTAATTAAATGTAAATATAAGAGATGTATCAACTAGTGGCTGATTAGTGGTAAAAGCCAATCCGGCTATATTTATATTCGGCGTCTAGTTGGCAAAAAGCAACAACTAGTTGGGCTATTACTTTTGTTTATATTACTATTCTTAAAATGGGGTGATTGAAATGAAGTTCCATCATTATTATTAGTTTTGACAACTTTGAATGAATAACATACTTATGTAATCTCCTGTTTATTATTTATATTTGAATCATAGTTTCAAACGCTATATACCTATTTATTATTAAAAGAAATATAACCTAGAGGCAGGAATCAACTACTCGGCCGATTAGTCTGCCTTTTTGCAACTGACCAGTTGGCAAAACTCAGTTGGCCACTATTCAGTTTTTGTATAATATATAAAATGTATAGATTGAATTTTCTACCAATATTGTTTTATATTAACATAATTAGATTTGTTACAGTTAAATAATAATGTCAATTGCATATGTTAATTTAGAAACAACTGCTGGGAAAATGTAATTAAACTGCTAATATCTTGGGAAGGATTAATAATGAATATATTTAATATTGTATGTACCTACTATGTAAATGGACTTGTATTGGGTGATTGTTGAATTTGTATATAATGTTAAGGATTAGGTAATAAAGTAGTAATAATAAATATCTTAATTTTAGTCATTAAATACTAGCAGAACCCCCAGCTTCGCTCACACTATAACTACAAAAAAATAACCAGTCATGAGCTCTGCCAACAGAAGCGAAAACTTAAAACTATTAACAAACAGTTATTTTAGGATATTCAAATTTGTAAATTAAAACTGTTTACATTTATCTGGTTTTGACATCTGGCACTCTTTAGTGTTAGCGTTAACACGTCACGTGACCATGTCGATGACGACTTGCATGAATTTACTCCCCATCCAAACCTGCCTATAGAAGTTGTCACTTCAAAAAACTCTTGACTTTATGCTATTATTAATAATTTGATGGCTAAATATAAAAGGCACATATCATTTTATAACTATGTAAAATATTAATATTGGTTCTAAAAGAATTTTATATATCAGGCTAAAGATTTTCATTTTTGTTTTAATATAATATTGCAAAATTCATTCAAATTATCATAGATGACGTTAGTTGACTAAGAAGATTTATTACTTTGGAAATAGTTATCTTAGAAATTGTTATATCTTCAATACAAAATGGCTATTTTAAATTAACTAATATTAAACTTTTCAAATTAATAAATCTGTATTAAACTTATTGTTATGTCACAATTGTAAGGAATAAACGTGTGTATAAAGTATATAAAAAAAACATAAAATAGTAGCATTAGATCTCACCAGGAATGAAGAATAATTGGTTCAATTACTTATCAATAGATGGCATTATACATATATACATAAAATGTATAAATTGGCGGTGATTCACCCCGTGGCTCGGAGAGCACGTAAAGCCGTCGGTCCTGCGCCTTAACTCTCACTGGTCGTGTCGAGCAGTTGTCCCACCGGAGTATGAGAGTGACAGGAACAGAGAGTGCACCTGTCTGCGCGTACACTTGTGCACTATAATATCTCCTGCGCAGTTGGCTAGCGATCTCTTGACTCGATGAGATTGGCCGCCGTGGCCGGAATCGGTCAGGAGAACATCATCATCACAGATTTTATAGTAGATTAAATAAATCCCATAAAATATATTCTGGTTTTAGAAAATACTCTTAGTAAAGAAAATAACACGTTTCTGAAATTCCATAATTTTACGAATTATTAAGTGGTGGAAAATAAGTTTGTACTTCGTACTGGCGCTCTGTACATTTTAACAGTTATCACAGTTAAAAACATTTTGCAAATATAAATTGAAAAAGTTTTATTTTACATAGTTAGGTATATATATACGAATTTATAATATACTAGCTTGCCCGCGGTTCCGCCTCTACCCTCTTAGAGGTTGAATTTTAAAAAACGCTGAAATACCTACTTAACTCATTGTTTTTGCCCATACGAAATTCTATGCAAAATATGTCCAAGGAATAAAAAGTTCATATAAACTTTTATCCCCTATTTCACACCCTTAGGGATTGAATTTTGAAAAATCCTTCCTTAGTGGATGCCTTCGTCATATGAGAAATGGGTTTTAGTGTTTGGCCTGTGCGTTGATACATCAGTAAATCACTTTTGCCTTTTATATATAAAGACTAGCGACTCACCCTCGCTCCTTAAATTACTTACTTACAATTTATCTTTTGGTGAAAAAATATATTGGTGAAAAAATGGTTAAAATCGATCCAGTAATTTCGGAGCTTATTCGGTACAAGCAAACAAACAAAAAAATCTTTCCCCTTTATTATATTAGTAGAAATGTTTAAGTAATACGAAACATCAAATTTAACAAATACTCGTAAAACCAATGTAAAGTAAATGATGAATGCTCCATACTGATATAGTTATAAATAGGTAGTTAATTAGGACGATGGCCCTTATAAATACATTACCGTTTGGCGGAACACGAAATTGCCCGATGTCCGTCATCTGACTTACACAATGCGACATCATATATCTTTAGTGTCTATATTCTGAGTTTTTTATTTTTAGAGTATCTTTATTTTTAATTAAATTTTAATAATATGCTGTATTCTATCTTCTATAAAAAATATAAAAATAAAATAAAAATGAAAATAAAAATAAAAATGAATCACCGAAATATAGGTATGTATCTACACGCATAACTTCCGATCGACTGCACCAAATTGGATAATTCTTTTTTATTATGTTTGTTATTGTCAGGCCAAGTATTATTTGTATAGAAGAAAATTATAAAGTTTTTTTTACTCAAATAAGTTTTTTTTTAAATCTTAGGATGTGAAGTGAGTGATGTGAGTGAAATAGTTTTTATCCCGGATATCATCCCTTAAGAGGGTGAGAATGGGGATGAAAACTTGTATGGGGAAGCAAGCTAGGGATAAACCCGAGCGAAGTCAGTGTATGTTGTTAGTAAATAATATATATTTTTACCATCTCTTCTACTATATAGAGAGACGGTATGGGATTCTAAAGGGCCCGTGAACACGGCTGGTGCGACCCATTGGAAACGTCGGGAATAGTATTTTTCGACTTACAAATACACGCGCTTAACGCAATTAACAGCACAGGCAGTGTTATAAATTAGAAATTGCATATATAAATTTTTTATCGTATCACCTGATCGTGCAGTGTAAAGTAAATTTCTTGTAAGCTTCAGTAAGCTATAGGTATCTTAAACAGCGTTAAACTAAACTGGTTATCAGCTGAAGCTATTGGCCGCTATCCTGATGGCTTAGAGACGATGCGTTTATCGACGTTTTTAAGTTTAGTGCACATTATATTTACTTGGGTTGATGTAAAATAGTTTCAGCGAGAAATTTTAAACAATACTGACCATCTATTCGAAAACGTACGTACATTATTCACATACTAGCGATTCTCCCTTGCTTCGTACGGGTTCGTCCCTAGGTACGTTTTAACGGTTAGTATGAAATAGAAATCTTTGAATTTCTCGGCTTTTCTGTACTATAATATGCATGTATTATACATATAAACGTTCCTCTTGAATCACTATATCTATTAAAAAAACCGCATCAAAATCCGTTGCGTAGTTTTTAAGATGTAAGCATACATAGGGACAGAAAGACTGCGGGAAGCGAGTTTTTCAACCGACTTCAAAAAGGAGGAGGTTCTCAATTCGACTGTATGTTTTTTTTTTTATACTATGTAGTGACGATGAATATGAAATAAAATTGTCGTCAATATGAAAGTGATATTCTACAATCTATATGGAGATAGCTCGTGAGCTGGCTAGCTACTAAGACTAGCTAGTAGCTATTTTTTCTGGTACTTTTGGGAGCCCAGTGGTAACGCGTTTATAATGGAATCCAATATAAGTGAGTTCAAATCCTGGGTCTCGCACCTCTGATATTTACATGTGCCAATAATTTTCAACATGATTAAGTAATAAGTATTACTATTTGTAAGACAAGTGAAGGGAGACATCTTGAGAAAATCTGCATGTTTGAGAGAAACTAGGAAGTATTCGAAAAACATTTAAAGTCCGCCCCGAGTTTGGCCAGCGTGGACTATGGCCTGATCCCTCTCGTATAGTAGGTAGGTCCATGCCCAGCAGTAGAACGTTAAAAAATACTGAATACATAGCATATTAAAGCCTTCATCCCTCAACGACCGCGAACACGCCGGCGTTACAGTTAACAGTAGATTTCTTAGAAATTTAATTAATTTCTTAGATATTTACCTGGAGGTGTTAAACGTATGTACATATGTACGCGTATATATATATATATATATATATATATATATATATATATATATATATATATATATATATATAGTGAAATATGCACTCTTTACCATATAAATTTGTTTTAGAATCAACAAACATGCCGCGCTTGTTACATTAAGTTTTAAATAACTTGCACTTTATGCATCTTCTGCAATGCTTCTGTATTGACTGATATATAATAATAAAGCCGTCTTTGCACATTTCTATTTTTGTTAATATATTTTTTTTATATGTACCATTTTATTTTGCACTGAAGTAGATATAGACCAGGGTCGATCATTTTTAAAACCAAAAAAAATAATAGTAATTATTTTTCCTTTCATTTTTATAATATTCCCCTCCTTTTCTAACGGGTCGCATCCTTCTATTATTATTTTTTTCACTTTTTATTATTTTTAAAGGCTTCTACCCTGGTCTAATATTAATAAATAAATAAAAGTAACATTTTTGAATTTATTAATACTTTTGTAATATAACGATCATGTGTACGCCCCTTTATTGAATGGGGTACGTTCTATAGATAATGGGGTTAGAACGGATCAGAGTGGCCTATTTTGCGACAGATGATAGAAATATTGCTTACCCTTATCTATGTAAAACCTCATTTAAGTTAAGACAAGTTTTTAGATTTCTCCCCATTGTGCGTTCACCTTGTTGTGGTGGGGGGCTCATGAGCGTCCGGCAATCCAGCCGTGCGTGAAGCCAAAAGCACTGGGAGGCGGTCCATCTCGGTGGGCGCAGGGCGGTGTGTCATGCTGGTTGCACCTGGTACTTCTCTGATAGCAGAGTGGACTGTTGGAGGAACCCAATGCCTGTGTGGTTTGTTTTGGCAGACCTGCCGTCGGCGCGTCGTGGTTGAGTTCGTAAGTGATCCTGCGACGCCCCATTAAGACGGGGGAGGTTCCGTTGGGTTTTAGTGGGTAGTACTGGCTTTGCCGGTGGGTCTCACATAATCACCTGTATGTATACAGGTGATATGCCTAAATGCATTTACCAAAGAAAAATAAGTTTTTAGATTTCATTTTTATTTTTGTCACTTGCAGATTAAATTATTAGCTACTAAAGACATTGCTTCATCTACGTAAAGTAAATATATCTTATTTTTATTTTATAACTAGCGACTCACCCTAGTTTCGCTCGGGTTCTTCCCTAAGTACGTTATAACGGTTAGTATGAAATACAAATCCTTGAATTTCTCGGCTTTTCTGTACTATAATATGCATGTATTATACATATAAATCTTACTCTTGAATTACCTACCTACCTTGAATTACACTACCTATTGCTGAAAACTGCTGCTGCTGCTACTAAGAAACGATAGAAAATTCACAAACAAACAATACCTACTAAATTGTTAATCACTAATCAGATGTCAGAGGTTTATTTACTACTTGTAAAATGTTTGTATTTTTGCTAGCAGATATTTGTCGTAGGCTGATTGAGGCAAGTGTCCTTTAGAAATCTCTAATCACATTGTTACTGGAGAGATCAGAGGAAAGATATTTATTTATTTATTTTATTTATTTATTATTTTAGGGCAACAAACAGTGAAATAATCCAGAAAAATAGTTATAAACTAAAAACACCAAAAAAGTTTCCACTTATAAATAACCTACATGTAGAGTAAACATGACAATTAGTTTAAACTTTAAAACATAAAATAAAAAAAATAACAAAAAAATACTACAAAAAGGACAAAAAAGTGGACTATAAGTGAAAATTCTAAAAATTAAAATAGCAAATTATAAAATCTAAAAAAAGCAAAACTTAAACTCGAATACAACATAAGAAAAATAATAATAAAAAAATACGTAATAAGAATAGGCAAATTTCAATATGAATTAAGGTTATGATAAAGATTTTAAAAACACTTTTCTAATACTGTATACATATTGATAATTAAATAAGTCTATGTTAATATGTTTTTCATTATACTGGTAATTATTACAAGCTCGATTAATTAAGTAATTATCGATTAATTAATATGATTTGACATTGGCGGTAATTACCTACGTTTCCTCAGTTGCTTTTTATAAGAAATTTGTTTTTGTCCGCGGCTTCGCTCGCGTCGTAAATAATTATTTATGTCCTTGCAAGTATCGAATTGATGTCAACCAATTGTGGGTGGTCCCGGGATATGATTAAAAAGCCAAAAGTCACATAGGCTATATATAATTAACTAGCAGAACTCGCGACTTCGCTCGCGCTAAAACTCCAAAAAACCTCTAAAAAGTGAGTTTCATAAAAACTTTCATTCCCTACTTTACCCTCTTAGGGGTTGAATTTTATATAAATATATATATATTATATATATATATATATTATATATATATATATATATATATATAATAAAATTCAACGTACTTGTGTGTAGATTGGTTTAAAATCACTTGGTCTGCTACGTTATGAACTACTGTCTATGATTGATATAACTATTACAATTTTAAGGAACTTTGAGCCCATATAAGTTGATAAGCTGTGCGTGTACAAGGCAATACAACATACCTACATAACTTGACTCTAGTAACCATTATTGAAGACGAGACCAATCGTGAAGCTGGCATCCTACACCAATAATCCCAGCCAGTCATAACAAGATGCCCCGAGAGCGCAGAGAGACGAAAAGGCAGTTAGGAAGCTGGCATCCTGTACCAAAATGTCAGCAACAAAGAAGACCTGAGAGCGCACCACCAACTTACAACACAATACAAAATTTCCTATGAGGGCTCAACTAACCCAAAATTATCTCAACTCTGTGGTACTACTTAGAATATCTTAACAGAAAAACTCAGTAATTAAACTTAGCTCGGGATTCGAACCCAGGACCTCCGGGATCTACAGACTTGCTATCCACTAGACCACCGGGGCAGTTGAGAGAGGTAAAATAAAATACATATATAATTATATAACAAAACGTAAAAAGCAATATAAATTATAAAAACATGAAAATGAATTAAACATTTTCGTAACAATTATTTATTGTATTACACTTTTATTATATTTTCTGTTTAAATTTCTGGTAGCTTGACAGATCTGATAAAGAGTTGCAACCAATTTAATTAAATTTCAGTAACAAAGGCATTCGGCCACTTTAAGCCACTTTAATAATTAAATATAAATATCCGTTATCGCGCTTTTTCTTGACCGACTTCAAAAAAGTGGAAGTTTTTATCCTGATTTAGATATTTCTAATGAAAACGATGATTGACGTAATGATTTTTATTTATTAATTTGGATGTACGTATTTTTTATATATTAGAGTGAAACTTCTTTAGAAAATTTATAAAAATAATGCCTAATAATACGTAATGTAATATAGAAATGTAAAATAAACTTATAATAACAATCCTACTCCTAATACTCTATATAAGTTCATCTCATTCTCTCGTAGGCTACATATCTGAAGTTTCACTTCTACTGTGTGTGAATCGCGCACACGCACCCTTTTTTTTAATCTTACGTGATATAATCACGACACGTTCGGCTCAGTTTGTAATGAGTAATGACCCAAATGAACACACAAATGAATACCCCCAGCGGGACTCGAACCCGCAACCGCAGGCACAGCAAGTAAGGTCATTACAAACTGAGCCAAACGTGTCGTCAAATTTCTTTAGAAAGGATTTGAAATGACATAATATCTCGTACTAAATAAATATTCTTTAAAGTTAAAATTACATCTATTTCTCTGAGACAGAAGAGAAAAAGCCAAATAAATCGGAAACCACTGTAGTCTGTAATAGAGACAAGGCCAGTAGAAAGCAATTAATGGACTGTAGACAATGTGTGCAGTCCAGTATTTGGAGACTTGTTCAAATAACGTGCTCGTATGTTTGATTTTTGCACTTGAAAACTGTCGCTGATAAATTTTAAAGTTTTTAGAAAATTCTACTTTAAATATACTATCTATTATGTAATGTAAATAAATTTTTAAAATATTACCTAAAATTAAACCATAATTTGTAGTGACCCTACTTTCTGTGCCAGCCAGCGGTCGCGGGGCCCCGCTAGGGGCATTCATTTGTGTGATGAGCACGAATGTTGTACTCTAGTCAGGGATATTTATATTTATAATATGTATGTATTAAAAGTTATATATGTGTAGTGTAAAAAATCCAACAATCAAACATCGTAGTATCTTATGATATTAAAAAAAAATATATTAGTTAGGGTTGCTGTATTTATAAATTTAAAAATATTTATTCTTTTCATTTGAGACTATTATATTATGCTTCGTAAGACTCAATCATAATCATAATTCATCTAGCTATCCATAGCTTGTTTTAATTTTAATTTTATATATTACATTTTACTATATTAATTGCAGGGTTTAACGATGATGGCACTACAAAGCCATCATCCGTCTAACCCACCTATACTCAACCTGCGGTCCGCGGGCCGCATGCGGCCTTTGTTATTGGCCCATCTGAAGTTACATCTCAGAGTTGGCTTCCGTTTTAAATTGTAATTACTCATAGTTGTTTGATGAGTTCACCGATTTTGAAAACGATACCAGTCTAGAAGTTCTGTTTAAAGAAAAAAGGGAAAACAGACCATGACTGAAACGTGTTTATAGCCCCCGTAAAAAAAAAGGTTGAGTATGGCTGGTCTAACCGATCTTAGTGGAAAATTTTCCGGCAAATTTGATCATTAAATCGTTATAAACATTTCTATGCAAGTTCCATAAAGCTAAAACCAGCGTCCATAAAGAATCGTGAACATTTGTGACTTTTGTCTTATTCTCATACTCAAGTGGACTGACTGATAGCAGTCCATTCGAATATGAGAGAGAGCAGAGAATACACCCTCTACTCTCCCTCACACTACATTATTTAAAAAGAAATACATCTTATTTAAAAAATATAAGTAAACTACTTTTATTTTTTGTTTCTTTCGTTAGTTCTTTTTAAGACCGAGGGAAGCCTCGGTTCTAATGAAAAAGAAGAAGTTTTTTTCGAACTAATTCAGTAAAAAATTGTAATACTCATATCAAGAATTTAGATCTAGGGATTGTTCTCCAACTGCTTTTAGAGCCGCAGATGGTAGCTATTTTGACTATTAGAACTAACTTTAAACTATTTCCCTTCCAGCATACAGAGAGTAAACAATCCTGCTTGGATTTGATATTTGCAAGGTTTCCCCATAAGTTATTTTGTTTAACTAGATCATTAAAATACAGTAACAACATCTAAAGGTCTAAACAAACATTCACTGCGTGTACGATGTGAACCTGTAAAGGTCTCAAACAGACGCTCAAAAGATACTATGTAGATGCTAAATAAATGGGATAAATTTGGTATTGTGTTTTTACAACTTAAAACAAGGATGCTTATTTCAAAGAAATTTTCTTAGAACGTCGCGAAGGAAATTAGAAAAGTTGCCGGAAAACTTTCAATGTGCCATCCCACTTTAATTTCGTGATCTATCGTATATGTTGTAGGAAAACAACGTGCCTTTGATGTATAATTTTTAGAGGCCCCTGTATTAGTTTTGTTTGTGTTTTCCAATAAGAATTTATTATAGTACAAGCGACTTACCCTAGCTTCAGGTGCGGCTTTAAGTGCTTTTTCTATACATATCTATACATATAATAAAATTGTAACTAAGCCGAATCTGTACATTAAATATTTTTTTGGAAAATATTATTGAAATAGTCATAATTATCGATACAGAGGCCGAATCCATAGTTTTGTAGAATTTTTGTTTATCTGTCTGTCTGTGACCGCATCGCTAGAAAATCACTGGACTGATTTTGATGAGGTATGATGATAAATACCAACCGACCCAGGTCAATATATAGGATACTTTTTAGTGCGGGAAAATGTCTCATCTCTGAGGAGTCTATACTAAACGTTAAAACGTAACTAGGGACGAACGCAAGCGGAGCGAGGGTGGGTCGCTAGTAGACATATAATATCTAACCTACGATATCTACACAGTGCACCAGATAACTGCAATACAATCTCAAGCAAAAGTTTGTGAAATATTCAAGGTATCCCTAAAGTTTAGATTAATCGATTTGACTTGTTAAAGCAGTACATTCCTACTACGAGTATTCTAGAGCAGCGATTCCCAATTTTGTTTTGGCCGCGGAACCATAATTGATTATGAAAAATTTAATGGATTTCCACTTTCATAATAACTAAATTCATTGTATTGTAGTTAAAATACTTTTTGTTTGACTTGAAAAAACAAATCATGAATGAAAAAAAATATTAATAATTATAATAATATTTAGTGTATCAAAAATATAGCCTACTTAGTGTAATGAAAGTTTTTTTTTCACATATTTATTTATAATAGCACTACAATAAGGCTTCATGTTTGACAAAGTTTTATTTGACTTTCAGACGCAGCTCGATAGCCCTTTGACCCTTGGGAACCACCATTTGGGAACCGCTGCTCTAGAGTTGATTTGAATACCTGCTTCTATGGGGGTTAAAGATCAGTTCTTGCAATTTGTTTTAGTTTTTATTTTTCCATTTTTAGTGTAGTCGTAATAAGCAGGTAATTTGTAAGAAGAAAGTTTTTAAATAACATATTCGATTAAACAATTTATTTAAAAAATATATTTATTCATACTCATACTCATATTTACTCGACCGATTTCGATAAAATTTATATGGGACCACCTGGGAAGTCTTACCCTATACCCTTTGAAATAAAAAAAAAAATCAAATCGGTTCAGGCGTCTTCGAGTAATCGGTGAACATACATAAAAAAAGAAATGAAAAATTCCGACGAATTGAGAACCTCCTCCTTTTTTTAGGAAGTCGGTTAACTAAATTTTGAATCGGGACTCCGAACGTGGTCCAATTCACACTTGACCAGTTTTTATTATTTGTTCTTTTACGTTATTCGGCGAGTATATTCTTTACCCGTAAGTCACGAAACTTACTCAACCAATAAGATTGAGTATCTAATCTTATTTAATCTGTGTTGCTATATTTGTAAAAAACTACTAGCGACGCTTCTACTCGCTTCGCTCTGGTTCGTCCCTAGCTTAATTACCCATACAAACTTTCACCCCCATTTTCACCCCCTTAAGGGATGATTTCCGGGATAAAAAATATCCTATGTCCTTCCCCGGGTCTCAAACTATCTTCTTACCAAATTTCATCTAAATCAGTTATGTAGATCCAGAGATTACCCCCTACAACGTCACAAACTCACAAAACTTTACCTCTTTATAATATTAGTATATAGATATCATAGTTATCACATACAATAAAGTAATTAGAATTTTGACTTTTACAGTAAAATAACTGCTGTCTTTTATTCCGTGTTATCGTGTATAAGATTCCCTTTTGTTAATTTTTCCTTAATTTTATTATTTTTTGCGATAATCATACTAATATTATAAACTAGCGGCTTACCCTCTCTTCGCACTAGTTCGCCTCTAGAAAAACAAATCTATCTCACGGGAACCGTACATTTCTCCGGGATAAAAAGTAGCCTATTTATTATTATGATGTATGAGCTATATTATTATAAAGTTTCATTAAAATCCATTAAGTAGTTTTTGCGTGAAAGAGTACCAACTATCCAATATCCTTACATCTATACATCCATACATCCTCAAAAACTGTCGCATTTAAAATATTAGTAGGATTAGTAGGATGGATGTGAAAATTTGTAAGGATGGATGGATTTTTTAAATAAAACTATCTTTTCGGATTATTTCGCGGATTTATTTTGGTTTTGGTTCCCGACGTTTCGAATGCTTCACAGCAATCATGGCTACGGGAGAGACTAAGCTTATAGCATCTCAAACACATACTTGTTACAGAATTAGTGCCTATCCACTATTTTACAAAAACGATTTCAAAAATTCAAGCTTACATATCCTAAAAAGACAAAAAGGATATCTCCTTTTCTAAGCAAAGTTTATCCATAAAAATATTTTGATCAGAATTTAATTAATGTACGATTTGTTTTACTTAGAATAGGCTAAGAGGAGGGGCTGCGTGATAAATAGCAGCTATAAATTGTGGTCGACGTGTGTCGTACCGCGAGCGTTTCAGGTACTTTGTTTTATATCTTGTTTAATATTAACCGGCTTAATATATAAAAAGAAAAGAGTTTTTTTGTTGCTTCATATTATTTCAAAGGGGAAAAAGGTTTTAAGTTTGTTTTTAAATACAGGTTTTGTGAACAGCTCTCAAAGCATCTTGTATTGCATCTTGTCTTTTTCTTAATGTTGCGGAATTAATTTACACATGCCACCTACATACATACAGGTGATTATGTGGGATTCACTTCACTAGCTAGAAAAGCCAGTACTACCCACTATAACCCAATAGAACCTCCGTCCAGGCGTCGCAGGATCGTTTACGCACTCAACTTCGACGTCCCGACGGCTGCCTGCTGAAGCAGACCACAGCAACCAAGGGGTTGCCCCCCACGGTCCACTCTGCTATCAGAGAAGTACCAGAAGCACCCGCATGGTACGTCGCTCACGGAACTTAGTCACTTCCTAGTGTGTCTTTTGGCTTCAAGCCCGGCTGGATTGCCGGACGATAATAAGACAACAACAGGGTGAAGACACATCGTGAGGGATCATGTGTCATACCCTGCCTCATGCCATCTTTCACCTCATTCTCGTCGGATTAATAAAGATAACAACTTTCAAATGTGTCGGAAACGTGAAAGTTCAGGCTTGCTAACATATTTTTTTGGTTCAAATTTAATTGTCCTCCATCTATGTATATACATACATACGTTACTTTCAGCGTGCGTTTTAAATTTTCTGTAAAATTGCGAATTATAGCTCCCAACGAAAATATACTAACCTGCTTAAATAAATATGTTGGGACATTGACACACAGCACCATCTAGTTCCATGGTAAGTTACGAGGCTTGTGTTAGGGATACCAGATAGCTGATACACTAGACATAGACATAGAGTATAAACATTCGTGCTCATTACACAAATGAAAGCGGGACTTAAACCCGTGACCACTAGTACCTACCGCAAGTAGCGTCACTACAAACTGAGCCAAACGTGTCGTCGTGTCGTCTTTATTAGAGAAAAATTGTAAATAAATTAAATAAATAAAAATTAAAAGTAATATAACCATTTCATTATATCCGAATTTACGAGCGGTCAGTATCGGCTTTGGCAATGAAGATTGAATAGCCGCTTAGTACTAACTTTTCTTTATGACGGCCTCTTTATAGTTCCGGAGGCTAATGGAAAATATACGCAATAAATGTTTTCTAATGTTACAGTTTAAGATAAGACCTAAATATCGTAATTTTATGGAACTTCATATGGTTATAATTTAGCCTTTATCATCGAAGTCACAATAAGGACAGGCGATATTTTCTTTTAACTGTTAATATGGAATAGATAATAATATATATACATAGGTATAATGAGTTTTATATCCCTTACTTTAAAAATGATCGACTCTCTATAAAAAAATCCACTCCCCTTTTCATCCACTTAAGGGATGATTTCCGGGACAAAAACTATCCTATGTCCTTTCCACCCTGGAAAGGACAAACTATATCCATACTAAATTTTATCTAAATTGGTTAAACAGATTAAACGTAAAAAACTAACAGACAGACAGACACAGGCAGAAAGACAGATAGAGTTACTTTCGCATTTATAATATTAGCATTCTGTAATTAATTAATTATTATTATTTTTTCTCACGCTTTAGCGTTTCTGGTAGAGCTCTCTTAAAGAGATAAGTCATCTTTTGTACACATAGAATCTGTTTCGTATTTTAGTTTTTATATGCATTTTTAAGTATATAAGTAAATAAAAATAAATTAGTATGGATATGGGATGATCTTTGAAGTATCAATAATACTTACCCTCTTAGCATACCCTCTTTTCGCTAGGGAGCATGCTAGGTGCCACATGACCTGTGTCAATCCAGGAGAAAGTCTATCTATATATTAAATTAGCGACTCGCCCTCGCTTCGCTCGCTTTCGTCCCAAGGTTGAATAATACAAACAAACATACAAACTTTCATTCCCACTTTCATCCCCTTAAGAGATTATTTCCGGGATAAAAAGTATATTTCCTTCCTAAGGTTTCAAACTATCTTCTTACTAAATTTCATCTAAATCGGTTCAGTAGATCCAAAGATTACCCCCTACAACGTCATGAACTCACAAACTTTACCTCTTTATAATATTAGTACAGATTTCATCCAAATCAGACCAGCCTTTTCAACATGAATGAGAAATAAACTTACACACACACACATACAAACTTTTGCAACTATAATAGTAGTCAGTTTGATTAAAAAAGTATTTTACAGGTATGGTAGCTTCAAATTTCAACGTAATTAATAAAATCAGACTCTACAATAGACAAAGGATAGGAAGTACAATACTAAGCCAATTTCTTATTATTCATTATAAAAGAAGCTATTTTTGGTTTCAAAGATAAAAGATAAAATTTAATTTTGGTTAACTATCTACCGGCAGCAGTCATAAACCATTCGTAATTATAATAAAAGACTATCATTAATCACACTCCAGTAGTTTTTCAAGCAATTATCATAGTTTTCAACCTTTGACATATTTCGTTTTCACTAATGTTTATTCTATATACTAAATCTATACATATAATAAAATTGTAACTAAGCTGAATCTGTACCTACATTAGATATTTTTTGGAAAATCTTATTGAAATAAACATTATTATCGATACAGAGGCCGAATCTATGGTTTTTAGAATTTTTGTCTGTCTGTCTGTTACCATATCACAAAATATGTTAAAATATGTTAATGTTACCCAAAATATTTAAGACACCATATTAAAATATTTTGGGGTAGGTACATATCAGTATTATCCCATATGCTTATACACAGTTATGATGTTATTGAAAATATGTTACATTGGCTGCAGGTAGAGTTCCAATAAGTAACGGCCTTGTGAATTGTTATTATTAACACTTTGTATTCATAAAGCATTTACTATGCAACTGTGTGTCATTTGTCTGAAGTCTGAGGATTACGGGATTGATTCCCGCGCGGGGTAAATTTCTATTGACCACAAATTCTAGTATAATACCGTTTTAAAGCCTTTTGTTCACGCTGCTAGTTTCTACAGATATACTGCTGACTACCGCTGACGATAAAAAATCAAGAAAATAGTCATTAGAGAATATCAATCTACAAAAGTTAATTTACTTTTATTATTATTAGTGGCACTTTCCGATCCGGACTTAGTTTACGAGCGGACAGCGTCCGGCAATGAAGATAAGTGTTGCAGTACTTTACTTTAGCTACTTTGCGCCGTGACGGAACTTTGTTTCAGTTTCCTGTAAAATGACACTTAACGAATTGCAGGATTTATTTTTACGACGTTTTATGAATAAATAAACAATTATCTAGTACTAGCATTGCCCGCGGCTCCGCCCGCGTTCAGATGACCAAAAATCAAATTCTTAGGTTTTTCATATAAGTATGCTCTTACACAGTTTTTGTATTTTTTCTCAGAAATAAGACATTTTCCTGCTGTAAAAAGTATCCTATATGTTGACCCGGAAAATCAGCTATCAACATACCAAATTTCATCAAAATCCCTCCAGTGGTGTTTCCGTAATGCGGTAACAGACAGACAGACAAAATTCTAAAAACTATAGATTCGGCCTCTGTGACGATAATAATGTCTATTTCAATAAGATTTTCCAAAAATATTTAATGTACAGGTTCGCCTTAGTTACAATTTTATTATATGTAGGTATAGATAATACAAAATATACCCTATGATCCCTGAATTAATAAACTAAAACTAGCATCTATTATATTATTATATTTTTTTATTCACATACATTTTCTTTATTACACTAGTGGGCCTCCCTTCAATATGAGACGGATCAGGCCATAGTTTATCGAGTTGGCAGAGTGCGGGCGGACATCACATGTCTTTTCTATTCTATTTTTGACTATGTATCTACTATTTACATATTTATTAGAAATGCGAACGAGTGAATTCGCTGGCAATACTTAAAAAGTTTTCTACAATATTCAATAGCTAAATTACCTTTACGATTTTATATTTTATCTTGATGTGAGTAGTTCCTTATAAAGCCGCCAATTTGGAAGATATTAGGTGTCAATAGATTTAGGGTCCCGCAAATGATTAGGGTTAGACAATTTGGACGTTATCTTCACATTCCACTTCACGATAACCCCAATGTATATAATATAACTCGTATTACCAGGACATAAGGTTCAAATTCGGTTTTCTATTGTCATTCAGGTCATACACGATGACTTGATGGGTCATTATTCTGAAGGGTTGCAAACATTGTAATATGTTATAGGTTGATTTTGATATTAGTTTGAAGCACCTTTTTATTAGCTTCACTTGTTCCTATGTAATCAAACTTTGGAAGTGGATATTAATCTTCTTCTAATTGTCGTGTCAATTCGAGGGAAAATCTGATGACAGTATAATAATTTTGTACTATCAAGGGCTCTATATAATGAAACCAAAAGAACACACACAAATATAAACAAGCACGCAAGCACATGCTCTTGTATGCAAACACACACATACACATAAACATAGACAAACGCATACACAAGCACGCACGCATGTACGCACACATAAGCAAGCACGCATGCACACACACACACAGATACTCACACATCTCAACATCACTTCCTAAAGCCGAACTACTTGTTTCTTGACATTTTGGGCTGATCCGGGATCAAAAGCTTTTGAAATTATGCCACACTGTCACTAAACCGTTAATAACGTAACATATACATACATGAATTGACAAAAATATATAAGTACACTAGCATTGCCC
Organism: Brenthis ino; assembly: GCA_921882275.1. Taxonomy (NCBI): domain Eukaryota; kingdom Metazoa; phylum Arthropoda; class Insecta; order Lepidoptera; family Nymphalidae; genus Brenthis; species Brenthis ino. Next base: position 15,079,114 of record OV170222.1, read on the forward strand.
GCGGCTTCGCCCGCGTTCAGATGACCAAAAACCAAATGCTTGGGTTTTACATATCAGTATACTCTTACTTTGTAGTTTTTGCATTTTTTCTCAAAAATGAGACATATTCCCACAGTAAAAAGTATCCTATAAGTTGACCCGGATATCCAGCTATCATCATACCAAATTTCATCAAAATCCCTCCAGTGGTTTTTCTGTGATGCGGTAACAGACAGACAAAAATTCTAAAAACTATAGATTCGGCTTCTGTATCAATAATAATGTTTATTTCAATAAGATTTTCCAACAAATATCTAATGTACAGATTTGGCTTAGTTACAATTTTATTATATGTATAGATTATAGGCATTCATACATCACTCTTATGTTGTCTAGCATTTAGCGAAAATCGACGTCATTTTCAGTATAAGGTAATGGTACTTTCCGACTCTAACTCAACTAAATAGCCACTAAATAGTGCGGCGTCAAGAGCAAGAAAACATAAATTATATTATTTGCAATTCCATGAAAAACTTCTTTAGTGGTCCGTAAAAAGGAACTTCTACGTATTTGGCTAAGATTTTCTTCCTTCATAAAGTTTTTATTGCTAAACAGGAAACTTGGTGACATATCTTTAGATGTTTTCGCTAATAACTATAATGAAAGTGTATGTTGTGAAACCAATTACGTGTAACTAGCGGCTCACCCTCGCTTTGCTCGGGTTCTCAAAAACAATAACAAATCTATCCATATATGGGAAGCGTATATTTTTCTATAGACTTTAATCTATCTCTGTGCCAAATTTCATCCAGATCCGTTCAGCCGTTTTGGTGTGATTGAGTAACAACCATCAATCCAAACACCCAAACATCTAAACATTCACATTTATAATATTAGTAAGATTGATTATATTACATATCAAAAGGCATTTTAAAGAGAAGTCGTTGTCGAGATGTTAAAAAAAAGCTAGTTTTCATACATGTATACTGATATTTAGCTTGACCTTGAAGATATCTACTTTAATTGCTTTCATTCATAATCTTAGGTAATAATCATTTTACAATTTGCTAAGATATTGCGTAACATACCTACTCAATTAAAAGTTATTTATAGTCTACAAATATTATTCAGACAAAACAAAAAAAACAAAAAAAGAACTTCCCTACTGTAATTAAATGACAAAAACGTAACATGTCATTTACATATTTTTTCTACATTTTTATTCGTAAACGATTGAGGAGCGCCATCTTGTCTAAGCCCTCAGTATTGAAGTACAATGAAAGATAATAATTATGACAGTGATTGACACAAGAATATTAGTAAAGAACGCGCCAGATGCGACTCTGGTATACTCTCTCGCACGTATAATAAAATTGTAACTAAGCCGAATCTGTACATTAAATATTTTTTTAGGCCGAATCTATAGTTTTTAGAATTTTTGTCTTTCTGTCTGTCTATTTGATACCGCATCACAGAAACACCACTGGAGGGATTTTGATGAAATTTGGTATGGTGAAAGCTGGTTATCCGGGTCAACATATAGGATTTTTTACCGCGGGAAAATATCTCGAAAAATACAAAAACTGCATTGCAATAGTATACTAATAAGTAAAACCTAAGAACTTGGTTTTAGGTAATCTGAACGCGGGCGGAGCTGCGGGCAATGCTAGTCTATATAGACTATATTTATTACATGTATATGTATAAATAGGCAAAGACAAAACAGTTCAGTACCTTTTCTCCTCTGTTTTAACCGATTTTCTTTTTTTTTTGTTTAGTAGAGCTATTGACGAGCTTTAGTTTATTAATAAAAAAATTATGGAACAGTTAGATTTTATTTTTATTTAATGATTATGATCGAATTTCGACCACTGGGTGAGCATTTAAAATAATTATTATAAATAATACCTAATATTAAAAAAAATAAAGTATGTGCCTTTGTTGGTTTCCTATAGTAGGTATTAGAAATTAAAAAAATTCAAGTAACTGTCAAAATATGAATGTATAAAATTAATAATATATATCATAAATTATATTCCAAAAAATTGTAAAGTTTTTATGTTAGTATAGATAGATTGAAAAATATTTTATTCCACGCACTAAAGACGAGTACATATGATGAAAATAAAAAAAATACATGTAAAGGCAGTCTTATTGCTATGAGCAATCTCTTACAGCCAACCTTTGGTGAAAGGATTAGTAGTAGTATAATTATTTTAAGGAAAGAAAAATAAAACAATTCATTCATTCTTTTTTTTTGTAATTGATTAAAATTAGAGAGTTCTAAAATAACATAGGTGCATGTGGTAGAGAAGCGAATGTTGAGTTGGATTTGTGGAATAGGGAATATGCGTGTGATTTAAATAAAGGTAAATTTTTTTATAATCTGTATTGCTTTTGAATTAAGCCTATCTATAATCGTAAGCTATTGTATAAAAAAGTCCGTATGTATTATATGATTAGGGGCGGGCCTGGACCTATGCTTTTACGGTTCCCGCACGGCATGCTTTGCATGGTAGTATAGGCGCAGGCCTACCTTACTGTCTCCTTCAGAGACGGTAGGGGGGCGTTGGTCTTGGGGGAGAGTGACGTGTTCAGTCACGCATCGACATGCGGGGCTCTGTCGGTGGGCATGTTTATTTCCCTAGCTTCTCGTGGGACGTATATGGAAGACGACAAAAATATAAACAAAAAACCCAAACCTTTATCTCCAACTGGAGATCCTCTTTCTCCTCTTTTAGGAGAAACCATAGAAGGGACCAATCCGGCCGGGGAAGGAGACATTGATGACTCCGACGGAAGAATCCCTAAGCATCCCAGATTAAACGGTGCCGCTCGGAAGAGACTCCGAAGGCTCCTGGCGGCTAATGTGAGGTTCGACGAAGCCCGCGCATTAGCCGTTAGGCCTTGGAAGGATATTCCGATCAAAAATATTCCGCCTGACCCGAAGGCCAAGAAAAGGCCTAGGTCGGAGGAAGAATCGCCGGGGATGCAAATCAAAAAGGCTCCCCGTGCGGAGGGAAAGGTGGCACAACCCAGCTTCAGTAAGGTTGTGGAGCAATCTCGCGTGGGAATTAAAAATCAAGTTCCCATGAGCGGAGATCAAATGAAGTTGGTGCACCGATCCCTGACCCTTGCGATGCTCAAGATCACTGACAAAGGTGAGGGACCCAGATTCACCGGCTTTACCCACAGGCCGGGGTATATAGTGATCACCTGTGAGGACCAGGATAGTCTCAAATGGCTGTCCGAGAAGGTCCCCACCCTAAAGCCCTGGAGCGAGGCGGTGCTCTCAATTATCCCTGAGAGCGAACTACCGAAGCCTGCAGTAGGGACTATATTTATCCCTAACTCTGAGGCGGAGTCGCTAGACGAGGCCACCCAGTTGTTAGGAATACAGAATAGAGGGCTCAACACGGAGCTCTGGAGAGTAGCGCACAGTAGGGCCGAGGGAAATGGACACGTTGTGTCCTTCTTCCTAGACGACGCTTCTGTCGCAGCTCTCCGGGCTATGAACCTTGAGGTCGTTCTTGGTTTTAAGAAATTACTTTTTAAAATCAAGAGCGACCCAATGGTTGGCCCCACATGCCCAGGACCTGCTGAACGGATTCTGGAACCTCAGGCACCCTCATCCAGGGGCTCAGAGGGGCAAGACAGGACGAATCTTGGCTCACAACAAGCAGCCGGGATAACGTCCGAGTCCCAACCTCAGAGCGGAGGGAGCAATGTCACGGAGCCACAACCCTCCACGTCAAGAGGTATACAAATACCTCCTGCTCAGGGTGGAAGGGTGGCAAATCCGAGAGCTGGTGCCGCCGGAAGGCCTCAGGAACCCTTACCAAGGCAAAGGGGAGGCCTAACAGGCACAGCGCATAGGGGTGGAAGAGGCGACGCTTGGCGTACGAGCAGGGGACGACCGCGTCCCAAGCTTGTGCGGACAAAGCAGGGGGGAAACACCTAGGAGCTACTCAGGGGGGGGGGGTGAGGGTCCTGCAAGCAAACCTCCACCATGCCGCAGCAGCCACTGCGGTGATGGAGCAATGCTTTGCTGAGGACAAGGCAAGCCTTGCCTTAATTCAAGAACCTTGGGTAGCAAATACTCAGGTTCGGGGACTTAATAATGCCGGTAAGGTCCTAAGTAATAACACTGGTAAGAGACCCAGAGCTTGTATCCTATTTAATAAATGTGTTGATTTCTTGCCAATTTCAGAAGTTTGCAATGACGACTTGGCCGCAGCCTTTGTCAAACTCAAAGGGTGGGATGGTGCAAGGGTAATAATATGCTCGGAGATCTATAGGAAAGCTCTATCAGACTACAACAAAGAGATTAGGAGGGCTTCGCTGTTGATAAATGGGTTGATAACTAAAAATGTTGACCCAACAACGGTAAAGTGGGTAAAATCTATGCTCACTAGCAGAAGAGCAAAACTAGCCCTCCACGACACAACTATCTATATATCCACAGCAAGAGGATGTCCGCAAGGGGGAGTTCTATCCCCACTACTGTGGACACTTGCTGTGGATGAATTACTACACAAACTGGCAGAACTCCGCATTGATGCGCAAGGCTATGCTGATGACTTGGTAATCATAGCAAGGGGCTTCTGCCAATCCACACTTTCAAGTATAATGCAGAAGGGTCTGAACATTGTCAGTGACTGGTGTGTTAGAAGTGACCTATCAGTCAACGCTGACAAAACTGTCATTGTGCCCTTTACAAACAAGCGAAGGTTAGACAAACTAGTCATGCCAAAGCTTAATGGCAAACAAATCGCATTTTCCACGCAAGTTAAATACTTGGGACTAACATTAGACCAAAAACTGACGTGGAACCCGCATCTAACTGCAGTCCTAAGTAAAGCCAAGATGGCATTGGGAATAAGTGGCCGCATGTTGGGTAAAAATTGGGGGTTAAATCCCAAAAACACACTTTGGACTTACACTGCTATTGTGAGGCCAATTATCACGTATGCATCGGTAGCCTGGTCCAATAAGGCCAAGCAGACGACAGCCATTCAAAAACTAGACAGCCTACAAAGAACAGCCTGTCTAATGACCACAGGAGCCATGTCTACGTGCCCTGGTCAGGCACTAAATGCATTACTCGGGCTGCCACCTTTAGACCTTTTCATACAAAAGGAGTCAAAAGCCAGCATGCATAGAGCTAAAATCCAAGGCAGAACTCATTGGCTCTCACGAAAAATGAGGATCCTACAGGACTCATTACAAGAAATGCCGCTACTTGGTATGACGACTGATGCCATGTTAATTCGGCACTCATTTGTAAAGTATTATACAATTGAATTTCCGTCAAGGGAAGACTGGACTAAAAGCCAGGTAATCCATAAAAACGGATCTCTCATCTGGTTTACAGATGGCTCAAAAATAGAAGCAAAGGTTGGCTGTGGGATATATGGAGAGCGACCGAGGTTTAGCAAAAGCATACACCTCGGACAATTTGCCTCTATTTTCCAAGCAGAAGTCTATGCCATTCTAGAATGTGTAGAAGCTAATTTGTCTAAGCACTACACAAATCAAACTATCTATATAAATTCAGATAGTCAAGCTGCACTACTAGCGCTGGACTCAAACATAGTCTCATCAAAGTTAGTGGAGCAGTGCATGGACCGACTAAACCTCTTAGCAAGAAGTAACAAAGTAGTGCTAAGATGGGTACCGGGTCATGCAGGTGTAATTGGCAACGAGTGTGCCGATAAGCTCGCTAGAGGGGGAGCTCTTGGCATACAGCAGGGCCCTGAGCCCTTCTGTGGGATACCTAAGAGCCTAGTTCAAAGAACCCTAATGATAGCATGTCTTAAGACTGCAAACAAGACCTGGACTGAATCAAATGGAATGAATCACTCCAAGGCATTAATTAGAGCCTACGACAAAAGGTTTAACAATCTTATGCTAGGGCTAAACAGAAAAACCTTACGATTATTGGTAAGGGCCTTTACTGGACACTGCTGCTTAAATAAGCACATGTTCAACCTGGGGCTGAGCGAAACGCGAACCTGCAGAATTTGCAGGGAGGCAGACGAAACGCCACTGCATCTTCTGTGGGAATGTGGACCGCTCATGCACAAACGTAGTATTCATCTAGGTAAACAATTTCCAAGCCTAGATGAAATAAAAGAGTGTAACCCTAAGAAAATCCTGCAGTTCTTAACATCAGCAGGGTTTAGTGGTTCACTCTAGTACAAAATGGCGGCGATCACAATAGACCAGAAATGGTCGCAGTGATATAAAAAATCCGCCAAACAGAAATAAAAAAAAAAAAATAATGCATTATATGATCTGTGCTAATACTATTAAAAATTAAAATATTAAGACATATGTTTATTTATATATTTAACATTTTAGAGGATACATGAAAGTGACACGATTGAAATGAAATGAAATAAACTTTATTCAATTAGACTTATTACAAGTACTTTTGAATCGTCAATTTAATGAAAGCGTCAGTGTAGTCAGTCCGTGAGGAAGCTACCACCGGCTCGGAAAGCAGTTTCCGAAAAACAAAAACAAAAGTAACACGAAGTTTAGAAGTAATGGGTTAGCGTTCTATGGACATATCATGAAGAGAGAAATAACAAAGCAAAAGAGTATTAGGTATGAATATGTATAGTTGAAGCACTAGAAGTAGACTAAGGAAAGTATGAAAGGACTGAGTGAAAGAGAATGTGTGTTTGAAAGGTGTGTCCCCTGATATGAAGTATGATAGAGTGAAATGAAAGAAGGATAAACGTTGTGGATAGGATAAGGACAACAAATATTAAGAAATATAACCACCAAACATGCAATATAAAATAACATAAATTCATTTCAAACATAAACTAATTTCAGATTTATGTAATGCTACTGTATTACTCTACTAAGTAAGCCATTTTAATTCCATTCGTAATCCTATGGAATATATTATAAGTTTGAAGTGGAAACTAACAATGTGGGTTTCTATTCTGGCGTAGTTCAGTAGTTAGATGCTTTCAGAATGGGAAATTATGTGAAGTGGGATCTACGTATGTCTCATACTTGTTATACTTTGTATAGGTATGAATTATTGTAAGATAATAATATGTTGGGACATTAACACACAGCACAATCTAGTTCCATGGTAAGCTACGAGGCTTGTGATATGGATACCAGATAGTTGATACACTACACATTTATAACTTTAGATACATACGTATTACAAATATAAACACCCATGACTGGAGTACAATGATTCGTTCTCATCACACAAATGAATGCCCCCAACGGGACTCGAACCCACGACCGATGGTACAGTGAGTAGGATCACTACAAACTGAGCCAAACGTGTCGTCGATATAAAGATAATATAAATAGTAAAAAATATTGAAATTAGCTTTTATAGGTTTATTTTCTTCTTTTTCGTGCAACAGTCAAGTATAAAGTAATAGATTAAGGAATAAGCTAACACAACTTGAATCTAGTATCTCTATTGCTAATAGATAACTAAAACATTTATGGAAAAGAAATTTTGGATAATAGGTATATCGTTTCCATACATATTTTACTTTTCTATTCACATTGTCACGTTGTTTGAATATGTCATTCTAATACAGTTTTCCATTAACATTATCGATTGTAGAAAGTATACTAGTAAGCCAGGTCATGGTTCCTTAACACAAAGGTATAAAGAAATAAGGTTTGTAAGTTTGTATGTGGGTAATCTATATTTTATTATTTATACATATAATAATGAAGATACTGATCCGTGTATATCCGTACTAGTATAGTTAGAGTGCTATATGTTATTTCAATCCCGATAAAAATATTTTTACTGTTAAAAATTAAATTTTAATTGAATTTGAAAAGAACTGGTTGAGTTGCTTTTATCGGCGTGCGCTGCCTAAACGATTTGAAATATAGCAAAAAGGCACCAGTGACGCTATGTCATAGGTTTTAAGAAAAATGTATTTTAAAGTGCTTTTAAAGTGGGTAATTCTAATTATACTAATTATATTTAAAAATACCAATATCATTTTTTAAACGGTAATTATAAACAATTATGTCTATGTAATGTTTGTAAGTTTCCAATTCTACGGTTTTCTACACAAAGTAGCTACATACATTGACAACACGTTTGCCTCAGTTTGTAGTAACCCTTCTTGTTGTGCCAGCGGTCGCGGGTTTGAGTCCCGCTGTGGGCATTCATTTATGTGATGACCACGAATGTTTGTACTACAGTCATGGGTGTTTATATTTATAACATGTATGTATTTAAAGTTATATATATATGTAGTGTATCAACTATCTGGTATCCATAATACAAGCCTCGTAGCTTACCATGGAACTAGATGGCGCTGTATGTTAATGTCCCAAAAAAAAAGTTTTGCAAAATTCAAGTAAAAAATATACATATAGGTACACTCAGTACAAGCTATAGTTATTAGCAACAGATAAAATTAAAATAGATAAGTGGAGCCGAGTGACAAGGCTTGTGCAAGATAAGATAATAAATATGTCGTAGATGACAGCACGTTTCCTTCGTGTTAGAGATAACTAGTTCAGACAGTTTTTTTTTTGCGATCCTTATTATTTATGTGCAGAGTAAAAATTGTAAGAAAGAAGCGATACTGATATTCTTGAAATCTAATCCTTACTTAGTTTTTTTTATTTTAATATTCTAAATGAAAATATAACTCTGTCTGTCTGTTTATACAATAAAGCAGATAAATTGTTTTTTTGTAGTTTTTTTATGTGGTATATATAGAATACTTTGAACTGTATGTAATGATAGACAATTATGTAGGCTTATTTCTTCGAGCTTTATTCGAGGACTTCGAGTTTAATTAAGTACTTGAAGTTTTTTCTAGTAGCCTTTAAAGACTTTTCTAAACGAGCCTTTTATATTATAGTACGAGCGACTCACCCTCGCTTCGCTCGGGTTCGTCCCTGAATACTATGATTGCTTCCCTATACAAAGTTTCACCCCCTTAAGGGATGATTTCCAGGATAAAAACTATCCTGTATCCTTTCCATGGTCTCAAACTATTTCCATACCAAATTTCATCTAAATCGGTTCAGCGGATTAAGCGTAAAAAGATAACAGACAGACAAACAGAGTTACTTTCGCATTTATATATTAGTATGGATTATATACAGGTAATGCCACCTTTTTGGCATTTTGGCCAATTTTATTACTAACAGTAATAAAATTATATGTGATATACCAGGTGCTATATGAAGCTTTCCAAATGTTTGTTCACCGTGTCTTGGTGGGCTTATTAACGTCCGGTAATCCAACCGGGCTTACCCACAGTCCTACATAACCACTTGCATATATATAGGTAGTATGCATTCGTTTGCCTTTGTTTGTTTGAACACGTTCTATGACTACTAGTTCTATTTAAAAAAAATCTTAAGATAGATTTTATAAATTCTAGCCAAGATCACGCTTATATAATCGAAGCCAAGAGACTTTGCTAGTAGTTTTTTAAAACCGCGCTAAAAATATAATATTTGTTACGCAAAAAATAAATTGTAGGTAAAATCTCAATTGGTGTGTTATCAACAAACATTAAAAAAAACGAGAGACATTAAATATATTCGCTATATTCTTCTTCTTTAAAAGTCGGTGAATAAATGTTTAGAAACCCAAACAACGTAAGACGTGTATATCTCAAGAATTGCCTGTGACGGATAAAAATTACTCTGCTCATTGTTAGGGAGACGTAATTGGGGTGTTTTGGTTTGTGTCACTTCAATACGGATTTCATTTATGGGATGATTTGTTTGTTTTATTTCAATTATATTAAATGTTAACATATTTTTGATTATTTGATTAATAACATGGAAAAATGGAAAGTATTCGTGTGTTCCTTACACTATGTGATACCGGCAGAATGTTTTATGCCTGTGACGCATTTTCTAGTCATTAAAGAAAAAAAAGATTAAAAATCTATTGCTTTATTTCATACTGGCAACTACTTTCGCTTAGGGTTGTAATAACAGTTACAGATTAGCTATTCAATTTAATTCTTTGTTATTTGGCTTTTAGGCGTACCAGTTGGACATAGATTGCTTGGCTAATGTCGTATAGAATGGAGAAGACACGGTGTAGATAAGATATTAACCGGTTAAAAAAGATATATTCACACTGAGGTCTCTTTTCATTTAAAATACTAGCGACGCACCCTCGCTTCGCTCGGGTTCGTCCCTAGCTTGATTCCCAATACAAACTTTCATCACCATTTTCACCCCCTTAAGGGATGATTTCTGGGATAAAAAGAATCCTATGTCATTTCCAGGGTCTGAAACTATTGTCTTACCAAATTTTATCTAAATCGGTTCTGTTGATCCTGAGATTATTCCCTACATCGTCACAAACTCACAAACTAACAAACTTTACTTCTTTATAATATTAGTATAGATGAACAATTAACTGTATTATCTGGACCTACAACAAACAAGACAACACAATAAAGTCTATACAAGATAAATACAAATAAAATAGATGTTAGTATAAATTAATTAAATATTTTACAACTTTATAATATTATATTGGATATATTTACACAATAATCTACATAAGGGACAGATTAACTAATCCACGTAGTTAAAACTGACATTTGTAGTACAAAATATGACAGTGACAGAGGTTGATCTCTCATGGGTTGAAAGTGCCATTGAAATTACGACCCTTTTATAGAAACTTGTTCATGTATAAATTATGGGTCTTATAGATACACTCTTTAACGCCTTCATATATTTTTTTACTACTTTTACACAAAAGACAATAGGGAATATGCGTGTGATTTAAATAAAGGTTAAATATTATTTTTTATAATCTTTATTGGTTTTGAATTAAGCCTATATTGATATTTTTTAAGTAATTTATTTTTGATTAAGAAAATAGTTATTAAAAAGTGCTAATATAGGTGGAAAATTCAAAGTAGTTGAAACCCACGCCATTGGTCAGACCGAATATGACGTCAAAGTATTATCATAACAGCGATTAGCGATTTTGTCGCTACAAATTGAGTCGTAATTTTTTTGTGTATCATACTGTGACGTCACATAAAATAGCAGACGCTTAATATATCCGTATCGGTATGATATTTTTAACTAAATTTTAGTTTTTTTAAACTGTTTTTTTTACAATTATATAACGATGTTAGCCTATTGTATAAAAAATTAAAAGAAATTCACGCATATTCCCTATTCGGGATCTGTCAAAATAAAAGTCGCCTAATCGATCGGTATATTCATTTATATCTTTCTTCGACCCACATACTATATTTAGGAAAAAAATATGATTATCCATTTCTTTGCTATTCCGTCACGTAACAGTTGTGGGATTCATTCTAGTTGATACTTTTGTTAACACAAGTGTTTAGCACAAATAATTGTATTTCTCTAATATTTAAAAGAAATATATTTACGATCGCTCAGTGTTTAAAATTCAACCAATTTTTTTTATTGATAACACTAAAGTTTGTCAATAGATACTATATTAAAAAAAAGGTTGACTTTGCCTATTTATATATAGTTAATAACGATTGCGAATTTAAAAATCGTAGTCTCTCCCGTGTTAACTTATGCTGTAAAGTATTCAAAACATCGGCAACCGTAAATCATAATAAAACCAGGAAAAAAAATAAAAAATATTTTCATTTAAAATGTCAAATCTCTTATCTAAGAAATTATTATTATTCTTATACTAGCAGAACCCGCGGCTTCGCTTGCGCTAAAACTACAAGAAAATCTCTACAAAGGTAGGTTTCCTAGGTAAAATAGCGGATGAAAGTTTCATCCGCTATTTTACCCCCTTATGAGATGAATTTTGAAAAATGCTAAGACCCGTGTTTAATTAATTGTATTAAAGACTAATAATGCCAAGTTTTAAGTAATTCTGATCACAAATAACTTTTTGGATTGTATTATAACGTGTTTTCCTGTGGGAAAGAGATAATCTCCTGCGGTAAAAAGTAGCCTATGTCACTCTCCAGCCATTCAACTATCTCCACACAAAAAATTGCGCTAATCCATCACTCCGTTTCGACGTGAAATAAGGACAAAAAACCAAACAAACAAACAAACAAACAAACAAACAAACAAACAAACAAACAAACAACAAACAAACAAACAAACACACTTTCTTTATAATATTAGTATGCATATAAACATCCATGGCTCAAACTCAACTCGAACCCGCGACCGCTGGCACAGCAAGTAGGATCACTACAAACTGAGCCAGACGTGTAGTCGAAAATAAACAATAATAAACAGGTATAGTAAATAACAGTTAAGAGACCTAATACTTGCCTAACTGAAGAAAAGTCTTTAGGAAGTAACTTCTAGCTCTCAGATATTACGGTCTTAAGTCGTTATTAACCGTACTATAAAAATACAATTAAAATTTAACATCTATCTATCCAGTATCTATCCATCTATACAGATAAATAAAATTGAAATCTCTGTTTGTAATGTCAAAATAACAGCTTTTTACTTAAATGCATATGAAATTACATATATTATTTATAAGAAAAACTTTCCGTTCAAAAATATTTAAACGTACCTACCTAACCTAAGAAACTTAAAAATTGGATAATTTTGATTACTAGTGATCCGAAATATAATATAACATAAATACTATAAAAAAGTATTAATAATATCAATACGTAAAATGATCAATTTTAATTACATATTTTTGTTATATTTTTCTATAATTACTACTGTATTATTAAATTTCGTATTCATAAGTTTCACCAAAACACGGCTCTGGGGTGGCTTTGTAATGGAAAACTAGAAAAGTGAATTAATTCTGGCTTTTATTTCCCACAGCAGCGAGAGCGCGCGATAAATTATTTTTACACTCGGTTTAATTTGATCTTAACTGACCTACAGCATTATTCTCAATACAAATTGTGTGAAAATAACTTTAAGATTAAAAATAAAAATGGTTTGTACCTACCTTTATATAAACCTACTAGGGACGAACCCTCACTCCACTCGGGTTTGTCCCTAGTTTCCTTTTAACGTTTAGCATAGATTTCCAGAGATGAGATATTTTCGCGCAGTAAAAAGTATCCTATATATTGACCCGGATAATCAGCTACCTACCTACTACCTACCTATCATACCAAATTTCATCAAAATCTATACAGTGGTGTTTTTCGTAATGCGGTCACAGGCAAACAGACAAACAGACAAAAATTCTAAATACTATAGATTCGGCCTCTGTATCGATAATAATGTCTATTTCTATAAGATTTTCCAAAAAATATTGAATGTGCTGATTGGGCTTAGTTACAATTTTCTTATATGTATAGATTATATATATTTAGAAATATATGTATATTGTATTGTTTTAAGAAATGTAGTAGCTGACGCTTATTTTCTTAGTAGCTAAAAATCAAAAAGTCTATATTACTCTTACTGAATATTCCCGGCCAGTGCAAATCCACTTAAATTTTAGATAGACTAGTAATGTCTGGATCTACTGAACCGATTTAGATGAAATTTGGTTAAAAGATAGTTTGAGACCCTGGGAAGGACTTGGGGTACTTTTTATCCCGAAAATCATCCCTTAAGGGGGTGAAAATGGGGGCGTAAGTTCGTATGGGGAATTAACCTAGGGACGAACGTATATAATAATTATAATAGTGACCTACCCTCACTTTGCTCGGTACTTTAGAATAGCCGATGTGTTACTCAAGTCACATCTGTGTACTAAACTTAATACAAATCTGTCCAGCCGTTTCAGCATAAAGGAATAACAGACATACAGACACATAAAAATTTTAGCATTTACAACAGTCCGATAATGTAGAGTTTCGTGTGTAAGTGTAATTTCGCGTGGCTCTTCGTCCATTCCACCCTACACTTAGCCATTATCCCTTGATATCTGGTTTGTGAAGCATAACGTCTTCATTAGCTTTTTGTCATTTATTTGTAAGAAAAAAATATTATCTGTCTGCCTGAACAAAGTTTCACAGTTTGTAATGAGTAAGCAGATTTTTATTGAATTTTCTGTATAGCATAGTTTAAAGAAATAGGACTTAAGGCACTTTTTAACCAGTTAATTCGATCAAGTTACAATTTAAGCTCTCCCCATATATAATAGCGATTGTTATAAATATCAATTTCATGTGCGAATAATTTCCAACATGATTATCATTTGTCTTACGGTGAAGGAAAACATCGAGAGGAAACTTACATGTCTGAGAGAACCTAGCAAGTTTTCGAAAGACATGTGAAGTCCGCCAATCCGCACTTGGCCAGCGTGGTAGACTATGGCCTGACCCCCCTCGTATTGAAGGGAAGCCATGTCCAGCAGTGGGACGTTAAAAAGGGGTGAATACATACATAAATATAAAAGCTTACATAGAATACAAACACCAAAGTAATTATGAATACTTATAAGTATACACAAAATAGAAATATGTCACATACATCCATATACTCTCGCAATATGAAAATAATTAAGTTTCATTTATATCAATTCAAAAGCTTTAAAAAAGGCTTCTGGCCTGCCTATTTATAAGTACCTAGTACTTTAGGCTTTGTGAATACCCCATGATTATAATACTGGAGGCATCTCTTTCGTGTAACTACTTATAGTGATAAGACAGAAGAAAAGACTTAGGAAGAAAAGACAAAATGTAGAAGATAGGAGAGGAAAGAATAAGGAAATTGAGTAAAAAGGAGAGGGAAATGGATGGATATTGAGAGTAGCTTTAACTCAACTTATGTGGAGTGCGGACCCATAAGTAGCTAAAGTCCGGTTTGGGAGTAATTTTTAAAATTATGACAAACAAATGCAAAGCTGTTAACAGAAACTAGTATAAAACAAATATTATTTCAGTATAAAATAATTAATTAACAATTATAATAAACTCAACCGCCTGTAGTATTAAATCGGCTTAAAATGTATTTAATACAATGTAGATTTTGGTAACAGTATTATATTTCGCTTACATTCTCGTTATATTAAAAAGTCTTCCGCAAAACCGAGTTACTTTTGATGGATGATTGATAGCAGCTTTCAATAGAGCTGGCTTTAATACAAGTGTACTGATCGGTAAATATTTATGGTATCTAGAATAAAATGGATAATTTTGTAATATTTTTTAATAGTTTTCAGTTTTAATCAGGTTTCTGGAAGCTATTAGTTCCAAAATACATGTGCATTTCTTTGAAAACGTAGTATTATTTGTAAAGTTCGATTATAGGGGTCCATACTATCTGAAATTATGGAATGAAAATAAAGAAAAACGTTTAAACTGTCATATTTCGAAATGATACAGTATTTTTAATAGAACAATGTCATCACAGATCGTATTATAATATAAATATATTGGGAACATTAACACGCAGCACCATCTAGTTCCATGGTAAGCTACGAGGCTTGTGCTATGGATACCATATAGTTGATACACTACACATATATAACTTTAAATACATACATATTATAAATATAAACACCCATGACTGTAGTACAAACATTCGTGCTCATCACACATATGAATCTCTCCAGCGGGACTCGAACCCGCAACAACTGGCACAGCAAGTAGGGTCACTACAAACTGAGCCAAACGTGTCGTCAAATAATACTATATACTAGATGTCATTTAATTATATTAATTTCATCATGTTGGGTATATTTTTATCGCGTTTATTCGAGGTTCACAAGTAACAGATATTACGTTGAATACTATTGTTTTTTTTTTCAATATAACTAACTAAAATTGCCGCAGGCAAATATACTTAGATACAAATTTTTTACAAGTTGGTTATCACTAAATCTATATAGATAAAACTGAAGTGTCTGTTTGTAATGTCAAAATGACAGCTTTTTATTATTGAATGCATATGAAATTTTATACGGTACTTAGGAGAAAAACACTATTTTAATATTTTTTGTCTGTCTGTATGTCCCGGCTGCTCTCCAGAACAGCTGAACAGATTTTGACGGGACTTTCACTGGCAGATAGCTGATGTTATACAAATTTTTTTTAGGATACTTTAATTCTAGAAAAAGAATTAGGGTTCCGCATAAAAAAATTGAAACGTACCTAGGGATGTACACGAGCGAAGCGAGGTTAATCTGCTTGTCATATTATAGTATTGTCGATCTTTTCCTAATTATGGCCAGAATAAACGTCGAGATTTGTTTTTGTAGTCTCTTCTTAATGTAATTTTCATAAAAAAACTAACATTTACAGAATTTATTAGATTGTTATCTTCAATATTTTTCGAACTTCAATTTTTCGGAAGTAGGCTAGTAGTTTTTAGGAATATTTTGGCTTCGTAAATTGCTCCGTTTCTAAGAGTAATGGCGTGATAAAAAAAATAGAATCAAGGTAGGACATTCTAACAAACAAAAAACCAATTACCTATGCATTTTATTATATATATATATATATATAGCTTGCTTCCCAATACAAACTGTCATCCCAATTTTCACCCCCTTAACGGGTAATTTCTGGGATAAAAAGTATTCCATGTCCTATCCAGGGTCTCAAACTATCTTGTTACCAAATTTCATCTAAATCGGTTCAGTTCCCCTACAACGTCACAAACTCACAATCTCACAAACTTTACCTCTTTATAATATTAGTATAGATAAAAACTACATCAAAATTTATTCAGTAATAAATCGAAATATATTTATACACAACGTGATTTTAAGTTAAGTGAAGATTAAAACTAAGCTATTCAAAGAAAAATAATATATAAAAAAGATTCTTTAGAAAAATAACAGCAATATATTTCTGACATTATTCCATTAGTATATTTCATCCCTCGATGAGTTATTATGAATCTGAATCTGAAATCATTTTAACATTCTCATTTATCTTTTAATAGCATAGCTTTTGGATTTATCTTACTAAAATATAAATATGTTCGGACAGCACCATCTAGTTCTATGGTAAGCTGCGAGGCTTGTGTTATGGCTATCAAATAGTTGATACACTACACATATATAACTTTAAATACACACATATTATAAAGATAAACACCCGTGACTGGAGTAAAAATATCTCATCACAAAAATGAATGCCCCCAGTGGGACTCGAATCCGCGACCGCTAGCATAGCAAGTAGTCTCTGCAAACTGAGCCAAACGTGTCGTCAAAAAAGTCTAAAAGACTATTTAGTTCCTAATTCCATACATGCATAAAATATACAGAATAAAAATTTTTGTTTTTTTATACTTTTAAATCTACTTACAAATAGGAGGAAATACTTGTTTTTTTATAATCACTTCCATAGCTAAACTTACAAACTTTTAAATATTTATGTATCTACAAAAATATTCATATTAAATATATTTTTTAAAATTTTGTTTGTAGTATTGTATAACTACGCAATGTTGAATACGCAATTATTATCTATTTTAATTGGCATTAATAAAGAATTCGTAAAATACTTAAGTACTAGACATGTCTTTTAAAGTGGAATAATAAAAACTTATTTACAATATCGTTACATTGTACCTATATTATGTATAATTGCGTATGCAACTCGTGTAAAACTGCATTTATACGACAAAAATACCGTTTTGTAAATGTTTACATTTTAAACTTCGTTCGCTGTTTTAGTACGTCTCTTGAGAGTAGAGCGGGTTTTAGAATAAATATAATAAAAATATCTCCTATGGAACTTATGACATTTAAAAAAATCACTATCTGTGCAAAATATTTAATTTTTAAATAAGAGGATTTGTACTGAGATTTTTTTTTGACAAGTTGTCTTAAATATTTAGTACCTGGGCGACCGATATTTTTAGAGAAAAGATGAAAAAACATAGTTTTTTTTTTCAGAAAAGACAAAACTTTTTTATATAAATAAACTTAGCGAAATCGTGAGAGCCACTTCCGAGATACAGTAAATAAATTTATATATTTATATACTAGCGACTCATTCTCTCTCCACTAGGGTTCGTCCCTAGTGAAAATTTAGGTTTGTATGTATTTTTTAATAATAAAAATATGAATAATAAAAAAATTAAAACAAAACATTTTGTTCAAATAATAATATTTTTTTTGGGGTGGACTACCCTTATCACTTAGGGGCATGAAAAATAGTTTACGTCCTATTCTCAGACCTACTGAATATACACACAAAATTTCACAAGAATCGGTCAAGCCGTTTCGAAGGAGTTTTGTTACAAATACTGTGACACGAGAATTTTATATATTAGAAGACAAGATTTGCTCATTTAATATTAAAAGATAAAAAATATAAACTGTAAATTTTTAATAATTGAATTATTTTATTCTGGGCTTAATTTTAATATTATGGAATTATATTTTTGCAATAATTTTGTTGCCATACATTTTATAGGTACGAGTTATTTACATATTCTATTATTTTAACAATGTTCAATGTTCATATTTACTTACCATAATTACTCTTAAAACTATACAAGTAAAAAAAATGTGTCCGTGTAATTATGTACGCACGTATGAAGTAATACTACTTAGGCGTAACAGAATAAAAATAGCTAAAGATTTCATCCCGTATCTCACAACTCTCTGTTTGTAAAAGGAATGCAGCTAACTTCATCATGTCGCTTTTTTGGCTCTCACGAGACAGATCCTTTTTAAAAACTATAATATTAATAAACCATAAGTCGCTACATCTTATGGCGTGGACTCAACCCTTTGTTTATAAGAGCGGCGCCTGAATTTTCAGTATATCTACGTAATGTGTTACGATTATTTGCGTATAAACTGCAACCTATATTTAAACTACAAGAACGTTTATCATTTAGCTCCTCTTGCGATTTAATTAATACCTACTTTTCAATTGTGTAAAGCTTTAGCTAATGTAAATAATGTTTTAAAAATATAAATATTTGTCTGTGGGTTTGCTTGTAGGGAAGACCGTGGTATAAAAGGGAATATGCGTGTGATTTAAATAAAGGTGATTTTTTTATAATCTTTATTGCTTTTGAATTAAGCCATGCATTAAATCATGCATATTCCCATTTGTAAAGCTAAGGATTACCGGTTATATTTTTTATATAGTCTATGACCTGGAGTAACAATAGGCTATTGTTAAAATAAAAATCGAAAGGAGAGGTGAAGGCCTGTACTAAATATGTATGTATTTTATTCAGCCCTTTTTAACGTCCTCTGCTGGGCACGAGCCTCCTAGGTACTCTAAGACAAGCAGGTTTCTTCACGACGTTTTCCTTCACCGTAAGACAAGTGGTAATCATGTTGGAAATAATTCGCACATGAATAATCAGAGGTGCGAGACTTTGGATTTGAACCCGCTTCTTTCGGATTTCCAAGCGAGCTCCTTACCACTAGGCTATCACTGCTTTTTTGCCTACTTACCACCTAGCCTACACCTAGTGACGCATCCGAGCGAAAAGATTTAATTTATAAGCATAATTTTCTTCTTTACACGTTTTTACTTAGCTTTGAACTCGGCTTTTTAATCTTCAAAATTTAAATTAAACTTCGAAACAGATTAAATTAAAACTTAGTTATATTTAATTTGGATTATATTCTAAACAATATAAACTCGGTCAAGTGCGAGTTTGGTGGTGGGTGTCCAGGGTTCTGTACTATTATTACATAATATATTTGGGTTACGTTTATGATAAATAAATAGGACTAGTAGGTATAGAATAGCAGTTTGAATAAAGTGCAGTTTTAGTAAATGCTGGCATAGGTATTTTACTACAAACTCACACACACAAGAGAAATAAACTTTATTGCTCTTATTATGTCGTTATACGATAAAGCAAAGGAAAAAAAGACTTTATTGTGTTTCTTGCTTCAGAAGTGAAAATCCTTATATCAGACTCTGACAAATAAATGAATATATAAAAACATTAGCATTGTCCGCGGCTCCGCCCGCGTTCAGATGACCAAAAAGCAAATTCTTAGGTTTTACATATTAATTAGTATACTTTTACTTTGCAGTTTTTGTATTTTTTCTCAGAAATGAGACATTTTCCCGCCGTAAAAAGAATCCTATATGTTGACCCGGATAACCAGCTATCACTATACCAAATTTCGTCAAAATCTCTAAGACGAATCTGTACATTAAAGAATATTTAATGTACAGATTCGTCTTAGTTACAATTTTATTATATGTATATATATATATATATATACATATAACAAAAAAAATATTATATGTATAGCATATATATATATATATATATATATATACTATATATATATATACATTTCCTACCAAATATCTCTTCAAAAAGTGGCGTCGACAATCGACATGTGACGTTATGGTAGGGGAGCCCACGAAGCTAAATGGGGATTTACTCGAGCGTCGTAGAGACCTATTGGGATGCAAAGCTTAGATGATAAGAAGAAAAAAATGTTATATGATATATACCTTTACATCGGTGGGGGAAGTGGCTATAGATTTTTAAATATGTAAAAAAAACTGTTGCATAGACATCCTCGAGCGCGTCAGATATTGAAATCATAAATGCCCTACGTATTTTTAATAATGTACGTATGTTAATCTGATCGTTTGCATGATGCGGGTGGTTGTATTTAAGGGTTGAAAATGAAAAAAAAAATAATTTAATCGAGCGCGTCAGATTTTCTAAGGGAGTGTTAATTGCACCAAAAAAAAGCTCTCATTCACTAATCTGACGATTTCGATGGGACGCAAACTCGCGGCCATTTTCATAATGTGCAAAAAAAAATCGCCATTTTGAAATACTCAAGCGCGTCAGATTAAGATATATATGGTTCATCTTTATGTTCTAAACGTACTGTCTCATAATCTGACGATTATCTAGAGGGATTCGCCTGATCTGACAAAAAAAAATTAGAAAAATGGTTCACCTTAAAGGCCGTACCTGCAACTTCCCGCTAATTCCATTCCTGTGCGCTTAAAATTGTACTTATGGCATTTTTGAGCTCAAAATATAATTTATGTGATATTTTGAGCTCGCAGAGTTCAAAGAAATAATATTTCTATGCATTTGAGCTCTCCCAGCTCGAAAGTCTGATAGAGGTTTCATAGAACACTATTTTTGGAATTTTCAAACCGCAATAACTTTTGAATAGATCAAGCAATTTTCACGCGGTTGACGGCATTCGACGCAGTTTTATTATCCTCATAAGTTATTTTCAGGTTTTAATTGATCGAACCAAAAATTTCGGAGTAATCCCGAAAAAACACTTTTTTTCGGTTTTCTTTCGTTCACGATATCTCTCGAATTGAAGATCCAGAGATATTTCATTAATTCGCGAATTATTCGAAAACTTTCGAATTATTCGAAATTTTTACGAATTATTCGAAATTTTTCGAATTTCGAATCGAATATTGATATTCGATTCGATTCGAACGATGTTCGCACACCCCTAGACTCTTTATGATCAGCTGTGATGGTGTCATGGCGGCAGAAACCAGAGTGGGGACGGAGTGAGAGAGTAATAGATAGAGAAAGAGTGAGAGAGGAATAGAAACGCGAAGAAGGAAATGTAGGCATCACGCAGCTGCACGCATTTAACTTTTGAATTTTTGTTATTTCGGCTTGCGGAAATCGTCAGATTATATATTTTTCATTATTCTTGCATTATTTCCTTCAAAATAAAAAAAAATTTAGCTACGCTCGAGAATGTCGAGATGACGTTTTTTTTTTACAACTTTGTTGCCCTCCCCTTTTTTTACGTCACTCTCAAATTGTCAGATTAGTGGAATATACACTTTTTAGGATGTAATTAACTCACCCTACCTTAATCTGACGCGCTCGAGAATTTCTGGTGGTCAATTTTTTTTTACTAATCTGATCCTGTATCCTTCACGGGCGGCCTTATATATGGGCCTCATGTTTTGTGGAGGTACTTAACCGGGTACAAGGTATCCCCCTGTATATTAATCTGCCGCGCTCGAGTAACTACAGAAAATCCCCTCTTGGGCTCCCCTACTATTAAGTCAAACCGAAGAATAAAATTCAAAAATCGAAAGTACTAATTCTCTAAACGTAAATTCGAACTTACGCACATCACATAAAGTACATGTTTAAACGAAACAACGTGCGTTTTAATTTTGTCATCCGAAAAGCAATGAACAAAAGAGATTTGAAAAAAGCGCACAATTTTGTATTGTGCGCTTCTTTTTAAGGTTGCTTTTGAGACACTAATTGTGTATCTTGAGTTTTTGTATATCAATGATTTTAAGTTTATTTCTTTTACTTTCAAATATAGAACATCCAACACAGTTTTACCTATTCTATGAAAATTTCAACCAACTTCCTATTACCGTATAAAATATAATCTTCTCATAATGGCAGACTCAGTAGGTACTTAATATTTCAACTCTTCGGACAAGGAACTCATTAAAGTTAATCTTTTCCTTTTATTGCGATAGTAGATTTAAAAAGTAACATCTAGGCGTTCTATTTCGCCTATTGCCATAGAAAATAAATTATATGGAAATGATATACATATGTAAGGGTTAAGTCCAATATTGTCATAGATTTTTTTTAGTTTCGAATCAGTGATTTTGGAAAAAGTTCGATTTTTTATAGATAGGTAGATAAATTTTATTAAAACATGTTTTAATATATTATATAAAACTATCTTTTCGGATTTTTTCGCGAATTTATTTTGATTTTTGGTTCCCGACGTTTCGAATGCTTTACAGCATCCATGGTCACGGGAGAGACTGAGGTGTTACATGTCTTGAAGGTATAGTTATTACAGACAGCCTACCCACAATTAACAAAATGAAAATTGCACCAATTACATTACAATATTTTTTAACTTTAAAACATTTTTATAATTTTAATTGTAATTGAATATGGAATATTATTTATTTAATTTTTGCTATTATGTTTATAATTATTACAATTTCAAAAATATTAATTAGTAATCTATATTTAGTGTTGCCATTATTATATTTATAACCATAAAGAAAAATATAAAATATAGTATTAATTATTTAAGCCATATAATTGTTCTATGTGTAATTTAAAAAAGTTAAAATTAATTAAGGATAATAATTTTAATTTAGTTTGCTATTATTTAAAAAACAACTTACTAAGCAACACTATTACTATATACTTTTACAAATGAAAAATGAAAAAAAATAATCTGATAAGCTGTCATTTTGATCACAGTAAGAACTTACTACATCTACCTGTCTGTTATGTTTATATTTATTATTTGATTTTATTATATTAATAACAGGATCCCATGACGATGGTAGCCATCTTCTCTATTGAAATTTGGATGTTTTTTAATTTCTATGGCTTCTCGAATTATTCTAGGGCGATATCGGTTTTCTTTCGCCAGGATTTGAGGTCTATCGAAGCGAATATAATGGCTTGGGCGGTCCTGACTATGTTTGCAGACAGCAGATGTTGTATTGCGACGGTGTTTCACATCAGCTATGTTTTCTTCGACCCGGGTTCTAATGGATCTCTTTGTTTGTCCGATGTAAGAGAGCCCACAATCATAATCAAGCTTGTAAACTCCTGCATCTTGTAGAGGGATGTGGCACTTGACAGGTGGTAGAAACTGACTAATTTTCTTTGGCGGCTTGAAGTAAGTTTTAAATGAAGCTCGCTTTATGATGTAGCCAATCTTGTCAGTGACGCCTCTCATGTAAGGTAGGACTGCAGGGACGAGCTCGACTGTGGCTGGTTTCACTCGGTCCCTGTGACGTAGGCGCGGCACTTGCAGCTTGTTGTCTCGCAGAACTTGCTTGACATGTTGCAGCTCTCCGGCCAGGTGTTGCTCGTCACAGATCCCGCGTGCCCTCTGAAACAAAGATTATCCCACGGTAGCTAACTGTGAAGGGTGGTGGTGAGATTCACCATTCAAGTACCTATCAGTATGGGTCTTCTTTCGATACACAGTATGGCTCAAAGTGTTATCTGGGTTACGTATAACTAATACATCTAAGAAAGCTAAAGAATTATTAGACTCCAGTTCCATTGTAAATTGTATTTTAGGGTTTATGGAGTTAAGATGTTCTAAGAATACAGATATTTTATCAGATGGTAATATTGTGAAAGTGTCATCTACATACCGCTTGTAGAAACGAGGGGTCACAGGTGATGTGTTTAGGGCGGTCTCCTCGAAGGCCTCCATGAAGATGTCAGCTACAACGGGAGAGACCGGCGAACCCATGTCCACTCCATCCACTTGCTTGTAGAATTCATCATTCCACAATAGATAGCCAGATGTAAGGCAGTGTTTCAAAAGTTCAGTGTATTCTTCTTGCATACTATTGTTTTATTTAAAATATCAAGTATTCGCGTAAATCTAAGAAAGTATTATGTTTTAATATTTTTTTAATAATGATTACGGTTAAGTAAAACTTTATTTTCGGACTCCCGTAGCCATGATTACTGTAAAGTATTCAAAATGTCGGGAACCCAAAATTAAAATAAAATCCACATAGGCTACTTTTTATCCTGGGAAAATGTGCGGTTCACGATAGATTTGTTTTTGTTTTTATTTATTTTTTGTTTTGTACAATATAAAAGTAGACATATACCTAAATATTTCAAAGTGCAAAGTGTTTATTATAGGAAAAGTGATTAGCCATCAACTGATTTATTTAAATAAATTGATATAAATATTTCTATTAGCAATTAGCACTATTATGTAATAATGAAAAAATATATACAAATATAAAGGATAAAAATTACAATAATATTATTCATATAAATCTGCTTATTCTGGTTTGCCCTTAGACGTAATTTAATTTGTTTTATAAAGGAAACAGTTAGCAAAACATACTCGGCTTAAAGTATTTAGCGGAATCTTTTCTTGACTTATTAAAATCATGTCCCAAAGCAGTCCTTACAAAAATTCTAGAACAATCTATTAGCTTTCCTCAACCCTCTTAAAGTTAGTCCAATATATTTTTATTGGCGCGCATTTTTGCCTCCTTTCTTTACTTTTTTTATTATTAGATAACTTTGAGTCATCGCTATTCTGCCTACGTCTGACCTCTTTGCATTAAAAAAGAAAAAATCTATTGTACATTTTACGAGTATGTACCAAAAAAAAGACATTCTATCAATTATGCATGATACATTGCTTCCGATACATTGATTTGTTTAAAAAATTTTTTTTATAAAAATTGATTTATTGATTGACCCATAAAGTATTTTAGTTTTTCATATTATAAACGTGATAATAAGTTCATGTAATAATACTAGTGACTCATTCTCGTTCCGTTCGGGTTCTGCCCTGGGTACATTTTAACAGTAGATAAAAAAAGTTATACTAATAAATATATTTTTTTTGTTTTCTTTTGAAATGCAATCAAATTATATACAATGAGACTTATACAAGCATTTTTTAATCGTCAGTTTAATTTAAAGGGAGTCAGTCCTTGAGGAAGCTACCACCGTCTTGAAAACTAGTTCTGCTGAGAGCTGAGATTTTATTGGAGATAACCATTCATCCAAAAGAGGAACTGTTCATCTAGTGTTATTGACATTTAGTATAGAGTCAGCTTGTGTTATCTTGATGTTGATGAACGTTACAGGAAATAGAAACCCACGTCTCACGAAATGGAATATTTATCTATCATGAAATGGAAAATTTCTATTTTTTTTACACTATGTTACATGTGTGTTAGTTGTTTTCTTTTATCTAAAGTTTTTTAGTGATTCTGTACATACAAAACAGAGGGTTAAAACGGTTAAATTTATTAAATTTATATTAAATTAAATATAGGTTAAATAAACGGAAAAGGGTTTAAGCCCTTTAGGGTTTACGTTCACTAGGGTTTCATAGGCGCGTCGGTGACTCGTTTATCATTAACGTATGACGTAGACTGCGCTATTTAAATAAATGCACATTGCTTACGTTCGTATCGATACAATCGTGCGTTTAACAGGCGTTGACAGTGCGTTCACTACATATCAAGCAAGTGCCTATGGCCTTAGGTATATGTAACTTATTCATTAAATAAGGATTAGTGAAAATCGATTAACAATGGGTTAAAATATCACGTAACATATCTATAAAAAATTTATTAGGTAAATAAAAAAAAACAGACTGCATACAGCGAACTAAAAAGAAAAGAACAAGTCCACTAAAGAAAATAGTGTTTATTGTAAAGTCCGATAGATATCTTGGCGAATCTAACGATATATGAATCTTTAAAAACGGGTAAACCGTTTAGTAAATACGAGGGAACATATGATATATATATACATACATACAGGTCAAACACATAATCCTCCTTTGGGCTTCGCCGCAGTCGGGTAAAAATAGAGACGAATTGAAAACGACCTGCTTTTTGAAGTCGATAAAAAGAGTTTTATACAGTTTTTATATAGTATACCAATCACATAGATTTTGTGAAAATAAATAAAACACCCATCCGTCACTCCATACGAATTAGATATCATAATAATTTTCGTTTTATCGACCGTCACCTATTACTGACAGACGTAATATTTTTATACGTTGTGAGGATTTTAGTGCACAGGCAGGTGCCCTGAATGCTTTGTTTAGTGATGGACTAGTGAAGTGCCAACTCGATTTTATTTACGAAAAATATTTAAAAACTAGATTATTTATAACAATTTAAATAAACACAACATTACATCATTTAGTATAATGAATTATTAAAATAAAAATTAATCCCGTGCCAAAATTTACCTTTAAATAACTTTAGTGCTAAATTAATACTTTTTTAATTATTACCTATTCTCCAACTCACAAACTATCATATCTGTGCAAATTATATAAATATAATTATAATTTTAACAAACTAACCAAAGATAAAACAAGAAGTACATATATGGAACTCGTCGAAACAAATTAAATGATCCCAAATGAAATCATTGCTTTATCAAATTATTATTTGGTGAATCGATTATCCATTTATCGATTCAAATCGATACGATTATTATTATTAGTAAATACATGTAGGTTTAAAATCCATTTCCAATATTTAAATTACATAAATAATAATTACAAAAGAAGCTAATAAAATTTAAAAAGCACTCTTTTTATTCTTTCTTTTGTATTAAAAAAACCAAAACGCAAAAAAAATCAAATTAAAGATGTTCTTAATAATAGTGGTGCTCTTGATTTTTCATAGAATTACTGATATATGTACATATATGTACGTAGGATATTTAAAAATATTTTACGTATTGTATTCGTCAGTCCATCACTCTTTGGTTTACGAGGCGTCAGATTCCTCTAAGGTCGCGTTCATCCAAGATTGCAATCATTTACGATGTAAGGTGAAGTGATGCTGCAATTTTGATTATAGGTTGTCATTGGACTTTAAATCATAAACTGCATATTGCGGTTGGCGCTTTCTTCAATTTTAAAATTCTCTAAAAAATTTAAATCTGTATTTTGTTATTATTTAAAAAATGTCCTAATGTATGTTAAATTTATTAAATTTATTATTAAATTAATTTAAAAAATATTTATTGATCGAAAGCTCTTCAATAGCTATTAAAACTAAAAAAAACCGTTGACTAACTGAGGGGAAATGGTATTGAACTGTTTTGACTTTGCCTATTTACTACATAATTAATTTATGATTATACTAGCAGAACCCGCGGCTTCGCTCGCGCTAAAAGTACAAAAAAAAACTAAAATGGTAGGTTTCACACAAGCTTTCATCCGCTATTTTACCCCCTTATGGGATGAATTTCGAAAAATACTAAAACACGTATTTAATTAATTGTATTGAAAAGCATTAAAACCAAGTTTCAAGTAAGTAATTCTGATCACTTTTTTTTTGGATTGTATTATAACTTGTTTTCCCGTGGAAAAGAGATAATTTCCCGCGGTAAAAAGCCTATCTCACTCTCCAAAAAATCACACCAATCCGCCAAGCCATTACGACGTGAAAGAAAGACAAACAAACAAACACACTTTCACATTTATAATATTAGTATGGATTCGTTAGAAGTTTTACATGCTTTCAACACAATCAACGTTTATTTTGTTCGTAAACGAAATATAATGAAAAATGTAGTTATTTATTAAGTGAAATTGTTTGCAATTTCTTAAAAAGATAAAAAATTTGGTGCAATAAAATCTCCATTTTGTTAGTATAAATATAATTTTTATTATTAGTTTATGTCAATCTCCTATTTCTACGAGGAAAGCTAGTCTTCAGAAGGCTGCGAGCGGCAAATGTAGTATCGAATAATATTTTTTCCTTCAAGTTATGATGTTTTTGGACATCGACCAGATTACGTTAATAAATGATCTAAGTTCATTTTTTATGATATCGCTTATGGCGCGTTGCGTCTGCGAAGTTTAATTTGGTTTATATTGCTTTCATTTACACGCTTTTGTTTTACACTAAAATATCTTTTACATGACATATAATTAAAATTGCAATCGGAGGAAAAAGACCATATCTACCTGAATATATCAAAATTAATTTCCATTCGTTAGTCTCGCTAAAACTCAAAAATGTCTGAACCGATTTGAATAATACTTTTTTTTTGTTTTGTTGGGGATGTGTCCCTACTTCGGATTACTTTCAATAGATGGCGTTATTGGCGGATTTATCATCTGTACAAAGTTTAAGTTTGAAAATAAAATACCTATGTGATATATAGTCTACTAGCGATTCACCCTCGATCCGCTCGGGTTCGTCTCTAGTTACGTTTTAACGTTTAGCATAGATTTCTCAGAGAGTAAAAGGTATCCTATAGGTATTTTGACCCGGATAACCAGCTATCATAATACTTTTCATCAAAATCTATCCAGTGGTCTTCCCGTGATGCGGTAACAGACAGACAGACAAAAATTCTAAAAAGTATAGATTCGGCCTCTGTATTAATAATAATGTCTATTTCAATGATATTTTCCAAAAAATGTTTAATGTACAGATTTGGCTTAGTTACAATTTTATTATAGGTATGTATAGATCTATTCCATGCTGACTGTTAAAACGTATATAGGGATGAACCCGAGCGAAGCGAGAGTGAGTCGCTAGTAACAAATAACAATTACTTTTATTTGTACTTTTTATAAAGCAATATCTTATTTTATCTTATTTATTTATTTAATTCGTAATAATAGAAAATAGTAAATTACGATTCAAAATAGAATGATTAAAAACTAGTGACTCACCCTAGCTTTACTCTGGTTCGTCCCTAGATACGTTTTGACACTTAGTTAGAAATAGATAGACTATATACATAGGTATGATGAATTTTTATCCCTTAATTCAGAAATGATTAATTCCCCATACAAACTTTCACACCCCTTTTCACCCTCTTAAGGGATAATATCCGGGATAAAAACTATCCTATGTCGTTCCCAGGGTCTCAAACTATCTTCATATCTATCTAAAAAGTAAAAAGATAACAGACAGACAGGCAGACAGACAGAGTAATTTTTGCATTTATAATATTAATATGGATAAGTAAATATAAACACCTTTGTCCGACAACAAAAAAAAGGTATATTTGTATTTTCATTCACAATTCAGAAGTTTCTAACGACACATTGTCTCAAGTTTTAACTTATTTTATATGGGTCTAAAATATAACTACCTAGTATAATGTAAAGAAATGTAACTCCTAATGCTTAGTAATTTAAGGTAAATTTTGTTGAAAATCCCTTGCAATTATAGTCGCTTCGAGATACTGTTTTACGTATATGAGTTACAAAAGCTTTGATAAAATTATATGGCGTCAAAGATATAAGTTTTGTTTATTTAAATAAGCACTGTCTAACAAAGTTTTAATAGATTTTCTGCGTTATATCTGAGGACACAAAGATTATAATTCATTTTCCATCTACAATCTATACATATAATAAAACTGTAGAGGTCGAATGTCTGTCCATATAAAAAATGCTAAAAACCGAATCAGTGGGATGTAAGAAGAGAAATAGAACAAATCCAGATTTTTATTCAATTTTTTTGTTTCTCTCTGTGTTTGTCTGTTTGTACGGGCTAGTCTCTGAAACTGTTAGACCGATTTAAATTAAATTTTGCATGGTGGTAGGTACCTTATATCCCTGGTCAAAATTTTAGATACTTTTCATCGAGGAAAATTAAAGAGTTCCCGTGGGATAGTTAAAAAACTATAGTAACTTATACAGCTTAGTACACAGCACGTACGAGTAATTTAGTAAAATTATGATGAATTAAATGGCATACTGATACTTTATATTGCCAGTCAAACAACAGTTTACTTTTTATCCCGGAAAATGAACGGTTCCCGTGGGATAGATCTGTTTGTGCTTTTCTAAGTTTCTAGTTTTAAAAAACATATTTAAAAAAATCGGCTAAGTCCGAATCGAAGCCGAAATCGAATAAAGATGAGGGTTCTGTACTATATTTGTAATAATAATTCAATTATTTTTATCGGGATGGCCTCGAGTGTCCCCTCGATTCTAGGGAATCATCGATCAGGCCATAGTCCACCACGCTGTTCAAGTGCGAGTAGTTCAATTATATATCTAACATGAATATATATATTTACAT
Source organism: Brenthis ino (assembly GCA_921882275.1). Lineage (NCBI taxonomy): Eukaryota > Metazoa > Arthropoda > Insecta > Lepidoptera > Nymphalidae > Brenthis > Brenthis ino. The sequence goes on from OV170222.1 coordinate 15,109,509, forward strand.
TAATTTATGCTATTCTGACTGGCTTCACAAAGGTACAACCTGTACTTCATTCGGGTGTATTTTTATATGTTTTGCGATTTCATACCGGTTATAAAAATAACCCTACGAGTGGAATATTAACATACTTTAAAAGGGATTATGAAGATACAACTATCGGGCATTGAATCCTAACTAGGAGAAATAAAAGTTAATTTATATCCTAAATGTGAATTAAATTAATAAGATTATTATTATCTATACATATAATAAAATTCTAACTGAGTCGAATCTGTACATTAAATATTTTTTGAAAATCTTATTGAAATAGTAATTAATATCGATATAAACCCTGAATCTATAGTTTTTAGAATTTTTGTCTGTCTGTCTTTCTGGAAACTCATCACAAGAAAACCACTAGACAGATTTTGATGAAATTTAGTATGATGATAGCTATTTATCCGGGTCAACATATAGAATACTTTTTACTGCGGAAAAATATTTCATCTCTGAGAAATCTATACTAACCGTTAAAACGTATCTAGGGACGAACCTAAGTAGAGCGAGGATAAGTCACTAGTATTTTACTACATTTTGAAAATATTTATTGAGTTCGAAATTATAGGGAAAGTATTTAAGCTAATTTAAATTCAAAGGGTGTCAAGTCAAAACTCTTAAACGACGGTTAACGCAAAAGCGATTATATAAGGTGACAAGTGCGGAGGCAATTATTCTAGTAATGAGTTTCCGTTGAACGGCTATTTCACTCATTTTTAATTAATGTTTAAAAAGCTAAAAGTAAGTCCATCTGATCTTGAAAGAACTTATTCTATTTATATACATATTACATATATTTTATTATTAGTTATTTGTTTGTTACCATGGTACGAGTAACTGTTGTTATTGTCTGACAAATGACATATAATATCATATTCTTTCCTTCTTTTCTTTCCATTGCGGCCACTTTTACATAGGTGAGAGGTATTTTATCATGCACAGAAAAAAATTAGCTTTAATTTGATACATAAATGATGAATATACGTCATGAACGTATAAATGTAACAAAAACATTTTTAATGACTCGCAACTACTTTTGCGGCCACTTTTACATAGGCAGACGTAGTTTATCAGGTACAGAAAAAAATTGGCTTTAATTTGATATATAAAAGATGAACATACGTGATGAACGTATACACGTCCCAAAATATGACCCGCTTACACCTGGCTGCGAAGAGGTTGCGGCCAAATGCGCAACGGCAGCTATCATTTTTCAAGAATTGTACGTATAGTTCTGTGAAGTGGAGTATAATTCATTGTAATAACAAATGCATCGTTTTTATTCCAAAAAGTCAACTATTATTTAGTTATTTAAACATACTAGCGGGCACATTTTAATAGGCACCCCGGTCAAAACATATTGTCCCTTTTTATTATTATTATATATAAAAAAATGATTTCGATTAAATACGCTATGAACGTAGCAATCTTGCAGTGGGATCTCGATCCATAAAGAAATAACTTCAGAAACGTCGATACCTTCAAAATAAAAACCAACGGGCCAAAATAAAGTCAGTAAAAAACAATAACTTTTTTACAGCTTATGAATAATAAATAATTTAAATAAGGTTTTATTATAAATACCTTTCGAAATGTTATTAGTGAAAGTTAATAGGTCATATAAATTATGACGCCGAAACATGTGCATGATATGTTCATTCAATAATGTTTTTATGACTTAATCTATACATACATACTCGTATAATAAAATTGTAACCAAGCCGAATCTGTACATTAAATATTTTTTGGAAAATCTTATTGAAATAAACATTATTTTCGATACAGAGGCCGAATCCATAATTTTTATAATTTTTGTCTGTCTGTCTGTTACCGCATTTTATGATGAAATTTGGTACGGTAATAGCTGGTTATCCGGGTCAACATATAGAATACTTTTACCGCGGTAGAATGTCTCATTTCTGAGAAAAAATACAAAAACTGCAATGTAAGAGTATACTAATATGTAAAACCACAGAATTTGGTTTTTGGTCATCTGAACGCGGGCGGAGCCGCGGGCAATGCTAGTTATTCTATAAAAGTTTAAAACATTAAATTCGCGACGCCCTCTCGCATGGCTCGATTTGATTGCTTGAAATTATTTAATTTGATTTGAATTTATTAGCTTACAAGGCTTGATGTAAATTGCAAAACGTTTCTTTATTTTCTACTAGCGACTCACTTCGTCCCTACGGTTAGTATAGATTTCTCAGAGGTGAGGTATTCATTTCCCCATTTTTTATTTTTATTCTGAGTCGAATCTGTGCATTTAATTTGTTTTGGAAAATCTTATTGAAATAGTCATTATTATCGATATAAAGGCCGAATTTATAGTATCTAGATTTTTTTCTTTACGTCTGTCCGTCTGTCTGGGAACGCATTATGAAAAAACGCCTCGAGGGATTTTGATTTTGACTTTGGTATGATGATAGCTGGTTATCCGGGTCAACATTAGAATGCTTTTTATTGCGGAAAAATATCTCATCTCTGAGAAATCTATACTAAACGTTAAAACGTAAACACTATTTTCTTATAAAATTCGCTATTGACCAATTTATTATGTCGAAATTTAGATCTGTTATCTACACTAATACCTTACAAGACAAATGGACAGACGGACAGATCAAACATTGTAAAATTTCATCTAATCTATGAACGTGGAAACTTAAAAACTTGTAATTTATTTTAGAAAATTTACATAATATGTTAATATCTTTCTTTTAATCATGTTATTAGTTGGTCGGATTCCATTGATATGATATGAAGTGGTCATATTTCAACCTCATAATAACATAATAACTTTTATATTCTTTTGTAGTTTCTTTGAATTATTTTATATGCGATCGTAAATGTGACAATTTAAAATTTTATTTTTTACTTTAATAAATTTATGGCTTTGGCATTATAATAATTTGACACAAAAATATAGTTAATACTTACATATTTTTTGATGTTCGAATGAATATTTTAATTAAAAATATCCGAAAATCGTACCCACTACCACTGTTTAAAAATAATGAACCGTCACAAAAAAAACTGGTAGAAATGACATATTTCTACACAATCTCAAATTTTTTTTATTTAGTTCACTTGTTTACAAAATCAACATATAATTTATTCGAACACTAAATCATCGTCCAACAAATAGTGTATACGGAATCCTTCCATAAATAACCATCGTTAGCGACAATATTATTTACGATCGAGCTAATTTTAAAGTGAGAACGATATTTCTTTTTCGTTAGAATTTAAGTATATATTAATCTTTTTATTCAAGCAAATTTTTTGATACTTACGAAATCAGTTCGACGTATTTTATTTGTTAACATTAAATCGTTGGTTCGAGTCTCGCGAGTTAAAAGAGTTATTGGTGTTTCTATTAAGAAATATGTACTGAAAAAGATTTACTGCTTTAAATAAAACTTTTTTTCGAATGTTTTCGGGATTTTATATATTTTTTTGATTAAATACACACATCATACATCACGTCTTGTCGACACGTTTGGCTCAGTTTATAGTGACCCTACTTGTTGTGTCTCCAATCACGGGTTCGAGTCCCGCTGGGGGCATTAATTTGTGTGATAAGCACGTTTGTACTCCAGTCATGAGTGTTTCACTGTTTATATTTATAATATGTGTGTATTTTAAGTTACATACGTGTACTGTGTAGTGTATCAACTAGGTATTTGGTATCCATAACATAGGCTAGATGGTTCTGTGTGTTAATGTCCCAACATGTAAGTATATATATTATGTATATATGTACATACATAATATTTTACAGCAAATAGTGTAACGGCAGATAAGTTTTTTGACGTCTCTAAAGTCACACTTAGTTATTACAGACGGTCCCAGTATGTTTTTTTTAATGGTATTCAGTGACAAACGAGCAGACAGCCCACCTGATGTAAAATAGTACCTGTCGCCCATAACACCTACAAAGTATTGTTTAAGTAATTTTCGTAGGCAAAGAGAGAAATCTCTGAAAGAAAATAATCAAAAGGATATAAGTATTCGATAACCTATGTTACCAACATATATTAAAGTTCTTCTTTCAGATTTTTTATATATAATTATCATGTAACTATCCAGCTTTCACATCCGTACTGGTAGTGCTTATATTTATTAAATTTAAAACAATCACATTTCGAAACCGTCAAACCTTTACCACGCTGCAACGACTCAATGGACTAAGTGAAACTCGGAATGGAGATAGCTTATATATTTTATGGCGTAAGGTAGTGGTAGACCTCTGATATTTACATATGCGAATCATTTCCATTGAAAAAAAACATCGTGAGGAAACCCGCATGTTTGAGAGAACTTAGTAATTTTCGAAACACATGTGCACAACGTGCTTACATAAAACCCCTCGTATTGGCAGGTCTGAGTCAAGCAGTGGGACGTTAAAAAGGGCTGAACACATTCTATCATCGTACCATGCGAGTGGAGTCGTGGGTATTAACTATTTTAAATAAAACTATCTTTTCGGATTTATTTGGATTTTTGGTTCCCGACGTTTCGAATGCTTTACAGCAATCATGGTCACAGGAGAGACAAATAAATCCGCGAAAAAATCCGAAAAGATAGTTTTACTTAAAATGTCAAATATTCGCGTAAATCTACGAAAGTATTAGGGTATAAACTAGTTAAAATATATTGCGTAAATTTAAAAAAATAAGCGCTCAGGCAAATAGATAGCATAGCAAATTTGTTTTACAAAATTTAGAGATAGCTATTTCTATTCTATGGCAGTGCTAAGTGCACTATCGTGGAATACCTTTTCACACATTTACATTCAAACCGTTGCCAAGCAATAAAAACTTGTGAAGGGCCGTAATCAATAGGTAACGACTGAACTTAGCTACTTTATCGCTCTCACTTGATCTGTAAAACTATATATTTTTATAATTTGATGCGGTTAAAACTTTCACGTCGTTGGTGATTCGTCGAGTCTTGACTTATAAAAAAAAACTTTTTCGAAGCTAGCGGGTTTGGTAGACGCTGTCCCCCTACAGACTAAAAATTTAAGAATTTTGGCGCAATTTTTTTTATGCGAGAAACTAAAAAAACACACACACAAAAATAAAAATAAAATTAGATTTCTACTACAGCGCCACCTACTGGTCCCAACTATAGTTAATGATTCAGGTTACTCAATAACATAAAAACAATTTCATCAAAATCAGTCAAGCGTATACAAGAAAAATTACGAGCAACAAGCACTTTGTTTTATTAATAGATACCTAAATATATGTATATATTTTTCATTTTTAAGGTGCCACTTTCATGTCATTGGACTAATATTTTTAATACGAAAGTTTGTATGTTAGTGTATGTGTGTATGTTTGTTACTCTTCCACGCTAAAGATATGGTACGGATTTGGACGAAATTTAGTAGGTACACTAATAGGCTACGGAGTAGAGTGTAAAATAAAGATTATTAGTCACGTAAGGAACCACGCATCTAGACGAAGCGAGAGTAAGTCTCTAGTAACAAATTATAGCAATACAGAAATAATTTTTCTCGTTTTATATCTACTGTTTAGCAAAAAGTGATATACTGAGTTCAAATTCTGAGTAAATAGTGTTTTTTTTAATTGATAATTCATTGAAAAATTATAGAAATAAATGAAAGCTGTGAAAACTTGATTGGTTTTAGGATTACTTTTATATGTTTTAGAATCTAATTATTGTACAGTATGCTTCCCTTGGAAATCAAGTAAATAAATAAATAATCAATACACAATTAAACGGTCCAAAAACACAAACAAATCGATGAACTGCGAATGGATCGCCCAACATATATAAAAAGAAATTAAAACCGTCTCCATTTTCCAATCAATCATTAAATTAGATGACGGATTGATCTATAGAAAAAGTATTCTGAGATCGATTTTTCTTGTATGTAATAGTTATTGAGTCTTTCTGTATAGTAAGCCTCAGTAACAGCCAGGCCTTGGGAAGTTCACGGTGTTTCACCCCCGTGCCTCGGAGGGCACGTAAAGCCATCGTGCACCTTCTCTCACCGGTCGTGTCGAAGTATCGTCTCATCGGACTTTGAAAGTGACAGGAATAGAGAGTGCTCTAGTGTCTGCGCGTACACCGACACACACGCTGCACTATAACATCTCCTGCGCAGCTGGCTAGTCTCAATGAGATTGGCCGCCGGAATCGGTCAGGAGGACATTATTAACAGATTTTAATTTCATTATTTGTCTGACCGTTTGAGTTTTTAAAACACTAAATATTCGTCATAGATTATTAGAAACAAGTTTCGTGGCTATTTAAACTTACAATACAATTTTACAGCACTCGTACAACCATATGAAACATTAACATCTTATACGTTATTTCTTCTATCTTTTATTCAAAAGCGCGATCGAACAAATGTTATACACTAGAACAGGTTTGTTTTATGCAAGATATATTATCTAACTAGAGTCTAACTGCGAATTTACTTGGGTATTTTTATTTAGTTTAAAACGACGATTCTCAGTTTTTTTTTGGATTCAGTAACCAAAAGGAAATTTATAATTTAATCGCGTCTGTTTGTCCGTCTGTCCCAGCCATTTCGTTCGGATACTATTTAGAGCATCCTTTCCACCTTTTCCTGTAGCCGCAGGTCGTTATCTATACTAATATTATAAAGAGGTAAAGTTTATGAGTTTGTAACGTTGTAGGGGGTAATCTCTGGATCTACTGGACCGATTTAGATAAAATTTGGTAAGAAGATAGTTGCAGACCCTGGGAAGGACATAGGATACTTTTAATCTCTGAAAGCACCCCTTAAGGGGGTAAAAATGGGGATGAAAGTTTGTATTTGGAAGCAAGCTAGTACTAAATATAAAAACGTAAGCAAAGCCAGAGTACAATTAAGTTAAATGCCTAAATTGTATTAAAGTAAAATATTAAATAAAACACTCATACATGTACGAAAATAGCCGTCTCAAAATAGCACGCTGTGTAATTCATTCTCAAAGTATTTTACGGTACATACCGTACATTGCACTCCATGTTTATTTCTAAACATTGCATAACATTCGCGATGAATGCTTGAACAGGTGCATCGCATGGTTTGTATCTATTACACTTAAAACATAAAATTGCTTTAATATTATTTACTTCTTCTTTTTAACCGACTTCCAATTCCAAAAAGGAGGAGGTTCTCAATTCGTCGGGATCTTTTTTTTTATGTATGTTCACCGATTACTCGAAGACGCCTGAACCGATTTGGAATTTTTTTTTATTTCAAATCGTATACTTCCCAGGTGGTCCCATTATAAATTTTATCGAAATCGGTCGAGCGGTTTTTAAAAAAATCAACAATAAATATTTTTTATTATAAATTGTCTAATCGAATATGTTAATAAAAACGTTTCTTCTTACAAATTCCCTGCTTATTACGTCTGCACTAAAAATGGAAAAATAAAAAAAAATACCAAAAAATAAAGACCGACTTCCAGGCACTAAAATGTAAAAAATAACTAAACGGAGGTTTTCATTTCGAATAGATACCTAATCAGATATTTTCGAAGTCGGTGCCCGCCGATGATATTTTAAGATATGAATATCTAATAGGTAAATATTATGTATTTTACGTATCGAAATATATTAGATTTGCTTGCTCTCACCTTGTCGGAACTTATCGTAGCGAGAGCCACTGTGCATTATCAGCTCGCTCGGGGCAATATGAAGTGATTACTCCTGATAACTGCCGTTAGTTAACAATCTAGCTGGTTCTCCAACTAATTTTTGCCAATTTGCAAAACACTTGATGTGTTTGACGTATTGAAATCTAGCAAATGCTAAAATATCTGATTTATGCTTGTCTTTCACTGTGAACCGACTTAACCAATTTTGATAAAATGTGTGTAGACAATAAGTGCCTAAGTGGTAGTACGAAATTAGATAAAATAATCAAAATTATTTATTCGGTAACAAGATAAGAAAGAAAAATATTAATTAATTATATAAATATACTAGCATTGCCCGCGGCTCCGCCCGCGTTCAGATGACTAAAAAGAAAATTCTTAGGTTTTACATATTAGTATACTCTTACAATGCAGTTTTTGTATTTTTCTCAGACATGAGATATTTTACCGCGGTAAAAATTATCCTATATGTTGACCCATATAACCAGCTACCATCATATCAAATTTCATCAAAATCTGTCCAGTGGTTTTCTCGTGATGCGGTAACAGACAGACAGACAAAAATTCTAAAAACTATAGATTCGGACTCTGTATCGATAATAATGTTTATTTCAATAAGCTTTTCCAAAAAATATTTAATGTACAGATTCGATTTAGTTACAATTTTATTATATGTAAGTATAGATAAGTAATTTATGTAAGTATTGTTTGTATACGCTTATGTAAGTTAATAATTTGTGAATTATATAACATATTGAACTATGTAAACGTTACGTTGAGCTCTAGGCTGCTTTGATCAAACGTTATGAAGATATCAATTAATACAAATTAGTAGCTTATTTCAAAAGGTTATAGGGTTATACTGTTGATATAATGCTATTTACGTAATTGACACTGTTTAGGTACCTATGTAGGGCGCCTACATTAAAACTTCATCATCTGAACTTAATAAGCGGCTTATTTGAAATTGGACTACTATTATATATTTAAAAAAACCTGTGTGTGTACTTATGTACGCACGTAAGAAGTTATACTTCTTTGGCGTAACAGAACAAAAATAGCTAAAGATTTCATCCCGTATGTCACAACTCTCTGTTTGTAAAAGGAATGAAAAATTAATAAAACAATTAAATAAGGCATATTACAATCATATATTTATAGAATATAATTTAAGGAAAGAATATATAATATTACATATCATTTTTCAGACAATAACAACGGTTACCGTGGCAACAAATAGTTAACAGCTAACTTCATCATGTCGCTTTTTGGCTGTCGTTGTGCGCGCGCATCGTAATAATTTTACAGTCATATTTTTTTCCAAACGTGCCAAAAGAAGGATAACTTTAAAAATGTGAAAGTTTGTCTGTGCTAATTTGTTACTCATTCAAGTTGAAAATATAGTGCTTTGACGGATTGTGATATTTTTTCAATGTTGGGAAATGCATTTACGCGTACCTCCTGTATAAATGCACCTGCATGAGACCCCCTAAAATGGTTTCGAGCGACCGACTAAAATAGAGGAACAAAACTGTCTACTGTATAGTACAACTAGTATATTTTTTGTAGTTTGAACTAGTAAGCACTAAGACGACGATTTGTCAACCGTTTTTTTTTGTTTCGAAACTATTGACCAGCTTCAGTGTTTTCTACGAACTAAATTTTGAGAAAGGTACTTTTTTCGTATAGATAGGTAAATTCAATTCATAACCTACGAGTATATGATTTCATTAAATTTTCAAACTAATACTAGTATATATTTTAAGTAAAAATAAATATAGACTTTAAAGCATCGAATCACAAAACCAAAGCAAAATCTCGAAAAAAAGGTATTTTTAAATTTTTTTTAATCTATAATATAAAATAGAACAACTTTAACAAAGCTAAGTACACGTTCCAGCTTTTTATTACAGGCACTTTAATATGTAAGCAAGCTTTTACGTAAGTAGGCTGTAACCCTCACACTATGAGTACGTACGTGAGTTCTCGAGATGAGTTTGTGTAATTTAAATTATAATTATAACTTGAGAGATACGACGTCTTATTTAACACTATGTTCTGTTTCTGATTTTACTGATATTTCTATTTCTTTATTCTTGTACCATGAAAATATATTCAAATGAAAATTAAAGCAAAATGTGGAAATAAAATGGGAAGTCACTTTCAATTAATTTTATATTAGGTATGTATCTATATACCATATGTATGTATGGTCCATTGTACAATTCCCAATCTATACTTAAATTGTAAATGAGAAAATAAATCTGTCAGTCTGTTTGTTACGATATTTAGCTTCATTCGCTGAACAGATTTAGATGAAGTTTAGCAAGGGCATAGATTGTGTCATGCGGATGGATATAGGCTACCTTTTATCCCGCCCGAATCATACGAGCTTAAAAGAGACGAAAAAACTAGTTTGACATTAATTTGTTAATATCGTGTCGTCTTTTTTTTATTTTTTTTTTTTAATTATAATTTATCTATCTTTTAAGGAAATAAAACGAGACTTAATATATAAAAAAATATATTACTGAATATTAACCGATATACACCCAATTGAGTAAGTTAAATACACGAGGATTCGAACCCACTTCTTTTAGATCAGATGCTTGAGAGCTTTTTTTAGTTCGATAAGTCATAACTTATTCAGTTATTTCTTAGCGGTGAATTTAATTTTGAGAAAAAAAATTATATTTTTATTCATATTAATTAAAAAAACCTTATTTTTTCCCTACAAAAAATATTTTTTCCTATACTCTGATAAGCTTTAACTTCAGATTTAGTAAAGTGACAAAATTAGTATACAAACAAATCTGTGACATTAATTTGAAATTTTGTAATGAAAAGTTGTTTGTATATTCGAATTATAATAATTTGGTGCAATAAATCAAGCTGACTTCATAAAGTCAGGATGAGAATATCGACACTCTTTAATGGCCACAATGGATGGCTTAAGAAGGATGAAATTTTTGAAGTGAAAACTATATAGGCAGGTTTGGATGGGGAGTAAATTCATGGAAGTCGTCATCGACATGGTCACGTGACGTGTTAACGCTAACACTCAGAGTTCCGATATATGTCAAAACCAGTTAAATGTAAGCAGTATTAATTAACAAATTTTAGTTTAAGATCAAACAATTAATTTGAATATCCAAAAATAACAACTGTTTATTTATAGTTTTAAGTTTTCACTTCTGTCAGCAGTCCTCATGACTGCTTTTTTTAAGTCTTAAGAATCTATATATATATATATATATATATATATATATATATATATATATATATATATATATATATATATATATATATATATATATATATATATATATATATACTAAAACTGTAGAGGTCGAACATCTGTACATAAAAAAATGCTAAAAACCGAGTCAGGGGGATGTAAGAAGATAAATAAAACGAGTCTATTTTTTTTCATTTTTTTTTGTTTCTCTGTCTGTTTCTCTCTTTGTATGCTTATACGGGCTAATCTCAGAGACCGTTGGACTGATTTAAAACTACTGATTAGATTTTAATGAAACTTTGCAATAATATAGTTCATACATCATAATAACAATTAGGCTACTTTTTATCCCAGAAAACTGTACAGTTCCCGTGGGATATATTTCTTTTTGTTTGTCGCTAGTAGTCTTAATAATTTACACAAGCTTCGTCACGCGTCACACATAGTATATAAATACACAATTATTTAGATGTATTTTGTACCGCGTACGAGAATTCATGAATAAGATACGGTCTTTGTATAATTTAAATTGTAATCATAATATAATTAGCTATTCATTTTGTTCCAAGATGTATGAAGCTTTTGAAATGTCGTAAGGGAAACTTTTGTTTGATATATGAATGTCATTTTGTTTTGATTCAAAATTAGAGTATATATTTTTTGTGACTGATTTTCGTGATGTTTTTAGTGAATATTATCTGTTAACTAGCATTTCCCGCGGCTCCGCCCGCGTTCAGATGACCAAAAATCGAATTCTTAGGTTTTACATATTAGTATACTCTTACATTGCAGTTTTTGTATTTTTTCTCAGAACATTTAGAGACATTTTCCCGCGGTAAAAAGTGTCCTATATGTTGACCCGGATAACCAGCTATCACCATACCAAATTACATCAAAATCCCTCCAGTGGTTTTTGTTGTGATGCAGTAACAGACAGACAGACAGACAAAAATTCTAAAACTATAGATTCGGCCTCTGTATCGATAATAATGTTTATTTCAATAAGACTTTCAAAAAAATATTTAATGTACAGATTCGGCTTAGTTACAATTTTATTATATGTATAGATTAAAACTAATATACGTAATTCTCAATCATCAAAACCGAATTGCAATTGGATTAAATAAAAGAATGAAACAATTTATTAATTATATAACTGTCATATTTAATTTACCTGTTGTTTGTTTCGAAGTCACGTTTGGCTCAGTTTGTAGTACCTCCTTGCTGTGCCAGCGGTCGCGGATTCGAGTCCCGCTGGGGGCATTCATTTGTGTGATGAGCATGAATGTAGTACAGGAATACACTCCAGTCATGTGTATTTATATTTATAATATGTATGTATTTAATGTTATATATGTGTAGTGTATCAACTATCTGGTATCCACAACACAAGCCTCGTAGCTTACCACAGAACTAGATGGCGCTGTGTGTAATTAATGTCCCCACTTATTTATTTATTTATTAATTTTATGAGGTCATGCCATTATATAAAATTTCTTTTGAAGACGCTTAAAGTCTATTGTATAACATTAATGGTAATCGCCATGTTGTTTGTCCGTCCCGGCGCGACGTTGACAGATTGTGGCCAAACTGCATCTAATGGAGGGAAGATTAATGGCCTTTTGAATTAAATTGGTAGAGTTAGGCTGGAGTTATAGATAATGATATAAGTAATTTCATATTACAATTTTTTAGTCTAACGAATATTTAAATATTTTTGAAGTTATAAGTACTTCATTTTGCACGTTTGGAAAAAATATGAGAGTAAAATTTTTACGATGCGCGCGCTCACCAACAGCCAAAAAGCGACATGACGAAGTTAGCTGCATTCCTTTAACAAACAGAGAGTTGTGACATACCGGATGAAATCTTTAGCTATTTTTGTTCTTTTACGCCAAAGAAGTATAACTTCTTACGTGAGTACATACACACATACGATTTTTTCTTCAGTTAAATAACTGCCAATATTACAACTCGATGCACAGCTGTCCGCTTGAGTAACTAAGACTTTCGAGTAGATAGTTCTAATTTAAACCACTACACGATCATACGCTGATGTTTTTTTCAAGAGTTCCTATAACCAATTCTAATAAAATCGAGTCAAACTCGATTGATTCAGAACTCGAAACTACCGGGACTAAAATACTGATTCGAATTAATTAATTTAGTAGGTATGTTATGTGCATTTAAAAAGTACTCAGAGACGGCTAAGGTGAGCAGCTACTACGAGTGTCTATAGTATAAATATTTTTCATAGGAATATGTACATATTCAAAGAAGGCATTTATTTATATCTATACATATAATAAAATTGTAACTAAGCCGAATCTGTACATTAAATATTTTTTGGAAAATCTTATTGAAATAGACATTATTATCGAGACAGAGACCGAATCTATAGATTTTAGAATTTTTGTCTGTCTGTCTGTCTGTGACTGCAGCACGTAAAAAACCAGAGGGAAAGAATTTTGACGAAATTTGGTATATTGGTTTGGTGGTTTTACTGCGAGAAAAATATCTTATCTCTGTGAAATCTATACTAAACGTTAAAACGTAAGTAGGTACGAACCCGAGTGAGTCACTAGTAATATATAAATATTTGCCTTATATAAGTATATATTATGTATATATGTATATAGTGGCAATTTGCAGAACATAATATGAGTGTCATAGAGGACGCATATTATAAATAGTTTTATTTCTATTGTAAAAATATCTTACTATAATTTTAAATAATCTCAGTGTAATTTATTCGAGTTTCTACAATTATACATTATCAAAATTGCGATCAAAAAAACGTTAGTACACTATCTTTCTGTACATGTTTGAGATTTCGTCTTAATGGTTTATTACTTTATGAAACTAAACGTTTTCAACTAAGTAAAAATGTAGTTTGACGATACGTTTGGCTCAGTTTGTAGTGATCCTACTTGCTGTGCCAGCGGTCGCAGGTTCGAGTCCCGCTGGGGGCATTCATTGTGTAGCACGAATGTTTGTACTCCAGTCATGGGTGTTTATATTTATAATATGTATGTGTTTAAAGTTATTTATGTGTAGAGTATCAACGATCTGGTATCCATAACACAAGCCTCGTAGCTTACCCTGGAACTAGATGGTGCTGTGTAAAATGTCCCAACATATTTTTTTTACTTATTTATGTAAGCTTTAAAGTGTAAAGGTTTAAAATTTTAACGACTTTATTTCTCTTTGATTGTCTTTTAGGTGTTAGAATCAGAGGCGTAGCTATGCCAATACAACCAATGCGGTCCCTTAGGCATTTTTTTTAACGTTGGAAATGCATTTACACACGAAGTGTGGGACTCACCGGCAAAGCCAGTACTACCCACTGAAGTGAACTTAAAAATACGGTACAGACTACACAACCCTCATCTTTATTCGATTTCGGTTACGATTCGGACTTAGCCGTATTTTTTTAAATAAATTATTCAAAACGAGCATTAGAAAAAGAAAATGTACATCAGATCTATCCCACGGGAACCGTTCATTTTCCGGGATAAAAAGTAACCTGTTGTTGGACCGGCAATGTATAAGGTATCAGCAAGCCAAATTTTACTAAATTAGGTTCATAAGTTTTTGTGTACTAAGCTGTATAAGTTACTATAGTTTTTTAACTATCCGACGGGAATTCTTTAATTTTCCGGGATTAAAGTATCGAAAATGTTGACTAGGGATATAAGGTACCACCATGCAAAATTTCATTTAAATCGATCCGACAGTTTTGGAGCTCGTACAAACAGACAAACAGAGAGAATCAAAAAGTTTGAAAAAATCTGGATTTGTTCTATTTCTCTTCTTACATCTCCCCGACTCGGTTTTTAGCATTTTTTTCTATGTACAGATATTCGACCTCTACAGTTTTATTATATGTATAAATATGTATATGCAATAGATTTTTCGCGAACTAATGTGAAACTGTGGAATTCAGTTTCAACCTTGAGCATCAACAAATAAGTCGATACAAACCACATAAGTACTAAAATAGCTTCCATTTATTTATATTTGTTTTCCAACACCATTATTCATTCTATAAGAAAAGTTTACGAGCGCGTTCGTTGTAAATTTTACATTTTCAATACCGGTTACATGCTACAAATAAATCCACACTAATATATAAATTCAAAAGTAAGTTTGTATGTTAATTTTTCAGTCTTTAAATGCTGAACAGATTTGTATGAAATTTGACAAGAAAATAGATAATAGATACGGATATCGGCTTAGAGCAACAATGATTTTGATTAAGTCAGTAGGTATCATAGTTTTTTTTTCAATTTTCCAAACCCTTAAATCTTGTGGACTAAGTAGAGAGAATGTAGAGACGTCACTCCCCTCTCCGTTATTTATTAGTGCTTGATGTGTACTGATGATAACCTCTTGACAGATTTCGGCCACAGCAGCAAACCTTACTGGGACTGCGCAGGAGATATTAAAGTGATGGCGTGTGAGAGAGAGCGCACACAACTTTCCCTCTCGAATCCAATGAGACGATATTTGACTCGACCGGAGATCAGGCACATGATCGAATTCTCAAGGCCTGCTGGTGAGAATTTATTAATAGGAAAATTTAATATATAATTGACCCGACCTAGGACTCAAATACAGAACCTCTGGATTTGCAGCCACTAAACAAACCTTGTATACGCTAGCTAGCGAACCAGACCTAATATTAATATAGTTTTACTATTTATGTGTAATGTATATTATTATATCAAAACTCTACGCAATCTAGGATGTTCTAGTGTTAGATATGTATGTAGCCAGTGAGAGTAATACATATTTCTATTACTATTTTTGTTTTTCACTTAGAGTGCTCAGATGCTTGGGATGTAATAAAAGTCTAAAATACAACTCTTAAAATTTTCGTTTGTTTGTCTATTTTATCGCATATCAATCAACAAACAATCAATCAACAATCGTGAAAAGATGGACAGATTTTCTTGAGGACTAGCATTGCCCGCGGCTCCGCCCACGTTCAGATGACCAAAAACCAAATTCTTAGGTTTCACATTTTAGTATACTCTTTCTTACATGGCAGTTTTTGAGTTTTTTCTTAGAAATGAGACATTTTCCCGCGGTAAAAAGTATCCTATATGTTGACCCGGACACCCAGCTACCACCATACCAAATTTCATCAAAATCTCTCCAGTGATTTTTCTGTGATGCGGTAACAGACAGACAGACAAAAATTCTAAAAACTATAGATTCGGCCTCTGTATCGATAATGTTTATTCCAATAAGATTTTCCAAAAAACATTTAATGTACAGATTCGGCTTGGTTACAATTTTATTATATGTATAGATTTTTAAAGAAAGTGAGAAAATATTATAGCGATTCTTATCGATCCAATGTACAAGAATGGATAGGTAACCTAAAATTCTAAGGGCTACTCACAGCCGAAATATCAATTTTATTTTAATGTCATACATAATATTTAACAAACGTCACATGCTGTTAGTAAGAGGTATTCCGATATTTTGAAAGGATCATATATTATAATAGGCATAGAAATCGAAGGTTGAAAAGAAATACGTATATGGATAAATAAGCAACAATTTCTTTTATAAAAATGTTTAACATTTATTCAACCGTAGCACATAAAGAAGGCAGTGTGGATTACAATATTGAATATTACATGAATAAAAGTATATTTTAATATAAAATAATCTAAACTTTCTAACAACAAATTCATCTACGAATATACGCTATTGTCATTATATTTCATACCGATGTATAAAATTGGAATCTATAGGATAGTATAAGGTATATATACATACATATATAATAACGTGTCATCCTGCAGATTTTGTGTCATAAAAAAAATTAACTGTGATGAAATGAGTAAAACTTTGCTCGTATCGATAATTAAAACATTGTTTTCATTTTTTCTATTATCTTTTATAAATTATAGAGAGAATTTATGAAATTCTTTTTGCGATACAAAAATATCTATAAAAACAGTACATATCCATATTCTTATGGATAATTGACAGAAAACCTGCAATACACAGCTATAATACTAACTAAATGCTTGACTTGGCTCGAAGCCTTGTCTTATACATATACAAAATCTACATTTAAACAAAACTTTCGTTACTTTTAAAGTCGTATACAAATATTTTTTTACTCTCTTGCGCCGGTACGCAGACGAATCTGTTCCTTTCGCACTTCTCGCTAACGTCTAACGTTACGGAATAAACATTATTAGTTTTAACATCTAAGTTCAATATTTGTATTTGTTTATTGTTCTCTGTACTTACATCACTATCGATATTATTATGGACATCAACTTTCACATCACTATATATACCATTCACTTTGACACTATTACGTTTAACGTCATCAATATTTATTATATCACCCAAATTATCATTCAATTCGTTTAGAGCTGCGATTATTTTCATACTATTACGCCTAGTGTTTTCAACATTAATAATTTCTCCTACTTTAACCTGTTGTACTTTTGTATCAAAAGCTTCTTTCACCTCTTTTAATTTCTTACTATCTCTATTGATGAAGAACTTTTGAGAAGATGCTCTGTTACTATATCTTCTCCAAAAAGAGTCACTAGTATTTTGGCTGCTAGAGAAACCTGTTGAAGTTGTCGTGTTAAACGTATCTCTCCTTTGCATGTTTTCCCTCAAATTCCTACCACACCTCATTAAGTTATTTATTTTCAATAACTTTACAAACCCATCCCTAAATTTGGATGACATCAAATTGTACAATATTGGATTTATCGCTGAGTTTAAATACAGCATAACTCTACAAAAATATAAAAGTATATAGTAACCGTCTATGCCTAACGACAATATTGTCTCTGGTGGGAACACTATGATCCATAGAGTGAGAGCTTTGAAAGGGAGAAGACATATGAAAAATGATAGAACAACTGTACCAAGCATTAGAATTACTTGTTTACGATATCTTATAACGTTACCAGCATTGTTTGCGTTTTTACCATGTTGTGATATTATTATTGGATTTTCCATCAGGTTCTTGGCAATGACGCTGTATAGGACCAGGAGTACTCCCAGTGGTATGATAAAGAAGACAGCTATGATGAGTATGAAGAACAGCGCAGACCAGAATGTATCAGCTTGCGTAAGACAGACAGGTACTTCAGTGCCATCTTGATATTTCTCGTGTGTGAATGTCGCCACTCCCAAAATTGGACTGTGGATGGGAAAAATATAATTAATAATTATTTAATGTGGTTTTTCTGTATATCATAATTTTAAATATTCTTCTTAAATGCATATATATATATATATATATATATATATATATATATATATATATATATATATATATCTGTATAAAAATTAACTAATGCGTTTGGAATAAAACCAAAGAGGTGTAAGTTCGCATTTCTTTATATTCATTCAATTTATGAAAGTAAAACTCTACGAGAAAAAAATTATGTTGTACTAATTTATTAAAATTATTTTTGCCAAAAACTTATTGTTTACATTTTTCTAACTTATAGGTTTTCTTCTAAGTACTACTTTATATTGCGCAGGTAAGTGCTCTTGTATCTTGACTATTATATTAAAAAAATCTATCTGTAAAGAGAAAAACCTATACATTTAAAACTAAACTGTGAGAATAAACCCTCGACTTCACAACATCACTTTAACTTCTTACTGTGTATCGTAAAAGTATTTTTCCTGAACAGAAATCGAATCGTTTATGAGCTTTTCCTTTTAACTCGATTGTATTAGCAAATGTATGTAAAACAAATGAATCTGAATTGCTAAAAGTGGCTTATCAAGAGGTAAATAGATAATTTCTCGGAGGAGGATAAATTACCTGCGATTTGGGAATTCGTTTACCCAAATTGTTTTGTACTCTTCAGGCAGACAAATAAAATGAAAGGTATATGTATACTAGCAGAACCCGCGGCTAGGCCCGCGTTCAATCTTCAAAAAAATCTTTTTGGATTTATGTCATACAACGGCTTTTATTTATATAATATTGTTCATACAAAAATACTAAAATCGCGATAAAAATGGGGTGTAGGATAGTCTAAACTTTCTAACAACAAATTCATCTACGAATATACGCTATTGTCATTATATTTCATATCGATGTATAAAATTAGAATCTATAGGATATTATAAGGTACATATACATACATATATAATAACGTGTCATCCTGCAGATTTTGTGTCATAAAAAAAATTAACTGTGATGAAATGAGTAAAACTTTGCGCGTATCAACAATTAAAACATTGTTTTAATTTTTTTTAATTATCTTTTATAAATTATAGAGAGAATTTATGAAATTCTTTTTGCGATACAAAAATATCTATAAAATCAGTACAGTATTGATTCTTATGGATAATTGACAGAAAACCTGCAATACACAGCTATAATACTAAATCCGTCGAGCTGTTTCGGAGGATCACAAACCCCGTGACACTAGATATTTATATACGAGTATAAGAAATTCTAAGCTACGAGAGTGTGTTGAAGATAATAAAAAGTCTGAACTCGTTATCCATCAAAAATCTATAAAATACCAGTATTTTCATATAAATGAAGTGTGGAGATCAATCCGAACCATGTTCAATGTTCATATTGCTCTAGATACTCCATAAAATAAACAGTGTGGAGCTATAAAAATGTTTTAAATATTTTTATATATTATTGAGAAGTTATAAATGAATTAAAACATTGATTTTTTTGATTGATCACGTGGACTGAGTTCCGTATGATTCTATATATTAGTGTTACTATAACATTATATAATCTATACTAATATTATAAAGAGGTAGTTTGTGAGTTTGCGAATTGTGAGTTTGTGACGTTGTAGGGGTTAATCTCTGGATCTACTTAACCGATTTAGATGAAATTTGGTAAGAAGATAGTTTGAGGTACTGGGAAGGACATAGGATACCTTTTATCCCGGAAATCATTCCTATAGGGGGGTGAGAATGGGGATGAAAGTTTGTATAGGGAATCAAGCTAGGGACGAACCCGAGCGAAGCGAGGGTGAGTCACTAGTATTATATATATAAATGAAATAGCAATATACATATGTTTGAATGGTTTGAAACCGACTCAGTTTTGGATAGCTAGCTGGCTGTTACTTGTCATTATTTTCAAGGATTTTACTATATAATCATATTGAAGATGACGGCACGCATTAACGTCTTTTAAAAGTCTTAAAACAATAACAGACTTATAGAACAAGATTCTTTTGAAGTGGAACTAAAATTTTCAGACTCTAAAAGTGAATATTTTAGTGGTCTACGTATTCTAGTTTAAAAGATACAACCTTTTAAAGGTCGGACACTCAGACAGACAAAAATTTATAGATGGACGGACCTATATGTCCAAGTAGAAATAAGTTTAACAGGATTGTTGATCCGTAGGTCTTTGGTTGGTTACGCTTCAGGCTACCTCTATAATTATAGTGTTAATCTGTTCAGAAATTCCAGACGGAGTTGAGAAGCTTGCGATTTTACGGAACCCTAAAAATCCAGCAATTTTAGGCTATATAATAAATATATTATCATATCTTTTGGCGAAATTTATCCATTTTGGGAAAGACAAACATACAGACCACCCAGTTTCCTGAGCCCAATATAATGAGGTAATAATGTTTAAAACAATGTACTATAAATATCATCAGAACAAACAATGGGGCGCTCTCATTGTTGGGAGCCGACGAGAGCTTGCCGTATGGAAACTAGCGTTGACATGTGGCTCTGAACGTATTTCTTTAAAAATAATACAGACATAAAAAATATCTAAAACCATGTTATTGGCATAAATTTTATTTAAATGTGTTTTAAATACATATATTGTAATATGTATTGATAGTATAAAGAAATAATACTTTCAATTCATTAAAAAAGATTCCTTTAGTTTTTTTTCCAGATAAATCAAGTTTGCGGCATAAAGAAATCTATAGTACGAATTTAAATAGCAGAAAAAACTATTTTCAGGAAAACTCATTTAATATTCTTAAACATACTTTTCGTATTAATTTTTTTTTTCTATTATATATAATACTCCAAAATTACTTACCAAAGATACCTGTGAAAGGGTTGAAGGAATAATTTAAGTTAGTGCAGTAGTGATTTATGTTTTATATTTTAAATATTTAGGCAATACATCAGGCTTTATTATATTAATATTAATTATCTAAGAATAAATTTATTTTATTTTTTTGTTCATCCATAAAACTTCTTTTTTATTTTAAAAAATATCACTTGGCTATATAAATATTAATTAATTAAAATTACAAAAACTTCAACATTTTTTTAGAAAAAATAGAGTTTTTGAGACAAATTATAACAACGGTATATAATTTCGTATTGTTTAGGAAAGGACTGTTGATATTATGTAAAGCTTTAAAAATTTCAAGAAAAAATCCCTTTCTAATTTTTCTGTTATATGTAGTAATAGCTTTAAAGTTTATACATATAAAAATGTGTTATTTTTTATTTACTTATTAACATATATCACTATCATAATAAATTAAAAAAAACGTGTGTGTGTGTACTTATGTACGCAACTAAGAAGTTATACTTCTTTGGCGTAACAGAACAAAAATAGCTAAAGATTTCATCCTATATGTCATAACTCTCTATTTGTAAAAAGAATGCAGCTAACTTCATCATGTCGTTTTATGGCTGTCGGTGTGCGCGCGCATCTTAAAATTTTACTCTCATAATTTTTTCCATACGTGCCAAAAGAAGTATAACTTCAATAATAAGTTTACGTTTTCATCAATTTTGTTTCAACAAGTGAAAAGCTAATATATGATTTTGCTATCTCTATCCAATATTTTGGTCCACACAAATCACTGTACACGTAAAAACTGATGAGTTCTATTCAAAAACTACAAAAATAAGCCCAAGTTAGATAGTTCCGATAGTTTTATGGACAAACTTCACACGATGAATTTTTTCTTTACAAAATTATCCTCATCACACAAAACTCTCTGGAAAATCATAATCTACACTCTTAGACTTTTGGAAGCCAACGACGCAATCTACTTTTATCTTTTGGTAAGAAACACACTTTTTATTAGGGTCACTCTCCACACTTTTCGCTTTAGCACTGTTTATAAGAACACTTCGCCTCAAAGAGAAGTTACGACTAGATTGTTCTAATTCAATGTCCGATCTATTTCTAGCACTAACTCTGGAATGTCCGATGAACTTCGTTGTATCGCTTCTGGACTCCCTTTTGTCACTAAGAACGTCTTCTAGCATGCTGCCTTCACTTCTCATACGGTTAATGACTTTGGTTTTCGGATTTGAGCATACTGGAGCAGATTGCTGTCTAACAATTCGTTTGTTTGAAAATATCCTATTAAAGAGTCTATTATTTTCTTCTTTGGTCTCTTTACTTTCAGATTCTGTATCGCTTTTGTCCAAGCTACTTCTGTGGCTAAATAGTTTCTTCAAACTATTCGTAGTTCTAGACAAACTGCTGCTTGTAGTAGAACCATTGGTGGCAGTCCTTTGAGCTCGTCTGTTTTGCGTTCTTTCTGAAGATCTCTTATAGCATATGCATACTTTACAAAAGCCTATACGGAATTTGGACGACATTAAATTGTACAAAATAGGATTTATAGCGGAATTTATGTACAGCATAATTCTAGAAAAATATAATAAGTTATACCACTTTTCTGGACTAACGTTGTCAGAAATTTCAGACGGAGTGACTATAATCCAAAGAGCTAATACTCTATAAGGCATTAAACATAGAAAAAAGCACAAAACTACTGTCCCAAGCATTAAAATAACTTGTTTTCTTGCCCTAGCATTATATGGGTCTACAGTCTTATTTAGCACTACTTTTGAGGCAGCTGATATCAAATTTTTGGCGATAACAGTATAAAGAACTATGAGGATAATTAAAGGAAGGAGGTAAAGGAAAATGATGACCATGACGAAGAAAGTAATTTGCCAAAAAGTGACAGCTTGAGTAAGACATTGATGGAAGGTTCCGTCTTGTCTTGTCACGGTGTGAATTTCAGCGATTGCCAGGATTGGGCTGGAAAGAAGAAAAAGTTACCGTAAAAAACCTAGTTCTAAATAAGTGTCTACTCTATGAAACCGTGGCCTGATGTTTATATGAATTTTAACTCTTATGATCTTTTAAACATTAGTACTACAAGAATTAAAGACTTAAAATAATGGAGATAATTTTTTTTCATATAAAACCATCATGAAAATATCAGACCATGACATTGAAAACTAAATCTAATTTCTGTACTCAATACACAAAACGAAAAAAAATGATATATATACACTCAAAAGATAAGAGATTTCAGTAAATTAATATAGTGGTAGAATATGAATAATAAAATAAAATAATTATAACAGATGTAAAATAAACTTGTATAAAATTATTATTTTAATGAAATAAGATGAAAGTGCAAAAGCTTATGATAATGTGCCCAAAACAGAAAGCGTTCCGTACATATAAGCTATATATTGGAATGTACGAACCTTGTTTCACAAAGGGTTATTATAAAGCTTTTTTAGAACATATTTTTATTTTATGTCCTTGATATAGTTATCCTATGACACTTTTACTAAGTCCTTTTCACGTAAAAGTGCACTTGCAATCCATTTCAATCCATTTTCACAATTAATAATTGCAATGCGGTTCGTTAGATATTTATATAAATATTTATAATAATAATAATTTTTAATACTAGTATAACTGTCTTTTATATCACAATTGGCGCTTTCTATACTCTTTGTGCGGCTGCAGTTTAGAATAGGGGACATTACCCATGGCGGAGTGGGTGATATCTGGTGGGGATAATCTGTGGCATAACTCATATTAAAGTTGGCCTATACGTGAACTTTGAAACTATTAATTCAATAGAACGTGACAATTTATTTAATGTTTAAAGCAGAGACTAGCAATTACTCTTGGGATCTAGATTTTATTAAACCCTTTCATTTGAAGAGTCTTGGATATAATTAAAAGCGAAAACTAAAATATAAAGTTGGTCAATCAGAGTTGTTTATAAAATTACAATTGGTCGTTTGCCCAGTGGTCGAAATTTGACGAACAATACTAGTAATCTATACATATAATAAAATTCTAACTGGTTCGAATCAGTACATTAAATATTTTTCGGAAAATCTTATTATCGATACAAAGGCCGAATCTATAGTTTATAGAATTTTTGTCTGTCTGTCTGTGACTGCATCCCGAGAAAACGACTGGACAGCCTTTACTTAACCTTTACTTACTTTAAGCCTTAATGCGACTCACCCTCGCTCCGCTCGGTTTCGTCCCTAGTTACGTTTTAACGCTTAGTATAGATTTCTCAGAGATGAGATATTTTCCCGCAGTAAAAAGTATCCTATATGTTGACCTGATAACCAACTATCATCATACTAAATTTCATCGTTCTTCCGTAGTTTTACCGTGATGACACGAAGACAGACAGACAGACAAAAATTCTAAAAATAATAGATTTGGCCTCTGTATCAATAATAATGTCTATTTCAATAAGAGTTTCCAAAAAATATTTAATGTACATATTAGGTTAAGTTAGAATTTTATTGTTTGTATAAATTTAAATAAAAATAAAACGTATGTAGAGCAAATACGATTGTTTTATATCGAACGTAAAGCAAGCAACAACAAGCATTAAGTGTAAAAATTCCTACAAATTCAATAGAAAGCCATTTATCCTAAGCCATTTGTTCACTTGAAGAATGTGCTAACATATGCCAACGCAAATCGCAATATGGTCCAGAGATCCACAGAACAAGGAAAGTAATAGAAACGCTATATACAGTAGATAGTAATTTGAATGTAATAAATTCAGTGTCTATCAACAAATAGAAATGTCGAGTTTAATTTTAGATCTTATTTGGCAACATTTTAAGTCGATTTTATATTATTATTAGTAGTAATTTAAAATAATCTCAAAGGTCATGGAACAATGAAGCATTTAATATTAAATAATCATTACATATTTTAAATTAGATTTTTATATGATTTCCATTAAATAGAAAGACGAATCATCTAGGAAGTTACAAAACATTTTGCAAAATCAGAGTCTCCTCAGCGAACCGAGGCTAAGGCTTTAACCACTAGTATTATAAATACAAGCGATTCGATCGTCACGCTCGGGTACGCCCCTAGTTACGTTTTAACGTTTAGTATAGATTTCTCAAAGATGAGATATTTTCCAACAGTAAAAAGTATCCTATATGTTGACCCGGATAGTAATTTTCTCGTGACGTGTTCCCAGACAGACAGACAGACAGACGGACAAAAAATCTAAAAACTATAGATTCGGCCTCTGCATCGATAATAATGACTATTTGAAGATTTTCCATAAAATATAATGTACAGATTCGACTCAGTTAGAATTTTATTATAATATGTGTAGATGATAGATATTTTTTGTCGTCTATAATGGTGTGTATTATTTATTAAGACAGTATTTATTTTTATCAGGTACGTTTTAATTTTTTTAAGTGGAACCCTAATTCTTTTTCTAAAATAAAAGTAGCCTATGTTACTCCCTATAACAGCAGCTATCTTCCAGTGAAAGTCCCGTCAAAATCAGCCCAGCCGTTTCAGAGATTACCCGGAACAAACAGACAGATAGACAAAAATTTTAAAAATTGATTTTTCTTATAATTACCGTATATAATTTCATATGCATTTAGTAAAACGCTGTTATTTTGACATTATAAACATATACTTCAATTTTATTTATCCGTATAGATTAAAACGGTACTATTTTTTAATAAGTCAATGTAGGTGAATACGAAATGTATAATATCATTATTTATAAACCTATGTTATATTTTAACGTAAACTACCTACGATCCTTATAACCTTTCCAGTCACATATTCTTAGAGAACGTATTAAAGTACCACCATCTATTACATATTTACGGAAGAACCAATATATCGGTCAGTATTAGCTCGACTTGGATATAAAAAGTGGAGTTGCTTTTTATAATAAAATAATAGTTTTACGCTTATCTATCTTAATATATTATTATTTACTTAATATATAATATTTTATTAGCTTAGAGCTAACTCCTATCACAGATATTAATATTATTGGTTGCGGGAATATTAGAAGGAAAATTATGTTAAAAATAACAAAAAAACGCGCTGCTTATTTACAAAAACACATTCTCAGATGGTGATAAGTATGTACTTATATGTTTAATCTATACAGATAAATAAAGTTGAAGTGTCTGTTTGTAATGTCAAAATAACTGCTTTTCACTAAATGCATATAGATGAATGTATACAGTATACACGGTACATAGGTATACCAAAACAACGTTTTTTACAATTTTAGTCTGTCTGTCTATTTGTTCCGGCTAATCTCTGAAATGGGTGGACCGATTTTGACGGGACTTTCATTGGCAGATAGCTGATGTAATACGGAGTAACTTAGGCTACTTTTATTTTAGAAAAAAAATAGGGCCCCATGAAAAAAAT
The DNA here is from genome assembly GCA_921882275.1 of Brenthis ino. Lineage (NCBI taxonomy): Eukaryota > Metazoa > Arthropoda > Insecta > Lepidoptera > Nymphalidae > Brenthis > Brenthis ino. The sequence goes on from OV170222.1 coordinate 15,135,913, forward strand.
TTATAACTAATGAAAAATTTAACAATATCCGATTCAAATAGGGTAGTTGCATACATACTCTAGGGACGAAGCCGAGCAAAGCGAGGGTGAGTCGCTAGTCTTGTATCGTATGTATATCGCTAGTCTTACTAATATTATAAATGTGAAAGTTTAGATGTTTGGATGGATGTTTGTTACTCAATCACGCTAGAATCTGGATGAAATTTGGCACAGAGATAGATTATAGTCTGGAATAGCACATAGGCTACTTTTTATCCCGTAAAAAAGTACGGTTCCCGTGCGATAGATTTGTTTTTGTTTTTCTAGAGGCGAATCCGAGCTAAGCGATGGTTAGTTGGCCGCTAGTTAATCTATATATATAGGCATTAGGCTAATACAAAACAGATCAGTACCCTTTTCTCCTCTGTTTGTCTGCTGATTTTCCTTTATTTTTTGTTTTATTTATTAGCTATTAACGAGCTTTAGTGTTATCAATAATAGATTTTTAGAAACAGTTTTTTCATACATATAGATAGGTAAAGACTAATGAGTTTTATTATAATGGTACGGAACTATTCTGTATTGTAAATACATAATATAAAAGTGTCAGATAAATAATCAAAATAAAAATGAGTAGATAAAAATTTGGAAAATGTTAAAAAAACTATGTGTATTCCTCAAATTTTTAATAATGATTGGTCTAACTTGGGCCACTGGGCAAACACTATTTAATGTAAATATTTATTACAAATGGGACCAGAACCGACTACCTGTCAAAATACTTAGACTGAAGGAAGGCTGAGACGAAGAATGTTACAGGCAAAAATATAATAAATGTTGTATTGATATACTCTAATAATACTCTTAGACTGTACTAGTGTATAGTAAGAAAAGGGACAGCGGTTACAAAATTACATATTCCCACTTATCATCTAGAATATATTTATCGCTCAATCAATCATTTTTAGCTTTATTATATATAAATGCGTGAATTACTTGTTTTCATTCACATCAAAATTTACGAGGGTCTTTATTGTATATAAATCATAATAATTCCCGTGGGAAAATAACATAGTAAAATCACTTGGGAATTTCACCAACTAAAATTATTGCATGCTAGTTTTTGCGTGCTGTTTTGCTCATGTGATAGGCTCATTAATAAAAAAATATACGTGGATATGAAAATCTATGAGGAATAGAGGATATAAGTTCTCTCCATCCCGATATATGTTTATGTGTCATTAGCGTTCGGCAATCCAGCTGGTTGTGAAGCCAAGAAACGCACTGGGATATGGGACTCCTTGGTCGACCATGGGTTTCTCCTCATTGATAACAGAATGGACCAGCAACCGATGTTTGACTTGAGTCCATTGAACCCACTTAGAAAAGTTTGACATCTATATATTATAATATTACTTGATATAAAATTGATTATGTATATAAAATTATTTCCTAGCGACTTACGCTCGATTCACTTTGACCTTCACTATAAATCGTGCCAAAAACTTACTAAACTTCTATCCCATGGGAATCCTTTCCATTCCCCGGGAATACAATATTTATATACGTAGAAATAACATTATATAGCAAACGGTGTCGTTTTTACAATCGAATGTTAATAATTATTAATTATTAGCAGAACCCGCGGCGTCGCTCGCGCTGAAACTACAAAAAATCTCTGAAAAGATAGTTTCCTACAAACTATTATCCCCTATTTTACCGCCTTATAGGATGAATTTCGAAAAATGCTAAAAGACGTATTTGTTTAATTTTATTGAAGAGCATTAATACCAAGTTTAAAGTAATTCGGATCATAAATATTTTTTTTGGATTGTATTATAACGTGTTTTCCCGTGGGAATGAGTAATCTCCCGCGGTAAAAAGTAGCCTATGCCACTCTCCAGCCCTCCAACTATTTCCATATAAAAAAATCACGCAAATCAGTCACTCCATTTTGACGTGAAAGAAGGAAAAACAAACAAACAAACAAACACACTTTCACATTTATAATATTAGTATGGATAATAATGTTTAGATAAACTGTGATACAATATGGTGCACGTTATGACACCTTCAAACGATATATTTTACTATATTATATTGATTATAAATAAGTAATGTTTTAACACATATCGAGTTATAAAATAAATAAATAAATGTTATTATGAAAATTTATATGTATTCATAGAAATATTTGCGAGTCTATTCGTGCATATCAACAGCCAATACTACCTTTCAAAACATCAAAGCTACTCTACAGTAGACGTATACAATATAATACTCCTTTCTAGTAATTCTTGTATACCAATGGTTAGAATATTTCATTAAAAGAATATAGGCTCTACGAAAGGGTTCATTTTAAAGATTCTGCAAGCCAATTTAGTTTTCGAAAGGTTGACATGGAAAATTTAGCACAGGTTTTACTATAAGATAAAGGAAGATAAAGTGTAGTAAGTTGTGACCTGTGTGAGGTGTTTCAACCATTTAAGTGAAAAAACTACAACAAGACAATATAAAATTTTCACTTTATATGCATTCTTACTTTAAATAATATATTTGCTGTATGAAGGTTTTAGCATTTATTAAATAAACATATATAGAAAATCAGTAAATGAGTATGTGCATTGTACTACAGTAAAATAAATATTTTCATTAAAATCAGTCACGTGTCTCATAGACAAACGAGCCCATCCACTGCGTGAAATTTTCAATTTTTCAAGCAAGTTTTCTCCAACTTAAAATATTACGAATATTTAAAAATTAGCCAAGTTGGTCCATCCGTCCTCAAGTGACGCGCTTGCCAACAAATAGCATTTTATTTTTATTATAACTAGCTATTTAACCTCACTTAGTTCGGTTGCCTTAGTCTTTAAGCTTGATCTTGATTTAAGAAGGAAGAAAGAAAGAGAAACGACAAAATAACCCACCAGTATATATATATATGTATATATATATATATATATATATATATATATATATATACATATATATATATATAATTATATATATATGAATATAAATAATATACTATAATCAGGACATACCAATGATTCAATGCTAGTATCAAAATACCATTAGAGACGAATCAATTTGTATTTGAATGGAGATATAAAAAAGATAATAAGCATCTTACTTATAAGCTTTCCGCATCGGACTGTCAACGGGAAAGTGATTTTTATTTACATTGCGAATTGCTTTTTGATATAAATAACGATTGTTTGAATGGAAAGCGTATTATTGTTTTATAAAACACTATTAAATGAGAGTTTTGTTTTTATAGTTACAGTACCATTTTGTGTTTTGATTCATTTCTAACTTATTTCACCAGCGTTTGATTCATTTCTAGCTGATTTCAAAGCGAGATATTTCACGATGACGAGAATGAATGTATGTACATTCTCGGTAAATTAGCTATTTAAAAATCGGTCGTCAAGAAGCAGTATTAAATCATATAGCTTTTACGTATTATAATGTAGTTTGACAATTCTACTTGCATGCTTTAAGAACTCATCTAGAATATAAATAAGTCCGCTCTAATGTGTATTCACATTCGTGGTGAAGAGGGAGTCTAGTAAAAAAGCCGAACTGTGTAGGTACCATGTGGGTTGCTACTGGTAGTTCTCTGTTAGCAGATTGGACTGTGAGAGAAACCTCTTGGTTGTTGAGGTCTGATAGGGGAGGTTCCGTTGGGTTTCAGTGGGTAATACTGGCTTCTCTAACCGCTGAGTTCCATGTAACCACCTATATGTATACAGGTGGTATGCGTAAATACATTTTTCAACGTCTAAAAAAAGGATATGCCCAAGATCTATTCTGATTTTTTCTCAAATCGAGCCACTATATCGTATAGTTATAAACACAGTTTATCACAAAGATTTGCATTTTGCCTAAAATTCTAACCGAATTTTGGGTGTTTTTTAAATTAAAGTTTTAATATTGTTTCAGCAGTGTTCCAAATATCTTAAAAATAAACAAATTTTACCAATATTACTGTCTGTACTGTATTGTAAGAACAACAACTATTTTCGTTTCAATTTAAGCAATTTACAACTGTTTATTTAATAAGTAAAACACTATATTTTACTGCCTTTGAATATTAGATCTTTATCTCCATCAGGTTTATATTCCAGAGGTAAAATTCAACATTTACGCCTCATAACTATTTTTTGCTTAAAAACTTTTCTTTAACTATCTCCAAATAGCTAGGCTAGCTAAAAGGATCAAGAAAATTACATTCTGAAATGGTGTATTTAGTGTCAAAATAACAACCTAATTTATTATTTCCATCGTCTCATAATACATTTTGTGAAGGAACTATGTTATCTGTAAAGAAAAACTTTTAGATTTTCTTAATCTTAAATAAAAAATAATGATTTTATGGTTTATGTGTGTTTTATTTTCTAGCTACTAGCGACTCACCCTCCCTTCGCTCGGGTTCGTCCCGTACGTACCTATAATTTTTAATTTTTTTAATTTAAGCGGAACCCTAATTTGTTTTCTAAAATAAAAGTAGCCTATGTTACTCCCTACAACATCAGCTATCTTCCAGTGAAGGCCCCATCAAGATCAGTTTCAGATATTATCCGGAACAAACAGACAGACAGACAAAAATTTTTAAAATTGTGTTTATCTTATAAGTACCGGATATACAAATTTTCACCCCCATTTTCACCCTCTTAAATGATGATTTTCGGGATAAAAATCGATCATTTCTAGAATCTCAAATTATCTTCTTACCAAATTTCATCTAAATCGGTTCAGTAGTTTCAGAGACTACTTTCTATCAACAAACTTACAAACTTTACCTCTTTATAATATATGTACATATCCATATTAATGAAGATCAAATAGGTTCTTATTATATTTTAACATTCTCTTATTTAAATAAGCCTTAAAATTGAGTAAATATTTTAAAAATAAATTCATACTCATTCATAAACTAATTTTTCTGTGTTATAATATCAGTTTAAATGTACATCGAGTGCAACTTTTCAATTATAAAATTAACGCAGTACCTGAAAACATTGTTTTATCTATACATATAATAAAATTGTAACTAAGCCGAATCTGTAGATTAAATATTTTTTGGAACATCTTATTGAAATAAACATTATTATCGATATAGAAGCCGAATCTATAGTTTTTAGAATTTTTGTCTATCTGTCTGTCTGTTACCGCATCACGGAAAAGCCACTGGAGGGATTTTGATGATATTCGGTCTGATGATAGCTGGTTATTCGGGTCAACATATAGGATACTTTTCACCCCGGGAAAATATCGTATTTCTGAGAAAAAATACAAAAACTGCAATGTAAGAGTATACTAATATGTAAAACCTAAGAATTTGGTTTTTGGTCATCTGAACGCGGGCGGAGCCGCGGACAATGCTAGTCTCGTATATTTTTATTACCATATCAAAAAATACTATATACTTAACTACATGTGTGCTTTTATCCTCCACAGTATTTATAGATTTGGAAAAAGCTTAAAGATTTTTAAACTTAAAATGTTCGATGCCAAAACTTTTGTTAAATAAAAACTTTTTAACAAAAAAATAAAAACCGACTTCAAAAAAAGCACTTAAAAGTAAAAAATAACTGATTGGTAGTTTTCATTTACTATACATACCTAATCAAATATTTTCGAAGTCGGTGTGCTTTGGCTAAGTAATTAAAGCCTACCTATTAAATACATACCTAATCAAATATTTTCGAAGTCGGTGTGCTTTGTTTTGTATGGGCTGGCACCGATTTCGAAAATATTTGATTAGGTATGTATTTAATAGGTAGGCTCTAATTACTTAGCCAAAGCACACCGACTTCGAAAATATTTGATTAGGTATGTATAGTAAATGAAAACTACCAATCAGTTATTTTTTACTTTTTAGTGCATTTGTTTGAAGTCGGTTTTTATTTTTTTGTTAAAAAGTTTTTATTTTTCCCTTTTTAGTGTAGACAGTAGTAGAAAAGTAAGGATTCTAACGTGTTAGGCTTGTCAAATCAAACAAAATAAGCCCAAACTCAAAGTATCTACTATTAGCCGTTGAAGAGTTCCACCTATCCACCTTCTGGCCTTGCCATCAGATCAGGTCAACAACACCGAACCACTGTACTATCAACGGAAATAGAAATACTTGCAAAGTTTCAAGTCAATATGACAATTAGAAGTAGGTTAAATTCATCATTAGTAGTTTTTCCACCCTTAGGGGTGGTATTTCTTTTTTGAAATTTAAATGGGACCAATCTGGAAGTATACCCTTTCAAACGACATAAAAATTGTCCAAATCGGTTTAGAAATGACGGAGTTCTGAGGTAACAAACATAAAAAAAAAAAAAAAAACATACAGTCGAATTGAGAACCTCCTCCTTTTTGAAGTCGGTTGACAATTAAAACTTGAACTGTATGTGAACTAACAAACCAACAAACCGAATTGGACAATTTGTGTCCCACTTGGAAACTTCGTCCGGATTCTTGATGAATCCAGAGACTTACATACTTCATTAGATGCAATGGAAGTTGTGTAACAGCAGCCGCATACTGCACACTTTCTATTGACCGATAGTTTAGTCGGGTTAAGCTGCTAGTGCGCTTTTGGTCTACAATAAACTTAGGTAATTACCTAGTTGCTATATTCTTTTACAGAAAAGGTAACTATATGAAAGTATCAAAATGTTACCTGGAATCGTTGTTATTGTTTTAATATAATGGTTTTATTGTTTTAATATCTAAACTAGCGACTCCACTCGGATTCGTCTCATTGTACATTTTAACGGTTAGTATAGATTTCTCGGATATGAAATGTTTTTCCGCGTTAAAATGTATTCTACATGTTAACCCGGATAACCAGCTATTCATCAAAATGTGTCCTGTGGTTTTCTCGTGAAACGTAGTAGACAAACAGACAGATAAAAATTCAAAAAGCTATAGATTCAACCTCTGTATCGATGATAATCACTATATCAATAAGATTTTCCAAAAAATATTGAATGTTCAGGTTAGACTCAGTTTTATTTTTATCATATGTATAGATTTGAAAAGAAATCAATAAAAACATCAAGAGAATTAAATTTCTCAAAAAAATAATGCAAATTTTAACTAACTACAAAAGTAAATTTAGATGAACACTTGAATGCAATCGGTCATTAGTTCACTTACAGACAAAATAACCTGCTGCAGGCAATGACGTAATCCATTAAATGTTTTTATCTGTCCAATGTCCATGACGAATGTGCGCATTTTCATACAGCAGATTATGAACTAAGCTATCATCCGATAGAAAGCCTGCAGTATGCGAGAGCCCTTACTTTCGTCTATGTAAAAGTCTCCACTAGCGTAAAACTATCGGAATCCATTGTTGTATTTTTGGTTCGAAACCCATTCATGCTTAACACTCGCATTATTTTTAAATTAATTGAATTAACAGGAAGTACTTGTGGCGGAACGCTCAAAGAGTTTTTATATGTTTGTTTGTTTTACCAGATTCCATAAAAGAGAAGTGATGTTAGGTATGTTAGTATGTAACGTTATATTACACTTGTGCACATTATATGTGGAGGACTTGATATTTATTAATCCCTCTCTCCAAAGGCATAAAAAAACACACGGATTTTATGTACACAGGTTTAATGGGTTTTAATTTACTACGCGGAAACCTAATACTTCTCTTCTCTTAAATAAATTTCTCTTCTTCTAAAATAAAAACAATTCTCTCTCTCTTCTCTTAAATAAATTTCTCTTCTTCTAAAATAACAGTAGCCTAAGTTCATCTTTATAACATCAGCTACCTGCCAGTAAGCCTGCTAAGTCCCGCCAAAATTTGCTCAGCTGTTTCATAGATTAGCCGGCACAAACAAACAGACAGATAGACAAACGGCAGATGAAAAATTTAAAAATTTGTTTTTTTTTTTTCTTATAATTACCGCAAATACTTTCATGAGTATTTAGTAAAAAGCTTTTATTTTGAAATTACAAACATACACTTCAATTTTATTTGTTATTGTATATTTTAAACTTAGCCTTATAACAATAAGTTAATCACAATAATACATTTGTGAAAATTGCTTACGTCGTTACGCTTTCAATATTTCGTTCTACAAAAATATTGCCTTAATAGCTCTCAAGACGTCGAATACATTAGCCAAGTATTACGAAAGAAATGTGTACCATTTTTACATGTTAGTTTATCCTGGCGTATAGGCTCTATTATATACGAGTATGTATACATGTTTTACCTAATAAAGTTAGTGTTAGGTTATGAATGTGTAGGTTTGTTTGTCTTTACTAAGTAATCTCTAAAACTGCTAATTCGTATCATAGTTGTTCAATAAGCATTTTTTTTATTCTGAAAAATAAAAATATTTTCCAAGAGAATAAATATAACATTTTTTTATATAAATAAAAATGAATGTTTCTTTGTATGTTTGTCCCAGTATTCCTAAACCATTCATCCGATTGTGATGAAACTTTGGTGAGTTGTTCGGTGTTCGTGACATGAAAAAAAAATTTTTCTTTGGAAACGTCCACGTCGTACGTCTTTTATGCGTTCCTAAGCCATTTAAGTTGTAGGAACGCACCCGAGCGGAGGAAATCACTAATACCTATATAGGTACCTATATTAAAATTCTAACTGAGTCGAATCTGTACATTAAATATTTTTTGGAAAATCTTATTGAAATAAACATTATTATCGCTACAGAGAGGGTTGACGTCAGGCAGGCGGCCGGTCGTAAAACTTTTGCCAAATCCTATCAGCAGTACACTGAAGATGTACTGCGCCGACCCCAAGTGATTTGGGAAATGGGCAGGGAGAAGAAGAAGAATCGCTACAGAGACATTTTGATGATATTTGGTATGATGATAGCTGATTATCCGGGTCAACATGTAGGATACTTTTTACAGCGGGAAAATATCTCATCTCTGAGAAATCTATACATATAAACTTTAAAACGCAAGTAGGAACGAACTCTTGCTGAGCGAGAGTAAGTTGCTAGTTGAAAAAATATATCTTAATCAGCCAATTTGATTTTATATTACATTGTCTTTACTCCTATATATTTATTACAACATGGAAAAAGTCATGAGTTTTGCCAGTTTAAAATAAATTTAATTAAGAATAATGTAAATGATTTATTCAAGAGATCAATATATTTTGAGAGATCAATATATTGTTGTTTTTATAATACTTAAACATATGTGTATAATAAGTTGATATAAATTGTTTTACGAATTGTTCGTATTTCTATATAGGTATATGGAGCAAATAATGTATAAGAACTGTCATACAAAGTTTTTAAGTCAAGGCTTAAATTAAAGACATTGTCTTAATTTTTTTTATAATTATAATATATAATAAATATTCCATAATAATATTATCAATATTATATTAAATTAGTATAAATAAATATTTCAGTACGAGAATAGAACTCACGACCCCCATTTTAAGAGGTCAAGGCATTGATGGAAAACAGACTTTTGAATTAAACAAAGAATTCGGTTAATTTTAACGGTAAAGTTAAACAAAATTATAATTTAGAGAGAATGCAACATGCATTCTTATCATTCCTCGAGGAAACTACCAGAAATAGTTGAGAGGACTTTTCCTATGCTTAATTAATACATATTATAATTAAAACTTTCTGTTTAAAAAATATTGTTTTATGTATAAAAATGTTATTTTTATATAGAAAAAATAACTGGTAAATATATTTAATATAATATGATGACAGTATGAATTGTAAATATAATAAAGCTAGATAATTATCATGTCTATGAACTTATACCTATTTTTTTATTATTTTTTTTTTTGATTAAATGACTTACAATACCGACTTATAAATAAACTATTATCCTATTTTCAGCGAAAATCCAATCAAAACTGGTTTACCTAAAAACAAACTCATAAATATAACAAATAAGTACATTCTGTTATATAAAAACATGTTATATTTTTTCAGAAAATACCATTTTAAAATAACAAAAAATGTCAATTTAAGTACTGACCTAGTAAAGAGCGCTGCGAAGAACCACGCTAGTGCACATATGAGGGTAGCTCGTGTTTTGGTACACACGTAGCCTGCTCTTAATGGTTCACAGATGGCGTAGTATCGTTCGAAGCTTATCGCTAATATCGTGAGGACTGAAGCGTGTGCAACTGTTAGCTCTACGAAGGGTACCGCTAGACCTGGAAAGAAGGAAAAATTAAAATTAAAAAATATTATAAGACATTTTGGTCGTATTTTTGTATGTTTGACAATTATTTTTAACCGACTTTCAATTCCAAAAAGGAGGAGGTTCTCAATTAGTCGGAATCTTTATTTTTTATGTATGTTCACCGATTACACGAAGATGCCTGAACCGATTTGGATTTTTTTTATTTCAAAGGGTATACTTCTCCTATATAAATTTTATCGAAATCGGCCGAGCGGTTTTTAAAAAAATCAACAATAAATATATTTTTTAAATAAATTGTTTAATCGAATATGTTATTAAAAAACTTTCTTCTTACAAATTACCTGCTTATTATGTCTACACTAAAAATGGAAAAATAAAAACTTTTTAACAAAAAATAAAAACCGACTTCCAGACACTAAAATGTAAAAGATAACTAAACGGAGGTTTTCATTTAGAATTGATACCTTATCAGATATTTTCGAAGTCGGTGCCAGCCTACAATATTTTAAGATATGAATATCTAATAGGTAAATATGTGTTTTACGTATCGAAATATATTAGATTTGCTTTGCATCGGCTGGCACCGACTTCGAAAATATCTGATTAGGTGCGAGTATCTATTCTAAATGAAAACCTCCGTTTAGTTATTTTTTACATTTTAGTGCCTAGAAGTCGGTTTTTATTTTTTGTTAAAAAGTTTTATAATTTTTGAGTAGGTGCTGTATGTAACAACTACATATATAATGACCTTTGAGATGTCTAAATTCTTAGTCACTCGCGTGACTATGATTGTTGTAAGCATTCGAAACGTCAGGAAATAAAAATCAAAATAAATCCGCGCAAAAATCCGAAAAAATGGTATTATTTAAAAAGAGAAATTTATATTTACACATTGTAATTTGTACATAATATATACTGTAGTGTCAAATATGGTAAGAAGTATATATATATATATACCCGTTATCGATTTTACGATCATCTTTTATTAGTTACTATTGTAGGATGACATTAATAAATCTTCGAGATATTCCTTGCATATATTCTTATATTCAGTACTTTTGCAACATCAACTTAATTCTTTTATAATCGGTCAGTACGTCTGTCCGTGTGGAAGCTACCATCGGCTCGGAAAGCAGTTCTGCTGAGAAGAACCGGCGAGAAAATCAACAGCTGCTCTTTTAAATAATGAGTTACATAATAATTTATAATAATAATTTACAGTATTACAAGCAATTCATGACTAGACACTATTGGATGGTACCGACATCTCTGCGCCAAAGCACGGAAAAAACAAAAGAATGTCCCAGTCTTTTTTATTTTATTTTAAATACATTCCTATCGGCCAAGGTCTCATAAAGAAATCCTTTATACATACATCGTTATAAATTAGTCAAATATATCATTTTTCCATTGAAACGCTCATGACAAAAATTTTGTTAGAAAATTGCCTTACACTATGTATGTACATAAATCTCTAGTATCTTTTAACCAACTTCAAAAGTAGAGGTACTCAATTCGGGTTACACATAATACACAAAATTTTCGCACATTACCCAGCTATTTTAATGGTATCATCAAATGCAAATTCCGAAAAAGTTTTACCCCCAACGATGTAATAATTAGATTTATCCAATATTACATACTTTTTTAATTAGAATTTCAACAAGAAATTATTTTATTAAAACATTTGACATATTCTGCCTTTATTGGATAGAATATGTCAAATGTAATTGGATACTTTAAGCTAGCAAAGTTCGATTCCTACTCACACCAAATAAAGAAAAAACATATTTGTTTCATAAAATGTTTTGAAACCGCCATATTACACTGTCTCAGAATTTAAAATCGACAATGTTTAGTAATTATAGTAAATATACAAAAAATTACAACCAGTTCGAAAAGGGAATACTTACTCTGATCTTAAGCTACTGGCGAAAGGAAGCGGCATTATATAGCAATTATCAACAAATTTTTTTTTTTGCTATTATTACTATCCTGCATATATTCAAAGAAGATTTCATAAAATATTTTTTCCTGCAATGATTACGTGAATAGGGAAAACCAAAAAAACATATAAATAAACATAAAATTGTTGACGTTTTAACAGTAATATAAATAAATGCTCGGCCTTTGTAAAAAGGGTAATTTCAGGCGGGTTAATGTACATCAAGTGTAAACACTGTTATAAATCTAGCCCGTATTTGTTTAAATGCTTGACGCTATTGCCTTCTAATCTTCTATTTGAATTGTATGGCCTTCAATGTATTTAAATTGTTTTATTTTTATAATTATGAGCATTTAAATTTACATCTTTATTCATTTCGTAGTAAATACAACTATGATTTTGGATGTTTTCGCGATATATATTTTGATTTTTGAGACATAGGTTCTCTCCCGTGACCGTAAGTTTTATTGTGAACCGATTTAAAAAACACTATATAAGCAACGTAAAAAAAGTTACTTTGGCAACGCTTTATCGACGTATATTATACAGAAGTACGTAAGTGAAGCCGTATGCAATAACTAGATGAATACAAATTCGTAAATGGTATCTTTATGTGCACAAATAAATGCGAATACAATGACCATTTTTCAAATGCTGTCAATTATTTTTCGAACAGGAAAAAGTCTTTCGGAAGTACATATATCTTTTTTCCGTCCCAATCTGGCTTAGAAATGGAACACTTAGGGAAATATTATTAGTGCGTAAACGATGTTATTTTTCTACTAGTTATGCCTGTTATTTTGTCCGATCTTATATTTAAAAATATATCTATACATATAATAAAATTCTAATTCTTTCAAGCCTGTACATTAATAATTTTTTGGAAAATCTTATTGAAATAGTCATTAATAAAGCCGAATCGAACCGAAATAAATAGAAGCCTGGGCAGATTTTGATGAAATTTGGTACGATAATAGCTTGTTAACCGGGTCAACATATAGGATACTTTTTACTGCGGGAAAATATCTCGTTTCTGAGAAATCTATACTAATAGTTAAAACATACCGCTTTTTCATAAAATATAGTTTTTAATAAAATATGAACGACAATTAGTAAACTTTTATGGGAGATTTTATGGAAGCGTAGAACTCAAATCTCAAGCTTTAACTTTAAGAGAATAATCACTAACATACGGTCAACAGCCTTTATGAGATTTGCTTGAAAACTGATAAAAAACGGTATTAATTTAAGAGTTCTTTAAACTTTGAACATGGCAGTTAATAGATTTTTTAGTCTAAATTATTTAAAATCCCTCAGTAAAGAAGTATATTATCTATTAGCTCTTTTTATTTTGACCGACATCCACAAGAAAATTTTCTCTATGCAATAAATACATATATGTAGTATTTATTTTTTATGTATATCTTACGCGATTTTTGAATCCCAAAAAAACTGCAAGTCAAAATATTTTTGTTTATATAGAATAGTCAATATACCTAAAGTACTTCAATGATTATTAAAGTCTTTTTTTTCCATTTATCTAGCCTAAGGTTTCATGCCTAACTTTTCAATTTAAAAAATAACTATTTATCACGCCAGCTTATTACAAATTTACAATATCCTTTAAAATTTCTGCAGTAAAAGGTTTACAACTTCACCTACTAATTAAACATCAAATCCAACGCATGAAAGCTGTTAAGGATTTCCCTCAGTTCCTTTATGGGTGGAAGGGTTTTAAGAGTTAGATAAACTATGTACCAACTTGTTATTGTACATCTTTTAGACTTGTAATATGCTCTTTTGTTATTTTATATACATTTAATTCTACATACATAATACTAGCGACTCACCCTCGCTTTGCTCGGGTTGATTCCCCATACAAACTTTCATACCAATTTTCACCCCCTTTAAGGATGATTTCCGGAATAAAAAATATCCTAGCTATGTCCTTCCCAGGGTTTCAAACTATCTTCTCTTTTCCATCTAAATCGGTCTAGTAGTTCTTGAGTTCATTCGTTATAAACATACGAATCTTTCCTCTTTATAACAGTAGTGTAGAAGTGCAATTGTACCTATATCTACACACATATATACACGCACACGCACTCACATATTATATAACTTTAATTATAAGTTTTTTTTTTGTTTTGAAATAACTATTGTACCTTAGATCATAATATTCTACTTTAATATTTATTGTGGAAGAGCGAGGCCTCCTGTCACAGGTTATTTTTTCTAGGACGCTCTCAACCTTGTACTAACAAAATATGTAGGTAAGTCAGTTTAAATAAATCATTTCAATTTAGTACATATATAATTTTTACCCGACTGCAGCGAAGCCCAAAGGAGACTTGTGTTTTGACTTGTATGTATGTACATATATTTCTGGACGTACGCGCGTTCAAACGACTATAAAACTTTCTGTCAATTCGATCGCTACTAAACTTCACAGGATCATCCGTTGGGCTTATCTGAAGATTGCCTGAAAATTTCATCAAAATCGCTCCAGCCGTTTTGGAGTTAAACACATCAATTTTTATAGATGTAGATTATATTATCTGCCATAATACCCAACTTACAATTGCACACAATAAATAACTAACTAAGCACACTTAACGACATCTTATATGAAACTTTTGAAATGATTGTTCACTATAAAATTTAAGGAGACCAAATTCAAGTAAAGTTAGAAACACGTTCAAAGTTTTGTTGACCTTTTCTAAGCCAGCTAAATTTAGTGTTTCCAAAGTTCTAAACTATTGTCCTATTATTATTATTGCCTAGCAAAAATTTTGCGATATTATTATTTTATTGTACAAATGTATCCCACGGGAACCGTACATTTTTCCGGAATAAAAGTAGTCTATGTGTTATTCTGAAGTATGAGCTATATTATTGTAAAGTTTCATTAAAATCCATTCAGTAGTTTTTGCGTGAAAGAGTAACAAACATCCATACGTCTATACGTCCAGACATCCCGACATCCATACATTCTCACAAACTTTCGCATTTACAATATTAGTAGAATATTATTATCTTATGCACCACATATTAATAAAATAAAAGTGTTCGCCTGGTAGTCAAATTTCGGCTACGATTATTTTTTTAAATAATAAATGAATATTTAATAATTAATAAATGAAGATTTTGGGTCTTTTGATATTTAGATTTTTTCATCTCTGGACTTTTGTTTTCGTATTTTTTCTTTTTTTACAGCTTTTAAGGTTTGACCAGATAGACAATTCTATTTAACAGTTTTGTATCCCAAGTTATTTTAAAGTGTACATATATATTTTTTTAGTCGCATCTAAAATCTTCTTATTTTGATACCATATTCGATTAGATTCACAGGCATTCAGCCTTTTAGAAAATTAAGGTTTACAACTTAATGCGTTTTTCAAGGCTACTCGGGGCTGCTACTACGTATATTATGACTAAAACGCTCAGTAATTTTGGCCTCGTCTGGATTCGTACCTAGAGTTTCACAATCTACAGTCAAATATGATAAGCTATTAAACCAACGTGGTAGTCAAGGCAGTCTTCATGACTACTATACATGAATAATACTTACTTTTAAATATATTTGTATTTTTAACATAATTATTTTATTGAATAAAACTTAATTTTTAGCGCAAATGGAAATTTTGAACATGTTCCAACTAGTGCATAAAATTTGTAACTTTAGAAGTGTTTGTATGGCATTGTATGCTTTTGGGCAAAGATTAATATAGTACACTCATAGATTATTTTGTAGAACTAAAAATATGAATACTAAAAAATCATTCCGTTTAAAAAAATCTATTACTAAAATTATATATTACATTGTATACACTATAAGAAAAATCTTAGTAATTTATAATATTTAACTTGCTGGATATCAATAAGATGTTTTTATCAATATAAATTAAATATGTTACAAAAAAATTAAGTGAAACTTATCTCAGATATTCTGCTCATCACACCGAAGATCCTCATCAAATGTTCACCAATTTTTTACGAGACCAATTTAAAGTTACTGCCTTTTAAATAAAAAAAAGCCATCGAAATCGGATCTTATAAAGCGGAAATATCCAGTAGCCCCATTTTTGGCAGAAAATCAAAAATCTCCGACGAAAAAAAAACTATAAATTCGTAAAATCTGTATACTAAGTTTCGTCCAGATCAGTTGTAAAATACGACCTAGTACCAACAAACTGACAAAGGAAAGCAAATTTTGCCAGATGAGATTGAACATAGAACATAATAATTTTGCAGAAAAGGTTTATAAAATTCATTTTGAATGAGGTGGGTGAAGTACTATAATCCTTGCTAGGTTATAAAAAATCTGTAATAAGTAACAGCCCCGTTCCCTTTCAGTATATAACAATATATTTAGATTATCTACGTATAACATATTTTCATTACTCTGGTGGGTACTTTAATTTTGTCAATTCACAAAATATATTACGTACATATTACACGTATTTATTAGTGCATGTAAATGATTAAATTTGTTGCGGAAGCAGAACAAAAATGGGAAAAATCTCAGATGTCCCATATTTTTTTATTTAATGAATATACATATGTCCATAGAAACCATATATTCTTATAACCATTATATTATACGAAGTCGTAGACCTCATAACGACTGTATTTTGTTTGTAGGATTATTATTTACTATATTACATAGATGTTTTTGCTACCTCGTATTGTCTTCAAATTGGATAATGAAAACATAGGCGCAAGATCAGGGCACGCTCGATAAGAGATCATTATAGTTAAATAGTAAAAAAAATATAAGAAATTGTGATTAGGTGCCACGTTTGCTGATTACATTTTGTTTATTTTAAGGACTCATAAGATTCCTTACAAGTTACAAACTTATTAGTTGTACTCATAGAGTCAATAATAATATTATTTAGCTATAAGATACTAAGTGTGTGTGACAATAACAATCGCGTGATCCCCCTTGTATTGAAAGGAAGAACGTGCCCAGCAATGGGACGATAAAAAGAGAATACATAAATAATAAAGTAAAAAAAAAGGTAATAATGTTAAATAAAATACTTATATACGCTCAGGCCTCGTGGCTTTAATATATTGGTTTCATTTCAAAATTCACATACATTTAACCACTTATTATTTTAACAAGATGTTTAATTGTTACAGTTATATCTAAACCTTGCCAAATCACATCACATTCGACTACTATTGTAATTGGCAAATATTTTCAATGTGTGTATGTTTGTTACTCCTTGACTCTTAAATGGCTGGAGAGATTTGGATGAAACTTATTACATAAATAGACCTATGCTCTCGCTCGATCAGGTGAGTCTCTAAGTTAGATTAAACGTATAAAAGAAAAACATCCAAAGAAAAAAATCTTTTTTTTAGACTAGGAACTTTCGCAAGCGTATACAAAATAATCCATCAGAGTTTTATCACAATCGGATCACTGGTTAAGGATAAACATACAAACATTCCTTTTTATTTATACATATAATTTGCTAAAACCACCTAAATATAAAACAGGCAAAATGAAATTATTCTATGACAGCTGAAATCTAAACCATTTGGCAGAAATTTAATATCTGAGTACGAAAATGGAACAACTGTTCAATTAGTAACAGTTTCGGAATGGTAAAATTGTTACTGCCTATTCGATATTTGCGTACTTGACGCTGGTTAGAACTGTACATATTGGTTGGCAAAAGGACGGTGCATGCAATATATTTACTAACTTATTTCTCTGGCTTTCCTTAGATTTAGTTTGTGAAGTAGAATAAAGTCAAAAGGATATTTTTAATGGCCTGCATACGATATTATAATGTATGTGTAGGTTGATTCCTCATAAAAACTTTCATCCCCATTTTCATTCCCTTAAGGGATGATTTCCAGGATAAACACAATCCTATGTCCCTCCCTGGGTCTCAAACTATCGTCTTATCAAATTTCATCTAAATCGGTCCAGTAGTTTCGTGGCTTTTTCGGTACAAACAAACAAACAAAAAATCTTTCTTCTTAATAATATTAGTATAGACTATAGAGTTTAGATTATCAGCATTATTGTTGAATATTTTTCAGTCTTAAGTCAATAAAGTATTTATGCAAAGAATGACATTGACCTATAGCCGATAATACCCATTGTTTTCTCAAAAGAGGACAAACAAGACACAGTAATTTTATCTATACATATAATAAAATTGTAACTAAGCCGAATCTATACATTAAATATTTTTTGGAAAATCTTATTGAAATAAACATTATTATCGATAGACAGGCCGAATTTATAGTTGTTAGATTTTTTGTCTGTCTGTCTGTCTGTTACCGCATCACAGAAGAACCACTGGAGGGATTTTGATGAAATTTGCCATGGTGATAACTGGTTATCCGGGTCAACATATAGAATACTTTTTACCGCGGGAAAATGTCTCATTTCTGAGCAAAAATACAAAAACTGCAATGTAAGAGTATACTAATATGTAAAACCTAAGAACTTGATTTTTGGTCATCTGAACGCGGGCGGAGCCGCGGGCAATGCGAGTCTTTAATATATTCCTTTTTCATTTGTACTATTTACACATTAATTTTTGTCAGTAGTTCCTAAAAATATTTAAATTGAGTTGGGACAAATGAGAACATTTTCAATTGACTGCTGCTTAAAGGCTAATAAAATTAAAGGATAATTGCATATCTTCTTTGAAGTTTTGTAGTTTGAATGTTGCCAAACGATTCGCGAAATTTAATATCTCGCTGAGAGGATTAGATCAAATTCTTAGTCATTAGTGGCATAGTTAGGGAGTGTCGAATGAAAATGTCACATCTGTGAAGTTTCTATTGCTTATGAACTAAAATGATTATAACTTTTTAAATTTTTGTGTTCCATAATTACATAATAACTAGCGACTCAGCCTCCCACCCTCCGCTCAGGTTAGTCCATACTATACACAGATCATATATTATTAATGATCTGTGTCCATACTTACGTTTTAACGTTTAGTATAGATTTCTCAGAAATGAGATATTTTCCCGCAGTAAAAATTATTCTATATGTTGACCCGGATAAGCTAATATCAAACCAAATTTCATCAAAATCTGTCTAGTGGTTTTTCCGTGATGCGGACACAGACAGACAGAGAGACAAAGATTCTAAAAACTATACATTCGGCTTCTGTATCTATAATAATGTCCCTTTCAATAAGATTTTCCAAAAAATATTTAATGTACAGATTCTTAGTTACAATTTTATTATATTATGTATAGATGACACTACGGGCTAATGACCAGCCGCAGTGTAACCCAATCGGAAAACGTTGGGAATAATTTATTTACCCACTTAGAATTCATGCATTTAAGTTCCGTAGTGTTATTATTATATTAATACGATGTGTGGATTTTGACTTAGATATGACTCAATTATGCGTATACGATTGAACGGATATGGATGAAACTTGGCAAAAGGATAGACTGTGTTCTGAGCTAGCACGGATTCCTGTCATAAAACTTCAACTGTACTGTTATTTTAAAAATTATTTAACTAATTAAAGATGGCGCTATATAAAATATAAAAAAAGAAAGAAAATATCTAAATAAGGTAGAAGCCGGGCATTTACCTATTAGAGAGCAATACTTTTTTCTAACTATAATTTCATGTAACATATTATGTATTTGTAACAACTTTTATTCGTAGTTACCCTCGAGGAGTACGTCTTAGGTACACTAGGTAGGTTTTAGGTATACTATAATTAAAAAAAACTGGCTTCTTTTAAAGAGTTGTTTCTATCTGAGGTACTAAATCAAAAGATTATTTCTTTTAGGATATTAGCAATATTGTTATTAATTCTTACACAAATTTATCTACTAATAACAAAAACAACATACATGTGAATTACCGATACATTGAGAATAGGCCACCTTGCATCACGTTTCTCAAAACTTGCAGTACAAGTCAATAAAATAATCATAAAGAAGCTCTCAGTTATTCTTCGAAATATATTTTAATTCTTTTGCAAGAAAAATCAACTAAAACTTTATAGCGTGTAATTAGGTCGTCCTTGATATTTTGAGATCACATTTTCAACTCAATTCCATTGTAATAAGTGTTGTTGCACTTTATTCGTATTTTATTTGATAATGTGTATTAATATGAGGTCTTTAGGGACATTCGGTGTGGTCATGACACTAGCGGTATTATTTCGATGTTTTATGTATAAAGAAAACAATAATAAAATTATATATTATATATGTCTTTACCAGATATTCGCAGACTAATAAAAAATATTGCACTTCAATTATATTTAAATAACCGGTAAGACATTCTCACATTTATCGATATATGTACACTTATTACAATTCACATTATTTTTTATAAGAATTTAATGACGTATTAAAAAAATATAACTAATAGTTCTGTTGAAATATCAATTTCAAATATCAAGATGTTCCTGAGCGTATTTTGGTACTACGCGAAAAATATTAGTACACAAGTGCAGTCATTATGTCTCTGCATTCTATGGCATAGATAGAATCGGAGAAAATTTAGGGGCCCACGATATCTTAAAGTGGTAGAACCCCTCTTATTCATTGAAAAAGCAAATAACTCCTGAACTCTAACGTAACCTAGGATTTGCACTAACCTCATGATCTAAAACCATAGTTTGTGCTAACCTCTGGAAATTTTTTTAATTTATAATAACTTTTTCTAAAAGTTTTTTTGACCTAATTTTTTGCTTACACAAAGCTTTTGAATATGCAAATTAAGACTTTAAACAACTCAAGGCTGGTAAAATATGTTTTTTTAAATGATATTTTTATGTCGATAAAATGGCCGCAATGAACAGTAGTAATAAAAAAATTATCGATCTTTAATTGATATTTTTTTAAACTTAAGATATATCTTAAGATTATTAAAGCAATTTATTGTTATAATGTAAGGGAAAAAATTAAAATCGAGTAATAGGCTTTGAAATAAGATTTTAATATTTTTTACGGCTTAATTGTTAAAAAAATATATTAAGTAAAAGCTTTTTATCGATTATCTGTCCGACTTACTCGTATGTCTGCATTTTTATCAGACCACAAATCGGTACTTTCTTAAATGGTT
Organism: Brenthis ino; assembly: GCA_921882275.1. NCBI lineage: Eukaryota > Metazoa > Arthropoda > Insecta > Lepidoptera > Nymphalidae > Brenthis > Brenthis ino. The sequence goes on from OV170222.1 coordinate 15,157,089, forward strand.
TTATAAACGAAATATTATAAAATATAACTCCAAAATAAATTTTAATAACTATATTTATATTTATAAGTATTTTTAAATATTCCACGCCGGTTTTGTGACCTTACGTGTTTGTAGATGCTGCAAAACGCATGACAAGTATATTATTAAATAGGAATTGCGACTAACAACTCTTATTTCAAAATAATAAGAGTTCTTCTTGTGTAACCATATAGTTTCAGATACTTAGATTTAAGGTTCCTTGGTTAAAAATTGCTTAGTAATGGTCATCGGGTCTAGATATTGGGAGTGACACTATAATCCTAGATCGTCTAGACTCTAGACCCTGGGACCAGAAAGGTAAAAAATATATAATTTAAATAAACTAAGTATAAGATTTAATTATTTTTACGATAGACACTTGTATAGATAAACTTAAAAAGCAAAACATTATCTAAATACAAAATTTGATCCAAATCGTTAGAGCCGTTTCCGAGATACACGAAATAAAATGTTATATAAACTTAAAACGACAATTCTAGTGGTTTAATTGAGCAGCGGGTTGTCAGGCACCGAACTGACTTCCATCTACAATATCGAAACACAACTCCCCAATGATCCGCCAAAATGAACCAACGTTACCAATCAACATATCTCCAACGAACGTCATGATGGCACCTCAACCCCGCTTGAGACGTAGCCTCGGCTCTTAATTTGAATTTGATTTGACGAAACATAACATAGCGACCTTAAACAATAATAAGGTATATTCTAGCAAAGAAAAGTGACATGTCAGACTAAATTATAATTAACTTTGCTGATTAGTTGGTGATACAAACTTTCATTCCCATTTTCACCCCCTTAATGGAATGATTTCCGGTATAAAATATAGCCTATGTTCTGCCCAAGGTCACAAACTATTTTCTTACCAAATTTCATCTAAATCGGTCCAGTACTTTTTGAATTTATTCGTTACAAACATACAAAAATACAAATCTTTCCTCTTTATAATAACAGTGTAGATTTCTACTAAATCCTTATCCGACATATACAATAATTGCTCATTTAATATTATAAGATAATTTTATGCGGAACCAATGTCCTTCCATTAACAATACGCCCTTCGATTTTCTTATGCAGTAATCGAATTCTCATTTACGTGTACGAGAATCGAATAACAATCGTTACAGTTCTTAATTGAGAGTAAAGTCATTTAATTTGAAATTGTTTTCTTTAAGAATTCGTTTTATTGAAATTGCATATATTTTAAAATCGATTTCGATATGTTTAATACTTTCTGGCTTCTTAATTTCATATTGAAAATATCTTTTTTTAAATAAAATAAATAATTTAAGATTTGGTAACTGTAGGTTTGTTCACAAACTTTTTATCCATACTAATGTTATAAATGCAAAAATAATTCTGTCTGTCTGTCTGTTAACTTTAAACGCTTAATCTGCTGAAAAACGCCGAATTAAAATAGTTAAAATTTGGTATGAAGATAGGTTGAAGACCCTGACAAGGAAATAGGATAGTTTTTATCCCGAAAATCATCCTTTAAGAGGATAAAAAGGGGTGGGAAGTTTGTAAGGGAAATTAATCATTTTTCAAGTAAGGAATATAAAACTCATCATACCTATGTATATTACCTATCTATTGCATGGCAACCGTTAAATTATATGCCTTAAAGAGTAAATAGATACATATTCAGTGACAAAGCAGAGTTATTGTGCAGCATTTTCTTACTGGATGTATGTATGTCTAAATACCTCAAAGGATGGATTCTTATAAAGTATCTCTAGATATACTTTACTCGTATACCTACATATTATTTTCAATTTACATCTTTACGCAGTCGTTCTTTTTTATTACTGTTCGCTTAGGTACTTAGTTTTTTTTAATCATCTATACAGATAAATAAAATTGAAGTGTCCGTTTGTAATGTCAAAATAACAGCTTTTTACTAAATGCATATGGAATTATATACGGTATTCATAAGAAAAACATAATTTTTTAAATTTCTGTCTGACTGTCTGTCTGTTTGTTCCGGCTAATCTCCGAAACGGCTGTATCAATGTTGACGGACTTTCACTGACAGTTGATGTTATAAGGAGTAACTTAGGCTATGTTTATTTCAATAAACGAATTAAGGTTCCGCTCAAAAAAATTAAAATATACTTAGGGACGAACCCGAGCGAAGCGAAGGTGAGTCGCTAGTATATTATAACTCCTATATTTTCATCGTTAAAGTGTCATAAGGCCATTTTTGCGATATTCAATGTCAAAAATAGTCCTATACTGTATTATGTATGTACAATGTACATATATTCTATCTCAAGTAATATTCGTGGCCAAATTTTTTGGATATATTTAGATTTAACCCATATCTTTTTAGGTATGTATATTATGTATTAGTAATAACAAAAATTCGTCACGTAGCAAGTCTCAGTATTTTGATAATTTACTTATAAATAATACATACAAAGTTGCATCCTTCAGTGTTAGTATTTGCAAAAATAAGTGAAATAAAATTATTTACATTTTCTATTTATACCATTTTATAACATAAAACGGAAACAAATCTATCCCACGGGAACCGTACATTTTTCCGGGATAAAAAGTAGCCTATGTGCTATCCCAGACTATAGTCTATCTCTGTGCCAAACATCCAGATCCGTTTAACCATTCTGGCGTGATAGAGTAACAAACATCCAAACATCTAAACTTTCACATTTATAATATTAGTAAGACTAACGACTTAATCTCGCTTCACTCAGTCCTTAAATATATACTTGTAACTACATTTCATATGTAAATGATAAAGTATCTCTATTAAGAACATATGATGATAAAATTATTAATTTTTATAAGGAATTAGTTTTTGTCCGCGGCTTAACTTGTTTGATAAGCGGGACGATGTATATGGGTAGCCATATCCGATACTAGGATGCAATGTATGTCCTTGCCAAATTTTATCAAAATCTATTCATTGGTTTAAGCTTGAAAATTTAACACAAAGTTACTTGTATATTTATAAAGTAGTACGGATTTATGGATTTATAAATAAGAAATATTAATGGTTTAAATCACTATTAATTAAGTTAGCAGCTTAATTGTAAAATATTTTTATTGGAATTATAATTCAATTTTATCATTAACAGTGATATACCTCTAATTTAGTTTCAATTAATAAGTAAGAAGTTATTTAAACTCTATCTTTTAAGTCGAAATTAAATGCACATTGCTTCTTATTTAAGATAAATTGATTTTCAATATTTTTTGATTGCAAATCAAATGTTTTATTTTAAACTGTAATCCTAAATAAATAATTAATTTAATTAATTTAATATATTTTGATTTCATTTATGATAAAGTCCAATTAATAATATAAATATGAAAAAAAAACTAATTTTAAATCAAGTAAAATAATGTACTAATAAAATAGTTGGAATTATAGGAAATTTTAATATCAAAAATTAAAAAAAATATTCAAAACATAGTTCAAATGAGCTAACTATTACTTAGTCAAAAATACCTATATTTTTTAATCATAAAGTATATTAGACCAAAAAGTTATGTATATAGCGATTTTTTATAGGACTAATAAAGATCTACATATTTCCCATAGGAATAAATTTAATAGTACTCCAAAAACAATATTATTTTAATTTTAAATCAACCCTTTAAGCGGTGCTCGAAAACTTTTTCGACTAAACGAGAAGCGCAAGACCTTAACTGAAACCCAAAACCTAAATTTAATCTGACAATGTGCTATCTATTAGTGCAATCATTAAAATCGGTAGTTTCAGAATTTATCGACTACAAAAAATTACTTAGTATACGTTATGCGATATTCGACATGAATATTCTACACACAATACCGCGGACATACATACATATTACATATATATATCTACTATTAAAACATTTGAAAGCTCGTCACAAGGAATACGAAAATTAATACACATCTCACGTACATAAAACTCGTGAATTATTAGTAATACGTTTACAAGTAAAAATAAAAATAAAAGCACCAAATTGAATTTAAATTGTCAAATAACTAAAATATTTGCACTCACTTTCCGTCGGCACTCCGTCATAACTTAGAATTAAGTCGAATAATGCCGATGCAAAATTATGCGTCAATAACCTACTGCGTACTTTTGTCCTTTAAACTTTACAAATGGCTTTAGATCCTCTGATCTGATGTTTTATTCGACTCTACTGTATTTCATTAAAGAATATTATTATTGGTTATCCTTCAAAAACTTCATATTCAGAGACTTCATAATTCTTACCACAGTGAGACAAACATTTATACAAGAATGATAATTTTATAAACAACTAGCAGAACCCGCGGCTTCGCTCGCGCTAAAACTGCAAAAAGACTCTAAAGAGATAGTTTCATACAAACTTTCATCCCCTATTTATTACCTACCTTATATATATTATACCTTGTACGATGAATTTCGAAAGATGGTAAAACACGTATTTATTGAATTTTATTCAAGAGCACTAATACCACGTTTCAATTAATTCTGATTATAAATGTTTTTTGGACTGTATTATAACGTGTTTTCCCGTTGGAATTAGATAATATCCCGCGGTAAAAACAAAGAAACAAACAAACACACTTTCACATTTATAATATTAGTATGGACTAGCGACTTACCTTCTTATAGCTCGGTTGTGTCCATAGGTACCTGACCGTAGCATATACGAGTATGTTACTCTAGGTCATAGTATATCTATGTAGTAAATTTCATGTGAGGAGGAACCAAAGATACACACAAACACTCATGCTGACTAAGAATGGGACTCATTAAGACAAATTAAATGAGCCCAAATTGACAGTAGAAGACCAGTTGACCAGTAATCATTAAAGAGTTCCTCGGAGGTAGGTAATTTGTTTCAGTCAATAATCAAACCCGCAATTACCGATTTCACTAATAGTTTATCTATTTACATAATATAAAATAATGTACTTACATAATTCTTTTCCAAGCACCCAAGTCTCAGGTTTAGAGTTGACTTCAACCAGTACAGTTGGTGTGCAAACCAATAACACCATAAGATCAGCAATGCTCAAATTCACCAGAAATATGTTCGTAGAATTTCTCATGTCTTTTGTCTTCAAAATAACTATAGGCACCATAACATTGCCTATAACTCCCAAACACATAATCACTATACAAAATGTCATACTAGTCGCCTTTATGTAATACGGTATTTCCGCATACTCTGTAAAGTTATTCGACATTTCGAACGTTGAATTCGATATCGAGTTATTTGAGAATGTATCATTTTGGTACTCGAATCTTTCGAATAAGTCCGTTTCTCGACTCTGCGTGGCATTTTTGTATGTATTTGTGTTGTAATTTATCGGCGAATGGGTATTAGTGTGCGTAAAATTGGCTATAGAAATCATGTGCGTGTGAAAGTTTTGGTCGACATGTGAGCTTCACATTTTTCCTCAGCTTTGACACCTTGGTTTTCTTGTTGTGACGTCAAAATTCCTTTCGAGATCTGAAACAATGTTAAACAATTAGTTTACATCGTATTTCTGAATGTTTTTGACATGGAATAATTGGATCGCTGCAAGCATTTGTAGGTACGTAATAAGTTGTGTTTTCAATCGTTTATTTACAAATACCTATCTGTTTTATTTTGGAAAAAAATATGTAAGTAATTTAGATTATGTTTTTTCTCTAAATTTCTTTAGGATTTATATTTCATTGTGACAGTATGGCTTTTTTCAGCGGTTTTGCGCAAGCTTTTATTTTTCCATTCAAAAGGTAGATACTAAATAGTTGAGGCCACGTTTTAGAGATGCATTATATGAGGATCCTCTTGCAATATTGGAATGCACTTAGCTAATTTAAATGAAAATAAGTTATAGAAAAAGCTTAAATAAAGTCCATCAATCAATTCTCTACGGCCTATGCTATCAATCTATTCTCTGTTTACGCGAGTGTCAATAGGTACTACAGAGGATAACTATTTTTTTAATTAACTGCCTCGGTGGTGTAGTGGCTAGCATGTACGGCTGCACACCCGGAGGTCCTGGGTTCGAGTCCCGGGTCGGGCCAAGTTTAGTTATTGAGTCTTTCTGTATAGTAAGTCTCAGTAACAGCCCGGAGTTGGGAAGTTGGCGGTGTTTCACCCCCGTGCCTCGGAGAACACGTAAAGCCGTCGGTCCTGCGCCTTAACTCTCACTGGTCGTGTCGAGCAGTCGTCCCACCGGAGTATGAGAGTGACAGAAATAGAGAGTGTACTTGTGTCTGCGCGTACACTTGTACACCATAATAACTCCTGCGCAGTTAGAGATAGATTTTTTTATAGAAATTGGCCGCCGTGGCCGGATTCGGTCAGAAGAACACCATCATCATTTTTTTAATAGTTATTTGGTCCCTTAGGTTGAAAAATGCCTGAATAAACCTAATCTAATATAATGAATGAATTGAAATTTAACACTTTTAATTTAATGCTGAAAGTACCTACACTCAATGTCCCACGATTAATAATAATAATAATAATATAATTATTATTATATTTTTTTACATAGCTTATACATCTTTATAGCGGCTTACGCTGGCTTCGCTCAGGTTTATCGTTAGTGAATAATAGAAAAAAATCTATCCCACGGGAACCATATATTTTTCCGGGATAAAAAGTGCTATCCCTAAGTGCTATTCCAGACTATAATCTATCTCTGTGCCAAATTTCAGCCAGATCCTTTCAGCCGTTCTAGCGTGATTAACAAACAACCATCCATCCAAACTTTCGCAATTATATAGTAGTAAAATAATTTATAAATATTTAGTGTATACATGTAAATAAAATTGAAGTGTCTGTTTCTAATTTCAAAATAGCACCTTGTTACTAAATGGATATGAAATTGTATATTATGGTACTTATAAGAACATAATTTTAAAAATGTTTGTCTGTCTTAATGTTCCGGCTAATCTCCGAACGGGTTGGACTGATTTTGACGGGACTTTCACTAGCAGATAGCTGATGGCTTAAAAATTAATTTAAACTACTTTTATTTTAGAAAAAGAATTAGATTTAGTTTTTTTAGATTCCGTTTAAAAAAATTAAAACGTACCGAACGCAAGTAAGTCGGGGGAAAACACTAGTGTACTATATTGTCAATCTTTTTACTTAGATCAATGACATGTCGCGACGTTTATCCCATAACATAAACATGTCAGATGGACCCTCGCAAAAACTTCAATAAATTTAGCCAATATTTGCAAATCTATCCACTTTAATGTTTACCTCAGTGATTTATGGTGTATGGCTGACTAACTCCTAAAAGGTAGAGTTAGACATAAAAAATCTATAGATTCTCCTCGATAAGTCAAATTAATGTGAGTAGTTTTATTTGAGAAGGACAAGTTATAGTATTTGTTTATTCGCAAGAGCGACATTTTTTTTATTTAAACAGAAAATTTTTGTTTTAAATTCTATAAGTAATGATGAAGTGTTATATATGTGTCTATTGATAGATTTTATGTATTACAAGGGACTTACCCTCACTTCGCTTGGTTGCGTTCGTAGGTACGCGGATTTAGTTTACAATTTCATGGATTTATTTTATTTGCGCGGGAAACCTTAATTCTTTTTCAAAGATAAAAGAGGCGTAAGTTACTCCATATATCATCAGCTATCTGTCAGTTAAAATCGGTCCAGCTGTTTCGAAAATTAGTTGGAACAAATAGACAGACAAAAATTAAAAAAAAATGTTAATTTTCGTATACATAAGTACCCTATATACTTTCATAAAATGCTCCTATTTTGGCATACAAACATACACTTCAATTTTATTTATTTGTATAGATAATCTTGATGATTTTAAATAAAAATATGTTTTCGGGGTTGTTCGAGGATTTATTTCCCGCCCCCCCAACGTGCGTTCACCTTGTCGTGGTGGGAGGGCTCAGTAGTGTACTCGCGAAGCCAAGAAACGCACAGGGAGGTGGCCCGCTTCGGTGGGCGGTGGAAGGCGGCCTTCTTCGGAGGGCAGTGTTCCATGCGGGTTGCTCCTGGTACTTCTCTGATAGCAGAGTGGACCGTGGAGCAACCCCATGGTTGTTGTGGTCTGCTTCGGCAGACCTGCCGTCGGGGCGTCGTAGTTGAATGCGTAAGCGATCCTGCGACGCCCCATTAAGACGGGGGAAGGTTTTGTTGGGTTTTAGTGGGTAGTACTGGCTTCGCCGGTGAGTCCCACACTTCGTGCGTAAATGCATTTCCCAACGTTAAAAAAAAAAAAAAAAGATTTATTTCCCGAAAAGATTCAAAACTGGTTTCTACCCGCGTCTGCGCTACTGTCATAAGTGGCAACGATCAGAGGTAGCCTAGATATCCAAGCTGCAATCTACCTCCTTACCAAATTTTATCGAAATCTGTTCAGCGGTTTAAGCGGTGAAAACTTAACAAAGAGAATTACTTTAATATTTATATTAATTTGGATGTCAAATATTCACGTAAAACTAAGAAATTATAACTACGAATTATAATTATTATAATTAAGCTTGGTTTTGTATAGTTTTATGTATCACACCAGGCCACTTGATAATTGTTATGGCTTATTTTGATGGACTCCATAGCAGTTAAAGCATAGCTATTACGTCCCTTCGATACGTGCTTGTTTATCGTCTAATATACAGACAGCAGGAAAATTAATGTTTATTATTATTTATTGAGTGTTAATGTTTTTTCGTTAAATTAAAATAATAATTACGATTGTTTGTAAAAGAATAGTTGAAGTAAACAAAAAGAAATAAGTAGTTTATAGAATATAGCAAAGAAAACTTAAAAATGAAATTAAAAAATTAAACAAAACTAATACATATGTCCATGTACTTACTTTTTTTGCACTGAAGTGTACGTAATACAGAAATTGTTAAAATAACAGCTAACAATCATTGAGCAATGTAACAAGTTAAATGACAAAAACAAAGGCCATATCCGACCTATTAACTATATTTACTTACATACCCTTATTTACGACTTACCCCTGCTTGGAGATTTATGATATTATTTAGAGATAATCTAAGTTTTAACTGATTTTATTATTAACAATAGCTTATATTATAGGCCAGGTTAAAGTCTATTTTTATGCGAAATTTCATCCAAATCGGCTTAGACGTTTCAGTTTTACACACACATATAAAGAAACTGTCATATTTATAAAGCTTGTGCGATTTATCAATGTGATGCTACGAGTAAGGTACGGTATGAAAAAAAACAATAGATACACTTTAATTAAGATTTTCTTTTACTGCTGTCGGTACCAGTGACCTACTGAAGGGCCGCATCCCCGCTGGCATGTGGTTAGGAGAAATAACAAAATCTGTTTATTACCGTATAACGGTGACAAAGAAAGTAGTATACAGCTTTATATTGTGTCGTATTTCGTAAGACTACTTAGTTAATTGACAGGATTTTATAAATGAATAACTTCTACCCTCACTATGCTGAGGGTTCATACCTCGGTTTCCTAAAGTAATCCTACTCTTGATCTATCTATAGGTATACAAAATTTTATCAAAACCCATCCAGTCGTTTTAACGTGAAAAAGAAAAAAAACAAAATCTTTTTTATTATGAAAATAATAGTCCGTTAGTTTATATCGTAGCCGGCGAATAGTATATAACCTAGATAGTTTATAACCTAGTCGGCAAATGTATAAGTTCAAACTGTTTTATAATACTTTCTTAATACTTCTTGTTATTTTGTGGATAGGCTGTCTGTAACAACTATATTAATAATGCCTTTGAGACGTCTAGGAGTAAAACCTTCTTAGTCTCTTGCTGATGAACTAAAAATTAAAATAAATCCGCGAAAAAATTCAAAAAACTAGTTTTATTTAAAACTAGCGACTCACCCTGGCTCGGCTCGGGGTCGTTCCTATTTACGTTTTAACGTTAAGTATAGATTTCTCACAGATGAGATATTTTGCCGCAGTAAAAGTATCCTATATGTTGACCCGGATAACCAGCTATCACATCAAACCCCTCCAGTCAGTTGTCAGTGATACGGTCACAGACAGACGAGAGACAAATAAAAATTCTAAAAATTATAGATTCGGCCTCTGTATCGATAATAATGTCTATAATTTCAATAAGAGTTTCCAAAAAATATTTAATGTACCGATTCGGCTTAGTTACAATTTTATTATATGTACCTATACATGTTAATTTTTTTTTTCCTTTCGTGACTTCAGTTATTCAATATCATAATTTTTACTCTCAAGCGCCAAACGAATTGTTTAAAACGTTTTGTTTTGTCTCTTGTAAACGCATATTATAATGCACGACGAGCGCAGGAATTTCGGCGATTCATTTGATAGCAACATCGTAGAATATAATAGATAATAAATATAATAAAGAGGTAAAGTTTGTGAATTGTGAGTTTGTCAGTTTGTGACGTTGTAGGGGGTAATCTCTGGATTTACTGAACCAATTTAGATGAAATTTGGTAAGAATATAGTTTGAGACCCTGAGAAGGACATAGGATACTTTTTATCCTGGAAATCATACCTTATCTTATTTATCGTTATACCTTAATGGGGTGAAAATGGGGATGAAAGTTTGTATGGGTAATCAACCTAGAGGCGAACCCGAGGGAAGCGAGGGTGGGTCACTAGTAGATAATATTTTAATTTGTTAAACTGAACAGTGAACTACTTTCTGCAGTAATTTTATTTAAAAAAAATCATAAAACCTAATATAAAAACTTCTAGAAATCGATTGATGGCTCAAAAAATACTGAGCTTTAAGTTTTGGAACTAATAAAATTGAAAGTATATATTTATGCCTCGCTTATATTATAAAAGAAAAATATAACGTCTTCAAACTATAACTTGTGACACCCAGGTGAAATACCACTCCTTACGAATTCACGTTTAAGAAGTTATGAATAAAAATTATAAATATTTTTCATTTCTTTATCTAAAACAGAAATCGAACACGTACCGTCCCCACACGAAGCACGACGCTATATAGATGCAGTAAGACAAGTTTGTTAGAAACAAGTTGCAATACTAATTTAGGCAAATACAATCGAGAATGCGGGTTCAAGGTCCTTATAATGTACACATTCAAAGTAACTGTTGACAAAAGTCTCATAGTTAACTGAGTAAATGTGAACTAAACATGAAAATATGAGCAAAGTTGGCCATTTTAATTGCCTCTTTTAATTATGTCACTAATATACATTATTAGCTTTCACGAATCATTAAAATATGTACAAATTAACACGCAATCTCTGTGATATTAGTTGCTTTTTGCCCTACTACCTACACTTGGTGTTTTTTTTTTGTTTTTTTTGCAATAAATTAATTTCTTATGGTAATTGTTTCATATAACAGGATGAAAAAGATATTTTGCCGTAGTAAAAAATATTCTATATGTTGACCTGGATAACCAACTATTATGCTACAAAATTTCATCAAAATTTGTCCAGTGGTTTTCTCGTGATGCGTTCCAAGACTGACAGACAGACAGACAAAAAATCTAAAAACTATAGATTCGGCCTCTGTATCGATAATATTGACTATTTCAATAAGATTTTCAAAAAAATATTTAATGTACAGATTCGACTTAGAATTTTATTATATGTATAGATTAACAATAATATCAATATAACATTAAATATAATTAATTATTATACCTTTAGAAAGATTTTTTCTTAAATTTACATGAGACTACCCTCAAAGTAAACTTGTTCATTAAAATTGGTTTACAATCGGCGAAGTTATCACAACATACATACAAAAAAACACACACACACACAAATGAAGTCCTTTTTCTTCTTTTGATTCGGTCAAAGAGAATATAGATTTGTTGTTCTTTTGTTACGACATATTTTCGAATCGCACACATTGTATACAAAATTCATTAAATGTTTCTAAACATGTCCTCAGGAACATCTGGTACAGTCTCGTTCAAACGAACTAAAACGGAAGTTAGAAATTCATTTCCGGAATAAAACAAGCAATATTACCCTTCATATAATATACATGTTTTGGTTAGCATTTACATTGCTTGGGAACTGAATAAAATATTGTTGTACCTCAAAAAATATTTAAATGTACAATATACATATTAAGTATGTTTTTAAATAAAAATATATACATATTCGTTTATATGAAATCGCCAACCTACAAAACTTCTCAACCAATTGTTTTGAAATAAAACAAATAAGTGATTTTACATAGAGAAGGTGCTAGAACATCAATTTCGTTACAAAACATTCAATTTCGTTATAAAAATATCGAAAATATTTATTCAGTTACGCTAGGACAAAGCCACGAGCAAACGCTAGTATATTAAATATTTATATTAATCTTTATAACTACACAGATTTAAATAAATAAAATAAACATAGTGACTTTCCGCAATATTTTAGACATTGCATAGTGTATTCTAATAAAAATTATGTATTCTAAAAGAAATCTCCTCTAACCAAAAATCCTCCAATAATAAAATAATTTTTTTTACATAAACGGCCTTAGTAGAAAGTATTATAATGATATTTAACATGTAATCTGAATGGAAATAAAAGGATCGACTCACAAGCCGATAGGCTCAGGGATGTTTCATAAAATGTGCGCGTAACGACACGTTTATCCATCTCATGGGATTCCCCGCTTTAATTAATTTAAAATCTAATCTAGATTCATTCAAAGGCTCGGCAACTTCGTCGTTCTACTTTCCCATTCATTTAATTTAGATCAAACAATGATGTGTCTTGTTTATAATTATGAAGACATGTTAGTACGTCTGGTGTAGAAAGAAATATGTTTTCGGCTAGTGGTCGTGGGTTCAAATATCGGTGCAGTGTTATATAATTAAGTTAGATAATGCTAATGACTTATCTTAACTTCGGTCGTGCGTTTTGGGCCTTAAGTACCATTTTTAGTTATGTCATATGCAGGAAGCGTCACTTTCTGGCAAATCTATTAGTAACAGTTGGCTATGTGTAACTCCAGGTCATGGTCTATCTGTGTACTTAATTTCATCCAAATTTGCTTAACCGTTTCAGCGCGAACAATTTTTCACATTTTTCATAGTTATGTGATTTTAAAATACCAGCGACAGTCGTGTATTCGATTCCTTTCCTAAGAAATATCTTGTTTCCACATTAAGCCACCCCGCCTGTATCTTAACGTAAGTGAGGCAAGCACTAAAAAAAACTGTTGCAAAATCTTCTAAACTATAAACTCATTCATTTCGAAGTTAGAAATAGGGAAATTAATGTTTAAGTTTGTAATTATACTGCTGGCGGCCAATCCCATTGGGAATATGTCTTATAAGATATAATTGACAAAATAGACCTAATTGACAAAATTATTTGACCTCGTTAATTTAACATTAATATAACATTTCTTTAATAATTTATATAAGTTTTTAGTTGTATACAAAAGATATAAAAAGCTCGGCTACAAAGTTTTTCATTTAAAACAAATAAAATAGAACAATCGCATAGTGTTTGAAAGAATCTAGATTAGATTTTAATTTAATTAAGTATGCGAGATTCCTCGCGGGATGGTCGGATGCGCCATAATTAGGTTACATGCTGACACCAGCTTAATGCGAGCTTTTGATATAATTGTGACTTAACAGCCAGTACAATGGTTTAAGTTTACGTACATATTTAGTATATATTAATTTTGTAACTCTGTTTTCTATATAAAAAAAATGAATTGCTGTTTAATTTTTTTTTATTTTCGTCGTAGTCCAAATAAGGTTTTTGGGGAAAACGTAGAACAAACACACAAACAATTATTGAAATTGGGACCATAAAACTGTATACTAAAATGTAGGGTCAGCTAGCAATTAATAATTTACTTGTATAAATTACTAGCGACTCACCCTCGCTTCGCTCGGATTCGTCCCTGGGTAGATTCCTCATACAAACTTTCATCCCCAATTTCACTCTCTTAAGGGATGATTTCCGACATAAAAACTTCTATATCCTTCCCAGGGTCCTTAACTATCTTCTTACCAAAATTCATCCAAACAAGTCCAGTAGTTTAGGAGCTTATTCGGTACAAACAAACAAACAAAAAAGCTTTCCTATTTATAATATTAGTTTAGATATTGAGGATTCCCGAATGTCCAAACGCCTATTAGAGCGGGCTGGGCGCAAGTCGAGGTAGGCCTAAGCTCAGGTGTTTGAAAAGCAATCAGTATAACCTAAGAACAATTATGTATGAGCCACCAAGTAGGTGTGTTAAGATAGCAGTGAAAGGTTAGCAGAATCGTTCGAAACATATACGGTATTTTGTGGCTAATTTGTTGCTAATTAGTTACTAAAACCCCGATTTTGTTGCTTTGTCCGATTTCGAAAAAAAGGAGTTACTGCTATCTTAACGTTAAGCTAGCAGTAAACTCAGCGGGACCGGCATGGATTAAATGCAATTATTTATCAGTATTTGTTGCTAATTTGTTGCTGACAAATAGTGTAAAAAAATTTAAAAAAACCCTAGAATTGGCTAGACCTGGAGACCTGTAGCCGTATCCATGCTATCTTAACATGCAGTTTTTTTAACAAGACGATGGCATGGATTTTGTTGCTGGACGCAAATAACATCAGGACACCCCAAAGAGCCAGCAACAAAATAGAAACTAAAAATCTGCTACACCTGGAAACCTGTAGTCGACTACAAGTGTTCATGCTAACTTAGCGTGCACTTTTTTTAACAAGACAGTAGCATGGATTTTGTTGCTCATCGTAAATAGCACCAGGACACCCCAGAGAGCCAGCAACAAAATAGAAACTGAAATTCTGCTACACCTGGAGACCTGTAGCCGTATTCATGCTATCTTAACATGCCCTTTTTCTATGAAAACGATGACATGGATTTTGTTGCTATTCACAAATAATATCAGAACACCCCAGAGAGCCAGCAACAAAATAGAAACTAAAAATCTGCTACACCTGGAAACCTGTAGTCGACTACAAGTGTTCATGCTAACTTAGCGTGCACTTTTTTTAACAAGACAGTAGCATGGATTTTGTTGCTCATCGTAAATAGCACCAGGACACCTCAGAGAGCCAGCAACAAAATAAAAACTAAAATTCTGCTACACCTGGAGACCTGTAGCCGTATCCCTGCTATCTTAACATGCAGTTTTTTTATGAAAACGATGGCATGGATTTTGTTGCTGGTCGCAAATAACATCAGGACACCCTAGAGAGCCAGCAACAAAATAGAAACTAAAAATCTGCTACACCTGGAAACCTGTAGTCGACTACAAGTGTTCATGCTAACTTAGCGTGCACTTTTTTTAACGAGACAGTAGCATGGATTTTGTTGCTCATTGTAAATAGCACCAAGACACCCCAGAGAGCCAGCAACAAAATAGAAACTAAAATTCTGCTACACCTGGAGACCTGTAGCCGTGTTCATGCTATCTTAACATGTACATTTTTTATGAAAACGATGACATAGATTTTGTTGCTGGTCGCAAATAACATCAGGACACCCCAGAGAGCCAGCAACAAAATAGAAACTAAAAATCTGCTACACCTGGAAACCTGTAGTCGACTACAAGTGTTCATGCTAACTTAGCGTGCACTTTTTTAACAAGACAGTAGCATGGATTTTGTTGCTCATTGTAAATAGCACCAGGACACCCCAGAGAGCCAGCAACAAAATAGAAACTAAAATTCTGCTACACCTGGAGACCTGTAGCCGTGTTCATGCTATCTTAACATGTACATTTTTTATGAAAACGATGACATAGATTTTGTTGCTGGACGCAAATAACATCAGGACACCCCAGAGAGCCAGCAACAAAATATAAACTAAAATTCTGCTACACCTGGAGACCTGTAGCCGTATTCATGCTATCTTAACATGCCCTTTTTCTATGAAAACGATGACATGGATTTTGTTGCTATTCACAAATAATATCAGAACACCCCAGAGAGCCAGCAACAAAATATAAACTAAAATTCTGCTACACCTGGAGACCTGTAGCTTACTACAAGTGTCCCTGCTACATTAACATGCACTTTTTTAACAAGACAGTAGCATGGATTTTGTTGCTCATTGTAAATAGCACCAGGACACCCCAGAGAGCCAGCAACAAAATAGAAATTAAAAATCTGCTACACCTGGAGACCTGTAGCCGTATCCCTGCTATCTTAACATGTACATTTTTTATGAAAACGATGGCATGGATTTTGTTGCTGGACGCAAATAACATCAGGACACCCCAGAGAGCCAGCAACAAAATAGAAACTGAAATTCTGCTACACCTGGAGACCTGTAGCCGTATTCATGCTATCTTAACATGCCCTTTTTCTATGAAAACGATGACATGGATTTTGTTGCTATTCACAAATAATATCAGAACACCCCAGAGAGCCAGCAACAAAATATAAACTAAAATTCTGCTACACCTGGAGACCTGTAGCCGTATCCCTGCTATCTTAACATGTACATTTTTTATGAAAACGATGGCATGGATTTTGTTGCTGGACGCAAATAACATCAGGACACCCCAGAGAGCCAGCAACAAAAAAAAATAAAAATCTGCTACACCTGGAAACCTGTAGTCGACAACAAGTGTTCATGCTAACTTAGCGTGCACTTTTTTAACAAGACAGTAGCATGGATTTTGTTGCTCATTGTTAATAGCACCAGGACACCCCAGAGAGCCAGCAACAAAATAGAAACTAAAATTCTGCTACACCTGGAGACCTGCAGCCGTGTTCATGCTAACTTAACATGTACATTTTTTATGAAAACGATGACATAGATTTTGTTGCTGGCTCTCTGGGGTGTCCTGGTGCTATTTACGATGAGCAACAAAATCCATGCTACTGTCTTGTTAAAAAAAGTGAACGCTAAGTTAGCATGAACACTTGTAGTCGACTACAGGTTTCCAGGTGTAGCAGATTTTTAGTTTCTATTTTGTTGCTGGCTCTCTGGGGTGTTCTGATATTATTTGTGAATAGCAACAAAATCCATGTCATCGTTTTCATAGAAAAAGGGCATGTTAAGATAGCATGAATACGGCTACAGGTCTCCAGGTGTAGCAGAATTTCAGTTTCTATTTTGTTGCTGGCTCTCTGGGGTGTCCTGATGTTATTTGCGTCCAGCAACAAAATCCATGCCATCGTTTTCATAAAAGATGTACATGTTAAGATAGCATGAACACGGCTACAGGTCTCCAGGTGTAGCAGAATTTTAGTTTCTATTTTGTTGCTGGCTCTCTGGGGTGTCCTGGTGCTATTTACAATGAGCAACAAAATCCATGCTACTGTCTTGTTAAAAAAAGTGCACGCTAAGTTAGCATGAACACTTGTAGTCGACTACAGGTTTCCAGGTGTAGCAGATTTTTAGTTTCTATTTTGTTGCTGGCTCTCTGGGGTGTCCTGATGTTATTTGCGACCAGCAACAAAATCTATGTCATCGTTTTCATAAAAAATGTACATGTTAAGATAGCAGGGATACGGCTACAGGTCTCCAGGTGTAGCAGAATTTTAGTTTTTATTTTGTTGCTGGCTCTCTGGGGTGTCCTGGTGCTATTTACGATGAGCAACAAAATCCATGCTACTGTCTTGTTAAAAAAAGTGCACGCTAAGTTAGCATGAACACTTGTAGTCGACTACAGGTTTCCAGGTGTAGCAGATTTTTAGTTTCTATTTTGTTGCTGGCTCTCTGGGGTGTCCTGATGTTATTTGCGTCCAGCAACAAAATCCATGCCATCGTCTTGTTAAAAAAACTGCATGTTAAGATAGCATGGATACGGCTACAGGTCTCCAGGTCTAGCCAATTCTAGGGTTTTTTTAAATTTTTTTACACTATTTGTCAGCAACAAATTAGCAACAAATACTGATAAATAATTGCATTTAATCCATGCCGGTCCCGCTGAGTTTACTGCTAGCTTAACGTTAAGATAGCAGTAACTCCTTTTTTTCGAAATCGGACAAAGCAACAAAATCGGGGTTTTAGCAACTAATTAGCAACAAATTAGCCACAAAATACCGTATATGTTTCGAACGATTCTGCTAACCTTTCACTGCTATCTTAACACACCTCCACCAAGTACCAGTTGGAGATGAATAGTTGGAAATATATATATATATATATATAGAGAGAGAGAGAGAGAGAGAGAGAGAGATGAATGGAAAATATACTAACTAGGTTGGGGAGTCTTAATGATCATGATAAATCTATATAAAGCTAGTGACATAATCATTTAATGAAAATAATCATGTGAATTATTGATTGAATGGTGCTTTAGTTGTTGAGGCGCAGGATGAGACATAAAAAAACTTATTTACGCACGTAAGAAGTTATATTTATTTGGCGTAACAGCACAAAAATAGCTAAAAATTTCATCCCGTATTTCACAACTCTCTGTTTGGAAAAGGAATGCAGCTAGCTTCATCATGTCGCATTTTGGCTGTCGGAGTGCGCGCGCATCGTAAATATTTTACTCTCATATTTTTTTTCAAACGTGCCAAAAGGAGTATAAGTTAAAAAAATATGGAAAAGAATTAACAAAAAAATATATTTTCGCATTGAGAAACTTAGTAAGCTCTTATATATTAATATACAAATATTCTATTGAGTATTATATCACTTTCTCCACCATGTTCGTCCTAGAAAAAAACAAAGTCCCTCTTTGTGTTCAAACTACGATTATATGATTCAATGTAAAAAAAATTTTTGTACGTAATTTTTTTTGAGAAACTCACACCTTTCCCATACTGAAAACTTACAAATCCTTTTAACCTAGGTTAAACAATTTCATACAATCTCAATCTCCATTTGTACGAATAAGCCAATATAATTTTCAGCCTCACGATAACATTATACAAATCCTTACGTTTGATAGACAAATAACCGTAAAATTTTGTTGTATCGCTGTCTACTTGTTTATTAGGCGAATAAATAAAACATTTATTTTATTTATTTATCTATACAAACTAAAATCCACAGCTACATAAAGAGATAGAAAGTACATAAAAAGAAAAGTCCTTATACAAGCCAATTTCGAATTTTCATTATTTGGGCAATATAGATGGGTAGACTAAGTACATGTATTATAGAAACGAAATAAATTACAAAAAAAAACAGTAAAATAGACAAACGAATAAAAAGCATATTTATATATTATACTATTCATAGTAACGTTAAAATATAGCGCTAAATAAATTAAATTTATAAATATTACTAGGACCGTTATGACACAATGGGATGCGATGAGAGTGATTGCCTTTTCTATGTCGAGAAAGAAATATATGTACATATTCCTTTGATAGACGAATGTGTTAAATCCACAAATACCCATATATATATATATATACATATATATATATATATATATATATATATATATATATATATATATAACAATATTCTACTAACATTTAAGGTGATCTTGTGGTAAAAAGAAACGGAATTCTATACATAATAAATTCGCCATTTCCGTATGTCCGTATGTTGCAGCTGTTTTACTAAATTCGGTTGTTAAATTACAAAAAATAAAAAAACCATGCCATTCCATACTTTTAACTGAATATTTAAAAAAAAACTACATACGAAAATAAAAAAAAATCCTTTTAATTTCAATATATAAATCAAAAATATATAGAAAACAACATGTAATAATGTCCGTAAGTGTACAGCGCCTACACAGTAACTCACTTAGCGCGACTGTTAACAAGCTCTTAGACGAAATCAATATTATGATGCCATTCCTTCACTATTTAGTTATGAATTCAGGTTAAAATTACTTATTAGATATGAAAATAAACAAAATGTTAGCTTCATTTCAAATAATTTATTATATAGGATTGCTTCTGTAAGTGATAATAAACCTTGTAGTCTTTACAACTTATGACAGTTGATTTTTGGCATCATCTTTATATTTATTTAATTAAACTAGCGACTCAAGCTCGTTCCACGCGGGCTCGTCCCTAGTTACGTTTTAACGTTTAATATAGATTTCTCAGAGTTAAGAAATTGTCTTGTAGTAAAAAGTGTCTTATATGTTGGCACGGACAATCAGCTATCATTATACCAAATTTCATCAAAATCTGTCCTGTGGCTTTCTCGTGATACGGACGGACGGACGGACGGACAGACAGACAGACAGACAGACAAAAGTTCTAAAAACTATAGATTCGACCTCTGTATCGATATTAAGGACTATTTCAATAAGATTTTCCAAAAAATATTTAATGTACAGATTCGACTCAGAATTTTATTATATGAATAGTTAATATATTAATGGATAAAAGCATGAACGAATTGGTTAATTCGTTCATGGATAAAAGTGACAAAATATTAATAATAAATATCTTATCTTATCAAAGCATAACATACTCGTAAGTTATCTTTATATTAATATTGAGTACGGACTACGTCACTATAGTAGGAGATCCCGATGTTCATATGTGGTGGACTCCTCACTCTTTTTCCAGGCAAAATGTATTTTTAAACCATAAAACGTATTAACAAACACGACTCTGAGGGGTTGTCACCAAAAATTTGGTCCACGCTATTTTAATACAAAAAATTGATATTGATTTTTTTTTAAGTTATAGAACTCTTTTCCTGTGACAACTTAATATCAATCGAATGTAAAAGACTTATCTAAAATGCTATCATACGGTTGGCGGCCTTTTTCAAATCCACATTACCTGATATTCAGGTATAAATATATTTCGCCTGGAAAAAGAGTGAGGGTTCACCACATAGATCGGGATCTTAGACTACAAGCATCAGTTGTGGGTTCTAAAACTATTGTGACACCTTACCAAAAATAATTGCATGTATGAGATTGAAAATAAAAATATTTCGTGCATTAACTGATTTAAAAAAGACGAAAAAATGTTAAAACTATTTTAGCACTAAGAAGAACTGAATGAAGAACCTAAAAATCTAAAAAATATTTTTTCATAGTGACCCACGCTTCGCTCGAGTTTGCCTCTAATTATAAATATTATTTTCATATATAGACAACGATTTGGCCAGCGAAAACCCGTTAAGCGGTTTTAACGGATTTTACTCCTCTGATTCGATTTGCAAATATTAAGACTTAAAACTGAAAGCTATTTTAAATCAAAATAGAATATAGTCTATATCCGTCAGAGATATTGAAGCTTTTTATTAGCGAAAGAATTCTTAGAGTCTGTTCTCTTTATTGTTTTATCATAGACTAGCGACTCACCCTCGCTTCGCTCGGGTTCGTCCCTAGCTTGCTTCCCAATACAAACTTCTATCCCCATTTTTACCCCCTTAAAGAATGATTTTCGGGATAAAAGTATCCTATGTCCTACCCAGGGTCTCAAACTATCTTCTTACTAAATATCATCTAAATCGGTTCAGTAGATCAGAGATTACTCCCCACAACGTCACAAACTCACAAACTTTACCTCTTTATAATATTAAGTATAAATTAACTTTGCTATAGAATAAAAAAACTCTTGGGCACCAATATTGGACCTTTTGTATAGTACTAGCATTACCCCAGTAGTTGATTTATATGTAAACAAAATAACTTATCTGTTCGTTTTTAGCAGCAAAGTCTACTTTCATAAAAACTTACGATAGCCTTTAGACCCTCTTTATTCGGCCCTTTCGCAAAAACCGACACTGACATCTCCTACCTATAAACTAGCAAATGTCAGCTTCATTGATCAAATAGTTTTCGAGATTTTGTGTTTAGCCAGTGAGGGAATGACCTTTGCTTTCATATACATTTTAATATTTAATATAGAATTCTCAGAGATGAGATATTTTCCTGCAATAAAAAGTATCCTTTATGTTAAACCAGATAACCAGCTATCATCACAGCAAATTTCATTAAAATCTGTCCAGTGGTTTTCTCGTGATGTGTCACAGACAAAAATTTTAAAAACTATAGATTCTGCTTCTGTATAATAATGTTTATTTCAATAAGAATACATGTAGATCCTAAATTTCTTATTTTTGATCGTAATAATATATATTTTTTTCTCCAATATAAAAATCTAAAAGTATTCAATTGAATTTCATTTGAAATGAAAACAAACATTGAATATCAGATAAAATAATAATGATAACCCTTTATAACTTTCATAATAAATTAAGCAGCTAACAATATCAAAGTAACTGACAAGTAGATGCGATATCTAAAAAAGTTTTACGCTATCTTCAAAAGTTTTTAAAAGTATTTATTATTACTGAGGACTTTGCTTATCCAGATTATGAATTATATATGTGTATTTTGGGTCTAATTTATTTATTATGTTAAAATTTTACTTCCTCAAAATAATAAATAAGGTTAAGAAGACAGAGAATTTCGCCCGGTTTTGTTCCTTGGTTTGGATTCTTGGATCCCATGGATTCTTTAAATTGACATAACTTTTTTATTTATGAACCGATTGAAATAAAACAAATATTAAATGTTAAATGAAGCTTATCACAATACATTAGTGAAAATAGAGAAGTTGCATTATATATTTTTGTTGTCACTTTATATACAAATGAAAGAATAATACATTTTAAATATATTTAAATTTTTTTTTATTAAAACTTAGATTCGCTTCCTATATTATTTAGTATACACAGTGTCGTAGCTATGAAAATGCAACCAATGCAGTCGCGTGGGGCCCCTGATTCAAGGGGGCCAAAGCGGGCCACAAGCGATTCTTTTAATTGAAATCATTTTTTCGAGGAATATAATTTTAACATTCATAGAATTTAAAAAAAACCGTAAGAAGGAACTGCACTTTTCCGCAAAAAAGGAATGTGATCGTATCTTTGTTTTATAAAACGATGAATGGTCCTCTAAGCTCAGCTTTTTTACAAATTTTACTCTATCCGTTCTTCCGTGAGAGCGGTTTGAATGCGAAGCGGAGTGCTGCAGGGTTCATGCTGTTTTTTTTTATATTTGATGTCGAGCCACTAAAGGGATCTTGATGGTAAAATGAACTATATTTCATTGATCTTTTTATCAAGTATTAAGTATTGTTGAATTTTTTATATATGCTTTTTTATATCTAAAGTACTACTTCGTCAGTGTACTACTACAAAGTCCTAATCATAAGTTCTTCATCATGTTGTGATATGAGAAATGGGGCTTAATTCAGTTCTATAGATTTTAACTTAATTATTTACCACCACTGCGATAAGAAGAAATTGCAATTTCAGTTTTTTTTCATCTATACTAATATTATACAGAGATAAAGTTTGTTAGTTTGTGACGTTGTGGGGGGGGGGAGGTCCCTTTAAGGGAGTGAAAATGGGGATGAAAGTTTATATGGGGAATCAACATAGGGACAAATCCGAGTGAAGCGAGGGTGAGTCGCTAGTTTATAATAAAACCCAGCTATCAGGTTTCTACTACCGACTAATCCACTTCTCGTTCAACGCTCGGCAGTCCACATTCGTTAAGCAATGGGGGCACTTCCATTTTTTTTGCATTGGGGCCCAAAAAGACTAGTTACGTCGTGTATACATGAATCTAAAAGTCACCAACCTTTTCTTTCGTTAATAAATTATGATCGACCGGGTTTAAAACGAAGAGCCAACTCATTTACGAGGCGATAACACTTTGATCGATGTTTTGGCAGCAAAGTGAATTAGTTGAAACGAGTGAGTGATAATTGTTGCCTATAATAATTTACTTGTCACGTTCTGTAACAGCGTCGAGATGATACAAGCTTTTTGTTTTTCTAGTTTGTATGTTTGAACTTCAAAATTAATATTATTTAATATTTTATGAGGCCTTAAAATATAAAACTTTATCCATTTTAGAAAATATCTCTTTTATTTTATTTTTTTTAATTTATAGAAGTTTTTTCTCACGACTCCACATCTTTTGCATGAGTCATAAATATCCAAAGACTTTCAAATAATTTAGGTATCTATTAATGATTTTTTTTAATTGTACGAGATAAGTACCACAAGTAAACAAAAAAACTTTATCTTTTTAATATAATTATTATTATTGTAGCAAACAGTAAATATTGACCAATTTGAGGAAGTAATTTAATTTGTTACTTTATTCAGTTTCATCATCTCTTAATATAGATTTGACTATTCGAACATTGGCCATTTTTTTAGCTTTTTAGCTATCTCCTACTTTGGCTCTATGTAATTTACAATATCTTGGTACCAGAGCTACATTAAGAATGCATTGACATGCAAATTTAATTAAAGGAAAAACAAAAATTAAAACTGACTGTGTCATTAATCATCAACTAAAAATATATTTATGTACTCTATAAACCCCACAATTACGACGAAACTAAAGACATTACATACACACAAATATTGACTGAAAAAGCATCGGGATAGTTGGCTAAAAAATGTGGAAATAACCTTCTTAGATTTACGCGAATACTTGACATTTTAAATAGAGACTCCCGTCTCTCCCGTGACCATGATTGCTGTAAAGAATTCGAAACGTCGGGAACCAAAACTCAAAATAAATTAGCGAAAAAATCCGAAAAGATAGTCTTGTTTAAAATGGAAAAAACCTATCATTCCGAAGTGTTTGACCTTTGAAAAAGTTTAATACGTACAGCTAACTAATTTAGCGACTGACACCACGCCAGATGTAAACAACCAGTGCGACATTAATTATTTTACTTCTAACCACTCCATTACACTTCCTAATCTCAACTAATACTGCCAACTGTCCACTTGTCTCCCGCTTGACATCTCGACCGATTTTCATTTCCTTCTATTAATTTTTTTTTATTTCGCTACGCACAAATTGTTATTTTCGATGTACGTTTCTAGTGGATAGATCTATATATTTATCTTGTCGTATGTTCACGTTTTTTTTTTTCAAAAATAGTATACATATTAGTCATATTTCTAAAAATAATTGCTACTGATTTTCTATTATTTCCACGGCTATTTAAGTAAGTATCTAATATTTTAAGTCGATTATTTATAAAGTCACTTTGCTTGCAATATACACCATATTTGCCATTAGAAAATATAGAAAACTAGCGGCTCACCCTCACTTTGCTCGCATTCGTCCCCAGTTACGTTTTATCATTTAGTATAGATTTCTCGGAGATGAGATACTTTCTTGCACTGACCCATATCTATTATCATACCAAATTTCATCAAAATCTGTCCAGTGATTTTCTCATGATGCGGTCACAGACAGACAGACAGATAGACAAAAATTGTAAAAACTATAAATTCGGCCTCTGTATCGATAATAATAGCTATTTCAATAAGATTTTCCAAAAAATATTTAATGTTCAGATTTGATTCAGTTAGAATTTTATTATATGTATAGATATAATATAAATAATTTTAAGTCAATGCCTAACAACGATCTAGTAATTTGAATATTACACAGTATGTCTAGACATAATTAGCAAATAAGTTAGGCATAATCGTCTTCTGACGAACATACAAAAACAAATTATAATGCCTCTATTATTCTATACGCTATAAATGGGCCAATTTTTCCTAACATCCATAGTAATATTGTAGTAAAAGGAAACAAAATACTTTATTATTTATACTAAATAGTATCTATATCGGTTATGAAATATCAATGTATGTAACTATAGCTCATAAAACATTCCTATCAAATAGCAAAAAAAAAAAAAATATTTGAAACTAGTTTGAAGTATAATTTTAAATAAAACTATCTTTTCGGATTATTTCGCGGATTTATTTTGATTTTTGCTTCCCGACGTTTCGAATGCTTTACAGCAATCATGGTCACGGGAGAGACGGAAGGTTTTAGACGTCTCAAAAGCGTTAACGTCAGGCGTAACGATAGTTAAAATGTCAAATATTCGCGTAAATCTAAGAAAGTATTACTTTGAAGTACTATAATAGTACATACATACATACGTACATATTGTACTCAATTCTTATGATAACCCAAAAAATAACTGGGAAAATACATTTTCAAAATAATTCAAATCATATAACAATTTGAGAAAAATCTGTATCCAATTATTAAAGAACTTTTATATAAAAATGTAGGCAAATTGATTTCTAACTTATAATTAACGAAGTTAGTATTTTATTCAAAAAATCTTTGAGTTTGAATTTTGAACAAAATTTTTATCCTAACCAATCAACCCTCGAGGGCGAGCGATGGTCAAAATAGCATCAATTAATTTTAAATTTACAATAGGACTATTTCGCTTGTTAAACTTATTAATTTGTTTATTTAATTAGTGATTTTAATGAATACTGATGAGACTTTCTTTTAGCTATAAGCCCTAAACAGTCTAACAATTTTCTTTCACGGTTGTCAATACGCCGGCAATATTAGGGTCTACTACCCTAAGTAGACTCATGACGTAATGCTGAATAAAATATTTTGAATTTTGTATTTTTTGAATTTTGAATTTTTTGATTTTTGAATTATGTGCAGTGTCTATTTTTTTTTTCACTTTTTACGTTCGATTAGACGATAATTCTACACCGTAACACTACAAAGGGGTGTACGTACCACCATCAGCTTCCAAACTTTGGACTGCTTGAGAAAATCTCAATGGCTTTGCCCCAATCCAGAATTCGAACTTAATTTTGGTTAATAAAGTGATAGCTTAATCCCCCCTCAACGTGCGTTCACCTTGTCGTGGTGGGGGGGCTCAGTAGTGCCCGGCAACCCAACTGGGCGCGAAGCCAAGAAACGCACAGGGAGGTGGCCCACTTCGGTGGGCGGTGAGAGGTGGCCCTCTTCGGAGGGCGGTGTACCATACGGGTTGCTCCTGGTACTTCTCTGATAGCAGAGTGGACTGTGGAGCAACCCCGTGGTTGTTGTGGTCTGCTTCGGCAGACCTGCCGTCGGGGCGTCGTAGTTGAATGCGTAAGCGATCCTGCGACGCCCCATTAAGACGGGGGAAGGTTTTGATGGGTTTTAGTGGGTAGTACTGGCTTTGCCGGTGAGTCCCACACCTCGTGCGTAAATGCATTTCCCAACGTTAAAAAAAAAAAAAAAAAAAGTGATAGCTTAATCCCTTAAAGACCACGGACACACCGACGTTACAGTTAACAATATATTTCTTAGAAATTTAATTAATTTCTTAGAAATTTACCTGGAGGCAGTTAAGGCAATAAAAATACAATGAAACTAAATCTACACATTATATGTATATTATATACACAAATAATTTAGTCGGACCCCAATAACATATTTATCTTTAATATTTGTTACTAGTATTAGAAATTTTACATCATTTGTATGTAGAGAATGTAAAATATCTATTTAAAAGTACATTCACACATAGATGATAAGATCCTCTTTTTGTTGTATCTGTAAGAGTGTCTGAGCTGAATCGCAATTCTAACTATTTGAGCGAAAAACAAGCCAGCCCTTTTAATTTAAGATAAATACGTTTTCCATCAAACAGTTTTACAAAGAGATTTCTAAAGTTAACTAGTTAACTTAGTTACATACTTACTCTATAACACATTTAGACTACCATATATGTGTATTTTCTATACTAACAGTAGAAAGAGGTAAAGTTTGTGAGTTTGTGTAACGGTAGGGGGTAATCTCTGGATCCATTAAGCCGATTTAGATGAAATTTGGTAAGAAAATAGTTTAAGATCCTGGGAAGGAGATAAGATACTTTTTATCCAGGAACTCATTCTTTAAGGGGGTGAAAATGGGGATGAAAGTCTGTATTGAGAAGCAAGCTAGGGACGAACCCGAGCGAAAAGCGGGTGAGTCGCTAGTATTACACGTTCAATGTATTCTTATATATTTCTTAGGTAAGTACTTAATTATTTACTCACTAGTCTCTACATTAGCCTTAGTTAAAATTTATGTAAATTAAATTATAACGTTCACGCTTACACTGATGATATAATATGACATACTCAGTAGTTTTAACCTACTTCCAAAAAAGAGGAGGCTAATAATATAAATTTCGTCCTAATTGATTTCGGCCAAGGTGGCGAATTTCTCTGAGACTAGCCTGCGCAGGAGATATTGTGACAGAAAATTACGACTTTAGATAAATATAAGTCTGGAACTATTGGCTTGAACAGAAAAGTCATTTAGAAACATCGATCTGAATTTTAAAGATCTATTATATAGCGACATCCCACACGCTTATTTGACGTGGACTTAAAAAAATCACCTCTCAGTTATATGTATGAAGTCTTTGTTTATTTTGTTTTTATTATAAGACTACGAAAATATCTAGCGATTTACATAAGACTATCAAATCTCAGCAATGTAGCTGCGAGTAAAAAAACTGTGACAGACGGATAGACGGACCTTGCGAAATAAAGAGGTTTCCGTTTTAGCTACTCTGTTTATTTGGCTACGGAACCCTAAAAATAAGCAATTAAAATAGGTTAATTTATTATTGCATACAAAAAAGCACATACACCCTAAAAAGGATAACTATATGATTTTTTTTGTTTACTTTTAGAAATAAATACGTAAAATATCTCTGTAGAAAATAGTTTACAGTATCGTCTAAGGATAAAAAGGTTTCGAAGTTTCACCACTAAATAAGTCACCCATCAAAAACTCCTGTTAAAATCTCTCAATCAAGCATCCATGAATTCTTTATCTTTCGTAGTTTTAACTTTCAATTGAAATTAACAGATTAATCTCAAGCTTTAACTCAATTCTGGCTTTTTAACGCTAAGTAGTATATATAGTTACAAACAGTCGTGCTGTAAATTTTAACTTTATTAATTCTAAACTAGTGATGTAAATACAGCCAAGTGGCTTTCTTTTAGTACAAGAATTTTCGAAGAATTGATTTAGTAGTTTTAAAGACTATCTTCTTTACATACTAGCGACTTATCCTCATTTTGGTCGGGTGCGCGGGTATTGTTAACAATTTCATGAGTTTTTATTTTTTTACGCGGAAACCTGATTCTTTTTCTAGAAAGAAAAGTAGCTTAAGTTACTCATTATGACATCAGCTATCTGCCAGTGAAAGTACTGTCAAAATTGGTCCAGCCGTTTCGGAGATTAGTCGAAACAAACAGACACACAGACGAAAAAAAATATGTTTTTTCTTATTAGTACCAAAAAAAAGTTTGAAAAAGCAAAAAGCTGTCATTTTGATATTACAAACCGACACTTAAATTTTATTTATCGGTGTAGATAATCAAAAAAATACGTCATTACAATGGAATAAAACTGAAGCTATTACTTCTGTAATAGCATTGATAGGGATCCACATCCTCTGTTTTTTATCAAATTTACAGCAAAGTCATCAGTAAAAAGCGATTATTCAACCTTATCTTGTCTAATATCAGATATAAATCTGTCTCACTAACATCCGATACTTCAAAACGGTCACTTTCCGGAGGATATATTAGAATGATGATCTGAACTTTCTAGTTCCATTGAAATTTTATGTACACTTGTTACCCGCGGTATTGCTGACGAACAGATTCGTTTCTGATCGGTATTTTAGTTGTATCATTAAAACACATTGCTTGTTACTTGAAGGTATCGATCAAAAAAAATACTAAATACACAATTTCATGCAAAAGTTCTCTTAAAACTGTCACTAATAATGCTTAGGTAATTATTCTACTTCAAATAAATATATATACAACAATGTAAATTGAACCTTAAATGCAATACTTAAAGTTGTATTCACCAAAAAAATTAAAAATGCGGTCAAATGTTCCAATGAGCGCTCATTCGGTGAGGACATTTTTTCCCCTGATTATGTATCTAGTACTTTTTTGATAGACGTTTAAAGGGTTAACCTTTAAAACAATTAAAGTTTTAAGATAGGTATCTTAAAAATCTATCTTAAATATCTGAATAATGATCTGTTCTAAATGAAAACCTCCGTTTAGTTATTTTTTACATTTTAGTGCCTGGAAGTCGGTTTCTAACTTTTTTTAAGTTTTTATGTACTATACATTTTCTCATCATCATTATTTACTTTTCAAATAAATCGAGGCGACAAATTGATGTTCCCATGAAACTTCAAGGACCATTTGAATACACGTAGCTAGAGTCCCAGCAAGTGCAAAACATGTATGCTTTCGACTGCATAATACTTTTCCTTCGTTAACTTGTTCCTTTCTTTTTAGTACCTACGCTTTTTATGCAATCGTTTTTTTTAGCATTCAACTTTAATATTCATATTAAATAATAAACATACTAAATTTCAGCTTTAGCGTTTTAGGCTGTCCATTGATTTACATACCTACATGTTAATTTTATTACTTTTACATATTATTACCAGAACGGAAGTCAAAATGTTAACAATTTCACAATATTTTTTGTTTAAATAAGAAGCGTTAGCGTAGCTTGCTTCCCAATACAAACTTTCACTCCGATTTTCACCCCCTTAAGGGATGATTTCTGGAATAAAAAACTATCCTATGTCCTTCCCAGGGTCTCAAACTATCTTCTTGCCAAATATCTAAATCCGTTCAGTAGATCCAGATATTACCCCCTACAATGTCACAAGCTCACAAACTCACAAACTTTACTTCTTTATAATATTATTAGTATTAGTATATTAGTATTAGTATATTAGTATTAGTATATTAGTATTAGTATTTGTATATTAGTATATTAGTATAGATTAAATGATCAATAGTATATATTCAGCCCTTTTTGACGTCCCACTGCCTTTTTGGCCTCCCTTCAATACGAGGGGGATCAGACCATAGTCTACCACGCATTTTTATCCCGGAAATCATTCCTTAAGAGGGTGAAAATGGGAATGAAAGTTTTATATTGGGAAGCAAGCTAGGG
Organism: Brenthis ino; assembly: GCA_921882275.1. NCBI lineage: Eukaryota > Metazoa > Arthropoda > Insecta > Lepidoptera > Nymphalidae > Brenthis > Brenthis ino. The sequence continues at coordinate 15,187,775 of OV170222.1, forward strand.
ATGAACCCGATCGAAGCGAGGGTGAGTCGCTAGCATTACAAGATAAAAATCTCGATATTTTAATGAAACTTGAATAAGACTAATACGTAGTTTAAAGGAGTTCCCTATTCCATTAGCGAACAAAATCTGGACCAAAACCTTTACTATAAATAATAATTCATAAGATATGAATCATAAAGGTTATAATAGAAATATTTTTTGTTTAAGTAGTATACGACAAGTTGGCGATGGTCCAAGTGTTTGATGTTGAACAAATCTAACCAAGTATTAGACGTCGAACGTCACAATTTCGTGGAAGCCCCTTTCATTCAGTTTCACTTAAATTAATTTATTCTATTTTTCTTCAACTAATTTTTATGTTGTAAAAAGGTCGATGTTACAGTTACATGGGTATAAAAGATGGATGGCACTTGATGCGTGGGTGATGTCTAAACATGGACCTACGCTGTTCTTCAATGATTGTTCCATGTATGCCTCTAGGTAAACTTTTTTGCTAAGACAGTGTACTAATTTAAAACTGTAGTAAAAGTTACAAGTCTTTAGTTAGGTGAGACAAGAGCCGTAAATATTTATAACTTATCTATATTGAAGCATAAATCCCTTCACTTTTCTATACTAATATTATAAAGAGGATTTTTTTTTGTTTGTTTGTTTGTACCGAATAAGCTCCGAAACTACTTAACCGATTTACATGAAATTTGGTAAGAAGATAGTTTGAGACTAAGGAGGACTTTTTGGAAGGACATGGAATATTTTTTATCTCAGAAATCATCCCGTAAGAGGGTGAAAATGGACATGAAAGTATACATATATGGAGAGTGAAATATAAAGGTATACTGATTTCAATACGTCACTTTAAGTTATTATTACACTCTGATGGATATAACGTCTCTAAAAACTTTTGAAAGTTAGTCAAAAATGAAATTTTAACTTGCCAGTAGTAAACATAAAGTCTCAAACCGACAACACCACAAGACATTGTTAACTCATTTGGCAAGCATCCAGAGCGTTGTGCGATGCAACTTTGGAGCAAGCAGTACTTAAAAAAATGAAAATACATGCATTTTATATCTTACGATAAATATGATTTCCGTAGAAAAACTCAAATTTTATAGCAAGGCATATTAAATGTATTTACTTTTTGGAGTCGAACTTCTTTAGGGTGACTGAGGGGTAAGTCAATACAATGGAAAAATGAGGCTCACGGAAGAGAGTGTTTATTATTAATAATTTTTCAAAAAATATTATATTTATATTTTTATAATAATAATTATTACTTATAAAATGAATCTATAAATAATGATTTTATAAAAAATATTACTATTATGTATATTTTGATTTGTTTTAATTTAACTGCGGTAAACGATACCTTACTTACATATATGATAAATATTAATATTTATACGGTAATTCGAACAAGCTAACTAAGGCAGGTAAACCACTAAAGTCGACCTACACTATCAATAATTTCCATTGAATTAATCTATACATATAATAAAATTTTAACTGAATCAAATCTGTACATTAAATATTTTTTGGAAAATCTAATTGAAATAGACATTATTATCGATACAGAGTCTGAATCTATAGTTTTTAGAATTTTTGTCTCTGTCTGTCTGTTACCGCATCACGAGAAAACTACTGGAGAGATTTTGATAAAATTTGGTATGATGATAGCTGGTTATCCGGGTCAACATATAGGATACTTTTTACCGCGGAAAATATCTCATTTTTGAGAAAAAATACACTGTAATGTAAGGGTATACTAATATGTAAAACCTAAGAATTTGGTTTTTGGTCACGTGAACGCGGGCGGAGCCGCGGGCAATGCTAGTACAGAATATTATTATATTTTATAATATTTCTGCATAAAATGCGCACATAAGACATTAGAAACAAGACATTATAGCATTCTAAGAAGTAAAAACCAAGGACGTGTGTAAAACGTTAAGTTAGCGACACCCACGCAAATGCATTTTATTCTACGTACATCATGACCTTTAAACTTTTAATTGTTTCATTTTAAAAGCAAATATATACGTTCATTTCTAGAAACCACTAGATATTTTTTAATTTGCTGAAGAAAATTATTCTATCAATAAATGTGTTTTTAACTTTTTACATAAGAGATGTGGGTCTAGAAATAATGTTAACTCCGTCAGTGCATATGGTGACCATAGCCGCGACCACGGTCGACAGCGACTACCTATTAAATTACCGCGACCATATAACGTCAATAAAGTTAGTTACCGCGACCATAATCAAACTATCGGACTACTTTTACTTACATATACATATGTACATAAATGCAAAGTTTGTATCTGTGTGTATATACATATGTGATATATTTATATAGTATATATGTACCTTCACACTAAAATGCTGGACATGCGGGAGATAGACTATGGCTTGGAATAACACATATTTAGATTATACTTTCCTAGATCTACGCGAATATGTGACATTTGAAATAAAACTATCTTTTCGGATATTTTCGCGGATTTATGTTGATTTTTGGTTCCTGATGCTTTACAATCCGGTGGCCATGATTGCTGTAAAATATTCGAAACGTTGGAAACCAAAAATCAAAATAAATCCGCGAAAAAATCCGAAAACACAGTTTTAATTAAAACATATTACGTAGATTACTGTTTGGTCACTAGTGTAAACTAGTCAACGCGACTGAAGTCTCGGTCACGGTCGTTTAATGCGTTTGAGGTCTTAAACTAGATACTCAAGAGATATTACAACGCAGTAATGTTTGTGCAAACACAATTATTTGCACCCGCCATTCCGTCATTTATAGATCGATAGAACAGTTCTGACATCTCCAGAAATAACTGAAGCAAGATCGACAACCGTACGTGCTTTCTGAGGCATGGGAGTATACTTAACCGTACTGATCTGCTTCGAATTCTTAACAGAAATTGTAATAAGACCTTACGATTTACTGCTACATTTACGACTAGCGACTTATCCTCGCTTCGCTCGAGTTCGTCCCTAGCTTGCTTCCCAATTCAATCTTTCATCCCCATTTTCACCCTCTTAAGAGATGATTTCCGGGATAAAAGTATCTTATGTCCATTCCAGGATCTCAAACTATCTTCTTACCAAATCTCATCTAAATCGATTCAGTAGATCTAGAGATTAACCCTTACAACCTCACAAACTCACAAACTTTACCTCTTTATAAACTACTATTTATTCCGTGCTATTATTATCTGAGTTTATCATCCTTAAACAGCTTGCATGTTATCAAAATTGCGCCGACGCTAATTGTATAAAAAGTAAGTCTTCGTAGTAGGTCATGATCGAATCAAATCGATCAATTATTTAATCAAGATGTAAATCATGTAATTGTTAAGCAAAAATTCAAGTAGTTTTAAAAGAAGAGCGCATTGAGTAGAAAGTTACTATCATTGAATTCACATTTATAATCACGTTTTCACTAAAGATTACAGAAGACCGACTTTATATAGGCGTCCCGGGCGACTCATTTATTTGGCCCTTTTTGTATTTCACTAGGATCTCATTCTCGCTTCGCTCGGATTCGTGCCTAGCTTGATTCCCCATACAATCTTTCATGCCCATTTTCATACCCCTAAGGAATGATTTCCGGGATAAAAAGTATCCTATGTCCTCTCCAGGGTCTCCAACTATCTTTTTTACCAAAATTCATCTAAATCGGTTCAGTAGATCCAGACATTACCCCCTACAACGTCACAAACTCACAATACTTTATAATATTAGTAAAGATTAGCGACTTATCCTCCATCTCGCTCGGGTGTTCGCCCAATGGTCGAAATTCGACCATAACAATTTTTTCGCCAATTTCCCACTAATTGTAAGCCCGGGGAGGGGCCGTTGGATTTTGTGGGTAGTACTGACTGTTTTAGCCAGGAAGTCCAACATTCAAATTATATGTATGCAAATGGTATGTGTTAATGCATTTCCCAAGTGTTAGATATGCCGAATACATAAGCGCAATAGGTGTTGAAAATTCGGCGCCCTCTGAATACCGGCGATTCATAATAATTAGCTGACAAATCGCTACATATATCCACTAAAAAACAGAAACCGAAAGGAGGAGGCTCCATTTTGAGCTAAGTCAAAAAAAAAGATTTGACCTCTAAAATTATAAAAAATTAAAATCAACTTAAAAGGAATTATTTCTCTATTAGGATGATTTTTTTTTAATTAAAAATATTTATAAAAATAATATTATAAAAAGTCATTTACATCGTTACTGCCAAAGATCTATGAAAAAAAATATTAAAGAATAACACATTTCTTCAGCTCGATTGAAATCAAGAAACAGACATACTTAATCAAATTTTTAAAACCTAAAGACTAATACTTTCTTAGATTTACGCGAATATTTGACATTTTAAATAAAACTATCTTTTCGGATTTTGTCGCGGATTTATTTGCACTTTTGTTTCCCGACGTTTCGAATGCTTTACAGCAATCATGGTCACGGGAGAGACTCACTAAAGACTACTAAAATTATTAAAATATACCTAATCTAACTTTATGATGTAAGAAGATATATTACGATCCATGGGATGACTTCACCATTGTAAATCATTTCTCATCCATTGAAATTATAAATTACCATCGTTAGAGTCACTTAGAAGATTCAAGGAAGGGATTTATCTTATTTTCCATATTATCCGAGTAATATCTTACAAGAAAATCAATCAAGTGAACTTTGACATCATTTAGTATGTATAGAGTACAATTTTCTTAAATGCATCCTTTTTAAATAAAACACTACGAACAAAGTTATTATGTAGGTATATAATACACAAGCGACTCACACTCTTTTCGCTCGGGTTCGTCCCTAGTTACGTTTTAACAGTTATTATGGAATAGATAGACTATATATTATAAGATATATAGCCTTCTTCAATAAACGGGTTATCAAATACAAAAAGATTTTTTTATCGAATTAGTCGGCTCTGAGTTCAGCGCAGTCAAACTAACAAACAATCGAACAAACAAACAATCAAACAAACAAACAAACAAACAAACAAACAATCAATCAAACAAACAAACAAACAAACAAACAAACAAACAAACAAACAAACAAACAAACAAACTCTGCCTATTTATAATATTAGTGTAGATTATTATACATGTACGCTTTTGTTGCTTATAATTTCGTTAGTTAAAATCTCAATCTTTATCATAATGTCTATCTGGCGTAATGGCTAGAGTATAACTATAGGCCCAAGACTGCAGGTTTGAGAGTTGTACAGAATACTTATTTATATTTGTTGTATTTTTTTAAGTCAAGTTGTGCATATTTTTGACCAACCTATTTTTTTACTGATGTTTGTACAAATAAAAAAAAACAATTACACACACACGTATATATAAGCTAGAGAATTAATGACTTAAATTTTTGACTAAAATGGTATATAGGCTTGAAAATTACTTTAAAAATAATGGTTGTACACTTGACATTTTGTCTTGAAAATATGCCACTTAAATGAAAAAATATAGAATAATTAAACTATCGCTCATTTTAAACTCACCCAACAAAATAAGTTAAAACGTTCAGTGAAACATCGATTATAACTAAATTAGTAGTTTTTATTGTTTTTATTATAATTATGTTATATTAAATCAGATAACAGATATTCGTCAACTAAATCATAATCTAAGAAAATAAAAATATATAAACTATTATTTTAATAACAATGTTCTTTTTAATTTGTTAATTCCTATCAAATTCGCTCTATTTTAATCCCATCAAAAAAATTTATTACAAAAGTCAAGCCAGTCTATTTGAAATAGAGTTCTCATAAACATTATACTGCTTTAAAAACATTTTTATGGCACTTAGTTACCAAAGTAGCATTAGAATCAAGTTACGTCTTTTATACGTACAGTTAAACTCCAGTTGTTAACACTCGCTTTTTATTCTATCCGTAACATCTTTATAGTGCAAGAGATATGCGTTAAAAATAAAACTACAATTTATTTAATAATTATTTTCAATTATGGTTTTACATATATTAAAGTCAATCTCTTTCGTGATCAAAAATAAAGACTACATTAAGTTTTTTATACGTTAATAAAAATAATAGGTACATTAATTAAATTTCATTTGACTTTTAATACATTTGATTTTTTACACACTACATAGAGACAAAGCCGCACGATTTTGTCGTATCAAAAGCTATTATTAGTATAACGCCAAAATAGTAATTTATTTTCTTTTGCTCAAGCGTATAAATTATTTTTGTGTCAGCAGAGGAGATATTATAGATAATAATTTTAACGTGACCTCTTAGACTACAAAAGGTGAGACCGAGAGTCAAGATAAAATTACATTTACTACATCGTATTTCATGAGTATTTTCTAGAAAATTGTCTACTTGTACATATTTCTGGTATTTTGCCATAATATATGAGGCATACGAGTATGTAATATATATTCTATCAGAATATATAAGGTTAAAATATATGTTTGTTTGAACGAACTCGTAACTGGAACTTACCAGTCCGAAATTTTCAACGAGAAAAGGAAAAAGAGAGTTATTTTCACATTTTGTTATACTAAAAATAATGTAAATTATTAATTATATAAAATAGGATTTATATGTATTATTGTAGATTCATTATTTTATTCTTTAAGTTGTCATTCTGATATAAAATATTTATTTGAGTTTTCTGACGTTGTCATCTTGAGTGGAAAAAGGGCGGGAGCAGGAGCAGCGTTGTATTTTGTTTCATGATTTTTAAATAATGCGTGATGTGTCATTCCTTTTTGTAATGTCGTTTGAGGCGTTACTCTGACTCTGTATAAAATGATAAAAACTGTGTGCTGTTACACTGAATTTTACTTGGCCTACCTGACCTACCTGATAGACTCGTAATAATTTATAATATTAGTATGGATATAAAAATACAGATTGATATAATATCGAAATTTTAGGATCCAAATAATGTAGTAGGTATTCCAAATACAAGCAAGAAGTAGTTTTCCGAACAGTTTATCATGAAAGTGATGAACTATATTGACTTAACACGATTAAGATCTTTGGTTAAATTGCTATGCAGTTAGAATCGTTGTCAACAATAGCAAGGAAGACCTTTACAAAGTCCTCTATTTGCCACATGATACGGACCTAAGGACAAAAATTTATAGTATTTAGTTATTACGATATACTAAAATGCATTCATCATCAAGTGAGATTTAAATAAAACACATGTCTTAATAAGTAACGATGGCCAAGTGTGAGTCGGATTATCGCTCACGGTATATTCTTCTAACACATTGCTTAAAAACCTTAAATTATATATACTAGAAAATTAAATAAACTTCACAATATTGTATATAAATATTTTCCTTCAATTTATACTACTCTAGCAGACACGCATTGCTGTTTGTTCCACAGTTATAATTTATTTTTAAGTCAAATAAGAAAAACCGCACTCAAATCGATTCACCCGTTTAATTAAGAGCTACGGTGCTATACAGACACATACAGGCAGACACACTCATAGCGGTCAAACTCTCTTTTTACGTCGGGGGTTAAAAAGAAAATATCTTAATATCTGAAAATCTGAAATAGTACTGTAAACTTAATGGAATTTGCCTCAAATATAACATTTCAAATACTCAATATCCTAAACAACATATCCTAAGATTCGATATAGAATAAAGAAGCTCGTGTAAAAATATAAGGATTTTTTTTTAAAAGCTATCATTGGCGACCAATATAACATGTGTCTGTCTGGACTACCCACTGCGCTGGAGCTCGCGCAATCAATCCCAGCACTAGAGTGAGTGGTTTTATTACAGATATATTTGCCATAGACCAACGGCCAACACTAATAAAATATTTTACGTTTGCTTGGCATATCCTAGATTCATACAACGTGTTATTCTATTATTGTACATACAATAAAGAAAATTACAAATATTATACGTAATTATATATACAAAACAATTGTACACTTAGTTATTACTCAACAAGTCATGTTCGCGCGGAATAGTGACAAGAATGCTAGCCGCATTCCCCCATTGAATGGCAATGCCGATACTTTGGGCGAAAAATTTGACAAAACTACTATGTATTTATTCACTTACTAGCAGAGCATTAATACCAAGTTTCAAGTAATTCTGATCATGAATATTTTTTTGGATTGTATTATATCGTGTTTTCCCGTGGAAATTAGATAAGCTCCCGCGGTAAAAAGCCCTCCAACTATCTCCACACAAAAAATCATGCCAATCCGCCAAGCCGTTTCGACGTGAAAGAAAGACAAACAAACAAACAAACAAACAAACAAACAAACAAACAAACAAACACACTTTCACATTTATATCCATACTACGTATGGATGTGTGTCTAATTTCTTGCTTTAGTAAGTCACACAATAGCAAGATATTTAAGATACTGCTGTATGGGGTTTTTAGTTCGGGCAAAAGGCGGAGAAGTAAGTAGCGTGCATTCATTTACTCTGATTTAATATCTTGCTTTTTTTTAAATTAAGCTAAAAAGCGTTCTTCTATTATAGAACAGTGAAAGTCTATTATTACCTTTTTATTCTGCTTAGTAATCTTTTTCAACGACGGCTGGCTTGCATTATCAAACGCCAGACTGGGATATTTTTGTAAAACAAGAATATTCCCTCTAAACTGAAGCTTTTTCGAGGTTCGTAAAAGCCACTTTTGTGACAACTTTATCAAAGACTAGCACGTGGTTGAAACGGCCTAATTTGACTAACTCTTTTGTTTTACATGTAGGTGCCTAAATGATTCTTTTCTATATTTTTCACACTGTTCAGTGGCTGTAATCAAAACTAATATAATGGCGAGGCGATTGCAAACTCATCAAATTCTTGTTTAATTAACTTTTAGTTACATATATAATCTATACAGATAAATAAAACTAAAGAAAAAAATACAAACAGACAGTTTGTAATGCCAAAATAACAGCATTTTTACTGAATGCGTATGAAGGTACTTATAAGAAAAGAACATTTTTTTAAATTGTCTGTCTGTCTAGCTGTTTGTTCCGACTAATATCTGAAACGGCTGGACCGATTTTGACGGAACTTTCACTGGCTGATGTTACAAAAAAGTAACTAAGGCTACTTTTATTTTGGAAAAAGAATTAGGGTTATGCGCAAAAATATAAAAACCCATGAAATTGTGACTGTAATCCGCGTACCTAGGGACACACCCAAGCGAAGCAAGAGTTAACTCTTTAGTACTAAGTTAGTTCCTACTTACTACCTAGGATGTTGTAAATCATTTATATGAATTACCACTACTTGGATTAAAAAAAATATTTGTATGTAATATAAGGACGTTAGCATAATATATAAATATATTTATTTTGCTTTAATCGCGTAATAATTTTTACGCTAGACACTAAACAGCATGAGGTCGCTCGAACGAATCGTGATTTCGGATTCAAGCATGCGTAGCTCGTATATAACTATAAATATAATAATAAAATTAATCAATATGACAAAAGGCCTGCCATAACATTAAAACCTACTTGTTCCTTTAATTACATTAAATTATTACTTATTATTATACAATATACTAGTATTATTATATAATTAGGGTACTAAGTACGCGGTTAGTATAGGTGTCTCAGAGATGGAATATTTTCCAGCAGTAAAAAGTATCTATCGGATAACCAACTATCATCATACCAAATTTCATCAAGATCTGTCCAGTATCGATATTAATGACTACTTCAAGAAGATTTTTCAAAAAAATATTTAATATACAGATTCGACTCAGAATTTTATTATATGTATAGATAGATATACGAGTATTTTAAAAATTCTCTTTATTAGTTATTGATTGGAAATGTAAGAGTGTAAAAAGTGAAATATCCAACGCATATGGTTCTATTATAGTATGAGCGAAATAAGGTCGAGATTATAGTCACACCAGCTGTTGATATCTATCTATACATATGTATAATAAGAATGAAAGTTCCGTATACAGACAGTATATTGCTTATATTTTCAAAAAAGAATAGTTTAGTGGACTGATAAAATAAGTACTAAGAAAAATCCTATAGTTTTTAGATTTTTTGTCTATCTGTTAATCTGTGTCAAAAATCACATCAAATATTTTCTACTGATTTAAAACAAAGAAAATTTCTATATAAGGATATATTCACTTTTAGTTCTTATCCATGAAAATTCGTTCATGTTCTTATCCTTTAATAACATTTAGTATTTATTTAATTAAAATCAATCAACTATAAAGAAAGTTATAACTATTTCAAATTAGTAGTAACTTTACGAACATTGTACGAATATTGCGTGGTCTAAAAAGTAAAACTTCAATTACAAATTAAAAAAAACCCCCTACCCAAATTAATTGTCATTTAACGATTACACTGGCACGCGTGAAGCACATCGAGTAATTATACGCCAAAATGCCTTATATCATTTTAGAAAAGAGCTGATACTTTTACACTGCTGGACCGATATTAACCAAACATAGCTAAGAACCACCGCAAGGAAACTGGCTTTCAAATGAAAAAAAACGCATTGAAATCGGTCCATCCGTTTGAGAGCTACGATGTTACAGACAGACACACACACACACAAAGACAGACATCGATGTCAAACTTATAACACCCTCTTTTTGTCGGGGGTTAAAAAGGTTATTAGTGGGATTGTATTACGCAACACCATTTTGTTTTTTTGATATCCAAATGAACGAAGTAATACAGCAAGTACCTAAAAAAATATTTACATAAAATTATAATTTTTCATTCATACCAATATTATAAATGCGAGCGAGTCAATCACGGAAAATTTTTACTTCTTATCGCCGTTCATCTTGAAGGTCGAATTTTCATGGGATTTTTATGAGAAGGACCTTAAAACATGATTTATTCAAAAAGATCATAAAGATCGGTTCTTAATTCGGGAAAAGATATCGCGTAAAAAAATATACACAAAAGAAATTGTCAACAGATACTTTCTCCTTTTTTTAATTGGTCAACGAAGTGCAGTCGATAGTAGAAATCATTATATTAACTAGTGTTTGCCCAGTGCTTGAATTCAACCATAATCATCAACATATAAAAAAATCTGTTTTTCCAAAAATATTTTACTAATAACACTAAAACTCGTCAACAGGTACTGGAAAAAAAGAATAAATTTGGTTGACAAACAGAGGAGCAAAATGTACTATCTACTACTTTTTTTCTTTTCCTATTTATATATAGATAAAGTAGAAAAAATATTTATCCAAAACAGTGTAAAGTAAAATTATAATTTATGTCGAAAAACCTCTTTGTAACCATATTGTTTTTGTTTATACTATCCTACAATCCATAATAATATTATAAATGTGAAAGTGTGTTTGTTTGTCCAAATCGAAACAGAGTTACGGATTGCCGTGAATTTATGTGTGGAGATTTTTACCGAGTATTTTTACCGCGGGGGATTCATTCCCATGGGAAACACTTTATAAAATAACCCACAACAACTCATCATACCTTTGTATATATATATATATATATATATATATACAAAGATATATATATATATATATACATAGGTAACAATTACAACCCAAGCGAAGCGAGGGCGAGCCGCTAGGTATATATAATAATAAGTAACAATTTAATGTAATTAAAGGAGCAAGTAGGTTTTAATGTGATGGCATGCCGTTTGTCATATTGATTAATTTTTATATCTAGAAATTCTAACCACTGGGTTTTCTTCATTTTTACTCCACACAGTAACAAAATGTTGACTTATCAAGTCTACGCGGCTCTATAAACGTTTTATTAGTTCGGTTTTAGTATTGTCTAATCGAAAGACTATGGATAGTGTCGATGAACTAATAAAAGGAATGTGGTAGTCATTAACTCAGTATTAGTAGAGAGAAATATAGATTAATTATTATAGAAGATAGCATAATGTGTTTTCGAAATCGCCATAAGATTAACGTCTTAGTTTATTCTCACCACGGAACAACAGACAAGCTTTGTTTTTAATACCAGCTATTGCTTATATAGCATAAACAGTTATATTAAAACCCATTTAACCATTTTTAGTACTAGTAATGTGCGTAAACAAATAACCTATATTAAATACTAGCAGCTGCCTGCGGTTTCGCCCGCGTTTATACTTCCGATATAAAGATCATTTTTCAATAACGAATGAAGTCTGTTCGATTTGTTGACATTTATGATGACTGCTTTACTCCCTTGGGTAGTAGCATAATAATATATGTATAGCCTATAGCCTTCCTCAATAAGCGTTCTATCTACGAGTAATAGTAGTTCCAGAGATTAGCGCGTTCAAATAATCAAACAAACAAACAAACTCTGTCTCTTTATTATATTAGTATAGATTCATACATATCATTATTATAGTCTTTCTATTTAAAATTGTACACCGACTTCACTAGCACTATAAAAGTACCTATTTCTATCCTTAAGGCTACCCATAAGGTACATATAACCTATAAAAAACAAAAGGAATAGTAAAAATCGGTTTAAAACGAGCGAAGATATCGCGAGTACAGATACATACACACAAAAATATAAAAACCTCCTGCCTTTAGAAGTTAGAAAAAAATAATGAACACTTGATTACTGCATTAAAAAAATTTTAAAACGCATTTTTTTAAATAGTACAATCTAGATCTTTTTCTTCAACACTTTAAATTTCCATTTAGAAATGACTAAAAAGCTTTTTATAAGATTTCTCAGACGAGACGAGAAAATTAAATATTCGTTAATCTAAGCCAGATATAATAATACCTATCCATCGATTTCGAAGATTTTGTTCTGAATCAATCAGTATTAGATATCTTATATTCAGTTGATACCTGAATCTTAAAACAAAATTATTACAGGATAAAAGTGATTTTATACTTAGTATTAAATCTAACGTCGCTCATTTTTAACCCCCGACGCAAAAAGGGGAGTTATAAGTTTCACGTGTGTATCTGTGTGTCTGTCTGTGGCATCGTAGCGCCGAAACAGATGAACCGAAAAGATAGTTTTATCTAAATACAGTCTTTTTAGTTTATAATATTGTGTGCATAATACAAGGATATACTCGTACATAATACACATATTATTCCCAAGGAGGGTTGACGTCAGGCAGGCGGCCGGTCGTAAAACTTTTGCCAAATCCTATCAGCAGTACAGAAGATGTACTGCGCCGACCCCAAGTGATTGGGAAATTGGCAGGGAGGAGAAGAAAAAGAATACAGATTTCTTCTTTATAAATTGTTTTACCAAACAAAAATGATATGGGCAATATTACTATGATAACTTTATTAAATCTGTTGTATCTGAAACACAAATTGTTTGATACTAGTTCTTTTCACTATTTAGAGGATTCATTTCAAAGAGACATCACAATCCAACGTTATCCTACAAAAGTTAATAATATGATAATTGAATACGAATCGTAGAGTCCTTTGTTCAGACGTTGAGGTATATATATATTTTTATATATAGGTATATATTAAAATAAATCTATGAACGATATTGATTTACAAATAAGTTTAAACATTAATTTATTGAAACAATAAGATTTTTTGATAAAATAATAAATAAATATAATAAAATTGAAACTTAGCCGAATTTTTACATTAAATATTTTTTTTTAAATCTTATTGAAATAGACATTTTTATCGATACAAAGGCCGAATCTATAGTCTTTAGAATTTTTGTCTGTCTGTCAGTCAGTCTTGGAACGCATCACGAGAAAACTACTAGACGAATTTTAATTAAATTTTGTAGGATGATAGCTGGTTATCCAGGTCAACATATAGAATATTTTTTACTACGGCAAAATATCTCACCTCTGAGAAATCTATACTAATCGTTAAAACGTAAATGTGGACACAGATCATATAATACTATATGATCTGTGTATAGTATAAACGAACCTGTCTATAGTATGGACGAGTCTGTCTGTCTGTCTGTTACCGCATCACGGAAAAACCTAAGAATTTGGAGTTTGGTCATCTAAATGCGGGCGGAGCCGCGGGCAATGCTATTAACATAATAAAAATAAAAACATTATTGCAAAAAGTAGAGTTCTTGCGATGATACTACGTTCCCGTTGTTTGTACGCTGAGATCTTTTAAGCTACGCAACGGATTTTAATGCAGTTTTCAGTAATAGATAGAGTGATTCACGAGGAAGGTTTATATGTATAAAACATGCATATTATAGTACAGAAAGCTGAGAAATTCAAAAATTAGTTTGTGCGCTTACATAACCGTTAAAATGCACTACTGATATACTGCTCTATGTATGTAAAAACCCTGAAATTATAACTACCAGGAGTTTTGTCAATCGTTTCCTTTTATTACAATATCACGGGATAATTTTAGGTGTATTATAATTTCATATCAGGTGAGATTTATTCTGCAACTTATAATCTTTAAACACTGAAAGTTCACGAGTATGTAGTATAGGATCCCTAATAAAATTTCGAGATATTCCTTGCTTATATTATTATATTCAGTACTTTTATAATCGTCAGTGAGTTACATAATTTTTAATCATAATTTTCAGTATTACAAACGATTCGTGACCAGTCACTAGAGGGTGGTACCGACATCTCTGTGCAAAAACGCGGGAAAACAAATGAATATCCGCGCCCTTTTTTTACTTTTTTTTTAAACATTCCTATCGGCCAAGGTCACATAACTAAATGCCTTATACATAAATCATTATAAATTAATCAAATATATTATTTTCTATCAAAATACTCAATATATAAAAATGCAATCTTACAGTATCAACATAGGTTAAATATATAAAATTCATACAGAATTTCAAAGGTATTTTACGATATTACAAGATTGTTCCAATAACTTTTCTTTTGCACAAACTATGTCAACAAGAATGAAACTTCAGCTGAAATCCTTATCAAAGTACTTTAACGTCATTACACGATAATCGCTTGCATAACCGGTTTATTTAAGCCTATATATGCCATTTAAAAATAAACTTTATTTTTAAAGCGATAAAGTACAAAATCACCTGAGTTGTCATATATTTTTTTTCGAAGGAAATGGCTTTAGTCAGGATATATACCTACTAATTATGTGTAAAGTGTTTGCTTATTTGAAGGAAACTTACATTCTCGTATAAAGATAACGAAGGAAACATGTAATGGGTATATTTTGAAATGAAGGCTCATTTTTCTGTACCACGTCGAAAAGTCTTATAGTTTGGATCATATTATTATTATTATATTTTATTTATTATCCGTACTTATTATTATTTTATTATTATATTTAACGATACGTTTGGCTCAGTTTGTAGTGACCCTACTTGCTGTGCTAGCAGTTGCGGGTTCGAGTCCCGCTGGGGGCATTCATTTGATGAGCACGAATGTTTGTACTCCACCCATGGGTGTTTATATTTATAATATGTATGTATTTAGAGTTTATACGTATATGTGTAGTGTATCAACTATCTGGTATCCATAACACAAGCCTCGTAGCTTACCATGGAACTAGATGGTGCTGTGTGTTAATGTCCGAACATATTTATTTTTATTTATTTATTCGATTTTAAATAATTAAATTTTTGATCCTTTGATTGATTGTTTTTTGAATACATCATTAATATCATTGAAATACTTTACATTTAACCAGGCCTAGATGAAATTTAATAATATATAAAAACAACGCATAAAAACAAAATAATCTGTACTAATAAATGGAGATCCGATTTTTGCGTTTATACTGCGATAACTACTGAACCGATCGGAATAATACTCATACCATAAGATGCAGCGTGTTTCGGAGAAGATTTTAGTATATGATATGTTGGTGATTAATGTACTACACGGGCGGAGCCGCAGGAAAACGTTAGTATAATATATAAGAGGCGATTAAAAAAATCAACGTAAAGACCTTATAAATAAGAAGTAAAGTGAAGAACTAAAAATGTATAAGTAATACTTAATTTACTTTGAAATTAGATCTTTGCTTAGTCCTTGTAATTATTCCGTTTCTTTGCCTATTTTCCCAACACTTTAGCAGCTTAACCCCGATATTCGATACTATATTTCTCCGGTTACCTTATTGATCTAGTGCCTAACTTATAAAGCCTCAAATCATCAGGTCCTAGGTTCGAGTCTTGGTGTGACCAATTGAAGGTTTCTTTCTATAAACACGAAGTTCGGTGCGGTCATGGTGTTACAGACCCTTACGTCGGAAAACACATTAAACCGTCATGCCTGCACCTGCCATATTTTTCTTTGTACCAGTATTCCATATTATAATATATATATACATATATATATATATATATATATATATATATATAAATATATATATATATAAATATATATATATATATATAATTACCTTTTAACCGAATTTAATGATTGAGGTTCGCAATCCTTTTTTGTGTGTTTATTACGCGATATATTCGCAAATGTTTTGAATAACTAGCTTTGTCTTATAATGGAATAAATTTTTCATTAAATATGTCATAATTATTTAACTGCAAGGAGTTAGGAATAAAAAAGAAGATAGATTAAATTAACGCGGTGTTATAACAGTGAATTTCATTTTGGTATGCTTATACCCAGTGGTGTAGCTATATCAATGCAACCAATGCGATCGCATGGGGCCCCTGATTCAAGGAGGCCCCAGAATGTTTTACTAAATTTTACACTACCCGTTCTACTGTAAGAGCCTTTTAAAAAAAGTGAGAAGTTCAATAACTATCTCTGTGTAACTTTGTCTGTGGGTCACATTCATTTTCAAAATAGGCAAAGGGCACTTCCATTTTTTACTTCTTTACTTCTTTTGGCACGTTTGGAAAAAAATATGAGAGTAAAATTTTCACGATGCGCGGGCACACCGATAGCCAAAAAACTACACGATGAAGTTAGCTGAAAGCAACATGATGAAGTTAACTGCATGCCTTTTACAAACAGAGAGCTGTCACATACGGGATAAAATCTTTAGCTATTTTTGTTCTGCTACGCCAAAGAAGTATAACTTCTTACGTGCATACATAAGTACACACACGCGTTTTTCTTTGCATCAGGGCCTCAAAAGGCTAGTTACGGCAATGCTTATATACCATTACATCAAAGTGTAACATTAAAGTAAAATATTTTTTTGTCCTCGATTTTAACAAAAAATTTTATTAGAAACATCCATCTTCAAGACACAAAATTGGTTATATTGTTATGAACTCAAAAGGAGAATACGAAGTAAGTTTAATTCACAAGGGAGTTGTTCCACATTTATTTATACGATGAAAAATATTTATGACGTCCCATATATCAATCTATATTGAGTTAGCAAAATTAATGCATACTATATTATAAAAGGTAACTGCTTGTTACCTTTCCAAACTTAAACCGCTGAACAGATTTCGATGAAATTAAGCAGAGATGTACATAGGAACATGGATAATGCCTAAGAATAATAATTTTGCACTAATACTTTCTTAGATTTACGCGAATATTTGACATTTTAAATAAAACTATCTTTTCGGATTTTGTCGCAGATTTATTTGGATTTTTGTTTCCCGACGTTTCGAATGCTTTACAGCATCCATGGTCACGGGAGAGACTGAGGTGTTACATGTCTTGAATGTATAGTTGTTACAGACAGCCTACCCACAATTAACAAAATGAAAATTGCACCAATTACATTACAATATTTTTTTTAACTTTAAACATTTTTATAATTTTAATTATAATTGAATATGGAAAATTATTTATTTAATTTTGTTATTATTTTTATAATTATTACAATTTTAAAATATTAATTAGTAATCTATATTTAGTGTTGCCATTATTATATTTATAACCATAAAGAAAAATATAAAATGTAGTATTAATTATTAAAGCCATATAATTGTTCTATGTGTAATTTAAAAAGTTAAAATTAATTAAGGATAATAATTTTAATTTAGTTTGCTATTATTTAAAAACAACTTACTAAGCAACACTATTAATATATACTTTTACAAATGAAAAATGAAAAAATGAAAAATATTAGTCTGATAAGCTGTCATTTTGATCTACACAGTATGAACTTACTTAATACATACTGTGTAGATCAAATGACAGCTTATCAGACTAATATTTTTATTTTTCATTTGTAAAAGTATATATTAATAGTGTTGCTTAGTAAGTTGTTTTTAAATAATAGCAAACTAAATTAAAATTATTATCCTTAATTAATTTTAACTTTTTAAATTACACATAGAACAATTATATGGCTTTAATAATTAATACTACATTTTATATTTTTCTTTATGGTTATAAATATAATAATGGCAACACTAAATATAGATTACTAATTAATATTTTAAAATTGTAATAATTATAAAAATAATAACAAAATTAAATAAATAATTTTCCATATTCAATTATAATTAAAATTATAAAAATGTTTAAAGTTAAAAAAAATATTGTAATGTAATTGGTGCAATTTTCATTTTGTTAATTGTGGGTAGGCTGTCTGTAACAACTATACATTCAAGACATGTAACACCTCAGTCTCTCCCGTGACCATGGATGCTGTAAAGCATTCGAAACGTCGGGAAACAAAAATCCAAATAAATCCGCGACAAAATCCGAAAAGATAGTTTTATTTAAAATTTTGCACTATTTTTCAGAGATGCATACATCTATAGCTTTAAGCTTATATCTAAGTACATATAATGTGCGTTTCCATTTCATATTAATTTTGTACATTGCAAAAAGGCCTTACTAATATATAAAAGACGACACGTTTGGCTTAGTTTGTAGTGACCCTACTTGATATGCCATTTGCCAGTGATCCCGAGTTCGAGCCCCGCTGGGGGCTTTCCTTTGTGTGATGAGCACGAATGTTGGTACTCCAGTCAGTTTATAATTATTATTTATAATATGTATGTATTTAAAGTTATGTATGTGTGTATGTGGAGGACTGGGCATATGACAAGAGAGAAGAAAGAAAAATGGACAAGAATAATAACAGAATGGTACCCACTAGACAGCAAAAGAAACAGAGGTAGACAGAATAAGAGATGGGAGGATGACCTCAGGAAAATAGCGGGTCCAACATGGTGTCGAATAGCAAAGAATAGGACAGAATGGAGATCTTTAGATGAGGCCTTTGTCGGAAGACAAGTTGAAGATGATTACCGTTTGCCTAATTAAAAACGCTGTAACAGATAATCATAGTAGTTTAGTTAATAGCATATAACAGCTTATACTCGTAGTATCACAGTTGATAGTGTATTAAATTATTAGTTAATAACAATGTTAAATAAGTTCTAGGCACAACTTTTTGTATTTAAACTCATCAACAATAAAGGCTTTATTTATTTATTTATTTATATTTATATATGTGTGTATGTATATTATATCAACTATCTGGTATTCATAACACGAGCCTTGGAACTAGATGGTGCTGTGTGTTAATGTCCCAACATATTTATTTATGTATATTTAAAAGAAAATAAATAATAATAATGGAAAAGTAGGCGGGTCGATATTTATAATTATTATGGTTCTTTATATATAAGGTTAGGTTTTTCTTATTTATAAGTAAATATTTGTTATTACCGTATTTATTTAGTATTTTTTGATGTCGTTTTTCATAAAACAGTTTTATATAATCCAGAATCGGATCGTACAAAAGATTAAATAAAAAAATATATAATCCATTTTATTTTCCATTACCTTTATATTTATTTCAGTTTAAAAACATGACTTCATGGAATATACCAAAACAACTACAGGAAATTGAGAACGAAATAGAACCTACGTCTTTTGAACCACATAGGAACGTGTATGCAACGATGCATTCAGAATTCAATTTCTATCTAAAGCCAATGTTACATGATATTTTGAATCAAACCAAACTATTTGTTTTCTTATCTAACTTTTTGATATCTTATTTCATACTCTAAATTTTTAACGTTTCGGAGTATAATTAAAAAAATCCGTAATATGAGAGGAGTATTCTCTCCCTATATTTTTTTATCAGAACGCAAGAAATATGTATCTGACACTACATATATTAGAGTTTTTACTAAAAGAATAATTGTAAGCATTTTTAATAATAATAATAAATATGTTGGGACATTAACACACAGCACCGTCTATTTCCATGGTAAGCTGAGAGGTTTGGATTATGAATACCAGATAATTGATACACTACAAATATATAACTTTAAATATATACATATTATAAATATAAACACCCATGACTGGAGTACAAACATTCGTGCTTATCACACAAATGGATGCCCCCAGCGGGGCTCGAACTCGCGACCGCTGGCATAGCAAGTAGGGTCACTACAAACTGAGCCAAACATGCCGTCAATTTGGAATTGGTAGCCCATTGGTAATACGCTTTCTTGAATGTCCAAGAATTTCATGAGCGAATTTCAATTTCAACATAAATACTACTTGTACATTGGTACTTTAAAAAAAATATCACGACGAAGCCTGCATTTATATGAGAACTTAGCTAGTTTTTGAAAGACTTTTGAAGTCCTCCCATCTGCGTTTGACCAACGTGGCGGACTATGGCCCCTCGCATTGAGGGACAGGCCCAACACTAGGGCTGGCTTTAAAAAAAACTGTTTTATTTTTGTTATAAAAACTATTAAAAAACTTGAATACCTATGTATGTCTTTTATAGTGATCCCCGTTAATATAATATTTATTATTAGGGTTTCATTCCCAATATACCAGCACAAAGGCGAAAACCTATTACTAAAATTTGTTTTTCCACGTTTTCTGTGCTATACTTTTTTTACCGCAAATTTCTTAGTAAAATGTAGCTAATAGTTTCTTAGATTTACGTGATTATTTGACATATACATCTATACATATAAGAAAGTTGTAACTAAGCCGAATCTGTACAATAATATTTTTTGGAAAATCTTATTGAAATTCACATTATTATCGAGACTATAGTTTTTAGAATTTTTGTCTGTTTGTCTGTAACTGCATCACGAAAAAACCACTGGAGGGATTTTGATGAAATTTAGTATGATGATAACTGGTTATCCGGGTCAACATATAGGATACTTTTTACTGCAAGAAAATATTTCATCTCTGAGAAATATATAATATAATAACGTTAAAACGCAAGTAGGTACGAACCCGACCGGAGCGAGGGTGAGTCGCTAATATAGGTATATATAAAACAAAGTCGGGTTAATTACACCATTTATAAGTCAAGAACGGCTGGACCAATTTTTATGATCTTTGATTTGTTGGATTTGTCTCCTTCCCGATTAGCACAATAACTATAAAAACATCAAAAAAATAATTAAGACTTACATGGCGAACGCTGGCTAATAACTCTTTATTACCCGATTTCACCAACAATCCATAAGCTACCACTTACGTATGGGATCCCTACCTTAAAAGTCCCCTAAACTAGCCCCTAAATTAAATTTCGTTTTACGATCGTCTTTAAGTATATATTTCGAGCATCTAAATTTAGGGAGCCTTTTAATATTTAGGTGACCCCTAACTGTCGGTGAAATAAAAACTGTCCCCTAATAGCCCCCTAACCATGCTTAGGGGATCTCTTAAACTTAGGTGACGTTGGTGAAATTGGGCATTAATCTATTTAAAACGTACCTAGGGACGCATCCAATCGTTACGAGTTTAAATAAAGCATCGGGAACCAAAAATCAAAAAATCTGCGAAAAAATTCGAAAAGATAGTTTTCTTTAAAATATACCTATTTATTTAAAACTTGTAATTCTTTATAATAGTAACAGATAAAACAGATTTGCTTAAAATGATTTTGCTTCAAAAAATATGGAATTTACGATATCGCTCCACTTTTATTTAACAACATATTTTTATTATACAAATAGACCTACTTAGTGCGCTATCTTGATTTTAGTTAAAGTCTTTCTTCTTGCAGTAGATAAAGCATCTTTTTGAACGAGTCGCTTTAAATACCGTTTGAAGTTTTTAGGAATTAGGAACCTATAATGTAGATTTCTATTCAAAAAAAACTTTGAAAATCGTTAATACAAACAAATAAATGTTACTTCTTTATAAAACATCAGTATTGCCCGCGGCTCCGCCCGCTTTCAGATGACCAAAAACCAAATTCTTAGGTTTTACATACTAAGTATACGCTTACATTGCAGTTTTTTTATTTTTTCTCAGAAATGACATATTTTCCAGCGGTAAAAAGTATCCTATATGTTGATCCGGATAACCAGCTATCACCATACCAAGTTTCATCAAAATCCCTCCAGTGGTTTTTCTGTGATGCGGTAACAGACAGACAGACGAAAATTCTAAAAACTATAGATTCGGCCTCTGTATCGATAATAATTTTTATTTCAATAATATTTTCCAAAAAATATTTAATGTACAGATTCGGCTTAGTTACAATATTATGTATAGATTTTTTTTTAAAGTTTTATGCCATATTGCATTATTAGATTTTTAATTGAACCATGTTTCACAGCAAGTGATCATGAGCTTGAACATTAAAAGGATTTGCATATTATTTTAGTTTTGAGGCTCCTTACTTATTATGTCCTATCCACGTGACGCTGTCTTAAAATTTTCTTACTCTTTGTTTCTCCTAAAGTATGCATTATAATTAAATTTCACAATAAAACTTTAAATTATATACATACTAGAAAAACCCGCGGCTTCGCTTGCGTTAAAATCCTGCCCTATTTTATTCCCTTATGGGATGAATTTCGAAAAATGCTAAAACACGTATTTATTTGTTTTGAAGAGCATTAGTACCAAGTTTCAAGTAATTCCGATCGTAAATATTTTTTGGGTGGTATTATAACGTGTTTTCCCATGGGAATGAGATAATCACCCGCGTGAAAAAGTAGCCTATATCACTCTCCAGCCTCCAACTATCTCCACACAAAAAATCATGCCAATCCATCAATCCGTTTTGACGTGAAAGAAGGACAAACAAACAAACAAACAAACAAACAAACAAACAAACAAACAAACAAACAAACACATTTTTACATTTATAATATTAGTATGGATATACACATATACATAGCTTTAAAAAAATACTAGTTTGCCCAGTAGTTGACATTAGAACACCTTTTTTTTTAATAACACTAAAGCTCGTCATGGACCAGTAAACAAAAAAAAACGATTCCCAAAGGAAATAAAACTAAACTTTTTTATATATAGTTTATAAACAAGTAATATTTGTTTTTTATTTTTTACTAAAAAATTATATTAGATTTATATTGTATTCATAACGTCCCTCGTTTTGCATTATATCATGCCATAGTAATGACTTGTTATTTTGGAAAAATAAATTTTGGCAACTCTAGACTGTTACTGAATTTTTTGACAAAAAACTAAATAACTATACTTGGCCCGTACCGAGACTCAAACCCATGATATCCAAATCTACAACCGTACTAATCATTATACCAGCGAAATGATATATACAAAACCTAATTTACTTATTTATATGGCCAGCACTTATAATGTTTTTAACTTTTAAAGACTAGACTTATAAGGAAAAGTGACAGGTCTATTTTTGATTAACTGTCCCGCCAAATACTGACCATTATTGAAGAGACGTCTTCTATGTTACTTTTGTTTGAGATTACAATTAGCTTACCTTTAGTTCGCTGCTGTTTAAAAGAATAAGTACAAATACATGTCTAAAATATTTTTGTACACATATTATCTCGCTATTTCTCTTGCAGAATACACACACTATATAATATCATATAATATGTGTTTATAGTTTGCTAAAAATAATGGTGAAAACCATGTAGTATAAAATACTTAATTTCAAAATTTTCGAAGGTACAGAAACAAACAGTAGATAACGGTTACTAAGAAATATATTTTTATAAAAAAAAACTTAAATCTATACTAATAATATACAGAGGTAAAGTTTGTGAGTTTGTAATGTTGTGAGTTTGTGACGTTGTAGGGGGTAATCTCTGGATCTACTGAACCGATTTAGATGAAATTTGGTAAGAAGATAGCTTGAGACCCTGGGAAGGACATAGAATACTGTATTCCTGAAATCATCCTGTAAGAGGGAGAAAATGAGGATGACAGTTCGTATTGGGAAGCAAGCTAGGGACGAACCCGGGCGAAGCGAGGGTGAGTCTCTAGTGTTTCAAATATAGTACTCTCTTAGATTTACGCGAATATTTTTGGTTTACGGGAACAGGAGACTGACTATCCCGTGACCATATTTACTGTAAATTATTCGAAACGTCGGGAACCTAAATATTAAATAAAACTGTGAGAAAACCCGAAAAGATAGTTTAATTTTAAAATGGTTCAAATATAACAAATAAATAGACTTAATCTTTTCATAATAAACTTACTTAATATTATAAATGTGAAAGGTATGTTTGGATATTTGTCACTCAATCACGCCAGAACGGCTGAACGGATCTGGATGAAAGGCACAAAGTTCGATTATAGTCTAGAATAGCACATTTTTATTGCTACTTATTATTACTTGTACGGTTCCCATGGGATAAATTTGTTTTTTTTCTAGAGTTGAACCTAAGCGAAGCAAGGGTGATCCGCTAGTATAAAAATAAAATAATAATACGGATGAAGCGGAAAAATATACAGATAACCATTATTTATGAATAAATCTCCCAGGTACAATTATGTGTAAACATGAGTGCAGTGACACGGGGAGAAGGAACTTAAATTTTATAGAAGGGAATGGAAATGGCGTGATTATACAAATGATAGACATAGGAACTACACATTTGCATCAGCTGACGACTGTTAGATTTCCGTAAAAATAAAGAAAAATATTTTTTCCCCTTTAATGGAGTATGAGTTATTGTAAACAAAGAAAATATGTTAATTTTATGGCAGAATTTCAAATTTAAGGTGGCTATAAATATAAGAGATTAGCGACTCACCCTCGTTTCGCTCGGGTTCGTCCCTAGGTTGATATCCCATACAAACTCTCATCCCCATTTTCACCCCCTTAAGGCATGATTTCCGGGATAAAAAGTATCCTATGTCCTTCCCAGGGTCACAAATTATCTTCTTACCAAATTTCATCTAAATCGGTTTAGTAGATCCAGAGATTACCCTCTACAACGTCACAAACTTATAAACTCACAAACTTTACCTATTTATAATATTAGTATTGATTGAATAGCATGGAAAACTGTATGCTAGCAATATGCACAATCACTATATATCTACATATTTTACTCGAGGTACCATCTTGATATCATCCATGTAGTCCGTAATTAACGTCGTCGAAAAACACAAGTTGAAGCAAATTTGTATAAGTTGTTACTTCTACGCCTTTTAACGCAATACCATTCTTTTATAGGAAAATAATATAATTAATAATAAATTGTAGGTACATTTTGGTAAAATATTATTTCCTGAAATACCTACTAGAAAAGATTTAAAGAAAATATAAGATTTATGGATCGTACGAAATTTTGTAAAATATATCATACACGTACAGAATTATTACAAACTTTAAGTTTGAAACACCATAAGTACCTCTTAAAATCTTTATGGATGAACTACCAAAGAGTACCTAAGAACGTTAACTTAAAAATAAGAAAGTTAATTCAAAAAATTTACTTCAGACTAGCCATTAAATTACAAAAATGACATTTATTGCCTTTTCTATACTCTAAAGCGTAGGTATATGTAAATTTTTTATAGAAATACGTAAATTGCTTCAAAAATGACAGTTTATGAGAGAGATTGTAAAAATAAATAACACAATGTAAAATTACAGGATTATCTACACACTTGCTCCAAGTACAAAGTTAGATGCTGCAAGGTAAATATTTCCTTTAATTTTTATAATAGTTATAGATTTTCTTAGTATCATCATTATTATATTTTTTATCTATACTATATTATAAAGAAGTAAAGTTTGTGAGTTTGTAAGATTGTGAGTTTGTGACGTTGTAGGGGGTCATCTCTGGATCTACTGAACCGATTTAGATGAAATTTGGTAAGAAGATAGTTTGAGACCCTGGAAAGGACGTAGGGATACTTTTTGTCCCGGAAATCATCCCTTAATGGGGTGAAAACTGTATGGGGAATCAAGCTAGTTTAGAATAATAACAAGTCCTATCACTGGCGTTTTGGCACAGTTAAGTCATTTTTATGAATACACTAGCGATTTGACGAGATTATTAAAAAATATATAAAAAATGTGTGGATCTCAGGCGTAAACTTGTGTGTTTATTTATTTTTTTCTTTAATTTACCTAGTGTATTTATGCAATAGTATTATATTCAGGCAGTGCCAATTTTGTTTTTTATTAGTCTATAGTCATTCCGAGTCATAGTCTATCTCTGTGTATGCACACGTAATGTCCTCCTGACAGATTTCAGCACAGCGGCCAACAGCACAGGAGATACGCACAGGAATGCACCGGGGTGAAACACTGCCAGCTTCCCAACTTCAGGCTGTTACTGAAACTTTCTTTACAAAAAGACAATAGCTAAAGGAGCAGGATCTCTGGATCTGCAGCCATACATGCTAGTACACACAGACATTTACACACAATATTAGTGTGACTAATGCCCATTGTTTCTTGAACTTAAAGAAACACAAAATACGTTAATCTGAGTATATGAAGTAGTTTCTACAGGATAGGATCTAGTAGGAACATACTTACATATATTAAAAAAAAGAAGACGTTTTCAATATAATATATTTATTGTACTGGATCTAACAAAAAAAATAGATTTTAGTATATTTAAAACAGAATTTCAATTTTTAGTCAATTCAGACATATAAACTAAAAAGTGCAACGTTAGTATTTCTTCTAAATCCTAAATATCTCTCTTGAGATGCATTTTACTTTTTCTTGTGAACAATTTATTTAGAAAATGTATTGTTTGTTATTCGAAGCTCAGTGCTAACTTAAAATATTGTACAAATTAACACGAAATGATATTTTATATACACATGATATATACAACATGCACTACAGACTCTAGATACTGATAAAGAACGGGGGAGAAAATAAGAAATTACTTGGTTCTCTCTTTATAGCACAAAGATCAAACCCATAACCCAACTTCTACAAAATTATTTTAATACGTTGATTAGTTAGTAGGTAATTATCTAGTAGTAATAATATGTATGTAGATTAATTCACTGTGTATCTATATTTCGGGTCTACAGCTAAGAACTCAATAACAATTTATACTAATATTATAAAGAGGTAAAGTTTGTGAGTTCGTGACCTTGTGAGTTTGTGACGTTGTAGGTGGTAATTTCTGGATCTACTGAACCGATTTAGATGAAATTTGGTAAGAAGATAGTTTGAGACCCTGGGAAGGACATAGAATATATCCCGAATATCATCCCTTAAGGGGGTGAAAATGGGGATGAAAGTTTGTATAGGAAATCAAGCCTAGTATATTATATTACTAGGGAACCCAGAACCCTCATAACTCATCAAACATTAAGCATCTTAATTTTAATCTGTTTCTAATTTAAAAGTATAGCAAAAAAAGTAAACGTACAGATATTTTAAAAGCTAACCTTAATGAAATATTGAGATAAGTCTATCTATCTGACAACATTGCTCACTGCGTCGTTTTCGCAGTATATTGGATGATGCATAGGCTATAATAATTCATTTGAAATATCACGCTAACAGCGCTCTAGTCTCGGCGAAACGTAAAATGCTTAACAAAAAGAAGTTTAAAAACAGATTTATAGTTTAGAGATAGCCTTACCGAGTAGTTAAAGTGAAACATTTGCCTTTAAAGTACAAAATGAACTTACTAATGGTATTTTTTCACGTAAGTGTTCTTAGCCTCATACATAATACGTACGTAAAGGATTATAAGAATTAAAAGTTGTTTAAAAAAAAGTTGAGTAGGAAGTTCAACCAATTGTAGGATCTTGCCTTCTGCCTTCTACCTGAGTGCTCAAAAACATATCACTTCAACTTATTTCGATTTTTTTTATATCTATACCCTAGCCAACAACTAGCCAAGTCAAATCTTGAACTTCAATTTA
Organism: Brenthis ino; assembly: GCA_921882275.1. Taxonomy (NCBI): domain Eukaryota; kingdom Metazoa; phylum Arthropoda; class Insecta; order Lepidoptera; family Nymphalidae; genus Brenthis; species Brenthis ino. Next base: position 15,215,762 of record OV170222.1, read on the forward strand.
TCCAAAGTTATCTACTCTGTGTAAATAATTAGACTGTTCAAAGTTAAGAAGTTCAATGAAAACACTTTTATAGCCGAAAAAAACAAGAAATTGTGTTTTAAATTTATTTTAGAACGTTCTATGTTCTTATGCAAAAAATTCAGTATTATCTACAGAACTTGGCACCCATTTAGATATCAATTCTTTTGTCGGTGAAGTTGACAACCGCGCATATTCTTAATATTGAACTTGGCTCCCATTTTCACATTTATGTTTTGAAGGGATATAACTTATGTATTATCCGTAGTATTGGCCACAACTAAATAATGAAAACCTAAATACATGATCCAAAAGCGGTCTTATCGTTAATCTCCTGTATTGAAGCGATCTCTTTCATACGAAAACCAGAAGCTTAGGATATGCTTAACTAGAGTACTAAATGTTTCTAAAACTTCTTTTGAACTTATCTATATAAGACTAGGGACTCACCCTCGCTTTGCTCGGGTTCGTCCCTATGCAAACTTTGATTCCCTATACAAACTTCCATCCCCATTATCACCCCTATAAGGAATGATTTCCAGGATAAAAAGTATCCTATGTCCTTCCCAGGGTCTCAAACTATCTTCTTACCAAATTTTATCTAAATCGGATCAATAAATTCAGAAATTACCCCCTACAACGTCACAAACTCACAAAACCACAAACTCACAAACTTTACCTCTTTATAATATTAGTATAGACTAGTTTTTGGCCGCGACTTCGCTCATCTGATAGGCTCGTATATTAACATTAGACTATATGTTAATTATATAAGCTATATTAATTTCGAATATCACTCAAATCCATTAAGCTGTAAGAAGAGAAACAAGAGATGCATCTTTTCTTTATAAAATTATCAATAACCATACCAATTATAATTATCTTTTACGTAATATATTCGTCAATTGCTTAAAGCTTATTTTTTTGTCATGGGAAGGACATTTCTTATTTTTGTCCAAATTTAATAATGCCAATGTCAAAAACAATCTCGTTAACATATTTGAGTACAGAAATATGTGCGACTTTTTGTTTATTCATCCAAATTTCGTAAAATTCACAACAGCCATCGCTATATTCATTTATAAGGTTCAAGACTTCAGGGCAAACAGTAAAAATACAATTTGTAAAAGTATAAATTGCTATGAAATTAAATTGATTATTTGATGAAAGAAATAAATATTAGACATAATAATATTAACACAGTATAAAATAGTAGATTGTGAAATTGCCTAAAGGCTGGAAGATAAAAAAGGAGGCTAATAAGGAAGAAGCCTCAAGGGCTCCAGAAAATTGTCACTGAAGTAATATAAAATTCGTTGATCCTATTTAAATTTTAAACAAACCATTCCGCAAAAAGGCCTTTTCCACTGAAACACAATAGGTCAATGACATGTCCTGAAAATTTTGAAATTATTATTCATCACGCTTAACCCGCGGGAAATAGAGAAGCCCTACATTAAGTTCTGCCTACACTGTGCTAAGATGTGTAAATTGCACTATTAAATATTTAACTTACTAGGTTTTATAGTGGGTTTTGTTTGAGAAACAGAATACTAAATAATATAATTAACATATTTTGCTAGAATTTATTACCATTTTGTTAGTTTTGTTTGCTTATATTTAAATAGAAATAGAAATATTAACGAATGTTGATTAAATTCAGAATTAAGGGGTAAGAGAATAGGGTTTTAGGGGGAAAAATAGAAAACTTGCCGAAAATATGAAAAAATCGTCAAAAAATGTAAAACATCGTCTGGAGTCAACTAAATTTTTTTATATTAGAAAGAAAAACAAATCGGTTTTTTTTGCATAGAAATAAAAAATAGGATGGAAGGTAACATAGGCTACTGCTAGTATAAGTTGTGCTCAAGTATCTTGTTACTAAATATAACATAATAATATGTAAAATGTAAAAAAATACCATACGTGCAAAGAAAACACTCCTTAGGGTTCAGAATAAAGTGAATCCAAACCCCGCTCGCTCATTCCTTGAAGGAAAACTAATTTACAAGTTTGGACTTTGGCATGACCCTTGTGTTGAAAGAAAACCCGTGCTTAGAATGTGACATTAAAAGAGCAAAATTTTGTTTTAAATAAAACTATCTTTTCGGATTATTTCGCGGATTTATTTTGATTTTTGATTCCCGACGTTTCGAATGCTTTACACTTACAGCATCCATGGTCACGGGAGAGACTGAGGTGTTACATGTCTTGAAGGTATAGTTGTTACAGACAACCTACCCACAATTAACAAAATGAAAATTACACCAATTACCTTACAATATTTTTTAACTTTAAACATTTTTATAATGCTATAAAGCATTCGAAACGTCGTTAACCAAAAATCAAAATAAATCCGCGAAATAATCCGAAAAGATAGTTTTATTTAAAATGTCAAATATTCGCGTAAATCCAAAATTTTGTTATTATTGTTATGTTTTCCTCTGTCTTCCCTACAAAGAATATGCATCAAGATATTTTGTTACAATATACGAACAGTTGCATTGTACTGGCTCAGTCATAACAAATCTGGACCATTCTCATCGCGCACGTCCGTCTGAATCATAACTCTATTAAGTACATAATTAATTTGTGCCATATAATAGCTTGTCAATTTAACGTCTAATGTTGCAGGCATATGGTGCAATTTAATAATCTCACTAAATTGTCCATAATTAGATATTAGGTTGCTAATTTAGACACTTAGTGCATATCAAATTCGTAAGGACTTATATTTATTTACTGGCTTATATGTTTCTTTGCCCGTCTCCGAGCGATGAATCTTTACATAGTATAAAATGAAATCTCTTTTGCTGTTTGCTCGCTTAGATCTTTTAAACTACTCAACGGATTTTAATTCAGTTTTCAGCAATAGATAAAGTGATTTAAGAGGAAGGTTTATATGTGTAATACGTGCATATTATGAGCGAAGCGAGGGTGAGTCGCTAGTAGTTTATAAGTTTTTAAACTTTAATGGTCACTGACAATATTATTATGATGTAAACGGGTATACCCGTGACCATGGCATTTGTTACAGTGCCGAAATATCGGGAACTCTCAAAAGTAAGGGAAAAACATGGTAGATATCATGTTTTACATCATAATAATGATGAATAGATTAATCTAGAATAGTCAATAATTTTTTTCAATATTTTTGGTAAATATGCGGTAAAAGGGTCTGAAAAACGTCTGAAACTCTTTTTTTATTAAGGGATTCTTAATTGCTCATTTGTAATGGTTTCCGTCGGGAGAGTTTGGTATTTCTTATTGCTTTCAAAATTTATGAGGTTCCAAATTCCAAAGGAAACATCTGATAAAAATTGGGCCATTATTTTGATATTAATTATTTCGCCAATTTTTATAACGGCGATTATATAACAAAAAACCTACTAAGTATATTGGATCACATTTGACGAGAGTGATATCTATCTATATGTATACATATAAAAAAATTCTAAGTGATTCGAATCTGTACATTAAATATTATTTGGTAAATCTTATTGAAATAGTCATGATTATCGATGCAGAGGCCGAATCTATAGTTTTTAGAATTTTTGTCTGTCTGCCTGTGAACGCATCACGAGAAAATCACTGGACAGATTTTGATAAAATTTGATATGATGATTTTGATAACTGGTTATCCGGGTCAACACATAGGATACTTTTTGCTGCGAGAAAATATCTCATCTCTGAGAAGTCTACACTAAACGTTAAAATATAACTAGGGACGAACCCAAGCGGATTGAGGGCGAGTCGCTAGTTTAAAATAAAATAAGACTTCATTGTGATATTTTTTATTAGACTAAATGTTTCCGGAAAGTCTGAAGCTTTATAACTTATGAAAACAATTATAAATGGCAGCTTCCCCCAATGGAATATCGCTCACAATAATGGAATGGAACAAATAACTTCGTCGAAAGAAAAGAAAATTCAGAAACGTCATCAGACTAGATAAGTACCTATTATGGACCAACCAACTATTGCCCGTGGCTTTGTTCGCATAGGAAGCGGATGCAATCTGTGTTCCTGCCAATCAATGAAATCTGTTCATTGGTCAAAACAAAAAGGTAACAAGCAGACAGAGCTACTTTAAAATTTATAATATTAGTATGCGTGGAGAGTCTTTAGCTACTTTTAACCTGATACATTCATTGATATATAAAAACATAAATACACATTTCCTAACAAATATATCTTCAAAAAGTGACGTCAACACGTGACGTTAAGTCAAACCAAAGAAAAAAATTCAAAAATCGAAAGTCCTAATGGTCTAAACATAAATTCGAACTTACGCACACCACAAAAAGTACTTTTTTAAACGAAATAACGTGCGTTTTAATTTTGTCATCCGAAAAGCAATGAACAAAAGAGATGTGAAAAAAGCGCACAATTTCGAATTGTGCTCTTCTTTTTGAGGACACTTTCGAGACTCTTATTGTGTATCGTGAGTTTTTGTATATGAATGGATACATGAAATGATTTCTGTTGAACATTATTAACTTTACTTCGTCCAGTGATACAGAATGTAGAACAATGAAAAGATTTATGGCTATCGAATAGCTAACATCCTAAGAGGGGGACCTGATGTCGAGATTGAAAAAGACTGCACTATGGATACGAAATATATATAAAACTATACATATAATAAAATTGTAACCAAGCCGAATCTGTACATTTAGTATTTTTTTGGAAAATGTTATTGATATAGGTAGTCATTATTATCGATACAGAGGCCAAATCTATAGTTTTTAAATTTTTTGTCTGTCTGTCTGTCTGTCTGTTGATTTTGATGAAATTTGGTATGGTAATAGCTGGTTATCCGGGTCAACATATCTCATTTCTGAGAAAATATACAAAAACTGAAATGTAAGAGTATACTAACATGTAAAACCTTAGAATTTGGTTTTTGGTCATCTGAACGCGGGCGGAGCCGTGGGCATGCCTAGTATTTATTATATTTGTATGTATGTATTCAGCCCTTTTTAATGTCCCACTACTGGGCACGGGCCTCCCTTCAATACGAGGGGGATCAGGCCATAGTCCACCACGCTGGCCAAGTGCGGATTGGCGGACTTCACATGTCTTTCGAAAACTTGCTAAGTTCTCTCAGACATGCAGGTTTCCTCACGATGTTTTTCCTTCACCGTAAGGCAAGTGGTAATCATGTTAGAAATGATTCGCACATGAAAATATCAGTGGTGCGAGACCCGGGATTTGAACCCGCTTCACTCGGTTTCCCAAGCAAGCGCGTTACCACTGGGCTACCACTGCCGATCCATTATTATATTTATACTATGCAAATATTATGACAACTATATGAATTCACTGTAATATTGAATTGAGAATCCATACTAATGTGAAAATGTGTTTGTTTGTTTATTTCTTTCTTCGTCGGTTGTCTTTCTTTCACGTCGAAACGGAGGTCACTCCGTAGTAGAGCTTGCTAAATACTTTAAACGAAAATTAATTTACAGAATATACGTAAAATATCTTTTCAGATACTGGATATTTTGAGTTACGATCACTACAATTAAGTTTTCCATAACTTCTTTAAGAAATAATATGTAAGGCATACTTACTTTTTGCAAATAATAAACTATGTATTCCGAAAACGTAAAAAAATATATTTGTGTATAAATATGTTGGTAAAAAAAAACAATATTCGACGGTACGGAACCCTCGATGCGTGAATTAAAATCATACTGATTCACAATTAAAACCATTTACACATTACAGCATAGAACCAAAGAGGTTTTTTTATGCTAATGCGAGCGAAACCGCGGTTTCTTCTAGTATAATTATAATTTACAAAAATTATAAGTTATCTAGCAAAGGCGACAGACTTATTTCAAAATGTTTGTAACTTTAGAATGGTATCAAAGCCTAAATATTTTTATTTCGTAAAATAAACATAGAAAATAAGTATATAAAAAGAATATATTGTAACTTGACCTAGATACTCTTAAATAGGTATATCTCGTAACGACAATGAAGAAATAAATTTCACATGACGATTATACGTAAATCAAGATGTCTCAAGCAGAGAGTCCCTTTATCTTACATCGACATGTCTCTACAACGTGATACATATGGAGATAGTCACACTGCTTAGTGCTTACATAAAATAGAAATCTACCGTCGCTTCGATTTGACCCTTACTAATAAGACTGACCAAAGGTTTAAAGTGGTTCGAACATTTTTTCTATGAGAATTAACATTAGCCACTTGCCACTTTTTTTTTTGAAGGAGCAGCGTGCGATGAAACTCTTTCTTACTGATAGAAGACACAATATAACAAAAAAATTTATTGAAACAGTGCGATCCCGAGATATTTAGCGGTAAAATATCAGTTTCTTTGTGTACCACAAGATTAAAAAAAAAATAAAAAAAGCGGGAGATAAATAGTACCAAAAAGGTTCTATTCGCAAAAAAATATATTTTGTAAATATGAGGATAAAGAGTAGCCAGAGTTCCGATTAGTATAACAAAAAATACAACTATAAAATCCCTTAGCCTTATTCTAAAGCGTGATTTTTTTATATATTTTTTCATGATTTAATTAATTTCCCGCGTAGATGGTTGGTCTTAGTGACATAAGAAGTCGTGACCGAAATCGGTTAAGAGGACATTAGAAATAAGTATTATCTAAAACCACATAAAGCATAGAAATATAAGCACAATAGTTGATAAAACAAGCAAAAAAAATAATAGAAAAAAATCGCGGGGAGACTAATGTTATGTCTAGTTGTGTCATTTGTAAAGTCACGCAATCACATTTGTAACATACTTCAAATGGAGATGGTGCTCAATTCTGCTCTTTGTCGAAGGTGAAAAGATTCTAATGTTCTTTTTTGTTAGTGCTTTTCAAAATGGCAAAAATATTTCTTAAGACGCACGGAATAACAATATTTTTTTATATTGACATAAAAACTATATAATACATATTTTGTATTGTAAATACATATTTTGTATTGTAAAAACATATTGTAAACAAAACCTATGATGGATTATAGTCTGGAATGGCACATAAAGTACTTTTTGTCCCGAAAAAGGAACCGTGCATTTTCCCGGAACAAAAAGTAGCCTAGGTGATATTCCAGATTACAAACTATCTCTGTGGTAAATTTCATCCAGATACGTTCAGCCGTTCTGGCGTGATTGAGTAACAACAAACAAACATCCACCCAAAAATCTAAACTTTCATATTTATAATAGGTATTAGTAAGATTAAATGTAAGTTAAATAGTAGATACAAATATAGCAGGATTTTAAAATCAATTTTTATTTTTACGAAATATAATATTTAATCACTTTTAATTATAAATTAACATGGAGACATCGATAATGTTTTACATAATACATAATATTTTAATCAAAAAACATATACATTTCTGTGAAGAGGATAATTTATTTTGAGAATTTTTGCAAATAAGGAAATATTTACTTTAAACCGGGCATAAGACGGAGAGTAGAATGAATATTCACAATAATCTCTCCGTCTCCGTTTATTCCGTGATAAAGAATTAAGAAATAAATACGGATATATAAACTATTTATGAAAGAGTTTATATAGAAAATACGGGACTCATATTAAATTGTACTTTTATAACTATTGTTATCAGGCGTATTTACCTACATTTGACATGTGCGTTAAATCTTAGGCCTAAAAAAACAAATATAGGAAGTCATTTGTATTTAGTACTTGTCACATACGTATCAGTTTGTAAAATGTACTCGCGATGGTAACGTTAAAGAAACCATGTTTTTGACCGTGTCTTTGTTCGAGAACAATGGTATTTATTTTTATTTATTTATTTATTTAGAAAAGCACACTAATAATATACATATTAACATTTATATACATTAAGAAGACAATAATAATTAATTAATCAAATATATGTCTTTTCAAGTGTTATATAACACTCACTATGATTACATCATCAAAAGTATAAATCACTAATATATATAATTAATAAATACAATTAAATTCAATAAAAATGATTCATAACTAGTCTACAACTGTCAGCTATAATAATTTAAATGATTTAAAATAAAAAAATTAAATGTTATTTAAACAAAACTTTTTAACAAAAAAAATAAAAACCGACTTCAAACAAAAGCACTAAAAAGTAAAAAATAACTGATTGGTAGTTTTTATTTACTATACATACCTAATCAAATATTTTCGAAGTCGGTGTGCTTTGCTTTGTATGGGCTGGCACCGATTTCGGAAATATTTGATTAGGTATGTATTTAATAGGTAGGCTTTAATTACTTAGCCAAATATAGCCATTATATTTTTATGTTATGAGATTCTAAGTAGTGGCCTAAAGGTAGCGATAGTAACCCCTCTGCCCGAGAGCACGTTAATCTGTCGGTATTGCGCCTGATTATTTACCGATCGTGTAAAATTATAGTCCCACCGGACTTTGAGAGTGGACATGAATAGAGTGCACATGCATTTATTCTTTATCTCATAAACCGTAATAGGTAGATAGTTGAAATTTTCACCAAATGTGTATTTCTATTGCCGCTATAACAAGAAATGATAAAAAACCAAAATGGCAAATTTCAAATAGGCTGCAATACAAATTAAAAATATCGATTATGGTACCTCTTCGTGTGCAAGTCCGACTCGCACCTGACCGATTTTTACAGTATTTAATCTACGTATTATTAGAGACCCAACCCCATCCTTTGATTTAACCAGACCAGAAAAATGTCTATGCGGTCAATATTACGTATAGTATTATATTATGATCTGTGATATTACCAATTACAACGTCAAATAATCGAACCCATGCATGACCTTAAGTGTAGGCAGACACATAATTTTAATTCAACACAGCTGTCGTCACATCTTTTAAAATGGATTTTTATATCCTTTTACTAAATCAACATAAGAAAAACAAAAGATATTGCATAATCAAAAACATATACATATCGAGGTAGTATTTTGTATTGAGGACAGCCCTATTTTGGAAATAAACTAAAAAGCGTGAGTAAAAATAACCTGCCAAACATCAGTTCTTTTATAGGTTTCTTTAATATACTTTTATATAATCCATATGCTAACTGGTTGCTAAATATAACGCAATGTCGATACGAAATCCGCGGATGTTACAAATTAATTTTCTTTTGTAATATGACCTTGACATACACATAGAAGAGAAGATATTTTTACTATTACTAATACATATTTATATATGTCACAATGTAGTTTTTTTTTAATAATAACATAAATATCGTGTTATTGACCTTAGCAGTTAATTTATTATCTATAATTTAGCTTTATTAGAAAATAACTAGTTTATTAATTCAAAACCACAATCTCTTACTTATATAACTCTAACATATCTAAAACCGGACTACTATTATCTATACATATAATAAAATTGTAACTAAGTCGAATCTGTACATTAAATATTTTTTGGAAAATCTTATTGAAATAGACACTATTATCGATACAGAGTCCGAATCTATAATTTTTAGAATTTTTGTCTGTCTGTCTATCTGTCTGTCAGTCTGTTACCGTATCACGAGAAAACCACTGGACAGATTTTGATGAAATTTGGTATGATGATACCTGTATATCCGGGTCAACATATAGGATACTTTTTACCGCGGAAAAATATGACATTTCTGAGAAAAAATACAAAAACTGCATTGTAAGAGTATACTAATATGTAAAACCTAAGAATTTGTTTTTTGGTTATCTGAACGCGGGCGGAGCCGCGGGCAATGCTAGTTTTGATATAAAATACAAATACATTTACGCTAAAACATGGCCTAATTATATTCTGTTAGTTTTTTTTTTTTTTGTAGGAGTTATTTATCTATTTTAATTATAATTGGAATCAATTTAAGACCTCAAAAATATCGAATTTAAGAAAAATATTCAAAATATTGACCTAAATGTTATTGTTGATGTTCGTTCATAAATATTGTAAAATACAAAAAAGTTAGTATATTTGTGTATGTGTGTTTGTTTCTTCTTCGCGATGAAACAGCTTGATCGATTTGGATAGAAAAATACACAAATAAAATAAACCTGGAACAGGATAGAAGGATAAGTCATTTATAAAAATAATATCTATACATCACTTGCCTCGTAATTTATCAAAATAAAAATACTGTTTTCTAAAATCTAACATTAGTTTATGCAATGGTGGAAATTAGAAGGTACGATTTAGGGAATTTCTAAGAAAAAAATACTAAAACGACACTTTTTCCTCTTAAAGTATTCCGAAACCTGTGTCACAGTGTAAAACACTTTTATATTCAACGCAAACAACAGCCAATTCTTAATATTTTTGTTCTGTCAAAGCTCTTATTCCTTTAATCTCGTGCAACATTACACCAAGCTGGCTAACAACACCGTTTGTATTAAAATTTTGACCTTAATAAGATTTTTGTAACTTATAAAAAATCTGTATCTTGAAGACTTTGTTTGAACGCCTAACTCTAGAATTATTGGCCTAATTTTAAATATTCTGTGTGATAAAGTCTATTTATATTGATGAAGTTAAAGGGCATTTAACTTTAGGCTATGACCCTTAGGAGGGGTTGTACGTACATTAATACACGAGTAAAACCGCGTGCAAAACCCGTAATATAAATATGTTGGGACATTAACACACAGCACCACCTAGTTCCATGGTGTGTTATGGATACTAGGTAATTGATACACTACACATATCTAACTTTGAATATAGGTATACATATTATAAATATACACAACCATGACCAGTCATCTGTGTTTATATTTATAATATATAATAAATATACATTCATGCTCATTACACAAATGAATGCCCCCAGCGGGACTCGAGCCCGCCACTGTTGGCACAGCAAGTAGGGTCACTACAAACTGAGCCAACGTGTCGTCTCTATTAAGCTAGTATGATCTTAGGTGAATCATTTATATTCATTCATCATTTCTCCAGACTCAGTACGAAACAGTATGTAAGTGCGCTCATTATAAAAATAACATTACAAAAGTCATTAGAACTCTATAAAATAAAATATTTTATAGATAAGCTAATATTATAAAGAGGTAAAGTTTGGAAGTTACATATATAAACTACCCGTATTCATCCGAATCCAATAATTTCTTCATCAATACTTAGATGGACCAGGACCTTAGGTTGTACATAATTTTTATAAAATAAAATAATTTTTCGTAAAAAAATTTTTACTACGTAAGAAGTCGTCGGAAAAAAATTTAAAATAAATCGCACCTTGCACACAAAATTATCTTGGGACGCTTCTAAGCAAACCTAGGGAAATTTAATACAAAAAAAATCGTAAAAAATTTACTCTACAATTTCATTTGCTACTTGTAAATTTTAATGAGAGTAGGTAATTACTATTTTAAAACTAGATAATATGTTAATAGAAATGTCAAATTATGCAAATGAAAAGCTCATACAAAGCTTTGGAGTACGTGAAAACTCCTAATATGCAGAGATCAAGTTATTACAGCTAGAGCGTGTATAATTTATTCTGTGGTTTTAAAATAATTTATTCCAAAATAAAAGCAATATTACTAAAGAGATAATAATATATAATGATATAATAATAACATAATATCATATTTAAATTAAGAGACATAGGTAAATAAAAACGTAAAGTTTTTATTTTTTTAGATCCAAAAACACTGTAGCGTTTCCAGATACAATTTAAAATGACAAGCCGCGGAAACTAAAGTATGAATTGAATGAATCGTCCATACTAATATTATAAAGGTGAAAGTGTGTTTTTTTGTTTGCTTGTTTGTCCTTCTTTCACGTCGAAACCGAGTGACGGATTGGCATATTTTTGTGTGTGTGTGTGTGTGTGTGTGTGGTGTGTGTGTGTGTAATTGGAGGGCTGGAGAGTGATATAGACTACTTTTTCCCGTGGTAAAAAGATTAAGTCATTCTCACAGGAAAACACGTTATAATACAACCCAAAAACTTATTTATAATCAGAATTACTTGGAACTTAGTATTAATGTTGTTAAATACAATAAAATAAATATATGTTTTAGCATTTTTCGAAATTTATTCCATTAGAGATTTTTTATGTAGTTTTAGTGCGAGCAAAGCCGCGGGTTCTGCTAGAATAAATAACTATATGTATGTTTAGTTACATTAATAACTTAAGATTATTCATAGAAATTTATTCTAATTAATATATTACAAAATACAATTTACGACAGGGTTTTACTACATTATATGGCTGTATTTTTACATTTAAAACTGATAACACTGCAATATCTTATTCCCAACCCCATAAACCCATTAGGCGTGTATAATCAAATTTATTCATTTATTTTGTCACTAAAAACTTTTTTGTTTTAACTTACTTTCAAGCTTTAATCATTAAACAAAATATATTTCTTCTTTCAACATTTATTTTACTCAATAGAAATTGAATCACCATAAAAACACACATAATTTATTGTCACCCCACAAGCCTTAATGGAAAAACATGAGGGGTCAGTCTTATTGAGGCGATTGCGCTTATAGCGTTTGAACCGTCACTTTGAACAGTATTTACGGAAAAAGATACTAGAAGTAAAGTCATTTTTATTAAGATATATTAAGGTTTCATTTGATCGGTTTCTTTGATTTTCGATTGTGTGCACTGGTTTTATTGTTGTAGCGTTTTTATTACTTGCTTTGATATAGAGTTTAGAGCTAGACCATATTTTTAGATCTTCAAAGTTTACCACATCTATACATATAATAAAATTGTAACTAAGCCGAATCTGTACATTACATATTTTTTGGAAATTCTTATTGAAATAAATATTATTATCGATACACAGGCCGAATCTATAGTTTTTAGAATTTTGTCTGTCTGTCTGTACGTATGCCTGTTACCGCATCACAGAAAACCACTTGAGAGATTTTGATGATATTTGGTATGATGATAACTGGTTATCCGGGTCAACGTATAGAATCTTCTCTATATAGTTTAAATACTTCCTTGTTTTCTTAAAAAAGTACAGAATAAAATAAATATAATTAAAAAAATTCATAGTTTCCGTGAATTAATAAATTTAAAAAAGCTGTATAACTATGAACTTCCCATTTTCAAATTGCTGTGTCGATTGATATAATGTGTGTATTTTAAAATTAACAAAATCGTAAATCTATAAATTCTCCAAACCATTAATTTCCTAACATCCTATATTTTAAGACATCAACCTTTTAATTAAAAATATTTAAATATAATAAAATAATACTTACCGGAAATAAAATATTTTCAATACATGAACACGAAACACGTGCACAAAAAAATATTTTAAAAACACTTAAAAACAAGTCACTTCAACGAAATGATAGGTTAAAAACTTTCGCGCGGGAAACTTTTCTATATAGCGTACAGAATTATATTACGTCTGTACTCGGCGCTTGTCGCGCGACTACTGAACAGTGAACTGGCTGAAAAACTCTTCTCAAACAAATTTTCATATTTCGAACTGTAAAGGCGGAAAATGAACTATGGATGTAAGCCGAGTATTGTCTGTGGTTATTTTATTTTTTTATTGAAAAGAGGTCAACGGTCTCTAAGGTTGAGCTTTAATTATTTTTTTGTTGTAATTAAATCGTCTTAAATAGCAAAGTTTTGTTATTTTTCTGTCAGAACCACTGTAATAGAATATGATCGAATGTTTCTTATAGGTGATTAATCTAAAACTGTTTGTTAAAACAGTCTGTTGAGACTGCTAAACTAACTGTAGAGTCAATAAAGTTAAAACTTCAATAAACATTCGCTGGTTTTATTATGTTGCGTGAAATATACGGATGAAATTTTTGGTTGCCATTATCATAACGTTAAATAAATATAGGGACGAGAACTAAAATATTAAAAGAAAATTATTGAAAATTTTTCCCTTTTCTGTGTAAAAGTGATTTAAAAAAGGAATCTTATGAGATTCTAACGTGCATCGCTTACTCAACCTGTAGACTTAATTCTTCAGTTCTTGATTTATCCGTATTTATTATTGTTATTTATATATTTTTAGCTTATTTATTTTAAATATTTTGTTTTATATTTTATGCATTTTTATTTACTAAGATAGGTTAATGTAAGATATAAACTATCTCTAATTCTGAATGTCCCACATATAATAGATAAGTAGATATCAAAAATATCTTAATAAAAATATACGCTTCGCTGTGTATAGGTAGGTAGGTGTGATGAGCACTGTAGCAAAAAGCCTCAATTAATTTCACTCAATCATGCTTGGATTCGGTAAAACGTTTAATTTGCGAGAAAATTTATGCCGGAATGACCTTTTAATTATTTTCGATTTATTACGTTTATTGCGATTGTGTTAATATTTTGTCGTTTTACTTTACTTCCGTTTATCTTTTTAATTAATTTTTCTTTATGGGCTTTTCTTGACATAGATTTTCTACACTACTACAACTGCCTCGGTTCTGTAGTGGCTAGCATGTACGGCTGCAGATCCGGAGGCTTGGGTTCGAGTCCCGGGTCGAGCCAAGTTTAGTAACTTGGCCAAAATCATAACTATATTAAGTCTTTTTGTTTGGTAAGCCTCAGTAACAGTCCAGAGTTGGGAAGTTGGTGATGTTTCACCCCCGCGTCTTGGACTCTCTCCGAACTCTCACCGGTCGTGTCTCGTGTCGTCCCACCGGAGTATGAGAGTGACAGGAATAGAGAGTGCACTTGTGTCTGCGCGTACACTTGAGCACTATAATATCTCCTGCGCAGTTGGCTTGTCTCAATGAGATTGGCTGCCGTGGCCGGAATCGGTCGGGAGGACATTACAAACAAAAAAATACCGAGTGTGTTTGTTACTCCTTCACGTTTCAATAGCTCAACAGATTTGAATGAACTGCGAAAAGGCGATAGCTTAAACATATAACTGCTACCGCTACACGGTTGAAGTCGGGGGCTTATGCTAGTTCATCTATATTATTTCACTACCAGAGCAACTTAAAAAGCATGATATATGCATATTTAATGTACCTTTGCTTAATATTCAAAATGTAACAATTTAGAAGATAAAGTCATCTAAAGTAAGACGATAATGTGCCTCAGCTCACGCGCCTCGAGAAGGCAATTAGGAAGATTATCTTGCTATTTTACGAAAATTTAAAATCTACTTACTACTATATCCATGAAAGTGGCTGTTAAGATATCTACAAAATCACTTTTTTTCGGTTTCGTACCGTATTTTATTGAAGTGGAACTTCTTTAGAATCGGTGTAGTTTAAAACTCGATGAAATGAAAATGCGATACGTGAAAGAGACAAACACATTTAAAGGGATATATAGGATTTAGCCGGCGAGAGAATGAATTATACCAGAAGTGAAAAATAACACTGAATAGTATGTTATGTGATATATTATGTTAAATAAAATGTAAAATAACTTTTAAACTTGGTAAAAAAACTAAACCTTAGAATTATCCTACTCCTGATACTCTATATACGAGTATATTCATCTCATTCTCTCGTAGGTTACTCTTCTGAAGTTTCATTTCCACTGTGTGTGAATTGCACACATACACACACACACTTTATTTTCCCAATTCTATGTGTATTGGTATTTGTTCTAACAATACATTTTTATACAAAATTTTTGGCGTCTGTAATAACACAAACGCTAATTTTTAGGGTCCCGTACTTCAAAAGGAAAAAAGCAACCCTTATCACTTCGTTGTCTGTATATCAAGAACCTCTTTCGCAGGAACGCATGGAGAAATCAATTGGAAATTAATATCAAATACTCAATTCTGCAATACCTTGGAGCTGTAAAAAATCAAGCTTCTAAGTCAACGCAATCAAAAGATACGGCCGTTTAATGCACAGTATATTTTGACACTCGCAAGGAAATTAAAACCTATAGGGTACTTTTCCTTGACCTACTTTGTCTTTAATGTAGCTTTAATATAATATTTGTGATAAATTTCATAAACTTAATAACATATTATTATTTATTTTCATCTATAATAGATCATTTACTAATTTTAAAATAATAGTAGATAGTAGAATTTGAGTGCATGTTTTGTTGTGTAAGTAGGTACTTTGCACGATACTTTTGCTTACTGAGAATGTATTTAAACGATAATATTTAAATAAATATGTATTTCAATGCTAAAATAATTTTGTAACAAATATATTTAGTATATAATCAATTTAGTAAAGAAATAATGTTATAAATAATATTTAAACTGTGTTAAATTAAAGTGTATTAATTTTTAGGGTTCCGTAGCCTACAAGTGAAAACGAAACCCTTGTATTTTTGTTATGTCCGTTTGTTCGCATGTTACAACAACTTTACTCGGATGCTATTGGTATACTATAAATGAAAAAAATAGGGGTGACCCTTCATACATGTAACTTTTAACATTATTAATTACATATATTACAAAATATAATGTTTCCTGTTACAGAACCCTCGGTGTGAGAATCAGAGTCGCACATACTCGATTATTTATAAATAAATATGTTAAGACATTAATACACAACACCACCATCTAGTTCCATGGTAAGCTACGAGGCCTGTGTTATGGATCCCAGATAGTTGATACACTACACATATATAACTTTAGTATTTAAAGTTATCTATGTGTAGTGTATCAACTATCTGGGATACACATATTATAAATATAAACACCCATGACTGGAGTATAAACATTGTGCTCATCACACAAATGAATGCCCCTAGCGGGACTCAAACCAGCGACCACTGGCACAGCAAGTAGGGTCACTACAATCTTAGCCAAGCGTCTCGTCGAATTTTTGTTTTTAATGTACTTTATGTAAACCGTAAATAGTTTTATTGACTAAGATTTTTGAATCTATCAAAACCTGCTACAACGATAATTTTATTTGGAGGTTAGCACTTAACTGTTCTGAGTTCTGAGATGTCACTTCATCACACCTCTTAGTTTGACCAGAAGGCTATAAATGTGACCTTTATCTATACTACTTATAATACACGCTGTCTTAAGTTGATTTTCAATTTTAGTTAAGTCTACAGCCCTACTTATGTGTTTGTAACACGTATTTTAAATCATAAAATCATTGATTTATGATAAAAATAAATATTCTCAAGGTTTTAGCTAAAGCAAAAATTAAATACAAATGGGGTCACCCTCGAACTTTAGCAATTTCATCAAATGACGATCAATAAAGTAATTTTGTAATAAATTAAAATCGAGAATATAAAAGACAGAATCTCCTCCATTTTCAAAGTCGATAAAATATCAGACTGATTTTTCTGATATTTTTAAATGTTCATAAACCCGTTTTCAGGAAGAACAAGAATTAATCAAACCCTGAATATTATTTCTCTCTAAACAAAAAAATATTCCGTCATAAATACGTCAAGTCTATCTAAAAAAAAACAGTATTTTTCTCTAAAATCTAGTGCGATCTAATAAATTTATTATGACACTGTTTCTGTTTCTATGAAACATCAAACTACTAAAGTCTGTATGTAATAATACGAATTTGTTTTCGTTATTATAATATCTAAAGTAAATATGCCCCGGTTAGCTTATTTAATTACGCATATAATTTCTACATAATTTGTTGAAGACCGCCTCGGCTCAGTGCTTTCTGGCTGAATCTACGCATTACTAAAGAGATTACAGGTTCTTTTTTTTATGTTAGGACATTAACACACAGCACCATTTAGTTCCATGGTTAAGCTACGAGACTTGTGTTATGGATAACAGGTAGTTAATACACTACACATATATAACTTTAAATACATACATATTATAAATATAAACACCCATGACTGGAGTACAAACATTCGTACTCGTCACACAAATGAATGCCCCCAGCGGGACTCGAACCCGTGACCTCTGGCACAGCAAGTACTCGTCACTACAAACTGAGCCAAATGTGTAACGGTTCTTACCATATAATATGAGTATAATAGATTAGAATTTTTACTAAAAATAAATTAAATTATCGTTTTCCTTTACAATACAAAGTGATACTTCATTTTATTTTATGAATTGATCAATCCCAAGTTTTTCCGAGGAACACTTTCTTTAAAAAAAATTCCAAGGGTTTTCTTATATTTTCTTAAAAGGCATTTATGAACGTAGTGATAGACAGATAGACATGTGGGGAAGTAGCGAGAAATGTTCTTTTTTCGCGACATCTCAATTGTAAAAAATATAAAGGTATGCCAGATGGACGGGAAGTGTTGGTTCTGAAATATAGTTAGTTTGTATAACTTCAATATTTGGTCGAATTGAAATTCCTGCATACAAATTGTAGAACAATAATAAATATTGGCCATTCAAAGCTTGGTGTACGTATGCTTATATATGGGCATAAAGACAATATCTCTACTATATTTTGCATTTTGCATGTTCCGGTGCAATCAAAGCTTGTATAAAATATCAATATTAACTGCGATAGTTGAACCTAGTATAGTATTATGTGATCTGTGGTTAAAATTTTTAGTTAAGTCGATTAATAACAGATCCTTTTTTCTTTTTTTCCAGTTTTCCTTAAAAACGTAAGTCTATCTCGTCGTGATGTTTCAATAGCGTCCGGCAATCCAGCCGGACATGAAGCCAAGAAATACACTGAGAGGTGGCCCACCAAGTGGTATGCGTAAATGCATTTCCGACTTTAAAAAATTATATAAACAAGACGTACTGATTTTACTTTATTGATAACACCTTTACGAAATAAATGAAGAGAAAAGAGACTTGCCTTTACCAAATCACAATAGGCCTTTGCATCTATGCTACAAGCATTTACACCTTATAGAAATCGAACCAACGATACTCAGTATAAGTGTTACTTACATAATTATAGGGAAAGTGCCTAAGCGCCTTTTGTACTTATATATATATATATATATATATATATATATATATAATATTATATGCAGTGACACCTTCGGCAGCTTTTTTCAGTGTACCAAATTTCACCGAAATCCGTTCAGTCATTTTAGCATTAAAAAATAACAAACAAACAAACAAATTTTAGCGTTTATAATATTAATGTGATTATAACCATATAAAAAAAACGTGTATAAAAACCTTGACAAATATAATAAAATATACATATTAATACATCATAAACCACTCTATTAAATTGGCAAAAATATCACAACATGCCAAGTCTAGAGGCTTGACAACTGAATACTGGATTGTTCTCTTTGATCCCGCACTAATGTTCTACATCGATATTATTCGCAAGCCATTCACAATTTGGCACGCGTTGAAATTATAAATAGAATAGTATTAATTTAACCAACCTACTGGCGTCGACATTAACTGTGGCTTTAATCATTAAAGTAACATTTTATTTAGTACTTTTCAAATAAACATTTTTATACTACGAATTCTTCGTATAGTAAATATCTGCGATTAATGATACGTTTTAAAGTTTAGTATATATTTCTCAGAGATGAGATATTTTCTCGCAGTAAAAAGTATCTTACATGTTGGCTCCTACTACTTACTGAATATGTATACTACTTACTGGATACTTTTTACCGCTGGAAAATATCTCATTTCTAAGAAAAAATGCATAAACTACAATGTAAGAGTATACTAATCTGTAAAACCTAAGAATTTGGTTTTTGGTCATCTAAACGCGGACGGAGCCGCGGGCAATGCTAGTTGATACATATAATAAAATCCTACCCGAGTCGAATCTGTACATCAAATATTTTTTGGAATATCTTATTGAAATAGATAATCGATATCAGGCCGAATCTATAATTTTTAGATTTTTTGTCTGTCTGTCTGTCTGTTACCGCATCACGGAAAACCACTGGAGGGATTTTGATGAAATTTGGTATGATGATAGCTGGTTATCCGGGTCAACATATAGGATACTCTTTACTGTATGAAAACATATTATTTCTGAGAAATCCATACTAAACATTAAAACGTAAGTAGGGACGAACCCGAGCGGAAAATAAGGCATTTGTATATATTCATAAAGGACTTAGCGATGGCAATTGTAGAATGTTATTTCGTTTAAAGTCCCAAAAATTGTATGAAAATATTTAAAATTTTAAGGGTTTAAAAAAACGCCATATCTAATTCAAACTGAACGTAATGTAATAATAGAAAAATTTACCCTATGCGAGAATCAAACCTGTAACCACAGTAATAAAAATTGTTAGTCAGAATATACATCATATTATGAAATTGAAAGTATTTGGTAGAGATCTGGAAAAGACTGACTAATTTATGGAAACAGATTGGCATAGAATAATTTTACCCCCGTTTATTTAAGAGGTCATATTATATATGCCCAAGTTTATGTATTACTTATTTACGCAAAAAAGTCTACTAGTTTGAGTGATTCGGAATATAGATTTTTTAAAATAGCGTCTATCGGAGCTGTGAGAGCTGTTTTCGCAGTTAGTTAATTCATACATATATATGTATGTATACAAATTATTTCAATTAAAATTTGAAAGTGGCAAAAATTGATAAAAAAAATCTATCGAAAAGAAGAAGAAGAACACGTGACAAATGTCAAAACAACAAGTAGTCCAGGTATAAACATAGATAGTACAGTACTGTCTCGTATATAAATATATTTGGCATCCCTTTAATATCAAGCGTCTGCGTGAGAGGCCAATTTTCAATTAAATTTAAATACTTCCCATGCTTCACTCACGCGGAGCTCGCATGAAAACAAAAAAATCAATTATACAAGACGAATATAAATGGGCAGGTGTCTTCTAACAACTATGCTATAGATCAGTAGTTCGCACTTTAAATAATAAGAAAGTATTAGTTCGCACTTATTAATTAGCTAGTCAACAGTTCTATTCTGGACTAGAGCAAATATTGAAAAATCTGTCCAAGTATTAATGTTTTTTTAACCGACTTCCAAAATGGAGGAGGTTCTCAATTCGTCGGAATCTTTTTTTTAATGTATGTTCACCGATTACTTGAAGACGCCTGAACCGATTTGGATTTTTTTTGTTTCGAAGGGTATACTTCCCAGGACAAATGGGACCACATTTAAATTTTATCGAAATCGATCGATCGATCGTCTTTCGAAAATTTGCTAGTTTCTTACAGACATTCTGGTTTCCTCACGATGTTTTCTTTCACGGTAAATCAAGTGGTAATCAGGTTGGAAATGATTCGCACATGAAAATATCAAAGGTTCGAGACCCGGGATTTGAACCCGCTACACTAGGTTTTTGAGCTACCACTGCTCTTATTATCAATTTATGATAGAAGCTATCTCCAATTATTTCACTCAAATTCCTTAAGCCATTAGAATGTTACAAACACTTACAATTACTCACTCAGAAACTTTCACATTAATATTTTAATCGTTTAATTTTCAACATTAAATTATTTTAAGCTTTTGAACAGCTAAAATAAAAGCTAATTAAAATATATTTATGTAAATAAAACTGTAATGCTACTCGTTAATAAGCGTCTCACATAACTGTCAAGCCCAAACAAGGTTTGTAGAGAAAACATTTGATAAAGTTGACCGGAAAATAAGGAAATTCGAACAGTACTTTCTATAGGATATTTGTATTACAAACTTTATTGAAATTTGAACAGGACAAGATTGGCCTAATTTATTAAAAGCTTTAATAAAAGCTTAAATATTTGTTTAAGCTTTTTTTCACTTAAGTTACGTAAATACGCCTGCCTCTGTGAAAATTATGTTTTTATTCCATTCGCTGTAGAAACCCTTGGCCCATGGAGTCAAAAGTGCTAAGCTCTTCTTAAAATACATAACACGTCATCTTATCACTTCTTCTGGTGACAGAAAAGCTTTCGCATTTTTCGCCCAAAGAATCGGCATTGCCATTTAACGGGGGAATGCGGCTAGCAATTCTTGCCATATTTTATAATTTTATTTCACGTGAATATTACTTGTACAGTGATAACGCGAATATTAAGTGTACATTTGTTTTTTGTATTTTGTACATAATCTATACATATAATATTCTGAGTCGTATCTGTACATTGAATATTTTTTTTTTAATCTTATTGAAATAGTCATTAATACCGATACAGAAGCCGAATCTATAGTTTTTAGAATTTTTGTCATTCTATCTGTCTGTCTGTTTGTGACCGCATCACGAAAAAAACACTGGACAGAGTTTGATAAAAGGTATGATGATAGTTGGTTATCCGGGTCAACTTACAGGATACTTTTTACTGCGGGAACATATCTCATTTCTGAGAAATCTACACTAAGCGTTAAAACATAATTAGAGACGATCCCGAGCGAAGCGAGTGTGTCGCTAGTTAAGTATATTTGTAATTTTCTTTATTGTAAAAGTTTTGTTCAAATATCGTATATCTTAAGAATATATTCCACATTCATTCACATGATAGTAACAGGAATATAACAAATGAAAACACTACCGATACCATCAATTAATACGGCAAAAGTAATTTATCACAGTCGACATTGGAACCGAAAAATCATTCGGCCACTAAATTGGTACAACTGGCATATGACAATAGCAAACGAAATCAGTGGCACGTTATTTTGGCTTTGAATTTTTTTCACTTTATTGAAATACTAGGTCTTACTTACCCCCGCTTACGTAATACGTTTTAACGATTAGTATAGAATGGACTATATGTGAATATTGTATATGTATATACGAGTATGTACCTAGGTACTTCAAAAAATAAAAAAATATATATCCCTTACCAGATAAATCATTGATTCCCGTACAAACTTCCACCTCCTTTTTCATTCTTTAAAGAATAATTTTCGGGATAAAAACTATCCTATCTCCTTCCCAAGATCTCAAACTACCTAAAGACCACATTTCAACTAAATCGGTTCAGCGGATTAGGCCTGAAAAGGTAACAAACAGAACTTACTTACTTAGAGTACTTTTATAATATTAGTATGGATAAGAGATTAAATACCTCTATTTCCGTAGTAGAAATAATAAGTATTAAAAAAATAGAACTCATATCTAGTTAGTGCATTCGTTTGGCGCCAATTCAAAGTTATTTAGTATTTTACTTTAGAAACTTAGTTATCTATTATACTAATATTATATAGAGGCAGAGTTTGTTTGTTTATTTGTCTATTTGTCTGTTTATTTGTTTAAGCGCGCTTATTTTACTCGTCAATTAACTTTTTGTTGAAAAGTTTTATTTTGTTATTTATTATGACTAATTATTATCAGCTTCAAAAATTAAAATAGGACTAACTTTCAGGTACCCATCATAATGAAGGAGTCATCAAAAACCTTTTATTTAAAAACTTATACTTAATAATATTTGCGTTAACTTGAAAACCTTCCTCTCTGCTTTTGTTAAAATAATGAAATAAACTTTCTAATCAATTCTATTATTCCAGAGTAGATCGCCTACATTCATATAAACTAATAAATTATTCTTATTTATAATGGTGTTATACATAATAAATGAAGTTGATATAGACTTAACAAATATCGACGAAAAGTTAGTATTTGTCATAAAATTGTATTATATTATTATTAAAACATTACATGTAATTGTTTCAATTGAAAATGAGTCATCATTAGATGAATCCAGTATAGGTCAATGTCATTTCCAAGCTTATCGTCGTTCAGGAAACGGCGGTATTCCCACGATGAGAGGAAAAAATCGTTGATAATTATTTTATGAATAACTAATGACACGTCCTCGCTACACTCCAGCGGGTCTCTTAGTAGTTCTTTGTAAGAAACTACTATCCCACGTATGAATATTCAAAATTAAAATTCTTGTTTAATATATAATGACGACACGTTAGACTCAGTTTGTAGTGGTCGCGGGTTTTAGTCCCGCTGGAGGCATTCATTTGTGTGATGAGCTCGAACATTTGTATTTCAGTTATGAGTGTTTATATTTATAATATGTATGTACTGCCTCGGTGGTGCGGTGGCTAGCATGTACGGCTGCACACTCGGAGGTCCTGGGTAGCCGGAATCGGCTAGGAGAACATCAATCAATCAATGTATGTATTTTTAAGTTATATATGTGTAGTGTATCAACTATCGGGTATCCATAACACAAGCCTCGTAGCTTACCATGGAACTAGATGGTGCTGTATGTTAATGTCCCAACATATTTATTTATATACCTAATAGTTATTACAGATATATCATTAATTGCCAAAAAGTCAACCTGTTGGTTGACTTTTTGGCGAACTTTTCCCGAACTGTTGTTCGGGATGAAAATTAGTCCTGAAAATATTTGACAAGAGCAGCGACATCAAATAGCTGAAATCTCTAAATAGTAAGGATTTATCATCATCATCATATCACATCATCGAATGTGTGTGTAGAGGATATAGTCCATATATATATATATATATATATACCAAGTTTCATTCAAATCCGTTCAATGTTATTTTGACATAAACATCTTTACAAACTGTGCACAGTATATAATAGGATACACTTAAGTGGACTCTAGCATTTTTGTGAAACCAAAAAGAAATAGAAAGACAGTCAAAGCCTGAATATTTGTTCAGAATTACTGATCATAAATATTTTTTACTAGGTCTCGCTATTTTTTTAACTTCTACCTTGAATAAACAGATTCCATTTTTAAATTGACACCAAAAAAACTTAGTTTCCATACTTTGATTTTTAATGGCTTAAATTTTTAAAAGTTCTTTTTAAGGTCAAGAGATTAAAACATCAAACTTTGCAATCCAGCAGTTTGATCTGAATAATGAAGAATTAGCATTTTTATTACTAACTAGCGTTGCCCGCGGCTCCGCCCGCGTTTAGATGACCGAAAACCAAATTCTTAGGTTTTACATATTAGAATACTCTTACATTGCAGTTTTTTGTATTTTTTCTCAGAAATGAGATATTTTCCCGCTGTAAAAAGTATCTTATGAGTTGACCCGGATAACCAGCTATCTCCATACCAAATCCCTCCAATGGTTTTTCTGTGATGCGGTAACAGACAGACAAAAATTTTAAAAACTATAGTTTCTATTCGGCCTCTAATGTTTATTTCAATAAGATTTTCTAAAAAATATTTAATGTACAGATTCGGCATAGTTACAATTTTATTATATGTATAGATTAGTCACTGCTAGGGTTTTATGCAATCAATGGCCTTGCCAAATTTCATACAAATCTGTTCAGTTAGTTACGTCAGCGTGAAAAGGTAACAGACATACAGAAGTATAGACATAAAAAGTACTTCACGTACATAAATAGAATAATTTTGCATTAGAATAAGTTAGCATTAGAATAAGTTTACATTTAGCCATAAAATCTAAAACACACACAAAGTAAGACATTTATTTATATTATAAGGAAAAAATGGGTTCTTGTACAATAAGCGTTGAGTCCTTTAATTAGAGAAAGTGTCGTCTCAAACCACATACAATTTTCGTCTAACACACTGTTCTGAAGTCTGGTAATGAAAGTTAGTGCTGAATAAAAACTTTCTCCCAAAGGATTGTCGAATTCGCACTAATTCATATACAATTTAGCTTATCTATATGTAAGGGTCCTTAAAGTACATATTTCTTTAATGCTATTCGTTAAACAATGGATGTCATAGTGTGGGATGTCTAAACTAAGCTGTCCATTATACCGAAGAACCCACACATAATGCTCAATACATGCTTGGTTACTTAGAACATATTTGTTTGTTATATGTTACTAGCAGAACCCGCGGCTTCGCTCGCGCTAAAACTATCTAAAAAGGTAGTTTTATACATACTTTCATCTCCTATTTTACCCTCTTATAGAATTGAATTTAGAAAAATGCTAAAACACGTATTTATTTCATTTTATTGAAGAGCACTTATACCAAGCTTCAAGTAATTCTGATCAGAAATATTCTTTTGGATTGTATTATAACGTGTTTTCCCATGGGAATGAAATAATCTCCCGAAAAAAGTAGCCTATGTCACTCTCCAGCCCTCAGAAAGAAGGACAAACAAATACACTTTCACATTTATAATATTAGTATGGATTTTACTTTGAATCCGCGAATATAGTTCACTAGTTGTATGAAGTATGATCGAGAATTCAACTGTAGATATACATAAAAGTTCTCACTATATCATTACAGCTTACCTCTAAATAAACTTAAGAATACCACTTCTATACTATAATATATCCATTTTATACTATAATATATCCAATCTGATATAATGTATAGAGTTTAATATTAATTATAAATGAAGACATGCGTATTTTGCTTTGTTTTCCATTTAAACAACAATTAATAAATAAGAATTCAATGAACTTGTATTGATTTTTTAAATAATTCGCGTAAATCTAAGAAAGCATTTTGAATTGATTTGACTACTACTGTTCTGGAAAATGCCAATATAGCCCTTTTTGTCTTTGATCTCAAATACCTTAATAATTATTTAGATTTATTATTTCCTTCAACTTTACACCATTGTTCTATTATCTATAGAGAAAACAAAATTATGTTAAGCCTAACTCTTTTTACCAAAAAGAAAATGGCACCTCTCATCCAATGCAAGAAAAATACCAACGTAGTGACATTGCCAGAACATTAAAACATTAAAGAAAATATTTCCTCATTTGAAGAATGCTACGTAGAATTCAATTAAGGAAAACACAGTATTTGCCAAAAATCTGAAGGAATTCCCAAAAATCATAACATAGATTTAATAATATATTATGGGTCCTTGTAATTTTATACCAAAATGAACACATAAATATTAGGTAAAAAGGGGCCTATGAGACAGGTTCGAGTGATATATGATGCAAAAGCTTGGTGTTATGGCGGCACATATCTTTTTGTACCTACAACAATAACGATTTAATTAATTTAAAAATAGCTGCCCTCAAAATATTTTAATAAGTTTTATGAGATAAGTGTAATAGTTTATCTATACTAATATTATAAAGAGGTAAAATTTGTGAGTTTGTGAGGTTGTAGAGGGTAATCTCTGGATCTACTAACCGATTTAGATGAAATTTGCTAAGAAGGTAGTTTGAGATCCTGGGAAGGACATAGGATACCTTTTATCCCGGAAGTCATCGCTAAGAGGCTAAAAATGGGGATGAAAGTTTGTATTGGGAGGCAAAAATTTAAATATAATTATTTATATCAGTATAGGGCATGACTTAGTTTTAAAATTATTTATTTTGCTTATAAGACCAATCTATAACTACATGATAGCTCCAAATACTCGATTTATTGTACTTGTACATTAATTATGGCAAGATTGAAATATTAAACCATTTTCACTTAATAAGACTTATAATCTAGCACTAACATGTTACCAAAATAAAAAATATATTTAATACTTACGTTTGTCTTATTTTCCAAAGCTTATCTTTGAAACGGCCGAATTAATTCTTACACATTGTCCAAAAAGATAAAAGAAGCTACTTTAACAAGAAAATCATAAAAATTCCTATTAGGAGTAGGTATAGTTCAAATACTTTTTTAATTAAACTTCTTCAATCTATATCTGAAATTCAAAATCTTTTACCTACTCTTGCCCCTTAAGGCTCACAATTTACTAGTATAGCATAATATGATCTGTGGGTAGTGGTAGCTCAGTGGTAACGCACTCGCTTGGAAAACCGGGAAAACTAAAGCGGGTTCAAATCCCGGGTCTCACACCTCAGATATCGTGAAGACACCTACATTTCTGAGAAAACCTAGCAAGTTTTCGAAAGACATATGAAGTTCGCTAATCTGCACTTGGCCAGCGTGGTGGACTTTGGCCTGATCCCTCTCATATTGAAGGGAGGCCCTTGCCCAGCAGTGGAGCGTTAAAAAAAAGGGCTGACTACAATACAATACGAATATATGTAACTTTATAATTTAACATTATGTTTTACAACTTTTCCTTAAATTTTACAATTGAATATTTTATAACTCATCTCATTTTTACAATGAATGAAACCAAGGCCGTCCGTATTCAGGAATAATAATGCTGAATCACAATTACTGTCAGCGATTAACCATTATAAAAATAAATATCGGTCAAGTGCGAATTGGATTGATGGAGAAAGAGTTTCTAAGGTTTTTTTTAATATTGTTCTAATATTAAGTATCAATGACTCATCCTGAAAAGATTTTTTGGTCAAAGATTCAGTTGAAATTAAATGAAACTAAAATTACCTACTCTACCTTTGAATAATACTAATTTCTTAGATTTACGCGAATATTTGACACTAGCGTTCTCACCCTCGCTTCGCTCGGGTTTGCCTCTAGGAAAATACTAATAGACATCTATTTGTTCCCACGAGAACCGTTCATTTTTATGGGATGAAAAGTAACCTGTTATTTGACCGGCCATATAAGGTATCAGAATATTAAATTTTACTAAATTAGGTGCATAAGTGGTTGTGTACTAAGCTGTATAAGATACTATAGTTTTTTAACTATCCCACGGGAACTCTTTCATTTTCTGGGATGAAAAGTATCTAATATGTTGCCCGGGGATATAAGGTACCACCATGCAAAATTTCATTTAAATCGTTCTAATAGATTCGGAGATAAGCCCGTACAAACAGACAATCAGACAGAGAAACAAAAAAATTGAAAAAATCTGGATTTGTTCTATTTGTCTTCTTACATCACCCTGACTTGGTTTTTAGCATTTTTGTTCTATGTACAGACATTCGTCTTCTACAGTTTTATTAGAGTATAGATAGATTTGAAGTGAGCTTTAGATGTTCACACACAGCAGAATCTATGTATCGATGGATGCCTACAGTGGACAAGGAGTTCTATGAGGCAATATTCAAAATGTAAACCATTTTTTATGATAATAAATTTCACATATGTACAAGTAATGTTTTTTAATGGTACTGAGACATGATAACATATTATAATAGTTCAGATGACTCAAAATGAATACTTAACTTGGACTTATACTAATATCTTTTACTTATTTCTATGAAACAAAGTCCTAAGTTTTGGTTAAAACAAATAAAAATATTTTTTTGGTATCACAAAGTTCTATGTTATTTTAATTTCGATAATATTGCTTAATATCCAAGTCAATATCCAATTGTTAGTTCCTAGAAAGCATCACGTAGCCCTTAATTATGCTAATAAACTGTCACTTAGGGATTAGCAATAATAAGTATACATTTTTCGCAAGTAAAAATTTTTAAAGTCAAATTACTAAACTTCATTAAAATTAACATAGAATCTTGTAATAGTGAGCCAACGATATGTATACCTACATGTTATATTGTCATATGAATACGATGTTATTAAAAAGCCAACTCAAATAGGTATATGTATAATACAAAAGCACTAAAAAATATTTGTAGATAGATATTAAATTGTAAGAAAAAACACTATTACATATGTATAGGCTCAGTAATAAGGTCTCAGATGTTTGTTTTTAATACCTTTAACGAAATATACGAGTTTAGTCTTAAAAAATAGACTCCCACACAAGCTTCATATCTTTTAACATTTGTATAATAGGTATGGTTCATAGAAAAAAAACTTTAATTTTGTTAACATATTTATTTTTACATATTTATCAAACTTATTTTATGTAAGACTAGCGGTTCACCTTCGCTTCGCTCGGGTTTAACTCTAGAAAAACAGGAACAAATCTATCCCAATGGAACCGTACATTTTTCCGGGGTCAAAAGTAGCCTATATGTTATTCTAATCTATGAGCTATATTATTGTAAAGTTTCATTAAAATCCATTCAATAGTTTTTGCATGAAAGAGTAACAAAAATCCATACATCTATACATCCAAACATCCATACATCCTCACAAACTTTAGCATTTATATTACATATTAGTAAGATAGTAGGATGTTCGATTGATAAATAAATTAACTGTAGTTGCTAAAAAAACATTTAAATAAAATATTTAGATTTTTAAGTCCTATAAATAACCTAAAAGAGAATTCAAAGCAATTTTCTTTGAATAATTTAACATGCATAATAATGGATTTCAATACTGGTAAGATTTTTAGAAATGTTCATAAAGAGGCTAAAAGCAAAGGTAAAGCTTGTTAGAATTTTTCTACTTTTTGCTTTGAGCTTTCTTCTAAAGTTTTACTTTGAGAGTTTAAGAAACACAAACCAAGAAAAACACAATTTTTAATCATTTTAAAATTAAAAAAAAGCAAATTACAGCGTTGACAAGGTTTTTGTACGTTGATATACGAATATTCGGATAGCCAAATTAATTTCGAACCTAGAGGAACTAGATTCCGTAAAAAGACACTCGAAGTCTATTAATATACAGTCCAATTATATCTGTGATATATTTAAAAATCTATGTGCGTATGTATGTTCCCCATGGACTCCAAAACGTCTCCAAAACTCAGAGCGATTTTGATTAAATTTTCAGGCAACCTTCAAATTAGCCCAGCGGGTGATTCTGTGAAGTTTGATAGGGATCGGAAGTTGAACGCGGGCGAAATGTAAACTATGTTGTTTAATTTGACGACGTTTGGCTCAGTTTGTAGTGACCCTACTTGCAATGCCAGCGGTCGCGGGTTCGAGTCTCGCTGGAGGCATTCATTTGTGTGATGAATACAAATAACTTCTCAAAATATCTTTTCACTGCGCCAACACACCTGCTTTAAGTTATTGATCTAAATATAATGATTTCTTAAATACTATTTGGATTATTAAGAATTATGTATACATACACGATGTAGGATAATATTAAATACTAGCAATGCCCGCGGCTCCCCCCCGCCTTCAGATGACCAAAAACCAAATTCTTAGGTTCTACATATAAGTATACTCTAACATTGCAGTTTTTGTATTTTTTCTTAGAATTGAGATATTTTTCCGCGGTAAAAAGTATCCTATATGTTGACCCAAATAATCAGCTATGACCATACCAAATTTCATCACAATCCGTTTAGTAGTTTTTCTGTGATGTGGTAACAGACAGACAGACAAAAATTCTAAAACTATAGATTCGGCCTCTGTATCGATAATAATGTCTATTTCAATAAGATTTGTCAAAAAATATTTAATTTACAGATTTGACTCTGAATTTTATTATATGTATAGATTATCCTCATTTAGAATAGATACCTAATCAGATATTTTCGAAGTCGGTGCCAACCAAAAAAATTTAAGATATGAATATTTAATAGCTAAATATAGTATTTATAATATAACTCTAATTATAGTTACAATATTATACATCAATTTGTGATATATTAGATTTGCTTTGCATCGGCTGGCACCGACTTCGAAAATATCATATAAATTTTCATACTCACATTATATAACTATAAAGTCTGCAAATTGAGGAAAACTTACTTTTAACTTTGGAGCTTTATACAAGAGTTTTGAAAATATACATAAAAATTAAAAATACTATGTATACTGACAAGCATTTTCAACACATTTCTCTGCTAAAACCTCTCAGATTTCATCTGCTTATCCTTTAATGCTACGCTTTAATTAAAAGAGGATGGCTTCAAACACCACATTAGCAATATCAACAAACAAAAAGCTTTGAGCTATAAGCTTAATCACTTTTTAATAACGCCGCACTAACGAGTTGCGTACATGTTGCATTCACTTTATGTGAAATAGTATGTAGTTTTGCATAAATTTTCGTATTTTCAAATGAATTTTCGAGCTTTAAATTTTCATTCGTATCACTCTAGTGGTTTAATAAAAATGTAGGATAATATTTTACAATGGTCAAAAAACAGACGTTTTGAAATCGTAATAATTTTTTTAAAATTTGTATAGTGAATATTATGTATTAAACAGGAAAATGATATAAAAGTGATTTGTTTTTTTTTAATAATTAGATAAAAGCTTTTAACAAAACTGAAAAATCAGAAATACCAAAAAATATCTATCATGTCCATTTTTTCAGAATCCTTACTTTAAAAAAAGTCGCTTGAAAAAATTCATTTTATTTTGAAATAAATACCTATTCAATTATACCCAAAAGGTTTTTACCCTTCAATTACAGGGTCATTATGCCTTTTTAATATCGTATAAAGAGTATTTTTGTATTATTTTTTCTATGGTGACAACAGTATTATTGTAACAGAGAAACATTCATATGAGACAAGTAAAAAAAGCTAGTTTTCAAATTTCAACTACATCGCACCAAGAGTCTCCGAATATAGTAATAGTTATTAGCCATAGATGAAAATAACTAATAATAATAACATAGTCCTCCTGACCGACAGCTTTACATGCTCTTCGAGGCATGGGGGTGCAACACCGTCAACTTCCCAACTCTAGACTACTAGTGAGAATATCGACTGAATAAACAAACACAGTATTTAAACTTCGCTCGACTCGAGACTCAAACCATGGACCTCCGGATCTGCAGACGTACCCATGACTGGAGTACAAGCATTCGTGCTCATCACACAAATGAATGCCCCCAGCAACATAACAAGTAGGGTCATACAAACCGAGCCAAACGTGTCGTCAAAATATATGAAAGAAAATAAATAACCATACGTGTACTTATCTTAGGTCCACCATTAACTACTTTTAGATCTTATCTATTTGAAGGTTAAACGTTTTTTAATAGCAGTTCTTTTCTCCTACTAAAAAGTTGTGTAACATCTGTGCAGTGTTTAAAAGTTTTTGAACACAGCCTTTGCGTTCCCTTATATTTGAAATATTACAAAAGTTTTCTGTTTATAAACGAATAATTAATTAATATACAATCAGATATCTGACTAAACTAGTAACAGTTCTAAAAAAATCAATTTTGTATATATTTTTTAATTTAATCTATAGCAATAATATTTTAAACCGTAGTCTTTTGCAAGCTTAACTTAACTTAATGATTTCTGTATTACTAAAAAGAACACCTTCAAAATGACTTTAAAAGCTTTTTTTTTAATAATACTTAAAATAAGGATAGAAGCAATGATAGATCAGTGGTAATGTTCATCCCAGGTCTCGCACCTCTGATATTTTCATGTGCAACATGATTACCACTTGTCTTACAGTGAAGGAAAACGTGAAGAACTGCAAGTCTGAAAGAACTAACAAGTTTTGAAAGATATTTGAAGTCCGTCCCGCACTTGACCAACGTGATGGACGATCGCCTGATCCCTCTCGCAATGAAAGAAGGTTTATCCATGCCCAGCAGTGGGACGTTAAAAAAGGGCTGAATATAGGAGAGTCAGGAGGAGAAATTTTGATATGATGATAGCTGGTTAACCGGGTCAACATATAGGATACTTTTTATAGTCAAGTAGCTTGTTCATAATAAATCCATTAAGTATAACTCTAGACTCCTGTATTGCGCACATACAGAGCCGCAAATAATAAATAGTATGTAATAAAACTACATCAAGTTATGTCGAATAAATAAACTTTCATCTATTTCTCTAGGTAAATCTCATATACTCAGTGTGCGGTAATACACTAATAACTAACTCCTCTTAGCTTCATACGTAAGTCTTGAATTTTGCAAAAGCTTTTAATATTTCAATCCCTAACGTCCCATATTTCTTAAGCTTTGGTTTCTATCTAAGAATATTAAAAATGGCAGGTTTCGGAAAAATCTAAGTTTTATTTAGATTTGCATTTATAAATGAAGTAATTTATGTATATTTTTTATACTGTATATTTAATTAGCCCAAAAACATTCAATTTCACACAATACATGTATTATTATTTTAATAAAAATTTTCATAAAACGAAAGCCAGAAAAATTAGACTAAAAAGGCATCGAAAGCTAATTTAGTCTATATAAGATGGGATAGTAGGTAATTAAAAGTTTGTAAATTTAAAGTCAAATCAATTGTTTTAAAAATTTAATCAGAATATTAATTTGAGCACTCTCAGACTACAAAATATATAGCGATCATATAACATATAGTCCATACTAATATTATAAATGTGAAAGTGTGTTTGTTTGTTTGTTTGTCTTTCTTTCATGTCGAAACGGAGTGACGGATTGACATGATTTTGTGTGTGGAGATAGATGGAAGGCTGGAGAGTGACATTGGCTACTTTTTTCAGGAGATTATCTCATTCCCACGCGAAAAACACGTTATAATATAATACAAAAAAAATATTTATAATCAGAATTACTTCAAACTAAGTATTAATGCTCTTCAATACAATTAAATAAATACGTATTTTAGCATTTTTCGAAATTCATCCCATAAGGGGGTTAAATAGCGGATGAAAGTTTGTATCAAACCTACTTTTTTTCGAATTTTTTTTGTAGTTTTACCGCGAGCGAAGCCGGGGGTTCTGCAAGTTAACATATAATTATAGAGTCCACCTAAATAAATGACTAAGTTTTGACTCCATAGTAGGTATTCTATATTAGACTTTATAGTAGCTTGATTTGCTGTTTATGTTACTATTCTTGATTTTGCCTTACAGATCGTTCACTTTGTTTAGAGAATAAGGTAAATTTTAAATAAGTATTAATTAAATTAATATACAATTTTTAGAATCAAAATATGAATAATAAAAATTATACTATACTCTTTTGTATTTTTAAGCATCAGTTCTCTTCGCCTTGAATGAGAAATAGCATAATATTAGATTTTTTTTGAAGTTATATCTCTTTTGAGACGTTTGGAAAAAATATGAGAATAAAATTTTTAAGATGCGCGCGCACACCGACAGCCAAAATGCGACATGATAAAGTTAGCTGCATTCCTTTTACAGAGAGTTGTGACATACGGGATGAAATCTTTAGCTATTTTTGTTCTTTTACGCCAAAAAAAAGTATAACTTCTTACGTGCGTACATAAGTAAACACACACGTTTTTTTTTACTTTATTATTATAAAATCCGTGAGTTATTTTTATTCATTAACATTTATTATATACTTATCACTCAAATTTTCATTTTTATAATATTTTAAAACAATACTATTTGTTTTTTTTTCTAGTTCTATGACTTTCGTCTATATTATTCCTTAATCTAAAGTATCATTTTAAAACGCACTTGTATTCAGGCCCTTCTCAACGTCCCACTGCTGGGCACGGGCCTACCTTCAATATGAGGGGGATCAGGCCATAGTCCACCACGCTGGCCAAGTGCGGGTTGGCAGACTTCACATGTCTTTCGAAAACTTGCTAGGTTCTTTCAGACATGCAGGTTTCCTCACGATGTTTTCCTTTACCGTAAGGCAAGTGGTAATCATGTTGAAAAATGATTCGCACATGCAAATATCAGAGGTGCGAGACCCGGGATTTGAACCCGCTTCACTCGGTTACACAAGCGAGCGCGTCACCATTGGGCTACCACTGCCTTTTGGCTACCACTGCAACTTGCACTTGCAAAGAATAATATTGGAACTCGGTATCGTAACGGTTGAACATTTGGATTTAAAATATATGAGGAAATAATTTTTTTTTATTACCTCAATTCCGAGTAACAATGTTGCACTTCGCAACGTCTTCTCTAGAATTCATTATAATATACTAATAGAGTAGATGTTACAAGAACTAGATTTTATTCTTAGCAGTTGGAACGAAAGCAGATGCTAACATTCCATGTCTGAAATCTAATCAGTTGTTCTGTCAGTGTGTACATCATAGCCTTGTCGAGGTAAAACACAATCCATATCGCTACATAGTATAAAACAAAGTCGCTTCCCGTTGTCTGTCTGTCCCTATGTATGCTTAGATCTTTAAAACTACGCAACGGATTTTGATGAAGTTTTTTTAATAGATAGAATGATTCAAGAGGAAGGTTTATATGTATAATACATGCCTATTTTTGTACGAAAAAGCCGAGAAATTCTAAAATTTGTATTTCATACTAACCGTTAAAACGTATCTAGAGCCGAATAGTTTACATATAAGAATCAAACTTAATGCTTAACGGGACTCAGATTATTTTTTTATCCTTTTTTTAAATAAATTATAATAATTCTCTCATCGCATCACACTCAGAAGATGTCATGTCCTTTCTTTTATTATAATTTTGTTATTTTATATTAAAGTTGCTTATTTAACATTCCTTAAAAAAGCAAATATTTTACAGTATTTTTGGAGCAAATTATGGACAGAAGCATCTGTCCATATTAATAATATATAGCAATAAATCTCCAAGTAAAACGAACGACATATTATATATTACGATACCTCTTTAAGATGTTTCGACTATATATAGCAAACTAAATAAACAAACAAAAATACTTATACATATACATTAGAAAAACATTTAAATTATTAAAGACAAATATTTGTTTAGTAGTACAGGCAAATCCAAAAACTTCAACTATACTTTACCTAGAAAACTCAACACTGCATGAACTGCATATTGCACTACTAAGAAGCTCCTTTTGATGTACGAGTATGTTATTAGAAATGTACAAATATTTAGTAAAGTTGTGTGCACAAAGTCAAAGGTTGTTCAAAAGTGGCAGTATATACGTTTACAGTATAAAATTAATAGCAGAAACCCATGGGAAGGTAAAATTTTGTATTCTAGTTCCAAAACCCATCCCCTTCATAGAGCCATGAAGAAAATCCACAATCCAAATCCACCATGTTGAATGGTAAGAGGCATGGAAACATTCGAAACGCACAGAATAAAGTAAACGAATATTGTCTATCTCATTACATATTTATATACACGTGGACACATTGCACGTATTTTATTACATTTCTTTTCACTTTTTTTCTGAATTAATTTTTGGTAATACGAATATAAAACTATACATATTTAGAATTATTGCTGTATAGTGACATCTCAGGAGAAAAAATGAAATAAGTAAGATGTAAATATTCTATGTAGCTAAAGGACTCGATTATCGCTAAAAATAAGTACATATGTATATAAAAAATTTAATTACGTATAACGGGCCGTTTTGCTTAGATGCATCCCTAGATACCTTTTGAATTTATCATATTTTATTATAAACTAATAACGCCACCTATTGACAAATTTTATCAATAACAATGTAGAGACCCTAGAATTTTGCGTTTTATTACACGATACTGATATTATAAAGAGGCAGAGTTTATTTGTTTGTTTGTTTATTTGAACGCGCTAATCTCAGGAACTACTAATCCGATTTGAATTTTTTTTGCATTAGACAGCCCGTTTATTGAGGAAGGCTATAAGCTATATATTATTATGCTACTACCTAAGGGAGTGCAGCAGTAATCATAAATGTCAACAAATCAGGCAGACTTTCATACAGTATTGTAAAATTATGTATAGGTATACGTATTACTTACATGCATATATAGTAAAATATATGAATGTTTATGTAGTGTTTATAATACATATTGGTATTTATGCTTATTTTTATCTTCTTTTATCGTTTCTTTGCACTTACTCTTTCTGTCCCGCTACTGAACGCTATTTCCCACATACATGAGTTGACTAAAAAAGATCGCTTTTAGAAATAAGTCCATCTTTGGCCACGTCACTTTCTATGTATTTTTTTTTTGTTTGAATTGTTTAGTGCAATATAGAATATAATAAATATGAGGATATCGACCTGTACTCAGGCCTAGAACAAAGCCCTACTATTGCCTCATGGCCACGTGCTCTTCGTAGAAGCTGTTCCCTTTGATGTATAATTGATTATGCATCCAATAACCCATAATGAAATTGCTTACAATGCTTTAAACACTATTAAGTTTAATTTATTATAAATTATACGAAAGATATATTTCTTAAATTTTGTACAATATTTTAGTTAACTTCAAAAAACGGTATTTCGAATTTTGTACAAGTTTTTTGGGTTTCGATCTCTTTACTGCTTAGTAAATACATTTCATTTAAGATCATATCTACAAATTTTTACTTTTCACGTTCTTTAATTTTTTTAATAAATATTACTATATAGAGTCCTTAAGGTATGACAGTCGGACAAACAGTCAGGATATTGATAATATTAATCGGGTAAGTACCCTTTCGAATGTAACCCTAAAATCTGCATTAAACAACATTTATGGATAATATTACTAACCATTGCTCACCAATTGGTCAAAACTCGACTATAATGATTATTGAAAAGAGGAAAACATATATGAATAAAGTTTACTAATCTATATAAGTAAATTATTAAAAAAAACATTTTTAAAAACAAGCTTTTATATGTATTATAATATAAATTGTGTAAATATGTGTTTAATTTAACTTAAAGTTTATTTTTAGGTATTTATTCGTATTCTTCTCAGCAAACCCTTTCGGGGTGTATAATTTTTTTTCCTATAATGCGTTTTCATTTATGCAAAATTTCAGCTCAATCGTTTCAGGATAACTGCTTTAAAATACAGTTACAAAGTTTGATTCGAACAAACATTCATACAAACATTTAAAGTTAAATAAAATCTTGTAAAAAACTTAATGCTTTCCAATTTTCATTGATAACACTAAAGCTTGTCAATAATTACTAAACAAGAAAAGGGAAAATCGATTGACAAACACAGGAGAAAAGGTACTGAACTGTTTTATCTTTTCCTATTTATATATGTACATAGATACGCTGTGTTATTACGGTTATGTTTTTGTTTGTTTCTTTTTGCTTTGTTTGAGTTTGTTTCTTTTTAGTTTTTTAATTTCGTAGATATTGTATATGGCTGTGGTATAAATAATATGGTGCATGTTCTGACACCTTCAAATGTTGAACATTTTTCTACATTTAGTTTTTGTGTTAAGTTTTTAGATAAGATATATATTGTTTAAACATCTGTGTGTCCTGTAAATAAATAAATAAATACCTGTAACAAAATAATATAAATAATAGAGAGGAGTGGAGGCGAATAGTCAAGCGGGTTACAAAATCTATATGATGAGTACAACCAGTCTGTCAAGACTGTAATGAATAAGATTAAGCCCTGTAACATTAGTACAACTTACAGATAAAACTTATGAAGATAAATAAGCGGATGAAATGAAAAAACGTTCTTATTAAAATGACAAAAGGGAGTCGAAACGTATATTTTTTTACGATAACTTGCATATCGACTTACTACACAAACGTGACCTGAAAAATTACATTTACTAAGAAATCTGAATAGAATTCGGATGACTGCGATATCAAAATATTCGAAAAAACTGACTTCTCTCAGTCACAAATGAATACTGTATTTCTCAGATCAAAATGCCTTTATATGAGTATCTTGGAAAATTATTTTCTCATTTTCGTAATTGCAATAAATAGTTATTTAGAATCATTTTTATTCTGATGTGTTAATGTCTGTATTACTTTTATATTTTACTATACTGTCGTTTTATTAAATAACTAGCAAAACCCGAAGTTTCGCCCGCGATTAAGTTACGGAAAAAGTAAACTTTTTCGCTAGACACTTTATTTTTACTTTATTATTTGCAAAAATAAATTTAATTTTTGCAAAAACAAATTTAATTTCAGCGATCGTAACTGAAAATATCCAGTATCTTAAAAGATGTTAAACATACTCGTAGATAGATATATTCTGTAAATAAATTTTCATTTTAGGTAAATGAAAATTTATTAAAATGAAAAAATTAATTAATTTATTTAATTATGCGTAAATGCATTTCCCAACGTTAAAAAAAAAAAAAAAAAAAAGAGTACAATGATACAATCGCATACAATGTTTACGATTTTAGAATTATGTAACTCGGCTTGGTATATGAGATAATATATCTTTTTTTAACTAACATACCAACAGGCTAACATCTACGTTAATTTTGAAGACCCAATGCTATGTACACCTAAAGCTTACAGTCCCCCTCCTTCTCCTTTTTTAAGTTACATGTATATAATGCCATTCTTATTCTACTGTAGCTTTTTGCCCGCGGCTACGCTCGCGTGGACTAAAAAATTTGCTCAGTTTTAATTTGAATTTATAGAATTTATATGTTGTCATATCGAATATCTATAATATAATATATATCCATAATCTATACATATAATAAAATTGTAACGAAGCTAAATCTGTACATTAAATATTTTTTGGAAAATCTTATTGAAATAGACATTATAATCGATACAGGCCGGCCGAATCTATAGTTTTTAGAATTTTTGTCTGTCTGTCTGTTAGCGCATCACAGAAAAACCACTGGAGGGATTTTGATGAAATTTGGTATGATGATAAATATCCGGGTCAACATATAGGATACTTTTTACTGCGGGAAAATATCACATTCCTGAGATAAAGTACAAAAAGTACATTGTAAGAGTATACTTAATATGTAAAACCTAAGAATTTGCTTTTTGGTCATCTGAACGCGGGCGGAGCCGCGGGCTATACTAGTATAATATTATAACCTAAGATATGTTAATTGTCGTTGCAAAGGAAACTTTAAGGAGAAATTACAATAGATTAAATTCAAAGGCGTAGTCAGAAGTTATCAGTGGTATTCGAGGTATGAATTCTGATTCCCCCGAGTACATCCAGAAAACACAGTTGCCACTATGATGTTTAATGAATTACTCACAGTCTAATCCCTAAGCTAAAGCTAAAGCTAAGGTTACTTTTTCATTACAGTTGTGCCAACCTTCAGAAGGAGGATATAGATAGCAGGATACTCT
The DNA here is from genome assembly GCA_921882275.1 of Brenthis ino. Lineage (NCBI taxonomy): Eukaryota > Metazoa > Arthropoda > Insecta > Lepidoptera > Nymphalidae > Brenthis > Brenthis ino. Next base: position 15,256,176 of record OV170222.1, read on the forward strand.
CTAGCTAGGTTTTCTCTCTCGCGCTCTAGGTTTAATATAGTTGTCATTGCTGTGGCCAGCCGAGAAGTAATACATAATTTTCCTTTGGGTGTGGAATAATCTCCGTTCTCTACTTTATATCCGCACAGTAAGTCTGCACTTACGGAGAACTTGACTTATATTACTCTGTTTAAATATATTCAACAACTCCAACTCCCAGTTTTACCCACTTTTTTGATGAAATTTGGTATAGTGATAGCTGGTTAGCCGGGTCAACATATATGATACTTTTTACCGCGGGAAAATATCTCATTTCTGAGAAAAAATACAAAAACTGCATTGTAAGAGTATACTAATATTTAAAACCTAAGAATTAGTTCTTGGTCATCTGAACGCGGGCGGAGCCGCGGGCAATGCTAGTTATATTATATATTATTATACTCTTAATTATTATTTTTGAAAAATGGACGTAAGTTTTATTATAATCGGAGGAATAAATATAGGAATCCATGTGATCAAAAAATTAAGAAAGAAAACCCAAAGAGTAGTCTCTAAGGTTCAATAAATTAGCGAATTTTCATTCATAACTAGTTCTTGCCTAATCTATACAGCTTTAATCATAAAAAAAGTTACGTACAAATATAGCGTAAACATAATATGAAATCTATTTTAAAAGTTACCAAATCTGTTTAGATAAATAAAATTGATACATAAAATGTTATAGGGAGTAACATAGGTTACTTTTACTTTAGAAAAAGAATTAGGGTTCCGCTCAAAAAAATTAAAACGTATCTAGGGACAAACCAGAGCGAAGCGAGGGTGAGTCGCTAGTATTATCTATACCTACATATATGTATTTAGTAACATTTTAATCATAATTAATAGTATATTCAAAAATATACATACAAACAGACCAACAAAATTTTAATATTCATTTAAATATTAAAAAATATGTAGATCTACATTATACATACATACGTATGTATGTCACATGAGTAACTCAATCCTGTTTCTAATGATTACATTTACAATTTACATACATGGCACCCAAAATGGAAACTTGTTTCTACTGAAAAGCTAGCGGATTTCATGAAGATTTTGTGAATATATGTATAGACCTATAATAAAATATGATTTTTATGCGCAGTATAAACCTATAATAGAACATTCGTGTGTATTGACTATTATTAATCGACTTCAAAGGAAAGAAGGTACTCAATACAGTGCAGCCAATAAATAAATGAAATGAAATTGAAATGTAGTGAAATTTCTTCTTAAAAAAATGATGTTGAATTCTGTGTAGATGTCATCTTATTTAAAAAGTACAAAGGACGTGATGATGTAACATGTCTTCCTGGCCGATCTCGTAGAAGCCATCTACAGAAAATATTGTAGTGCACAAGTGCAAGCGCAAATACACGTTTACTGTCTTTTCAATGAGAGAAGTCCGATGAGATGACCATTCGACAGGAGCAATGAGGAATCAGGCGCAGGCCCGATATCTTTATGTCTCTTCGAGTTTTAACTTCAGGTACTAAAGTTTTAAGTAAAGTTCTTAACAGAAAAAACTAATAAGTATACTTGGTCCGATTGGTATTTTTTCCTATCAAGAAGTAACTATATATGTAAGAACACACACACACGCAAACCTTCGTATTTATGATTAAAAAAAACAAATCTATCCCTCGGAAACCGTATATTTTTCCGAGATAAAAAATAGCCTATGTATTATTACAGACTATAATCTATTTATGTGCCAAGTTTCATCCAGATCCGTTGACCGGGTCTGGCGTGAAAGAGTAATAAACATCCATACATACTCACAAACTTTGACATTTATAATATTTATATATACAGATGTGCTACAATGGAAAGTATTTTTCAATCTACAAAACTTATTAAAAGCTTTTACTTAGCTCTATTCTACTTACTATACTCGTGCTTTTAGCACACCAATTTCTATACTCGTAAGCATTTTATAAGTTTATTTGAAAGGAGATAATTATCTAAACTGAAAGTAAAAAATATTTCAGTTCACCTAAAATAAAATAAGCGAGCAGATCGTAAAGTCAAACCAAGCGACAACTCTGCTGACAATATACCATTTATCATATATTTTATGTAAATTTTGTACAGACCTCCATTGGAATAAATTTGACAAACCAGCTTTCGGCATCCATTACTGGTTTTCTTTCTAATTGTAGTAAAATTTCTTTAATTAAGTGTCAATGGGTTTTGAGCATTAAGTTATTATCATATTCAGTGCGCAATTTGCAGATGTCATATGAAATGTAACAATGTCACATCTGTCGAAACAAATGGGCAAGATTTAATATATCGACTCATTTATTTCACTTTGTTGCTTATCACAAGTATTTTTATCAAACTGCTAATATGGAATGTTTTGAGGTTTTTGTGTTGCGAAAGGAAAATATAAGTTTCTTTTTCTTCATATCTTGTCATATTTCTTCATATTACTAGCATTCTTAACTTTGTTTGGTGAACCGGTCAGGGTCGGTATAAAAATCGACTAGACAAACAAACAAAAGTGTTTTAGCAAAGTTTTCAAACACAACAGCGTTAAAATTGAAGTTACATTTTTGTTTATATATCTTTAATCTAGTACATGAGCGTTTTTCGGAAATAATATAAAAAAGTATATAATATATACAAGAATTGCTCATTTATTATTACAAGTACCTAAGCTACCGAGCTTCGCTCGGAGTTTTTGGACTGAAGTACAATTTTATTTAAAAAAAACTGAAAACTTAAATAAATACTTAAAAAAAACAAAAGTGATAACCTTGTATGCGACCGAGGTTCGACCCTGGACACCTGTGACTGTTGATCTTGCACTTTGGCCGCTTGACCACGATGGTTGTGCCCGAGCGTGCAAATTACCGACCATATTTTGCGTGGAAAAAACTTCATGAAAGTGCAAGAGAAAACTTCATGAAAACTCGAAAACACGTGTTTTATCTAACATAAGATCTTATAGGGTTAACTTTAAAAGTTTAAAAACTAGTTTTACAATCTAAGTTGAGATTTAAATAAACAAATAATTATTTTTTTATTAAATTTATGGATGATCTATTTCTCTCTTCTCACCACTTTACTTTCATCACCAAAAAATCTTTCAGTGAAAACTGAAAAGCCGATAAAAATAATAATTATTATCGTTACCTACATATTACCGTTTGGATTAGCAACAAATAATCACTTTAGTATGTACTCGATTCTCCTTTACTTTAGGTATCGATAAAATCGATAAATCGTTCAAAAATTACATATGGGAGTATTTTGGTTTAGATTCGAAATAAAGTATTTTCGCATGCTTTATTTTTATGTAAAAGTATAAAGTATACTCATCAAAAATAAAGTAGGACACGTTATTATAAAATATGGTTGGCAACCCTTGATATGCCGTGTTTACTAGAAATAGAAGCCTATAATTACTATTTACCAATTTTGATAAACAAGGGTGTTTCTTTGTCTCAACTCTTATTACTATTTTCATTTAAAAAAATCTAACTTAAATCAAAACAAAAATAATAACGACTTTGAAAATTTCCATCTATATACAATATACATACAATCTAAATTAAAATATTTATCCTTGACCCAGAATTCAGAAGTATTTATAAAAAAAAGTAAAAGATATCGACTAACAATATATATAGAAGAAAAACACATACTCCTTTTTAGAAGTTGGTTAAATTTGTAATACAAACGTAGCTGCTACCTGGTTGGAGTGATATTTATAAAAATATTTATAGAGAATGGAAAGACAAAATAAACCAATTTAGTAAACTCGGTTGCGACTATTTGTACAGTGAAGTCAACGTACCGTATAAGAGTATCTCACTTTTTATGAAATGACAAATAACACAACTTATCTAAGAACGTGTGTGGAATCTGCAACGAATGTGTTGCGAGTTGAAATGTTACGGGTATTTTCTTTATAATAAATTATTATTTTAATTCATGTTTGGTTACAATTTTGAAATAATATTATCGCTCTACCCATATTGGTAAATGCCTCCAGTCCTGGGTTCAAGTCTCCGGTCGGGTAAAGTTTAATTACTAAGTTTTTCTGTTAATATATTCTCTGTAGTAGCCCGGAGTTGGAAAGTTTGTGGTATTGCACCCCGTGCCTCGGAGTGCCTTAACTCTCACCGGTCGTGTCAAAGTATCATCCATCATAACCGTAGAATCCGGGATGAAAAGTAACTTATGTACTATTCCAGACTATAATCTATCTCTGTGTCAAATTTCATCCAGATCCGTTCAGCCGTTCTGGCGTGAAAGAGTAACAAACATACAACCATCCATCCTCAAAAACTTTCACAATTATAATATTACTTTAGATAACCGTATAACTAAGGAAATGAATGAAGAAATAAGTTTGTTCTAAAAATCAAGGGAAAACCGTAAATCAGGTATGTTATTACAAACAATTGCAACACTTAAAATAATCTATGAAACATCAAACACTGAAAATCCGACATCCATCGCCCAAAGCAAACAGACCTTTAGCCCATCAAAGAGACATACTATACTATGTAAATAAAACCAATATTTAATACGTCTGCCTCTTATTTGCAGAAGCCCAAGTGCCTCTTCAGCCAAACATAAACTGACACCGTGTCCACTCTCCGAGGAAATCCTTTGACGAAAAGTAGCACGATGTCGAAATATGTTTATAGGTGGAAAACGGTACGAAAGCAGTCAATATTGCCTAACTAAACTAAATAATAATATTGGTTTTTCGAAGGAGTTATAAAGATTCTATTTATACGGAAGTGAGTATAATATTCGGGTAAGAAATAAGAATTGAAGGTTGATCGATTCCTAAAGTAATCCATATCTAATAAATAAATATCTCGTGTCACAGTGTTTATTGTCGCACTCCTCCGAAACGGCTCGACCGATTTTAATGATTTTTTTATATATTTGGTAGGTATGAGAATAGGTCATAAAGTATATTTCACCCTCCTATAGCGTGGGTATAATAGAGGATGAAAGTATGTATGAAAATACTTTTTTAAAGATTTTTTTGTACTTTTAGCGCGAGCGAAGCCGCGGGTTCTGCTAGTATGTATATAAACCAAAGTCGGGTTAGTTACACCATTTACAACTTAAGAACGGCTGGACCGATTTTTATGATGTTTAATTTATTGGATTTGTATCCGCGCCGAATAACAGAATAACTATCAAAACATCGGCGAACTTCACGAAAACTAAAATTTGAAGAAAAAAATTCCATACTAAGCGTCAAAACGTATCTAGGGAGTAGGGAAAAACTTTAGCAAAGCGAGGGTGAGTCACCAGTTTTATTATATTTTCGACTTTATTTTGATTTTTGGTTCCCGACGTTTCGAATGCTTTACAGCAATCATGGTCACGGGAGGGACTTAGGTTTTAGACGTCTCAAAGGTTATTTAACTTGGTACATACAGCACCTACCCACAATTTTACAAAATGATTCCACAAAATTCAGTAATTTATTTAAAAACAAAAAGAACAGTATTTCAATCATTAACCTACATTTAAAGAAAACAAAATTTATATTTCCCTTTGAATGTTTATTATGTTATTTGTTGACCTTTTTATTATTATAATAATATTGATTATGACCGACATTATAGTCTAGGAGCTAACTGAATTACACATATCTAATGAATTATTGGTCATAAAACATAATTTAGTGGACGCAATACACGTTTGATTTACGCTTCCTACCAAAAGATTAAAAGCTTAGGAGAAGAAACACGTGTGATATATTTGTTTGTATTGATGAAATTGCATAATCTGTTACAATAAACTTGTTGCAGTCTATATATAATTGATTTTTTTGGAGCTTCGAAAAGGTAGACGGAAGATTTTGTTTATATCTGAGTAGTTTTGTTTATATAATTAGTTATTTTAATTTTTTAATTAGGGTTTTTATTGATTTATCAAACTTTTAAACATTAAGTAAAAAAATTACAAATAAGGCAGTGGTAGCCCAGTGATAACTCGCTTGCTTGGGAAGTGAAGCGGGTTCAAATCCCGGTTCGTGCACATGTGATATATTCTTATGCGATTCATTAACAACACGATTACCATTAGCCTTACGGTGAAGGAAATCATCGAGAGAAAATCTGCATGTCTGAGAGAACTTAGTAAGTTTTCGAAAGACGTGTATTGTGTAGTCCGCCAACCCGCACTTGGCCAGCGTGGTGGACTATGGCCTGATTCCCTTCGTATTGAAGGGAGGCCTGTGCCCAGCAGTGGGAAAAGGGCTGAATAAAATATACAAATTCTAATATTTTTTTTTAATTATTATAAAAGTCTGATTAATACTTAAAATTGGATTTATGTCTATCTGTCAAAAGTTAGCAGTCCCAGTATATTACTATAGCAACAAATACTTTTACAAATATAAGCAACCAAAGTGGCGTCTAAGTATCAATTTTTCAACCAAAAAGAGAAATGGAATCACGAAGCTTTTAACATTTATTTACGCAAATTAAAAAAATGTATTATTTATAACAAATCTACAAAATATTGAAAACTTACAATATAAAAAGATCCAGTTAAAATTGTTTATTTACTATTCGTAATCTAAAAAGTTACACCTACATGAATTTGAAAATGATTTTGAATCATTCTTAACGGTGAAATTTTTTCTTCAACCACTCTCGAGATATTGTAACTTGCTAGTGTTCGTCCACTGTTCAAAATTGGACCACAATTATCATTCTTGAAAATTTGAAGAAAACATAGTAAAATGAATAGAATTTACCTATCTACGTGATAAACCTTACTGTTTCCAAAATTGGTTCATTGATAACACTAAAGTACGACAATTACTACTAAACAGAAAAAAGAAAACTCCTTCCCTTAAAAATGATCGCAAAAATCACAATTGGAGAATATTATAAGCGCGAAAGTTTGTGAGGATGTTTGTTACCCTTGCACTCAAAAACTACTGAACGGATTTTGATGAAAATTTACAGTAATATAGCACATACACCAGAGTAACAAATAGGCTATAATTTTTAAAGATATAGTGATACATAATTAAACTACGCGTTCGGAGCCACGAGAAAACGTTAGTTGGCGAATATATCGAGTTTATGTTTTAGTGTGTTAATACACAAAAACAAACACTCGTATTGAGTGTATGTATTTTAAGAGCGGGAATGTTTACTCACATTCTACACACAAAAGTCAAGTATAACACCACTTTATAATTTATATACAGTTTCTGTCTTGGTAACTAATCTATCTAATCCAGACGTTTACGACGGGATTTTACTGCAACAAAATGAGATTTACCATACAACGTTTTATATGTCTGTTGGTGTGTTTACGTAAATGTTTTCTTGTAAACTCGTAATTATTTATATGGTTCTTGAACTGAACTATTTTGGTCTTTTCTTCAGGGCTTTATATACTTAATTATGTATATATATATATATATATATATATATATATATATATATATATATATATATATTACTGGACAAGTAATGTCCGCGTGGAATAGTGGCAAGAATGCTAGCCGCATACCCTCGAACACGAAGCTGAAAACGAGCTACTCGTAACTCTCTTATCGCCAGTAGAGGTTGCTTATTTGAAAAGTAAATAAAGAATCCATAAAAAATCACTTTGTTCGCCGCTTACCTTTTTGTAAAAACTCTTTTTATCAAGAATACGTGAACGTAACATATTCAATATTAATATGAAATACTTAGGTCTAAAGTCCCTTTGAGTTCTAAAAAAATCAGACCTCGAAATCAACGTAGAAAAATAAAACAGCTTGTTATCTATACCTACATATAATGAAATAAATTGTAACTAAGCCGAATCTGTACATTAAATATTTTTTGAAAAATCTTAACGAAATAGTCATTATTATCGATACACACGTCGAATCTATAATTCTTGGAATTTTCGTCTGTCCGAGAACGCATCACAAGAAAACCACTGGACAGATTTTGATGTATGATGACCGTTTGGTTATCCGGGTCAAGATATAGGATACTTTTTATTGCGGCAAAATATCTCATTTCTGAGAAATCTATACTAACATATTTTGACAACAAGTAAATCATTCATCGTGTGTTACATTTGATTTTTACAAAAACCGCAATTTTACTTACTTATACATAGTAACAGAATTGCAATCCACCCTTTGCATATGAAAGCTTAAAAAACTTTACTTTTTTTTAATATTTGCTAAATATAAAAGTACAAAAAGACATACATATATCATAAAAGCACAAAATATGTTCCTTATCACTTATCCCATCTTAACTTCCGCGAGATGAATCATTGGGAAACATTAAAGAGTTTCAGATGGTTCTATAAGATCGCCCGTATCGTTTTCCTTTGATATGAACCTTTTAGCCGTCTGTCTGGATGATGGATGACATCTGATCTCTTCGGACCTTGAACTTTAAGGGTCTATGTATAGATGGGACAGAAAGAGTGATTTTTAGAAGCTATAAACGTCATTATTTTATGTACTAATATACCTACTACGTACGTTGTTAATATAGGAAACTAGCATTGCCCGCGGCTTCGCCCGCGTTCCAAAGACCAAAAACCAAATAGGTTTTACATATTAGTATACTCTTACATTGCAATTTTTGTATTTTTTCTCAGAAATAAGATATTTTCCCGCTGTAAAAAGTATCCTATATTTTGACGCGGATAACCAGCTATCATCATACCAAATTTCATCAACATCCGCCCAGTGGTTTTTCTGTGATGCGGTAACAGACAGACAAACAAAAATTCTAAAAACTTTAGATTCGGCCTCTGTATCGATAATAATGTTTATTTCAATAAGATTTTCTAAAAAATATCTAATGTATAGATTCAGCTTAGTTACAATTTTATTATATGTATAGATATAGTATTACTTGTTTTTATTAGCGGCTTCGCTCGCATAGTTTGTTTATGTACAATTGTACCACTCCCAAGGGTAAAAGCTTGATATTAACTTAACGAATTACCTCAATAATTAACCTTTAAGTTGCAAGACGAATGTTTATATCGGACTAGTAGTTCCATAGTTTTGCACGTACAAACAAACAAAAGAACAATCTCTTCAACTTTTTAATACAATTATGCTGAAATTTTAAAATCGGTTAACGAATCCTCGTCCTACCTGTCCTATCCTATCTGATTATATATCCTATATGATTTTAATCACCTCCATACTCTGCAAGATTATGGAGCGTGTATTGAACATACGTCTTATGGCATACCTAGAACAAAACGACCTCCTCAGTGATCGACAATATGGGTTTCGCCGGAACCGGTCAACTGGGGACCTTCTAGTGTGTGCCAATCACATCTTTGGCGAAGCTCTTGAGCGAAACGGGGAGGCGATTGCCGTCTCCCTCGATGTCTCAAAGGCCTTTGATAGGGTCTGGCACGATAGCCTTATAAGCAAGCTTGCAGCCTATGGCATATCTCCTGGCCTGATCCGCTGGATTAAAGACTTCCTGAGCGACCGATCACTCAGAGTTGTGGTTGAGGGTTGTTCATCACAACCCTTAAAGACCAACTCAGGAGTTCCTCAGGGGTCTGTTCTCTCTGCAACCTTGTTCCTGCTGCATATCAACGATCTGCTTATACCCGGTATCTATGGGTACGCAGACGACAGCACTATTGTAGAGAGATACCTGCCGAATCCTCGGGCCAGTAGAGATCAAATTCAGTCCGAAAGAGAGGCCATGGTAGAGCGGTTGAATCTCACACTCAGGACAGTCTCCACTTGGGGTGATGCCAATCTTGTGAGTTTCAACGCCACCAAAACACAGGCGTGCCTGTTCACATCAAAGCGGAGTCCTTTTACCTTGACCCCTACTTTCCGGAATGTGCCTCTGGAATACACTGACCGTCTGCAGTTGTTGGGCATGGACATTCGCCCCAATATGAACTACGGGCGGTTCATTGAGTCTAGGGCTAATGTCGCAGCGAGGAAAGTTGGCATACTAGCAAAGGTCCGACAGTATTTCACACCGGGACAGCTTCTTGTTTTATACAAAGCTCAAGTCCGGTCGTGTGTGGAATACTGTAGTCACATTTGGGCTGGTGCTGCGAAGTGCCATCTGTCAGCCTTAGACTCAATTGAGAGGCGTGCCCTCAGGCTTATTGGTGACCCTACGCTGGTAAAAGCTAACTTACAAAGCCTCGATCACCGACGTGGGGTTTCCAGCCTTTGTGTATTCTATAGGTTACATTTCGGAGAGTGTGCGCAGGAACTACACGGCTTGATTCCTCCATCTCCTTTCTACCATCGGACAACCCGACGAACGGCTGGTCTCCATCCTTATGTCGTGGACATTCCACCCGTCCGGACGAAGCGTTTCGCTACGTCATTCATTATACGTGCGGCTAAGGATTGGAACAACCTGCCGGCGTCGGTGTTTCCGTCCGAGTACAACATGGGTGTCTTCAAGGCAAGAGTGAATAGGTGGCTACTGAATTAGTGTGACTTACCATCTACGACTGCGTTACCACTTACCATCAGGTGGAACGCAGTCAAGCACTAATTCAGAATACAATAAAAAAAAAAAATCCTATCTCCTACATGCTACTACTTGTATACAAAAAATAAAAATTCTTTACGCCTATATACAATACACTAAAATAAAATTCTAATTCAATTTTTGTTTGAAGCTAACATTGGACTTTAAACAATAGGTATTTCCCCAAAAAAGGACTTTAAATTAAATATATACTCATAGTTTTCTATCCTGTTCCTATTGTATTGTCCTTTTTAACGTCCCACTGCTGGGGGTGGGCCTCCCTTCAAACTGAGGGGGATCAGGCCATAATGCACCACGCTGGCCAAGAGAGTGCAGGTTAGTGGACTTCACATGTCCTTCGAAAACTCGCTAGGTGTCCTTAGACACGCAGGTTTCCTCACGATGTTTCCCTTCACCGTACGGCAAGTGGAAATCACGTTAGAAATGATTCGCACATGAAAATATCAGAAGTGCGAGACCCGGGATTTGAACCCGCTTCACTCGGTTTCCCAAGTGAGCGCGTTACCACTAGGCTATAACTGCCTTTCCTGTTCCTATTCAGCTTATATTATTAGTAAAATAAGTAACAAAATAATAATATTTATAAAAACTCTGGACGCCGCAATGGACGCCGCACCTAACTGCTGTTAGACAGAGCTTATGAGCTATGAATCACATTTTTACTATTTCTAATACAGCTTTCTTAATTTCTCTATCATCCTACATATCGTTAGAAAGAATATTTATTCGAACACTTATATTTTACAAATTTAAAATTTATTTTGCAATTCATATCCCAAGTCAAATTTATTTAATATATGATAAGAAGAGCAAGTCCACTCATAATCATCGAACATAAATTTGATAAAGTGGCCATAAAAATACTTCGCGTGAAGTCGAGTGCTCAAAAATAACGATTATTGCGGAATTATAAACATGTGTCATATTATTTTGAAATTGCGTAAGTTTTAAAGTTTCTGTCCTAAAAGGCTAGGGTGAAACCCCATTACTACACTGTTCGTCTGTCAATTCGACCGTGCCTTAATATATATCTCTTCGGTATCTTTGTATATAAAGTTGAAAGTTAATTTTTGATGTTATATTTCTTTTGGCACGCTTGGAAAGAATTATAAGAGTAAAATTTTTACCATGCGCGTGCATACCGACAGCCTAACAAAGCTTAACAAAGTTAGCTGCATTCCTGTTACAAACAGAGAGTTGTGACATACGTAATGAAATTTTTTGCTGTTTTTGTTCTGTTACGCCAAAGAAGTATAATTTTTTACGTGCGTACATAAGTACACATACACGTTTTTTTATATATGTGTTGTCGCTGTGGGATTTCTAATAAATAGACAAAGCAAATAAGGAAAAAGTAAGAATGAAGAAGATTCCGATTCAAAAAACGCCTTGTTAGGATTTTTCTGTTAATACCCTATCATAAAATCGGTAAGCGTTAAACTTGGTGAATGGCACAAATGCTATAGTAAAACAACAAGTCATAAAAATGCCTGGTATAATACGGCCTTACGCTGGAAGTTTTAACCGCTGTTTAATATAAGGTCCTATTTTATTGATAAACTAGGGACTTACCCCCGGATAGGCTCCTAATGCCTAATAACTAAATATTACTACTACTACTACTGCTAAATTTCATCCAAATCCATCTAGCTGTATCAGCGTGAAAGAGTAAAAAAGATCGACATAAAAAATCTATTCAGCCCTATTGATCATACCATTGCTGTGCACGAGCCTTACCTTTATACAAAGTGGATCAGGTCATAGTCCACCACACTGGCCAAATGCATGTTGGTGGGCTTCACATGTCTTTCAAAAACTTGCGAGGTTCTCTAAAAAATGCAGGTTTCCTCACAATGCTGGAAACAATTAGCTAAGTGCCGCCAAGTAGTAATCTAATTGGAAATGATTCGCACATGAAAATACCAAAGCTGCGAAGTTGGTTTTCCAAAACAGCGCATTACCACTAAGCTACCACTGTTTTTAATATAAATATACATATTTTAATATAATATATTTAAATAAAGTACAGCAAGCACTTCTTTGGAAATAGAGTTCCTTCAAAAAAAAGCTAAGGGTACGTGATGGTTAAAGATAGTCATAAATTGTTCTAATTGTATTTTTTTCTAATTTTAAGTCATTCGCTAAATGCTTTACATCTAGAATTAAAAAAGAAATATATTTTGCACTCAATAAATTACTAGTAGGTACTTATGTATACATATCTAATAAGTAAATTATATTTCTCAAATAAACCACAATCACACACACATAAAATAAAATAGATATTATTACCGATATAGAGGCCGAATCTATAGTTTTTAGATTTTTGTCTGGCTGTCTGTCTGTCAGTCTGTAAACGCATCACGAGAAAACCGCTGGAGAGATTTTGATGAAATTTAAGTTGATGATAACTTGTTATCCGGTTATTAATAAAATTCTTTAAAAATGTATGCGTTGATTAATAAAATGTCACAATCATATGAAAAATATTTCTTTACGGTTAAGCTCAAACAGAATTTTTATATTGGATTTGACACATAACTCGCCAATATGCTAATATGACGACCGTCGTGACGCAAACATGGTAGTTATCACCATACAACGACGGATATTACGAGTAAAACAACGGTTTGAAATGTATTGGTCATACTTTATACAATATAATTATCTTTATCTCATCCGATGAAGTCTGCTGGACATATTTCGATGGCAATTTTGTTACATAGTTAAAATACATACATGTGTAATTTAATACGGCCGAGTAAATCACACTATATGCAAAATTTTGGATTAATTTCTTACTTCTTTACGCGGTATTGACTCAATGAAATTGAAGTATTTGAAATTAAGATAGTCGGATAAACAAATAGGCTATGACACGTTTTTAAATGCATGTTTAAATATACATTTTTTGATTTCACCGATTTCACTTATGGAGGCCAACCTCACTGAGGTTTGGTTAGCGTTTACGACATATTATACATAGTATATATAAGTGTGACACAAGTATATTACTTTAACTTTATATTCTAATTAGACATGCACTAGACATGGGCTGAGATACTACGTAGTCCGTAGAACCGATAGCTTAAAATGCTCTCTGACGCACAAAGATGCTGACTTCCCAACTCAACTTAACTTTTCGGAGCAGAGAAACCTAACAAAACGTGCCTAGTAGTGGGACTTTAAAAAAGGCTGAATACGATACGACCTTTACCGTAAAAGCAAGTGAAAATGTCAGAGGTGCGAGACCCGGGGCTTGAATCCGCTTCACTTGGTTATTCAAGCGTTACCACTGAGCTATCACTGCTTGCCTGCTACCATGCTTTTAACTATGAAACAGTATTTTAAAAGAAAGCTACATTGTCCCTAAATTAAATAAACTAATTTTAACCACGTACTTAATCAAGTAGAGCAATGGCCATAAACTATTTGTATATAAGCTTAAAATTCGTATAAAAGAGCATACATTCACACAAAACACAATAGAATAGGAGTTTTCGTAACGGAAAAAGTACATTTATAAACTTTAGCGCTATCGATTACATTCTAGAGCTTATTCCCGAAGAAAATCCAAAGGAAACGTCTATTAAGGAATTCCGATTTCAATAAAAACAGGGCGACCAGTGGCCTATCTACTATCTAACCAGACATCATCTGTTTACTGAATAAGGTTTTGTGTAAGGCTCCTTTCACTAGAGTACCTACCTATATTAATGTTAATTAATTTTTCTGTCAAATTTCAAACTTTTGTGAATTTTTAGACGTTTTTTAGATTTTAGATGACAGCGAATCCCACTTAAACTAATCATCTGCAGGAGATATTATAGTGTATAATAATTATGTACGTAAACATGACTCAGAACTCGAACCCAGAACCATATAATTTTGCAGATTTGGACCTACAACTGTATACGGTAGATATTATAATATATACAAAGCAGTAAAATATATATAATATATAGAAAATATCTTTTACGTAAGTCACTTTAACGACAAGTGTAGAGAAAGCCTAAATAGCAAAATATTTGCGTTTATCGAAGCCGCCATGAATAATTCAATACAAAGCTTAATGGTAGGGAACGATTTGTTAACAGCATTGCCGTTCTCTGTAGCTGATACGTGCTTAATGTCTTCATAATACTACGTCTATTTACTACGTCTATTTACTATGTACATTATTGTATGATCTCTTGTCATGTGTTCGAAGCCAATAATGTCACATTAAATTTTATGAATATACTATACTTCTCATTTATAGTTGTATAGTGTACAAAATATTCACAGACAGATAAAAAGCATTATATACAATGTTGGCTTCCTGTATAAATATGTAAATCTATACTATAATAAAACAGTAGAGGTCGAATGTCTGTACATAGCAAAAAAAATGCTAAAAACCGAGTCAGGGGAATGTACGAAGACAAATAGAACAAATCCAGATTACTTTAAATTTTTTTGTTTCTCTGTCTGTTTGTCTGTTTGTACGGGCTAATCTCCGAAACTATTAGTCCGATTTAAATGAAATTTTGCATGGTCATACCTTATATCCTCGGTCAACATGTAAGATACTTTTCAGTCCGGAAAATTAAAGAGTTCCCGTGGGATAGTTAAAAAACTATAGTAACTTATACAGCTTAGTACACAACAACTTATGCACCTAATTTAGTAAAATTTAACATTCTGATACATTATATTGCCGGTCAAACAACAGGTTACTTTTCATCCCGGAAAAATGAACAGTTCCCGTGGGAACAAATAGATCTCTATTAGTGGTTTTCTAGTGGCGAACCCGAACGAAGCGAGGGTGAGCCGCTAGTAAATGAATAAATCTATACTAATACTAGCGGACCCGACAGACGTTGTCCTGTCTACACGTCTTTAATTTGAAAATTTCAAACTTTTTTTTTGATGAAAATTATTATTCAAATTGTGAATATAAACCATTCCCAGATCCCCTTGAACACACACAAAAAATTTCATCAAAATCGGTCCAGTCGTTTGAGAGAAGTTCAGTGACATACACACTCACAGAAGAATTATATATATAAAGATTATAAACAGGTAAAGTTTGTGAGTTTGTGAATTGTGAGTTTATGACGTTGTAGGAGGTAATCTCTGCATTTACTGAACCGATTTAGATGTTTGGTAAGACGATTGTTTTAGACCCTGGGAAGGACATAGGGTACTTTTTACCCCGGAAATCATCACTTAAAGAGGTGAAAATGGGGATGAAAGTTTGTATGTCGAATCAAGCTAGGGACGAACCCGAGCGAACCGAGGGTGCTAGGTGACTCGCTAGTATATATATAAATTTAGTCATGGATTAGCTATAGCTAAATTACCATTTGTTATATTTGTCATTCGTTCAAATTATCACAGCGCAAATGAAAATGACCCAAAGTTCATTTCTCTCTGAGGATTGAAATATCTCACGCAAGTATTTATAGATAAATAATTCACATCTCATCAACATCGTAATGTGAGACGTGACATTTATTTTATTTTATTTATACACTTTATTGTACACCACAGTAATGACATATGTAAATAAAGAAAAAGCTGTGCGTGTGTGAGTGTGATTGTGTGTGTGTGCGCGTATGCGTGTTTGTCTGTATACTTGTGCGTGTGCGAATTTAATGCACATATGGATTATGACATTTTTTATGTTGGGAAATGCATTTATGTATACCACCTGTAGACATACAGGTGGTTATGTGGGACTCACCGGCTATAAAAGGCAGTACTACCCTCTAAAACCCAACAAAACTTTTCCACGTCTTAATGGAGCGTCGCAGGATCGCTTACATGCTCAACCACGACGCCCCGACGACAGGTCTGCCGAAGCAGACCACAACAACCATGGGGTTGCACCATAGTCCGCTCTGCTATCAGAGAAGTACCAGGAGCAACCCGCATGGTACACCGCCCATCAAAGTAGGCCAACTCTCTATACGTTTCTTGGCTTCGCACGCGGATGAACTGCTGGATTTTAATGAACCCCCACACCACGGCAAAGTGAACGAGAGTACGAGTACGTGGTACGAGAGTAACATGTAATATGTACACTACTTAATCGGTAGGGATCCTGGGACGCACCCGAGCGAAGCGAGGTTAAGGTTCCTTAATATATCGATGATTTTTTTTATAAACTGACATTACTAGGATGTCGCCGTAATCAAGTCTGAGAAATGTGCATGTTTATTACTTACTTCCCAATACAAACTTTCATCCCAATTTTCACCCCCTTAAGGGATGATTTCCGGGATAAAATGTATCCTACGTCCTTTTAAAGGTGTCAAGCTATCTTCTTTCTAAATTTAATCTAAATCGGTTCAGTAGATCTAGAGATTACCACCTATAACGTCACAAACTCACACACACAAACTTTACCTTTTTATAATATTAGTGTAGAAGTAGGTATAGATTGTTTAAATGAAATGAAACTTTATTCAAGTAGACTTATTTCCACTTTTGATTATTATACAAAAACATATATTCATATAGAACACAAAGACATATATCTCGACCGTGTTTTTTATATAAACAATACAAATATTTGTCCCGAACGGGAATGGAATCCGCGACAAAGTCGAAAAAAATCCAAGATGTATATATTACCTTAAACTTTTACTACTAAACAATTGTCAGTATATTTCCTCTCACAATTTCGTTTAACTGTCCGTGTATAACTCTCAAACTATTAGCGTCAACAGTTAATTGTTATCAACAGCTTTACGGCCACTAAACTATCAGCACTTAACCCATTTGCTGGCAATAAATTTTAGTACAAACATTAAACAATTTAAAGATGTTTAAGAGAACATTGTAAAATTAATGACAATTCTCTATTTACATCAAAGCCCGCGCAGGGCGGCATTTTTACATTATTAAAAGGCGGCAAAATTTCACAATAAATATTGTGTACCAACATGAAATGGAGAAAATTAATAATTTGTCACAAAAATCACTACCAACACATTCTGTCGGGTTATTACGAAATAATTTTCATTGCTGAATAGAAATTCTGATCATGCCGCCCCCTATTTAAGCTACTGGGCTAAGATTACGAAAGAGTTTTTAGTTTTGAAATATAACGTTGTGAAAAAATTTAAAAAAAATTGACCAAGAAAAAGTATTTATTTTTATTATTTACTTACTAAATTATAGGTTCTCATTACCAAATGGTGCAAACGAAATCTTTAAATTTTTGACATCATCATTATCCTTCGTCCATTTTATTTTCTCGAAGTTCAGCCATTTTACTTATAGTAGACATTGTAGACATAATTAATTAAAAAAAAAGAGTGGAAAAGGTGCAAGACTATAACACACATTTATATTTATTCGTACCAAAAACTACAACCCATACAGTGTGTTATGAAGTATAAGAAAGTTACAGTTATTATTTCATCATATCCGCATGTAAATATACAATGTTGCTAGAGGTGGCACATTTGATTTATTGCACAATATTTATCTTAACTAAAGAATGAAAAATTAATTAAAACAAATAGCAAATGTTTTGCATCATTTTTGCATTTATGGATCAGTTGTTTTTCCACGATTAACTTTGGTTAATATAAAATTAAAAATATGTATTTTGAAAATATTTTGTGTTCGAGTCCTAGTTTGGGCCAAGTACTATAAAATAAACATTGTTTTTTTCTATCAAGTTCTTCACCTCACCTCAAAGAACGCTTCAGAGAGAACGTTATTTAAAAAGTATGCGAACACCAGATACTCTTTTCCCGTGCCTTTATTTAAGATTTGGTTTTAATTTGTAGCGATTGCGTCTTTGTTTTAAAAAGTTCAAGTTGTAAGTAGGTAAGTTTAGAGATAATTTCCGGGATAAAAATTATCCTATGTAGATTTAGATGAAATTTGGTAAGAAGATAGTTTGAGACCCTGGGAAGAACATAGAATACTTTTTATCCTGGAAGTCATCCCTTAAGGGGGTGAAAATAGGGATGAAAGTTTGTATGGAGAATTGAGCTAATAATTCTGTATTAAAATCTCTTTCGCTAAATTGGTCGTATGGATAACCACTTTGACGACTCTTATAAAACACTAGCGACTCACCCTCTCTTCGCTCGGGTGCGTCACTAGGTACGTTTAAATTTTTTGAGCAGGACCCTAATTCTTTTAAAAGCAGCCTAAGTTACTCCTTATAACATCAGCTATCCCGTCAAAATTGGTCCAGCTGTTTTGGAAATTAGCTGGAACAAACAGACAGATAGACAAACATTTTAAAAATTGTGTTTTTCATATATAAGTACCGTTAATAATAATTTCATATGCGTTTAGTAAAAAGCTGTTATTTTGACATTACAAACAGATACTTCAATTTCATTTATCTAAACGAATTTAATATTTACAACCAATATTTAAGTATAGCTAATACTCTTTTAGATTATAATTTTTTGTTTTTTTTTCGGTTTTATTATAATGCTTAGAGATTCTCTCCCATGACGATATTTGCTCTGAAAATCCAAAAAAAAAACTTTCATTTAAAACGGTATATAAATAATTAAGGTATGTGTGTGCTTGTGTCATTTTACACTTGAGCAATAGGGCGTGCTGCTAGTGTAATCCGTTAACACTAAAGATAACATCTAAATAGTGTAACTTAAATTCCTTTACATCAACACAGCAGTCACGCTTTACGTAGATACGTACGATCAGTAGATTCCCATGACAAGTATTCCGACATTTACGATCTAATTTAATAGTACTTTATTAGATGATTTAATTTAAAAATCTACTCACGTTGCGTTCAGTACAGCCAACAGTATGTACATTGTATTTTTTTAATATTATGTTTTCTACATAATTGTATTATTTCTTTTTTTATAATTATTGTCTAAATATTGTCTTAATTTATGTACATGACCAAGTAAAACATTAAAAAAAAATATTTAAATTTTCGAATATTCGCGTAAACGTAAGAAAGTATGTACGTATTTTAATACATAATTAAAAATCATTTAGGTCCGTTTTTTTTACCTTTTTCAACATGAATGATATTTGACCCGCTTACCATATTACCAATAATGATTATAACTTTTTTATACTTAGAATACACTTAGCAGCAAAAAATTTTGAGGCCTCTTTCCAAAAGGTCAAATTATTCAAATAGGTCCGAATAACTTTATCATTAATACGTCTATAAATTACGCAATCAAAGATACTCTATTTCTTTCAATAAACTCAAGCTTTTACTTTACTTCTATACTTGCTAACGTCTGTGGATTTACCCACAAAAGAGTTATTTCTATCTCGGACTAATTCAATGTGATAGAGCGCGAGGAAAACACTGTTTGAAGCCTGAATGCTATACCCTTTAGCTGGGCAGAAATATGGATAAAATACTACTGGGGAATAGCTGTGTCTTTATCGTACCAACTGTCAACCACTTTTTTACCCCTTAAGGGACTGAATATACATATGTACCTAGATATGTCTTAATAACGTCTGACAAAATATGTTCTATGGAGGAATCGAACCCACTTACGATGAAATAAATATGTTTGGACTTTAACACACAGTACCGTCTAGTTCCATGGCAAGCTACGAGGCTTGTGTTATGGATACCAGATAGCTGATATACACTAGACATATATAACTTAAAATACATACATGTTATATAGGAACAGGACCAAATATGGAATACATAAACATATTCTGAAAAAAATCTGTACTAAAGTTTTATTTTAATCAGTCTAATGGGTTAAAATTAAATGCAGTCGTAATCACTCTTGAAAAGTAATAATAAAATCAACAAATAATAAACACTTTCCGTAATATTATTAACTAAAATAAATCAACCAAAAAAATGCTTCTCAAAAA
The DNA here is from genome assembly GCA_921882275.1 of Brenthis ino. Lineage (NCBI taxonomy): Eukaryota > Metazoa > Arthropoda > Insecta > Lepidoptera > Nymphalidae > Brenthis > Brenthis ino. The sequence continues at coordinate 15,276,557 of OV170222.1, forward strand.
GGTGATCCTATTATGGAATAGGGTATTCCATAATAGGATCACGTCTCGTTAGTAAAAACAAAATAATAAAATCAACCCTGCAAGCAAAAACCACAAATAAAATCTGCATATTCTGCTCCGCAACACGCAACGTGACACCACTGTCTACTACAGGCAATGCACTGGATCCACTCTTCTCCCTTTTTGTCTGCACTGAAAAAACAGAGCAATACATGCACTCAGCGTCAGTATTTGGATCGTTCAGTTGAATAACTGAGGGTTTATCATCTCTATAATCATTATATAAAGATATGGTATCTCTATCAGATGAACTCAATGATATTCCATATTACGAACAATATGATGGAAGGAGAAAATTAAATATAACTTTTTTTTATTATTAAATATTCACAAAATAACATTACCATTTAAAAACTACATATATCGATTAGATACTTACCCACTTATATCGAAATATTCATGTAAGAATAATAAGATAACATATACGTAAAACTTACCTAAATATCCAATAGATGTTTCGTCAACAGTGTCGCGCACTCTTACTCGCATCTAGTGACGCCAAACACCGCACGCGCACTGGCCGTCGAACGCGGGTAGCCCGAGGGATAACATGACATATATCTAGAATATTCGTGGCGCTTAGTTTTAGAAATATTATGGTGTTCCATATTAGGGACGTATTCCATAATTGGTACGTTTCCTATAAATATAAAAATTCATGACTGAAGTACAAACATTCGTGCTCATCACACAAATGAATGCCGCGAATGTAGGGTCACTACAAACTGAGTCAAACGTGTCGTATTTAGGTAGTACCTTGTTCATACGTACAAATGGTAAGAGAGTATTTGTATTATGTTAAGTTAATTTTTACATAGTATAAAATGAAGTTCCTTTCGCTGTCTGTTTGCTTAGATCTTTTAAACTACTCAACGGATTTTAGTACAGTTTTCAGCAATAGATAGTGATTCAAGAGGAAGATTTATATGTATTATACATGCATATTATAGTACATAAAACCCGAGAAATTTAAAGATTTCTATTTCATTCTAACCGTTAAAACGTACCTAGGGACGAACCCGAGCGAAGCGAGGGTGAGTCGCTAGTCTATTATAAAGAAGAAATATGCTATCAATAAGTTAGTCAACGGTCACAAACTCACTAAAGTATGGCCACTTTATTGAGTTGGACGTTTATTTAGGACGAGGAAAAGGAAGATTCGAAATCAGTTTATTCAAAAGAAATAAAACTTGGCACCAGTTCTGGACGATATTGAAGTACTATCAATTTTGATTCAATTTGTGGACGAACAGGGGCTTTATTACCTACGAGTATGTAATCAAGTCTTGGAAGTCTATTTTAAATAACTTCTAAACTTTGTAATTGAGTGAAATTTAGATAAAAATACAATAATTTGTTATTATCTAAACTAATATGGTGATAAACAGAGGTGAAAAACGTTGAAATAACATTTTATAAATTGTATTGAAATAACCTCAATCATGATGACTTAGAATCTTAACCAGTGTTCGCTCAGTGGTCGAAATTCAACCAAAGTCTATAGACTTATAAATAACTTGCGACTCAAACCGTACATTTTAGGATAAAAAGTAATCTATATGCTATTCCAGACTATAGTCTATCTCTGTGCCAAACATCCAGATCTATTCAGCCGTTCTGGCGTAATATACATCCAACCATCCTCACAAACTTACGAAATTTATAATATTAGTATGGATAATGTTGAACTGTTTTGTCTTTACCTATCTTTATATTAAAGCAAGTATTTCCAAAAAATGTTTAATTATAACACGAAAGCGCGTCAATTGCTATTAAACAGAAAAAGGAGAAAATCCGTTGACAAATAGAGAAGAAAAATGCACTGAATTATTTTGTTTTTTCCTATTCATATATACATATGTACATATGTATATGTATGCAGATATATCATTCCCATTTCTTTATGCTTTAACGCTGTAGAAGAACATGTTATTTAAGCCTCCAGGTTGAATAGCTTAAAGTTCTATTTATTTCTCTTGATATTAAATATAAATATTTATATATTTAATACATTTAAAAATCTTATCTACGATATCCCATGTGAAAAAATAATAATAATAATCATTTGTTGCAGGTAATTCAAAACCCATTAAATTAATATGATATTTATTTTCTGTTCCCCTTTTGATGAAAAGACAACCGATATGAAAATATTACACAGTCCAAGCTACCATTAACTGTTGTTAACATTATTACTATTTTGCAGTCTATTCCTTTATTATTATTTTCAACTATCTTGAATTAGGCATAAGATGTGCTTGTGTAAACCCTATATTCGGTACCCATAAAGTTTCCTTTTGACATTTGATATTTCACTGCATCTTTACCCTGCAATAACAAGTTCCTCAAACCATGAAAGTTATGAGGGAATATTGTGAAGAGAAAATATATTAGAAATATTTTCCGTTGTCTCGCTTCTTTATTAAAGGCTTTATAGGAATCCTTTGTTTAGAAAAGTCGGTGAGTAAATATTGTGCGGATACGACGAATGTCTGACGTGGATTGCGGTAGCTTTGCTGTGTTTAGGTTGCCTTTGAATTACGTTTTAAGAATGGATAGGGCATTTTACATGCATTTTAGATGCAAAAAGCAAAATAATAATTATAATCTATTCATACATATAATAAAATTCTAACTGAGTCGAAACTGCATATTAAATTTTTTTTGGAAAATGGTGCCCACATTAATACCAACATATAACCGAAGAGTATGTTTGTTTGTTTTTTGAAGACGGTAATCTCTGAAACAACAAGTTCGATTTAAAAAAGTCTTTTCATATTCTATAATTTATTTATGCAGGAAAGTTACAAGCAATCTAATTTCACGCTACAACTTCCACAGATATAAATAAGCTATGCAGGTGGAGCCACGGTCAAAGCTAGTATTTTAAAACTATATAGTATTTTATAAGAACTAAACTAAAAAACATGAAAAACGTCTATTTATATCGAATTAATTCCATACAAATAGCCGCATCCATTACAAGCAGCTACCCACATTGCCCTATATAGCCGGTCAGTACGGCCATTACTCTGCCCGTTCGACACAACTGACGCAAGCGATCGAGCCACGACTTTATTACATTATTTTTCTTCAACTCTACCCTTTAAGATCCCCACTTGTTTATAATGTTTTATAGCTTATTAAGTTCCGTGGACAAGAGAGCATTCGAACTAAGTTTATATGCCGAATTAAGGAAATAGATTCAATATACTGCAAATTAGGAATCCAATTTCGAAACTTCTATTACTGCATTTATCTTATTTATTGTGTGACAAACTTGTACTATGTTAACGTGCGACAGTTTTTCGAAAGGTTTGAACGAGATAAGGCAATAGCCTTATTTTATATGTTTAAACGAGCAATCCTTGTATATATATAATCTCGGAAACGGCTCCAATGATTTTCATGAAATTTAGTATACGGGGGGCTTCGGGGGCGATAAATCGATCTAGATTAGTTTTATGTCTGAGAAAACGCGTGTTTTCGAGTTTTCATGCAGTTTTCTTTTGCTTTATTCCACGCAAAATATAGTTGGTAGTTTGCACGATCAGGCATAAGCATCGTGGTCAAGCGGCTAAGGTGCAAGATCAACAATCAGGTTTGAATCTCGGTCGAATACAAAGTTTTTACTTTTGTTTTTTATATTTATTCAAGTTTTTAGATTAAAAAAAATAAATGTACTTTAGGCCAAAAACTCCGCGCAAAGCTCGGTAGCCCAGGTACTAGGTTTTTATGAGTGAATTTGCGGGTATCCAAATATTGATTTATGTGGTCGTATCTTTGATTGAGAAGTTTTGACTGATATTAAACTAAACGTCATCTGAATACTGTATCTACTTTAAAAAAGTTTGTGATTACAAAGACTGATAAACAGACAGACAGACCAGCCCAAAGTGATCTTGTAGGTATAATTGACGTACGAAATTCTAAAAACTTTTATATAGATACCTAAATATTTCATTTTTTAGCTTTTTCTATTTCTTATTTGGTAAACCGCCGTAATCACATTACTATTATAAAAGTGCCAGTTTGAAGTTTTTTACTCCTCCACGCTGGATGGATTAGGGAGAAAAGTAAACAGATTGACGTAATAAAATTTTCCAAAAGCTGGTGTTATTTATATGTATTCAGCATTTTTTAATGTCCCACTTTTGAGCCTAATGCCTAGTCAGAGGTGCGAGATCCGGTATTTGAGCCCCTTTACTTGATTTCCAAGCGTGCGCATTACCACTGGACTATCACTGCCGTTTTATACTATCTATACATATAATAAAATTCTAACTAAATCGAATCTGTACATTAAATATTTTTTTGGAAATTTTATTGAAATAGTCATTATTATCGATACAGAGGCCAAATCTATAGTTTTTAGAATTTTTGTCTGTCTGTCTGTCTGTTACCGTATCACGGAAAAACCACTGGAGGGATTTTAATGAAATTTAGTATGGTGATAGCTAGTTATCCGGGTCAACATATAGGATACTTTTTAAAGCGGGAAAATATCTCATTTCTGAGAAAAAATACAAAAACTGTAATGTAAGAGTTATACTAATATGTAAAACCTAAGTATTTGGTTTATTCTCATCTAAACTCGGGCGGAACCGCGGGCAATGCTAGTACTTTTATTTAATACTGTAAGCACTATTCCACTTAGGGATGTAGCCGAGCCTGAGCGAAATGGGAATCGAGACTTACCCTAGTAACACAAATATTAGAATTTAATACGACGACAACGAATTTGACGACACGTTTGACTCAGTTTGTAGTAACCCTAATTTCTGTGCCAGCGGTTGCAGGTTTGAGGCCCGCTGGGGGCGGCATTCATTTGTGTGATGTGCAAGAATGCTTGTACTATAGTCATGGGTGTTTATATTTATAATATGTATGTATTTAAAGTTATATATGTGTAGTGTATCAACTATCTGGTAACCATAACACAAGCCTCGTAGCTTACCATGGAACTAGATAGTGCTGTGTGTTAATGTCCCAACATATTTAATACTTAATACGGCGCAAAACTTCACCTCGGCATTGGCGATGTATAGTAAACATAGTGACACGTGACTTTCTCTTTCTCTATACGTCATACTTACTTTACTAATGTAAAAAAATAAAATAAAAGGAACAGTACATAGAGATCAAGTGATAAATTTACCTTTCAACCCTCAACTGGAATTCCAAGTAAGGGATTTTATTAAAATCAAACGATTTCATTTAATTCAAATAAAAGCCTTTAGTAAATTAGTTTTGCTTTTCCTTTTTTGATTTTTAATTTATTTTATGTAAATACTGCCAATAATTTTTTTGAAGAAAATAAGAGCGTTATTTACGTAGAGAATTTATGTGTCAAGTTCGTGTTGAATCAGTTTGGTTCAGGTTAGATTAAATAACAACTATGAAAATATTCAACATATTAATTATATTTTCAGTCTTTCACGTTAATATTTTTAATAGCATTACAGCATGCTTAAAATATATCTTTTTTTTTTTTTAACGTTGGGAAATGCATTTACGCCCGACGTGTGGGACTCACCGGCGTAATACAGCCAGTACTACCCACTAAAACCCAACAAAACCTTCCCCCGTCTTAATGGGGCGTCGCAGGATAGCTTACGCATTCAACTACGACGCCCCGACGGCAGGTCCGCCGAAGCAGACCACCACAACCATGGGGTTGCTCCACAGTCCACTCTGCTATCAGAGAAGTACCAGGAGCAACCCGCATGGTACACCGCTCTCCGAAGAGGGCCACCTCCCACCGCCCACCGAAGTGGGCAACCTCCCTGTGCGTTTCTTAGCTTCGCTACTGCTACTGAGCCCCCCCACCACGACAAGGTGAACGCACGTTGGGGGGGATGCTTAAAATATATCTGGGTCAACATATAGGATACTTTTTACCGCGGAAAAAGACCTAATTTCTGAGAAAAAATACAAAAACTGCAATGTAAGAGTATACTAATATGTAAAACCTAAGAATTTGGTTTTTGGTCACCTGAACGCGGGCGGAGCCCCGGGCAATGCTAGTATGTAATATTTTCTCGTCATCAACACACAGTCTATCTCAGACCTCAGTATAATCTTATATTACGAGGCAGTAATATTGCAGTCGTAGGACGAATTATAACAATAACGTTTACGACAGCTTGAAATACCAGACGGATATATGGCATTTATATTGTGAAGGGTTGACTTGAGGTGAATGTAAGTTTATGTCGCAGATAGCTATATTTCGACAATACTAAACATTTTCGCACACAAAGTACAAGATTTTTTTTGTTTATAACTTTCTTAGGTTTACGCGAATATTTAACGTCTATATATAGGTATAAAACAAAGTCGGGTTTGTTACAACACTTATAACTAGAGGACTACTGGACCGATTTTTATGATCTTTGTTTTGTTGGATATGTCTTCACCCCGAATAACAAAATAACTACTAAAACATCGAAAAAAACACGAACAAAAAATCTAATCCGTACTAAGTGTCAAAACGTACCTAGGGACGAACCTAAGCGAAGCGCGGGTGAGTCGCTAGTTTTAAATACAACTATATTTTTGGATTGTTTCGCGAGTTTGAACTTTGAGTCTCTCCCGTGACCATGTTCGCTGTAAAACATTCGAAACGTCGGATACCAAAGATCAAAATAAATCCGCGATAAAATCCGAAATGATAGTTTTTTTTGTTTATTTAAACGAAAATTCTAGAATTAACTGCCTTTTATAGCCTTTTTATGTAGAAAGGTTTTATGCTATCTAACATCACGCTAAAACCCCTTGGGTGCAGAGTAATCATACTCGAGTAATCTACGCTAGCAAACCATAATTTTAATGTATGTCTGTAGGTATTCAGTCCTTTTTAACGTCCCACTGCTGGGCACGGGCCTCCCTTCAATACGAGGGGGATCAGGCCATAGTCCACCACGCTGGACAAGTGCGGGGTGGCGGACTTCACATGTCTTTCAAAAACTTGCTAGGTTTTTCTCAGACATGCAGGTTTCCTCACGATGTTTTCCTTCACCGTGACACAAGTGGTAATCATGTAGAAATGATTCGCACATGAAAATATCAGATGTGCGAGACCCAGGATTTGAACCCGCTTCACTCGGTTTCCAAGCGAGCGATAATTTTAATATGACGTATGTATGAAATATGAAAAATATAGTTTTGGAGCTGCTCATCTAATGTTTTTTTATTCAATCATTTATTTTAGGCCATATTTACAAAAGGATCTTAAATATGTACACAGATGCCCATAACATATATACCTTAAAACTAACATATATATTAATTATAAACCTTAAAAAAAAATTTAATTTGATTTTCCGTACTTGTTATGATAATTATTAAAGTATGCTATTTGCTTTCTTTGTCCAACAAACAGAAAAACGTATCTACATACGAGTATATATGTGAATATAACATCGCTAGTTGTGTGATGTGAGACGTGAGTTATTAAAATATTAAGTTATTATTTAGTAGCGACACAAAATGAACGAAGTGAGAGCGAACCGAACGATAGTATAAAAAAAATAGAAAGCAATACTTTCTTCTTAATACACATTTATGTACCAACCGACACGACGATTAATCTCGAAATAGCGATAAGTGTATATAAAAAGCCTTAATTCTAATTTCCCCAATGTATGATAAATTCTCTGCCATGTAACAGGCTGTCAACTTTAACAAATGATCCTCGTAGGCTTCTAGCCGCATTTTCCAAAAAATTGCGACACGATTACCCTTTTAATGTTTACAGATCCCTTATCGTAGTTTAATTATTAGAGCATAAATATTTTTAAAGCAATAACCATAGTGAATACGCTTTAGTTTTTAACTTTGATTAAAATTTACATAAATGATTCACCGAAACGTAATTCGCCGAACGAGAAAACGGTTTTTTTTGTGTTTGTTCAGGGCCGGATTATCTATAAGGCGGATTAGGCGACTGCCTAGGGGCCCTGCATCGACTAGGGGCCCCGTGCAGGCCCTAAGAAAAAAAACATTCCACGGAACGATTTTTGAACGACAAAATCACATATAAAACAATAATATTGCTTAAATAAATAATTAATATTTTTAATTTTTAAATTTCTTTGTGGTTATACATATTATAGTAATAACAACACTAAATAATATAAAGTTTTTGAAAATTGTAATATTTATAATAATAACAGCTTAAATTAAATAAATAATATTATTACTGTATTTAATTATAATATTTATTGAAATAAATTAAAATTTTTAGAATTAAAATCAACAAATATTGTAAGGTACGCTGGTGCCATTTTTCAATTTTTGACATCTTTTTGAAAAATTGTAGGTAGACACTGTCAGTAACAAGTATATAGCGCCAGCCCTGGATTTACACTAGGGGCAATCGGGGCTTGTGCCCAGGGCGGCAAATTTTTAGGGGCCGCAAAATTTGGAGTGTGAGGAAATAAAATTTTTAACTTTATGCTACGAAAATTAATGATTTCGAAAAATTTGGAGGTTATTGGTTCCTAATCGATTTTTTAAAAATTGCGTTCTCACTGGATCTTTACGATTTGAAATCTAGTACACACTACATGTTTTTTTAGATTAACATTAAAGTTACTTATTCACAAATTTAAAATAATATCCTTTATAAATAAATGGTTGTCATATACTTATCCTTTAACCTAAAGAATACTCCCGTACAGCATGGGGACGTAAAGATAGCAGATTCGGTTTTAGTAAATTCATTTTATATATTAGACCAGGGTCGATAATTTTTGAAACCAAAAAAAATAATAGTAGGATTGAAATCCATTGGAAAAGGATGAGAATACAACAAAAATGAAAGGAAAACTAATTTACGGGCGATCTGAGGTCGGGAAGTGGCAGGGGGTGAGTTTTTAAGGGTAAATAAAAACGGTTTATCTCGATTTCCGCCAAAACTACAAGTCCTATGGAAAAAAGTTAAATAGAAAAGTTGTAGGTAATAAAAAGATCTACAACTTTATTATTTACACATTTTTCATATAACCTCAAAATTTATTTGAAAAATTCAAATAATCAAGTTTTTTATTTTTATCTTTTACAAAAAAAAAATTTTTCACCAAAAATTTGGTGAAAACTTACCTTTTTCTGTCCGAAACATACTGTAATTTTTTTGGCTTAAAATATTAATTTTTTCATTTTTTTGACTTTATATCGAAGAAGCACTCTAATTATAATTAAAAATTTTCGCGTCAAAATATCTGCTTTCATAAAAAAGTCGTTAAGTTTTTTGTTTGATGAAATCTCTACTTTCTGATGGTGTAAAAAAATACATTAAGTACTATGATAAATTTTCTTAGAAAATGCAATTAATAAAGTTAATACTTAATAAGACATCTACAATATTTTGAGAAAATTGTAAAATCTTCTTTAAATTATCTGCGTAGATGCCTATTTATTGCTATTTTAAGATAATTTATATACCTGAGTGACCTACGGAAAATTTTAGCCCATCAAAAGATATTTCATAGAGAAATGGAGAAATGACTAGGACGGTCTGGCCTATACTTTATGCATTTTCTGAGAAAATTAATAATAGTAATTAATGTCTTTTTTTACACCATCAGAAAGTAGAGATTTCAACGAACAAAAAGCCCCCCGAAGTTTTTTAAAAACGCAGATATTTTGACGCGAGAATTTCCGATTGAAAATTAGGGTGTTTTTTCGATATTAAGTCAAAATAAGGTGAAAAAATAAATATTTTAAATCACTAAAGTTACTGTATGTTTGGGACATAAAAAGGTAAGTTTTCACCAAATTTCGTGAAAAGAATTTTTTTTGTAAAAGATAAAAATAAAAAACCAAATACTTGGTTATTTGGATATATTATTACGAATCTTTTGTATGGGAGTATAGAGAAGTGTTGTTTTTAGACTTTCTCAGGCAATTTTTTAAATTTTTCTATCCGTAAGAACCATCCTCGTACTTCAAGGAATATTCTAAAAAAAGAATTAGCGAAATCGGTTCAGCTGCTCTCAAGATTTGCGCTTACCAACACATTCAGCGATTCATTTTTATATTATAGAATGTCAAATATTCGCGTAAATCTAAGAAAGTATGATATAGGTATGCTTATGTAAGGTAAGCGATAATTCAGAACGGTGCGCGTTTGGCTGATGAGTACTAGACTTGATTCACGTTGGGCGGGGAATCCCCAATTCGTTAGATGATATATTGGAAAAGATCAACTTCCAAGATGTTTTTAATGATTTTGTATCTAAAAAAACAAGAAGAGTTGCTATTTAAACTTATTGTACTTTATAAAACTATTTTCTTTAGTTTATTGTATTTTATTGCATTTAACAAGATTAAATTTAAAATAACCGCATAGCGTCTCATTTTTCTATCCTGTTCCATCATGAGACCTGGATCATCACTTATCTATAACTATAACCTCTTCATTAAGATCATTTCAATGAAAGCAATTAGTCAGGCATGTGAGGTGATGCTGTAGCATCAAGCCAAGGTAACCATATTGTTGCAATCTATACTAATATTACAAATGTGAAAGTTTGTGAGTATGTATGTATGGATGTTTGTTACTCGTTCACGTCTGAACGGCTGAACGGATCTGGATGAAAGGCACAGAAATAGATTATAGTCTGGAATAACACATAGGCTACTTTTTATCCCGCAAAAATATACGATTCCCGAAGGATAGATTTGTTTTGTTTTTCTAGAGGCAAACCCGAGCGAAGCGACGGTGAGCCGCTAGTATCACATAAGAGATTGAAGTAACAGGATACCAAAGGAATCCATCTGATAGACTCGACTTTTGTAATAGAAAAATGATTTTAAAAAGTAAGAAAAGGGTAAACGAAAGGGGCCCCGAGAATTTCTTTGCTTAGGGGCCCTGATAATCCGGCCCTGTGTTTGTTATTGTCGGGACGAGCTTTGTATAGAAGAAAATAAAATAAAATTTTTTTTTTACTGAAATAAAAGTTTTTTTTTAAATCTCATGATATGAAAAGTGAGTGAGTGAAATTTATCCCGAAAATCATCCCTTAACCCCTTAAGGTGAGAATAGGGATGTATTGATGAACTTTGTATGAACGATATAGCGATGAACCCGAGCGAAGTGAGGGTGAGTCGCTAGTTGTTAATATAAGTTTATCTTATCCAAATCATAATATTTGATTTATAAAATATATATCAGTTTCGTTTCCTACCTGAAACTATATCAGCATGAAAATATGTAATAATAATAACTTAATGCCATGCTGGCTAAGGACCTTCTCTCAAGACTCAATACGAGGGGCACCACCACGCGGCCAAAAGTTCTCTCAGACATGCAAGTTTCTCCACGATGTTTTCCTTCGTCATATAGGCAAACGTCCTGAAATCCACACATGAATACGTATATTAGAGGAATTTTGAAAATGGCACCACGGACAGAGAATCTGAGTTGCTAGTTTAGCGTTGTATGAGCATATTATAAAGAGGGAAAGAAAGTCAAATATGAACAAGGATATTAGGTATTTATGTGGAGGGACAAAGAAGAGAGAGTGGAAAGTATGGATGGATTGTGTGAAAAAGTAAGTATATGTGTGTGAAAGGTGTCTATGCTGAGATAACGGCTTATATGGAAGAAGGAAATATATCGTTCTGATCCCACGTAACGTGGGACAAGGAGAAGAAGATACACACAGGAAAATCTTAGAGGTACGAGAATTGGGTTTGAACCCGCTTCACTTGATTTTCCAAGCGGGAACGCTACGAATGAGCTACCACTTCTGAATTGTATGTAATAAAACTGATTACAACTTCACTCGGTTATATAAAAAAACAAAACCTCTAAATACATTTTAACGAGAATTGCCTTTAATAAAGATTCACTTCATTACAAATGTTCTATTTTAAGACGTACTTAAAAACCTTATTTAGCTACAAGAGACAGACGAAATAAAGATGACATATAAGATTTCGTTTAAGACGACTTTGATCTTCAATCAGACTGACCACATTATGCCAGCTCTACACTTGTTCTAACAAAAGTACAAAAATATAAGAGCGACATTGTTGATTTTGGTCTTGTACTTTTATGAAAATTATGACTATTTGTTACACATAACATATATTATTATATACTAAACACATATGATAAAATTATAGTATGATTAAAGTTGTATATTAAATATTTGAAAAATGATTCAAAGCTTCACGTATACATTGACTTGAAAAGTGATTATTATCTACACTGTACATTAAATTTTTGTCTGTCTGTCTGGGAATGTATTACGAGAAACCCACGGGACAGATTTTGATGTATGTTACCCGGGTCAACATATAGGATACTTTTTACTGGGGGAAAATATTTTATCTCTGAGAAAAATATAATAAACGTTAAAACGTAACTGAGGACGAACCCAAGCCGAGGGTTAAATATATGTATAAATGAATTTAACAGCTTTTAAAATTTTAATTTAAAGCTCATATAATGTAGAGCTAGCTTAACAATTCTTAACGCTAATTCAACAATACTAGCCACAATTAATACATCAAAGTTGAGTCTACCTTACTATCAAACAAAAATGGACTCTTTTGTGAAGGTATAAGATTGGTTTTAAAATAACAAAAAAGCTCTCAATCACAAATGAATTACATTTGTCTGAGCTTTCAAAATAAGAGATTTAAATAAGCTTTGTCAACCAAATTAGGTACATATTATTGTTTGGGTCAAGTACTTAAATGTTGCTATAAATAAATATTTGCCATAAAAATATTTGTCTACATTGCAATACTGAAAAAAAATGGAATAACTAGCATTGCCCGCGGCTCCGCCCGCGTTCAAATTACCAAAAATCAAATTCTTTGGTTTTACATATGAGTATACTCTTACATTGCAGTTTTCGTAATTTTTCTCAGAAATGAGACATTTTCCCGCGGTAAAAAGTATCCTGTTTGTTGACCCGGATAACCAGCTATCACCATACCAAATTTCATCAAAATCCCTCCACTGGTTTTTCTGTGATGCGGTAACAGACAGACAGACACACAAACATTCTAAAAACTATAGATTCAGCCTCTATATCGACAATAATGTTTATTTCAATAAGATTTTCCAAAAAATATTTAATGTACAGATTCGGTTTAGTAACAATTTTATTATATGTATTGATATAAGAAGTCATTAGATCTTCTCTGTCGATATGTGCATGTGAAAAGTGTTGATAGACAAATATGTAATCTACCAACGCTAAAAATTACACCCTATTTATATAGAAGACTCACACGAATCCGTGTCTCCGTTTCGACGTGAAAGAACGGCAAACAAACAAACAAACTTTCACATTAATAATATTAGTATAGATTTACTCCCGCTTTGTTTAGGGTTTTAATTCAATTGATTGTTTTTTTTTTTCATTAATTGAGTTGTGTAAAAATTGTATGGTCCGCCATGCTGGTGAGGGTCGTGAGATTTAACATGTCTTTCGGAAAAAAAAGTTATATATATATATATATGTATATATATGTATATATATGTATATATATATGTATATATATATATATATATATAAGTTCCTCATCATGTTTCCTTTACGGTAAGGTGAGTGGTAAAAATGTCAGAGGTGCGAGAACTGAGGTACGAACTCGCTTCACTTGGTTTCCTAAGCAAGCGCGCTATTGGACTATCACTGGCTTAGAGACTTGGCAGATTTTACTCAATATAATTCACTGTAAAATATTCAACCTAAATACAACTTTATATATACAAAAACAGCTCGATGGGATTTCGCATCGGCAATATAAACAGAAGTTTAAACATCAATTTCCATATTTAACTTCAAAAATAATTAGCTCCTCCTACAGTTTGATCAATTTAGGGGATAAATTCCTAATCATCTCTATGGAGATCATCCCTATTCTTCTATATTTTAAAAATCTTCTTTTCTTCTTTATTTAATAAATAAATGTAAGGTTGCTATATTTATATAATATAAAAATATTTACTTCATTTAGGACTATTATTATGATCATTAGCGATATGGAACTTGTACTTTTGGCAAATCCTACTTTCTCTTGTTTGATGTTCGCTGTAAAACATTTGGAACGACGGGAACAAAAATTCGAAAAAAATGTTTTATTCATAAATTATAAAAAAATATACAACCCGACTGCGCAAAAAACCAAATAAAGATGGAACCAAGTTGACGAAGGAGTATAGTTTTATGCAGTCGGAGACATATGTATGTAGGTACTTTATAGTTGCTCCGAGTCCTTACTACGCGCATGTCTCTGATTCAGTTAAGTAAAAAAAGATCTTATTATTTTTCCTTACATGGACTAAGTAATAAAGCTTGCACTGGCAAAATTAAAAAAAAACTGAACCAGATTATATTATTCAATTCAATACTCTTGATAATGGCTTCCAATTGTGCACAGATTACTTTTCCAATGTCAAGTAGAATGGAGAAGACTCGAAGGAGATTGATCGGTAAAATAAGGTCATTTAGATTTTCTAAAAAATATTTAATGTACAGATTCAACTGACAACTCAGAATTTTATTATATGTACCTATAAATATAGATTAATCCTATCTAATGTTACATATAGTCATATATAAGCACTTATTTTATGTACTATTAAGACATTAACCTTGTTTCTAGCACTTTGGTCTCATCACAATCCGGGGCGTGAAGTTAAGGGTTTTGTTTACTAAAACTTTGCAATAGCACAATGCTAGATGGTTTCACGCGTCATTTGCAATGGGAATAATGTCCTGTAATTTAGTACAGAATTATAATTTAGGCTTTGAGTCTGCTTCAAGTTTTTTAGATTAATTGCCAAAAGGGCAATTTATTATGAAGGAAGCCATTTTTAAATGATGTTAATTGGATGGATGTTAATTAGGAATATTTAAATAGAATAAGGTTCATTAAAACAGATTAAATATTCTATTATCTCGTGTTGTAAACTAAATTTATAGAACGAATGTCGTATGAATTAATAATAATTAATAAAAAAATGTAAACAACTTAATATTTATAAGAAACTAGCGACTTAACCTCGCTTCGCTCGGGTGCGTTCTCAAGATTCAATGGTTTGAAATAAAAGACAAATGCAAAGAAAAAATCTTGTTTGCACCAAGACCGTTTGCAGGTGTATACAAAATAACCCACCAGAGTTTCATCACAATCGGATCAGTGGTATAGGAACGCATAAACGACAAACATACGAACATTCACTTAGTAGAAACTAGTAGTAAATTTTAATGTATCTGTGCCCCGAAAATTTTAACTAGAGTAGAGTAGTTAACGTTAGACTATGACGTACATTTAAAATTTTTATCCATTTTAAAATTCAAGAATAATAAGTCGGTATGGACAATGCTATTCTGCATCTAAAAATTAGTAAATATGTACCGCGCTAACCTACATATTATAAGTTCATACATATACATATACTACATACCTTCATAAATCATGAAAAATAATGCAACCTTTTACAATTGAAAACTAAACAATATGCTGTATGAAACAAAATACAACACAAGTGTTGAGACCACAGAAATTAATATCTGAAAGAATCTCAGCAAAAAATAAGGACGACAAGTATCGGTTACGCTAATGGGTCCGCGGGTTGCGCCATCTGGTGATTCAGATTCAGACCTTATTGTTCTGTAAAGTATTTTGTTCTACAAATATAGAAAAAAACGAAGGTTTAATGCTACGTTTCAATAGACTAAAATATAAATGTTACATGCGGGTTATCTTATTTCAGAATAAATTTAATCGAATGGAATATTCTGTATTTTGGTGAACTAAATGTCATTTTTTTAATGTGTACTTATATTATAAAGAGGTTGAGTTTGTTTGTTTGAATGCGCTAATCACAGGAACTACTGATCCGATTTAAAGAATTCTTTTTGCATTAGACAGCCCGTTTATTGAGGAAGGCTACGAGTATATGCTATATATCATCATGCTACTATCGAAAGGAGCGGAGCATAAATGTCAACAAATAGGTTCCATACAATATTTTAAAACTAAATATAACACACATACGAATGAACCCGAGCGAAGCGAGAGTAGTTCATAATATTTACATAGAAAAATACTCAAATGTTTATAAGCCCACATTTTACACATGCAAAGTATGCAGGATGACGAATTCATGATTCCTTCCATAATAAATATTCCTAACATATTCAAATTCCTGAGTTATTGTGTGTTTAATTTAACTATCAATAAATCGAACTTCATACCTCCGATCTTATAGGCAATACCAATGGAACATTTGCCACTGAGCCAGACTTTCAAAAATATACTCAAAAGTATAATATATGCTTTTAATAAATAAAAAGCAAATTCATCTACAAACGAATTATCTCAATACGAAGCACTTCTAAACAAAGGAGCTAACCAACCGTGGGCTAAGAGGCTCTAATGCACGCAGCGGATCTGCGCCACGGGATGGCAATTACTTTCGAAGTTATGTATTCTTTACGAATATATGGTCAAGCGTGAATTGATGTTTATAAAGCTGATAAGATTAAACTTATTTTTCTTTATCGAAGGTCTCGAGTTTGATAATGGTGTATGTGCACTGCTAGTGTATGGCTAAACAATGTGCGGCCAGTGTTATGTAGAGCCTATGTCCAGAATTCGGTCGAGTCGAAATAAATATTTGAAAATTTAAAATAAAACTATCTTTTGACTGTCAGTCTCTACCGTGACCATGACTGCTGTAAAGCATTCGAAACCTCAGAAAAATAAAAATAAAAGCGCGAGAAAATCCAAAAAACGTTTTATTTTAAAATATCAAATATTCGCGTAAGTCTAAGAAAGCATTAAGTATTGGAAAGTTAGCAGTGTTACACCATCGTAGCACAAGCTTTAGGGCACAGTAGATTTAACCATGGATTTTTTTCCAGATTTACGTCGGAATTTCAAACAGAAATAATAATACACTTAAAATATTTGCGAATTACATATATGCGTTATCTATTTATAATGCATTATAGTATCTATCGTAGAGGAAATCACTTAAAAATACTTTACAATATTTTTAAACAAACAGAGCTTAAGATCAAGGTTTTGTCTTGATTCCCTATTATATAAGACCACTGTCATCTTTTATTTACCTAAGTTCCATTGAGATAATTTAAGAGAGAGGAGAAATGAATGAAAATTTGCTAGGTCTCTGCTAGGATATAATTGGGTGACACGAATTTAGAGGCTTGGTTGAAATGTAGAAATTTTAAAATTTTACTGGTTAATAGACTTAATTGTTCCCATATTTTTTTTTTAATCTCCAACAATCGTATACTGACATCTTGTCTCCCATAGACGTAGAGAATGGACTGAGCAATACTTTCATGAAATTAATCACTTTCAACAAACAACACCTTTCTTTTATTCCAATTTGAATTTATAAATGGAATGTAAAAAAAATATATTATTATAATTTATTAAAAATTCTAATATTATAATGGATTGTAAAATGATTATATACAGAGATTTTGAAGATAGATATCCTCATTAATTGTATTTCAATTAATACAGAAGACTTCTGGCCGCACATTGTTTTGTCTCTGTCGCGTCTTTCCACCTTTTTAAGCATGACGGCTGGCAAAGAAACACTCAGTCCACCCTCTATATCTATGTCAAAACCCCAAGGTTCCTTCCATCAAATAAAAAATGACATCTATATTTTTTTTAAAGACAAGTTAGTACGATTTGACACTATTTATAATAAACAGATCTTTTTTTAAATGAAGAACTTTTAAGGTATATAACAATAAGCACCAGTTTTTTTTTTAACTAGGTGGGTAGAGGTGTGGGACTCACCGGCAAAGCCAGTACTACCCACTAAAACCCAACAAAACCTTCCGCCGTTTTAATGGGGCGTCGCAGGATCGCTTACGCATTCAACTACGACGCCCGACGGCAGGTCTGCCGAAGCAGACCACAACAACCACGGGGTTTCTCCAAGGTCCACTCTGCTATCAGAGAAGTACCAGGAGCAACCCGCATGGTACACCGCCCTCCGAAGAGGGCCACCTCCCACCGCCCACCGAAGTGGGTTACCTCCCTGTGCGTTTCTTGTAATATGACACAATATCAAATATTTAGTTTCATACGGAACCCTTATTTTATATGTTTATTAACTAGTGTAATGAATGTTTTCAGGTATTCGAAAATTGCCTTAAGTACTTTATTTCTAAAAGCCAATGAATTTTATTTAAGAGATCATAGTATAGGTACTCATATAAAACCAAAACTCGCACTAAGTGTAATCACTCACAAGTATAATACTATCGACTGTAAGATACTATTTTCCTAAAACCTATATCAACTTATTACCATTTTTTTAGTTCGCTTTTTACGCAGTTGGATATTTCATTTTTGTAATTGTAATAGATAATACAAATATTTTTTGTTACTCCCTAAGGAAATAAACATTTCATTCATCTTTTATCATATCAAATACTATATATACCTATTATACATTTTATTAAGAACTCGTTTTTAAATTAAACAAACTTAAAAAAACAGCTTTTATATTATTACTAGCGAATCACCCTCGCTCCGCTCGGGTTCGTCCATACTTAGGTACGTTTTAACGTTTAGTATAGATTTCATAGAGATTAGATATTTTCCCGCGGTAAAAAAATAACTGCACTCCACAGATTTTGATTAAATTTAGTATGATGTTAGCTGGTTATCCGGGTTAACATATAGGATACTTTTTACCGCGGTAAAATATCTCATTTCTAAGAAAAAATACAAAAACTGCATTGTAAGAGTATACTAATATGTAAAACCTAAGAATTTGGTTTTTGGTCATCTGAACGCGGGCGGAGCCGCGGGCATAGCTAGTATGCTATATGTAATCTTGTTACGTCGCTTAACGGATAAGGAGCTTAGATGGAGTCAAGCCAAGCGCTACGACGACTCAGCTAAATCTTTTCTTTTTATTTTGTCAGATTTAAAAAACAATTTGCCAAACTCTACTGTACATTATAAGTTGTGAGATAAACGATGTTACGTACAAGAAAATTGACTTTCATTATTTGTATATTATACAAACGATATTTGATTTCACGCCATGTGTTTCTCCCTATCCCTTGAAGATGTTTATATATATATATATATATATATATATATATATATATATATATATTTAAAGATATGAAAATTACTATACAGTCCGATAACATTTTATCCTTGCTGCGAGTCTAATTAAGTTCGACTGCACAATATTTTCCTTCGTTATCTTGTTCCCTTCATTTTAATTCGCTGTTTATGCAGTCGGAATTTTTTTATTGTATAATTTATTTATTTTTATTAATCATGGATCTCTTGCATTCTTGCCCTTGCCTTGAACTTTGAAGAACGTTGCTCTGTTCAAATTCCAATAAATATTTGTATTCTTTGAGTATATAAAAAACACTTTCAGTTTTTCCCTAAATTCCTAATCTTCCATATAACAACGTAAAGCATATGATTTTAAAATTGCAAAACCTTGCAAATGTGCCTTTATGTTATTTACAAACATTTCTTTGATCCGTATGCCACTATAAAACGAACCGTATGTGATTCTAAAAATTTTCTCTTCGTTTTCCCTATATTAAGCTTTCACAATTTACAGAACATTCTATCCAGGAAATGTCGGTTGGTTAAATTGAATATAAAATGCAGCTGACGAAAGCAATACCAGAATTTTACGCTTTCGAGAATAAATTCTTAAATTATCCGCTTTGAACTAAATCGGAAGTATTTAAGTTAAGCGTACGTGAAATAAGTGTATGAAAGTAGTGACAGACGGGAAACGAAAACCTAAAATCTTGGTAAATTGCTATTATACTTATACTTACATCTAGACAGATATAATGATTTAGATTTGAGACTAAAGTAATATCTTTAACTGTAAATACAACTATATGTAGAACGAACTCAAAACTCAGTCTGAATGACGAAATAAATTAACTTTTATTTTAGGTACTTTACCAAAAACCAAATTCTTAGGTTTTACATATTAGTACACTCTTACATTGCAGTTTTTTGTATTTTTTCTTAGAAATGGGATATTTTCCCGCGATAAAAAGTATCCTATATGTTGACCCGCATAACCAGCTATTACCATACCAAATTTCATCAGAATCACTCTAGTGGTTTTTCCGTGATGCGGTAACAGACAGACAGACAGAAAGACAGACACAAAAATTCTAAAAACTATTGATTAGGCCTCTGCATCGAAAATAATGTCTATTTTAATAAGATTTTCCAAAAAATATTTAATGTACAGATTCGGCTTAGAATTTTATTATATGTATAGTAATGCATACATACTTATAAAGTACTTTTCATTTAATAACATAAAACAAGATATAATTTTAAAACATTTATTCACGATTACCCAAAATGTATATGAAAAACTTTATACGCACAATAATCCACGAGAGCTAAGAAAAGTGGATAAGTGATTTTTTTGTTGTATTGTATTGTAAGAAAATAAGCACCGACGGCTGCTCCAGCGGTATACCAGCCCCAAATTCTGTCATTCTGATGAGAATAAACACACAGAGACACAATATTACAAGCGATAACTATATTTCCTAAATGTGGATTATCATTTCCCGCCAACGCCATTGCGAAAGGAATTAAACCGGAAACAAGATGGACGGTGCTCAAGGTAGAATCTCCACGGTAAAGGTCCGCATTTAAACATGGTAAAGCCAAATAGCGAGTTGCTCGATAACTTATAGTGTAGGGACTTTTAAAATCATTATTGAATCTTCCACCTGTAAATAAAAATAAAATATTTTTAATATACAGACAACAATGCAGAGATATCACAATGTTATTTTAGAATTATAATTTTAATACGATCTTACTTTGGTAATGCAAAAATCCAATAAGTCCATGTATAAAATAATTTGCATGCATGCCAGGATGCGAATAGCTTTTTGCGTACACTCGTCCCAAACCCTGTCCCGCTACACAGCATAGTACAATATGAGCTATAGAAGCATTAATATCGTCGTCATCGACCATTATATTTCATTTATTGAGAAATTTTGAAAATAAATTCGTACAAATACAAATTATATTTTTTTTTAGAAAATGATAAATCTAATGATAGAAAATTATAAATTCTGACAATATCAAAAGATACAATAATTTTATGACACCAAGCACAGTCTAAAAAGTTTTTATATATGTAAATATTAATGAAAATGTATTGTAAGTAAGGTATATGTATGTATTTGTATACTTATCTTGATCAGCGACGGGTTTTAATATATGAAAAATGGGAAAGCATAAATTAAAATCTCTAATTTGAATTGATTGATGATGAACATGATTGTATTTGGTTCAAACTTAGTAGGTAGAAACTTAGTGTTCAAAATATGATTTACTTGTGGCTCACCCTCGCTTCGCTCGGGTTCATCGCTAGGAAAACAAAAACAAACCTATCCCACGGGAACCATACATTTCTACGTGATAAAAACTACTGCAGGAATTTATCCGGGTCAACATATAGGATACTTTTTACCGCGAGAAAATGTCTCATTTCGGAGAAAAGATACAAAAACTGCAATGTAAGAGTATACTAATATGTAAAACCTAAGAATTTGATTTTTGTTCATATGAACGCGAGCGGAGCCGCGCGCAGTGCTAGTACGGAATAAAATCTTAAGCTATTTTTGTTTTATAACGCCAAATAAATATAACTTCTTACGTGCGTACATAAGTATACACACACGTTTTATTATTAATATTATTCAGTGATTATAATATGTAGCCGCAATTCACTAAAATTGGACTAATCTATACTAATATTATAAAGAGATAAAGCTTGCGAGTTTGTGACGTTATAGGGATTAAGTAATCTCTGGATCTACTGAACCGATTTAGATGAAATCTGGTAAGAAGATAGTTTGAGACCCTGGGAAGGACATACTTTTAAACCCGGAAAAAAGGGGGTGAAAATGAGGATGAAAGTTTGTATTGGGAAGCAAGCTAGGGACGAGCCCGAGCGAAGCGAGGGTCAGTCGCTAGTAATTCGATATTCTGGTTAAAACTGGAAAAAATCAGATTTTTATATCAGCTTAGACAACTATACGTATATTTATCAATTTTAAATTTGAAATATTCAACAATATGTTGATTTTTTTTTACTTTTAAGTTTCACTAAATACATTTTATTATTCGCTAATGGGGAAGATTTGTCGAAAAGAGAGCAACATACGTATGGCCTATCTCTTTTATAGCAGGTTTTTGTGTATTGAAATTTTTCCCCTAAGTGGGTAAAATAGGGAATTAAAGAGTGCATAAAACTCTGTCATTCTTAATGTAAAATTGACAAAAACTGGCGTTTAGCCTTAAGATAAAATATAAGAAATATATTTATTTATTTTTCGAAATTCATCCCTTTAAGGGGTAAAGGGGGGGGGGATAATAAAGAGTTTATATGGGCAAAGAATTATTTATGATCAGAATTACTTGAAACTTTGTATAAATTCTCTTCAATACAATTAAATAAATGCGTTTTTAGCATTTTTCGAAATTCAATACCATATGGGGGAAAATGGGGGATGAATGTTTGTATGAAACTCTGTTAATCAATCTACAATGGACCAAAACTGGTCGACGTAGCTAGGGCCGACCTCGGCACCACACCCAACATAAATAATAATAATGTAAAAAAGATCAAAAATAAAATAAAAAAACCTGCAGACGATTTAAGAGTTTAGAAATTACTTTCTTTAAAATAAAGTGAACATAGCCTTAAATATAAAGATTGTGATTTCGCCAATTTTTATCGACTTATTGCTTTAACCAAAAATTTCTTCAGTTTTGATCTTTTGGGAACAATTAATGATATTCATTTTCTTTGCATGTTGGCACTGTATAATTTGTCATTTTAATTAAATTTTAAATATAATGAAAAAAATCCATCCACGCTATAATATACTGAGGGCTATAGTGATCGCGACACCTGGCGGGAGAAAATGCAAAATTCCTCCCCATACACTATAGACTATATTATATTTTATTTAAAATATGTAAACAAGGTGGCAACACTTCGTCCGCATAGACAATTACAAAGTCAATCCAAACTAAAAGGCTTCCATTTTGCTGCTAAATGCGTAAAATTTTACAAAAAATTAACGTCCTAAAATCTTAAATTATTGTTGGTCTTGCAAAACGTGATTTTTTAGTGAATTTTTAAAACGCAGTGAATAACAGTTAAGGATGGCAGCCAGCGATTCAGGGACGGATGACTCACTTTATCCAATTGCCGTACTAATCGACGAATTGAAAAATGAAGATGTACAACTGAGATTGAATTCTATAAAGAAGCTGTCAACTATTGCACTCGCATTGGGCGTGGAAAGAACGCGATCTGAACTGATCCCATTCCTCACAGAGACTATTTATGACGAAGATGAAGTTCTTCTTGCACTTGCAGAACAATTGGGTAAGATCCTATAAATTATGTGAAAAGCCAAATAATTCATAACAAACACTAGGAATATATAAAGTGAATGTTCAACTTTACCTTATATAGTCAATTTCAATTTATTTACACTGTAATCTATATGTTAATTTAAATGGCATGTTGACGATTATTATATTTCTAGTTGTTAGGGTGAAGGTTATGTTAGACGAGACATTTTATTAAGAATTGATATAATATAATAATTTACATTTCTATATAAACTGTTGAAACAATGATTTTGAAGTAGTTATATATCTTTAAAATCAAATAAATCAAGTAGTTTTAATATATATTGCACAATCTTAGTTATTACTTTAACACACTCAATTTTCAAGGATATTTTTAAACGAACACAAATATTCTTAAAGGAAATTTCATCAACCTGGTTGGAGGAGGTGAATTCGCCCATTGCTTGCTCCCACCTCTGGAGTCTCTTGCAACAGTAGAAGAGACAGTAGTAAGGGATAAAGCTGTTGCTTCATTAAGGGCAGTCGCTGCTCATCACTCACCCCAAGCTTTGGAGCAACATTTCGTACCCTTAGTTCAACGTTTGGCTGGAGGTGATTGGTTCACTTCTAGAGCCTCTGCATGTGGATTATTCAGGTAAATGGAAATTTGAGTAATAGTATTACATTAAAATTATCATACTGGATGTAAAATAATTATTATTTTAATAACATAACAATACATATTTTTAATCTTCTGGCTAGTTACACCATTTATAACTCAAAACAGGTGGACCCTTTTTTTCCAATCTTTGGTTTGTTAGATTTTTCCACCCTGAATAGCAGATTATCTAATAAAATATCTATATAATAATAATAATAATACATATAATAATGATATATTAAGTTTCTTTTGTTGTAAACATGTGTTTATGATTGGCAATGTTTTGTAAATAAACAGTGATAAAAGTTTTGCTCCCACATTAGGTGCTAATTTCCCATACTATTATATCTCTATCGAATAAAAACAGACATCTGTATATGATCCAGGCTTCTCGTGAAGTTGAAAAAAAAAGTTATAGCTTGGCCTAATTTGTTCTGCTAATTTTTGTTTTTTTTTTTATTCTGAACATAGTAGTACGAAGTAGATTCATCTCCAAAGCAATCAACAAAATGATTTATGATCTAGCGGCTCACCCTCTCTTTGCTCAGGTTCATCACTAGGTATGTTTTAACGGTTGGTATGAAAGTTTTTTCATGAGAATGAGATAATTTCCTACAATCATGAACGAATTAGAGACTGGACCTGACATAAAATACAAATGTATGAAAACTAGTTCAACCAAGTGACGCATAACGCACACTAAGATTTTATTACATTATTATAAACACTGATACACAATACAATATTTCTAGTGCTTGAACGTAATCGATAAAATACATATATCGATGAACCAATAAATGACATTTTAGACATTGGTTAGCATAGTCATCATATTTTACATCTTTTAATTTATTCTTCTTCTTTTAATTTTAATAAATTAAAATAAATGAATTAAAGAGGCAATAATAATGTGTCAAATAATAATTATTTTTTAATTTGATTTATATAAATACGATGGCATTGATGGCAACATTCTGTTGGCTTATAATAATGTTAATGAACAAAATGAATATCGGGTATATATTCCATTAATATATAATAAATATTATTTTGTAAAGATTAAAAAAATATTAAGCTAATTTAATTAAATAAAGTAATTTTGTTGATTCTGTTATTGAACTATTTTAATTGGCAATTGATTGTCTCGGGTAGTTATAAAAATGTGACACTGTCCTACTATTGCTCAGTTCTTAATAAACATTTGTGAAATTAGGAAAAAGAAAAAGAGATTGCAAATTAAAGTGAGTGTTGGATAGTGAAAGTAAAATAATTAGTGCAAGTGGTAAAGTGTTTTATTACAAATCACCAACCCAGAAGTTTAGTGCTAAAACATTATTGTTTGATTTTGTGTAATTTATGTGTTGAAATAAAATGATCTTTATTATTATTACAATGGAATAATATTCCAAAGTATATAAATGTGGAATAAAATAAAATAAAAAATTAAGTACACATACTAATTATAATTTTTGCATTTATATTTTTATTTGATTTAGAAAATATTTTTATAAATTTATTGTCATCAGATTGTAGGATACTGTGGTAAAAGTATTTTATGTTATTGTACTGTACAAATAACACAATTCGTTTAGTAATTTCGTCAAATATCGATATATTTTTCGACATTGTCAAGCACTAGTCGATGTCAAATGGACTCACTCGACAGTTTAGTCATTTGTTCTGAATGGTATAATCCAGGGATTTTATGATGGTTGTCAGATGTCAACAATACATAGAAATATCGACTATATTTAACATAGTTGGATAATATGACATTTTATTTTACATTTAATTAAATTGTGTGATAAATAACAATAAATGTAATAAAATAATGTATTTACAAGTGAAAAGAAATACTGCTGCTTCCGCCGTTATAGTTTTTACATCATTTAACAGAACATTTAGTCAATTTTGGGAGATGTTTTGTTGACAAATAAGTGCTTGAGACTGACGCAAAAAACAAACGACCAAGCCTAAAATCTCCTGGTTACTGAGAAGACCGATAAAGGTACGTCCGCTTATATGTCTAGTCCAGTGGTTAATTCGTTCATGCCTACAATAAAAAGTAGCCTATGTCACTCTCCTCCTACCACCACACAAAATCACGCCACAAATCCGTCACTATTTCGATGTGAAAGAAGGACAAACAAACACACTTTCACATTTATAATATATTAAATATTGATTTCAGTGTCTGCTACCCACGCGTATCAGCCCCAGTGAAGGCAGAGCTCCGGGAACATTTCCGTTCCCTCTGTCAGGATGACACGCCGATGGTGCGACGCGCAGCCGCCTACAAATTGGGAGAATTTGCTCGAGTAGTTGAAGTGGAATATGTGAAGAGTGAACTTATACCCATGTTTGTGTTCCTCTCTCAGGTTAGTTGGAGTTTTTTTTATAAAAGTGGTGGATTTTCCTTAATGTAAATTATGACAATAAATAGTATGGGTATTTGCAATATTTTTTATTACTAAATTTAAACTGCCCCATTGTGCTAGTGACAAACATGGACAGATCTTTAAGTTCTAGGTTCAAGTCCAGGGACAGGCTGAGTCCCCCCCAACGTGCGTTCACCTTGTCGTGGTGGGGGGGCTCAGTAGCAGTAGCGAAGCTAAGAAACGCACAGGGAGGTTGCCCACTTCGGTGGGCGGTGGGAGGTGGCCCTCTTCGGAGGGCGGTGTACCATGCGGGTTGCTCCTGGTACTTCTCTGATAGCAGAGTGGACTGTGGAGCAACCCCATGGTTGTGGTGGTCTGCTTCGGCGGACCTGCCGTCGGGGCGTCGTAGTTGAATGCATAAGCGATCCTGCGACGCCCCATTAAGACGGGGGAAGGTTTTGTTGGGTTTTAGTGGGTAGTACTGGCTGTATTACGCCGGTGAGTCCCACACGTCGTGCGTAAATGCATTTCCCAACGTTAAAAAAAAAAAAAAAGGGACAGGCTGAGTGGGTTATTAGGTTTTTCTGTAATAAATTTATCAATAACAAACTCTGGAGTGAAATGAATAGTGAATGCACTTCCGAGTATAGTGGTGCACTATAATATTGCTATACTACACTATAACATTACCTAATTATGATTTGCTACCATACTGTGGCCAAACTAATTCAGAAGAACATTATTATTCTAACTTTATTTAGATACACTGGCGTGCAAAAAAATCGGGCCACCTAGAGAAAATGGGCAAACTTAAGATATATTTCTTTATTAATTTTGTTATGATATATGGGTAGCTGTATACCCTAGGTACTAAATCAATAATCGTTGAATAATTTAAATAAAAATTATTGCTCGAAAGTAGAGGAAAATCAAATTTAATGATTTTTCGCGAGTTTGGTATAAAAATGTAAGCCGCAAATTAATGGGAAAATTAAAAGATTTCGATTGGTTTTATGATTTTTAATAATGCGTATTACCGCCTCTATTTTTAATTACAGCTTTTAATCGGTTTTTCAGAGATTTGACACACTTTTTTAGATAATCTTGTGTAATAGACTCCCATTCCTCCAATATGGCGCTTTTTAATTCTTGAATGTAGCTCGGGACTACTACGCGACTTCTAACTTTTCTTTTGAGATGGTCCCATACATGCTCTATCGGATTGAGGTCAGGGCTTCGCGCTGGCCAGGCAATAGTAGACACTCCGACCTTTTGAAGATACTGCCTTACAGATGTAGCAGTGTGTGGGCGAGCATTATCTTGTAGAAGCAGAAAATCTTCTCCAATGAACCCAGTAAAAGGCATCACATGATTTTCTAAAACCTCCGTTATATACCTAACTAATAATATAAGCTCGGTTTTCGCTTCGTAACAGAATCCTTCCCAAAACATAACTGAGCCCCCTCCATATGACACTGTTTCTCGCATAGTGCATGGTGCATATCTTTCACCTGGTCGCCGGTAAACAAAATTACGGCCGTCGGCACCATGCAAACACATTCTGCTTTCGTCAGTAATAAGAACCTTCTTCCACTGCTCCAAATTCCAATTCACGTGATCTCGGGCAAAAAGTAATCTTGCAATTCGGTTTGCAGGGGTGAGTTTGGGGCCAGTTGCGGACTTGCGTGGCGTCAGGGAAGCGGCTCTAAGTCGGCGCCTTACTGTCCACTCGCTAACATTAACACCTCTCACTTCTCTTAGGAGATTTCGAACGTCAACCCCTGTGCGATGACGATTTCTTAGAGCTGATGACACAATAAATCAATCATCACGCTCTGATGTGGCTCTTCGTCTGCCGGAACCATGTCGTCGTACAAAGCCACCAGTCTATGTAACGTTTGTACACTCTGGACCGTAGAACGGCTCACAGAAAAAGCTTGAGCCACTTGACGTTGACTTTGTCCAGTTTCAAGCAAAGTCACAATTCGAAATGATTCAGCCTCGGTCAGATCCATCTTGCAGTATTTCTAATAATCGCAGATCAAAGTAGAAGTGTCTTGTTCAATAATTGGAACTCAACTAAACTTCTAAAATAACAAAAAACAGTATCTGTGGCTTCAATCCATATTATGCAAATATTCACTAATTACTGCTAATTGACTATAATTAAGCGCACACGTGCATTTCCAGGAATTTTATGACTTTTTTGAAGGAAACAAAGGCGTCTAATCTCCTTAATTACCTTTGCGGTATTTTTTTTCACCAAACAATTGTCAACAAAAAATTATGCTTAAAATTAAGGGTGGCTCGATTTTTTTGCACGCCAGTGTAGTATTATTAAATTTGTAAATTAAGCTTGGTAAACTGAAATAGTTGATAAAATTCAACTTGTAACTTTAACTAGAATTTACAGTTAATAAAGTGCATGTGGTCTAATTTTGGCCACATATCTATCTATATAAATATTAAGTAATTATTGAAATGAATTTTCAAAACAATAATACCCATGCAATTTACAGGATGAACAAGATTCAGTCCGTCTCCTGGCGGCAGAAGCCAGTGCAGCGGTTGCAGCACTACTGCCCCCGGAGGATATGGAACAGCTAGTGATGCCCACAGTTGGGGCTAGAGCCGGTGATAGCTCTTGGAGAGTGCGATACATGGTGGCTGATAAGTGAGTATATTTATTTTGGGCGACTTACTCTCACTTCACTCGGGTTTGTCCCTGGGCGAATAACAATAGCAGATAAAGTAACTCAATGGATATTTTCTTTTGACGTCAATTTAAATTGTGTGATTTCAGACAGTAATACATTTTTATTCATATAAAAAACTAGCGACTCACTCTCGCTTCGCTAAGTTTCCATACAAACTTTCATCACCATTTTTACCCCCACCCCCCCATAAGGGATGTTTTACGGAATAAAAAGTGTCTTATGTCCTTTCCAGGGTCTCAAACTATTTTCTTACCAAATTTGAACTAAATCGGTTCAGTAGATCCAAAGATTACCCCCTACAACGTTACAAACTCGCAAACTTTACCTCTTTATAATATATCACCTCCATGTAAATTTCTAACAAATTAATTAAAATTCTAAGAAATCTATTGTTAACTGACACGCCGGCATGTCCGCGGTCGTGGAGGGATTAATATAGATAGCTTATAGCGGTCGACGGTAACAGCTTCCTATTAGTGAACGAATTTTCAGAATCAGATCAATAGTTTTACACAACTAACTGTACTTCTATATAATATTAATGTAGAAATTTAGTAGAGTGTATGTCTGTTTGTTGAAAATGCTATCAACGTGACTATATATTTCTAATGATGAAACTTTTTATATTTTAAAAATGATTGTTTCTGCCTATATATTTTTTTAATCTTGCTTATGTTTTAGAGGCCGGTAATATCGATGATAATATGAATGTTCCCTTTTTTACTTATTCTAAATTTAATTCTAATAATAAGAAACTTCTAACCCACCCTCCCTTTGCTCTCAGGCTTTAACCAAAGCCACTGTACTACATAAAACCAAAAGAAAACTAACAGAGGGAAAGAACGATAACCATCATTAATTAACAAATTTATTATATTGACATGTTTGGCTCAGATTGTACCGCTGGGGGCATTAATTTATGTAATGAGCATGAATGTTTGTACTCCAGACATGGGTGTTTATATTTATAATATGTATATATTTAAAGTTATATGTGTAGTGTATCAACTATCTGGTAACCATAACACAAGCCTCGTAGCTTATCATGGAACTAGATGGCGCTGTGTGTTAACGTCCCAACATATTTATTTATTGTAAATAAAGTAAATAATAATAGGCCACCATTAATGTAGTCTAATTAAAAATAATTTTGAACAGATTTGTGGAGCTTCAACAAGCAGTAGGCCCTGAACTTGCTCGCACAGACTTGGCTCAGATATTCCAAGCTCTCCTAAAGGACACTGAAGCTGAAGTGCGAGCTGCCGCTGCAGGCAAGGTATGTATAGCTGATATGTTTATTTAAATTTAAAAAATATACTGGACTTGTCTTAAATATTAAAGAGACTGTTTATATATATATTTTTTGTTGGTTATTTAAATCATTTCACATTATATTTTGGATTAAATTTTGCTTAACAGGCATAGAATTAAATGTATTTAAAATTTTGTATATTAATGTTGCCAAAAAGGTATATATTTTTTATATGTATGAATTTAAATATATGTGTAGTGTATCAACTATCTGGTATCCATAACACCGGCCTTGTAGCATACCATGGAACTAGATGGTGCTGTGTATTACTATTAATGTCCCAATATAATAATTATTATTATTGACCTCTATTGAATGATTAAAAGAATCACATTTTCTTTGAAAATTAATTTTGCTGAGAACCTTTATGCTTGTTTAACATTTTTTAAATATATTCAAATTGTTCAGGTAAAAGACTTCTGCATGAACCTGGACAAGGCACACCAAGAGCATATAATTATGACCATGATCCTCCCACAAATTAAGGACCTGGTTTGTGATCCCAACCAACATGTCAAATCTGCTCTTGCTTCAGTCATCATGGGCTTAAGTCCCATTGTTGGAAGACAGAACACCATAGAACACCTGCTACCGCTTTTCTTGACACAACTGAAAGACGAGTGCCCAGAAGTCAGACTGAATATAATATCCAACCTTGAATGTGTCAATGAAGTCATTGGAATTCAACAGCTCGTCCAATCCTTACTACCAGCGATTGTGGAACTAGCGGAAGACACAAAATGGAGGGTCAGGCTTGCTATTATTGAACATATGCCACTGTTAGCTGGCCAACTTGGACAAGAGTTCTTTGATGAAAAGCTAACTGGACTATGCATGTCATGGCTGATTGATCATGTTTATGCTATTCGTGAAGCGGCCACCTTGAATTTAAAGAAATTGGTCGAACAGTATGGAGCGGCCTGGGCCGAGACTAATGTCATACCAAAAGTACTGGCAATGTCCCGAGAACAAAATTATTTGCATAGAATGACTTATTTATTCTGTATCAATGTTCTGTCAGAAGTATGCGGAAAGGACATCACGACGCGAGTTCTTTTGCCCACAGTTTTGTCTATGGCTGACGACAATGTTGCCAACGTTAGATTCAATGTTGCCAAAACTCTGCAGAAAATGGCGCCTTACCTAGACCCAGCGGTTATTCAGCCACAAGTGAAACCTGTTTTGGAGAAATTAAATGTAGATCCCGATGTTGATGTTAAATACTTTGCGTCTGAAGCAATCGCTGGGATCGCAGGTTAATTCAATATTAGTCAGTAATTTTTCTAGTTTGTATTTATTCCAACAAGCCCTATACCGTTTCCATTCCAGAGAAAATTCAAAGGAACACTGTGCGGCATTTATCTTCATAAATTGTTAACTTTTAATATAGAAATAAAAGCCATTTTTGTTTAATTTTACATTTCTAATAGTTGCTGGGTTATAAAAAAATGACACAAATATCCCAGCACTTTTTAATTTTGTTTTGGCACAAGTAGGTTTTAAGTAGTAAATGTAGATTTTTATTTGATAATCACATTGCTAACTTGTAACACTATCAACCTAACAGGGCTCTTCAAAGTTGATCAAAATTTATTATGTAATCAAATAAATGTATGTACGTAAAAATAAAACAAAAAACCATTAAACGTCTATACTTTTTATTTTTCCATAAAATAACAATGTCCTAATTCACTTCATTGAATATAGAATTTACGTGAACGAGAAGACATGGAATGTAACACATTGTTACGGGGCTATTATTGCTATTTACATAAATAAAATGAATTATCACACATGGACGCGTTATTTAAATACACATTCAACAATTTGTGCACAGAAAACAAAACTTAAGCACCAAATTAGAAAATTTTAATTTAATCAGAAACTACCATTTCAGAGGAAAGTATATACACTGGCAACATTTATTTTTATAATATGGCTATTAAATCTTTTTTTATAAGCAACACGATTGTTATAATTTTTTAACTTGATTGTATGTAATACACATTAATCTATCAACAACTTACTATTAAACAGTATAATATCTTACAAATATCGGCCCGACATACTGAGTGATAAAATAAAACTTTAAATCGTTGTATACAAATAATATCACCTTTCAAACAAATAATATTAAAATAAATATTCTTTCATAGAATTGCCATACTCACAAAATAATTCATTACACTTTAAATATTGTTATGGCAATTTTATATCGAAGATATATAGAATACATGCTGTTCAAAATTTACTATAAACAACACTACATGGTGTTTAAATAAGAACGAAATAATATTCTTAGCTTAAAAACGTGTTGGCTTTAAAAAATATATCATTTTTATTATAAATAGGGCAGTATGTCGGTCCGTGTGTAATACAAGTTTAGTGACGAGAGTCACGTGGGTAGAATTCGGCGAGGATGGAAGCGGGGATACGTTTAAGCATCTCCTTGGGGAAGATACGTAGCAATTGCCAGCCGATGTCGAGCGATTCAAACACTGTACGGTTCTCGTAGTTGCTCTGCGAAACGAAAACATTAAATTAATTATAGTTAGGTAATAATTATAATGCAATTTAAAAGAAATTATGTTTTAAAGTATGAATTACTAATATTTATGTGTTCAATAAATGCAACTAAACACAGTAGATTATTTAATAAGGACAAAATATTAGTATTTACGACATGACGACATTAGTATTCAAAATCACCCTAAAGATTGCATTCGCTTGAATTAAAACCTCAACAATTTAAAAGATTCATTTAAGTTCAAATTAAGTTTAAAAATAATAAGCTTTCATACTAAAATAAATATAAAGCAATACTAAACTAACAATTTTTTTCTTAATTTCTATATAGAAAATATGTAATAATAACCTGGGTGATGAAGTTCTTCTCGAACTTAGTAAGGAACTCCAAGTACAGCAAGTCGTCTGGGGTCAGAGCCTCCTCTCCCACCACGGCCTTCATGGCCTGCACGTCCTTACCGATGGCGTAGCACGCGTACTGTTCACAACAAAGTTCGTAAATTATATATTGCTCTTTATATTATAACTAGCACTGCCCGCGGCTCCGCCCGCGTTCAGATGACCAAAAAGCAAATTCTTAGGTTTTACATAATACTCTTGCATTGCAGTTTTTGTATTTTTTCTCAAAAATGAGATATTTTCCCGCGGTAAAAAGTATCCTATATGTTGACCAGGATAACCAGCTATCACCATACCAAATTTCATCAAAATCCCTCCAGTGGTATTTCTATGATATTATTACTGCAGTATTTTAACTTTATCTAAAAAGGGGTCTACACTGGTCCAATCAGGCAATATATTATGTACATACATATATGTATGTGTTTTTTATTAACGATTATGTAATGTAACACACAGACGTATTGTCCATGTGGTATTTTGTTTTGCTGTGATTATGAATATAAACTGTTACACTATTGCATTTTGTTAAATTATTTTGAAGGAAAGGTCCATTTTAATGTCAAAAATTGGCTTTATGAGCCCATTTAAGTGGGGTATATATTACAATTCTTCTAAATGTGTGTATATTACTGAACTCCTAAATGTCTGAACCCATTTATATAAAAAAAAAATTGTGTTTGAGTGGATCTCTAGATGGTTTGGATACACAACTGGACCCAGTAGATGCTGCAGGCGGGTTCTAGTATTTTTTTTTATATACTCATACAGAGATTTGTTTATATGTTCGGATAGAACAAAGTCAGTTGGGTCTCCTAGTATGTATGTATATTAGTACACTTACCAATTGATTAGACACGTCGGAGTGATCTTTACGTGTCATGCCCTCACCGATGGCGGACTTCATCAGACGTGAGAGTGAAGGAAGCACGTTCACTGGCGGGTAGATCTGTCTGTTGTGTAATTGACGGTCTACGTAGATCTGTGGGGAAAGTGTGATTCATATAATGATAGCGAGTAGGTAGGTACATACGTTTTAGTATGGAATAGATAGACTATATATACATATATAGATATAAAAAGTAGATAAGTACTTAAAAAAATATATATTCCTTACTTGAGAAATGATTGATTCCCCATACAAACTTTAATCTCCAATGGATGATTTCTAGGATAAAAACTATTCTATGTCCATCACAGTGTCTCAAACTATCTTCATACCAAATTCACTTAAATCTGTTCAGCGTATTTTTAGTATATCCATAACAAACAAACACACATACAAAAAAAAACATTTTTTTCTCGCTTTATAAGTATAGATAGATATCACCAACCGACCTGTCCTTCAGTAATATAACCAGTCAAATCGGGGATGGGATGAGTGATGTCGTCGTTGGGCATAGTGAGGATAGGGATCTGTGTGATGGAGCCGTTGCGACCCTCCACACGTCCCGCCCGCTCGTAGATGGTGGCCAAGTCGGTGTACATGTAACCTGTGGGATACATTATATTGTAATTATTATTATTGTGTCATGTTTAAAGTAAAATATAAGCTGAAATATATATATTTTCGTGTTAAAAGGCAGTGGTAGCACTCTTGCAGGTTCAAATCCCGGATGTCGCACTACTAACTGTTTTTCATTTTAACATGATGACTTACTTGCCTTACAATGAAGGAAACATTGTGAAAAAACCTGCATGTCTGAAAGAACCTAGCAAGTTGTCTGCAGACATGCTCAGTCTGCACTTGGCCAACTTGGTGGACTATTACCTGAACCCCTCGTATTGAAAGGAGGCCCACCCTCAGTAATGGGAGGTTAAAAAGGGCTGAATACTAATGTTTTGTATCATAGAGGAAAGAACAACCGTCTATGATACTGGCTCAGCCTAATACAGTCAACAGTGATGTACGTAAGTAAAAGTTTTTATTATTATTATTATTATATTATATTAATATTACAAATGCTAAAAGTTAATATGTTTGTTTATTGTTGGGCGGATTTTGATGAAATTTTGTAAATAAATAGCTTATGACCTGGAGTAAGCTATAGACTACTACTTGGCACCTAAAATTAATCCTATTTAAACAAATCAAAATAACAACCAAACAACAAGGATGCTATATAATGTACCTGGGAAACCACGACGGCCGGGCACTTCCTCGCGGGCGGCTGACACCTCACGCAGAGCCTCGGCATACGAAGACATGTCGGTTAAGATAACTAACACGTGTTTCTGAAAAGATATATATTCACATTAGCACATGTAATTGCAATTAAATTCAATTCTTTTTATTATTGTGTTCCCGACTAAATGTTATTGTCGAAAATGGCCTGCAATCCTCTAAGCAACTTATAACGTAATTACTTGATCATTTAGTAATGGTGGTTTAAAGACTTTTACTATTGTTTCTTCAAATCTATTCTATCGTTAAAAAATAAATTAAAACATGCCAGTTCAGGACATATTATGTATGTCACAGGTGGTATGCGTAAATGCATTTCCCAACATTGAAACCCGTTCAATTTTTGAACCGGGTTTAGTCATTGATTCCAAACCGGCTTTTCGTTTTAAGATTTTGGTTATATACTTTAACCGGTTATAAACCGGAAAATGGTTAGTGACGAATTTAAGTTCCATGAACGAAATTAACCATTTTATTTCGGTATCAAAACCTAAATCTAAACTTTCTCTAAGAATAATATAAAAAAAAAAAACAAAATATCTTTAATCTGGAACCAACCTCGCACTGGTAGGCCAAGAATTCAGCGGCAGTCAAAGCCAAGCGGGGAGTGATAATTCTCTCAATAGTTGGATCGTTGGCCAAGTTCAAGAAGAGGCACACGTTCTCCATAGAGCCGTTCTCTTCGAAGTCCTGCTTGAAGAATCTGGCCGTCTCCATGTTGACACCCATAGCAGCGAATACGATGGCGAAGTTGTCTTCATGGTCATCTAACACGGATTTGCCGGGGACCTAATAATGATAATGATTGTTATTATTTATAATTGTAGACCCAACAGATGTTGTCTTGTCCCAATAAATATGGTCATGATCTAAGTTTACAAAATGATTCTATAGAAAAAAGCACTCAATGTTTACTGAGTGTGTGTGTGTTCTCTCGATAGGTCTTAAGGAAAAAAGTTTGAAGAATAATATAATATAAAATCGGCCATATTATTTTTTATAATTTTATACTTAGTGTCATACTCTCACAATTAAGACGAGTCTAATGACACCTCTCAAGCTAAAATCTATCAAGCTGCTTAGGCAGAGCGTACCAAAGAAATAATATGTATATTCCTTACATATCTTCATACATATACACTTGAAAAACATAACCCTCCTTCTGGCACAATAAGGTAAAAAGTAGACAATTTAGTCCAGCCTTTCTCAAAAGATGATGAAGATTTTAATCCCCCACGACCGCGGACACGCCGGCGTTACAGTTAATTAGAAATGGAGGTGTTAATTAATAAAATTATAATGAAAAACAATGAAGAGATAATATTACTGGCACTTATACACTATACTAATATAATAGTAGGAACCCAAATATTTTTACAGAGTATACCAAAGATCACCAACTTCCCTTCTTACATATTATACCCATTTTCATTGTGTTTGTACATAAAATATAGCTGCAAAAAAGACAAACACATACCTTAACAAGACCAGCCTGTCTACAGATTTGCGCAGCAATCTCGTTATGGGGCAGACCGGCGGCCGAGAAGATGGGGATCTTCTGACCACGGGCGATGGAGTTCATCACGTCGATGGCGGAAATACCTGGATAAAAATATATACATAAATTACTCGTCAATAAGTAAACAAATTTGTATATGGTCATATTAATAAACATTTATTTAAAAAAAACCTTTTTCGCGTATTAATTTTGATTTTTCGGTCCCTACGTTCTGATTGCTTTACAGCATTAAATCATGGACCATGGATATGCTAAAATATCAGAAAATATAGTTTTATTTAAAATGCACATATTCATGTAAATCTAAGAATATTCTTTTCCAGTAAAAAGATAATGAAAAAAAAACCACAAGATCTAAAATTTTTAATAACATCAACAAACAATTTAAAAAATATATATATTAAAAACAAGAAACATTCCCTAAAAAATCAATTGAATATAATGTGTAGGTACTAAAAAAAGCACTCACCAGTCTGAATCATTTCCTCTGGGTAGATACGCGACCATGGGTTGATGGGTTGACCTTGGATGTCCAAGAAGTCCTCGGCCAGGATTGGGGGGCCTTTGTCGATGGGCTTTCCAGAGCCGTTGAATACACGACCTGGTTAAAGAATGCTTAATTTAAAAAATTACAGTACTTACTATGTTTTAAGTGGCACATGGGGTATCCCACTGACTGGACTATGGGAGAAATGGAACTTAGTATACAGAAAATAATGCAAGAATTCTAATGAAATTTTCTATTATTATTTTTTATTTTATAACAGATTAGGTAATTAAAATTATAAAAATGGGGCAAGTAAGGAAGGGAAGACTAATAATATTGCAAACCAAATACTAAGGAAAAGTGAAGATTTTTTGGCTTGGGGATTTTAGCTTCCAGAAAATTCTATTTATCTTATGTGCCCTATCCACTTACCCAACATGTCTTCGGATACTGGTGTCCTCAAGATATCGCCGGTGAACTCGCAAAGAGTGTTTTTGGCATCAATACCTGATGTACCCTCAAAGACTTGGACAACGGCTTTAGTGCCGCTGACTTCCAGAACCTTTACAAATATATATTTTTATTGACATACACAGCTGATAAAGTCATTTATCTACATAAAGATTTAAGATCTATACACAATATATTATTATAAAAAAAACATAACTTATTTATTTATGGCTTGGTTTTTTTTATCAGGAAAGTTATTTAACAAATAAATTATAGCATACTAGGAAAACATAAACAATCCTATCCCACGGGAACCGTACATTTTTGTGGAATAAAAAGTAGCCTATGTGTTATTCTAAAATCTTATTGAAAAATCTGCCATCTGCATTTTTAGCAATAAGTCCACTCTTTCTTATCTTTCAATTTACTAATTCTTTTTTAATATTGTGTTTACTGATATAGAGAACATACCCTAAAATATTTAAGCAATATTTTTTTACACCAGATACTGTGTTGTAAGCAGTAAAAATGTAACCCTAAAATATTAAAGAAATATTATTTTACACCAGACACTATCATGTAAACTGTACACAATTTAAATACCTTAGTTATGTACATCATCATAAAAATTGTGTGTTAATGACTGAAAAACTTACTACAATTTTGAAAAACATAATAATTTTTGAATGAAATCTTAAATAGTTAAGCAGTATTTTTTCTCTCATTCATTTCATATATTTTTTCTACATGATAAAGCTAACTTGGTTATAGAAATTATAAAACAAATACTATTTATCAAAAATCTAATGATGAAATTTAAGTTTTCATCAAAATCAACCTCATAAGTGTTTTAAGAATTTTTACTATTCTTTTGAACTTGAAAATTTATTCTCTGTATCACACAATACATATATGTAAAATATGCCACACAAATTGCCTCTGTTATGTAATAGCCTAGTCTTAAGGAATAATTTACAAGCTTTTCTATTATTCCAGTTGTAGAATAGAAAAAAAATACTTTTAATACAATTGTGTTAAACTTAACAAAAAAATTCTTCAGCAAATTTTATTGACTTTTAAAAAGATTTATTTGAAAATAAATTTAACTTCTAAAAAGATACACAAAATATTAAATTAATATGCATCTATTTTAGTCAGCCTTGTCTTTCATTGGCAGGAGAGATAAGAAAGAAAAATATTTTATCAAATTTGATTTATGCTATCAAACTTGACTTGGTTTACATAAGAATGTTAGACTAATAAATTATACCACAAAGATGTTGTTATTAGAAAAGTACTTGAAATACTACAAAACTGATGAAAATGAAAAAATGTATATATAAAATCTCATTTGTTACTATGTTGTATAATAATTTTATGAAACATTACAAGTTCAAAGTTATGTTAGTTAAATATTTCTTGAAGTTGAAATAATAATTCTTCTAGACTTCTAAACTCATCCTAAATATCTCACTATAAACAGTTAATTTTAGTTTTATCAGTAGCTTGTATAAAATAATCTAAATTCCTATATTGAAGTAATGATAATAATTCATATAAAGCATCATTGTACATATATGTATATAAAATATTAAAATTTGTATATTTGTTTATGCAATTATTCTTGATGTAATAATTTTTTAACACATTTAAAATATATATATTCAAATTGGTACTAACCTGTCCAGACCGTAGAGTGCCATCTGCAAGTCGTAGCTGTACAATTTCAGAGAATTTTGGGAACTTTACTTCATCTAAGATTACTAGCGGCCCGTTTACACCAGATACCGTCTTGTAAGCTGTACACAATATAAATAATTAGTTAAGTACATAATTATACAACTCATATATTATGACTAAGAAACTTATCAAAAATTTACATAGATATATAAATTAAGACCTTTTAATGTCAATTCTCACAATTTTAAACAGCATTGGTGTCATTTTAAAAAATATTTATCTCATATCTTCTATTTCTGTTATTTGATTAAGTTATTTATAGTAATTATCTTAAAAACTATTTAATCACACTAGCTTTTATATAGAAAAGTGTCTCTGACTATATTTACAATAATTGGCAAAGGGTTTTTTTTTGATTCCTTACTTTTATTCTCTCAAATGGTATTTAATTAAGAATTATTGTCCATATATTAAGAAGTATTGACTCTTAGGTACAATGTAATAGTAAAAAGCAAGAAAAAATCAACTTTAGAGTTAATAGATAGATAAGTCATGTGATTCCAATAAGAAAAATTGTATTTTTTAATGGGTGTGACTGATTTGATATTAACTTTCTAACTTTTATATGGAATCTGGTATGGTGGATCTATTCTCATAAAATAGTATATTCATTCATATTTTCGGTTTAAAGCGTTGTGATGTATGTAATTACATGTAAACTATTACAAGTTTTATGTGCTTAGATTATTTGTACATTTTAACAGTCAAGGCTAGTAAAAACTAGAGCGTTTATCCCGTGGTCTTATGACATTAAATTAGATCAATTGATCATCTATTAGCAAACCAATTTTGATATAGAAAGATGTCTTTAAGATAACCAGGTACAAATTAGATTTACGTCAGATATCCCTCACCATTTTAAATGTTGGAAATTCACGGCTTTTAAATATAAGAGGCCTAATAACTCCCCCTACAAGATTTTTTTAAAAACTACTTCAGAATTATTCAGAAGAAAGATTCGTAAAGGAATACTAGAAATAGACACAACAAAACATCATAGCGGACTAATGGCAAAATCAATAATTTGACATCGCTGACTTGCCAAGTAATATCTTCTAGTTTAACATTACAAAATTGATATTTCACTTACTAAGACGGGGTTGCGAGATGAAATCCCTGGATACAGCCAAGACATGTTCTTTATTCGCCTGGGTAGCGGATAGAGTTTTTGCCATGTTTCAGTTTTCTTTTGGCAGGCCGCTCAATAAAACACTAAACTGCGCTGCCTCCTCGCCCGAAAACTGACGAATAGATGTTTTGTCTATGCCACTTCACGTGCTGTCACGTGACCTATCACAAGATAAAAGTTGCCATTAATATGATAGAATTTCCTTTTCTTCATTTTATACTATTGTAGCTTTACACTTTATTTGTCATCCGTGCTTTACACTACTAACAAAATATTCATTATTTGTTTTTACAATTTTTCATTAAATATTTTAGCCCTACAGAAATAAAATCCAATAAATATAATATTTTGTAGACAAAATAAATTACTTTTTACTCATAGACTGGTATAAGATTAAAAAAATCGATAATTTAATAATCATAAAAATTATAATTGATATTTTTAATTATTAAACGCTAATTTATTTACGCTCCATGGGAATATCTGAAGCTTGTGAGTGTATACCTGTTGTTCTTCGCACACAAAAAAGTTGAACGAATTTGGATAAAACTTATGACTGACATAAATAATAACTTTCGTTTGAATATTTTAATTTTTTATCTGCAAAAAATCACATAAGTGAAGCCATGAGAAGTGATAAAATACTTTAAAATTCAAAAGCTCCCATTATAGTATTTGGCATTTACATTCAGAATGTAGAACAAACACTAAAGAAAAACATATTATGAGACATGAAAAATATTTGCCACTTTATAAATATTTATTGTCTTGTAAATCAATTTAAATTGTAATGTTTTATTCTTTTTTCTGAAATTGTTTGATTTCAATGTTACTAACATTACTTTTAGTTACGTTTGCTAGTATGTACAAAATATTGAACATGGTAGCGCTGATTTAATATAAATTTCTAGGAGTACCTAGTAAAGTAAATCAAAATATAATTTGATTGTTGGCAATTCATTTACATACTTCTATCACATTCCCACACATACCTTTTGTAATGCGTGCGAGAAAGACATTCGATACGGATCAACATAGACTGTGGTGCCTTCTGAGGCCACTGAAGTGAGTTAATCATCGTAAGTCGTTTTGATATTAAAAATATGTCCGAAGACTTTTGAACAACACATAGAATTTCATCTCGCCTTGACATCTCCCGCGCAGTTCTATTATTTCTTAATTAGGTTGCATCAACCAAATATAGGTACTGTGAGAGTAATCGCAAAAATTAGCTTCACCCGAGTAAACAGGGCAGTTATTTTGAAACTTATATAATACTATTAATATGACTACATTTACTAAAATAGGACATATAAATCAATATTTTGTAAACTTTTATTAACTATATTACAAGAAGATCCTATTTTACATTATTTAAAAATTAAAATCATAACTGCATGTTCGAGTTATCGTAAACGATACTTTTTTGTATAACATTATACCCTGAAATTGAGTAAAGACTAAAGACATAAAAATAGCAACATTTATATTTAACAAAAAATCTGTATTCTAAAAATATTAAAATGTAAAAAAAGAACGAGAAAAAATCGTTTTACTTTTTCATGAGCAAGTATTTTTTTCGACTTTGTTACTAGATTGTTTTATTTTTTTTAACTGTTAATAATTAATGCTATGTTACTTGCGTCTTAGTTCAGACCTCCAAAATTTTTATTTCATTTTTCTTATAAATCTTAAATTTTTGTTTGAGGCTATAGTTATTAGAATTATTTAATGATGATTTTTAATACACGACTTGTATTTAAAAAAATCGTATATTTTTTGCAATTACATAAATAGAGATCAATTTATACAGAAGGATTAGTAATAGTCTAATCAAAATTCAAAATAAATTATAAATGGGGAAGATTTCTCGAAAGGTGAGCGCTACACGTATGGCCTATTTACATTCAGTCTGAGATTAAGAAATTTGTTGTGATATCTCTTATACCTCGTTTTTTTACTTCTATTATGTTCGCATCTTACCTGTACTATGCATTGTACTCACGGGTTTGACCAACTGAAGGAAGAATTGAGAAGCAGAGGTGCATCCTGCGGTGGTCCTAATTGACTGATGGATCACACTACACACAGTCTACACCGATGGATGTAGAAACGTTAAATTTTGAGGACGTATTCTTTATATTATGAAGTAGGCATCCTTTAAAAAGGATTTTTCAAAATTCATCCCCTAAATGGGTAAAATAGGGCATGAAAGATTGTATAAAACTCTGTAATTATTCACAGTTAGTGGTTAGTAGTTGGTATTCACCCTTATAATGAATATTAAAATAATACAAATATTTTCTATTATTGTTTGTATTTTTCTGGGAAAAGCTCCTTTTTCAGATTTCTATTTCGTAGTCTTTCTTCCCTAGAAGCTGCATAAGGTGGTAAAAACTTGGACCAAGGGAAAACAGACAGCACCGCTTTCTCCTTTAACTTTCGACTTTGTAAATTAAAACCTAAA
The DNA here is from genome assembly GCA_921882275.1 of Brenthis ino. NCBI lineage: Eukaryota > Metazoa > Arthropoda > Insecta > Lepidoptera > Nymphalidae > Brenthis > Brenthis ino. The sequence goes on from OV170222.1 coordinate 15,320,011, forward strand.
AATTAAACAATATATTTTATGGTTGTTTAAATATGTATTAAGTATTTGTAAAAGTTCCAACAGTAGTAATAAAGTATAAAATAAATATTCACCTGTAGACGATTTAACAGTTTTTAAATCACTTCTGTAAAATGGTATCGACATATCCTTAAAATATAAAGATTGTGATTTCGCCAATTTTGTTCGTCTTATTGCTTTAGCCCACAATTTCTTCAATTTATGTTTCTTTAATATATTAATATATTTAATTATCTATAACAAATGATATCCATTTTCTTTGCATCCTGGCACTGCACAACTTATCATTTTAATTAAATTTTAAATAAAATGAATAAAAATCCATCCACGATAGAGCTTTACAATATAGTGAGGGTCATAGTAATCGTGACATCTGTCGGGACAAAATAACAATATTCTTCCCCGTTGTACACGTCATGATGTAACATTTAAGTGTAATCTGTAGTGTTGTAAATTGTAATAAATATGTCAAAATCTAGGCGGGTGGTGAAGAGCGCGGGGTGTACAAGACAGACACGCAAACGGCAAAGTGTTTGCAGTTGAAAAGTAATCTTTTCAGTTTTCTTGTGGTTTAAAGTATCGGACGCCAGTCGGTACATTATCGTATTGTATTGCTAATACAATAATATTTTCTAATAGTAATCCATTTTATTTAATTGAGAAATATTCAAATTAAATACTTTACGATGTCGGTGATGGGCAAATTTGTTGTGCCCTATGTATCGGCCCGGAATTTTGCTAAAATCGGTGCCGCTTTACAAACTGTGAAGCCTAATAGAACTTATTTTACTTACACACAAGAATTGTCGCAGCCTTTAGATAGAAAACCTGAGTTCCTTACTGCTAAGGAAGCATTCGAAAAATGTTTAAAATCAGGTAAGAAATATGTACTACTTAGTAAAAACTGAAAGTTATATTTAGTTTCGTTACTGTCATACTATGCTATTTATATGATCAATTCAATACACTACATTGTAAATCGTTCGTAATATATATAATTATACAACATGATTAGGTTTCGCGGTTTGGGATTTTTTTTAATAATTTTCATATGTATTGTACCTAACTATAATTTAATCTTTAGTAATTATTAAATTATTTTGTTAATATACTTGCTAAAGAACTCATCATAAAATTATCAATTTGATATAAGAGATTATATCCTCTTCCACTATAAATGGTAGAACAGTTGAACTTTGTACAGTAGTTGTTTATTGGTAAATCGTCAAGACGACCATATTATGCAGATTAAACATTATAACATCCACACGCACACACATTATAAACAAGTTTGATACATAAATAAGCCTTATACCTCTTGAAATGTACAAAAAATTAATAACCTAGTGAACAAAAATGTAGAATTAAAATTTGTTTCTTTTGTTGTTTTTTCAGACATTTATTAAGATTATAACCATTTTTTATGTATTCCAAATATAACAATCTTAAATGAAAAAAATAAGAGGCTAATTGAATTAAAACATATTGACAACATTTATTCTGATGATTTAATAGGGGATAAATGACTCAAGTTTATTGTGTCTATTAGTATTTCAAAAGATTAGTGTTGCTGTTATCTTTATTGTAGCTCATGATTGTACTTTATTTTGTGCACACAATAAACTAAGGTATGCACATAAATAGTAAGTTATAAACATAATTTACAAGATTTCATCTAAAATAATTGAAATAAAAAAAAAACAATCACCCAATACAATTGCCAATAAATTATTACAATGTTCAAAATAAATATACTTATTATATTCAGTCATTGAATTGAAATCTTTATGAGATCTCAAAAGAAGTGGACTTAGTAGACATTTGGCTGTAACTAATTACTATTATATTATTGTAATGAGAATAAACATAAGTTCTGTTCATTATTTTGGCATATATCATAATTTAAAATAAATATAAAAAATCAAGGTTGAAGCTCTTTGCTTTAAAATATTCATGTTTTTTACCTATTCATGTCTACAAAAAAGGCACTCTTAATTTTAATTAATTTACAAAAGTAATAGGTTTTAAATTCATTTTAATATAAAATATTTGAATCAGATAAAAAAATTTTTTTGTTATTGGCACACCCTGGGAAAGTACCTACATTTTCTTTTGCGTTCAGCTAGGTGTCAAAGTACAATTTATTTATTATGTTATATATATATAGAATATACTAGTTTTTGCCTATGGCTATGTTTGCATAGTTGTATCCGAACTTGACTTAGCATTTAAGATAACCAGCTACAACTTCTTTAATACATAGGCTTTAAGTGCAAAAAGAATTTTTCAAATCTGCAGTTTGAATATTATTATCATTAAAATATTATTATATAAATTTTATGTTAAGTAAGCGAGTCTAATCAATATAGATAGTAAAATTAAAACATAATCAAAAGTATATGGTCTCATAAGCATTTACTAGTTATTTGCTTCTGTAAAATTTTGCTATGCATATCTGTAATATAAAATTCAAAGTCCTGACTGATATAAAAATGCACAGCCTGAACCACTGGTGCTAGAGACATGAGGGTATGTTCTTTGGGAAGTGTAGGTATCCATTAAGAAAGGGTTTTTTAAATTCCACCACTAAGAGGGTGAAATGGGGGGGTTGAATTTTCTGTGAAACTTTATATTCTGGGTCGATTGACTTGAAAATTGGTGCACATACTCTTCAATTAAAATTATGAGACACGTGTATTACAGTTTTTCCAAAATCATCCCCCAAGAGAGGGGAGAGTCAAATAGGGTTTCGAAAATCCTACACGGCATGGTAGACTGGCGCGCAGCGTGGCGCAGAGTGTGCGGGGAAGCGGGGGATGTTTCTGTATTAATTGCTTATAACTTAAAGCCAAGGTTTTTTTGTAGTTTTAACGCGAGTTAGTTTAAATATAAAACTCATAAGTAATTAATTATAAATGTAACGAAGGGAGCAATTTAAAAAAAAACGTAAACAAATAATTAGTAAACAATTAGCTTAATTTGAAAATATTTATATATACATGTATTCTAATTGTCCATCATGAAGTGATTAAAAAGTCAATTGTTATTGTAACTAAAATAGAAACAAGTAGCATCAATTAATGATTATTGTGGGCTGTTTTGTGCAGTCATTTGTCATTTACATTTTATCAGTAAGACAATCTATACTTCTATGATCTATCTATACATATAATAAAATTCTAACTCAGTCGAATCTGAAAATTAAATATTTTTTGGAAATTCTTATTGATATAGTCATTATTTTTTATGGCTATCCGGGTCAACATATAGGATACTTTTACCGCGGATCTCATTTAAGAGAAAAAATACAAAAATTGTAATGTAACAGTATACTAATATGTAAAACCAAAGAATTTGGTTTTTGGTCATCTGAACGCGGGCGGAGTCGCGGGCAATGCTAGTAAATTATAAAAATCTAAAAACCGGACTGCGTAAAAAGTAGGTACATGTTTTATCCTTGCAGCTAGCTACGTGTATGTATGTATGTTTCCGACTGTATAATACTGTTTTCCTTCACTAACTGATTCTTTTTAGTTCGTTTTTACACGGTCGGACATTCTATTTTTATAATATTTAAAATCGGTTAAGCCGTTTAGTGATTATGAGGGACATAGGATCGGAAGTATATAAGTATACATACACGTTAAACACATAACTACTACTTTTTACCGCGGGAGATTATCTCTTTCCCACGGAAAAACACGTTACAATACAATCAAAAAAAATAATAATTACGATCAGAATTACTTGAAACTTAGTATTAATGCTCTTCAATATATTTGATTAAATACGTGTTTTAGCATTTTTTTGAAATTTATCCCATAAGGGGGTAAAATAGCGGATGAAAATTTGTATGAAACCTACAATTTTTTAAGTTTTTTTTATAGTTTTAGCGCGAGCGAAACCGCGGGTTCTGCTAGTTTTTAAATAAAGGAGCTAAGTTAGAAGTTGCGGCAGATACGGATATTGTTTCAATTGGTTAATATTCCTTGTGATTGGGCCGCAGTTGTTTATATAACAGGATTGCAGCGTATCGCCCTTTCAAGGCTCTTTTGCTTTACTGCGACATATTACCTATATTCCTTACCTTTGGTCATATACATATACTAGCATTGCCCGCGGCTTCGCCCGCGTCCAGATGACCAAAAACCAAATTCTTAGCTTTTACATATTAGTATACTCTTACATTGCAGTTTTTGTATTTTTTCTCGGAAATGAGATATTTTTCCGCGGTAAAAAGTATCCTATATATTGACCCGGATAACCAGGTATCACCATACCAAATTTCATCAAAATCTCTCCATTGGTTTTGTTTTGTGTGCGGTAACAGACAGACAGACAAACATTCCAAAAACTATAGATTCGGCCTCTGTATCGATAATGTTTATTTCAATAAGATTTTCCAAAAAATATTTAATCTACCGATTCGGCTTTGTTACAATTTTATAATGTATTATATATATAGAAGATAATAATATGCTAAATGCGAGTCACACATTAGTGGTGAAACTCTAAAGAGGATTTATTCTAACTAAAACTTTCACGTAACACCTAAATGGTTTCAGTGATGATTACCGGACTAGTTTTTTTTTAAGGTTGCGTACGAGTATTTGAGATATCCTGTTGGTCTTCTTCTGTCTGGCATTATTAATCCCGGCTATTGCCAAGGTCTGCTTTCCTGCTTAGTCTCCTCCACTTTGCACCCTCCCTTATTATCTCTGTCCCTTATTCCCTTTAAACTCTTAACCGTCCACTTTCGAACGAAATATAAAGCAGTTGATTTTCTTATAACATATCGATTATCGATAGCAGATACCTTTATCTATATTGAGAATATGGTTCATATAAGAAAATGTATTTTTAGGGTTTACAAAAACAGAAAGTGCAGAAAAAAATATAGTAAAATATATAAGTGTAAAACATAAATAAAACTTTTTATATATGTTATATATATTTTTATATATGTATATATATATATATATATATATATATAAAAAAAAGACAGGCAGTGGTAGCCCAGTGGTAACGCGCTCGCTTGGAAAACCGAGTGATGCGGGTTCAAATCCCGGGTCTCGCACCTCTGATATTTTCATGTGCGAATCATTTCTAACATGATGACCACTTGCCTTACGGTGAAGGAAAACATCGTGAGGAAACCTGCATGTCTGAGAGAACCCAGCAAGTTTTCGAAAGACATGTGAAGTCCGCCAACCCGCACTTGGCCAGCGTGGTGGACTATGGCCTGATCCCCCTCGTATTGAAGGGAGGCCCGTGCCCAGCAGTGGGACGTTAAAAAGGGCTGAATACAATACAATATATATAAAAATATACAAAACATATACATATTTTAATTACATACATATTATATAAGTATTAATACATAAATACAAGTATAGACCTATATAATATAAACAAGTAATCTATTATCTAATACATACCAAAATGATTTAAATATATACACATGTACATATAAATATATACATAAACACACATTATGTACATAAATGCTAAAAAACAAAAATATATTGTTCAAGAATGAGCTAGAAAATCCTTTTTTATCTTGGTCTTAAAAGCAGCTGTCGAAGAGCTCTTTTGTAGGATTTTAGGGAGTTTATTCCATAACACAGCAGCACGTACCGAGAAAGAGTTTTGTAAAAACTTGGTGTTACTACTTACTTCTCGGTATCTCAAGCATCCGATGTGATGTAGGGCCGCCTGGAACGACGGCACTTAAAATATTTTATGGGCATTAGATAGATTGTTAATAAGAAGCTATTGAGTTTGATATTAAACTTATTTGTTTTGAATATCTTGTTTTGTACAATAACATATACATTATATTTATATTTTTGGTGCTCATTACGTACAAAAACTGATAAGAATATCAGTTATTAATATATGGAGGTTATTGCCACGATTTAATCGTCTTTAGTTATCGTTAACCTTGTTTTATTACGTCATATAAATATCTGTAGAAATGAGCATAACTTTAGTATGGGAGTGACAGAAATGGGATGTTTTTATAACAAGTGGCCCGTTCTGCGTTTTCGCTAAAGATATTATTATTTTTAACCTTCGACGCAAAAAGAGGGTGTTATAAGTTTGACGTCGATGTCTGTCTGTGTGTGTGTCTGTCTGTGGCATCGTAGCTCTCAAATGGATGGACCGATTTCGATGCGGTTTTTTTCATTTGACAGCCAGTTACCTTGCGGTGGTTCTGTGGTATGTTTGGTTAATATCGGTCCAGCAGTGTAAGAGTATCAGCTGTTTTCCAAAATGATAGGCATTTTGGCGTATGATTACTCTAATTTTAAATTTTTAATTTATAATTATTACAATTACCTATGCGTTTTTACACAAAATTTTCCATATCCTTTATCGTTTGAATTGTCCCTCTTGTGAGTTGTTTCGAAGAAATATAGGTATCCTCTTTCATAGTCCAAAGTGTTAATACTTATATGTTCAGTGCACTCGGTGGTGTAGTGGCTAGCATGTACGGCTGCACACCCTGAGGTCCTGGGTTCGAGTCCCGGGTCGGGCCAAGTTTAGTTATTGAGTCTTTCTGTATAGTAAGCCTCAGTGACAGCCCGGAGTTGGGAAGTTGGCGGTGTTTCACCCCCGTGCCTCGGAGAGCACGTAAAGCCGTCGGTCCTGCGCCTTAACTCTCACTGGTCGTGTCGAGCAGTCGTCCCACCGGAGTATGAGAATGACAGGAATAGAGAGTGCACCTGTGCCTGCGCGTACACTTGTGCACTATAATATCTCCTGCGCAGTTGGCTAGTCTCGATGAGATTGGCCGCCGTGGCCGGAATCGGTCAGGAGAACATCACAATATGTAAAAAATAAAAACAAGCCAGATAGACAGAGTAAGTTAGTTTTGCAATTACAATATTACTAATATTATATACGCGAAAGCTTGTGAAGATGTATGGATGTATGTTTTTTACTCTTTCAAAGCAAACACTACTGAGCGGATTTTCATGAAACATTATAGTAATACAGCTTGTACATGTATTCGTAGGCTATAATTTATAAGGATATATTAATACATAATTACGCAGGCGGAGCCGCGGGAAAACGATAGTAATCAGATAATTTAAGCAATTTGAGAAATTACTATATTTATTTTGTGGCGTCACACGAGCTTTTTATTATCATTTACAAAAAAAAAATAAGGTCATGACCTCTCTCTCCTTCTATAATAAAGTGCGTAATTTATAGTTATAATATGTAAACTGTAAACAAGATGTCATCAATGTTGACAAAAAAGTTTTTACGCTATATGTAATTTAGAACTTTAATTTAAATTAATTAAGAACTTTAAATATTTACTGTTATCATTTGTCGAGTAAAATTAAAAAGGAAAAGGAAACCACTACTTTTAAGCCTATTTTTCACATTTTAATTGACCTTTACGGATTTTATCGCAGTTTTATTTTTGATTTTTTTTTGTTCCGAAAGCTTTGAATGCTTTACAGCAAACATGGTCACGGTTGCCTCAAAAGGCATGAGATATATATATATATATATATATATATATATATATATATGTATATATATACATATACGGTAGATAATATATAAGTTATTACGGACGGCATTTATCCATAAAATTATATAATAACTTGTAATTTTTCAAATTTCATCATTTTTTCTGTTTCTTCCCAATTATTGTTAATTTTGCGTTCTTATTAATGATATAATCCTAAAAAAATCTTGTTTAAACTATCAAACCCTAAACACCAAATGTATTGGATTCGTAACAAACAAAATGAAGTCAAATTCAACGGACTTTATAGCAGCGAAAGTTTTACTATTCCCGATCACGTAAACTACACCAACAGATCCGTTCGGTAATTCTAAAATATTAGTAAATTCGATGGCAATACACGTACAATTGTCATCAAAATCAATCCAAAAGTTTCAAACCGAAAGACAATGCTTACGATTTTTTTACCTAAAAACATACAAGTGAAGCTAGAAAAAGCCAAAAATTATATTCAATGTTCTCTCTACCTTATATTGTTTAAAGGAACTAGGTTAAGGTCAATCCATCTCATTGATATGCGTTTTTACTGTATTGGCTTGAACAATTTTCCTTATCATTACCTTAAAATTATTGTAGGTACCTAATATAGTTTAACTGGTTTTATTTTAAGTAAATAAACGTAATATATCTACAGTAAAAAGCTATGTTATTACATATGTACATACCAAGGCTGTATCATATTATGACAAAGAAAACCGCAAGTAGGTACGCCCCTAGTGACCCTCATCATCATGGTCTTCGCATTCATAATACTGTGAATTCTCTCAGAAGGGGCGATTTTTTGTGTTTTTGTGTGCCTATGGTTATAGGTCCCTTTATCTATTAAAGAAAATTAAAAACTATATGAAAATCTGTACAGGAATTACGAAGAGCACAAATAAAATCTGCCTTTGGGCCTCACAAGTCAGCATATAAAAAAACAAAATTAATATTTTAATAGGAATGATTTTATAAGACTTATTATACAATGTCGACGAGCTACGCTCACTCTTTCTTGGTCAAAAATAACACGTATATATACACTTAAAAAGCAAAACCTTGTCTAAATACAAAATTTGAACCAAATCATTATAGTTTTCGAGATACACGAAATAAAATATATAGTATATAAGAATTGCTCATGTAATATTATAAGACAAATTGGAATTAATACGAGTTAATTCATAATATAATAAACCAGTTTCTAATTTATATATGTATAGTCTATGAATGCTCTTATTTCTAGGTCAAACTGTATACTCTCAAGGCGCTGCAGCAACACCCGTGCCATTATTGAATGCTATGACTGAAGTCGGTAAAGCTGGCTCTTTGAGAGATATCAAAGTGGTGCACATGCACACTGAGAAAGATGCCGCGTATGTCGCACCGGAATGCAAGGATATATTTAGGTAACGTAGAAATCTATACATATAATAAAATTGTAACTAATCCGAATCTGTACATTAAATATTTTTTGGAAAATCTCGTTGAAATAAACATAATTATCGATACAGAGGCCGAATCTATAGTTTTTAGAATTTTTGTATGTCTGTCTGTCTGTCTGTTACCACATCACAGAAGAACTACTGGAGGGATTTTGATGAGATTTGGTATGATGGTAGTTGGTTATCCGGGTCAACATATAGGATACTTTTTACCGCGGGAAAATATCTCATTTAAGTGAAAAAATACAAAAAAATGCAATGTAAGAGTATAGTAGTATACCAATATGTAAAACCTAATAATTTGGTTTTTGGTCATCTGAACGCGGGCGGAGCCGCAGGTAGGTCTGGTACGTTTTAACGGTTAGCGTGGAATAGATACAACTTGTTTCCCCGTAAGAACGAAATAATCTCCCGCGGTAAAAAGTAGCCTATGTCACTTTCCAGCCCTTCAACTATCTTCACACAAAAAACACGACAATCTGGAACTTTATTTCGACGTGAAAAAAGGTCAAACAAACAGACAAATAAAGTCAACGTCAAATTGTTTATCGTAGAATTACCACTCAATCTCATTCGTGTCTTCCTCACAAAACGTGACACTGGCAGAATGGATTGCGTCTGTTAACGCAACTATAAGCCAATAAAAAAAAAGAAAATGTCAAATATACAAATGCATTCAAGTAAAGTCTGATTTTTAATTCCACGGAAATATGACAGCAGTTATTCTTTGACAATTCAGATTTCATAAACATTTTCTTCTTTAATTTTTTTTTAATATAAAATAATGAAGAATATGAAACAGAATTAGATCAAGTAAACTATATGGATGACATTGTAAATAGTCTTTGTTTTGTGCGTTCAATGCACACTAACAGCTATAATTAAAATGTTTAATGATTAAATGAAAAAAACAGAGTAAAACATAATATTTCTGAAATGAAAATATTTATTAATCATTATCACTTATATCATCATTATCGTCATCATTATCCACTCGGATTATAAAACAATAACGCACTATCCATCAGATCGTTAAGGGGGCACATTTTATTTTTACGAACAAAGGGGTTTTACTAAAAAAGGCTTGCCACCTATGGATTGTTGGACAGGGATTCCTGTAAGAGAAAAATAATTCCTTAATAATTATTGTTAATTCAATAATATGATAATAAAAAAAATAATTACCATTTTACAGTCTTAGTTTTTCTAACCAAAACCTTAAATTCAAGAAAGGTTTATTTTTTTTATTTTGCTAAAAGGCTTTCCGTTTTTAGTGACTATGTTTCAAAGTTGACAACACTTCCGAAATGTCAGAATTCCATCGAATTAAAAATCAGTCTAGTTTATGTTAATTTTAAGGTTGTGTTGATAATTATAATTTAGTATTAAGGAAAAAGAAAAATGTGATTTTTACACTTTTCTGTTATTTTTTTTCTAATTTTTCTCTTCTTATGAACCTTCCCCGGACTTAGCGAATGTTTGCAAAAAAATTTTTGGGCAATTAGTCCAGCCATTATCGAGTTTTGAGCTTCGCAACATTCATTTTTATTTATCTAGATATAGCCTATAGCCTTCCTCAATAAACGGGCTATCTAACGCAAAAAGAATTTTTCAAATCGGATTAGTAGTTCCTGAGATTAGTTCGTTCAAACAAACAAACAAACTCTGCCTCTTTATAATATTAAGTATACATTGGTTGAGGACACAAAGGGTTTATAATCATCTCAATACCAATACCGTTTAGTATATAGGCGATATTACATAATCCATTACAATTATCATAGTAGGTACTATCTAAATATTGTATGAATACGTCCGATAACGTTTATTCTTCTCATATCATTGACAATTTTATCATGGAATTTAGATTGTACAAGTGCCAAATTGCTATTTGTTTGTTGGCATGTAAAATAAATAATTTTTGTGCACTTACGAGAATTCCTAGGATGAATATTTTAGGGTATAGTTTTTGTGGTCATATTTCGATCACTATGGCAAATCTCACTGAAAATAGCCATCGATGAGAGATATATTATAGCACCCAAGTGCGTTAACATAAGAGATCAAAGCTACGGCTTTACGAGCTATAAAATTATAGGCACATTGGGAACTATTTCCATCCCAAACCCAAGCTGCTACTGACAATTTTAAGTCTTATTGGCCCACTAGGGAATATGGCGTTTTATTTTAAATTTTTAATACAATAGGTAAAAAAATATCCAGCTCCAAAAAACTAAAATTTTGTATAAAAAAAATAACTAGAAATATGAGACCGATGCGGATTCTTTAATCGCCCGCCATTTCGCACGCTTAGCGTGACGTCACAGTACCATATACACAAAAATGACGACTCACTTTGTAGCGCCATAATCGCTAATCGGTCTGTCATGATAATAGTTTGACGTCATAATCGCGGTCGGACCAATGGCGTGGGTTTCAACTACTTTGAATTTTCCACCTATATTTGCACTTTTTAATAATTATTTTCTTAATCAAAAAGAAATTATATAACAAAATATTAATATAGGCTTAATTCAAAATCAATAAAGATTATAAAAAAAAATAACCTTTATTTAAATCACACCCATATTCTCTATTGTCCATTTAAATAGAATAAATCTAAATACAATGTAAGAATATTTATTTAAATTCACAAAAATACAGTTACCTCAGTTAATATAAACTATAAGTTACATAACATTTGGATATTTAGTTTAAATATAGGGGACCTTTAAATGCGTATTGCTGCTATCTTCATATCGTTCCAGCTATATATTATTAAAATTAGACTGTGATAATAGACAACACAGCACAGACAGCACAGACAGACAAACAAAACCCTAAAAATAAGCAAAAATAAAATTACAGCTTTTAAAAAAGCCAACATTATGCCCAGAGATTTCAAACCTTTTAAGGTATTTCGAGTTAGACGGTTAAAAATTAACTATATTTTATTATATATCTATATTTTATTTTATATTCAATTAACTGTATATAGAAGTATCATTATATTAACAAATCTATGTTAATGTTCGATGTTCTCTCCTGACCGTTTCCGGCCACTGCGACCAATCTGATTGAACTGCGCAGGAGATGCGAGGCATGAGGGTGAAACACCGCCAACTTCCCAACTCCGGGCTGTTACTGAGGCGTACAGAAATACTCAATAACTAAACTTGGCCCGAGCCGGGACTTGAACCCAGGACCTCCGGGTGTGCAGCCGTACATGCTAGCCACTATACCTCCGAGGCAATTATAAATAATATAAATTATAATATATATGTACTAATATTATAAAGAGGCAGTTTGTTTGTTTGATTGAACGCGTTAATCTCAGGAACTAACTAATTTGATTTGAAAAATTATTTTTGCATTAGATAGCCCGTTTATTGAGGAAGGCTTACAGGCTATATATCATACAATATACTCGTATGTCTATCTATTCTATAATAACCGTTGAAACGTACGTAGTAGTTATTTTTAAAAAGTTTTAAAATCTACACACATAATTAATTTTCATTACGCATAATTCATAAATTTTCATGAATTCGTGATATTGTTATTTAAATTTATTACAGTTGGCTCTTCGAACTACTCCCTGTGAATACTTGTGTACACACGTGATAGAACTTATTAAATAATAATAATATAATAATAAATGTTTTTATTTCAGGCTTATTCGCCAATATAAAATGTCTACAATATAGTTACAATAAAATTATGATAGAATATATACATAAAAACATCAATATACTATTACCTACTTTTTATTTCTACCGCATTGCTGTGTCAACCAATGCCTGAGAAAGTCAACACTCAAGTACTCGCCCATTACACGTAGAATCTCATTATTAGAGTTACGTAGTCGATCCCAGAATGCAGCAATTCTGGAACGGACCACCGCAAAAAAATCTGGTATCCTGGCTGAAGCAAACATATCAGATGCGCTACAGAACCTCGGTAAATTCATCAAAGTCCGGTAAGCATCATTGTACTGAACTCTGATGGTGCTGTACGCGTGCCTCGTATAATTGAACCACAGTTGACATGTATATAAATTCTGACAGTATGTTTTAAACAGAGTAGTTTTTACGTCCTGGTTACAACGAGAAAACCTGCGCGCAATCATGTTACATCTCACAGCAAGGGCTCGACGCTCACGTTCTATATCACTGTCATCTTGGAGATTCTCCGTTAACAAATGGCCCAGATACTTGAATGTTGACACTCTTAGGATTGGTTTACCGTCAATAAATACAGAGGGCACCACATCCGGACCCCTTCTACTCTTAAAAACCATAAATTCAGTTTTAGACACATTGTATTTAAGTCCATGACTTAAAGCGTATTTTTCACAAATACTTAATAGTTGTCTAAGACCACCGATAGAGGGACTGAGTAGCACCATATCATCGGCATAACTTAAATTATTTATGCACACACCACCGACGTGACAGCCAACGTTTGTGCTTCTCAGTTCCTCTATCAGATTATTTACATAAACATTAAAAAGATCCGGTGATGTAAGCCCACCTTGACGAACGCCACACTCTAGCCTATAGTCGTTAGAGAGTGCGTCGCCCCATCTCACATTATTCGTTTGGTTTTCGTACCAATATTTCAATAACTTAATAGCACTTACCGGTACTTTGTATTTATTTAGTTTTAACCACAATATTTTATAGTTTACCAAATCGAAAGCCCGGCTAAGGTCTAAAAAACAGGCATATACGTTAGTATCTCTACTTGTGTAATATTTTATTGTATTTTTAAGACTAAAGATTGCTGATTCTGTTGAAACACTGGGACGAAAACCAAACTGAGCATCATTTAATGTTACATTCTCCGCAATATGCGGATGTAATAGTCTCTCAAATATTTTACCAATTATACAACCTAGTGAAATAGGCCTATAATTACTTAGTTTAGTTAGATCACCAGTTTTATTCTTTGGAACAGGCACAACTACAGTTCTCATAATACTTTTAGGCAAATAGTTAAACTTAATACATAAATTAAAAAACGTACATAACACTCTATTTATTTCATCACTTGCATAATACAAGTGCTCTATGCTCAATCCGTCGTGTCCTGGGGACTTTCCACGCTTCATATATTTTATAACTTTAGCAACGTCTTTAGGTAGAAACTGTATATTTTCCTGTTCCAAAGAGAAGGAATCATTTTCATTTTGTATTCCCTGTATAGGCATAGGTTCTACTTTAAAATTTTTTGCAAACATGTCAGCGATTTGTTTAGGTTCATGTATTCCTTCAACATGTTGTGGAAGCCGAGATCTATTTTGAGAGCATTTTGTTGCCTGCCAGAATTTTTTAAAATCTTTATTTGCTTTATGAGTAGCTATAATATTCATTTTAATCTGATCGCTATTATTTTGACACCATTTGAGCTTGTTTCTAAAAATTTTACGACTATTTATCATTTCATTGTAAATTGAACCGGAAGTTGGTTTGCCACTTAATAACCAACACGAATAATGAAATCTAGCTATCTTATGGCTTTCACTAACATGATAGTTCCAACCTACCACCTTTTTACTTTTTTTTATTATTATTAGAAAAACTAAGTTCAGAAGCTTTTTGTAAAATAAAAATAATTTGATCATAATATTTATCTATTAAGTATAAATGTTCAGTGCAAGTAAAATTATCACAGTTAATACATTGACTAGAAAAAAATATCTTTTTAAAATTTTCACTACAATACTTACCATAAAGATTAATTTGTTGTGTGTTACGTTGGCCCCATTTAATCTTACTTATTAAACTCGCTTCAGACTCACAATTAATTTTACTTACAACTACGTCACATTTGCATGAAATTAAAAGAGGAAAATGATCCGACCACCCGACATCGCATTTGATAGTCACAGAATTTACAATGTTACGCGCCGCCACAGTTCCTATACAGTGGTCTAACCACCGTGTCACACCGTTCACACCGTGTCACACCGATTAAAGTCGTTAAATAAATAAAATGTTGATTTTAAAGCAAAAAATAGGATATTTGCTGATAATTTTTTTCAACATTTTTACCCTTTAATTATATATTTTAATATTTGAGACATTTCAAATCAGATGTCCACAATTAATTTTATTATAGAAATAAACAAATAAATATGTTCGGACTTTAATACAGCACCATCTAGTGCCATGGTAAGCTACGACGCTTGTGTTATGGATACACATATATATTACTTTAAATACATACATATTATAAATATAAAAACCCATGACTGGAGTACAAACATTTGCGTTGATCACACAAATAAATGCCCCCAGCGGGACTCAAACCCTCAAACCCGCGACCGCTGGCACAGCAAGTAGTGTCACTACAAACAGCCAAACGTGTCGTCATATAAATATTAAGATTAGGTATTAATCCTCTGACCATAGCTTTAATACATTAACGCGTTGCCATTACTGTTTGATAAACACCAAAAATTGTCAAAGGAGGGTCTCCTATCAATTCTTATTGGGACTCATTTTATGATCTAAAATATATCAATTAACTGTATGTAGAACCTGACTCCTGGCATACAGGTTTATTCTAGTTTTGAGTCAGAGGCTTCAACAAGCTTATGTAAATACAAAGAATTTTGTCAATAAAGATATTCTATATTCTATTCTATTAATTCAGAATTTCGTATCATTAATCCATAAGACCGTTTAGTAACGTCCGACTTACACAAAATCTAAAATTCATACAGTTCGCCCCAGTTCCATTCAGTCACGATACAGCACTTGATGGTACGAAAACGAGCGTTTCCGTTTAAGAATATTAACTGAACTGTACCAGAAATAAGGCACTATGTAAAGTTGATGGTAATTAAAGACAAAAACAGTCTTTAAAAATGTAGATTTCGTAGTTTATTTGATTCGATTAATTATATACAGTGTCGACTTAAATATTCAGCGAACTTATGTACCGTGTTCTAATTATATGCTTTTGCTTTGGAAAATTCAGAGTCTTAACTTCTAAATACACGTTTCAGATCTGTGTCACTATTTATGGCGGCGAATGTAAGGAAATCAGTGGCAGAGGGACGCTCAGATGCGATCCCAATCTTCCTTCAGGATATCCCCAAGCTATTCCACAGGAAGATAATCCAGCCCGATATTGCTGTTATTCAGGTTAGTTTCTAAAAGAAAATACAATTATACTGCACCAATGCTAGATAAAAAGTGGGACTATAATCTAAAATTTAACTTTTTTGAAGTTTGACACATTTTCAATACAAACATAAAGACAAGAAATTAAATGAACACCCCCAACGCAATAACCTATTCATTGAGGCCATTTGAGCTTAATCCCTCCACGACCGCGGACACGCCGGCGTGTCAGTTAACAATAGATTTCTTAGAATTTTAATTGTTTTCTTAGAAATTTCCTGGAGGTGTTCACGATATCTCTGCAGTATTTGAGTAAAGAGTTGAGTATCTTGCAGATTTCAGGTGGCGCTGCCCATCATCATGCATCAGCCCAATGTTACCTTATCGTTGCAATGTAATTGAAGTCTTTAAATTGTCTAGAAAAGAGTCAGTAGCTTCCAAACGGCTGAACCGATTTTATTGATTTATAGCTAAGAACACTCGATCAAGTCACCTTTCAAACAAAACAAACTAAATTAAAATCGGTTCATCCGTTTGGGCGCTACGAAGCTACAGACAGAGACACAGATACACAAATACACATGTCAAACTTATAACACTCCTCTTTTTTGCGTCGGAGGCTAAAAAACGAAACAGAATTTCTCAACAAACCAATTTTTGCCGAAACCTAATTCTTGATAGTTACTTTATTAACAAAGGCCACTTCTCTTTACATTACTGCTATCAAAACATCGATTAAAAATATTTTGTACAATGCAAACTTGCTTTGCATGCGCAACTGTATTCACGCTAACGTAATTTTGCGCACAAAAGCGAAATAATTGTGCGCTGATTGTATGTAGTTGAAGCTAAATTTCCGTTTCATGATCTTTGAGGAGGCTGTTCAACACGTTGTTGTTTTTGATTATATAGATTAGTAGCATTGACCGCGGCTCCGTCCGTCCGCGTTCAGATGACCAAAAATCAAATTCTTAGGTTTTACATATTAGTATACTCTTACACTGCAGTTCTTGTATTTTTTCTCAGAAATGAGACATTTTCCCGTGGTAAAAAGTATCCTATATGTTGACCCGGATAACCAGCTACCACCATACCAAAATTCATCAAAATCCCTCCAGTGGTTTTTCTGTGATGCGGTAACAGACAGATAGGTATACAGACAGACAGACAAAAATTCTAAAAATTATAGATTCGGCCTCTGTATCGATAATAATGTTTGTTTCAATAAGATTTTCCAAAAATACTTAATGTTCAGATTCAGCTTAGTTACAATTTTATTATATGTATAGATTAAATATGAGTTATTTTTCATAATGCTATGTATGTATACTCTTTACTATTAATTCTATAGTAGGGAGAAGCGAAAATTTTTTATTTGTTTCTTAGGTTGGAGGTAGAGTTTATAACTTATTAAAAGAAAATTACTTAACATTTTAAGGTGACCCACAGATTTTTAAAATAAATAAGTTAATTTAAATTTTTAGCTTGAATGAATTTTTTTTCGACTGATCGTCTTGAAGAACATTCAAGAATTGACGAATATATAGTCATTTCTACCCAAGTTTCACTGTCTGCCTGCCTTAAAAAATTCGTTCTCTTTAAATATTTAATGAAGTTTAATTTTTAATTTTAATTCAGTTCATTTGAATTGTTAATGGTTTTTAAGCGTATTAGTATCGCATAATTTATCTTTTCAACGTATTAACGCACTTCAAATCTAATATATAAATATCTCGTGTCACGGTGTTTGTGGTCGCACTCCTGCGAAACGGTTCGACCGACTTTAATGATTTTTTTGGTATATTTGGTAGGTATGAGAATAGGTTTTAAAGTATTTTTTCACTCTCCTACCCCCACCCCCCATTTTTTAAATCGCGATTTTAGTATTTTTGTATGAACAATATTATATAAATATTATTGTATAACATAAAGTCAAAGAGGTTTTTTTATAGATTGAATGCGGGCATAGCCGCGGGTTCTGCTAGTGATATTTTTTAGATACAGGAACTGTTTTCAAAAACCTCGATGACTTAATAAATATGTATTATGACTTTGTTAGATTGCACTTTGGCTTATTATAATGAAATCGGCAATGTCTGCACTGTTTATAGCAGAATGCATAATAAGCCCTAGTTATGCTATTAAATGTTCCATGGTAAGCTCGAGGCTTGTGTTACGGATACCAGATAGTTGATACACTACACATATATAACTTTAAATACATACATATTATAAATATAAACACCCATGACTGGAGTACAAATATTCGTGCTCATCACATAAATGAATGCTCCCAGCGGGACTCGAACCCGCGACCGCTAGCACAGCAAGTAGGGTAGGGCACTACCTACAAACTGAGCCAAACGTGTCGTCAAATTATGATATAAACATAATTTTATAGCCATTCGTTGATCACTAACATCTAAACTCGGCCGAGCCTGTATCCTAGATGTTAGTTCCTTCCAGTGAAACAGAATTAGTGCACATTTAATATACGAGTAAACAAGAATACTTAATGTTACTTATACACACAAAATAAAACGCACGTAAGAAGTTATACTTCTTCGGCGTAACAGAACAAAAATAGCTAAAGATTTCATCCCGTATGTCACAACTCTCTGTTTGTTAAAGGAATGCAGCTAACATGTCGCTTTCAGCTAACTTCATCATGCCGCATTTTTGGGTGCCGGTGTGCGCAGCGTAAAAAAAAATTTCTCATATATTTTTCCAAACGTGCCCAAAAGAAAAATAACTTTAATAATCGTCAGGCGACAAGTATTGTAACGCGCGTCACTCGATCAAAGAGTAACTACATAAACTAAGGACCTCGGCACTTTAAACATTTATTTATTTTATAATTTTATTATTTTTTATTATATTAATTTAATTAAATGTCATTCGAGTAATTTAGTTAGCTATGATTTTATTATAGATCATTTTCTATTATTTAATTTAAGGTTTCCTTTTATGGTTTACAAGAAACTATCAAGATAAAAATTAAAATAAAATACTTTATGTACTTTATATATTAATCGAATAAGATCAATCAAAATGTACATATAAACTATGAATATAATATCTATTTATGTGTACTTACATACATATATATTTTTGTTCCTATTAAGGTTTCTCCCCCAGACCAGCATGGATATTGCAGCTTGGGTACCTCAGTCGACTGCGTGCGGGCCGCTCTAGTCAACTCTAAAATAATTATTGGTAAGATTTTTGTATATTTACTTTTGTATATTATATTTTTGTATATTATATTTTTGTATATTATATACTAGTATGCCCGCGGCTCCGCCCACGTTCAGATGACCAAAAACAAAATTCCTAGGTTTCGCATATTAGTATACTCCTATATTGCAGTTTTTGTAATTTTTCTCAGAAATGAGACATTTTCCCGCGGTAAAAAGTATCCTATATGTAGACCCGGATAACCAGCTATCATCATACCAAATTTCATCAAAATCTATCCTATGGTTTTCCCGTGGTGCGGTAACAGACAGACATAAAGACAAACAGACAGACAAAAATTCTAAAAACTATAGATTCGGCCTCTGTCGATAATAATGTTTGTTTCCATAAGATTTTCCAAATAATATTTAATGTACAGATTTGACTCATAATTTTATTATATGTATAGACTAGTGGCTCACCCTCGCTCCAAACAGAGCAGTAATCATAAATGTCAAGAAATTGGGCAGACTTCCATACATTATTGTAAAGGGAAAGGAAATAATAGTTTGTTTTTTGTACTTTAAACGCGGGTGAAGTCGCGGATTCCGCTAGTATTGAGTATATAAGTTTGTACGTCTTTTATAGATAATTTTCGGAACTTATCAGTCAATTCTAAAAAATCTTTTACTAATAGCAAGCTAAAGTGCCTCTGAGTTACATAGATAATTTTTTATTCTGCGTATGAAGTGGTTTGTATAGAATATATCGCAAAAAAATACTGATAAAGTCGATTATTTGTTGGTTATTTTTTTAATTATATTGACCAATTTCAAAATTGGTCCAGCTGTTGTATGTTATTTTTTGTGTATATTATTACGCGATTCGACAATTGAAAATCGATTTTTATTTTATTATTATTTATATAAATAGGTTTTACTTTAAAGGTTAGTCTCGTAAACATTTAAAAAAAAATGTGCCTAATGCTTGTCTTATTTGCTCGATTTGGCGGACAGGTTCGTTTTGAAAGTGATGTTCATTTACCTGCGTGACCGAGATTCGATCGGATTTTTTTTACCGTTAAAACGTGTTTGTTCTAGAAAAGACTAAACTTAAAAAGCAAAATCTTATCTAAATACTAAATTTCATCTAAATCGTTAGAGCCGTTTTTGAAATACAGTAAATTATCTATACAGAAAAATAAAATTGAAGTGTCTGTTTATGTCTGTCTGTCTGTTTGTTCCGATTAATCTTCGAAACGGCTGGTGCTATATGATATAGCTGATGTTATAAGGAGTAACTTTAGCTACTTTTATTTTAGAAAAAGAATTAGGGTTCCGTTAAAAAAAATTAAAACGTACTTAGGGACGCACCCGAGCAAAGCCATGTCATTAGTATAAATATATAAGATTTGCTAATTTAATAAGATGATGATGATGTTCTCCCGACCGATTCCGGCCACGGCGGCCAATCTCATTGAGACTAGCCAACTGCGCAGAAGATATTATAGTGCACAAGTGTACGCGCAGAAACAAGTGCACTCTCTATTCCTGTCACTCTCATATTCAGGTGGGACGACTGCTCGACACGACCAGTGAGAGTTAAGGCGCAGGACCGACGGCTTTACGTGCTCTCCGAGGCACGGGGGTGAAACACCGCCAACTTCCCAACTCCGGGCTGTTACTGAGGCTTACTTATACAGAAAGACTCAATAACTAAACTTGGCCCGACCCGGGACTCGAACCCAGGACCTCCGGGTGTGCAGCCGTACATGCTAGCCACTACACCACGGAGGCAGACAAATATACAGATATATAAGAGTAGAGTTTAAGCTAATTCAAACTCTTGGATTTAACTATTATATTTTGTTATATTTTCAACCAATTACAATACAGTTACGTAAATTTAACCAATAAATCTATAAATCTTAACTCCAGCTCAGATCAACGTGAACATGCCTCGTACATTCGGTGACGCCATCATCCACGTGTCCCACGTAGACTACGCGGTGGAGGACAACACGCCGCTGCCCGACCACGGCGGGAAGGGCGGCAGTCCTGAGGAGACGAAGATCGGTCAGCTGATTGGAGATAACCTGGTGGAAGATGGTGCTACTTTGCAGATGGGTATGTACTGGTCCGCCAACACGCACTTGCCCAGCGTGGCGGACTATGACCTGATCCCCTCGTACTAAATGGAGGCCCGTGCCCAGCAGTGGGACGTTAAAAAGGGCTGAATACATACATGTACTAGGGTTTGAGTTCCGGGACGTTTCTTGTCTCGAAGTTTCGGGACTTGTTGTTGTCTCGGTTCCCGAGACTTTCGGGTAGATCGTGACACTTTTTAACTATGAATTTGAGTAAAACTGCACTTATTGCGTTTGCGGAAGAACTGTATTGCAGATTTTTTATCCGACTGTCAAGGAAGAATTATGTTTTTCGCGCGCATCCAAACGACTGGATGGATTGCTACAGTTAAGGTATCGTCAGATAACTCTTAAAAAACCTTTTAAATGTCCTTAGATACGTGATTTTTTTTATATAAATGGCTGATTTTTGGCGTCAATTTGCGTGTTTTGAAAAAAAAAATTTTCGTCCGCATCCATTGAGTGGGATATCAAAATACAGGGTTTTAAGAGGCGATTACAAAAATATACAGAACATATTTATATGTTTAAAAGTAAGAAGGATAAGAAATTATTAAATAAAAAAAACCAAGACTAAAAAGGTGTAAATAAAAAATTAATTTACAAAATTAATAAAATCCGACTGCGTAAAAAGCGAACTAAAAAGAAGACACCAAGTGTATGAAGGAAAATAGTATTATGCAGTCGGAGACATACATATGTACAAGTTTTCTAATAGCTGCGTGTGTATGTATATATAGGTCTCGGAGTGCAAAGAATTCTGAAAGATAGTATTATTTAAATTCGTCAAATAATGAAATTAAACCTTAGAAAGTAAAAAATCTGTATATACAAATTGTTCCAGGTATTGGCAATATTCCGGATGCTGTGCTCTCCGCTCTGAAGAACCACAAGGACCTGGGAATACACTCAGAGATGTTCTCTGTGGGTGTAATAGACTTGGTCAAACGCGGGTGTGTCACTAATAATAAGTGAGTGTGTTACTAATTGATGTTTATTTAGCCATTTTTAATGTCTCACTGCTGGGAGTGGCTTACCTAATACGAGGGGGATCAGGCCATAGTCCCCCACGCTGGCCAAGTATAAGTAATTGCAATATATTTTAATGTCTTAAGCACCTACAGAACTCAAATATCTCACACATATATATTTTTATTTTTTATATACCAAATTACTAACTCCAATGTTATTTAAATATTATTATACTAGTCCAGAAAAAATAATGATATTTATTTACAATTAATTATAATGAATTAGGTGTACATTTTTTTTTTATATTAATATATTTTTTTTTGTTATTTATTATTATTAATTATTATTTACAGGAAGAAAACTCACAAGGGCCGTATCGTGGGAAGCTTTTTAGTGGGCAACAAGGAGTTGTATGACTTTGTGGACAACAATCCTTTCATTGGTGAGCCATACAACAATGTTATTTAGTTGAAATTTACTGAAATAAAATAAATAAATATGTTGGGATATTAATACACAGCACCATCTAGTTCCATGGAAGGTTACGAACGAGGCTTGTGTTATGGATACCAGATAGTTGATACACTAGACATATATAATTTTAAATACATACATAATAATTAATTATAATTTATAATGTAGACTAATATTATAAAGAGGTAAAGCTTGTGAGTTTGTGAGTTTGTGGGAATAATCTCTGGATCTACTATACCAATTTAGATGAAACTTGATAAGAAGATAGTTTGAGACCCTGGGAAGGATATAGGATACTTTTTATCCCGGAAATAATCCATTAAGGTGATGAAAATGGGGATGAAAGTTTGTATGGGGAATCAACCTAGGGACGAACCCGAGTGAAGCGAGGGTGAGTCGCTAGTTATAAATATGTATAAACAACCATGACCGGGAGTACAAACATTCGTGCTCATCACCCAAATGAATGCCCTCAGCGGGACTCGAACCCGCGACCGCTGGCACAGCAAGTAGGGTTACTGCGATAACGTTAACTTTCTAACACCCCACTTTTTGCGTGTGGGGCTAAAACGTTACTATTATTAACTTTAACATTTTTTTATGCACTAATAATTTTTTTATTTGACATGTTTTATTACAGAAATGCTGGAAATCGATTATGTGAACAACACTCACATAATTTCCCAGCAACCCACCATGACAGCTATCAACTCTTGCATCGAGGTGGACTTGACTGGACAAGTCTGTGCCGATTCTATTGGTAAGTACATAATACTTTCTTAGATATAGAGATAGTTTAAAAGCTGGAGAGTGACATAGGCTACTTCTTACCGCGGTAGATTATGCTACGAGAAAACAAGTTATAACACAACCCACAACAACTCATCATACCTATGTATATGTATAATATATAGTCTATCTATTCCATACTAACCGTTACAAAACTTATAACGAGAACGGCTGGATCGATTTGTATGATCTTTGATTTGTTGGATTTGTTTGTTTGAAATATTCACGAAATTTTCTTTTCAATGTTTATATGGCTAACGCTGGCTAATAACTATTTGTATCATTATTCATAGGAAGAAGCGGGCCATTCCCAACACAAGAGTATCCTCGGATTACTTACTGGGAAGACTCGAACACAAAATGTAAAGATGATTAAGAAATAAAAACTATTTTTTTTTATATCAATTTCAAATGTACCTAGTAATGACCCCAGCGAAGCGAGATTGAGTCGCTAATAAATATATATGTTCCATCCAGGTACTAGAATGTTCTCGGGCTTCGGCGGGCAGGTGGACTTCATCCGTGGCGCGGCGGAGTCTCTGGACGGGCGCGGGAAGCCCATCATCGCTATCGTATCCAACACCAAGCGCGGCGAGTCCAAGATCGTGCCCACGCTGAAGATTGGTAAGTGCAGGATTATTATAATTTACTATGAGTCCTGACCGACTTCGGTCACGGCGGTCAATCTCATTGAGACTAGCCAACTGCAGGAGATATTATAGTGCAGATACAACGTGTACTCTCAATTTCTTTTCCTCTCAAAGTCCGATGGGACGATACGTCGACACGACCGGTGATAGTTATGACGCAGGACCGTAAAGCCGTCAGTGCACTGTCTCGGCACGTGGGTGCAACACTGCCTGCTTCCCAACTCTTACCTGTTACTGAGAATATATTCAGAAACAATCAAAAAATATACTTGGTCCGACCCGAGACTCGAACCCAGGACCTGCAGATCTGCAGCCGTACATGCTAGACACTAGACCACCGAGGCAGTTATAGGACTATTATGTGTGTTTGTGCATGAACTGCCTCGCTTGTGTACTAGCTAACATGTACGGCTTGTATATCCGGAGGTCCTGGGTTCGAGCCCCGATTCGGGCTAAATATATTTGTTGAGTGTTTTTGTTAAACAAATCCTAGTAACAGAGAGAGTTATAAAAATGGTGTTGTTTCACCCCCGTGCTGACGCAGAGCAAGTGTCACGTCCTGATTTCGTCCCGATTTTTAAACGCGCAGTGCGCTAGTCTCAGTGTCAGTCAATATTATATTTTTTAAAGATATACTACGTTAAAGAAACAAAGAAAATATTTTTATACTGCAAAATTAATATAAATAAACAATTTCACAGGTGCTGGCGTAGTAACTACTCGTGCCCACGTCCACTACGTAGTGACAGAGCAGGGTATTGCAAATCTATTCGGCAAAACTCTAAGACAACGTGCCTATGAATTAATCAAGATCGCCCATCCAGACCATCGCGAGTCCCTTGAAAAGGCCGCATTTGAACGCCTTAAATGTATGCCTGCCCCTTAAAAATTGTAAATTTATTATATTGTGCCAGTTCGCTACAAAATCGTTTAATTGGCTTGTTATAGTAATGTTACTAGAAACAGTCGTCAAACTGACTCGAAATTTTAATAAATTGTATTATTATTATAATTTCTTTTGTAAACTGCAAGTTATTTTATTTTTATTTACATTGTATTCTTGTAACGCTTATTTATAGTGGATATTGGTACGAATGTGTAGAGGTAGCATTACTTTTTAGTAAATGTTGCCATGTTACAAAATTAACTAGTATATGGTAGTTCTCAGAAATTACTGTTAGAAATAACGTGTTTAGAAAGTTATATTATTTTGAACTGTATGAAATTCGAATTTAAAATGCATTTTATAATTTTTTTTTAGATATTTGTATTATTATCTGTTTAAATGTAACAATATAACTGTTATCATGTATAAAGTGTATGTGATGCACTTGCAAATAGAGATTTAAGCCTAATTTCACAAGGTATTTATTTTTATGCTTTTAGTATATTTGGTATTGACGGCCTTTTTTATATATATTTTGTAACAGATTATGTTAGTGTTAAAACTATGAAATAAATGTTTAATTATATCCTTGTATGTTTTTTGTTTTCAGTTTTCACTTTTAAGACAATCTCTATATCGAGCTCAATGTTCATACACATCTATTTTTTGGATAAATAAATATAATTAATTAAATATTTTGGGGCTGTGTTAATACACAGCACCATTTAGTTCCATGGTAAGCTACGAGGCTTATGTTATGGATACCAGATAGTTGATACACTACACACATATATAACTTTAAATACATACATGTTATAAATATAAGCATCCATGACTTTAGTACAAACATTCATGCTCATCACACAAATGAATGCCCCAGCGGAATTCTAACCTGCGACCGCTGGCACAGCAAGTAGGGTCACTAAAACTGAGCTAAACGTGTCATCAAAATAGGTTTTATTGTAGTCAAAAAATAAAACAGATATCGTAATTTAAATAAATCTCTGCGAAAAGCCATAAAGAGGGTTGTGACCTGTATGTATGTATGTATGGTTTCTTTTCTTTATTTTAAATTGTTAAAGAAATTATCCACCTAGTCTGGTTTCCCCAATGGATTTTTTTATTAATTATTAAGCTTTGAACCGTTATTTGAAGCCTAAATTAAATATTTGAGAGAGAGGCTAACTTGATTTCCGGTAACGCGTCAGTTTTTTTCTCGA
This sequence comes from Brenthis ino, assembly GCA_921882275.1. Lineage (NCBI taxonomy): Eukaryota > Metazoa > Arthropoda > Insecta > Lepidoptera > Nymphalidae > Brenthis > Brenthis ino. The sequence goes on from OV170222.1 coordinate 15,346,449, forward strand.
ATTCTCATTGGTCGTTCCCCACCATTTTAGTTCCCTCATTGTACACCAGGTAGCGCTGCGCTCAGAAGATGGTGAGTGTCAGCGCCTTGCTTCATTGGCGATTTGTTTTCCGTAACAGTCGGTCGTGTCTAAAATCTCCAAGTGAATTTATAACACTTTATTTTGGATATTGTATATTATAAGTATATTTTTAAATATTATATATTATAATATAAATATTTTAAACGATTTTATCGTTCGGTATTTTTTTTTAAATAATTTCGTTTTCCTTTAAGTATGAGTGAAGATTCTTCCGAATTATCTGATTCCTCTTTTTGCTCGAGTTCCCATAACGTGGAAACGGTGGCAGTGGAGGTTCACGATCAGAAACCGCAACGGGCCAAGTCAAGTGCCCTGCCAACCACGTCTGCTCCTTGCCAAACACAGTGAAAACGGAAGCGTTCAGGCTCAAAGGAGCGCAGTGGAAAAAAGAGAAAACTTCTTGAAGAAACCATACATTATTTGGCTCAACAAGTAAGTGGTATACAAAATTATATTGCGAACAGTAGCGTTGCTTTTCAACCTACATGTCACTCTAGTGTTTAAGTGCCTGACCAATGACAAAACATAGATATTGATTCAGATATTAGTGCAAATGTTAGTGGTGAACTATATTCCCGTGAGAATTGTACGCAGGAGCCAGTGCAGACTTCTGAATTGCCCGTTAGTTTCAATTTTTCTCTGAATACTGTGTTGAAAGAACCAACAATACAAAAGTCTTCTCAGGCTCGCGTAAAGTTAATTAATTCAATACAACATTTTGATACTGAAGATTGGAACAACGTACGCTATGCAGAAGTACAAAAGCAGTACTGTTCTGCTCCGGGTTTTACGTATTTAAAGACTAATGAAGAAATCAAATCATATGATAAATATTCATCTCTTGCGCTTATTGAGCGTGGTTTCGCTGCCATTACACACGCTCTTATTATGCAAAATGAAGCCGCACAGAGCGCTTTTACAGCTTTAATTGAGTGGGCAAGTTTCTCGGGTAATAATATCACTGCTAAATCACTGCATGAAAAAGTGAATGAATTATTTATAAAAGGAAATTTTCAAAAAATTAGTAGCGATATTTTACAGTTAGCTTGTGGTTACAGAGCAGAATTAGTACAACAAAGGCGTGATAATATTTTGCGTTCAGTAAAAGATAGTTTTTTGAAGTCAAGTTTACGTAAAATCCCTCCCACTAGTGAGAATCTTTTTAATAAGGAATCTTTCTCTACTGCTATCGAAAAATCTGGGGGTATGTCTAAAGTTTTCTGGCCGCTCCGAGCGCCGACACAAAATAAAGCTGCTGCGCAAGCACAGCCCCATCAGCAGACTCAGGTCAGGACCTAGTCATGCAATGAGAATTACACAGGAGTACAGGGGACGCTTACATCATCGACCTCTCCTGAAACATTGCCAGCAGTTACTGCGTTGCAATCCTCGGCTGCAATTTCCGATACCAACCGCTGCCTTGAAAGAGTTGGATTGGTGGAAACTCAACCTGACTCGGCCCTCGCTCTTTCATTTCCCTCCCATTTCGAATTACCTGGATACAGACGCCTCAGAAGTAGGATGGGGAGCTCAGCTGAACAATCTGAGGTTGTCGGGCCAATGGACGCTAGAGGAAGGGCGTTTACATTCCAATCAAAGAGAAATGCGGGCTGTGTGGTACGCATTAAAAGATCATTGTCCGCACCTTGTGGGATCTTCGATGCTAATACAGAGCGACAACCGCACAGTTATTGCGTACTTGCGAAACCAAGGGGGTACAAAGTCGGGGCCTTTGATGGAAATTACATACAAAATTTTCAGTTTATTGGATCGGTTCAATATTCACGTAGAAGCCCATTACATTCCAGGCCGCTACAACGGAGAAGCCGATCGGCTGTCACGTTCAATTCGTCCGCCAGAATGGCACCTTCTACCCAAAATTACGTCCATAATTTCTGCGAGATGGGGCTTTCCAGTAATAGACCTGTTTGCATCAGCGACAGTTCACGTTGTCCCAGTTACGGTACGCTGGACGTGAGAGACCGACTGGCACATCTTTACGACGCGTTCAGTCAGGAATGGTACTTCTCACTAGCATGGGTATTCCCGCATCCATTTCTAATTCCCCGGGTATTACACATACAGCACCTCAACTCGGCAACGGGAATGTATTCGGTTGTAGCACCGAGATGGACCAAGGCATTTTGGGCGGCCAGACTTGAAGAGTCGCGCTCTGAATCCTCCTTTCACAATACGGAACTTAGGACTAGTTCTGATCGACACAGTAACGAATCAGCCACCTCCACTGACACCAGACATGTATTTGGAGGTATAGAGATGTAGGGGTGGACGGAATATCTAACAGGTTGGTCGGATAGACAGAGACAATTTTTACAAAAAAGTTGGCGGAATTCTACTTTAACTATATATAAAGTAGCATGGCAAAAATGGTGCACGTGGGTGAAAGCGAACTTTGTCTCCATCAATCAACCCACTGGAGCTGACTTTGCTAGGTATCTTATAGACCTACACCAAGTACAAGGATTGGCGTATAAAACCATTTTAGTCTATAAATCTGCTGTTTTAGTTTTATGCAACCCTAATACAGAATCCCGTTTGAGTTCACATGTGTTGGTAAAACAAGCTTTGAAAGCTATTTGTAATAGTCAATCTGTCAATAATAATAAAACAAAAGCTCCAATATGGGATACAGATGTACTGACAAATTGGTTACAAAATAATTTGCGAAACACGAATAATTTATTTTAATGTTCTGCGCGTGCAGCTGTGTTATTATTATTGTACTCTGGCCGTCGTGTACATGATCTTACATTACTGGATATTGAAGAAAGCAGTTGCTTGTTGAAGGACGAATCAATAATTTTCTGGCCTAAATTTGGGTCCAAATCTGACACGGTATGTAATAAAGACAGTCAGTATGGCGTATTTATAGAAAAAAGATAATCAATCCCTAGACCCATATTTTTGGATACAGAAAGTTATTGAGTTGTCTCAGTCTAGACGTGCAATATGTAACGAGACTAGCTTATTCTTAACAATTTGTGGTCAACCAAAAGAAGCTTCGAGTACTAACATTGGTAATTGGGTTAAGAAGATTTTATGTCAAGCAGGTATTAAAGCTAAACCAGGTAGTTGTCGACCCGCAGTTGCTTCAAAAAATTGGATCCAAAATTGTCCGTTAGATGACATACTTGCACGAGGGAATTGGAGATCAGGAAATACTTTTCTAAAATATTACTGCAGAGAAATTCAAAGTTCTTCATTACCATCTAACTCTAAAGGTGTATTACAATTATTTACCCCTGTGCCAGATTGATTTTAAACATTGTTGGAAATTTGAGTTTATTATTATAGATTTTTTGATTAGTTTAATATATCTATTGCTAGACATGAATTAAATGTTTATATTTGAACAGTTCATGTTAAATTATCGTTATTTTTATCAAACTGTGATTAGTACTACATAGGAATGTAAAGTATGTGGTAATTAAAGCTCATTTATTTACAATAAATTGATAAAAATACATGGTTGTTCCTCATTTAACTTATATCACATTTCACTTACTACTTATTTAGCTGCTGTTGGTAATTTTAAAATTATCCCAATTGGTTTAACATAGTATCACATTGGCTTTTCATGTACACCAGGCGATAACAGACAGATCTTAAATGTTTAATTTAGGCTTCAAATAACTGTTCAAAGCTTAATATCAGCGTCTTACCTACCAATAAAACGCTTATTAAGCGATAACCTTATTTGAAGCCTATTATATCAATTCTGCCTGGTGAAAATTTACATAAATTTATTTGAGATCCAATGAAGCAAGGCGCTGACAATCGCCATCTTCCATAGAGTATATTGCTACATATATAAACCATCTTCTGAGCGCAGCGCTACCTGGTGTACAACGAGGGAACTAAAATGGTGGGGGACGACCAATGAGAATTCGAGAAAAAAAATGACGCGTTACCGGAAATCAAGTTAGCCTCTCTCTCAAATATTTAATTTAGGCTTCAAATAAGGTTATCGCTTAATAAGCGTTTTATTGGTAGGTAAAACGCTGATAATAACGTAATAATTTTTAATGATTAGCTAGAATTTAAAAGTTTTATAAATCAAAAGATTCCGTGGGGTTTTTGTACTGCATTTAATGTTACCTAAAAATACTTATTGCTATTTTTGACATGATGTTTCTATGAGTAGTTCATGATATAAACATTTTTCCTTCGTGGACTTAAGCACCAGTTTATTATTATTATTAATAAAATTGCAACAAAACTAGTATTTTTTTACTTTAGCTTTAGTTTTTCCTTTTCTTTTTTGAGGAATTAATAATACAGTAGGTATTTCAAAAAATTATAGTATGTAATTAAAAATTAATGTATGATATCCAAATATTTTAAATCTTAATAAAGTTACCTAACAAACTATAATCATATTGAAATAAATTACAAAAACTATTTCATGCAAGTTCCTAAATATATTTTATTTTGTACTTTCAATAAAATAGAATTATTTTTTTACATACTCTACGCTGTTGAGCGAAACGCATTGCAGCTAGTCTGTGGTTCTTAATAATCTGTGCTCTGACCAGTTTATGGTGTTCTCTGGGCGGAGGCCATTTCCATTATTACAAGTCACATCTTTTTGTTTCTTTCCGTTCGACAAATCTGGTCAATTTTATATAAATCTAGAAATAGATTAAAGTGTTAGCGTATCAAAACTTATTGCTTTAGTGGTTATTTATTTTGTGTTATCTAAATAAACTAAAGGACTAACATCTGCGTACATCGTTGCCAACTGTCGAGTCGTCGATATTGTGCGAGCGAATAATGATCCTTGGTTTCGTGCTAGTGTAACTTCGTGTAATAGAACTATTTTTTGAAATTTTATAAATCCAAGTTATCACAATGGCTTCATTTCAACAGTTAATAGCTTTCCGTAGAGAAGTCCTCATCACGGATAAATATAGGATCACTAGAAGGATTGGAGGTGGTTCTTTTGGTGATATTTATTTGGGCATAAATATCGCTAATGGCGAGGTAAGTTGTTACTTTACTAATGTTTAGTTAGATTATATTTCAAAAGATTTCGAACGTGGGCTGAGTTTAAAGTTCGTCGTTTTAGCTAACATGTTTTTTATGCATATAATTGACATACTTACGGAGAAATATTGATAATGTTCGATAAAGGACTAATTCGATAAAATAATTATTCAAAACGTAGTTTAAGTTTTTAGAAAGATAATTAATTAAGAGATAGTAAATAAAGTTTGGAATTAATTAATCATTCCAAATTACATGAGAAATCCAAATTTTTAAAACAAGCATGTTGGAAATTTATTTATAATAACATTGCTTTCAAGTTACAACATGTTTTTCTACTTATTAGATGTATCATGTACATCTTTAATTTCGCAGTGGCAATGGCATATTAATTAGTGGCTAGACCCAGCATTTATTTGTTTAAGCAATGACTAATTTAGGTACAAGCAAATATGTATAAAGAAATAGTAACTTAAGTTAATTATTGTTAAGTACTCATTAAGTCATGTAATACCTTCTGCCTGTTAAAACTCATGCTTGGTTCATTTATTACTTATTAAATGATTTACTTTGACAACTTCATCTCTGTTTCACAATATTTTAAACATGTTTTGTTTATTTAAATTGTTGATGTATGACTTATATCAAGGAATCGGCTCAATTCAGTGAAATAAGTGTCTTGCTTTCTGTAATAACTTTCTAACTTGCTATATTTAATTAATCAAAATATTGTGTAATCTTTTAAATAATGTACTGTACTGCTTTTATTAACCTGTTTGATCCTGAACCTTTAACTTCTTAATTAAATCATCATTGTCTCCCAATTAAATAAATAAAAATTATATATTAAAACTTAAAAGCTATCATAAGTCAATAGATTTATACTAATATTTAGAAAATAAGTTTTGCAGTATCAGGGTCAAGCTTCATTATCAATGTGATTTGCATAACATGGCTGCCTCATGCCTACACCAAATCAAATACTTTGCTTGTATATATTTTTGAGTAGTTAGTCTGCTTCATGTTTATAAAAACATTGGATATTAGCTTCATAACTCTTACAAAATGGTATTCACTTTATTTTTCTGTTTAGTAAGTTCTCTTGGTAATATTAAATATTCATATTGATGAATATTTAAGCCAAGTGTGGTTTTATTTTATTAAGTAGAGGTTTATCCTTGCTCCCTTTTGTTACATCTTTAGGGATGAATGATTTAGGAATGCATAAAGTACAAACATATAAACATTCATTTTTATTTCTAGACTAATGAGTCGCTCACACTTTGTTCAGGTCCCGAACTAGGCACAAGTTTAGTATATGGGATGCGGCTTCTGGAGAAATGAGAGGTATTTTTGGACAGGGGAGGTGATACAGATCCTAAATATTAAAAAAATATTTTGAGGAAATGAAGGATACAAAAGTTATAGAGACTTATAGTAAACTGCATATGTGTGCCCCGTATACTGAACAGCAGCCCCCAACTTTACTAGATGCCATTTTTATGTAATTCTTATTGAAATTTATTATTATTCCACAGAAATCACCTAAAAGATAGGTAATAAGGGACACTTTTGTATTCTTGTTGCCATATAGGATGGTGTCACTCATTTTCACATTTATTATATAAGTGAGAACACATTTATTATATAAGTGAGAATATATGTACAACATTTTAAAAATTGTATAAAATAACACCTATATTTCTTAATTCTCAATGACATAATAATTGTAGACAAGTTTGTACACTGTTTTTATTTATTTCCTATTTCCTTTAAAACATGCCTTGAAGATTAAAAGTGTTGCAATGCTATTTCCTGTGAGGAATTAAAGACAATTATATTATAGTAATGAATTTTCAAAATTGTTCAGTTTTCCTTATATTAGACTTTCTTACAGTATTGCTTTTTGAACTTACTCATGTTTCTATCTAATCCACACTAATCTATTATTATAAATGTGAAAGTAAGTGAGGAAGTTTGGATGTTTGTTACTCTTTCACACCAGAGTGGCTGAATGGATCTGGATAAAATTAGGCACAGACATAGATTTTAGTCTAGCACATGGGTTACTTTTTATCCTGGAAAATGTATGGTTCCCATGGGATAGATTGGTTTTTCTCTAGGGACAAACCCATAGCAAAGCAAGGGTGAGACATTGTTTATTGATTTGTCTTTTTTTTTTCATAAAGGAATTTCATAGGCTGTTGTAACATAACTTATTTTTGTTGTTCCAATAAATTATTCCTACATTATATTAAGTAAAATGTTACAAAAAGTGTTGGATGCACATTGTACATGTCAAAAGAAAAGCTACGGCAAGTAGCTAGTATATTATAATTTACAACAGTCTGTTTATAAATCTAGGTCAACTTTGATTTTAGAGAAGGGATTTACAATGCAATTAGGACTGCCACATTGTTGTTCTTGATAAATATGTTTGCATTGCTTACACAAAAGCATGAGTACCTGGGTGTCCGGAGTTTTTGGCCAAAAGTACAATTTTCTTATTTAAAATAAATACGAAAAAAAAACAAAAGTAAAAGTGTCTGACCGGGATGTGAACCCGTACACCTATGATTGTCAATCTTGTGCCTTGGTCGCTTGACTACGATGCTAAAGCCTGAGTGTGCGAAATTATCAACCATTTTTGGAAAACTCGAAAACACGCCTTTTTTCAGACATAAGACTAATCTAGATCGATTTTTCGCCCCCGAAATCTCCCACATACGAATCGTTAGAGTCGTTTCCGAGATCACCGGTATAAATAAATAAATATACAAGAATGCTCGTTTAAAGATATTAGATAGATAGATATAAATTAGACTTGCAACGAATAGTATATTCGGCCATACGCCGAATACTGAATATACGACGGGCTTTCTGGCCGTCAAGCCGAATATTAGGCAAAAGTATTCGGTCAGCGCGTGGCAGGAAAACTTGTACCTACGTGCTAGTTTATTCTTTGGCGCCAGAAAATAGTATTTATTCAGATATAATGATATAGATGAATAGTGTCTTTTTTCTTAATCTGGGAATCTTATCTGATAAATCGGTCCTTTTGCATCTTAATATTGCACTTCTAAATTTTAATTATGATAATGCAAGTGCATAGACATTTATATGATAGTTTTTTGTAATAAAGAAGTTGATTATGTACCTATAACTACTTTAAAGATTATAAAATGGCTAGGATAGACGGAACGCGTGCGAATTTAGGTATTTCCTTTGTATTATAAAAACAAATACACATTTTGAAACTGTAACGTGTATACGTTATAGAGAACGTATACTTTTTTATTATCAAAAATTTGATGAACTTCCTTTAATTATTTACGCAGCACTAAGGGTTCGTTTTGTTTTTTAGAGATCATGTTGGATTTTTTTCTATCGAAGAAACTACAAGTAATCATGTAGTATGTAAAATGTACGATTTATAGAATAAATCCTTAAATATCCTACATATTAATTGCATAATTATAGTTTTAGTAATAATAATACAGCAAGGGATAAAACGAACGCAATTATTTCGTAATTGCCTCGGTGCGCCCTTAAGTATTCGGTATTCGGCCGAATAAGATGAAAGTAGCCGAATACCGAATAGTAGCCGAATATTCGTTGGAAGTAGAATATAAATATATTTTTATATAAGTAGCATTATGAAATCGTGTATCAATAAAATTCACAAAAATGTCTCAAATTGCGAAATATTTCTTTTAATGACTGTTATTTCGGCGATTTGTGTGAGCTACGAAAATGAATTCGTATATTCGTACCATCGCGGGCCGGCGCTAATATGCACAGGAAATATAACTGTTAGTGTAAAGTGCTGCTATACCTTGGAAGTCGATACATTAATACTGCAAAGCTTTACGACTAAAAAGCCTATAGAAGAGTTGAGCATACTATGCCAAAGAGATCGTTGAAAAGTAGTTTTTACTATTTTTTTTCAATATGCTTGCTTATATTATTAATACTTTGTGTTTTCCTGTGATATCTTATGTAATTTAAAGTAAATAGATTAAATGTAGATTATTTTCCCATGTTCAATGCGCTGTTGAAACGAAAACGGAGAGTTTGTATCAGTGGAAGATTCGTACTTAGAAGAAAACTCGCGAGTGGTTCTTTTAGTGATATTTACTTAGCATTTCATACTGAATATGGAGAGGTAATTTAAATAACGAATTCAAAGTAAATATATTAAACGTTTTTTATATTAAAAAGTGGAGTTATTTTGGGTGAAGTAATCCTGACCCTAAATAATGCTCCCTTAAAGATTGAAGCTGATGTCAGATGTAGATTATATCTACAGAGGGATTGTAAATAAATCGCATAACGTTCGTGTCCGTGTTGCTTTTATACGTTTACAATTTACATGTGTCTATTCTTACAAAAAAAATGATATTTTTTTGTTGCTCAAAACTAATAAAAATAATTTAAAATGTATCTAACGGCCTTAATATCTAAATCCAAGGAGTTTATATTTGTATTGAACACCCCCCGTGTCCGGTTTTTTTTCATATGAAATATTTTTTTTGTTAGTTTTTAATCAGTCTTAATAATGACTTAGAATATTATACATACTTAATATATATTTTTGTATGTAATAACAATGTCTGTGTATGGTTAGATTTTAGCTATGCAGGCTCTACCCTCCATAATTATTAGTACTCCATAGCATCATTTAAACAAAACGTGCTACCCACAATTGTATGTAATATATATATATATATAAAACACATATAAGATATCGTCAAAATATGCACTATATTTTGACGACACAATTGGCTCAGTTTGTAGTGACCCTACTTGCGGTGCCAGCGGTCGCGGATTCGAGTCCCGCTGATTCATTTGTGCGATGAGCACAAATGTTTGTTCTCCAGTCATGGGTGTTTGTTTATATTTATAATATGTTTGTATTAAAGTTAAATATTTTAGTGTATCAACTATTCACTGGTATCCATAACACAAGCCTCGTAGCTTACCATGGAACTAGATGGTGCTGTGTGTTGAATGTACCAAGAAGATATCCCAAGATATCTTTATATATATATAATACTTCTGTGAGTGTGTATGTCACTGAACTTCTCTCAAACGACTGGACCGATTTTGATGAATTTTTTTGTGTGTGTTCAAGGGGATCTGGGAATGGTTTAGATTCACAATTTGAATAATAATTTTCATCAAAAAAAAAATTAAAAAAGTTTGAAATTTTCAAATTAAAGACGTGTAGACAGGGCAACGTCTGTCGGGTCCGCTAGTATGTATATAAAACAAAAGTCGGGTTTGTTACAACACTTATAACTCGAGAACGGCTGGACCAATTTGTATGATCTTTGATTTGTTGGATTTGTTTCCGCCCCGAATAGCAGAATAACTATTAAAACATTGGAAAAATGAACGATATTTTTTTCAAAATCTACATGGCTATCGCTGGCTAATAACTATTTATATAAATTTCAAACCTACCTAGAGACGAACCCGAGCGAAGCAAGGGTGAGCCGCTAGTTCTTCATATTTTAAAATTAACCTTGTAATGTGTTCTATTGATTTGTTTGGAACACAAAGTTATAGAAATAAAGCTTCAAACTATGATTAAGTTTAGAAATTAGAATGTTAAACTAAAACTTAAACTTTAAGCAATTAATTACTGTACAAGCAACATTCAAATTACTTAAAACAAGCGACTCACCCTCGCTTCGCTCGGGTTCGTCCCTAGCTTAATTCCCCAACTTTGATCCCCATTTTGACCCCCTTAAGGGATGATTTTCGGGATAAAAAGTATTCTATGTCCTTCCCAGGATTTCAAACATCTTCTTACCAAATTTCATCTAAATCTGTTACGTAGATCCAGAGATTACCACCAACAACGTCACAAACTCACAAACTTTACCTCTTTATAATATTAATATAGATTAACATAGTATGGTTTTACTTAAAGTTTGTTTATTATTGCAATATTAGGTACACGTAAAAAATCATTGTGCTGATAAAATTATGCTTCACTACACGTTTTTAGAGCTTCAAAAATGTACCATAAACTTAAATTTTACCAAAAATGTGTTCGATACTTTCAATGTTTTCCTCGGTTTTATTTTTTCGCATAGAGATCGCTTACAAGTAAAAAAGGAAGTAGAGTACAAAATTTTAGTGGATATATGGTGGTTGTGTCGACATGAAAGTGCTTTCCTCAAAACAACCTTATTAAGGTATAGTAAAGTAACATTAAAAAATGTTAGTGCCATTGTTATTTTTTTTAACTTTGTTTTTTTTTTAAAGAAACTAGCAAATTAAATATTATTTAAGGTATGTTTTCTAATTTCTTACATTTTACTAAAATTCCAAAATGAATTACTTAAGTATAATGAATCAATTAAATAAAAATGTATTCTTCCTCTGTGTCAATGTCAGTACCACTTTTAGTATCAGTGTCACCTACACTTGTCTTGTCCTTGCCAGTGTCGGAATTTTCACATGTAAGATTGGTACTATTCAACCAAAACAGAATGGTATGATTAAAAATAAACAGAAAACTCTAATATGAACTCTTTAAATATTAATATTTTATCGTAACTACCTTAATAATTTTCAATTCTGTTCTCTTGGAAAAAAAACATGCTCGAGAAAAAAACGTGTTTTTTTTTCATGTTTTTTTAAAAAGTGTTTTTAACTATACCGGTAGCGTGCACAAATGCCTTCCTTCTATTAACGTGTTTAATTAAGTCGATATGATTTTTGTATTAAGGAGAGGGGATATACTTAGCAATTATTACTATGGAATAGTAATATCAACTCAATAATCTGTATTGAGCGCTGCATATATTTCCTTTTAAAGCTCTTTTGACGATTAAAAGTTGACTTCTTATGTACCTATTCAAGTTTTTAGTATCACGTATTTTACAAAACTAATTTCATTTGATATCAAATATTACCAATAAAATTGGTGATTTTTGTGACAGCTCACAAAAATCGCTTAAAGTTAGAAATTAGTTTACGCAGTAGAAGTTTTATATTTTTGACTGGCATCACTGTTGTTGTGACGTCACGTAAGTCAAGTTGACAGTTGTTCTGTGTACACTTCGGTCTTCGAGTCTTCGACACAGTTATTTATTTGTTTAGTTTTATACAGCATTAAACAAAATGTTGTGACATAAAATAAGTAAACATGCAATAAAAATGTGTAACGTAAGCTTAGAAAGTATGATTTAAAATAAATTTTAGTGAGAACAGCGATGAAGTTTTAACAAAAATGTCTAATTTGGAACGCAAGTCGAGATGGAGTAAAGTGTTAATATGTAACAAATATAAAATCATTCGTAAAATCGGCAGCGGGAGTTTCGGGAAAATCTATCTGGCAGTGTTATCTGATGGAGAAGTAAACCTCATTATCTGTATAATCCGTATTAATATTATAAATGTGAGAGTTTGTGAGTATGGATGTTTGTTACGTTGGCGTGAAAGCCAGAACGGCCGAACGGATCTGGATGAAATTTGGCACAGAGATAGATTATAGTCTGGAATAACACATAGGGTACTTTTTATCCCGGAAAAGTGTACGGTTCCTGTGGGATAGGTTTGTTTTTGTTTTCCAAGAGGTGAACCCGAGCTAAGCGAGGGTGAGCCGCTAGTAACTAATATGATAATGTCTTGTCAAACGTACTGTATTGGAATCTTTCAAAACAAACTAATAAATATCATAATGAATTGAAGTGAAGTTATTATATTTTATCGATTGTGTTTGACAATTATATATAATCATACTAGTTATTGTTAATAATGATAAGCAGTAAAAAAAATGAAAGTTCTAAACATTACTTTATAAAAGGTTCTTTATTTGATCTAAAATACTCAATTACAATATCTAAACGAAAAATATAGTAATTTTATTGATAGCAAACTTTATCAATGCTAATAATAATGACAATTCCAATAATACAAATGATTCCCAATCACTATTTATTGTGGTTTAAGTATACATAAGTTCTGACTTATTGAGGTGTATTTTTTATTTATCAAAAACTTAATTACTGATATGTTTATGTTTATAATTTTTATATTTATGTTGCATTATTACTCTTTTATTATATGTACTCAGCACTTTTTAACATGCCACTGCTGAGCAATTGGCCTCCCTTTAATTTGAGGGTTGGCGGGATTGCATGTCTTTTCAAAACTTGCTAGGTTCTCTCAGATGTGCAGGTTTCCTCAGAATGTTGTCCTTCACCATAAGAAAAATGGTAATTATGTTGGAAATGATGGAAATGATTCGCACATGAAAATATCAGAGGTGCATGACCCAGGATTTGAACCTGCTTCACTCGGTTTCCCATGCAAGCATATTACCACAGGGCTATAACTGCATGATTATGTTGTATAAGATAATATGTTGTTGAAGATTTTAATATAACAGAAACGAATATAATTATTGTGATAAGGCTTTACTGCTTGACTAATGGTTGTATCTTTTATTGTGTAAATATAGGGAGTTTTTTTATACATTATTTTTATGGAAGCATTTTTAAATTCTAATATTAAATTTCCTATATAATATAAAGATAAACATTGTACTTAGATACTTAAATATTTTTCAAAATTTTAATGTGATATTATGTTATTTGCAGGAGGTAGCAGTAAAAGTAGAATCTATTAAAGCGAGACACCCTCAGCTTCTCTATGAGAGCCGTGTGTATAAAATGCTCCAAGGGGGCATTGGCATACCGCATATAAGGTGAGTTTTATATTTTGTTACAGCTTGTCGATTTTAAAGAATATAAAAATAATATATTTATTTAATATTGCTTGAAAACACCCCTGTATTATCAATGCACGTAGAAAGTAAACAGAAAGTGAAATATATCTTTGGTTCACCATGTACCTCCAAAAAAAATTCTAGTTAACCTTTATAGTTATTTCTTCATGAAAAATTATTCAATTAGACATTTACTTAGCACTTTGTAGCTTTCTTCACTAAGTTATTCATATATGTCTATTGTTCATTGGTTGTATTTACATATTGGAAAAGGTAAATTTTACATATACTCAATATTATATATTTCATTTGTCTCTACAGTGAACAGAGTTTGTTGTATTAATGAATGTTACTTGGACTTGAATAAACTTAATTGTAAGGAAATGTTCCTTTGGTAGAAAAACATTGGCAAGTTTGTTTAACTAGGTATGAAAATAACACAAAAACTTTCCAACGTGAATTAGCTTTTAATATGTTACATTCTTATAAAAAATATTCTTCATAGGCATACTTAATATAAATAAATAAATAAATCCTCCTGATCGATTTCGGTCACAGCGGCCAATCCCCAGTCCCATTCATTGTAAGACTAGAAGTAAGACTAGACTAGTAATATGCGCAGAAGATATAGTGCACAAGTATTTTTTTTTTATGTTGGGAAATGCATTTACGCACGAGGTGTGGGACTCACCGGCGAAGCCAGTACTACCCACTAAAAATCAACAAAGCCTTTCTCGTTTTAATGGGGCGTTGCAGGATCGCTCACGCATTCAACTACGACGCCCCGACGGCAGGTTTGCCGAAGCAGACCACAACAACCATGGGGTTGCTCCAAGGTCCACTATGCTATCAGAGAAGTACCAGGAGCAACCCGCATGGTACACCGCCCTTCGAAGAGGGCCACCTCCCACCGCCCACCGAAGTGGGCCACCTCCCTGTGCGTTTCTTGGCTTCGCGCCCGGCTTAATTGCCGGGCACTACTGAGCCTCCCCACCACGACAAGGTGAACGCACGTTGGGGGGGATAGTGCACAAGTATGTACGCAGACATAACGTGCACTCCCTATGTCTCTAACACTCAAAGTCCGATGGAGCGATACGTTGACACGACCTGTTCGAGTTAAGGCACAGAACCAACGTCTACGTGTTCTCCGAAGTACGGGGGTGAAACACCGCCAAATTTCCAGCTCTGTGGGCTATTACTGGGAATTAAAAATTACTGAGAAACCTCAGTAATTAAACTTGGCCCGATCCGGGACTCGAACCTAGGACCTCTGGATCTGCGACCGTACTTGCTGCTAGCCACTTAAGTTTACAAGAATATGTAAATTGGCAAAAAATATAATTACTGCCAATAATATTGTTACTACAAGTATATCAATATTAGGTTAAACCTGTCGAGTATCGCGCGTGGGTTTTAAGCATATTTTCAAGGAAACTAACAGTTTTCTAAAATTTATATTGTGATAATTAGATTCGTCTAGAGTTTTTATATGACTGTTTTTATCGAAATTAATGTCTAGCGTAGAGATAAATGGAACTTAAATAAAAATTGTAACAATGATGCTTATTCACATACTTAATTATGTTTATGGGTGGATGATTTTTTGAAACAAAGCTTATAAAAATCCTTGGGGCGAAGAGATTTTCACAACCCATGTTATGTAAATGGTCAGATGGCCTTATTACGCTTTTAGCAAGTGTTTCAAGGTCGCTTAAAATGACTCGATCATTTGAAACTGTTGAAGTATTAGGTATTTTTTTAATAAGAAACCACAATTATTATAATGTGTCGACTGAAAGGATAGCCGACTAAAAGATACGATATTTATAGATAGTCTTACGTTTATTTATAGGTCTTCTAATATGAGCTCGGACTGCATATCGTGTATGATGTATATTGTGTTTAATTAATTATCTAAGATAAAAAATATTTAATTTTGTTATACGAGGTATTGTATATAATACTATCTCTTTCCTCATTTTATGTTTCATACCTTTGTCTCATGTCCCAAAAAATCCAGTAAAATGTTGAACTGTAGAACACCCTTATAAATAATATATATCGTTGAGGCTTCTTCTTATTAATATGTTTATTATTCAATACTGAACTGTTACATATCCCATTAATGTTTCAATGTGAAAGTTTGGATGGATGTTTGTTACTCAATCACGCCTGAACGGCTGAACAGATCTGGATGAAATTTTGCTCAGAGATAGATTATAGTCTGGAATAGCACATAGGTTACTTTTTAGTCTGGAAAAGTGTACGGTTCCCGTTGGATAGATTCTATTTGTTTTTCATTAGGAATGAACCTGAGCAAAGCAATGGTGAGTCGCTGGTCATATTATTTTAATAAGTAACATGATATGACTCATAAAATGATTCTGCGAAATATTTTTTAAAATAACATCAAGTTTTCTGAACCCCTCTCTCCCTAATCATATTTTACTAAGTACCCCACCCTCCAGCCTGTTTGCAAATATGTTTTAATGGCTTTAATGGCTTCGTATTTACAAGAAAAAATATTTTGAAACAAGTTAGAAAAAGTTATAAAACAAAGTATTGTCGCATGAAAAACACAATTGTGTACAGTAGGTACGTAACAACTTCTAACCTTTCTTAAGTCCTTGAAAGATATGAAACAATAAACGGATTGTTGGTTGTTTTTAAATAAGTCTACTAAACGGCGTTTCTAAGACACTTACATCATGTTTTTTTTTCTGGTAATGCCAAAATACTATAAAGGTACATATGTTTTATATATATCTATACTAGCAGAACTCTCGGCTTCACTCGCGTTAAAACTACAAAAGAACCTTATAAAGGTAGGTTTCATACAAGCTTTCGTTCCCTATTTTACCTACTTATGGGATGAATTTCGAAAATGCCAAAACACGTATTTATTTATTTGTATTGAAGAGTATTATTACCAAATTTCAAGTAATTCTAATCATAAATATTTTTTTAAGTTGTATTATAACGTGTTTTCCCGTGGGAATGAGATAATTTCCCGCGGTAAAAAGTAGCCTATGTCACTCTCCAGGCCTTCAACTATCGCCATACAAAAGACCATTCCAATCCGTCACTCTGTTACGACATGAAAGAAGGACAAACAAACACACTTTCACATTTATAATATTAGTATGGATTATAAATAAACGTAACTATTTATTATACAAGATATTTGAATTTTAATGTTATAGTATTAGTAGCAATCCGCTCTCATTTCATTTAGACTGCTGTAGGTATAGGTATAACTTTAATTTTGTTAATATTTCATAACGTATAAACAATTTTATGAGCGATTGTACGAAAACCCGTGAGTCACAAGTGTGAAAGATGGTCTATGTCTCCATCATCATGGCCTATGTGCAAACTTTATTACAATTCGCTAAGGTGTTGGAGCCTTTAAGAGATTATATTTTTAACGTCCCACTGCTGGGGGTGGGCTTCCCTTCAATACGAGGGGAATCAGGCCATAGTCTACCACACACATGTCTTTCGAAAACTTACTAGGTTCTTAAAAACATGCAGGGTTCCTCGCGATGTTTTCCTTTACCGTGAAACAAGTAGTAATCAATATTAATGTTGGAAATGATTCGCATATGAAAATATGGATACTAAACAGAGGTGCAAGACCCGGGATTGGAACCCGCTTCCCTCGGTTTCCCAAGCGAGCTGCCATTGCCTTTATTAAGAGGTTACATACTCATTCGTTTTGTTTGTTAGATTAGAGCTTATAGAACAATAAAAGTGAGGTCAAACTGTGTTTAAAATCAAAAAAATACTTGTGTCTTATATACTTAGCATACAAGTAGAGTACCTTTTCAGGTATCAATAACTGTTCTCTTCGCGTAATATAAATCTGAATTAGTGTTACACTGAGATAGTTTTATAGAGAAGATTTTCCATTTCAGATGGTACGGCTACGAAAAGGACCACAATATCCTCGTGATGGACCTCCTGGGTCCGTCTCTCGAGGATCTGTTCAACTTTTGCTCCCGGCAGTTCACTATCAAGACTGTGCTTATGCTTGCAGGTCAGTATTATAATTTAGTTTTAGGTTTATTTAATCCCTCAATGACCGGACACGCCGGCGTTACAGTTAACATTAGATTTCTTAGAAATTTAATCAATTTCTTAGAAATTTACCTGGAGGTATTAAATGCATGGGACTCGTCGAAATAAATCAAATAAGCACAAATACGATTTTTTTATTTAGGATTTCCGCTATTCACTTTTTGCCTCCAACTCGATGGTAGCTAAATATTGCATTGTCGTCTTGATTTCAAATACAATGTTTTAAATCGATACGATATCTTGTAGTAAGTTATATAACTATATTTTTTAATATAACTACTACTGCGAAAGTTTTGTGTGTGTGTATGTATGTATGTATGTATGATGTATGTATGTATGTATGTGTGTGTATGTTTAAAATAAAAATATCTTTTCTAATATTTTCGCCGAGTTATTTTGGTTTTTGTTCCCAACGTTTAGAATGATTTATAGCAATCATGGTCAGTAAGAGACTCGTCTCTTATTTAAAATTTCAAATATTCTCGTAAATCTAAGAAAGTATAAGTATAGTCATGCCGGAGTAACAAGGATTTGAATAAAATTTGTATACAGATAGATTACATACACTGGCCGTTAGGCACCTATGGACGTACTCGCGCGATACGTAAGTCGTTAGTAAAATATTATATAATGCAAAGTCCTTGGTGTTTCTATCAAATATAACATCAATATTGTTTTGCTCCATAAAAGCACACACAGAATCGTATGCGTAATTCAATTTCACGCAGTAATCTTATTATAAGGGGAAGGTGAATGTTGTTTAAACCAATTACATGATAGTAAAACAACTTTATCACAGATTGTGGCTAGATGTTTCAAAAATCAAACTCCTCTATCACTTTATACGTTTGCTTATATTTTAGTGTACACTAGAGGCTTACGCTCGCTTCGCTCGGGTGCTTTCCTAATTTGAATGGTTTAAGAACGCACAAAAGCCACGTTCAAAGTTAAATCTTTTTTGCACCAAGAACTTTCGCAGGCGTATTCAGTATAATCCACCAGAGTTTCATCACAATCGGATCAATGGTTTAGGAACGCATAGATGATAAACATACGAACGAACGAACGACATTTTTATTAATATTGTATGTTATTTATTTTTAGATATAATTTTACATTGATTTGTTCTTGAGTTTCATGATTTTTTTTTGTTTAAATAAAATTTTTTTTTTGTTTTGTTCGTTCGGTTTAGACACGGTTTTTAATGACTATGAGTTTTGACACGTCAAAAACTAATGTTTCTTCTGTTTTCACTTATCGTGTTTGCTTTATTCCTCCACGACCGCGGCATGTCAGTTAACAATAGATTTCTTAGAATTTTAATTATTTTTTTAGAAATTTATCTAGAGGTGATAAAGAATTCGAAACGTTGGGAATATATAAAGTAAAACTTCGAAGATGTAGTATGATTAGAATTGTCAAATATTCGCTAAAACCTAAGGTAGTATGTATTAGTAGCTCAAAATCAATTAATTTAGCAATTTAAATGAATATCTAAATACCTATTAGTCTACAGGCTATATATGTATTTAATGAATTGCCATTAAGAGTTATTTTTTTAATACTTTAAAAAATAGCAATTTTCATGGTGAATGATTTCAATAATAGAGACAAGAAGCCATTAGCAAGAGAATTGAATTGAATTGACAAGAGTGTCACAGAACTAAACATGAAGTCAAACAATACTGTTTTAAGACATAATACTTATTACTGTGATAAGCAAAAAGTTAATAAATAAAAATATCTAACTGATTTTATTATAATAAAGAAACAAAAGCGAATATTATGCTCTCTCTTTCATACGAAAGAGAACGAATGCTTAAAAGTTGCAAAGAGAAATGTTATATTGTTTTCATTGTTAATTTTTTTTTTAAACTTTCTTCTAAAAATTGTAAATTACCCACTTTAAAATTTCCCTTATTCTTTAAAGAAAGTAAACGATTTGTATTGCAAAATCGAGAATGGTACCGTAAACAGCAAAATCACGCTACCATTTTTGACTTTGATATTTTTTTGATGGACACGGTCTATATAATTCTTTAGTCTGAGTTTCTTAGTTAAAGTGCTGTAGTGCATTCTCGTGGTAAGTCAACTGTGAATATATTCGTCAACAATAAAGTCCCATTGTCATATAAAAGTATAGTATATAAAAGCCAAGTTTAGGCCTAGCTTAGCTTGTACTATGCGGGTTTCTAAACTGCCTCGGTGGTGTAGTGGCTAGCATGTACGGTTGCACACTCGGAGGTCCTGGGTTCGAGTCCCGGGTCGGGCCAAGTTTAGTTGCCCCCCCCCCAACGTGCGTTCACCTTGTCGTGGTGGGGGGGCTCAGTAGTGCCCGGCAATCCAACCGGGCGCGAAGCTAAGAAACGCACAGGGAGGTTGCCCACTTCGGTGGGCGGTGGGAGGTGGCCCTCTTCGGGGGGTGGTGTACCTTGCGGGTTGCTCCTGGTACTTCTCTGATAGCAGAGTGGACCTTGGAGCAACCCCATGGTTGTGGTGGTCTGCTTCAGCAGACCTGCCGTCGGGGCGTCGTAGTTGAATGCGTAAGCGATCCTGCGACGCCCCATTAAGACGGGGGAAGGTTTTGTTGGGTTTTAGTGGGTAGTACTGGCTGTATTACGCCGGTGAGTCCCACACGTCGTGCGTAAATGCATTTCCCAACGTTAAAAAAAAAAAAAAAAGTTTAGTTATTGAGTCTTTCTGTATAGTAAGCCTCAGTAACAGCCCGGAGTTGGGAAGTGGGTAGTGTTTCACCCTCGTGCCTCGGAGAGCACGTAAAGCCGTCGGTCCTGCACCTTAACTCTCACTGGTCGTGTCGAGTGTTCGTCCCACCAGAGTATGAGAGTGACAGGAATAGAGAGTGCACTTGTGTCTGCGCGTACACTTGTGCACTATAATATCTCCTGCGTAGTTGGCTAGTCTCAATGAGATTGGCCGCCGTGGCCGGAATCGGTTAGGAGAACATCATGCGGGTTGCTTCTGGTACTTCTCTGATAGCAGAGTGGACCGTTGGAGCAACTCCATGGTTGTTGTGGTCTGCTTCGGCAGACCTACCGTCGGGGCATCGTGGTTAAGTGCGTAAGCGATCCTGCGACGCCCCATTAAGATTGGAGGAGGTTCTGTTGGGTTTTAGTGGCTAATACTGGCTTTTCTAGTCAATGAGTCCCACATAACCTTTATGTGTACAGATGGTATGCGTAAATGCATTTCTCAACATTATAAAAAGGCCTAGCTTTGCTTAATAAAATAAATATTTCTACCTTCCACAGACCAAATGCTCTCCCGCGTGGAGTTCATCCATTGCAAGTGCTTCATACACCGCGACATCAAACCCGACAACTTCCTTATGGGCATCGGCCGCCATTGCAACAAACTGTACATGATCGACTTCGGACTAGCCAAGAAGTTCAGAGACATGCGCACACGCATTCATATCTCATATCGCGAGGACAAGAATCTTACTGGTAAATTATGTTTTTTTTATTATTATTAAATTCTATCTTAAAGTAAGAGTCGGGTTAGCCGTTCTGAAATTTGAGAAGAATGAATGGGGCTTAAACTTGAAAATGTATATGCCTGAAAGATACCTGACTTATGTTTGGAAGACATGTAAAGGATTTCTTCACTTGATGTGCCTTCAAATTCTTCAAAGGTAAAATCAATTTTATTTTTACATTGTGAAATTCTGTCACATTTTTTTTTTAATTTGTATGTGATATTTTTATTATTACTCCACCCGTGAATGAGTGGATTTCAAATACATTTTAAATTTACGAAATTAGTTACTTGCTTGGGAAATCCAGAGAAACAGGGTTCAAATCCCGGATCTCGCACCCTTCCAACATGATTACCACTTGTTTTACTGTGAAGGAACACCTCATGAGGAAACCTTCATGTCTGAGATAACCTAGCGAGTTTTTCGAAAGATAACCTCAGTCCGCCCGCGCTTGGCCTGCGTGGTGGACTATTGCCTGATCCTCCTCGTATTGAAGGAAGGCCCACCCCCAGCAGAGTGGGACGTTAAGACGTTGAATACTTTGTGTCTAATATTATGTAATTAGATGTCTTATCCACCAGGCACGGCTCGCTACGCGTCCATCAACGCGCACCTCGGCATCGAACAGTCCCGCCGGGACGACTTGGAGTCTCTCGGCTACGTACTTATGTATTTCAATAGGTGAGATATTATTGTTAAAACTAACCTTTTATAATAATAATAGTGCCATAATTGACGAGACGGCCAATAAAACGCCGATATTCTCGTAATTAATTTATATATGTGCTGCTTTCCACCAAATATGAAATAAAACTAAACAAAATATTCTAATAAAGTTCATAACGAAAAGTAGGTTAGTAGTAGAAAAAGGTTGACCTACTCTTTATTATTTTTCTCTCCGTAAATTAACATTGATATACAAAAACTGAAGATACACAATTAGCCTTTCAAAAGTGTCCTCAAAAATGCGCAGAATTCAAAATTGTGTGTTTTTTTAAACCTCTTATGTTCATTGCTTTATGGATGACAAAATTAAAATGTACGTTGGGTCGTTTAAAAATGTTCTTTACGTTGTTTGCGTAAGTTCGAATTAGTGTTTAGACAATTAGAACATTGAATTTTTTAATTTTATTCTTTGGTTTGACTTAATGTTACATATCGACGCCACTTTTTTAAAAGATATTTGTTAGGAAATGTGTATCTATGTTTTTATATGTATATCAATGTGTGTTTAAATGATTTTTTTATAAATAAAATATTAACCTATATACTATATATACACATAACATATATATACATATAACTTAATATAATTTCAGAGGTTCTTTGCCATGGCAAGGATTGAAAGCAATAACCAAGAAGCAAAAGTATGAGCGTATTAGTGAAAAGAAAATGTCGACACCTGTCGAAGTTTTATGCAAGGTAAGTATTACTTTTTATCTAGTTTCCAAGAAGTTGTTTGGAATTAAAATAATATTAAAAACTATTGAACACACAAAAGAAGAAAAAAAGTCAGTCATGAGGACTGCCGACAGAAGTGAAAACTTAAAACTATAAACAAACAGTTGTTATTTTTGGATATTCAAATTAATTGTTTGATCATAAATTAAAATTTGTAAATTAAAATTGTTTACATTTATCTGGTTTTGACATCTATCGGCACTCTGAGTTAACAAGTCACACGTGACCATGTCGATGACGACTTACATGAATTTATTCCAGTCATGAGTATTATTTATAGCATGTATGTATTTAAAGTTATATATGTGTAGTGTATCAACTGTCTGGTACCCGTATCACATGTCTCGTAGCTTACCATGTAACTAGATGGTGCTGTGTATTAATGTCCCAACATATTTATTATAACTATATACATTATACATACATATATGATCTAGTATATAATATTTTAATTAAATAATATAACAATTAAATGTTTTATTTCAATGCAAGTTATTTTAAATTGTCTTTAAATAAATGTTATTTATATGATAGGAAAAAATAATAAACTGTACAAAATGTAAAATACTGAAAGTATAAACGTTTTTTGTTTTCAGGGATTCCCTGCTGAATTTTCGATGTATTTAAATTACTGCCGTGGTCTTAATTTCGACGAAGCGCCAGATTATATGTATCTTAGACAGGTTAGTTAATCATTCACTTTTTTTACATATTCCAAAGACTTTAAGATGACATCTTTACATAATCAAGTTGAGAAACTTGAGGTGATTATAACGACAGCTTTATATAAAGACAAGCGACTCACTATCGCTTGCTCACTAGCTTGATTCCCCATACAAACTTTCATCCCCATTTTCACCCTCTTAAAGGATAACCGGAATAAAAAATATCCTATGTCCTTCCCTTGGTCTCAAGTATCTTATCAAATTTCATATAAATCGGTTTGGTAGATCCAGAGATTACCTCCTACAACGTCACAAACTCGCATTCTCACAAACTCACTAAACTTTACCTCTTTATAATATTAGTATAGATATACAATGATTTTTATACTATGTATGTATATATAATTCGGCAGCTATTCCGCATACTGTTCCGCACAATGAACTACCAGTACGACTACACGTTCGACTGGACGATCCTGCGGCAGCGCAAGCAGCAGACCATGGAGGCGGGCGCCGCGCCCGCCGAGCGCCGCTCGCCCGCCGCGCAGCGCCGCGCGCAGCCGCCCGCCACGCCGCAGCCCAATAAGGAGGTACACACGTATATACACTCATACGCATACACGCATGAACACTTACACACATTATTACACACACAAATATGTATATACTTATATTATGCCCATACTCTGCGCGAATTCCGCACACACACCGTACACATACATTTTATATTATATATACATAAAAATTATATAGGGAGTGGCTGGCGTGAATGTGTTGACATGTGTGAATATCGATTTTATATTTAATTAATGCTATGTTATCCCTCGGTGGTCTAGTAATTAGCATGTACGACTGCAGATAACTAGGGTCTAGGTTCGAGTCCCGGGTTGGACCGAGTTTAGTTATTGAGTGGTTCTATCAAGAAATTCTCAGTAATATCCTGTAGTTGAGAAGTTAGCGGTACTTCCCATCTCAGATAGAGAGAGGATCTCAGATCAGATCTCAGAGATTACCGCGAGTATTGGAGTGTAGTCTTGATGAAGTATGAGAGTTAAAGAAATAAAGAGTGCATGTTGTTTATGCACTCTTATTATGTATCCACCAGACTAGGGTGTGTAAGTCACACCCTAATGTGGTGGATAGTCGGAATTCATTGTCTGTTTATGCACCCTGGGCGAGATTTATGGATATTTTCTTGCGCTTAATGCTTCTCGATTATATTGTATGGGGTTATAATGAGCTACTATGATTGAGAATTATGTACACTGTAACTGTGTTTTAGTATACACTGTCAAATGTAAACAATAAAAGTCTATTACCAACATAATAACAAAAAAATATAATAATATTTCATTCCCTTTTACAATAAAAACATTGTTTTATTTTTTAATATCATTGAAGCAGTTGCAATATAATATAGGTAGATAGATAGGGCTGTGGACACAAACAATATAAAAAGGGCATATACAAACAGACGGACAATGCAGCGATCCTATAAGGGTTCCTCTTTTTTGGAAGTCGGTTAACAAAAAAGAAAGGTAAAAAAGAAAGGTTCTCAATTAGTCGGAATATTTTTTTAAGTATGTTCATCGATTACTCGAAGACGCCTGAACCGATTTGATTTTTTTTTGTTTCTGAACAATATACTACCCAGGTGGTCCCATTTAAATTTTATTAAAAATCGATCGAGTGGTTTTTTTAAAAATTTACAAAAAAATTTTTTTTTAAATTACTTAATCGAAAATGTTATTAAAAAACTTTCTTCTTACAAATTACCTGCTTATTACTTCTACACTAAAAATGGAAAAATACAAACTTAAAAAAAAAACGACTTCCAGGTACTAAAATGTAAAAAATAACTAAACGGGGGTCTTCATTTAGAATAGATACTTAACCAGATATTTTTGTATGTGTTGGTACTGCTCTTGTGGTCAAAGTATAGTATATATATATATATATATATATATATATATATATATATATGTGTGTGTTTGGTATGTATGTTAATATTTTTAACCAACTTCCAAAAAGGAGGATGTTCTCAATTCCTTTTAAATCTGATAGGTTGTTTTTTTAATAACTGACTAATTTTCACTATAGTTTGATATATATCTGGTATATACAAATATACCAGATATATACGAGTTATCTCAATATATAGTCGTAAACGATTTTATCTTATAATTGAGGTTTTTTTTACTATTTTAATATAATATAATATTATTTATTGTACCTAAAAACGAAATACAGAAGTTAATTTACGAAATATAAATATATAATAGAGAGTTTTTCGTTAATACATGTAATTTCTAAGGGTATTAACGTGTATGGACGCCTTATTGATCGGTTGGAGGTTGTAAATATTTATTATTTATCTGTGGCAGTGTGTGTTGCAAACGATAGAGTATATAAAAAATATAATATAATTTCAGCAGGCGCCGCAGTCGTCGCTCAACAAAGAGGTACTTATAAAATAAACAAACATACACTTTTATTTATTTATTCATACAATTATTAATATATTAATATTCGCATCTCCTATATTATAGTTTGATCGTTAGAGCTGTACCTGGCATATATGGAAAGGGCTTGTTTACATGAGATCGATACTACAGAGGTCTTATGATGTTTTTTTTTTATATTTATGAAATATATTATATTTATCTATTTGCCTATCAGTCTGTTTATAGAAACATTCAGATACCTTATAAATATAGGTTTTCGTTTTTGATAATATGATAAGTTGAAGCAACAGTAAGATAATTTAATTTTTGTATGTGTTGGTACTGCTCTTGTGGTCAAAGTATAGTATATATTTTGTGGTGGCAGTGTTGGTGTCTCGGACTAAAGAATGAAATAGACAAGAGCGTTAAAGAATTAATGTTGAAGCCAAATAATGTTTTTAAACAATATGTAATGTTTTAAAAACACATGTGTATAATATTTATTACTTTGGTAAGTAAATGAATGTTCTTACAAGACGAAGAGAGAAGAGAACAAATGCTTAACAACATTAAAAAAATCTATTTTTTTATTATTCATTTTTTCTTCTCAATACTTGTAAATTAACGATTATTATCTATATAAAATTTCCCTTATTCTTTAGAAGCAAAACGACCAATATATTATGGCAAATTTGAGAAAAGTAAGAACAGAGTCATACTATTGTTTTGCCTTTGAATTTTTTTTATGGTCTCTGTCTATTCTTTAGTTTGAGTTTGATGTATACCTACAATATCTAATATATACGAGTATTGTATATTATTATAAATTATGTTATGGTTAAAGTAATAAGTATGGTTACTAACAAAATTTATTGTTCTAAAT
Source organism: Brenthis ino (assembly GCA_921882275.1). Classification (NCBI taxonomy): domain Eukaryota; kingdom Metazoa; phylum Arthropoda; class Insecta; order Lepidoptera; family Nymphalidae; genus Brenthis; species Brenthis ino. The sequence goes on from OV170222.1 coordinate 15,373,315, forward strand.
CAAACTGAGTGAACTTATACCATTATAAAAAAATGAATTTACGAATTAAAATAATTTTTATTTCGAATAGAGCAATACTGTTAATTATGAACAGTAAGGTTATTGTTATTTTAACATTTAACCTCTATGAAAATCGGTAATTTTTGGGGTCCCGTACCCGAAGGGTGCCAACGGAACCCTATTACTATTAGAGTTGAAATTTTAACAGAGTGTGTATTTTCTATTGCCTCTATAACAACAAATAATAAAAAACCAAGATGGCAAATTTCAAAAAGGCTGCCATGGAAATTAAAAAAAAAACAATTATGGTACGGTATTTTTATTAATTTCCAGTTTATCACATTAACCGTAACATGTGTAAATTGATTTTATGTAATATAAGATTTACTATGGTCACCATACTGCTACCATGCTCATTCATTTTCACATCTCACAGTCGCTACACACACTGCCACCACATAATGTCATCCATTTTGAATTTGTTGCAAACAGATTTATTGCAAATAGTTAATTTCAATGCATGCCTTTGGCAAATGTTTTCGTTTTAAATTAGGACTTACTTTATTTTGAAAAGTTTTGTTTGCTTTATAAATGTAAAGCTTTTAAAATATCTGCTTATTCAATGAAATTTAGCTCGAACATTCTACTTAAAGTTGAATTTATGCCAAAAATGAATTCCTAAATGTTATTATGTAAGAAAAATTTGAGAACAGTTGTATGGACTTGCTGACTTTTTCTTTTACCATTTATTTTTTAGGATTGAGACGTTTTGATTTCAAAATGATGTATTTAAATAATAATATAGAATATATGTGCTTAAAATTAGGTACAATTACATTCAATTCAATTCTCTTTTTAATGGCTCCAAAGCGTGCCAGTTGAGCACAGATTACTTCCCCAATGTCACGTAGAACGGAAAAGAGAAAACATTAGGTTTCTTTAGTTTAACTGATAATATTAATTAGTGTTGCCATAAAGCAGATTTTAACTTATTTTCATTTAAATTCAGGTAAAATCCGTTAATGCTGTGGCCGATTCAAATAAACAAGTAATTAAAACTCGCCAATCTGTTAGTCAATTAAAGAAGAAAGCCTTATAAGCCTTATATTAGGAGATCCCGATCTATGTTGTGGATCCCTCACGCGTTTTCCACGCGAAATATATTTTTTAAACCATAAAACATATTAACAAACACGACCAAGGGGGGTTGTCACCAAAAATTTGCTCCAGCCTATTATTAATTGTTTTTTTTTAAAGTACAAGATTTTTTTCCCTGTGGCAACTTAGTATCAATCGAATGTTAAATACTTGTAGAAAGTGCCATCATGTAGTTGGCGGCCTTTTTCAAATACGCTTCTTCTTCTTCCTGCCCTTGTCCCAATTTTTATTTGGAGTCGGCGCAATATGTTTTATTCTTCCATTCTACTCTATTATTCGTCATTTCACTGCTTACTCCCTTTCTAGTCATATCTTCTTCTACACAGTCCATCCATCTTTTCTTTGGTCGTCCTCTTCTCTTGTCCCCGTTAACTTCCATACACAAAACTCTTTTCACCACACTTTGCTCTTCCCTCCGCATCACATGTCCATACCACGATAACCTATTGCTTCTCAACTTTTCATCCACTGGCTTTTCAAATACACATTACCTGAAATCCAGGTATAAATTGAAGTAGTTTTCAAATTGCTCGTATTGGATAGTATTTTCCGAAACTAACCAAGTATCAAAATGTAGATAATTTTATTACAAATTAATGATATAGGGTTGTTATACTAAAACATCTAAAGACAAGAGATTTTTTTAATTTAATTTTTGGTGACAATCCCACTGGTTTGTGTTTGTTGATATGTTTTAATGTTTAGAAAATATATTTCGCCTGGAAAAAGTGAGGGTTCCACCACATAGATCGGGATCTTAAACTATTAGTACACATATTGCATAGGAATCTGTTGAGAAATTCTCCATTGTAAGAACTTAGTATTTGAAGTTTCTCAAAGTAAATTTACTATGACATTTTTGATAAAATCTTTAGTTGTCTGTGGATGTCAAAAAGTAGTCTAGCTTTTTAAATATTTCTTTGTTGCCAGATTAAAATAATGCTTTCTCATTTATTTAATGATTTGTGTTTGTTTTTTTTTTAATTTTTGTGATAATGTTCTAGTTTATTATTAATTGAATAAATATTATAATTGTTTATGTCAATTGTTCTTAGTAAAAGGCGCATTTCTCAAGAAGCATTTGATATGCTATCATTATCATTTTATTATGTTTTTAAAATATTAAACTTGTATGTTAATAAAATTAAAGGGTCGTAATGAGTTTGTAGTAGTTAGTATATTTGAATAAAATTGTATAAAGAAATAATTAATAAGGTTTTGAGAAAGAAGTTCATGTTTTATTTAATTAAAAATAATATTAATTAATATTATGTTCGTGCGTTACAAAGATGATAATTTAAAAATATCAGCAATAAGAGATTTCAGTTACATCATTTAGCTAGGAATTTTTAATAATTTTATGACCTACATTGACGCATTTGTCACAGAATTAAAAAATATTGTCATTTGACTGGATGACAGGTCACGGGTATAGTTATTTCAAATGTCAGTATTAAATTTATTATTTTATTTAAAACAGATTTAAATAGAGAATTTATAGAACTAATTTTCATGAATCATTATATATTATTGTCATTTTAACATCGTAGATCTTCATGTATCCACCCATCAGTTCATTTTATCTGAGAAGTAACCAGAGTTTAATTTCACGTAGATGTTATTATAAAAACAAGCAATATTTGTAAATTTACTAACGTGTTGTTTGATTGTTTTCAGTGAAAGAGATTGCGACGTTCGACAGCCGCGGGCGGACCGGCCAGGAAGCGTGTTCGATGACGTGTGCCTGTCGCGTGTCCGTGTGTGCGTGTGTACGTGTGTGCGTGTGTGCGCGTCGGGCTCGCCTGCCAGCTGCCGGCATCGACTCGTGACGTGACATGTCACCGCGCGTGACGTGACCCGTCATTGCATGTGACGTGACCTGTCAACGCGCGTGACGTGACCTGTCATCGCATACGACGTCACCCCGTCGGTGACGTGACCCATCATCGCATGTGACGTGATCTGTCACCGCACGTGACGTCACCCAGTCGGTGACGCCGGTCGGATGTCACGCGACGAGTCGAAGCTCTACAGACTTTCTATTACAGAGGCCTTTTAAGTTACGTTCATAATAGTTAATAGTGTCCGTGGCGGTCGTCGCGTTTTATTTAACGAGAGTGTGTAAAACTCAAGTCACTGATTCTTCTGTGTTCACAGATAAATAAAAAGTTGGTATTTTTGTTCATATTATATTGATTATTTTGGTATCATCCAATGGAAAGCATGTGTTGGCAATATGGATGAAGTGGGTGTATGAATTGAATGTTGTTGTAAGTTTTTGAATTGGTAAAATAAATGTCACTGATTAGATAATAGAGTTTACATTACAATGCTTCATATTTGAGACCATTCATACTAATAATAATTATAGCTAATGTTTTCTCTGTCGTATTAATTTAATAGAAATAATTTATTTTCGATGCCACTCATTGTTAGTTTGCCTAATTAGCACTAGCTCTGTAATTTTCATAGTTTTATATCATTTTAATATTTTACAGGGGGATTTATTTTCTTAAACAACTCCTTGTAAGTTAATTTTCTAAACGTTCGTTTAATTTTTTCGACGGTCTAATTTGAATGTTCGGTAACATCTTATTAAAATACTGATTTACTAGTGAAATAGGTTTCTGTATTGAAAATTGAAAATGTCAAAAAAAGGAAGAGAAATTATAGGTTAGTAAGAAACTTAATTCAATCTCTTCAGACGCTTCGTAGGATCCTTTTCGATAGATATATAATATAAAATAGTTTTTTTTTATTGTTCGTAAAATCATATTCATATTGAAATTGTACATAGGCCGGTGGGACGAAGCGTCGGTAGAGATGTTGGTACATGATTGTATCTTATATTTTAAGTACTACAGATAAAAGAAATTGTAAATATGGGCTATAGGCATTTTACCTCTATTTTAAGAACACGTTTTTTTGATTTGTACCACAGCGATTCGTGGCACCCAAAACAACTAACCGCCCGCTGTTTTGTGAGGCGACATTTTGAATTGCGTCTGTTTCTATGTGACATAGCGCCACGATTCGATTTATTTAATATTATATAGATTATAAATTTAAAGTGTACTATAGATCTTGACTAAAGGGCTTGTAATGTGGGGACAAAAACACTGACATCTGTTCACATGACGTTTTATGATCGTAACTTTTTTTTACCTAGTGATAATATGGATCTCAATATTTGAACTGCACCACTAAGTCCCCTTCAATCAGTCAACGACGGTTTTTTTGTCTCCATTTTAATATTTTCATATAATGCAAATAACTCTTAAATTAATAAATAATATTAAACGTGACGACTGTGGTTTTATTTTAAATATGATATGATTTATCCTAAGAAGTTTTTTTTAAGAATATTAATAACTAGCATTGCCCGCGGCTCCGCCCGCGTTCAGATGACCCAAAACCAAATTCTTAGGTTTTACATATTAGTACACTCTTACATTGCAGTTTTTGTATTTTCCTCAGAAATGAGATATTTTCTCGCAGTAAAAAGTATCCTATATGTTGACCCGGATAACCAACTATCACCATACCAAATTTCATCAAAATCCCTCCAGTGGTTTTTCTTTCTGTGATGCGGTAACAGACAGGCAGACAAAAATTCTCAAAACTATAGATTCGGCCTCTGTATCGATAATAATGTTTATTTCAATAAGATTATCCAAAAAATATTTAATGTACAGATTCGGATTAGTTACAATTTCATTATATGTATAGATTACTGCCCCCTCTCACTTGATGTCGGTAAAGTCTGTTAAAAATTCACGTATTTTTTTATCTAGCACTTTTTACTTAAAGCCTCAGTCCTGAAAAGAACTTCCGAACTAACATTATATCTTTTTTTTGTAAATCTATACATATAGTAAAATTGTAACTAAGTCGAATCTGTACATTAAATATTTTTTGGAAAATCTAATTGAAATAGACATTATTATCGATACAGAGTCCGAATCTATAGTTTTTAGAAATTTTGTCTGTCTGTTACCGCATCACGAGAAAACCACTGGACAGATTTTGATGAAATTTGGTATGATGATAGCTGGTTATCAAAATGATATGGTTGGTTATGAAAATATCTCATTTCTGAGAAAAAATACAAAAACTGCATTGTAAGAGTATACTAATATGTAAAACCTAAGAATTTGGTTTTGAGTCATATGAACGCGGGCGGAGCCGCGGGCAATGCTAGTATAATTATAAATTTGTTTATAATTATAGGATTTCTCCATGAACGAATTAGCCACTGGAACCGATATATAAGCGGACGTACCTTTACCGGTCTTTTCAGTAACCAGAAGATTTTAGCCTTGGTCGTTTGTTTTTGCTTCAGTCTCAAGCACTTGTCAACAAAACATCACCCAGAAATTACTAAATGTACTGTTAAATGGTGTAAAAACTGTAGCAGCGAAAGCAGCACATTTATTTACTTTATTTTCACTTGTAAGTACATTATCTATATATATAAAAGAAAGTCGTGTTAGTTACTTCGCTTATAACTCAAGAACGGCTGAACCGATTTAGCTGAAAATTGGCAGGGAGGTAGTTTAGAGCCAGGAGAAGGACATAGGATACTTTTTATCCCGTTCGACCGCGTTCCAATTTTTATGATATTTTAATTTTTGGATTTCTCTTAGTCCGGAATAGGTAAGTATTAAAACATATAATTAAAATGTGAGAAAGAAAGATTTTTTCTTTTTATATCTATTTAAAACGTACCTAGCGACGAACCCGAGCGAAGCGAGGGTGAGCCGCTAGTTTTATTATATTTATTGTTATTTATCACAAAGTTTAATCAAATGTAAAATAAAATGTCGTATTATCTTAAATCTTGAATTAATTATTTTATTATAAACATACTTATAAAATAAAATAGTTTGACAGCTTGTGAATCAACGCCATCTATAAATAAATAAATATGTTACACATCACCATATATAGTTCATTCGCGTTAAGAAAACAGTGAGTCATCGATGTCCACCGCTCTAGCCACGCCCCCCGACCAATTAAATTGCATTAAATTTTAAAGTCATATTTCACAATGACCAGTTGAAGACAGACGTAAATAATATAACGGTTTTACATAATAATAAAACCGATATTATGTGCCGAGAGGGAAAACATACAGCATTGTATATGAAGAAGCAGTGTATACTTTGCCATTTATTTACGGTCTGTAGAATATGTCATCTACTTTTCAACTACCCTATACTAAATTTTAAATTGACGGTAGTAGAAAATCCAGCTAGGACACGGCAAAACGTTGTCACTTTGAATATCATAGTCTTCACCAGGAAGGACTTCCTGCAATGCTGTATGTTTTCCCTCTCGGCACATAATATCGGTTTTATTATTATGTAAAACCGTTATATTGATGTGCCTCCGGAAAACATACAGCATTGTATATGAAGACGTGTTTGTTATCTGCTGGTGAAATATGTACATTGTAGGTATATAAACACAACGCTATGATGAATAGTAAAATGAGAATAATAAAAGTTTAATATGAAAGTAAATTATATATAATTATAATATTTATTTATTTATTGTTTAACAATATTAACTTGTATATAATTGTTACACTTTTTTTATTGCAAATCTCTTAATTATTTATTATTAACTAATTTAAATCATAAATTTATAATGACGTGAATGTATTGAAAAAGGAATTATGGTCATTTTTAGATACTTTAATTACTTTACAGTAATGATTAAAAAATGTAGTGGAAGATTTCCAGTTACCCCGTGCTAATATATCATCTAAGGGTTGATTATCTAACCACCCCAGTGAAGCTACAGCTGACCTACAACTCCCTGGGGAAGCATCAATGCCACTGTCTTTAAGAACTGTGCGCACCCAGTTGCCTATTACAGTACGGGAAGCAAATTTTACTTTATTACTAATTGTAATGAAGAGGTTGTCTAAGTCTTTAACATCCGACCTTCTTTGTTTGGTTTTCTCTATTAAACATCTAACTAAACTAACTGGGCAGATGTTTCTTATCAGGATGTTTAGACAGCTTCCAAGCAGATTGGCGGCAGTCATGTCTGTCAGTCTTTGAACCAAATGCCGGTATTAAATAGATGTTTTGTCCATTATCAAGATAGTTGTCTTTGGAAATTCGCAACAAGGTAAGATCGTGGACTCTACGTCCAGAAGCTAGCAATAACACTGTTGCTGTTCTACGCGATATTTCAAAGAGCGTATCTTTAGGTGAATTAGCTGAAAGCCATTCCAGAAACTACATTTGGGTCCCAACTAACAAATGACCTAACTGATTTTGGTTTAGCTACCCCGATTGCCTTAAGGGCATGTTTTATAATGAAGTTTGTAAATGTTTGTTGTTCTACATAAGGCCCACAGAAAGTTAATACAGCCGACTTGTGTACCAAAATAGTGCTATAAGATAAGTTTTCGTTAAGGAAAAGATAGATTAAGAATTTAGCAATGTCAGCAGGATTAGGTGATTTTGGATTTACTTGAGTACTGTTACACCACTTCAACCATCTTTTAATGGCAGGTAGATATGTTGCGAGAGTAGACTTTCGCCAGCTATTTCTTAGCAGCTCCTTCTCTTGTGTAGACCACTCTTTTATTTGGGAACCCCACCCCCAATTTTCCAAACTTTCAAGGTTAATAGATCTACTTGTGGAGGTGGCTGTGACGTTGTCATGTCGATCATTGTTTTCGATAGATTCGGAATTTCGTGTGGGTGATCCAATGCTCTGGACTTCAGATCTTGAAGCCAGAAGACTTGAGGCCACTCCGGTGCCACTATTAAATAAGTCCCTGTCGCGTTGTTTAGGTGTGCCAAGACTCTGGGTAATAGGCTCGGTGGAGGGAATACCCATGCTAGTTGGTATTGCCAAGGTCTGCTGAAGGCGTCTATATAACTTGCTGATCGATCTCTGCAATCTATTGATACGTAGTTTTTTACTACAGCACTTCGTTGTGAAGCAAAGAGATCTATTTCCGGTCGACCCCATTTCCGGAAGACTTCTCCAGTTGCTTGTGGTAAGAGATGCCATTCCGCAACCTCTTTCCCTCGTGACAATCTGTCTGCAATTGTGTTGTACCTCCCTGGTAGATAATGTGCCGAAAGAGTTATCTTGAACTTGTCTGTTAGGGTCAGTAGTTTGTAAGTCAAACTTAGTAGTGTCAACGATCTCGTTCCGCCCTCTTTTCGAATATACGCAATTAAAGTTCGATTGTCCGATTGGATGAGTACATGGGATTTGCTTAACGCTGCAGCGTTTGTTCTGATCGCTGCCATTACTGCATAAAGCTCTTTTTTGTTGCTGTGCCATTTTTGTTGCTGACGAGACCACGTCCCCAACATTAGATGCCCATTTAGATGAGCACCCCAACCCAGATCCGAAGCGTCCGTCACTAGGAAATGAGTAACCGGCTTTTTGTGTATTAGCGAAGAGTGACGTGTGGCGCCGAGCCACCACCTCATCTCTTGATATACCGTTTCGGGAATAAGTTGTCTCTGTCGTGGTTGCCTCTTGTTGAAATGCCGAAGAAAGATTTGTGCTTTCCGACAATGTAACCTGCCTCGGGGTATGACAAAGCTGGCGAAATTTAGCTGTCCCAGTAGGCTCTGTAGTTCGCGAAGCGTGATATGGCCTCTTAGTAACGAACGATCTATGGTTGCTTTGAGATTCTGTATCCTCTTTTCTGGTAATGACATTCTGTTCCTGGCGGTTTGCCAGCGGATACCAAGATATTCTAGGTCTTGAGTCGGAGTCAAGATCGATTTTTGGTAATTGAGGCTCCAGCCCAGATATTCCAAGTGCCTCACGGCCGCCGAGGCCTGAAGACATAACTTGGATTGGTCTTGGTTGACCAGAAGGTAGTCGTCTAGGTAGACTAGTACACGACATCCCTTGGCACGCAGGGTCTCCGCGACCCAGCATGTTATGGACGAAAAGAGATGTGGCGCTGATGCCAGGCCAAAAGGTAGACAGGTCATCTCGTACAGCTGACCTAGGTAACTGATTCGAAGGAATGGGCAGTGAGATTTTGCTGCAGCTACATGAAAGTATGCCTGAGAAATGTCTAATTTTATCATCCAGTCTCCCGGTTGGAGAAAATCTGGCACTGAACTGTGAGAAATAAGGCGAAAATGCTTTATCTTTACGAATTTGTTTAATTCTCGTAGATCGAAAATAGGTCGCATCGATCCGTCGCTTTTCTTCCGCAGAAATAGCTTGGAGATAAAACTGGGCGTTTCTTTTGTAACAGGCTGCAGTATTTTTTGATCCAAGAGGTCTTGCATTATTTGAGTCATGGCCGGCGACGGTTTGGTTGCAAACCGACTCATAACAAGCCTTGTTGGCATTATTAGAGGAGGTTTCTTGTAAAACGGTATTCGAAAACCAGTTATTGCCGATATTATAAATTTGTTCGCGCCAAGTGCCTGCCAACGGTTTTTGAACGTCTTTAGACGACCGCCCCTGAATGGTATTAGATAGTCATATTTTCTTGTTTTTGCTTCGAAAGGACGGGTTTCCTTGTTGTTTGTAAGCATCAGTCTTTCCTTTGTACGTTTTTTTAGTGTTTGATTTTTTGTAGGTATTTTGAAAATAATTTTTATCTTGTCCTTGTGGCCTAGATTTGGGTGTTGATGGTATGGATTCATGGTATTTCCTTTTTACTTGGTCCCTATTTTTAGAGATTTGTGGGGGTGATAACCAATAATGAGGCCCGCCGAGGGATTGCACCAGCGACATCAATTGTGCCTTCTCGAATAGAAATTCCTCGCTGGGAGGTATGTTAACGAGAGCGGCTTGAATACTTTTATCAGAAATTTCGCTAATTAATCTTTTACGCCTAGTTTCTATACACTCCGCTCGTTTCCCGCAGACGATTTGTAATGTTTGTTCAGATAATTTATAAGATGGCGACGAATTACCGAACATTTCGCTTATTTTATTAAAAAGGTTATTAGAGGTTAGTTCCGTAGGATTATTGTGAGACCAATTAACAATTTCCTGTAAACCTGATTGTAGCAATTGCCTTTGGTATAGTAAAGCATTGGTAATTGCAGCCATAATTTCCTCCGTTGAGGCCAGGAAATCTTTGCCTTTATTTAAACAACATATTTCGTCATTAATTTTTAAGTTACAAAAGCCTGGGAACGCAAGCATGTCTGCCAATGCTTTTTTATACCGAATGTGTTGCCACGTAGATGAATTAAAATGTTGCAATTTTATCAACTGGTTTAAACGTTGTTCATCGGCTGGTTTAAGAACTTTTTTCTCATCAAAATCAGTTTTACAAAAACCTAAATCTAATGATTTTGGTGTAATAGAGCAAGGATTGGTCAAGAAATCATCATTATTCTGTTCAGGTTGTTCAATCACGTCAGTAGTTTTCGCGGTCACATTTGTATTTGATGATGACGCACATTGCTGATGCATAATTAAATTTGTAAGGAAACTGACCTGTTCGTATAACGCGTCGATCCGGAGATCGACCGTTACCTGAGCATCTCGTTTTGATTTCTTGCGCGGAGGTTCCTCTTCTTCAGGTTCGCTGCTTGACGAACTGCTGGAACCGGAAGAGTCCTCTCTCTCTTGCCTTTCCCTCTCGATCGTCGGTGAATTAGAAACGATAGGTCGGTTTGCCTCGATGGCTTCATCGACCTCGCTAGGCGCGCGATTCATTACGATACACTTCCGGTATAAGAACCCGCACAAACACAAAAATACAGATAGATATTGATGTAATATTAGTTATGCTAACACTTAGTAAAATTATTTCTCAAAATATTTAACGGATTATTCTAATATTTTTGGATTTCGACCGCACGCGGCGAAAGTACACAACGCTATGATATTCAAAGTGACAACGTTTTGCCGTGTCCTAGCTGGATTTTCTACTACCGTCAATTTAAAATTTAGTATAGGGTAGTTGAAAAGTAGATGACATATTCTACAGACCGTAAATAAATGGCAAAGTATACACTGCTTCTTCATATACAATGCTGTATGTTTTCCGGAGGCACATCAATTATTATTAAAGACTCTATTTTTGATTTGAGATAATTATGTTCATTAAGATTTGTTTAAGTTTAATTAACTACCACGTATGAATCCGCAGTGCACGGGAAAATCGTGCATGGTTTTTGTTGGGCTGTTGGTGTTTAGATTAGTGTTTTAAAAAATGTAATGAAAAATTTAAATAAATAAGTAATTATCTCAAATACAAAATAAAGTCATTATCATTTTAAGACGACTTTATTTTGATTAAAAATAATTAAGTTGATTTTTATCCATTAAACTTAATTTTTTGAAATATTGAATTTGAATTGAATTTTTACTCTCATTTTGTATACACCTTTACCTGCCGTTGCACTTGATGACTTACTATTTTCTTAACGCGAATGGACTATACTTTCATTGTAAGCTACGAGGCGTGTGTTATGGATACCAGATAGTTGATACACTACACATATTATATAAGTTTAAATACATACATATTATAAAAATATACACCCATAACTGGAGTACAATAATTCGTGCTTACCACACAAATGAATGCCCCCAGCGGGACTCGAACCCGCGACCCCTGACACAGCTAGTAGGGTCACTACAAACAGCCAAACGTGTCGTCAAAAACATATCGTCTATCGTTACATGATATTTTTGACCAACTTCAAAAAAGAAGAAGTGCCCACTAAATTTAACTATATGTTTTCATTGTGCCTGTTAACTGATCTTTTTTTTAAATTTTGAACCGATTACAAGAAAATATATAGCCGAACATAAGTTTAAGGCGTTTATATAAAAGGTCTCTTATTTACCACGAACTATATAAAGATCAGAGGGTAAAAAACAAACATTAAAATACATTTTTTATTCTTTATTTAACATCTTGTCATATAACTTATAGCAATTAACATGTTTCACATACTTTCACCAGCTCGAAGGGCTCTTTAAATTAAAGCTAACACTAATTGTAACACATGCAAAACATCAACATTTTAACATTTACCATTGAAAAGTAAGTTAAGATGTTATTTATTATTATTATTATTATATAAAGATGTCCGAACTGAATTTATAAATAATAGTAAGGACAGCGCCGGCTTTAGGGTGTACTTGAGGACGCAAGCTCATTGACGTAACTCCATATGAGTTTTAAGGTTAGAAAATAAACAATTTAAAAGATTCTCAATTATTAAATATGTACTTTGTCTACGTCTACGACGCTGAAATAACTAAAGCCGGCGCTGAAGAATCGATACACACTGACAATATTGCTAGTCTTTATTAAAAATTTTAAACAATACAAAATAAGTAACTAAGATATATTTCAAGAAACATTGTTTTTTTTATTCATAGGTAATGCCAGAATGAGATTCGACCAACACTCACAATAATTATGTATAGCACAAACACACTTGTTATGGCGCTTATTTGATAACTTTTGTACGTTATACAATATAATATATGTAGAGAGCAATGCTGGTTTAATATCGAATTTTAGGATACCTAAAATTACGGTAACGCTGTTTTGATGTGATGTCATTTTAATAAGTCATTTATATTTTATCCCACGCGTTACCTAAAGCCTTGCTTTTAAGCTTTGGGACGAAGCTTATAATAACCGTTTTACTACACGAGATTTTGTATTTATAAATAAATTACGAGTGGCGAATTGCTTGCCTGGACCTCTACAATTACATCTAATATGATAAATTTGGTATAATAACGGCGTTAAATATGTATACATGGTCCGCTAATATATACAAACACGTAAAAAGCTAGGGGTTTGAGTGGAAATGTATAACATTATTTTATTAACACTTTTACACTGAAGTTGAAAGGAAACAATACAATACGTGTCAATCTTATCAAACGATAGTGCAAACACTCGAGAAATTTTTCTAAACATTTGCTAATTACCTACATTAGAGTATTTAAATTTAAATTGACATTCATAATTGATGCATCAATGCATATCGTGTCATCTAATATTCTATACGCAAATATTACAACAACGTAAGGTTATAAAAATATTTATTTACGTCCTACGGGATAACGTAGATCACAGAGAGAGACATTCCAAGACAAAGGTATTATTAAAGAGATAATTGCTTATTTACTGACATTTTTATTTAAATGAATAAACTAACAACCAACACTGTTTCGTGTCAAATAAAAATTAAATATTTAAAATTAACAAAGATACTATTTTAGACACCGCCAAGTAATTAAGTCTAAAGTATTTTTTTAATAATGTCAATTTTTTTATGTTTTGCGCTAAAGAGCGTTAGGCCACTATTTACTAAAGACATTTTAATAAATTATTATATTTTGATAATATTTTCCTATAAATTATAATTTACATTGCTCAGAATGGCCAACGTAAAGCTATCTATTATTGTCACTACGTAATACTCTTTACTATACAACAACAAATAAAGAAAAATCTGTAAGCATTAAGCACAACGTACATTTTACGTATCATTTTATTTATTAATTACATTTTTTTATAGAATAAAAATAAAAAAAATTGTTTTTTGACATACCTATTTGTTATAAATTAATTAAAAAAATAATTATTATGAAGTATATTCAGGTAAGTCTTCATATTGTAAGTAAGAAATTGTATAAACTATAATGGAAGTGGTATTAAGTATTTTATAATAAAAGAACTTTGTTTTAGAAATATTTTCAGGCTTAGTCGTTTATACTGGTATAATGCCTTGTGGTAAAGGACTAGAGGTAGAGCTATAACAATGGAAGATTAACAGGATTTTAGAAACGTTTATTAATATTGCACATTGGTACATTTTGTTAAAGAAACATGCTTTAAATGCTAGTTGTCCTTATTTGCTAAATAAATAAATAAAGAATATTAACATTTTAGTTTTTAAATAATTATTTTTTCAATTTAATTGAATTTGTTGTATTGTATACTATTACGAGAAAAGGACTATTTTTTTAGATCAGTTTTGTCCTTATTCCAGAACAAAAATAAAAATAAAAACTATACGTATAATATATTTAAGTGAGAAAATGAAGGAAGTTAATATTTGAGGTAGAATACAAATAGTAGGTACGTAATTGGAAAACATGATCCAGTCTTAAATTATGCCAAATGTAACATTATTATTATTAAAGAGACGAAATTTTGATAAACTCTACTCATCTATTATAAGTTAGCAATTGTATGAATATTGTAACGCTACGTGCGGTCTATTTAAATGTATTTTTTTAATCTATGTGGCTATTTATTTAATTCGTCAAAATCGATGTCATTTTGTTCATTCTCTGTAGGTATTTACTTAATCTATTTCATATTTCGAGGCTGACCTTCCATCGAAATGTAGAGCAAGTATAAGGAAAAAGAAGAAAAAATGGAAATTATTTTTTTTTTAAATTTTTGGGCGATGAACAATCAGCCTCAACACTACAATAGTGAACACAACTAATATTTATTACGAGAACATACTTTCAAAATATTTATTAGAATATTGACTAGCATACGTTGCTTTGCTTTTAAATTATACACTAAAACTATATAAACATTCATAAACCTTGTTCATAGAGTAAGCACATATAATTCATTCACGATGGATTAACAATGTTATGTTATAAATCTTAAATTACGTTTACACATTGCAATTTAGCATCGCTTACACACCGACACAGACAGGTTGACAAAAGTGGTTTTCAAAATCAAAAATAATTAGAATGATCGAAATTATAAAACTTTAGAACACGAAAACGGCTGTAAACACCCAGCCTTATACAAAAATTATTTAAAATCTGTAGATATATATAACCAATAATTAATCATCCATGTATCAAAGAAGTCTGCAAATAATATAACTTAATTTGCTGTTATTATTCAATCTGAATTTAAAATGTATCAGATATTAACTATTCCCAAGTTATCTCAACACTGAGTTACAGTAACAAACATTTTTCAATTCAAATTCCTTCACTAAAGTCACGCATGACTCCAGCGGCAAGAGTAGTAAGGAAAGAGACAAACAGCTATTGCTGTCTTTTTTGCTCCATACCACTACTATTTATTGCTTTAGCAATATCAGAGTCTTATCTGTATTTTTGCACATGCATCGACAGTGCCATTAAGTTTTAAAATACATTAGAAAATGTATTTAAAACAATAAAACAACGAATATTCCACCATTTGCTGAGATCAAAATATGACTTTGTGCGTGAAATATATTTACATACAAAATAATGATTCGAAATTTAATTTTGAAACTAATGACTTTATACTCTCGAAATAAGATTATATACAAACGTAAAATAGTATACAGTAAGTATTTATAAAGAAATTAATTAATCTACGCCTAATGTACATGTACAAGAGATAAAAACCTACAATCGATGATTCATTTACTCATAAGATTCTGTCGTTCACACCTGTTAGTAAATAATTTATTTACTTAAATAATAAAATAATTATGTAATAATAAAATATTATTGAGTATTTAATATTTATATCTTGGGCTACACAGTGCTGGTAAGAAAAGCCAATATCAACCCTAAGGGCTAACCGTCGATATGCTGTAGAAAGCGATACATACGTGTAAAGTTAAGAAGATATTTTCTTAAATTTTATGTAAAAAATATTTTGATATCATATTTTAAAATATATATGAACATACATACCCATTTTTTGATGTATGCCGCACCAATGAAAAAAACGAATCCAAAATGGCGTCTGCGTTCTTGCAATTTGACAGATGATAAGGTGTCAGCAACACTCTATTAGCAATAGTGTGCAAGTGAGAGAGCATGATCGGTGTCGCCATTTAAGATTTATTTCTTTGGCGCGGGTTATATCAAAAATTATGTTTTAGTTATTTTTAAATTGAATCTAAGCCATTTGAGTAAGAATAGCGTTATATTTTTCATATTTCTATCTCTTTATCGTCAACTTTTCTCTGTCTTGCCAAAACTCTTAATATATAATATAAAAAGTATCGCTGTTTATGGAACAATATATTCATAGGTCGACTCTAGCCCTCTAGGTGTAAGAGAAAAGTCTATAGCTTTACAAACACATTCACGAAGTAACGCGCTCAAAATCTAATCTAAGAGACTTTCAACAGTTGTAAATACTTAACGGGTGAATAAGAACTCTTTAACTTGAAGATAATAGAAACTTTGCTTCGTTTTCTTATCCATTATTAAATAAGAATATTATAGGAATGTATAAGACATTAGAAATACGAATGTAGATCGTCTTTTTTTCTCTACTTTATTTTTTAAATATGAGAAAAAACCGTGTAGAGACATAGAATTCGCTTTCGACTTAAACATTTGTATATTTAGATAATACAGGTACCTTGAAGACTACTTAAACACCTAACCTTTGAAACTTAACAATTTTTTGAATTTACCATTGTATACCTACAGATTCAGACAGTATTCTGAAAATCTATAAACAATATAAACAAACAAACATAACAAACCAAACAACGAAGCAAAGTTCCCACACAAAAGCAATTTAGTACATAGATTCGCAATCTGGAGGATGGAAGTTCCCGAAGATGTTCAGCTCGTACAGACTGGCGAGGGTGATGAAGAGGAGGTACCACACCATCAGCACTGCTCCGAACTTGCGGTCCAACTTCCAGCCGTTAGCGTGTGTCGCCACCACCAGGAAGATCACCGTCGAAAATAAGGAGAGTGTTGAGTACACTAGACCTGTAAGTTTAAGTTAAACCCAATTCAAAGTACTGAACATTTTCAATGAAACTGGCTGTTTTGATTTTGTCGCGAATTTATTTTGAAATTATTTTGGCCAACGTGGTGGACTATTGGCTGAATCCTTCGTCGCCCAGCAGCGGGACGTTGAAAAAGGTCTGAATACAAAAAAATAAAGAGTGCGTGTATGAATGTGTACACGCGCAAGAAATAAAACTTCTGTAGGTTATCGGTACTCTTTATGAAATTCAATTTATGTTTTAAATAATTATGATAGTTGAGATACAAAAATAACGCATAATAGGCATATTACAATCATATATTTATAGAATATCATTTAAGGAAACAATATAATATTATATATTATCATTTGTCAGACAATAACAACGGTTACCATGGCAACAAACGCACGTATATTTTTTTCTTAACGCATTCACCAGCTTGCCCCCAAGTAAGTGCGTAAAGAAGTTTTATTTCAATATTAGTGTAGATGTAGATTTTAAAAACATCACTTATATTACCTTTGCTAATAACATTGACGTGACTCCCGGGTTGTATGATGGCGGTCTGAATGAACCAGGGCAGGCCGAGGCAGACCAGGATGTCGAATACGTTAGAGCCCACTGCGTTAGATACAGCCATGTCACCATATCTAGTCAAAAATAGATTAATAATTAGAGCAGAACTATTACTTACAAGTATATGTTTGATGATAATCTATACATATAATAAAATTCTGAGTCAAATCTGTACATCAAATATTTTTTGGAAAATCTTATTGAAATAGGTATTATTATCGATAGAGGCCGAATCCATAGTTTTATGAATTTTTGTCTGTCTGTCTGTCTGTGACCGCATCACGAGAAAATCACAGGAATTTTTTTGATGAAATTCGATATGATGATAGCTGGTCCCGGTATATCCCGGTCAACATATATCTTTTACAGCGGGAAAATAACTCATCTTTGCGAAATCTAAACGTTAAAAGGAACCCGAGCGGAGCAAGGTTGAGTCGCTAGTAATCTATACAAGTGAATAAAATTGAAGTGTCTGTTTCTAATAAGAGTATTTACTAAATGCATATGAAAGTACATACTCGTATATGCGGTACTTGTAAGAAAAAAAATGTTTTTCTGTCTAATACTTTCTTAGATTTACGCGAATATTTGACATTTTAAATAAAACTATCTTTTCGGATTTTGTCGCGGATTTATTTGCATTTTTGTTTCCCGAAATTTTCATTTTGTTAATTGTGGGTAGGCTGTCTGTAACAACTATACCTCCAAGACATGTAACACCTCAGTCTCTCCCGTGAGCATGGATGCTGTAAAGCATTCGAAACGTCGGGATACAAAAATGCAAATAAATCCGCGACAAAATCCGAAAAGATAGTTTTATTTAAAATGTTTTTCTGTCTGTTTGTTTCGGCTAATCTCCAAAACGGCTGGACCGGTTTTGACGGGAATATCACTGGCAGATAGCTGATGTTACAAGGAGTAACTTAGGCTACTTTTATTTTAGAAAAAGAAATAAGTAAGTCGGTAGTAATTTAATAATTATGATACATTTTACCTCGGCATATCAATGGTGGATTAATATGTACATATATAGGTATATAGATAGTCAGTCGGTAGTCATAATAGTTGTTAATCAATATAAAGACAGTCAAGATAGATTACCCTTCTTTGATAACAGCGAGAGAAGACAGTGCGTCGGGCACTGACACTCCGGCTGCTACGAAAGTCAGACCCATCACCGTGTCGGGTATACCCAGAGTATAACCTGGAAAGTATCAATTCACATTTATGTATTATTTCGCATAAAATGGGTAAAGTTTCGATAAAGTTATTTTTTTTTAATTATTAATTTTTTGAAAAATGCAAAAAATTTTTTATGAATGATATCAATTTTTCGAAAAATGTACCTAATAGTTAGTACCTACTACCTTAGTAGTCAATCTTTTTTTTTTTTGGCAAATAAAAAAGGATTTTCGATAATATGAAGAATTTTTTTCCCGCCCTCCGAATTTTGCGCAATGGGCACTAGTCTCGAGTGCCCCTAGTGTAATTTTTTTAAATATTTACCCCACAAGTAAATCCTGTTTAAATCATCGGCTAACAAATATCAAGTTTAAGAATTCCAAATACAAATTGAAAAAAAAAACGGACAAATTAAGTCTTACCAAGCGAAGAAAAAATATGAAAAGGGTAAAAACGATTGAAAGAGATGAAGAAATGAAGTCTTACCAATGATAGTGATCATCCACACCATGAAGTAGGAGTAGAAGGAGATCCACAGCATGGATATGATGAAGGTGACAGGGTACCAGCGGCCGCGGCAGTCCGGCATCGTGTGGCGGCACGACCAGTGCACGGGGAACGCCACGTACCAACAGATCAGTTGCAATTTATCTGAAAATAATATTTCAAATAAAACTATCTTTTCGGATTATTTCGCGGATTTATTCTTCCCGGGTTGATTTTTGGTCCCCGACGAATTTCGAATGCTTTACGCCTTACGGCGATCATGGTCACGGGAGAGACTAAGCGAAACGTCGGGAACGCTAATATTTTAGAAAAAAACATATTTTAGAAAGCTATTATTTTGACATTACGAACAGACACTTCAATTTTATTTATTTTTATAGATATTCTTTTAATTAGGTGAACTTCGGCAATTTTTTTCTTTATATCAAAGATTATTACCGACATCTAGGTTTTATTTCATGATATCTTGATTAAGATACACTTAGGTACACAAAAAATATGTCTTAGGCATTGTTAGACTTACTGGCTCCAATGGGCTTGACGAGGGGATCGACAGCTGTCTCTGGATTGTACTCTTTAGCTTTATAATACGCTGGCTGTGCAGGTGCCTGAGGGAAAAAAATCATTAAGTTATATTGCAATAAAGACACATAATACGAATATATTTATTTTCACCTGTCTTTAGATATTATGATTCTCAACGTGTGCCATTTAGAAATATCAGAGAATATCAACATCTATTAAAAAAAAAGTGGGTCCGTGTAACCTTTACGCGCGGTTGAAGTAAAACTTCTTTGGAAAATATCTCAATTAAATTAAAACATATCAATAATTAAATAAGGCATATTAGACATATTACGATCATATATTTATAGAATATCATATACGGAAAAAATATAATATCATATATCTGTCAGACAAAGACAAAGGTTACCATGGCAATATGGCAATGTATTCTAGCTCATTGTCTCGCCGGTTTGTTCCTATATATTTATGTGTTTATCTCTTTTTAGTGTCGCATTTTCGTTTCATCGAGTTTCATCATCAAATCACAACGATTCTAAAGAACTTTCACTTTAAAAAGAAAATATTCAGTATTTAACGACCGTGGAAGTACCTTACCTTACCTTTCATTAAATATAGTACATAAGTACCTACTCGTATATCGATGTACATACAAATCCGTACACGTTTTGTGGATAAGTAAGTTCAGAGTCGAAGACAATCTTACTCAAACCTTTATCCCCATTTTCAATCCAATCTAGTCACAGAACATCTAAAAGTTTATTAGAAATTGAAGAAGACGCAGATATCTTACGGTGAAGAAGAACATCGTGAGGTCACCTGCATGTCTGAGAGAACCTATCAAAAGCCTTGGAAAATCATACTCAATCCGCCCGCATTTTTCCAGCGTGGTGTACTATATCCTGATCTCCCTCGTACTGAAGGGAAGCCCACGCCCAGCAGTGGGACGTTAAAAAGGGCATATAATACAAGTCTCGTACCTGTTGGACAGGCTGTGGCTGCTGCGGTTGCTGCTGCTGTTGCGCCTGCGTGGGCGACTGGCCTTGTTGTTGAGCCATCGAGTCACCCCACGATTGCGTGGCCGGCTGTGCATGAGCGGGTTGTTGCTGAAAAGGAATAAAGTGTAATTAATAAGCTTAAAGCAAATATTTTTTGAGTTAAGCTTAAAGCAAATATTTTTTGAGTTAGTTTTAACTGAAAAGTCGTCGTATTAAATAATTAGTAAAAATACTAGCGACTCAACCTCGTTTCGCTCGGGTTCGTCCCTAGCTTGCTTCCCAATACAAACTTTCATCCCCATTTTTACACCCTTAAAGGATGATTTCCGGGATAAAAAGTATCCTATGTCCTTCCCAGGGTCTCAAACTATCCCGGGGGAGAAGCCAACTCCTACCGGGCGCGTCCCCAGGTGGCGGATAGGGGCATGCCACCCGCTTAGAGGGGCGGGTGGTACCGGAGAAATCCGGCGCGGACCAAATGGCTTGGATGGGGCCGCTCGTCTAGGCCTCGAGCCGAAGACGTTGCGGCCACCGGTGGTGGGACCGCTTGGTCCCACAACCGGATGATGGGTGCCGATTGCGGGACTGTGGTCGCAGGCCCGCATTCGGCGGAGGGGTAGGCCGCGGCGGGAGAGGAGTGCCGGTATTTCGGTGCGCCGTTCTCCCTACCTTCCGCGGCCTAGACGGGGCCGCCACCGTTTGATGGCGGACGCGGTGGGGCTGCAGGGGAAGAGGAGTGTCGGTGTTTCGTTGCCGCTCTCCCTGTCCTCTGCAGCCGATTGGAGGTGGCCCACTTCGGTAGGCGGTGTTTGTGTGGTGTGGGGCTGCTCCGGGTACTTCTCTGATCAGCAGA
The DNA here is from genome assembly GCA_921882275.1 of Brenthis ino. NCBI lineage: Eukaryota > Metazoa > Arthropoda > Insecta > Lepidoptera > Nymphalidae > Brenthis > Brenthis ino. The sequence goes on from OV170222.1 coordinate 15,394,827, forward strand.
GTGGACTTAGGAGCGGCCTCACTTTTTGGGTTGTAAGTCTTCCCATAATGGGGTTGTCCCGCTTGGGGCGGCCTCATGGTTGGTGGCTTCGGCCAACCGTCGGGGCGTCGCGGTTGTATGCGAGAGCGATCCCGTGGCGCCCCACATGGCGGCAGAGGGGGAAAGTTGGGTTTTAGTGGGTATGCCGGTCTCATTAGCCGGAGAGTCTCCACATAACCACCCCGGGGGAAGTCGGGTGGTATCCGTAATAGGATTTCCCAACTCTAAAAAAAAAAAAAAAAAGGGTCTCAAACTATCTCCTTACCAAATTTCATCTAAATCGGTTCAGGAAATCCAGAGATTACCCTCTACAACATCACAAAATCACAAATTCACAACCTTTACCTCTTTATAATCTATACTAATATACTAATACTAATATACTAATAATATTATAAAGAGGTAAAGTTTGTGAGTTTGTGAGTTTGTGACGTTGTAGGGGGTAATCTCTGGATCTACTGAACCGATTTTCAAAATTCTTTTACCATATATAGTGTCATAGGCTATATATTAACCCGAAAAATGAAAAGGCTTTATCGTGGTAGTCGGATTTGCAAAGTAAGTCGGAGAAAAAACGGTCGAACGAAAACGTTTCTTACGAACGCTGCCTTAACGATGAGAGATATATGATTATGTTCTAGAGAAAAGTTGTAGAGCTTAATAATGCCTACAAAAAAGTCAGCGACAGGATATGTCTAACTTTTATATTTAAGTCACAAAAAGTAGTTTTTTATATTAAAAAATCATTTAAATCGGTAGGTCATGTTTATAGGTCATATTATCAACAATTATGAATTCTTATCAAAATAAGTAAATTTATCGTCTAAAATGTTTAAAATAAAAGACTTTTCCCTTTTACTGCATATAATTTGGACAAGTGGTTAAAGAGATAATACAACATATTCGTATGTATGGACGAACCCGAGCGAGCTGTTTATCTGTTTTTCTCTTTGTACGAGCTAATCTCCGGATCTATTGGACCTATTTAAATGAAATTTTGCATGGTGGTACCTTATATCCTCGGGCAACATCTTAGATACTTTTCATCCCGGAAAATTAAAGAGTTCCCGTGGGATAGTTAAAAAACTATAACAACTTATACAGCTTAGTTCACAAAAAGTACTGATTGGATTTTAATGAAACTTTACAATAATATAGTTCATATAAGACAAAAACAAATCAGCTACTTTTCATCCCGGAAAATTAAAGAGTTTCCGTGGGATAGTCAAAAAACTATAGTAACTTATACAGCTTAGTACACAAAAACCACTGATTGGATTTTGATGAAACTTTACAATAATATAGTTCATACATCAGAATAACAAATAGGTAACTGTGTATCCCGGAAAAATCTACTTTCCCCGTGGGATAGATGTTTTTGTATATTTGTAACGTATTATGTACACAACATAGACCCCAAAACAATAGTTAAAAAAAAATTGCCTGTTTGCCTGTGTGTCTGTTTGTCTGTTTTTGTGTGTGCGTTCACGCGAAAGGTAATGTACCAATTTCAACGAAATTTGGTAAAGTGATAACTTATTACTCGAGTCAACATTTAGGGTACCTTTTGTATGTATGTATGTATGTATGTATGTATGTTGTATTGAAAAATTTGGCATGCTGATACCTTATATTGCAGGTCAAACAACAGGTTACTTATTTTTATCCCGGAAAAATGAACGGTTCCCGTGGGATAGATCTGTTTGTGCTTTTCTAGAGGTGAACCCGAGCGAAGCGAGGGTGAGCCGCTAGTATTAGTATAGATAATCAATTGCTGTAAACATTATGACTGTTGATAAACTGATAATAAACGTTTAATGAAATTATAGTCAAAAAAATATTTTTACAATTTTAATTAATCCAATTTAATGAATGAGGATAAAATAAAAGATTACATTTTTTTTATAGAATGCACTAATATGATACGTTATGTGGTTTGCTGGAATGAAAGGAGCTCTACATATCTTACAGTTATAGACTACGACTTACGAGTATATTAAAGAATGAGAAACCCAATACACTTATGACTCACACTATTATTATAAATACACATGTAACTAAGTAATATACTAGAACTTTTTATTAAGAATGACTAAAATAAATTATAAATATTAAAATAAGTACATTAAAGATAACATACCAACGAGGTCTCATCCCAGGCGCGGTCTGGATCCCACACCTGGTTGGGATCCCACACGGGGGTGGGCTCCGCGTTGTACGCCACGTTGTCGTACGCCCCGTCTGGGTTGTACGCTAAAAATTAAATAAATAAAATCCTCCGATCTATCAGGACCTTATCTCGCTTAGAGATTTGGTTTTTTATCGCGGTTTTATTTTGATATTTCATTCCCAAAGATTCGAATGCTTTGCACCACTCATGGTAGTGGTCGCTTAGACTAATCATTTTTACGGGAGATGTTAAAACAGATACAAGTGGACACTCTATTTCTTTTGCTCTCAAATTATTGTGAGACAGAAATTCGATACACGCTAAATATAATACAAAAAAAAAACAGATGTTATATAGACCGGATAAGGAAAGAGAGTATCAATATTTTATTGTAAATAAGTGGAAAGACAGGCAGTGGTAGCCCAGTGGAAACGCGCTTGCTTGGGAAACCGAGTGAAGCGGGTTCAAATCCCGGCTCTCGCACCTCTGATATTTTAATGTGCGAATCATTTCTAACATGATTACCACTTGCCTTACGGTGAAGGAAAACATCGTGAGGAAACCTGCATGTCTGAGAAAACCTAGCAAGTTTTCAAAAGACATGTGAAGTCCGCCAACCCGCACTTGGCCAGCGTGGTGGACTATGGCCTGATTCCCCTCGTACTGAAGGGAGGCCCGTGCTCAGCAGTGGGACGTTAAAAAGGGCTCAATACAAGTGGAAAGACTTAATTCTTTTACAATTAACGTATTGTTTTGTTTAAAGACAATATTTAGCTAATAGGTATACGATTATTCTTTTATCTTATACATTTTCACCACATTTAAAAAAATACCGTTTTAAATCCCTGTTTCGGGAATGGAACTAAGACCCCGTCGGGGTCACGCACAAAGGAATTTGAATTTGGGTATACATATTTTTATTACAAATGCAATAATTTTTCACTATACATATGGTTAGTGTTAGTTTTACCAGTTGGATCTTTAGGCACGCCGTCATTCTGTCCGTCCATCTGCGTGTACTGTCCCTCTGCTGCTGGAGCACTTGGAGGTTGTCCTCCTGCGCTCCTGTTGAATGGATATACTTTATTACAATTACATTAATACAATTGTGAAGAATATTCGAGCGTGTGTGCGTGTGAGTAAGCGTGTGTGTGCGTGTGTGTACGTGTGCGTGCATGTACGTCAGCGTCTGTGTATGTGTATATTTTTCTTTATGTTACCTGCTCTAAAACTTAGTGACATGAAGATAAAGCCTTGTCGTATTTTATATTCACTATATTGTACTTGTTATGTACTTCGGTTATTGTTTTAATTTACACGCTATCTCTTTTGCAAGGTGGATAGTGTGGGGAGATGACGATGATGAGATTTTAATTCCCATATTATTTATAGATAAAATAGATAAGATATATAAATAGGTAAAAGTGCGAATAAAAAAACTTAAGATATACAGTAGGATTCAATGGCCGACTTGACCGTAGATGTACTATGACCGTAGAAGTACTATGACCTTGCAAAATATTGATATAAAGTAACAAAGAGTTTACTTTTTAAGAGGAAGAATCCAAATTAAGAGTGCCGAAGATTTTTATAATCTTACTCTATCCTGCTCGAGTTATACTTCTGGTAATCATATTAAGAACTACTACTAGTTCTCTAGATTTAATCTTGTATTTTTTTAAATGTCAAATATTCGCGTAAATCTAAGAAATTATAACTTACTTGTATGTAACGAGTGCCGCCTGTTCCTCTCTCGAAGGCAGCTTGAATGGCAGAGGGAGAGTTAAGGCCCATCTCTCCAAAGCGTTGTTGAAGCGTAGCGCTACGCAATACACGCCATACATGAACAACATAAACAACGCTTCAGGCCTGCAAGAAAGATGTAAGCAATCTTTGGTGATATATTATATATGCGAGTATACTTTGTACACGATACTTTACAGTCATTGCTTTAAAAAAAGTCATGAACAGATTTCGCTAAGTTACTGTTTTATTATATGTATAGATGACGGTCTGATTATTTGTTGTTAATTTCTTCATTTATACATCACATGCAAGCTTTATGTTCTTCGAAAATTTCTATTCTAAATGAAAACCTCCGTTTAGTTATTTTTTACATTTTAGTGCGTGGATGTCGGTTTTTATTTATTTTTTTTAAGTTTTTCACTATTATTTGTATAAATGGGATGGTTTTCAACTGTAATACCAACTTACCAAGACACATATCCATTGGCAATCGTGCAGACCATGACCAAAATGGAGATGGCATAGAAAAAGCAATCGCGGCAAAGCGGCCACCAGTTCAGATGAGAGACAGTTCCCGCGCAGAGAGCGCAAACAGATATCACAAACATTATGTTGAAGACTGCGGAACCGATCACGCCAGAGACACCTGAAAAGAAAAGCCTTTTTAGTCAAAAAATAAATGTTATTGGATCTTGATGGCAATTCTTTTTTTTGGATACTTAATTATTTTTTTTAAATAATTTTGAATTTAATTACGTTAAGTTTAAGTTAAATTTAGTATTAAAATTCACTCCATGTTAAAATGTACACATAGAAACTTTGTTGACTTCAGTGGTATGAACCTGATCCCCCAACGTGCGTTTACCTTTCCGTAGAGGTGGTGGGAGGGGAGGAGGGGGGACGTCTCATTAGCTTCCGGCAATATAGCCGGGCGCGAAGCCAAGAAACGCACTGGGAGGAGGCCCACTTTGGTGGGTGGTGTACCATGCGGATTGTATTTTAAAATTAGCGCGTTGCCATTGTCATTAAATATCATTCTATCATAACTTATATACTTATTTATTTTACGAACAAGATAAAATAATATTTCATACCGATATCATCCTTTGCACAAAACACGCCAATCACGACCGTAGCGAGCTCTGGCGCAGAACTTCCCGCTGCCATGAAAGTAGCGCCAGCCACGTCGGGTGCTAGCTTTAACTCTGTTAAGAGATACATATTATAAAGCTAGTAACATGTGTGAATCATTTTTAACATGATGATTACAACTTGTCTTACGATGAAGGAAAATAACGTGAGGAAATTAGCAAGTTTTCGAAAGACATGTGGACTTTGGCCTGATGGCCCTCGTATTGAAGGGAGGTCCGTGCCCAGCAGCGGGACGTTAAAAAGGACTGAATATAAGAATACAACATAACATTCTATCCAGTAGCGGATTTAGGTTCGATGGCGCCCTAGGCTCAAATCGATGTGGCGCCCTTTTCTTTCATATATACATATATCTATACTAATATTATAAAGAGGGAAAGTTTGTGCGATTGTGATTTTGTGACGTTGTAGAGGCTAATTTCTGGATCTACTGAACCGATTTAAATGAAATTTGGTAAGAAGATAGTTTGAGACCCTGGGAAGGACATAAGATACTTTTTATCCCGGAAATCATCCGTCAAGAGGGTGAAAATGGGGATGAAAGCTTGCAAGGGAAATAACCTAGGGAAGAACCCGAGCGAAGCGATAATGTGTTGCTAGTACTTTACATTTTTATATATTATATATTTCCATCGCCAAGTATTTTTTTCTTGTGGAATAAACAAAGTTCATTTTGTTTGCTAGTATTAGGTCTTACTTATAAAATTGCCATTTCATTGGATCATCATTACAGAATCTATCAATCAAAATATGCACCCAGACTGTCGATGGTGCTAATTTTTCAATCGTGTCAATGAATGTAATAATAATATCGTGTGAAAATCGAACCCATAACCTCTACAATATTAGTGACTGCAAAATATTAATAAAGGAAAATTATATATTTAATATCTATCTAATTTGTATATCCTCGTAGGTACTAACCTTCGCAAATTCTGTCAAGACTCGAGACGAAGTATTCGTCGCACACGATGGCTAGGCCGATGAAAGTGAAAACAGCGACTAAAACGTGAAGTATCAGACCACCATGCCTTCGCGCCGTCTGTCCCATCAGTGGGCGTGGGAACTAAAACAAGGAATTAACTATATATATTTTATTTATTTATTTATGTACCATAAAATATATGTTATACAAAGTAAAGTAACAGAATGTCGATAAAGGATGACTTATTTCTTTATACAAAAATAAATATATTTATACATACAAACATATATACCTATATATATATACTTACATATACGTACATACGTATATAATATAGTTTATATCTGATTTGATAAATACTGCTGTTTAATTCTAAATCTAAATGTTGTGATTAAGTGAAATATATATAATACTAGCAGAACCTGCGGCTTCGCTCGCGCTAAAACTGTAAAAATCTCTAAAAAGGTAGGTTTTATACAAACTTACATGTCCTTAATAATAAAAATACCCTAAAAATGCTAACACGTGTTTATTAAATTGTATTGAAAGCGATAGCGAGTTTTCAATTTTTTCGCTATAAAAATTATATAATATAATATAAAATAAGGAAAATAATTTAGGTTTATATGGTATGTACAATGAATCCTTTATCCTCATGTAATATTAAGTAAACCAAGCTGAATATTTTCATCAAACTTATAAAATACGCGAGAATAATAAAAAAATTAAGCTATAAGAAATATTATGACAAATTTTTTTATCAAAGTCCTCTTTCAAATTTTTAATTTGCAAAGAGAGCAAAGGCAGATACGGTATGTATTATATTATGTATGGAATGGATGGTGTGGTCAGCTACGTCGACGTCGAAAAACCGTCAAAGGGAATAACATAACCCATTAAAATTAATATGGCGCATAATACGTTCTGTTTGATATGGGCCCTTTAGGTATATAAGCTAGCTTTATGCTATATCAGCTTCCATACATTATGAGAATAGGCACTCACAATAATTATAATTCTAAATAGATATTTTAAAAATAGAGAAATTTATAAATTAAAAATAAAATAACAATGTATTAATTTTAACTTTTCTTGAATTACCTAGATTTACCTGAGAAACTTTAGAATTACCTGAGAAATCTTAGAAAACCCAAAAATCTGTCCATTTTTGCTGTCATAATATACTCTACCTTGTTTCACAAATAAATATATACTTTTTAACTTAAATGGTTGATTTTTTGAAAGGTTGATAAAGAACTTCATAATTACTTTAAATATTATTATTCTTAACTTGAGAATCTAAAATTTTAAATCCACTAATCGGCATAATTACAAGTAAAATACAAAAAATTGAACACATAATTAATCCGCGTTTTCTGAAATCGGCCAAAAAGAGCCAAGTGATAAATTTAAAAAAAAATGTTTTTAATCTGGCCAATTTTAGAGAGAAATCGACTACGACGGCAGCCTCATCCTATCGTAGCCGATACTACGACGACTTTGACAAGTTTGTCAATTCCATGAAGATATAGTATCGACAGCAATATATTTTAATAAAAATTATTTTTAAAATCTTTAAACATAATATTTAAAGCATTAGTAGCTAAATTTAAATTCTTTTTTTTTTTAAAACCAAAATTATGCTTGCAAAACCTATACTATTGCCTATCCTCGAGTATAGTGATATATGCTACTTAAATATAACCTACTTAACAAATTAGAAGATATTTAAAACCTCATTGTACGCTTCATTTTCGACTTGCGGAAGAATGATCACATCTCTCATTATCGTCGTCAACTTAAACCATCGATCCTTTTTAACGTACTTCATGACCCATATTCGTCTACTTATGTACCTTCACGTTTAATCTTTGACTGAAGCAGCGTCATATTGATGCTTTATAACCGATCCACCTCCATCTCGGTTCGATATCGGTCTGATAAAGTATTTTCAGCCGACTTCAAAAAAGGAGGAGGTTTTCCATTCGTCGGAATCTTTATTTTATGTATGTTCACCGATTACTCGAAGACGCCTGAACCGATTTGGAAAATTATTTTTTTATCTCAAAGGGCCAGCCGATGCAAATCAATGCACACCGACTACGAAAATATCTATTCTAAATGAAAACCCCCGTTTAGTAATTTTTAACTTTTTAGTGCCTGGAAGTCGGTTTTTTGAAGTTTTCATACAAGAAACAACGAGTGCATCCACATTACCAGCAAGAGTCTTGACTCTTTATAACCGATCCACCTCTGACTGACTGACTTGTTCCGGTCGAATAACTCTCCAGCAAGGTTTACATTACAATAAATTACATTTCCAAATATTAACCTGAAGTTAGCCAGTCTTTCAATTTTTTTCTTCGCCAATCGTCGATAATCTTCTATTGTATTTCTATATAGTATGTATTTTAATAAAATTTTATTGTTTTTATTTTATTATATATATACTATTTAATTTTCATTTTTAAATCATTTATTTCATACCTCTTAGACGTTTGTGCTCAGTAATATAATTCTAGGTATTTCAGATATTTTTTAAAAGATTTTTAAAATATTTTAACCAACTTCAAAAACTAGAGCAGGTTCTCAATTCGACTGTGTGTATTTATTTATTTGTTAAAAATGTAGTAAAAATGTATTCTTCAGTATCATGTCTGGATAGGCGCCAGACTGGCGTCTCTTTCGGTACTGATATGTCATTACGTCAGACATTACGTCTTCTTACGTACAACAAACATGTATATAATATAACTTTATGGGCTCAAATAGTTTACAAATATTTTAACATTTAATGGTACATACGCTAGGCAAAGTTTATCTTAGGCAGATTGACTAAGTCAATATTTTTGCTAGGTAGGTTCAGTCTAATAAAAATTATTTAAGATTTGTATTTTTACAAATAAAATTCATTAATTATAGTATCAATGTAAAAAATATTATTCCAAAATAGTATTCTGGTTATACTCGTATTATAAATATTCAAAGAGCTCTCATTTAAGTAGAGATAGAGTTTTAAATAGAATACATTTGTGCCGAATTCAATGCCTCTACTAAATACTACGTACTTAAAATGGTTGCTAAGTTCTCAAAGAGCTTATTTTTCAGAAATCTGATAGAAGTTATTTAGGTAATTAGCAAATCCTTCTGAGTGAATATAAAGTAAAACATCTGTACTTTATAATTTTATGCCTGCCTCGGGGGTATAGTGGCTAGCATGTACGACTGCACATTCAAAGGTCGTGGGTTCGAGTCTCAAGGCCAAGCTTAGTTATTGAGTCTTTCTGTTAAAAAAGTCCCAGTTTTATCACCGTGCCTCGGAGAGCGAGTAAAGCTGTCGGTCCTGCGTCTGATCGCTCTCCGGTCGTTTGGAATCAACGTCCTAATGGAATTTAAGGGTGAAAAGAATAGAGAGTGCACTTGTGTCTGTGCGTACTCTTGTGTACTATAATATATCCTGCAGATAGTTTCAGTGAGACTGGCCGCCGTGGCCATTATTTATGTTATATTTTATTTTGTAAATAATTTTATACGATTATTAAATGTGATTAATAAATGTTTTTAATTACCTGCTCAATGGCCGGTGGAGTGCAGTTCCGGAGCGGATGGACGGTGGGTATGGCGTCAGCTTCTTCCTCTATCTTCTCCTCTTCTCGAACTTCTTCGATAGTTTTATCCTTGAAAACAATGTTTTATTAAATATACTGATAGATTATGATTTTATAATATTACTATACGATGGTATATTTTGGACTTATTATACTAGATTATGTACAGATTGCACCATATTTTGGAAAATATTATTACTAACAATGAAAAGCTTTTGTACTACTCCAGGTCATCTATGCACTAAATCTCGTCCAAATCCGTTCGTTTTAGAGTAAAGGAGTAACAAATGTACTAACAGATAAACTTTTACATTTTAATAGTGGTAGGATTTCAATCATACAAGTATAGTTAAATTATTTATTTAGACCACATATTATTTCGTTTTGAAATATTTGTGACGAAATCGAATGGATATTGGGTTAAAATTTGTGAGGATTAATATAGTACTTATTTATATGTTTTTGCTTTAAAATTAGGTTTGTAAAAATTATGTGATCAATGTTTTTATAGTAATAGTTTTGTTAAATTATAATCTTTTTTTAGATTAACGTGAATATTTGATATTTGAAATTAAATTATCTTTTCGAATTTTTCTACGGATTTATTTTAATTTCAGCTCCTGAAGTTTCGCATGCTTTAAAGCGAAAATGGTCACGGAAGTGATACCGTTCCTATTGATCGTTATTGGAAAAGATTTTTTTTTCAATTATTAATTCAATAATAATATAAATCTTATTTAAGAATTACCTCTTCGTAACCTGCGTCTTTCTGTTTCTTCTTGTTTCCTTCATCAGGCTCGTCTTCTAAACCTTTCATGGCTTTCTTTCCATTCCCCTTTTCCTCTTTACTAGTCACACCAGGAGTAGCTTCAGATGCTGACAGAAATAAGGCATTAGTTCAATAAATCGTATATTTTAAAGAATTACTACATTTTTTATCACGAGTATATAATCAAAAATATTGCCTTAGTATAATATGAGTATAAAAGGCTAAAATTTCTTTCAAAAAATGTAAATGTCTCTATATTATAATAGAGATGTAGCAAGTGCTTTGTTTCTGCCTTTTGGAGGCTTGAAGCTGGACTTTGCAGAAACGATTCTCTTTTAATATTTGGATGCTTTCCACATACAAGTATACCACATGGTAGTTCTATTATTAGGATAACATGGTACTTTTGTAACCGTTATCCCCTAGTGATGGTTCAGTACATTATTTTTGACCGACTTAATACCGACTCTGAAGACGAGGGTGAAGGGGGGGGGGGGTCACTTAAAAGTAAGTTGTTTGAGCTTTGTAAAGTATGGTATAATAATAATAATAATAATTTATTTATCGTACTATAAAAAGTGACAATATAAGGGGTTAAAGTAAGTAAAGCAAGTTGTACAAAAAGTGTCAAAAAATAAGTTAAACTACTATCTCCTAAACTAAGCCAGAGTTTGTATTTTAGGTGACAGTCGTTCCGCTTTCACAATTGAATATAAACTTTTTATATGTCATGCGAGTGCTTCAACAATATCAACAACTTATATTATAATTTTTTTTTTTTTTTTTTTTTTTTTTTTTTTTTTTTTTTTTTTTTTCGGCGGGTAGACACAAAAGAGTACAGACGCGATTTTAGTAGCTCCACAGTATTTAATATTTTAAAATATTTATAGTACATATGTATTAAAGTTTACATTACCAGTGCTTAAGTTGACTGTAAACTCACTTTCACACAAACTTTCCTCACTGAATTATGGACTCTCCAGTTGAACAGCTTGTGAAGAGCATGGATGAACTATCTTCTATGTTTAATATGAGAATGGTTGAGTTTGAGAAAAACCTCCAACAACCTGGTTCCATTGCTCCTAATCCAACTGTAAAAGCCTTGGCTGCAGAATTTTATACTTTCAAGACTTTTATATGGAAGTCGCTTGGTTTACTCAAGTCTCAAGTCGAGCTTGTTGTAAATAGTCTGGATCGCTTGGAGACTCAATCAAGAAGAAAGATTCTTCTCTTTCATGGTATCAAGGAAGATAAGGATGAAGATGCTTCGAAGAAGATCATGAAAGTATTAACCAGCCAAATGAAGCTGTCAGACTTAAAGCCTGACACAATTGAATCCTGTCACAGGTTAGGTGTGAAGAGGGAATCTGCCAGGCCCATTCTAGTGCGGTTCACGAACATGCAAACACGCTCCATTGCATGGAAGGCTAAAACTATGCTGAAAGGCACTAAAACAACTGTGACGGAATTTTTAACGAAGACCCGGCAAGATATATTTGTTGCTGCTCGTAGTCACTTTGGGATGAAGAAATGTTGGTCTTCAGACGGTATTATAGTCATTCTTCTCCCTGATAAGTCCCGAGTAAAGGTTACTTCTTTATCTGAACTCAAAAACTTAATGATACAACATAGTAAAACCGACAAAAACTAACAAATTTATTTCTGTTTATACATTTTGATATGGTCGGCTTATATTGTATAGTGTCAAATAATCATTTAAATGTATGTAGGGTAGTTTTCCACTTTAATATTATAATTTTCGTTAGATTTCATAGTTTAAACTTTAAAACCTTTTTTTCCTATTATTAAAAACCTATAGTACAATGTCAACTGTCAGTCACTTTTCTGATTTCTCTATGCAATTATTGTCAAATGCCAACTGTCATTAACGATATGCGCACAGATACAAAATGATTATTTTATGTCAACGACTAACGTGTATTGTGCTTATTCTGTTTTCTAATTTTTCATTTCACTCTGTCTGTTTATTCACTTGTTGTTCATCTTTAATTATTCTTTAATTATTATTTTTTTCTTAATAGTTCTATAATTATGTCTTTTACAGTTAACTTGTGCATGAGTATAGTGAGTGTTATTCTTCGGTATTTTTTTTATTTATTTTTTTTTTTTTTTTAACTGCAAGTATTCTTAATTATATATTTGTTTACTTTTATTTATATTTGAATGTAATCTATCTATTTATATTATATAAATATTTTAAGTAATAATAGTATTATGTATAAGGATGAATATTTTTCTTGTTCTTCTTCGGAAGACTTTGGAAGTGCTGAAAGTAGCTTAAACTCTTCTCTTTCGGATCAAGAAACACTTGAAGACAAACTTTTAAAGGTTTTCCCTAAAAATTCTAATTTCCTTACCTTAGTGCATATTAACGCGCAGAGCATTCCTGCTCACTATTCAGATCTTCTCACATCTTTCAGTAGCGGCGTAGTCGATTGTATACTGGTGTCTGAAACCTGGCTTAAACCTTCACTCCCGTCGACTAGCTGCTCTATTCCAGGATATCGGTTCTTCCGTAATGATCGCACTGGTCAGGGTGGTGGCGGCGTGGGTATTTACCTTCGCAGCAGCATTCCTGCTTGTGTTGTTTCCCACTCTGTTTCACTCTCAACAGGTACCCTTGAATATCTTTTTCTGGAACTGGTAATTCATCATAAAAAAGTTCTACTTGGGGTTTTGTACTGTCCTAACGACAAAATTAATTATTTTAAGGAATTAGCAGATATCCTTGAGAGCTTTGTTCCTAATTACGATCATATAATTTACATGGGCGATCTAAATACGTGCTTATTAAAAAATGACGCCAGGGCACAAGCTTTAAATGATCTGACGACTTCAGTTAATTTGCATATTCTTCCCCTGAATTCTCCCACTCATTACTTTCCCAATAGCCGGCCATCTCTCATAGATATAATCTCTGTCTCTCAACCTACTCTCACTGTTTCGCATGGTCAAATGACTGCACCCTTCTCACATCATGACCTAATTTACCTTGCTTACAAAGTGCGTCCTCCAAAGGTTAGAGGCAAGGTTATACTTCAGCGCAATTTTAAGCATATGGATCTAGAACGTTTGAGAGAGGATGTTAAAAACATTGACTGGTCAACAATAATGTCAGTAAATAACATTGATAGCATGGTTGCCTCTTTAACTGCTGAGCTGATTAAATTATACGACAAGCATGCTCCGATCAGGCCGGTGCGGATGAAACATGCACCCGCTCCATGGCTATCACCAGTGATCAAAAGAACTATGGGCAAACGTGATAAGGCTAAATCCAGGTACAAAAGGCACCCATCTGCCGAAAATCTTGATGCATATAAAAAATTACGTAACATCTGCAACAGAATGTGTAGGGATGCCAAACGCCGCTATATTCACACAACGATTCAGGATCTTTGTCAAGCGCAAGTTTGGAGATTCCTATTGTCACTGGGTGTGGGCAAGGCCCCAGAAACTTGTCAAAGTTCTGTGGATCTCAATACTCTAAACTATCATTTTACCACTCCCCCCATCACTTTAGATTCGCATACAAAAACTGAAACACTTTCATTCTTATCGAACCTTGCTCCCCCTGACATACCACCATTCGTCTTTGAAACAGTCTCAGTAGATGATATAAAGAAGTGTGTCCGCTCTATTTCTACAAAAGCCATCGGTAGTGACGACCTCAGCCTTGACATGGTGCTTCCGGTACTGGAGGATATTGCACCTGTGATTACTCACATTATTAACTTTTCATTCACAAGTAATGTCTTCCCGTCATTATGGAAGAAAGCCTTCGTTATACCACTACCTAAGTCCTCGAATCCTACGTGCCTCACTCAATACCGTCCTATATCGATCCTTCCTATCCTATCCAAAGTCATAGAATCCTTGGCTCACAACCAACTTTACTCCTATCTGTCACTCAATAACCTCTTATGCCCTTTTCAGTCCGGCTTCCGCTCTTCCCACAGCACGGTTGGGGCACTGCTGAATATTACAGAGGATATTCGTCACGCAATGGATAACACCAAGCTCACCGCGATGGTGCTGCTAGATTTTAGCAGTGCTTTCAACTCAGTTGACCTTGACATTCTTATTGGAACTCTCCGCGCGGTCAACATTTCTCCTACTGTTATAGACTGGTTTCACTCTTACCTATTCGGACGTCAGCAGTGCGTGAAAACTAACGATACATCATCGGATTGGTTAGATCTTACTGCTGGTGTACCTCAAGGCGGCGTACTTTCCCCTTTACTCTTTTCTATCTTTATTAATAACATATCAAAAATCATTTCTTCTCCCTTCCATCTGTATGCAGATGACTTACAGTTATACCGACACTTTGAGCTGACCGAGTTGCATGAGGCTATTGGTGCATTGAACTCGGACCTTGTTGAAGTTCAGTCGTGGGCTGAGTCTTTCGGCCTTCTTGTGAATCCCACCAAATCGCAATGTATAATTTTTGGCAGCAGCAGACTGAGGTGCAAAATCGACTGGAACTCAATACCTCAAGTCCAGTTCTCTGGCGTTCCAATCCCTTATTGTAATAAAGTGAAAAACTTGGGCCTAATAATGGATTGTAACATGACCTGGGTAGCTCATGTCAACGAGGTCAGCAAACGAATGCATCACACTTTCCACTCTCTCAAACGTCTCCAATTTTTTCTCCCTTTTACAACCAAGATTATGCTAGCTCAATCACTCCTTCTCCCCATACTTGACTACGCCGATGTGTGTTATTTAGATGTGACTGAGGAGCAACTCAACAAATTAGAGCGTCTCCAAAATCTCGCTATACGCTTTATTTTTGGCTTGCGTAAGCATGACCATATATCAAACTTTCGTGCTCAACTTAAATGGCTCCCAATCCGCCTTCGCCGTGATATGCACATCCTTTCGTTCCTTTTCAATATTCTTAATGACCCTAATTCTCCTTCATACCTCCGTTCTCGTTTCCAAATACTCCCTACTCCTTCACGTTCCAGGCGGCCTTGCATCACTGCGACGCTCGATATACCCAAGAGCAACACAAAGTTCCTCTTGCATTCTTTTTCGGTGTATGGCGCATTGCTCTGGAACAAACTTCCTAAAGAAATCCAACTTAGTCCCTCTATTGATTCTTTCAAAAAAAAATTAAAACAGCACCTTCTCACTCAATTAAATCAAAAATTATCTTAATTACTATTATTATGTATTGTATTATATAGATATGTATTTATGTAAGTAGTAGTGTGTATGTATATATGTACATAAGTATGTATGGTATAAGTAAGTAGTGTATATTATATGTTATTATATATATTATTTAATTAGCTATATATTTTTGAGTATCTATATATTATTTATATAACTACGACTGCACGAATTTAGCCCGCTTTGTAACACTATTTCTCACTACCACAGGTTGGCTGGAAGAGATCTCTTCTAGAGATAAGTCCACCTTTGTAAATAACAACTGATTTTAAATTACTGTATTGATTTTTTTTTAAAGTGCAATAAAGAATAGTATATAAATATGCATCATATTTGGGTAAAAGAAAAAGATTTTATTTATACATTAAAATATATACATGGTATGAACGCGGAGTTGTCTTCTTAAAGTAAACTATGTGCTACTCCAGGTCATAATCTATCTGTGTGCTAAATTTAATCTAAATCCATTCAGCCGTTATAGTATAAAGGAATAACAAACATACCTACATACAAACTTCGCATATAACTTTCCGATAAGTCGTATAAAATACCTTTAGATATTTCAAAGTTCGTTGTCTTGATTTCAGGCACCGGCGACACGTCCACTTTGTCTTCGACTGGCTCCGACGCGTTGCTCAGCACCGCTTGGAAGACTGAGTACGCTATAAAGAACACCGACACCGTTAACCACCGATGTCGGCGGGGTTTCCGCATTCTCTGTAACAGATAGAAAACATATACTATTAAGCATTTATTAAAGATAAAAAACATGTATTGGACGATGTAGATCTTTAATTTTACTTTTTACCGATAGAATGGAAATGATCTATTGTATTTATTCCCACACTATTATTTAATTGAAATTAAAGAAATTGTTTTGGCTTTCTTTTTTTTCTTTTTTTGCAAAAACGAATATAGAATTCCAACTTTCTAATGCGGAGTCCCGCTTAAGGATGTCCGAAAGTTTTCCTTTGCCTTGTATGGTTAAAAAAGTATAATAACTATAGCAATCTCAAAAATTAATACATTTTGTTTAACTATATGATTTTAAGTACTCTTTTAACTTAGTTTTTTTGTTTGATTTGAAAGAAATAAGTATATTAGCATCTCATATTACTAATAGTGAATACCTAAGATGACTTTTTTAAAGACAAGCCGTCAAACATTCGCAAATCGATTCTATAAGCGCATGTAGATTGCAGATGCTTTCTGATATCTCCATTGGCGCTTTACATCAAAATTTTTGTGCTTTCCGCTTCAAAGTTAAAACATTACATTTTCACTAATTCTAAACTTCTTAATTACTTAATTTAATTTAAGTATAGCGATTTTGTGTAAGTCGAGTTAAGATTTATTTATTAACTTTGATATATTTTTGCCAAAAGATATTCATATTTTTTTCTAATTAAAACGCGATTCTTCAAAAGTGCTGAAATAAAAATGAAAACAAATCCAACTCCGAGGCTTAAGGGAATTATTACTTTTAAGTGGTTTTGTAGCCGATGTTCCTTTTTATAATTACAAATGTTAGCCAAGTGTTCGAAAATCGACCGTAACCATTATTGGAAATTTGAAGATAACATATATCTATATCTATATGAATAATCTATACAGATTAATAAAATTGAAGTATCTGTTTGTAATATCAAAATAACAGTTTATTACTAAATTCATATGAAATTATATACTACTAAGAAGAAAAACACAGTTTTTAAAACTTTTGTCTGTCTGTCTGTTTTTCCGGCTAATCTCTGAAATGGATGGAATGATTTTGATGTGACTTTCATTGGCAGATAGCTGATGTTATAAGGAGTTAGGCTACTTTTATTTCAGAAAGAGAATTAGGGTTCCGCTCAAAAAAAATTAAACGTACCTAGAGCACGCACGCACCCGAGCGAAGTGGTGGTGGTGTGGAGGGTAAGTCGCCAGTATTATATTTAAAAAACTACCTATTTCTATTTTTTTTATTGACAATACTTAAGCTCTTCAATAGCTACTAAAAAAACGGTTGACAAACAGACTAAACAATGCCTTCTAAAGCTAAAACAATTACTAACATAACATAATGTTCTTTCTGCACGAGTGGTTAATTAATGTATTAAATCAGTAAAAACAGTATTACAACTATTGGATCAATTTACATTCAGTTCATTAGAGATTTATGTTAATTATAATATAATGAATATGAATAATTAATGAGATTGTCGCTGGGATAATTATTGTAACAGGCAACATTTTGTATTGAATATACAAATGTATTTTTTTTATTATTATTTTGATTATGTTATAGCAAAGAATCATTGTTTAGAGTCCAGTAGAGCTAACAGTATAGCTTAAGAGGTTTTTTTTACTTTCTGGTTATGCCAAAAAAATATTATATTGAACTATTGAAATTTAAACAATTTAAAAAAATACAGATATTATCACTAATATTTTGTAAGGCAGAAAATAAAACCTAAAATAATCTTGACAAGTGGTACATCTACTACCTTTACTTCAAAAGTACGTACTTTTTGCTACTCTCCGTTACAAACTGCGTCCGTTGATACACAGTTTCCCAATAATTATAATAATATAATGTAAGAATTATCGTAAAATAATAATAATTTACTGATTATTACATCATATAACAGCAAGAAATCGCGTAAAATTACAATGTTAGTTTTTTAATGACAAAATTGTCAAAATCTTTTGAAACGTCAACAAATGTCCGACCCTTGAAGTATAGTGTCTTTATTGGCAGTAAAACCTCTATAGATTCACGTCAAGCAGTAAACTTTGTTTTACGATATCGTAAAATTATCCTTATAGAGTACCAATATATTGAAGTAGAAATTGCAAATTTTACGATCAAGCTTTGAATAAACTCCAAATTTAATAAAATTTAAAAAGTTTTGGCTAATAAGACCTGCTTTAATAATTTACTGTGGTCTCGTCTGTTTGAGATTTTAATTATGCGTAAATAGGCAATTATTTCTATTTTTACCCGCCAAGGGCGGCATTTTCTATACATCATCATCGATACAGCGGCCGAATCTATAGTTTTTAGAATTTTTGTCTGTCTGTCTGTCTAGTAGTATATATTACTATATTTTTATATTTAAAATATTATTTTTGGCTAATTGTAAGTAATGTTTGAATGCGTATTTTAAACATAAATTATAATTAATGTTTTTAAAAACAAAACTTTTTATTATCACAAGTTTTTATTAGATAAGTAGAAACTTGACCTTTAAAGTATCATTCGGTTATGTAGTTTAGAAGATAATGAAAAATGTAAATAAATCGTGACATTCGCTCAAAGTTTTGTAGAGAAACGTATAAGCAAAATGAGAGATATTCGCTCGCTCATTTAAATAATATTAGTAAAACTAGAAAAACAAAAACGAATCTATCCCACGGGAACAGTACATTTTTCCGAGATAAAAAGTAGCCTTTGTGTTATTCCAGACTATAATCTATCTCTGTCCCAAATTTCATCTAGATCCGTTCAGCCGTTCTGGCGTAAAAGAGTAACAAACATCTATACTCAGAAACTTTCACATTTATAATATTAATTCGAATTTCCTTAGGCGTAAGAACTTTTAATAAGCTCGTAATAAGTCGGTATCGGCAATATTGTACCTCATATACACGATATAAAAGTTAGATACCTAATTAAAACTTTAACACGTATTACATCAAATTGGGTGAAAAGTTTGAAATGGACTAAAATATTATATTTTTCATATATACCTAATAAGGTAGAGATAGCTATACAAAAAGTGTTCATAACTTCGTAGTTAAATAATTTGGTTACTTGCGACATTTTTTTTTTTATCGTCGGGAAATGCATTTACGCATACCACCTGATCCCCCAGGTGTAGATGTGGGGCTCACCGGCTAGAAGAGCCGGTACTACCCACTAAAACCCGACATCGCTTCCCCCCGCCTTAGTGGGACGCCGCAGGATCGCTTACGCATAACTACTACGGCGCCCCGGCGGCAGGTCTGCCTAAATACTAGGCAGACCACCAAACCAATGGGGCTGCTCCACAGTCAACTCTGCTACGTCAGAGAGGTACCCGGAGCAGCCCCACAAAACCATAACACCGCCCACCGAAGTGGGCCACCTCCAATCGGCTGCAGAGGACAGGGAGAGCGGCAACGAAACACCGACACTCCTCTTCCCCTGCAGCCCCACCGCGTCCGCCATCAAACGGTGGCGGCCCCGTCTAGGCCGCGGAAGGTAGGGAGAACGGCGCACCGAAATACCGGCACTCCTCTCCCGCCGCGGCCTACCCCTCCGCCGAATGCGGGCCTGCGACCACAGTCCCGCAACCGGCACCCATCATCCGGTTGTGGGACCAAGCGGTCCCACCACCGGTGGCCGCAACGTCTTCGGCTCGAGGCCTAGACGAGCGGCCCCATCCAAGCCATTTGGTCCGCGCCGGATTTCTCCGGTACCACCCGCCCCTCTAAGCGGGTGGCATGCCCCTATCCGCCACCTGGGGACGCGCCCGGTAGGAGTTGGCTTCTCCCCCGGGAACTTGCGACATACTCCAACTTACGTACTAGGAAACTAGGTACGTATTGAATCCGTATATATTTTATTCATATACAAGTATATTACATTACGTATTAAATAGTATTTTAAGTTTTAAAATTAACTAGCGGACCCGACAGACGTTGTCCTGTCTACACGTCTTTAATTTGAAAATTTCAAACTTTTTTTAATAATTTTTTTGATGAAAATTATTATTCAAATTGTGAATCTAAACCATTCCCAGATCCCCTTGAACACACACAAAAAATTTCATCAAAATTGGTCCAGTCGTTTAGGAGGAGTTCAGTCACATACACACGCACACAAGAAATATATATATTAAGATATATATGTTAGTTTTTAAGGTATATATAATATGGACCTCTGTTTACATATTTAAGATCTTTTTGTAAATATTGCCTGAAATAAATGATTAAATTAAAGTTAAATTAAAAAAAAAATATGTGCATACTGCGTATGTAGTATATATTTAAAAGTGGTTCAAAATGTTAAATGGCCACTGAAGAAATCTCGGATGTATACCATTTCGGCTGCAAAACTCCGGTAAATTACGGCCTCTCCAAAAACTGTTACAGCTCTATCGATTCCGATACAAATATTTTCATCTTACAACTTAATTAAAATTGAAGATATTGTTCAAGAACAACAGCTATACAGACAAATTCTATTTTATATATCTATACTAATATTATAAAGAGGTAAGTTTGTGAGTTTGTGACGTTTGTAATCTCTGGATTTACTGAACCGATTTAGATAAAATTTGCTAAGAAGATAGTTTAAGAGGTAAGTTTGTGAGTTTGTGACGTTTGTAATCTCTGGATTTACTGAACCGATTTAGATAAAATTTGCTAAGAAGATAGTTTAAGACTCTGGAAAGGACATAGGATACTGTTTATCCCGGAAATCATTCTTTAATGGGGTGAAAATGGGGATAAAAGTTTGTATTGCTAAGCAAGCTAGGGACAAATCCGAGCGAAACGATGGTGAGTCGCTAGTATAGTGTATGGATGGATTAGTAACCATTATGCTTATTTTGGTCTTGTCCTAATTCTTTTGTAATATCTGAAAGTACTCAAAATCGTAGAGTGTTTCAAGAAGAACCCTTAACGGGCAAACCCTAAGAAAATCGACTTAATATATTCACTTTCTCTAACAATTCCAAAATTTTAAGGGTATTAATATTTTAGGCAACATCTAACGAGCATTTCATTTTCGCTAACAATTAGAGAAAATTTAAAGGGCTTTGAGACTCTTTATAATTACGCATTTCAATTTGGGTTTCTTAATCTATCTGTATTAATATATATATATATATATATATATATATATATATATATATATATATATATATATATATATATAGGTATAGATATAAATAGGTAAGGAGAAAACAGTTCAGTACGATTTTCTTTTTTTTTGGTTAGTAGCTATTGACGAGCTTTAGTGTTATCATTAAACCGTTACCATTTCTTACATCTTGCTTTAAATTCAATATTTTATACAAAAAGCGCTTGAATGAGATTCCTTGTCCCATATACTCACTATTTCCCTAGGGAAATAGTGAGCGTATGAAGTTCTCTAGTCTAAGTAAATGATTACTCTGTTTGAACGAGATCCGAATTATTCGACTGTCTAGATGGACGGATTAAATGTGGCGTTTACGTCTTTGTAAATATTGAATGTGATCTTTCGTGTGATATGTATATTGAAGACTTCAAGGCTTTAGCTTTTGTTTTTATTTAGCTCAAATGTTCATAGAAAATTTATATATGTATAGATAAACAAATACAACTTTAAATATCTATAACATAACTAGCGACTCACCTTCGTTCTACTTGGGTTCGTCCCTACCTTACCTTTTAACGTTTAGCTCAGAGATCAGATATTTTCCCGCAGTAAAAAGTATTCTATATGTTGACCCAGATAACCAGCTATCATCATAGAAAATTTCATCAAAATCTGTCCAGTGGTTTTTTCCTTATTGCGGTCACAGACAGACAGACAGTCAAAATTTTAAAAAACCATAGATTTGGCCTCTGTATACTCGTAGATAATAATGTCTATTTCAATAAGTTTTTTTTTAAATATTTAATTTCCAGATTCGGCTTAGTTAGAATTTTATTATTTGTATAAATAAGAATAATAATCGTTTGTATTGTATTCTATTATTATTGATGATATATTGGAAGTTTTTCCAGATCTATTGAGATTTTGTTTTGTTGAGGAATAATACTGATTTAGAATATTCTGAAGACTTTTTTGCTTTCTTTGCGCCGAAAAATAAAATAAATAACGATCCACTTCACTCGTTCAGATCTGAATAGCAGCCTGTGTGTGTACACTTTAACCTGACCTGAGAGAATATTTAGTGTTTTTTATTAATTTCATTCGAGTTCATCTTTGCATGATATGTATGTATGTGTCTGTACGTGACTGACTCATTAGTTTAGCATGTACGGCCAGAGCCCTTGGTTGGACTAATAATTGTTACTGGTATTCTTAGTAGCAGTCTGCAGTTGGTAGCAAAGTAAAAATAAGAGCAACCCGCTGGTTTTTGTGGGTTGCCTCAGTAGGCCAGACTGGAGCATTGTGGTTGAGGGCATAAGTGATGCTGTGACGCCCTTTTATCATGGAAGGTTCTGTTGGGTTTTAATGGGTATACTGGCTTTTCTAGCCGGTGAGTTATTCACCTGTACGTATGTAGGTGGTATGCTTAAATGCATTTCCCAACTTTCAATTAATGTCAGCGTATTATGTTATTTTCTAGTCTAACTGCTTTCGCTTTAGAAATATGTATGTATGTATTTCGTTTTAGTGTTCAGGAGTTACAAGCATACACTATACACAAACACAGACTTTCGCATTTATAATAGTACTGTGATTCTCGATTTAAGTTCTCAAATTAGAAACGTTAATCGAGTTCATTTATTTGCTTATAACAGCTCAAAATTTGCTTCATGCAGAGATAAAGAGGTTATCATGGAAGTGAACACGATTGTTCAATTAACGATATAATCTGTGTTTAAAACTTTTTGTTTGGTTATGTTAGCCGATTTAATATTGCCTAAAACCCCCGTCTTGTTTCATTTCCTCTGTGTGGGTGAACATCAAACTTCTACCCACTACTTATTTGTTTTTTTTTTCTTTCCTATGCCTTAACTTCAGATAGTAATGTGTTAATACAGCCTTAGACACTATACCACGAGCTGGTGTAGTGGCTAATTGGCACGGCGTCAACCAGTAGGTCATGGGATTGAGTCCCGTGTCGGGTCAATTATCTACTCTTTCTATCCCGTAAAGAAGTAGCGTTAACCTAGAAATTAAAAAAAAAATATTATAAAAGAATTGAATTACGTAACTTAATATTGCATTGATACATGTAATACATTGTTTTTAATTTTGCGTATGGTGAATATGCTTTATAAATGTTTGGGGTGAAAAGTCAAAATAACAATTATTATATAAGTATATAATGTGTCTATATATTAAATTGCTTATCTCTCGACAACATATATGTTGATGTATAATGAACGATTTGAATGAGAATTATTGGCGTGATAGACTACTATGTAAGTAGTGTAGTTTGGCTCAGTTTGTAGGGACCCTATTTGCTGTTCCAGCGGTCGCGGGTTCGAGTCCCGCTGGGGGCATTCATTTGTGGGATGAGCACGAATGCTTGTACTCCAGTCATGTGTGTTTATATTTATAATATGTATGTATTTAAAGCTATATATGTGTAGTGTATCAACTATCTGGTATCCATAACACAGGTCTCGTAGCTTACCATGGAACTAGATGGTGCTGTGTTAATGTCCTAACATATTTATTTATATTTATATGTATATTTCATTACTTTAAGTTTTTTTTTCTAAGCGTTAACTAATCCCACATATATGTATTTTGGACTAAAAATATATAGATACATATAGCGGTAAACACACAGGTAAAAGTTAGCAAAATATAAAGTGGAAAAGTATTATGACTTGAAAACGCGAGGGCGGCATAGTGAATAATCTAAGCCTAGCAGCTATTGTCATGAAGTCAAGTTTACAGTCAAACGTAGCATTTACTTGGCTTCATGAAAGGTCTCTTCCCTACAAATGAATGCCCATTCTATATATGTAATTGTTTGAGAGGAAATTGACATAAATAAATATATAAATAGTTTATTGAAGTTATACTTCTTTTGGTACGCTTAGAAAAAAAATAAGAGTAAAATTTTTACGACGCGCGCGCACACCGACAGCCAAAAAGCGACATGATGACGTTAGCTGCATTCCTTTTACAGAGAGTTGTGTCATGCGGGATGAAATCTTTAGCTATTTTTGTTCTGTTACGCCAAAGAAGTATAACTTCTTATGTGCGTACATAAGGACGCACACACTTTTTTTTATTATTATAAAGTAGCATTTACTAAAAGCACGCATAATTGCTTCACTCCACTTCGATCGTGTGACACTACATAGTCCTTAAAAAATAAAAAATAAAAATATTTATAAAAAGAAAAAAAATATAGTCTTCAGCATATACATATACATTTTATTATTTTATTTAGGTATATCTTTTTGGGTTTCAGGGGCTGGAAGGAGTCCGATCCTTCTTTGGAAAGCTTGTGGAAGGGACACAGGCGTAGTAACATTTACAGATTTTTTTTATTTGATGTGACCAGGGTTATATTTCTAAGTACCTTAGAGAAAATCATATAATTGGTCTCCAAATAATGCGTAGTTACTATAAGAAATATGGAAAACTAAATGTAAGATGGGCTAAAAAATTGGGTTATTGAATAAAACTCTCGCGAAAACTTTTCGACGGTCTCACCATTAAACCTAAGGCAGATGGTGACACGTATCCCACTAGATGTGGTCGGTTAAGAGTGCCGAGAGGTTCTCGTGACCATGTTTCCGTTATTATATAGATTGAGCAATTCCACTCTGTTGAGCATTTATTTCTTGCGCTCCAGACCGCTATAGAAGGTAAGCCAGAGGGGTAAGACAGGGCAAAACGAAGGTAAGCCGCTCGTTAGAAATAAGGGTGAAAAAAAACATGCATATTGTAAAAACCAGATGAAAATGAGCAAATTCTATGAACAATTTGTTTTAACTTTATCACTATTATTATAAAAAATATAGAAATATTATCAGGCATTTAATCGAGTCCATGACATGTAATGAAATGTTTCCGTATCGATCAAAATTACGTAAATGTGTTCAATATGAACTTTATTACTTCGAAATAAAGCTCAAATTTATTTGCCTTTACTTTATATGTTATTAAAACTTGTAAAAAGCAATTTAGCTTATATAAAGGTTCTATTAATTTACTGTAAACGAATCAATTTGAGGAAAAAGATTGTTTTTTATTGTTTGATTAATACATATATGTATCTACTAGCAGCTCACCCTCGCTTCGCTCAAGTTCACCTCTAGAAAAATAAAAACCGATTTATGCCACGGTAACCGTACACTTTTCCGGGATAAAATGTAGCCTATGTATTATTCTGATGTATGAGCTATTATATTGTAAGATTTTATTAAAATCCATTCAGTAGTTTTTGCGTGAAAGAGTAATAAACATCCATACATCTATACATCCAGGTATACATCCATACACCCTCAAAAACTTTCGCATTTATAATGTTAGTGGG
This sequence comes from Brenthis ino, assembly GCA_921882275.1. Taxonomy (NCBI): domain Eukaryota; kingdom Metazoa; phylum Arthropoda; class Insecta; order Lepidoptera; family Nymphalidae; genus Brenthis; species Brenthis ino. The sequence goes on from OV170222.1 coordinate 15,420,631, forward strand.
ATTAAGAATTTAAAATAATTAAAGTGTGTTTTTGTTTGTTTTTAACAAAAAGAGGTCAAGATATACATAAATATAACAGAATCCCCTAATTTACATTATTATAACAAAACCTTTTAGCTATTTTTATTTATTAACATTTATTTTATTATCACAGTACTGATTATTCTATTAATATTTGTATACCTACTATTTTAAAACTTTATTTTTTGGAACATGCTTAAGTCTATGAGTCTGTCTTTATTATTCCTTAGTCGGGGGTGTAACAAAAACTTCGGATCCAAATGCCAATACGTTTAAAACATCTGTATTCAATTTTAGTATTTTAGAAATGAAAATAATATTGTTTTAAAAAATTCTTCCAAAACATTCAAAACTTAACTATACTAAAAATTGTCGCTTCAAAAAACTTTGAATCTGAGAGAAACTATAAACGATTTTTTTAACACTTTGAAACGAGAATGAATCCTATTTTAGAAACATGAAAGAATTACGCTACGGATTTACCTATGTCAAATAGCATGGAACTAGTTTTTGTTTCAAAATATCATTGAAGAGATTTCTATACATACATTTTCTTTTTATCACAGCTTAAAAGGATAGCCACAACTGGAGACGACGGCTTAGAACTCAAATAACTCTTTTAGTCTAATCCAGAAATCAAACCTAGGACTAAAGTGCACTAAATCAAATATCAATAAGCAGTTTGTTTGTCAAGGTTTAATGCTGGACTAAAACGTACTATAATGCTAATATAATATAGGCTACACGTGCCATGTCTGCACCGCAAGGGATTGAGCGTCGACCTCGTACCATCACTAGCTGTGTCACCCTTGCCAATCAATGTGTATAATTTGCTTCATTTTCACTATTAAAAATCTACTCAGTACATACTCTTTGAATGAATTACTCAAACATCCATTTCCATAGTAATATTTATAAATGTGAAAGTGTGTTTGTTTATTTGTTTGTCGTTCTTTGACGTCTAAACGGATTGACAGATTAACATAATTTTTGTGTGGATATAGTTAGAGGACTGGAAAGTGATATAGACTACTTTTTACTGCGGGAGATTAAATAAATACGTGTTTTAGCATTTTTCGAATCATCCCATAAGGGGGTAAAATATGGGATGAGTTTCAGTGCGAGCGAAACCGCGGGTTCTGCTAGTTTTAGAAAATATACCGAGTATGAATAAAAATAACAGTGAAATACTGTTTGTGTGCAAACGCATATAAAAATTTTGGAATTCGAGAAAAACAGAGAAGAATTTTTGGTATAGGATTGTTGCTTAAATTCATAGACCACAAACAAATTTATTAAAATTAGGCAAGCATAAAGTTTGTTGGGAAAGCTAGTTACATAATATTATGGAATCAAAATTTTTAATAGTCAATATCAAGGTTTAAATCAATTAAAAAATACTTTAATCAAATAGACTTTTACAAGCACTTTACTTATTAATAATATCAATTAATTTTATTTAATATTCATTGCTTTAAACGTATACCTACCTATTGTATGCATGTCAGTTCGATTACTCATATAATTCATATTAATTATTATATATTCCTAGCTTCTACTTTTAGTCATTATATATGAGCGAGCGCTTGTATAAAAAAATGTAATAGCAAGAGAGAAATGTAATTTTATCCAAGAAGAAGCCCTAAAGCGATAAAACGTATTACATTAATTATAAAGTCCTTCTACGGCTTATCAGAAGGTCTATCATTTATTTCGATGTCGGTGTGATACTTGAACTTCCTTCAGGATAGATAAATTAGAGTAATATTTATTCATACACCTGCTATTACGTACGGATTTGCTCGCGTTTTTAGTTCTAATTAGTTTGCTATCGCTAATTATAACCTCTTTTTATTGACACTAGAGGTGTCAAACTTTGTCCATTTTACCTTATTTCTAACTATTAGAACCCGCGGCTTCGCTCACGCTAAAACAAAAAAAAATCTCTAAAAAGGTAGTTTCATACAAAAGTTCATCCTCTATTTATCCCCTTTTTATCCCCTTATGGGATGAATTTCGTAAAATGCTAAAATACGTATTTATTTAATTTTATTGAAGAGCATCCAAGCCAACCAAGTTTCAAGTTGTTCTGATCATAAATATTTTTTGGATTGTATTATAACGTGTTTTCCCGTGGGAATTAGGTAGTCTCCCGCGGTAAAAAGTAGCCTATGTCACTCGCCAGCCCTCCATTATTTTCTACTTAGGTAGGTACTTTTGCTTCTAAGTACAGTATGCCACGAGACCGGCTTAAAAAAAACTGAAAAAATTATCGTATGCCCGCTGCATAAAACGCCTGCGTGTAAACCCGGTCTTGTGATTTACCGTAGTTTCTGTACTCAAACTTCAGTTGGCCTCAAAGAGTCTTTTGATCACAGTAAGAAATAGGACATTTGGCATCAAGAATATTTCGAGTTGATTAATCGTTTTTCCCTACAAAATGTATGGGAAAAGTTTTTGGCGATTTCTGTCATTTCTTGTCATACCTTAAATGGTCCTACAGAGGTTTTTGATCTCTACATAAAATAGGATCGATTGACATAAATTTTTATTTTTTTATTTTAGCATTTATTTCGCTAAGTGTACATTATTTTTAAAATCTGTGAATGCAGTTCAGAATATCTCAAAAAGTTAGGGATGGTCTCGTAGGAACGTTTTCCTGTAACTATAGCAGTTCAGGTACCTGCCCTTACTGTCCAGTCTCAAAACTCCACCCTGTATAGACTTCAGGTTTTAGACTTTTTTAAGTCATATTAACAACATTCAATAATTATAAAAAATTATCAAAAGTTCATAGTTAAAAATTTTATAGTTTTAGCTTTCTAAGGAGAGCGACAAGATAGAGAGTACAGTATCGTCGATACTTCTTGACGATTTGAAATGAAACTTAGCTTAACACTAATAATTGTACGAAAAAGATTCAATTAAATTCAGACGTTTTCGAGTGATATATAAAATTAAATAAAAATCTCTATAAAAGAACGTTAATTTACAATGGGTTCGAGTCGCGCACAGAAAAACGTAGACAAAAAAAAAATTGCTTTGCTTAGTACTCAATTACACAGCTACCACACACGATTTTTTTATAAAAATATAATAATAGCTAGCTATTCATCCTCGCTTCGCTCGATTTCGTCTCTAGGTGCGTTTTAACGGTTATTATAGAATAGATAGACTATATATTATATGATATATAACCTATAATAGCCTTCCTCAATAAACGGGTTATCTAATGCAATAAGAATTTTTCAAATTGGATTAGTAGTTCCTAATATTACCGCGTTCAAACAAACAAACAAATAAAGAAAGCAGAAAAATAAATAAGCTGCCTCTTTATAGTATTAGTATACACATAAGCATTAAGCTATTACTTAAGTCATAGGTGTCGTTATGTTCACAACTTAAAATGAATAATGAGGTCATGACTCGTACTGACGCCAGTAATGCAACTACTTGTGCTATTTATGCGGGTCGAGTGTGTGAACACTTCGTTATTAAACTCAACACTTATGAGAACACTCATATGAGTATGTATCTCTTAAACAAACAAATAAAAATACATATAGAAAAAATAATAAAACTTGCCAGCATAAAATAATTTTAAGATCTTTTGTTATTTCGCGTCATAATTTGGAAATTGGTTTAAAAAAAACTTTCTTAGTTTTACGGAAATAATTGATATTAAAACTTTTTTTAAATTATTTCTTGGTTTAATTTTTATCTTAATTTTTTGCGCGACGTTTCAAACACTGAGTTTTGGCACGTCAAAAATCTTTGTTTCTTCCGTGGCCATTTAAATGTATAAATAGGGAACAAACAAAAATTTTTTTCTATATAAACCGTAGGTTTCCAATATCTTTAATGATGAGAGAAACGAATTGTATTGTATTGATAAAATAGAAAAATAAAAATTCTATAGAAATAAAGGAGAGTAAAAGTACTTAAAGATGGGACAGCCTCAAGCATGAACAACTTAGTAATTGACACCAACGCCACTATGTGCTTACTCGGTCTCAAATAACTTCACCATTAAACACTCCACATTAAATCTACAAAATATGTGTGCCTCATTCACATATACACTATCTTAAATGAGCAATTCATATATACCTATTTAAATATAAATTTCTTTCTTGTATCCCGAAAACGGCTCTAACGATTTGGATCAAATTTTGTATTTAGATAAGGTTTTATTTAGTTTATCTATACAAGTTTCTAATCTGAAAAAACGCAACTTTTCCGAAAAACACAATTTTACAATATATTAGAGCCTTTTTCTATTTCTCATGTTCACAATAACACATAATGCCATCTCTTCAATTTTTATGGTACTTGCATTCTCGCTTATGAATGATAAACTGCAAATTTGCAAAACAATTACCTACGCTGAGCGAAGCTCGGTCGACCAGGTCCTTGTGTTAGAAACACTATGTTATTTAGTTTTAATGCTACGAACAGTGCAATAGAAAGAGTAGTACACTAGTATTAATAGTCGACTAGTATTCACTCAGTGGTAGCCCAGTGGAAACACGTTCGCTTAGGAAATCGAGTGAAGAGGGTTTAAATCCCGGATCTCGCATCTCTGATATTTTCATGAGAGAATAATCTCTAACATGATTACCACTTGCCTTACGGTGAAGGATAAAAACTTTTTAACAAAAAAATAAAAACCAACTTCAAACAAAAGCACTAAAAAAAGTAAAAAATAACTGATTGGTAGTTTTCATTTACTATACATACCTAATCAAATATTTTCGAAGTCGGTGTGCTTTGCTTTGTATGGGCTGGCACCGATTTCGAAAATATTTGATTAGGTATGTATTTAATAGGTAGGCTTTAATTACTTAGCCAAAGCACACCGACTTCGAAAATATTTGATTAGGTATGTATAGTAAATGAAAACTACCAATCAGTTATTTTTTACTTTTTTTAGTGCTTTTGTTTGAAGTCGGTTTTTATTTTTTTGTTAAAAAGTTTTTATTTTTCCCTTTTTAGTGTAGACAGTAGTAGCAAAGTAAGAATTCTAACGTGTTAGGCTTGTCGAATCAAACAAAATAAGCCCAAACTCAAAGTATCCACTATTAGCCGTTGAAGAGTTCCACCTATCCACCTTCTGGCCTTACCATCAGATCAGGTCAACAATACCGAACCACTGTACTATCAACGGAAATAGAAACACTTGCAAAGTTTCAAGTCAATATGACAATTAGAAGTAGGTTAAATCCATCATTAGCTATTTTTCCACCCTTAGGGGTGGCATTTTTTTTTTAAATTTAAATGGGACCAATCTGGAAGTATACCCTTTCAAACAAAAGAAAAATCGTCCAAATCGGTTAATAAACGACGAAGTTCTGAGGTAACAAACATAAAAAAAAAAAAAAAAACAAAAAAAAAATACAGTCGAATTGAGAACCTCCTCCTTTTTGAAGTCGGTTGAAAACATCGTGAGGAAACCTACATGTCTGAAAAACCCTTATTCCTCTCACATTTAAGGGAGGCCCGTGCCCAGCAGTAGGACGTTAAAAAGGGCTGAATACAGTAGTCAGCAGAATAGATAGAATAGATAATTTCCCTAGAAACGGATTATATCTTTCTACTTCTTCTTACTTTTCTCCTGCATCACCGCCAATTTCCAAACGATGATTAAGTTTGCTACTAAGAATTTAAAAAGTGACTCGTAGCCGTACATGCAAGCTAATAGATAAACAAGTCAATATTTAATATGTCTAATTATATTTAGAAACTAGCGGCTAATATTTAGAATCTATTAGTTCCCACGGGAACCGTTCATTTTTCCAGGATGAAAAGTAACCTTTTGTTTGACCGGCAATATAAGGTATCAGAATGTTAAATTTTACTAAATTAGGTGCATAGGTTGTTGTGTACTAAGCTGTATAAGATACTATAGTTTTTTAACTATCCCACGGGAACTCTTTAATTTTCTGGGATAAAAAGTATCTAAGATATTGCCCGAGGATATAAAGTACCACCATGCAAAATTTCATTTAAATCGGTCCAATAGATCCGGAGATTAGCCCGTACAAACAGACAAACAGACGGAGAAAGAGAGATTTTTTTAAAAAACCTGGATTTGTTCTATTTGTCTTCTTACCTCCTGACTCGGTTTTTAGCATACAGACATTCGACCTCTACTGTTTTATTATAGTATAGATAAGACTTTAATAAGTTATATATAAAAATTGATCTTTTTTACTATTCAATAACTGGTAACTTGATAAGAGGATATTGACCAATTTAACTCTGCGGTATCAATATAAGTGCCACTTAATTTAATTACTTAGGTATTTGCCAAAAATATCAAAGATGTAATATTTATGATTACGAGTAGAAGTTATAAAAGCTAAAATTAAATCATGGAACTAACGACAGTTAAACATGCAAGTTTGATTACATTTTTTTTTCGTTTGCTGAAATGGTTGTTGACATTAATTTTGAATTATAAATGATTCAATTCTAAATCGAATTAAGTTAAGATTTAAGTGTATATAATACTTTCTTAAATATACGCAAATATTGACATTCTATTAAGAATTAAAATGAATATATTGGGATTCATTTGATTGTTGTATTTTCATGTAAATTATTAGTTTCATTAAATGATGAGTGAGGGCCTTTATTCTGTGTAATGTAACCAACTAACTAATGTAAACCTTTTTTGTAACGTTGGGAAATGCATCATACCACCGCATACATACTGGTGGTTATCTATATATGGTCATGGTGGTGGGAGTCACTGGCAAATCCAGTAGGTACTACCTACCAACACCCAACGGAAGGCCCGAGGGTCTGCCGAAGCAGACCACAACAACCATAGGGTTGCTCCAACAGTTCACTTTGCTATCAGAGAATTATCAAGAAGAAGGATCAACCCGCAAGGCACACCGCCCACCAAGGTGAGCCGCTCCCCATTTTCTTGAATTCTCGCCCGACTGGATTGCCGGACGCTAATGAGCTGAGACGGAATGAGAATCATAATTTACAAGATTATATTAAAAATTGAAATAGTATTAGATAGATGGACAGACATGTACATGAATGATATTACTTTGGTGGCACCATCCAACACTGGAATATTTTGAATTGATTTGATTTTTACACCCTACTAAACATGCAATCTTTTTTTTTGTATTTTAATTTCTGATTTTCTTTTAAGTGCAAGAAAAATAGTTATATAGATATCATATATTAAGGGCCACCGTGTTACATTATACTACGACGTCAATAATTCTAATGTCGACAGCTCGTAACGTTAGGTCAAGTATTCTTATTAGTTGTGAGGTTTCAAAGCCAAAGATCAAATTCTTTCTCGTAAGCGTAATTTCATAGTATTAATGACAATTTTGATTTTACGTTTCATTATTGAAAGACAAAAATTAAGGACATCTTCACTCAAAAAATGTGTTTTTAGGATATTATTTGGCTTTATTATTTAAATCTTAAATATATACAAATTTATTATAATATGTTGGGACATTAATACACAGCACCATCTAGTTTCATGGTAAGCTACGAGGCTTGTGTTATGGATACCAGATAGTTGATACACTACACATATATAAATACATACATATTATAAATATAAACACCCATGACTGGAGTACAAACATTCGTGCTCATCACATAATGAATACCCCCAGCGGGACTCGAACCCGCGACCGCTGGCTCAGCAAGTAGGGTCACTACACACTGAGCCAAACGTGTCGTGTAAAATGACGACAAAGCTCAGAACTGATGTTGGTTTATTATATATTTAAAATTTTAGTGCCAACAAACCTGTCTAACATGATTACCACTTGCCTTACGGTGAAGGAAAAACATCGTGAGGAAACCTGCATATCTGAGAGAACCTAGCAAGTTTTCGAAAGACATGTGAAGTCCACCAACCCGCACTTGGCCAGTGTGGAGGACTATGGCTTGATCCACCTCGTATTGAAGTGAGGCCCGTGCCCAGCAGTGGGGCGTTAAAAAGGGCTGAATACAATACAAACCTGTCTATACCGATTTACATACTGTAAATTCTAGAGTTGATCCTGATTTAGTAGAACATTAACCAAGTATTTCAATCGCTCTCTATATACACTTGCGGAGAACAATGTTGTAACTCAGTATTACGATAATTTAAAATTTTTTAATCCATATATTAAAAGCCCAAATTCAAAATTGAAATATAAACTCAAACACAATAGCTTTATTTATTAGTATATAGATAATAAATATTAACCAAATTCCTTACATTCTGAAAGGAACATTACATATTTTATTATGCACAACGGACCAGAAGAGAGTCTAAGTGCGGAAAACGAGTCCACCTTACATTACATTACATTACATATTTTATTAACCTATAAACGCTCTAAACTGAGCATAAAACCACGCCACCAAGTCGCCTCGTATTGACACACTTATCACGACCTCATTTCTGTTAAGACAGTATGTCCCAAATATGGATATTGGATAGGTAATCCTATCCATATTTGGGACATAGCAGATTAAGCAAGCCAATAATAATATATTATTCATTCGTACATGATAACCCTTTCATTAAAATTATTATCTGACCTATTATTAGAGTTCAGTAAATCGTTCTGAATAAAAGTTTTTTAACAAAAAAATCGGTTAAGCGCGAGTTGGACATGCTTATGTAATAGAAACCCTGGTAAAAGGTGAGTCTCACATAACCACCTGTATGTCTAATAATGACTTTATAATTAGTTGAAATCAAACGAACGCAACTCACATTTTTTATCTATACATATAATAAAATTGTAAATAAGCCGAATCTGTACATTAAATATTTTTTTTGGAAAAAATACAAAATCTACAATGTAAGAGTATACTAATGTAAAACCTAAGAATTTGGTTTTTGGTCATCTGAACGCGGGCGGAGCCGCGGGCAACGCTAGTTTTTTTATAAATAATAAAAAATAATTTTACTAAGTTACCGCTTATTAATATTTAAAGATACTGTATTCAAAATAAAAACAGAATAAAATATAGGTTTCTTATATAGACTTCACGTCGGCTTTTTCTTTTTGACTGTAAAATACCATATAGCTTATAATGTAAACATATGAATGTATGTACTTATGTAGTAAAGTAGTAGTAGGTACATATTAAATATTATAATCCATACTAATATTTTAAATGTGAAAGTGTGTTTGTTTGTTTGTTTGTCTTTCTTTCACGTCGAAACGGAGGTACGGATTGGCGTGATTTTTTGTGTAGAGATAGTTGGGGGGCTGGAGAGTGACATAGGCTACTTGTTACCGCCGGAGATTATCTCATTCCCACGGGAAAACACGTTATAATACAACTCAAAAAAAATATGATCAGAAATACTTGAAACTTGGTATATATATATTCTTCAATAAAATTAAATACATACGTTTCTTAGCATTTTTCAAAATTCATCCTATAAGGGGGTAAAATTGGGGATGAAAGTTTGTATGAAACTACCTTTATAGATATTTTTTTGTAGTTTTAGCGCGAGCGAAACCGCGGGTTCTGCTAGTATTAATACAAATGTGAAAGTAGCTTTGTCCGTTACCTTTATACGCTTAAATTGCTGAACAGATTTCGATAAACTTTGGCATTAGACTGCATAGATAGCATCCTAGGATCGGATGTAAGCTATCCTTATATCCCGCACCACTTATCACGCGAGTGAAGTCGCGGTCAAAAACTAGTTCAACTATATAGCTACTTTCAGACTCTATACCAAAACTCTTATAAAACTTCTAACCATTTTCTCTTTCAAGATAAAACGTAGTTTACCGATATTATCAATCGACAATTCAGTTCTTCTATCCCGCGGGCCTATTTATCTTTTCTGCGATAAAAAGTCCCTATACTCACCTGGATCTTCTATCTTTCAGAGAAAATACTGTATATACACGGTATGTTATCATTCCCACGGGAGAACACGTTATAATACAACCCACAACAACTCATCATACCTATGTATATAATATATATGTACATATATACTAGTATACATATATAATATATAGCTTATTTTTTCCATTAAAACGTACCTAGGGACGATACCGAGCGAAGCGAGGGCGAGCCGCCAGTTTGCCTCTGTTTGTCACCCGAATTTCCTTGTTTTTACTTAGTAATTAATTACGAGTTTTAGCATTATCAATAAAAATAATTATTATGTGCGAATTTCGAATTGTATTGCGAATTTCACAATAGTATATATAAAACCCAAAACTTTATTCATAAAGCTATTTATACAAGAAACACACAATTTGAAAACTACAGGTAAATACTTCTAACACAGTAAAAATCATAAGAACGACGAAAAGCAAGCAAATTTGACGCGAATATGTAAAAAAAATCAATGAATACAACTCCAAATTATGAATAATAAGAGAAAAAACTAGAAATCCGTTTCAGAAAGTAAAACGCTGTATTTGCATCAATTTGCTCAAACAAAGTAAATTGTTCCGCCATCCATTTAACATTCCGAGCACGTATGTGAGTTGCTAAATTACATGTTATTTGATAATATACACTGTATCTTTTAGTATAATATATATATATATATATATATATTTTTTTACCGTAATTTTCAGTAGGTTTTATGTAAACATATATATTTGAAAATATTGAGAAAGTTCATCTAATATACACATATTTAGGCATATTGGTAGTTTATTTACTGTTCTTCTCACTGATTTGGGCTACGGCGGCCAATCTGTCTGAATCTAGCCAAGTACGTAGGAGATATAGTGCACAAGTATACGTGCAAACACAAATGCACTGTTTAGTTCTGTCATTTTCATATTCCGGTGGATACGAGAACTTGACACTCGCGGTAGAGAACAGGCGCAGGACCGACGCGACATGTGTCCGATACACGTGGATAATACATTGCCAACAGTCGAGTTCGGGGCTATTACTGAGAATTTCTTGACAGGCAAACGCAATAACTACTTAATCGACCCGGGACTCGAAACCAGGTCTTCCAAATCTTAGGCCGTAACGCGTGTAAGCCCGCAGAAAATGGGCGGTGATGAATAAAAATATATGTCATTATCCAACTACTAGCGCGTACTCTAATAATACATATAAGAAAATAAGAATGGAGTGTAAAAAAAATCTAGCTGTAAAAAGTTCTTTAGAAAAAATTGTATAGCATTTTGCATCACAAGCCCTCTCAGCAGCACTTTATTGCCTGCGGCTAGGTATCGTTTCCGCCATTAAAAATATTGTGCATAATAAAAACATAAATACTAAATAAGAGATTTATTTGGGACTAGCATTGCCCGCGGCTCCGCTCGCGTTCGATGACCAAAAACCAAATTCCTAGGTTTTACATATTACATAGTATACTCTTACAATGCAGTTTTTGTATTTTTTCTCAGAAATGAGATATTTTCCCGCGGTAAAAGTATCGTTTATGTTGACCCGAATAACCAACTACCACCATACCAAATTTCATCATATAAAACAGTATTTTGAATTTTTATCTTGTTTAAAATAGTTAGTAAAAAAGGAAAAGAAAGTCGGTTGACAAACTGAGGAGAAAAAAATACTGAACTGCTTTTTCTTTGCCTCTATAAATAAAATTATTGATAATTAATTCTATTTAGGAGGCTACGCTTTCAAAAACAACTGTTTAGAAAAAGTTCTGCGAACAATAGACCTCGCGAGCACATTTTTTTTGCAACAACTAATATGCCACTAAAGTTACGTTGTACCAATTTGCTGCATTTTGAGGAACTATTCTGCTCATCCCGCCGAAGTTCCTCATTAGATCTTCACCAAATTTTCATGCGACCAATTTATAGTTACTACGTTTCTAATAAAAAAAGAACCATCGAAATCGAATCTCATAAGGCGGAGATATCCAGTAACCTCCCCTTTTCTGACCTTTTTTGGAAGAAGTAGCCCTCCAATTGAAAATCCTCGATGATATACAAACTATAAAATCGTAAAACCTGTATACCAAGTTTCGTCCAGATCGGTTGTAAAATACGACCTGTAGAGGAGTACCCGCAAATTCATAGAGGAAAGCAAATTTTGCCAGACTTGAAGCAGAGAAGATTCGCTCGCTTTGCTCGGTCAATTTCACAAAATCATCATAAAAATCAAAAACTAGAACTGGAATGACATATGACATATGTCAGTCCCAATTCTGGTTTTTGATCAAGATGATTTTGTGCGTTTATATGTTTTTATTCTATTGTGTCTTAAAAAATGTTACAAGTAAAAAAGGTAGGAATAATTTTTCAATTGAAAGCTCATTCAATTGTTCAATAAATGTTACTCATGAGATTAAACGTTACATAAGCAAATTATGAAATACTAGCATTGACCCGGATAACCAGCTATCACCGTACCAAATTTCATCAAAATCCCTCCAGTGGTTTTTCTGTGATGCGGTAACAGACAAACAGACAGACAGACAAACAGACAGATAGACAGACAGATTCGGCCTATGTATCGATAATAATGTTTATTTCAATAAGATTTTCCAAAAAATATTTAATATGTGATGTTCTCCCGACCGATTCCGGCCACGGCGGCCAATCTCATTGAGACTAGCCAACTGCGCAGGAGATATTATAGTGCACAAGTGTACGCGCAGACACAGGTGCACTCTCTATTCCTGTCACTCTCATATTCTGGTGGGACGACCACTCGACACGACCAGTGAGAGTTAAGGCGCAGGACCGACGGCTTTACGTGCTCTCCGAGGCACGGGGGTAAAACACCGCCAACTTCCCAACTCCGGGCTGTTACTGAGGCTTACTATACAGAAAGACTCAATAACTAAACTTGGCCCGACCCGGGACTCCAACCCAGGACCTCCGGGTGTGCGGCCGTACTTGCTAACCACTACACCACCGAGGCAGTTTATTTAATATACAGATTCGGCTTAGTTATATTATTAGACTGAGATTATTTTATTATATTTTTATTTTCAGTAATATTAAAGTTTAAAATACGTTAAGGTTAATGCTAACCATGTTTATCAGTCCATCGTATGTGTAACAGTTATAGTGCTTATGACGTCAATTAAATAGTACACTATTTATAACACGAATAGCCGATAAGAATGTTCCAGTTTGTCGTTATCACTTTCTAACAACAAATTGTACTTAATTGAAGGCTATAAAATAAATAAATTGAACTTCACCATATCAAGTTATTTTAAACGTTAGGAAAAGTATTTAGGTGGTTATATGAGGCTTACTGGCAATAAAAGTCTGTACTACCCACTAAAACCCAACGGTGCCGCAGGATCGTTCAGGTACTCGTCTACGACGCCTCGACGGCTATCACCATAACCATGGGGTTGCTCCTACGGTCAATTTTTCTATCAGAGAATCACGAGGAGCAAGAGTAAAAAATTCTCATGTATAATAAATAATAATGCATGAATAAAACAACTTCCAAGCACTTTTCTTCGTCACGAAGGTGTTCGAATTCTTTTGCGAGGAACATTACGCCAGGGAAAGTTAACATTTTTTTGTTATTACCATAAGTTATGAGTTACCGGAAACTTATAACTTATAGTAATAACAAAAAAAATAGTTAAAGACTTTAGTTTAAGTTGGCAGTGAAAAGTAGCATTTATAAAAGCTGCTTTTTTTGAATACAACGTTGAAGAAAAAATTGGTAAAAAAGAAAAAGAACACAATAGGTAAATGTCAACCAAAAGTAACGAGAGTGATTTATAAAGTATATTTAGCTTCACTGTAAATATTAGAGGAGCAATATAATAATCTTTCATAAAGGTTGAATTTGACTTATCAATACTGTGGGTTTCAAAGGAATGAAAAGGCTACCAACAAAAATTCGAGTCTCATCTGTTTCTGACCTTGAAGAAAGAATAAATTCTATCATGGTTCCAATAATCTTAATAAAAATCGCGACAAATTGAACATTTTCCCAATAATTTAAAGATCCCCAAATATATTACAGATACTCATTGAATTGGAACTATTTTCTGCCCACAAGCGAAGGGACATCGCATAAAAAAGGGTGTAAAGCGTAGCGTGACTTCCATCTTAGCTTTATCGTTGGTTTTTTAAGGGCCGATACGTACAAAAATGCTATATCGATTATTTTTAAATTCCAAATATCCCAAAATTATGGAATTAAAAGATTATATCAGCCAACACACGACGGAACACACCAAATGTGATGGAACACATCACAAGTGATGACCAATTAAAGCTTAACAAATATTCTTTAGTAGATGTTTATGAATATGTCCTTAAAGAAAATAAACGAGAAAGGTTTATGTATGTAGTTATTTTGTACAAAATGACTAAACCAAGGCGATATTTTGTCAAAATAACTATTTTCGTACAATTACACGGCTAATGCTGGCTAAAACTTTAAGAAATACATCAAATAAAAGTACTAAAAAATAGAAGGTCTTAAAAAGACCTAGAGAAAAGTCAACGATATCTTGTGTCCATCACCTAAGATGCGCTTACAACAACTATAAATATGTAACCTAGGGGTATAACCTAGTATATATATGTAACCTCCCCCCCAACGTGCGTTCACCTTGCCGTGGTGGGGGGGCTCAGTAGTGCCTGGCAACCCAACCGGGCGCGAAGCCAAGAAACGCACAGGGAGGTGGCCCACTTCGGTGGGCGGTGGGAGGTGGCCCTCTTCGGAGGGCGGTGTACCATGCGGGTTGCTCCTGGTACTTCTCTGATAGCAGAGTGGACCTTGGAGCAACCCCGTGGTTGTTGTGGTCTGCTTCGGCAGACCTGCCGTCGGGGCGTCGTAGTTGAATGCGTAAGCGATCCTGCGACGCCCCATTAAGACGGGGGAAGGCTTTGTTGGGTTTTAGTGGGTAGTACTGGCTTTGCCGGTGAGTCCCACACCTCGTGCGTAAATGCATTTCCCAACGTTAAAAAAAAAGTATATATACGTAACCTAGGGGTATTAATACTAAAAAAATCGAGTAAAAATCAAGTATTTATCGCAAAAAAAATTCATTCCCTCATTCCTTCTTTACTGAAAATATGACGACATCCAAAGCTGAAGTTATGCCCTAATAACTTATATAGAATTTCATTAAGTATTATTATTTATTCATACCATAAAAGCTATTAAAGAGAGCTAATGCATTATTTATGATAATTCGCATTCGCAAAATTTCTTTGATTGTAAACTGCATCTTTTAATCTTCGATTTTTAATTGATATTTGAATTTTCATTCGTACAAGTTTCATTCCAGAATGTGGTAATCATTTGTGTTTATCACTTCATTTTAAATTAAATTGGGTTAATTGATTGGTGATTTGAAATTGCTTTGTTTCATTCCTTTCATACATACTATGTATATATAAAGCACAATGTTTGAAACCGTCTGTGCTTTTCTGCACTTATAACTCTAGAAACATTTGTAAATATTACATACATATACATATGTTGGATGGCTAATTTTTTAAACATTTTGTGGCAATTTGTAATCTAATCTAGAAGGGTATCTGCAAAAATTGCGTCAAGTTTCTTTCTAAATCGTGTTATAAATAGTTAAAGCCTGAGTGAAGCGATGGCGCGTTATAGTTAAGCGTGATTTACCTAAGATAAGCAAATATAGAGAACATATTATATATATGTATATATATATTTTGTCTTTTGACTTATTCTTTTTGGTTACGTTTCACACAACCGATAGAAATGAATGAATAAATGAGTTTTTCTTTTAATTTAGACAAAACTTTTGCATTTGTCTTATATTAATTTGATGTGTCACAAACAAGAAAATCTGCCTCGTGAACTAATTTAAAGTAATGCCCATTTTATTCATTTTAAAATAACAAAAACGGACAAAATAATTTTATTATATAGTTAAAACTAAATCGTGTCATGTCTACCATGCAGAAGGGATCTTCAGCGTACAAACCATCAACAAGAAAATTTAATATTATTCATCAATAAAGTATTTATTATATAATATTATAATCTGACTTCAACCAATTTAACAATAATGAAAGGGAACAAACAAAGCGCGAACTCGAATGAGAAAAGTTTGGTGTCGCTTCGTTTGTCGAATAAAGTGAGAGAATGTTATGTTTAAGCCTTCTTGACTAGACCACAAATAATAGCTATAAAATGGAAAAATAAATACTATTTTATGTTTAAACTACTTTTTTTACATTTGTGTGTTAAGCATAAAGATGCTAAGTTAATTTCACCAGATTTTTTACAAGAAATCGTATTCTTGAAGTGGTAGCAAAATGTTGGTCTTGCAGTGAGACAGTACATACTCTACGAATTTGTGCCCGCGATTTTGCATTTTAAATTCTGCTAAAAAGATTGATTTCATTAAATTCTCGCCTGTACGTTTTATTAAGGTTTTGACCGATTTCAAAAGGAGCTATTTGGCTGTACTTTTTTTTAATTCTTTCATTTTTACGTTTTGATAACTTTATTGATGGAAATTGAAGAATTGTTTCATTTTGATGTATAATAAACATAGTTTCAGTTAAAATAAATATATTGTGCTTACATGCCTGTCATTTTCAAACAAATGATTTTAAAAATAAATTCGTAGGGGAGAAATAATTGTACTAACAATACAGATGTTTGACCCTTACAGTCCACTTAAGCTCCAGTATTCAGAACGCGATGGTAATGGACAGCGAACTAAAGTATTATGTTACCATCGTTTGTGTTTATACTGTAACGTAAAGGCTTGAAAGTATTTTATACTTTTTTGAACTAAGAATTTATTTTTTATTTAAGTTTTGATCTAACATAAATTATTATAAATAACATATAAGTTTTATTAACAATTTTTTTTAAATATTACAGTTTCTTCATAATTTGAAGTTAGTTGAGTGAAGCAGGTTCAAATTCTGGGTCTCGCACCTCTCATATTTTTTCTCTCTTATATTTCTCATTTGCATGTGCGAATTATTTTCAACATGATTACCACTTATCTTCCGGTGAAGGTAAACATCGTGAGGAAACCTGCACGTCTGAGAGAACCTAGCAAGTGTTTGAAAGACATGTAAGCAGCTACGGCCGACCTCGGCACCACACCCAACATAATAATAATAAGACATGTAATGTCCGCCAACCCGTTCTTGGCCAGCGTAGTGGGCTATGGCTTGATCCCTCACGTATTGAAAGGAAGCGTATCTCGTGCCCAGCAGTGGGACGTTAAAAAGGGCGGAATACATATTGTCTATATTAAAACAATTTTAACACCTCCAGGTAAATTTCTAAGAAATTAATTATATTTCTAAGAAATCTATTGTTAACTGTAACGCCGGCGTGTCCGCGGTCGTTGAGGGATTATTGACATTTTTGCTCGACGCTAAACCGCAACACACTCGTATCATATATGAATAATAATTATAACATCAGAATATTCATTTACTGCGTATTTCTCAAAATAATTTCTAAAATACATAGAGAACATAATATATACATAAAGAGAAAATGTTAGATTTGAAAATTCTTTCTGTCAATATTTCATTAAAGTGTTTTCTTTGAAATATATTCCATTCCATAAAAACCTAGCCATTAAATCCAATATTCCAAAGCGTTGACATCTTATTGAGAATTCAAAAGAGCATAAAAGGGTTCTCGAATAAATCTCATTTACAGCTGCACTCAAACCTCTATTATCCTGTCAAAGCGACAGCTATTGGTAGAATTTTAAGAAAAAATGCTTGAAATTTTAAAATTGAATGGTAGAATTTAACGTTTTCTAATATCGTTTTCGAAAATTTATTATTTTTTAATATTAAAATTGCCTGTAGCAAAATGCTACGTGGGTGTTTATACATATTTATCGATTAAATAAATAATATATACTACCTAACTCTACCTATCAATATTTTATTCTTTACTGATGTGTGGACTGGGTCGAAGATTAACTTTTGTAAACATAATGAAAAATATTTAGTGGTCAATATAAATATTACAAATACAAGATGACTACGCTTTAAGCTTCATGTAGGTACTCGTAAGAGCTTTCATGAAAAATCTAGCACTTTTCAAAGAAACTTTTACGTACTGGGTTGTAAAAAGGCAGCAAAATGTTGACGATCTTTTTAATTCTACTGCACACCACCAACAAAAAATTTAGGTAATATTTATAGTACGTTTAATTAGAGTAGTTTAAAATTAATAAAAAATATCTTTATATCTAACATAAGTTTAGTTTGTATTTAGTTACACTAATAACACTATTTGACTAAATATTTTATATAATAACATAAATAATAACACGCCTTCACCATAGTCAAGCGATTCAGAAAAATCAATCGCATGAATGACGTCACTTGATCATGACGTCACTAATAAAGTGTAAAGAGTAAGTGTGTAAAACATTCAACACGCTGGTACTGTTTTCCGATGTACTCTTAGTTTTTAGCCCTTTTTAGGGTCCCATGGCGAAATGACTACAACGGAACCCTTATAGTTTCGCTATGACCATCTGTCTGAATGACACAGCCATTTCACACGAAGACTAATCTTATTTGATTTTAGTAATACATATATTTTTTTCTTTACTAGTGACCTGCACCTCTACTTGATTTATTGTAAGCAAACTAATGACGCACACAATATAAAAAATATTTTTGTTATATTTCATAAAAAATTGCTTAACACTCATCCGTTAGTTAAGTAACAAACATCTTCAAAAATTTTAACATTTACAATATTATGGAAGGATTTATAATTAATTATTTAGCGATGCTTAATTTTCTGTTTCAATGCCCCTTATTTAATCAAAACT
Source organism: Brenthis ino (assembly GCA_921882275.1). Classification (NCBI taxonomy): domain Eukaryota; kingdom Metazoa; phylum Arthropoda; class Insecta; order Lepidoptera; family Nymphalidae; genus Brenthis; species Brenthis ino. Next base: position 15,439,409 of record OV170222.1, read on the forward strand.
GTATATTATAAATACTTAATAAATTGTTTGAGCAGCTCTATGAATGAGTAATAAGTAAATAAATACAAGTACTGAAGTGTTAACACCTCCAGGTAAATTTCTAAGAAATTAATTAAAATTCTAAGAAATCTATTGTTAACTGACACGCCAGCGTGTCCGCGATCCTGGAGAGATTAATGCGTAAATCTATGTATGTGCTAATGTTCATCAAAACATGCTACTTTCATCGGAAACATCCATATAAAAAAGTCCAATTTTGCTTAAATTTGAACAAAAATTTTATATTCCGAGCTTCCTAATCCTGAGAAAGAATATTTTTAAATAAACAATTTTTTTAGTAATAAATATATCTATACATATAATAAAATTCTAACTAAGTCGAATGTTTACATTAAATATTTTTTAGATAATCTTATTGAAATAGTCATTATAATCGAGGCCGACTATAATTTTTACAATTTTTGTCTGTCTGTCTCTTTGGAAACGCATCACGAGAAAACCACTGGACAGATTTTGATTGGCATAATGATAGCTGGTTATTCGTGTCAACATTTAGGATACTTTTTACTGCGGGAAAATATCTCACCTCTGAGAAATCTACACTAAACGTTAAAACGTAACTTACGTAAACGTAACGTAACGCTAGTTATTTATATATTTCTAAAATTGAATGTCAGAAGTTTTCTTGAAAGATAAAGCAAGTAAAACGATTTTCCCATAAAGAACAATAGTTTTACTCACAGTTCTGTATAACTTTAAGTATTGTTATTTCTGTATAAATATGTTAATACGTAATAAAAAAAGGTATCCAGAAGAAGTATCTATTTAAAAAAAAACTGGGCCAAGGCAGATCGCTAGTACTCTCAATTACAATTGTAACCTTGAAAAATTAAAGGCGTCATTGATTTTGAATGACGCTGAAAATTTAGGGGACCTTTTCATATCTCATCTTAAAACAATCTTTCAACTCAATATTATATTAAATTCATTTTTTATCTTACTTTGCGAAAATTTGATAACTTTTGATGAAAAGAGTATCTCATTATTGAAGAAAATTGTCAATCTATTTTAAGGATCTGAACAAAAAGAACAAGATTAGTCACAATGGTGGCATTCATTCATTTTGTTTGTCTCGAGTCTGCGTAATCTTAAACGGATCTTTTGTAATAGGATTCCATTAGGACGTTTAACGCTGACTTCGTACCTCTTTTAGGGGTTGCGGTAATATCGAAATGTGTGAATTATGTATAATTTTGTTTGAAAATTATATTAAATTTTAATTAAATGCATTAATAGTTTTTGTGATTATTACTTAGATGTAAAAAAAAATTAATGTATTGTTTTCCATATAATATTCTGTAATTTAAAAAAAAATAAGATAAACTTATTAAATAAAAAAAAACGACTAGAAAATGTATGAAGCCTTTGTCATTTATTAAAGCGAACATTCTCTATAGGTTTCTTTGATGATACTCACCGTAGGCTGCATGCTGGCGGGCGGCCAGCTGTTCTCAACCTTAGGTCGGTATTTATACGCCCCGCTATCGATTTTGCCCGGAACAGTTACGTAAGTTACCCACGACACGGGCAAGTTTGGCGCCTCTGACGCTACCGGCTTTCATAAACCTTGCACATTTCGACAAAAAATATTTGTTAAGTATAAAAAAATTAAAATTAAACGAAAAATCCTCCTCTAACGTTACTATTTTAAATGGAAGGCTGAAATTGACTGTGGATTTTTGTACACAATTGACGGGAATCACTGGTAATCTCGGTAATACACTAAACACGTCTGTGCTCAGTGGCGCCACCGAGCTGACTGGCCGTGGAAAACGGGCGACTGCGCGGCTCTATAAGCACACATTGAAATATAAACGTACCATTAAAAATTAAACTCTATTCTCATTTCGTAAGATTCAAATTAAGCCGCTATAATATTCAATATAGTAAAATTTTGATTTAACGTAATTTAGACTGTATGTGTAGAGGATAAAATAAAAATTTGAATGGCTTGTACAATGGAAAATGTGATGCGTTACCATTGTCCCAGAATTGACAGGGACAGACATGTTGGCGTCAGGACACTTTGTATACGATTAATTGCATCACTGTATTGCTTTGTTTCATAGTAATATGGTATTATGATTTTAAATCAAACGATTTTAATATAGTAAAGGAAAAAATAAAATCAATTATTTTGATATCACTTTCCCCTTTTATTACTATTGCAGAGAATAACTAAATAAAATAAGCGAACAATATTCAGAATAAAAAATCTTTCTCTTATAGTTCTTGCATTTCATATCTTCTATTATAAGAGGTAAAGTTTGTGAGTTTGTGACGTTGTAGGAGGTAATCTCTGGATCTACTGAACCGATTTAGATGAAAATTGGTAAGAAGATAGTTTGAGACCCTGGGAAGGAAATAGAATACTTTTTATCCCGGAAATCATCCCTTAAGGGGATGAAAATGGGGATGTAAGTTTGTATAGGGATCAAGCTAGGGATGAACCCGAGCGAAAAGAGGGTGAGTCGCTAGTCTATATATAAAAATAAAAATGAAATGCTGTTTGTTGGAAAGCACATCACTTTTGTTTTTGCTAACAAAGTTATAATATTAAATAGTTTAAATAATGTTTAATAGGAAAAAATAGAAAATATTACTGGAAAATTCAAGAAAAAGACTAAAAGTGTTGTTTTCCTTATAAGATCTTTACAATTAATTCATAGGTCATAAACAATATTGAAATTTGGCCTTTATAACATTTTGATACGAATAAGACGACAAAATTACACTATTCGTACAAAAAAGTGATTTTAAAAGAAAATATATAAATAAAGTTTTTAAAAATTTAATTATTTATTATAACATTATATTAAAAATACATACATATTAGAGAAAAAATTAAAGAGGTGAATTAAACAGATGCTTCTATTAATACAATTATGGTAATAGGTTTAAGATATATATTAACTTACTTATATAAAACATCGTAACAAATATAAAATACTAGCGGCTCACCCTTGCTTCGCTAGGGGAGTTTGCCTCTAGAAAAACAAAAACAAGTCTATTTCACGGGAACCGTACATTTTTCCGGGATAAAGAGCAGGTTATGTATTGTTCTGATATATGAGCTATATTATTGTAAAGTTTCATTAAAATTCATTCAGTAGTTTTTGCGTGAAAGAGTAACCAACATCCATACATTATACACACAAACATTCACATTAATAATATTAGTATAGATTATAGTAGAGCAAGTAAGTTTGTTCTACTAAAGACTAATGTAGGACAGTCGAGAATCTGACGTTTGCTTAGACTACTTTTGATTTTCTTTGGTACTTTAGATTCGACGATCCCTTTCGAGGAAAAAAATGCTATTGACATTATTGATGTTGGACGTGATCTCGTTAAGAGGATTAAGACGTTGAAATCGTACGTTTTGAAAGGAATCTATAAGAAAAGTACGATAAGATTAAAATGTATTAGTCTTAGCAATCTCTTTTTCTATATAAGTATATTGTATATTCTGGAGAAAATATTAATACTGTGTATGAAATTAAAGCCGTAAAGAAACAGACTATCTATTCGATTTGAAATGTATAATAAAGTAGGTATCTTGCCTAATTTTGGTGAAAGAAGCTATTTTCAAGGGTAGATAGTTACGCAGGCCTTATAGTAGTAATTTATAAACATGCTAGCGACTCACTTTCGTCCCTAGGTACGTTTTAACAATTAGTATGGAATAGATAGACTATATATTATATGTATACAAATAGGTTAACTATATAATATAACATAACTATATAAATAGGTTAACTAACTGCCTCGGTGGTGTAGTGCCTAGCATATACGGCTGCACACTCGGAGGTCCTGGGTTCGAGTCCCGGGTCGGGCCAAGTTTAGTTGTTGAGTCTTTCTGTATAGTAAGTGTCAGTAACAGCCCGGAGTTGGGAAGTTGGCGGTGTTTCACCCCGTGCCTCAGAGAGCACGTAAAGCCGTCGGTCCTGCGCCTTAACTCTCACTGGTCGTGTCGAGCAGTCGTCCCACTGGAGTATGAGAGTGACAGGAATAGAGAGTGCACTTATGTCTGCGCGTACACTTGTGCACTATAATATCTCTTGCGCAGTTGGCTAGTCTCAATGAGATTGGCCGCCGTGGCCGGAATCGGCTAGGAGAACATCATCATATAAAAAGGTTTGATAAGTTGTTCTGTTGTATTATAATGTATTTTCTCGTGGGAGTAAAATAATCTCCCGCGGTAAAATATAGCCTATGTCACTCTCCAGCCCTTCAACTATCTCCACACAAAAAACTCCAAAACGCCAATACTTCACTTTGTTTCGACATGAAATAAGGACAAACAAACGAACAAACAAACAAATAAACAAACAAACAAACAAACAAACAAACAAACACACTTTCACATTTATAATATTAGTAAGGATATGGTTGGAAGTATGGATGTAAAAACAGAGGTGACCAAATAAAGTTGCTTCGATGGTAACAATATGTTGATGACAACAACATTAAGTTCGCAATTGAAACATGTTTCTGAGAAATTCTTATTGTATTTTTAATAAATCTTTTTGACTGACCCAAAATCGAACTCATGACCTAATAATCTCCAACCGTATGAACTAACCACTAAATCAATATATCATGCATTAAAGTTTAAATAATATTCTATTTATATGCCAAGTGCATATACAACGATGGTTGACCGATCCATTATGCAAGTGCACTTTGCTTTTAAGCATTTTTAAACATAATAAATTTTTAAAAATACGTTAGAGCTTGAGTTCATAAAAATATCTTTTTAATCTATATAAAAATCACTTTAATGATTATTTATATAAAGCTAGTGATTAATCAAATAACATAAAATATAGTACTTTATTTAAATTGATTTTGACTGGCATTTTTTTTAAATTGTTGATTTAATTTTTACATTATTTCAACATATTAACCAACTTTTGTATGTGGTACTTGAAATAGAAAAATAAATATGGCAACATACACTTTAATGTAAACTTTATAACATGTAGGCGCGAAATTTCAATACAGCTTATCTTAGTGCATCTCTTATCGGACTTCTATTATAAATGCGATATTATAACTAGCGCTTCATCCTCGCTTCGCTCGGGTTTGCTTCTAGAAATACGAAAACAAATCTATCCTCCGGGAACCGTACATTATTCCGGGATGAAATGTAACCTATATGTTATTCTGATGTGTGAACTATATTCCTGTAAAGTTTCATTAAAATCCATTCCACGGTTTTTGTGTGAAAGAGTACCAAAAATTCATACATATATACATCCAGACATCCATACATCCTCACAAACGCATTAATTATAATATTAGTAGTATTGTAAAGCTTTCATGTAAAAACGATTGGACTGATTTGGTTGTGGAAAGACAGATGACATAGAGGAACGTTTAGGCTATTATTAGGCACTTATCACTTCCAGGTTTATTTTTAAGAAATTTAAATCAATTTCTAAGAAATCTATTGTTAACTGTAACGTCGGCGTGTCCGCGGTCGTGGAGGGATTAGGGACGCACTCGAAAGAAGCAAGGGTAAGTCGCTAGTATTTTATATAAATAATCGATTTATCATAGAAACCTTAGTAATATACGCATAGAAAAAAAACTACATATATTAAACTAACATTTTTATGATTAAAAATATAAAATAAATAATTTAAAATATCCTAAAATAACTGTTATTTATTTAAAATCAAACAACTAACAAAAATGTTTATAAAAACTAGCATACCATTAACTCTACAAACGTCTACGTAATTCAATTGCTACACTGCTCTCGTAGCTCGTAGCGCGATGCTACGCACGTAGCTACGTAGCGATGTTACATTATATGATAAAATATTTTATTCTGCACAAATTGTCGTTTGTTTCTTTATTGATACTTAAAATCGTCCTGATTTTGTTTGACTTACTTTATATTTAACTAGCGACTCACCCTCGCTTTGCTCGGGTTCGTCCCTAGGTTGATTCCCCATACAAATTTTCATACCCATTTTCACCCCAGTAAGGGATGATTTCCGAGATTAAAAGTATCCTATGTCCTTCCCAGGTCTTCTCAAACTATCTTCTTACCAAATTTCATCTAAATCGATTAAGTAGATCCAGAGATTACCCCCTATAACCTCACAAACTCACAAACTTTACCTCTTTATAATATTACTAGCGGCTCACCCTCGCTTCGCTCGGGTTCACCTCTAGAAAAGCACAAACAGATCTATCCCACGGGAACCGTTTATTTTTCCGGGATGAAAAGTAACCTATTGTTTGACCGGCAATATAAGGTATCAGCATGCCAAATTTTACTGAATTAGGTGCATAAGTTGTTGTGTACTAAACTGTATAAGCTCTTTAATTTTCTGGAATGAAAAGTATCTTAGATGTTGACCGGAGATATAAGGTACTACCATGCAAAATTTCATTTAAATCATTTCAATAGTTTCGGAGATTAGCCCGTACAAACAGACAAACAGACAGAGAAACAAAAAAATTGAAAAAAAAACTGGATTTGTTCTATTTCTCTTCTTTCGGGATGTAAGAAGAGAACTGACTCGGTTTTTAGCATTTTTTTCTAACCTCTACAGTTTTATTGCGTATAGTATAAATAACGTATAATAAAAAAGTAATATATAATAATGAAAATAGTTATAGCGAGTGTACCTTAGGAGATAGACATATAATAAGTAGAACTTTTCTATAGACCTTTTTAAGACTTACAATTTTCTTGCACAATGTTTTCATCTATCTCTTAAGGTTGAGCCAGCGTTAGCCATATAAATTTCTAAGGACGATTCGATAGAACCAGTTATTGAGTTTTCCCGTGGGAATGAATAATTTGCCTATCGTAAAAGGTATCCTAAATGTTGACCCGAGTACTAATTTATCACTATACAAAATTTAGTTAAAATTCGTTCAGTACTTTTTGCGTAAAACGCGCACATCGATTTGACTAAGTTAGTTTTATTATAGGTATAGATAAGAATAGATATTGCTTAGGAGATATACATATACTATTTAGAACTTTCCTGTAGGACTTTTCAAGGCCTACAATTTTTTAGTATATTGTTTTGATGTATGTATGTCTTAAGGTTAAGCCAGCGGAAGGTTTCTAGGGAGGACTCGATAAAACCAGTTATTGTATCTTCCCGTGAAAAGCGCATACAAAAACAGACAAATAGACATATAGGCAAACAGACAAACAGACAATTTTTTTAATAACTATTGTTTTAATAACTATGTTGTGTACATAATACGTTACAAATAAACGAAAACAACTATCCCACGGGAACTGTATATTTTTCCTGGATAAAAAGTGATCTATTTGTTATTCTGATGTATGACCTATATTATTGTAAAATTTCATCAAAATCCAATTAGTAGTTTTTGTGTACTAAGCTGTATAAGTTACTATAGTTTTTTGACTGTCCCACGGGAACCCTTTAATTTTCTGGGATTTAAAAGTAGCCGATTTGTTATTGTCATATATGAATTATATTATTTTAAAGTTTTATTAAAATCCAATCAGTAGTTTTTGTGTACTAAGCTGTATAAGTTGTTATAGTGTTTTAACTATCCCACGGGAACTATTTAATTTTCCGGGATGAAAAGTATCTAAGATGTTGGCCAGGGATATAAGGTACCACCATACAAAATTTCATTTAAATCGGTCCAATAGATTCGGAGATTAGCCCGTACAAACAGGAAAACAGACAAACAGCTCGCTCGGGTTCGTCCATACCTACGAGTATGTTGTATTATCTCTTTAACCAAACTTCAGCTCACGTTGCTTTTACTCACCTGTTAATCTTTAACCCCGAGTATGGATGATATTAACTCAATAGCGTACGATGTTGAACAGCTGTCTATATCTAAATCATATTTATGCTCCCCTGAAGATGTTCCCTTATATACAGCTCATGTGAAAAACTCGTTTAAAATATTTCATGCAAACATACGTAGCATAATGTGTAATTTTGATTGTCTACTGGTATTATTGCACAGGATTAAATTTGAAGTGGACATTGTAATCTTGTCTGAATGCTGGTTAAGAAAAACTCCTGTTGTTCCCATATTAAATGGCTTCAGGGTGCATGCTTCTGCACACCTTAACCAAAATGATGGAGTTGTTGTTTACATAAGATCAAATCTGAAATGCACAGTTGAATCGACTGATATTATCGAAGCTAACAGTATCTTACTAAAATTAAACAACTGTGCAATTATAGCCATATACCGTTCACCTTCGTTTATCAATCTTAAACCGTTTATAGAATCTCTCGATAAAACTCTAAACAAATTAAATACTTATGTGAATGTTACAATTGTAGGAGATATTAACATCAATATATCACTAGATAATGACTCTCATAATAGTGATGACTATTTGAACATGCTCGCATCATATGGTATGCTACCTGCTCATCTTCTACCAACTAGACAAAATAACTGCCTAGATCATGTCATCTCTAGGTCTACAAATTGTACTGTTGCTATGGTTTTGGACTCATATATCTCCGATCATGCACCTGTTTTATTCTATTGTAACATAAAAGCACAAACACACTTGGCTAATCCAACAACTGATAAGATCGATATTCAGGGCACAGTTTCTTGTCTAGAGCAATCTGACTTATCTGCCATTTTTACATCTACTGATCCCAATGTTGTTACTGATATATTAATTGGCACAGTCTCTAGCGCTATCAAAGCGAATACTAAAATACAGTGCTTATCTAATAAACTACGAATTATTAAGCCCTGGATAACTCCTGGTCTCTTAAGATGCATTCGCCATAGGGATAACTTATATAGGAAATATAAAAAGCATCCAGACAACTTAAACTTAAAAACTATATTTTTGCGTTACCGTAACTTTTGTAATAACCTACTCAAAAAAGTAAAACGAGAATATGAAAAGAACGAGTTCAATAAAGTCAAAAACAGTCCAGGTAAAACTTGGAGTCTAATTAAAAAAATTGTTAATATGGGCCAAAAAGAAAGAAGCTGTTTGGAACTGTTGGATATATGTAATCATCCATTGGAATCAGTAAATTCTGTTAATCAGTATTTTGCAAACGTAGGTAAAAACTTAGCAGACAATATAACACGTAAACAAGAGACCTCGTATGATATTGACTTTCCTAGACTTAACTATCTAGATACAATGAGCCTATATACAGTGACAGAAAAAGAAGTAAAAACAGCTATCATCAGTCTTAAAGACAAAACTGCCTCTGGTTGGGATGGTATACCCACATCTATTGTTAAGGCCACTGCGCATATTCTTATTCCGATCCTTACCAGATTATTCAATCTTTGCATCTCAAAAGGAATCTTTCCACGTTCTTTTAAAAAAGCAGTTGTACGACCTATTTACAAGAATGGTGACAGGAGCAGTATCTTTAATTATAGGCCAATATCTTTACTTACCACTTTTTCTAAAATTTTTGAAAAAATTCTCAACAAAAGGCTACTTATGTACTTGAATAAAAAAAACATCTTAGCAGAAAATCAGTTCGGTTTCCGTAGTGGTAAATCAACAGAAGATGCAGTTCTTAATCTTTCAGCTCAAATAACTAAAAATTTTGATAATAAAGTTAAATCGATTGCTGTTTTTCTGGACTTAAAAAGGCTTTTGATACTGTCTCCATACCTCTTCTGTTGAATAAGCTGGAAGGTGTTGGAGTTAGAGGCCTTGCATTTAAAATTTTCAAAAACTATCTTGAGGAACGTCAGCAGTGTGTATGCATTGATAACTTTAGAAGTGGGGAAGAATCTGTTAGTTTCGGTGTCCCTCAGGGAAGTGTTCTTGGTCCTACTCTCTTTCTTATTTACATAAATGAGCTCTGCATGCTGCGCCTACCTAATAGTAAACTTTTAGTCTACGCAGATGACACTGTACTTCTTACTAGCGGTAAAACATGGGCAGAAGCTCAGGCTTCCACAGAATTATCGCTAAGAGCTATTATAAGTTGGCTTGGTTGCAATCTGCTCACTCTTAATGTGGATAAGACAAAATACCTTATCTTAGCTCCCTCTACTCTAGTACAGGCTCGGCCTTGTTTGACAATTCGTGCACACGTCTGTTCACTGACTATTAAAGAGTGTAACTGTCCCGTGTTAGAAAAAAGTTCCAGTGTTAAATATCTTGGCGTCATAATTGATAGCAATATGACATGGAGACAGCAAATCCATTCAGTAGCGTTGCGACTAAGAAAGCTCATATTTATTTTCAGGAAATTAAGGAATGTGGTAGATTTTCAATGTCAAAAAACAGTATATTATGCTCTGTGTCAATCCGTTATTTCATACTGCATTACGTGTTGGGGTGGATCTGCTAAAACGTTAATGTTGAGACTGGAAAGGGCCCAGAGAGCAGTTTTAAAAGTTATGTTCAATAAGCCAATCTATTTCCCCACGGCGGATTTATACGCTCTTAGTAATGTATTATCCGTAAGGAAAATTTTTGTTTTACAAACTGTTCTTCGAAAACACTCTGAGCTTCCTTATAACCCTAGTATATTATGTACTAAACGCAGATCCCACGCTATATGTCAAATTAATTCTGCAAGAACCGCGGTTGCAAAACGTCATTACCCATATCTAAGCTGTTTACTCTACAATAAGATCAATAAATTATTGAATATATATCCACTCACATCTTATCGTTGCAAATCTGTATGTTTAGCATGGCTTAAATCCATTACGTATGACGAGACTGAAGAACTTTTGACCATTGTTTATTAAAGAATTTGCATTCACACACACATATACACACACATACACATACACACACATTCACACACACACACACTCACACATACATCATCATCATCTATTGCTTTTTAGTTTTTATAAAATACTTAGTTTAAATATTGTACGGAGGCGGGCGTTGATATCTGCAACGCAGTTTATACTTTTGCAGTATCATCGTAGCCATTGTTGTTTACTGTATACTTATAGGAATTTGATACTAAATAAATAAATTTCATTTCATTTCATTTCATTTCATTTGTCCAAATTATATGCAGTAAAAGGGAAAAGTCTTTTGTTTTAAACATTTTAGACGATAAATTTATTTATTTTGATAAGAATTCATAATTGTTGATAATATGACCAATAAACATGACCTACCGATTTAAATTATTTTTTTAATATAAAAAACTACTTTTTGTGACTTAAATATAAAAGTTAGACATATGCTGTCGCTGACTTTTTTGTAGGCATTATTAAGCTCTACAACTTTTCTCTAGAACATAATCATGTATCTCTCATCGTTAAGGCAGCGTTCGTAAGAAACGTTTTCGTTCGACCGTTTTTTCTCCGACTTACTTTGCAAATCCGACTACCACGAAAAAGCCTTTTCATTCTTCGGGTTAATATATAGCCTATGACACTCAGAAAGAACGTGGCTTTCTATTGGTAAAAAAATTTTGAAAATCGGTTCAGTAGATCCAGAGATTACCCCCTACAACGTCACAAACTCACAAACTCACAAACTCACAAACCCACAAACTCACAAGATCACAAACTTTACCTCTTTATAATATTAGTATAGATTATAAATGTATACACATATTACAAATATTATATATGCAAAATTTTGCGAGTATGTGTTTGCATTTGTTTTAAAATATATATATATATACATTTACTCGTAAGAGCTGAATTATTATATTATAACTTTCATCATTGTGATATAGAAAATGGTGTAACTTAGTAGTTAAAATTTAATTGAAAAAATCGATTTCATCAAGATAGAGCCAGCAAAACGAACATTTAAGAATATTTAAATTAATACGCTTATAGAACTCAACTGAACAAGTAAAAATTCAAAATGATTTTTTATCCTGTAGAAGTTTTCTTTTAACTTGGCCGTTTTAATATTATTTTACATCTTCATATATTTTTTTATATTAGCCGTTAAAATAAATACAATAAACATGCATTCTATTATTATTATTAATTATTTTGTTTATACATTTATCAAACGCGTACACCAAGTGTACAATATTACAGTATATTTCATATCTCCGAATTAATTCTTTTTAACTTTATCTAAACCGTGGCGAGTTGCCAACGACATGACCTTTTAACCTTTGACACAAAATTCAGGCGAAATAGGGACGCTCAGATTTATCTTTCTTAAATATTCTATAGATATTATATCTTCGTGATATGACTTTATATTTACCTGTTATTGCTATCTACGTCGGAAGGTTGACCCTCTGAATATTATGTAGTATGTACATAAAGGCATACATATATATGTATGTTAATAAGGGTCGCGATGAAAATTATTAGATACTACATTTACTGGAATTAGTTATTACTTTTATACATATAAGGTATTTAAAATCTATACGTATAATAAAATTGTACATAAGCCGAATCTGTACATTAAATATTTTTTGGAAAATCTTATTGAAATATACATTATTATCGATACAGAGGTCTAATCTACAGTTTTTAGAATTTTTGTCTGTCTGTCTGTCTGTTACCGTATCACAGAAAAACCACTGGAGGGATTTTGATGAAATTCGGTATGGTGATAGCTAGTTATTCGGTCAACATATAGGATATTTTTTACCGAGAAAATGTCTCATTTCTGAGAAAAAATAAAAAGACTGATATGTAAGAGCATACTAATATGTAAAACCTAAGAATTTGGTTTTTAGTCATCTGAATGCGGGCGGAGCCGCAGCCAGTGCTAGTATAACATTTAATTTAAATAAACTTAATTTGTAACATTTAAACAAACAATTTTTAAAAAGCAAGATAAATACTTTCTTAGAGTTACGCTATAAAACTATCTTTTCAGCTTTTTTCGCGTATTTATTTTGATTTTAGGTTTCCGACGTTTCGAATGCTTTAACAGCAAAAAAACATGTTAAAGCTGATATGTGTATTTGTTACTCTTTCACGTGAAAACTACTGAGAGAATTTTGATAAAACTTTACAGTTATATAGCTTATACATCAGAATAAAATCTAGGATATATTTGTTGAACATATAGTCATACATAGCGAAAAACCACGGGAAAACGTTCTATATATATTTTTTCTACATTTATTGAAATGAAAGCTTGTAATTTGATTATAGATTACTATTATAAACTCGAAAGGTTTTATATTATTAAGAAAGTACACATTTAGACTCTAAACTATAGTTGGACTTGGGCTAGGTATCTAGGGAATATCGATTACATTTTATAACCATACTAGCGACCCTGGCAACATGTTGAATGTCCACATAAACACATCAAATACAATTCTATACCATACATATACATGTATGTAATAAGTACTAAGTAGCTTATCTTATTCGGTATACCGAATAAGATGCGGCGTGATGCCAATACTACGATCCTTTGAAATTCATAATGGCATAGTCAAGTCTCTTAGTTATATTGTAACTTAATAATAATTGAATTTTAGATCATTTTTTGTGAAAAGTTCCTAAAAAATCTATTTCATGCAACAACAACGCTAGAGTAATGTGTTATTAAACGGGTTTGATTCTTGCTCACAGTAAATTAAGAGATATATTTGCGAAGTTCTAATTTAGAAAGTTCCAACTAGTAAACTAAAATAAATGATATTATTTTAATAATTATCTTATTAGATTAATAATTTATTATGCACAATGCGTCTTGTTGGAATATAAGTACCTACCGCCATCTGTTGAGCGTTCGACAAAAGTGTCTCGGAAAATAGGGTACAATTTCATATTGTAAATTGTGCAATAGATGGCGTTGAATGTAGAATAAAAGTAAATACTGACTTGAATATTCAGTGTGACTCTACACTAATAGAGTAAATAAAGCTTTGTGGTAATCCGTAATACAATCAGCATTTTGCACTGAATTCGATCTGCCTCGCTCTATGCTGTAAAATTTAAATAAATCATAGTTTAAAAAGATATCTCTTTTGAACAAATTTAATCAATTTTATGATTTTAATTGTTGAAAACCTGATGAAAACATTTAATTTACAGCCCGAGATGAATGCACACGATTATGTACATATGTAAGTACACATACAAACAGTATGCTTAAAATGAAAAAAAGACTCTCTACTTTCTAAATAAATATTCTATATTCATGAAGGAGTAACTTTAAAATCGGTCAAGTGCGAGTCGGATTCACCCAAGAAGGATTCTGTACCATCGTACATACATTTACTTTTTATTAATATGACTTTTAATAAGAAGTCTAGTATAGTTAATCTATCTATGTAGTATAACTAACAGAGCCGTGTGTGTGTACTACTAATACTCCAGGTCGTAGTCTGATAATGTAAATTTCATTAAAATCCGTGCAGCTAATTCAGCGTAAAAATATACCAAAATTAAAAAAAATAATACTTCGATTGGTAAACTTAAAATATAAAATCTAGGTAGATATATAAATGAAATGCAATTTTTTGGTAAGAGCATCACTTGAGAACGGCTTGACCGATTTGGCTTTTTTTTTAAATGATCATAATATAGTATATATAGTCTAAAAGTTTTAAGTTGAATAATAAAAAAATTAACTGGAAATTTTACGAAAAGGCGAAATTATACAATAATTCACTTCAAAGAACACAAATTATTGAAAGGACAATGTCTGTCGGTCAGATAGTAAAAAATAAAATTAAATTGATACTTTTTTAAATTTAAAAGAGTACAATTCTTATAAACTATTATTGTTAAATAATTTATTATTCAAAATTAAAAAAATAATTATAACATTACTACTATATTTTAATGTGAAAATTTGTATGTGTGTATGTGTAATATAATTGTTACCTATTCCTTCACGCTAAAACGGACAGATTTAAATGAAATTTGGTACACAGATAGGATATAAGTTGAAGTAAGTTCCCAGCGAAGCGATGGTAAGTGGCTAGTGTCCAATATAGAAAATATTAGGTACCCTATACAAAATCACAGAAAGATATTTCAATTTTTTACCCCCGACGCAAAAAGAGGGGTGTTATAAGTTTAACGTCGATGTCTGTCTATCTGTGTGTGGTTGTCTGTCGGTGGCATCGTAGCTCTCAAACGGATGGACTGATTACGATGCGGTTTTTTTCATTTGAAAGCCAGTTTCCTTGCGGTGGTTCTTAGCTATGTTTGGTTAATATTGGTCCAGCAGTGTAAGAGTATCAGCTCTTTTCCAAAATGATGTAAGGCATTTTGGCGTATGATTACTCGATTAAGTGCTTCACGCGTGCCAGTGTAATCGTTAAATGACAATTAATTTAGGTAGGGGGTTTCTTAAATTTTTAATTTATAATTATATTAATAACAGCGAATAAATATTTTTTATTCAAACATAATATTACGTAGTTAAAAATG
The DNA here is from genome assembly GCA_921882275.1 of Brenthis ino. Lineage (NCBI taxonomy): Eukaryota > Metazoa > Arthropoda > Insecta > Lepidoptera > Nymphalidae > Brenthis > Brenthis ino. The sequence continues at coordinate 15,454,799 of OV170222.1, forward strand.
AACACTTATTTCCCATGATAACGTTTTAGAAGTGACAATGTATTCTATGTACCGAATGTAATGTATGGGGAGTAATCGGGTGTCGCTTGAAATCCACATAAGTGTATGGGTGTGCCGTAACAGATGTGGTTTGTACGATTATTTTTATTATTTCATAGGGTTTCTTTTATTGGGGTTCTATTTCAATGAACAAATGGTTACGATATTGATGTAATTAGTGGATGTTTATAAAAATAGTTATATTTTATTATTATAAGTACATAGAGCTTTACTGTTCCTTTGATTCGAATTTTTCATGATTTATTCGTAATGTACGTACATTATCAACTTACACTTTACTGACTCAAACTCAAATCAGACTACTACATACAATTGTAAATTAAATATTTTGTTTTTATAAAAAGCAGTCCTGAGACCTGCCGACAGAAGTGAAAACTTAAAACTATAAACAAACAGTTGTTATTTTTGGATATTCAAATTAATTGTTTGATCTTAAAATTAATACTTGTAAATTAAAACTGTTTACATTTATCTGATTTTGACATCTATCGGCACTTGAGTGTTAACGTTAACACGTCACGTGACCATGTCAATGACGACTTACATGAATTTACTCCCCGTCCAAGCCTGCCTACAGAAGTTTTCACTTCAAAAACATAATTTATTACTATACGAGCACTCAAACTCTAAAGATTATAAAATTATCTAAGTAAAAGTAAACTAACGGTGCATTGAATGAAAATGATATAATTAAACGCAAATAATAATATGTATGAAGAAAACCTCTTCACACCTGTCTTAAAAAAAAACAATAACAAGTACTTAGTGATCGGCTTACAAACAAAACGCGTAAACATTTGACTCTTGAAATTGTCAAACACCAAAAACGTATAATACCACTAAATCCTAACCCAATTTTGAGCGTTACCAAAAAAAACCTATACAATTCCTTTGTAATATTACAATTATATCAAAACTATTTATTCGTATCTTTATACCTGGGTAATAGAGTTCATTTTTCTGCGATTATATGTGCAAAATAACTTAGCAAATCTTTTGAAAACCGTTGACTTATGTCAATGATATCGTATTGTTATTATCCACAATAGCTAATGTACTCATGATCTTTTCAACAGTGTCATCTATACTAAGTACTCTATACAACCTTTGCTTTCATGAAAATATCTATATACTTTTATTTTTATAGCAATAAAGTCTATTTTGGCGTAAATTTAAGTTTTATAATTACAAAATTATGTTGGTATATGTTAAAAGTAATTGAATATTTGACTTCGGCAAATCGTGTGACGGGGTGATCCGGTGTGACGAATCACACGTCCTAATTGTATACTTTTGCAAATAATTCATAATTATATTTTTCTTACAAGAAAGATAAAGGGTTGGAAGTGTTTTAGTTTAGTAAATTGAAAAATGAAATCGACGGTCTGATGTACTTTATATATTGTTAAAAGTTTTTAAATAAATACAGCCGTCATAAAAAAGAAGGCCGTAACTTCGTCAAAGTTGATTTCGAGATATTTGAAATTTTAGTCCTTACTACTACGTCAAAATTACTACTAGTTTTGACGTATCTCTGGACATAAGACTTAGAGCTTTATGAGTAAAACTATCAAGTAACTTTTTTTTTGCTGATTCCGAATTTGCATTTAAGTAATTTTTTTACCAAATTGTTAATTAGGGCCTTCTTTATTATGACGGCAGGATATTTGAGATATTAATTAAATTTTAAGGTTAGCCCGTACGTTAGTTAACTAGATTTTATATCAGATTACTATTACTATCTAGGCAACCGAGTTTGGCTCGAGGTTTTTCGGAAAAGATATAAAAATTATGTTTTTTTTCAGAATCACCTATGTATTGATAACCTAAATACAAAATTTGATCCAAATCATTAGAGCCGTTTCCGAGATACCTGAAACAAATTTATATAAATACAAGAATTGTTCAATTACTATTATAAGATAAGTATGATCGTTTGTACGTGTGTATGTTTGTTATCCTTCACTTTGTAGCGGCTGGACGAATTTGGATGAAATTTAGATATATGTACATAGATATGACTTGGGGTAATACATACTCGTATATACTATTGGTATTAAAATTTGCTATAATGTGGCTATATATACGAGTAATATAGCCACCTAAGGACGCACACAAGCGAAGCGAGGGTGAGCCGCTAGTATTTCATAAATTTCAGTTAAACTAATTTAATTTATATTCAAAGCTCTCGCAAGACTTTATAGAGCCGAGAGCTTAGTTGGTTTCATTATCAGCATTAACATTTAAGGATTCGGTATCAAAGGAAGAAATCCTAGTCTCTTAACTCTATATATTGTACCATATTGTCATTGTAGAGTAAGCAAAAACACATACGTAGGCGAAGTCGCTCTCAGCGAGGTTTTATGTACATGTAGAAAGTAAAATTTTAATGATAAAATGCAATATAGATATTATCTTTTAAAAAGTATTTAATTGTAAGCATTAAATATTAATAGAAAGTCTGTTTTGGCGTAAATTTAAGTTTTATAATTAGAAAATTATGTTGGTATATGTTAAAAGTAATTGAATATTTGACTTCGGCAAATCGTGCGACGGGGCGATCCGGTGTGTCGAATCACCAAGGGTCAAACCAAGGGTGTGTGTCTGCTGGTACTGTCTATAACTGCAGATTTCGTAAGTTGGATGCTCGCGTGTGGAATATGCTGTCATGCAAATGATATAACAACGCTACCCAATTAATATAGGCAGGAGAAAAATTACTATTCATAATTATTTAAGAACACAACGCCAAAAAGCACATTTCGAATTTTTACAGCAAACACATGGTACACGGTTCACGTAAGAGACTAAGATTTTTGACGACTAAAAATTTACTGACTCAGTCTTAAAAGTAGTAAGACTGTGTCTTCCCACAAAATACAATTATTTATGAGATTGATAGAAATGGTACCGAAGTGCCTACCTTACAATTTCTTTTAATTTTATTATTAACATTTTTTATTTTTATTATAAGGCTTAGTTATACAATTTAATAATATTTAATTCTTTTTTAAACTTTATTAAATAATTTTATTAAGTGTTGCTATATTGATAAATTAAAGATATATTTTTGATTTGGGTTGCTAATAGTCTGATCTACACTGTAAGAGCTAACGATATCTAGTTGTCTATTAAATATATTTTAATTTTTTTCTATTTATTTTCTTATATTCATTTTACAATCTCAAGATGATGGTAGCACCCAAAAAACTTTGCAAGCAAAGCAACGGGCTTTTACTATGTTTTTCTAAATATTGGCCCGTGTCATAGTTTCCGAGCAGATGCGCGACCACCATTGTCATGTGGCCACATGTGACAGCCGCCGACGTTTATATAATTTATATTATATCTATGTAATAAAATCAAAGAAGCCATCTTTTTTTTTGTACGCTCACATTATAAGGGGAATCTTAGCTTCCTAAATCTAAATGGACAAAAAATGTTGCTCAATACTTCTTATTTTTTCGTAAGAATGGGTGAAAAACACTGTAATAATATAAAGTGGAGATTTTTTAACTTATAAATGTGTCTGAATATTTTTTATCTTAAGTTTTATGTTTAAAATTTCGTCAGTATTAAAAATATTATAACTTTTGTGCAACTTAATTTATTTAAAGAACAAATATTTTTTTAACAAATTATATGTTAATTTGTTAAAAAAATATTTGTTCTCCTATTTGCAGTTTATAATAATTATGTTGATATCTGCTGCTTTTTGTTTGAAAAATACCAGAACTTTAGATATTCCTAGGTAGGTATTATTTAACAGACTATATTGAATAAATATACTTGTTCATAGATCATTTGAAACACCATAACGATTGGTTTGGATATAATTTATTGTAACTATAATTAATAACATATAATATAGCATAGCTTTTATGTATGTACCTACCTATAATAATGTTTAATTACTCTGGTTCTAAGTAAGGTTGACATTAGACAGCCTTTTCAACAAATTCATACTTCCATACTAATGTTATAAATGTGAAAGTGTGTTTTTTGTTTGTCTTTCTTTCACGCCGAAACGGGTTAACGGATTGACGTGAATTTTTATATGGAGATAGTTGGAGGGCTGGAGCGTGACACAGGCTACTTTTTACCGCGGGAGATTATCTATTTCCCACGGGAAAACACGTTATAGTACAATCCAAAAAAATATTTATGATCAGAATTACTTGAAACTTGCTCTTCAATACAATTAATTAAATACGTGTTTTAGCATTTTTCGAAATTCATCCCATAAGGGGGTAAAATAGCGGATGAAAGTTTACATACAAACTTACATCCGCTATTTTACCTACCATTTTAGAGTTTTTTTTGTAGTTATAGCGCGAGCGAAGCCGCGGGCTCTACTAGTAAGTAATAAATATAAAAACATTAATTAAATATTAGACAATAAATAAAAAGAATGCACAAGTATATTTCAACTTGTAGTTCCAGAGATTCGCAAGCTCGAACCGACAAAAAACAAACTCTTTAGTTCTGAAATTAGAATTTATTACAGTTGGAGAAATTAACTTTTTAATATTATTTAATACAGAAACTCTGAAAACCATTGTATGAATACACTTTTGCTTTATATTACAAGTAAGTATTACTTTTTAAATTATAACTATAACAGACATGGAGTGCATTATTTTTTCATTGACCAAAAAAGTACCTATAACAAAGCACAAAAATTTTATTTTTACACCACAAACAGACATAAGCACAGTCATTTATATCAATCTAAAATAATATTAATGTTCATTTAAGAAATAAGCGAAGAAAATCTCTAGTTCTCAAGGGCTGTAGATCGATCATATTATAATATAATAGATAAAATAACAAATGATACTAAGATCTCACAATGGTGAGTAGTGACGCGGAAATCTACTGACCGCCGCTACCACCGCACGTGTTAGGGAGAGTTAAATTTATAGCTTACATTTTAAAATATCACTAGTTATTGCCTATGGCGTCGCTCGCATATGTTTAATTTCTTAGACAATCTAGTTTATATAATTGTTTCAATAAAGTCATGTTTCTAGGCGACTATTGCAAGTTATTCAGGCGTTCTTGAATAATCCCTAAATCTATCTATACTGATATTATAAAGAGGTAAAGTTTGTGAGTTTGTGACGTTGTAGGCGGTAATCTCTGGATCCACTGAACCGATTTGGATGAAATTTGGTAAGATAATAGTTTTAGACCCTGGAAAGGACATAAAATACTTTTTATCCCGGAAATCATCCCTTAAAGGGGTGAAAATGGGGAAGAAAGTTTGTATGGGGAATCAACCTAGGCACGAACCCGAGCGAAGCAAGGATGAGTCGCTAGCATAATATATAGGCAAAAGACAAAATAGTTCAGTACTTTTTTCTCCACTTTTGATTCCCCGATTGTTTTTTTAGTAGCTACAAGCAACTCCGCTCGAGTTCGTCTCTAGGTACGTTTTAACGGTTAGTATAGATTTCTCAGAGATGAGACATTTTCTCGCAGTAAAAAGTATTCCATATATTGACCCGGATAACGAGCTATCGTCATACTAATTTTCATCCAAATCAGTCCAGTGGTTTCCTCATGATGCATTCCCAGACAAACAACAATTCTAAAAACTATAGATTTGGCCTCTGTATCGATAATAATGACTATATCAATAATATTTTCCAAAAAATATTTAATGTACAGATTCGACTCAGTTAGAATTTTATTGTATACTAGCGGCTCACCCTCGCTTCGCTCGGGTTCGCCTCTAGGAAAGCACAAACAGATCTATCCCACGGGGACCGTTCATTTTTCCGCGATAAAAAGTAACCTGTTATTTGACCGGCAATATAAGGTATCAGCATGCTAAATTTTACTAAATTAGGTGCATAAGTTGTTGTGTACTAAGCTGTATAATTTATTATAGTTTTTTAATTATCCCACGGGAATTATTTAATTTTCCAGGATGAAAAGTATCTAAGATGTTGCCCGGGGATATAAGGTACCACCATGCAAAATTTCATTTAAATCGGTCCAATAGATTCGGAGATTAGCCCGTGCAAGCAGACAAACAGACAGAGAAACAAAAAATTTGAAGAAAATCTGGATTTGTTCTATTTGTCTTCTTATATCCCCCTGACTCGGTTTTTGGCAATTTTTTTTCTATGTACAGACATTCGACCTCTACAGTTTTATTATATGTATAGATAGATACAGATAGATAGATTGACGAGTTTTAGTGTTTTAATAAAAAAAAAATTTGTAAAAGTAAATTCGATTCTTATAAGTTTTCCTCATATTTTCAATAATAATTATGGTCAAACCGACCACTGGGTTAATACTAGGAGAATAATATAGTCACTTATTCTTTCTGTCTGTGTGCGCTAACAAACATTTAGTTTTTGCTTGTTATAAAATTTTATTCTTGGCCTAGTTTTCAAAGGGTTAAAGGACGATCCATCTCAATATATCGCGAAGCTTTTAAACATTAAGAGGCGCTGCTGTTTCCATCAAAATATACGATGATTGATCGGGGCTATTATTTTGTTTAATCTAAAGTAGGAACGTCGACAAAATTATAAGAAAACATCTACGAATGTTTCTTCGTTAAAACATAATATGTAATTGATTTCTGAGTGTTAAATGTCAAATAGATAACTAACCCTTTAATCATATATCTATAAAAAATAAAATTAAAATATCTTATAGATGTAGTGTAATATTAAAGTAGCAATAATATTTAATCTATAGGTACTACATGTAATAAAACTGTAGAGGTCGAATGTCTGTACATAGAAAAAAGTGCTAAAAACCGAGTCAGGAGGATGTAAGAAGAGAAATAGAACAAATCCAGATTTTTCTTTTTTTTTTGTTTCTCTGTCTGTTTATCTGTTTGTCTGACCGATTTAAATGAAATTTGCATGGTGGTACCTTACCTATCCCCGGTCATCATTTTAGATATTTTTCATCCCGGAATATTAAAGAGTTCCCGTGGGATAGTTAAAAAACTATATTAACTTTTACAGCTTAGTACACAAAAACTACTGATTGGTTTTTTAATGAAACTTTACAATAATATAGTTCACACTTCAGAATAACAAATAGGTCACTTTTAATGCCGGAAAAATATACGGTAAATTAAAATGGTATGAAATGGATGGCTCAAAAAAGTTTTAGAGAGAGTGAGAGATCAACAATTAAAACATTTTATACAAATTTAATTTAATCTCGATCTCCAATAAACGTAAATTATATTTATTAAAATTATTGTATACTAGTTTTTGCCCGCGGCTACGCTCGCATTGTAAATTTATTAAAGTTATCCTATGCTCATATCTATAATGTAGGTAATCTATGTTCTATCCAAATTTCATTAAAATATATTTAGCGGCTTTAGCGTAAAAAGGTAACAGACAGACAGAGTTATATTCATATTTATATATATATGGCTTCTAGTACAGTAGTTAATGCTAAACAGACACTACTAAGTACTAATACTCTACTTCGGCGTTAAGATTACTCGAGTTGAAGCAAATATTTTAAATGCTTTCATTTGATTCCAACTCTATACAGAGCTTTAAACATGTCATAAGTATAACCCTTATCCACAATTCACGCTTGACTATTCCGCAATGAGATGACATCTGTAAAGGTGCGAATGTTACACAAACAAACACACAAAGACACCGCGCCCCGCCTCCGCGGTACTTGAAAAGAAAGATAATTGGTGTGTCTTGATACTTTAAAACCGAAGTACCTTAATATCTATATAATATTTCATTAAATTTAACATTAATCCCTCCACGACCGCGGACACGCCGGCGTTACAGTTAACAATAGATTTCTTAGTTTCTTAGAAATATACCTGAAGGTGTACACATAGGTTCGCTTAATGCTAATTTTGTACACAAGAAGAATTTTTTTTTCAAGAAGTTTTTTTGCGCTTGTATAAAAATGTACTTTTTTACCATTAGCGTCCCAAAGGTGGCTCAAAAAGAAGTGCACAATTCAAAATTGTGCGCTTTTTTTTAAATCTCTTGTTAGTCATTGCTTTTCGGATAACAAAATAAAAACGCACGTTGTTTCGTTTAAAAAAGGACTTTATATGGTGTGCGTAAGTTCAAATTTTGTGTTAAGACAATTAGAACTTTCGATTTTTGGATTTTATTCTATGGTTTGACTTAACGTCAACGTCAACGTTTGACACATGTCGACGCCACTTTTTGAAGAGGTATTTAGTAGGAAATGTGTATGTAAAATTTGAGATACATAGTTACTTCAAGTCTCAAGACTATTCCAACCAGCAAGCACAAACAGCGGCCGGCACATTAAAGTACACACGGAACAATGTCACAAACACGCCGAAATGTAGAGCTACCATTTAAAAGTCAAATCGATGGCCATACGTCAATATTAAGATGCTAACAAAATGCTTGTATAATGAATGAAAAACATGAATTTTACGGTGTAAGGTGTGTTAAATATAATAAGATTTGCTTAAATTGTTAATACTTTTAAGAGAAATCAGGTTTTAAGCATTATTTACATATATTTTTTTATGTTATTTTACGCATAGTTAGTGTACAGCCTTGTTAATATGATACTTGTGTTTAAAATTTTTGTGTGTTGTGTACGATTTTTCAATGTCTAAAATCAAGTGAATTTTCTGGCGACAATCAAATATATGTTTATGGGTCCTTAGTTTATGGCTTTCAATCCACTTGAACGTAATATCAGTAAAATTTTATATCTAAAATACTAAGAAAAATTCTTTATAGTGAGGCATAACACAAATATATATATGAAAAATAGCAAAATGCTTACTCCTTTTTCCAATTTTTATTAATAAAATCGACATATTGCATACAATACAATAAAATATAGAAAATGATATAATGCTAATATAATATACATAGCTTATAGAAACAATTATTAGATTTTGTAAGAACGTATCAAAAGCACCTAACTTATATAAAATATAAGGCAAAAATAAGATGTCATCGGTAATAAAGTCATTCAATTTAAAAATGTCTAAACCAAAATAAATGAAGCGTAAAACTTTATGTAGTGCCGATACGCCGACAGACCGACAAAGTGACAAAGGTGTAAATTAGATCGGTCAGCCATTGATGTGGCGAATCTCTGTTGGGCCGACAATGTCGCATTGTAGGTTTAGAAGTATGACCGACCGTCCTACTTTTGTTCGTTTTGTAACGTCACATATAGTTTGTTTCTTGAAGAACGATAAAATTAGGTTGTCAACGCGTAGTGGCCGCTTTAAGAATACTTTTTGGAAAGTATAGCTATGCAAATTTTTGACTGCAATGCTAGCTTATGAAGCGTTGTAGTAAATTTGTAGAGGCTACTTTTGGCTCAATTTGTAGCGACCCTACTTACTCTGCCAGCGGTGGCGGATTCGAGTCCCGCTAGAGGCATTCATTTGTGTGCTGAGCACGAATGTTTGTATTTCAGTCATGGGTGTTTATATCTATACAGATAAATAAAATTGAAGTGTCTGTTTGTAATGTCTAAACGACAGCGCTTTACTAAATGCATAGAAATTATATAGAGTAATTATAAGAAAAACTCATTTTTTTTATTTTTGTCTGTTTGTTCCGGATAATCTCTGAAACGGCTGGACTGATTTTGACGGGATTTTCACTGGAAGATAGCTGACGTTATAGGGAGTAACATAGGTTACTTTTATTTTAGAAAAAGTTTTAGGGTTTCGCTCAAAAGAAATAAAACGTGTTAGTATATCTAATAAGCTTATTATTCGATTATTTATCTTTATAAAATTGCTTAAAAAATTATTAAACTATTAAATGAATGACTTAATAATAATTATGAAATTTTATGTGTAATGAATTGCAAATTTATATTCATTATTTATTTCATACTTTAGTTATGAAATCCTCAAAGAACTTAGGAAAATGAGTTTTAAAAAATAAATGTAAGTAACGCAAAGTTCGCTGCTGGTTAATTGATTTAAAGAGTAATGTCACCGCAACACGAGGGGTCCGGCCAGGGGGTGGGGCCAAGTCCCCTTCACCGGTATAGGAATTATTATTTTTATTCTCCACATTTATAATGGAAGGGAAAACTAGAGTTAAGTGACGATGAAAAATATTGTAAGTGAAAAGTTTAACCCTCAATCTATACATATAATAAAATTGTAACTAAGCCGAATCTGTACATTAAATATTTTTTGGAAAACCTTATTGAAATAAACATTATTATCGATACAGAGGCCGAATCTATAGTTTTTAGAATTTTTGTCTGTCTGTCTGTTACCGCATCACAGAAATACCACTGGAGGGATTTTGATGAAATTCGGTATGGTGATAGCTGGTTATCCGGGTCAACATATAGGATACTTTTTACCGGTGGAAAATGTCTCATTTCTGAGAAAAAATACAAAAACTGCAATGTAAGAGTATACTAATATGTAAAACCTAAGAATTTGGTTATTGGTCATCTGAACGCGGGCGTAGCCACGGGCAATGCTAGTCTCATATATATGTATATTGAAATTAAATGTTATGTTACTGAACATATCCGAAATATTGGATTTTAGCACTGATCTACTATCACTTATTGTGATTAAATAAAAAGATGTATACATCATTTTTAGGTTTATAAAATATGCTTAAAATCTGTCAATCGAAAAAACGATCCAAGAAGAGCTATCGCATTTGTGATATTGGTAAGAAACGTTATTTAATATATTTTTTTATTATTACCATTTACTTATATTGTACCTATAGGAAAACATCGTGAGAAAACTTGGCTGTCTCAGAGAAATAAGTTAGTTTTTGACATTTCTACATATGAAGTCCGTCATCCCGAAATTGGTTGGCGTGGTGAACTATGGCCTGATCCTGCTTGCTTTAAAGAGAGACTTGTACTTACAACTACATGTGGTTGATAAATACAAGTACTGAATACTGTTGAATATTGATCTGTTCGCTTCATGTTATTGTCGAAAATTATTTTGTAAAATATGGCTACTACGATATATTATTTTTGTATAATTATTATCTTAAAATAATAATTATTCTTACCAATAGTAGTTAAGTACCAATTTATCAATAAAAATAAAAATGTGTTTTTATGAGTAATGAGTCCGTCCGTATATTGTTTTTCTTATTGGTCTAATTAAATAGGAATTATATTATAACAAAATTCTTGTACTTATACTACAAATTATAATACGAGTATATACGTACTTTGTAACTTACCTACCAATAAATGTATATAATACAATGCTATCGCTATACCTACTATAACACGAGTATTAAAAATGAATCATCAATAGAAAATAAATTTTCTGTCCATTAAAAAAAATAACTAAATCCTGCCATTCACGAAACGCTTTTAATAAACTCATAGTTACGTTTAATTTCTTTATAAAAATCATATAAATCTTCCAAATACAAAGTTTAGTATATTTCAATGAGATTTAAAGGAATTCTCTAAGAGCATGACAACTTTATAAGTTTTGGGTGTTTTTTCGCATAGTATTATTGTACTTGGCGATTACTACGCTTGTCGTGAAATGCCTGAGTTTTATCAATGGAGGAACGTAAGATTATATCTACAGGATGTAAAATAATGTTATTTTATGAGTATATTTGTTTTGGTAGCGGTTAAATATAAGTTTTATGCAGTGCTGGATTCAACCTTAGCGCCGCCCCTGGGCACTGGAAGAAATGCCGCCTCATTATCGAAAATTCCATTTTTTTAATTGTTAATTTTTGAAAAAAAAAATTGATTCTCCAAAAAAATGTGCTAGTTATTTTTTTTATTATAATATTTATTTTTTTGAAAAAAAAACCTGAAAATTTGCCGCCCTGGGCATTAGCCTCGAGTACCCCTAGTGTAAATCCAGCGCTGGTTTTATGATTAAAAATTTAAATACTAATGCTTCTAATTATACTAATTGCTTCGTTCAGACTAACTTCATTCCACACGATTCTTTCAGACTTTTTGATCAATAAATATTAAAAGTAATAAAAAAATAATAAAAAAATCTTCAATTTGTGTGTATTTTCGATTTTGTGCGATTTTTTCGGTAATCTTGAATCGCGTTTTATAATTTTTCTTTAATGAATATTTTATACATTACTGCATAATTACTCTTAAGTGATATTAAAGTTAGTTTTCTCTTTTGTTAAATATTGCTATATTAAATTCCCCATAAACTAGGTAGGTACTTGATACTCAAAAATAATGTGACTTGACTATAATTTTCTTTCTACAATGAAACCCACAAATTTTACCGTTTTATAAGACATATTAGCGCATATGCAAGTTTTAAACATCTTAGCTGTTACAGTAAAACTTTTACGCAAATCGGTATATTCAACATAGGATTGCTAGCAACAATGAAACCAAATAAGCTTAAAACAAAGTATATACAAATGTAAAAATGTAAATGTAAAGTATATAAACATGTCGAAAACAAAAGATAAAAATTATAAAATTGTCAATTTCTTAATCTACTTAAACTTATATTTTATCTAATTAATAAATAATAACAGTTTTAAATTAATATCTATTTCATAATAAAATATCAACCTGTATACATTTCGCAATGGCCTGTGTGGTCCACATTTGACCACAAGCGTGTAGCTAAGAACAAAATACGCTATAAATTTAAAAAGGCTGACAACTCATTGTCCTCATATCTTCATTGATGCTACAGACCGATGGACGCCGTACACTTTTTATATATGAATTTTTATGTTACAATGCGTAAATTACGCAATTTTAGTTGAAAACATTTTGACGTTATTACAAATATTACGAGTATTTGATTCATGAAATTATTTTACGAGATACTTATTATAGTTATAAAAAAAGTTGGATTTGTAAAATGTATGTTACTACAGATCATAACCTACTTATTAAAAGCTATCTGGAGCTAAATTTCATCTCAATTCGTCATACAAATTTTCAAATTCATAACAGCACTCCGATTGCTGTTTATTTTATTAACATATATGCAACTGGCTTAACTTCAAATTCTGTACAATATAACGGCATATCAATCACTCAGTCCCGCGATAAAAAGGCGTAATCAAAAACACTCCAAAAACCCAAAATCTTTAAGTCAGTTACACTGTCAAGTTTTTGACGTATCGATATTTGGGATGCAGTGAATTGAGGTTTTTATAAGTTTATATTACAATTTTACCTCCTTTCTATAAACTCTAACGTGCCATATTTTAAAACTTATGTCAAAAGTTAACTCTGGAGAAATATAATAATATAGAAATTAAATTATTATATACTTTTAAACTAAAAACCAACTCAGACTTCAAACACATTAAAAATAATTCAAACAATTTTGTAGGACAACTAGTTATTTCGTTACTCCGTTGCTGCAAATAGAAGTGATAAACTCACATTATGGCATTCTTCATTACTTATTGCGTTTACCTGTATCGCGACAACGTATGAGAGATACCGCGTTTGGTCTAACAGCTGACTTATCATCTTGTACTTCCATCTCGTTCTTCTATGTACCTAAGTCAAATACTTTACAATTCGAACCACAGACTTTAAGTAGTGTTAGAGTTTATTTTATCAATTCAACGTCGTCAAAGTTGCATTCTGCACATCTGCATTCTTATCAACTGTTGAAAATAGTTTGATTGAAAATGTATATAGGTAGCCTATTCAGCCAATGAAAAACGAAGAATACACAACCTATTTTTTAAGAAAGTTGAAAAGGTATACGAGCTTTTAGTTAGTTGTAATAATAATAGCCATATATCGGACCGTATTGTAAATAAACGGCCTAAGATTTTGAAAGTTAATTGGGTTAAATTATACATTTTGTTTTTCCAAACAAATTTTAAGAACATATTTTACAATTTAAAAAACTGGTAACTTTTGTCATATGTATAATAAATTTTTAAAAATACTTTTAAAAAGTTATACACTCAATATCACAGTGTTAATGTGCTTCTAGGTTGGGTTTTATTTCACTAAATCTTTGAATTTACTTCGATAAATAGGTGAGTATGAATAACACATCACATACTATGCACTAAAAAATAAATATGTTGGGACAATAATACACAATACCATCTAGTTCCACGGTAAGCTACGAGGCTTGTGTTGTGGATACCAGATAGTTGATACACTACACATATATAACTCTAAGTACATAGGTACATATTATAAATATAAGCCCATGATTGGAGTACAAACATTCGTGCTCATCACACAAATGAATGTCCCCAACGGGACTCGAACCTGCCGCCGCTGGCACAGCATGTAGGTTTACTGCAAACTGAACCAAACGTGTCGACAAATTAAATAAAAAAAAATTATGCTATTTTTTAGTGAACTAAAAATGAGTAAAGTCAATAATTTAAGAAAAAATAGCACCAACGTTATTAAAGTGATAGCAATCGATCATACGACACGAAAAGTGACATATCGCGCCAAATCCACGGTTCTTTGGGAAACTGTCCAAAACGTATGAAAGCGACGCAATCAAGGCCATTGTATTTGAATAGGACGGACTTGTTTAGATTGATGCTCTCGATCAATTTTGTGGACTTTTTATGATGAACCAGGAAATGTATGATTTTATTATATTTTACAAATTCGCCTTCAAATTCAGTGGACAAAACGCTGTTCAACCTTTGTGCGAATAGCGAATTGTTGTAATACTCACTAAAACCTGTATCATTGGTAAACCACAAAAAAATATTGGATTAATATTATAGTATACTCTAGAAAAATAAAAACAAATCTATCCCACGGAAACCGCACATGTTTTCGGGATACAAAGTAACCTACCTAATATGTGCTATGCCAAGCTATAATCTATCTCTATTCCAAATTTAATCTAGATCCGTTAGACGTTATGGCGTGAAACATCTATACAAACATCCCAATATCTAAACTTTCACATTTATAATATTAGTAAGATTATCTTTGCAATATATACTCGTAAATTATAAAAAATATATATCTTTGTACTACTTTTGTGAGTGTAATATAAAATCACTAAGCTATATTATTATTTTTTACTTAGATTTCGTTAACAATTTGAATCTAGCCGTAATTAATTATTGACTTAATTCTTTATATACCATAGAAATATTTATGAGGTAGGTACATTTTTTGTATTTAAAATGTTGTTTTTCTTTTCGTATAATTTTTGAATGTGGTTATCACATATGCACTTTATTGGTCGTCTATTTATAAATATAATAAATATCAGCCTTATGAATTTATTCATACTAATTTTATCAATCTGTCTGTCACCTTTTCACACCTTAAGAGGATTGTGAACCTGTAAATTTTCATACAAAAAGCGATAACGTTTTTCCCCCCTTAAACATAGTCTAATTTTCATATTACATTATATGGTCAGACATAATCATCATCCCATGTTTCTCGCATCGTAAGTATATATGTATATATAGCCGGGAACAAAAAGTAGTAACTTTATATAAAAATCTGAAAATTCCTGAGTTCAATTCATGTTTATCTATTTTTTATAAGAATTCTTTAGTGCGTTAATAAAAATCCTATAAAACCTATTTCCTTAACATTTGGCTCTGGGAAATTAACTCGTAACATCTCCCATAAACTATAGCCGCATAATGCGTGTCTATATACTTGCATTGTGCATCGCGTGTATGTAACACATAAATCGAGAACCGCAACAATCGAAACCATTAAAACAAACAAGCTAGCAGCTGCGAGGGCCGCGACCACTCAAGCATGGCGCTCTGCCCCCTAGCCCGCCTCCGGACGACGCACAAAAATCAACATAAATAACATTACACACCCCTATCTCAAAGATACATACCTTACCACACAAAAGAGCTACAGCATCAATAAAATATAACAGAAAAATCTATTTTATTACTAGAGAAATAAGGTCTATATCTCCTTTTCGATTTCAAGATTATATGTTAAAACATTCTATATGATTGTAAGTGTGCAACAATTGAAAAATATTTCGTCTCTTTCATCCATTCAATGGTATCGGTTATCCCTCTACTTTTGGGTGCTATTATTAAATTTATTGTTAAAGGAATGTATATAAAAGTTGTTGAAATGAGATAGGGTCCCAGTCTGCCACTTGATCGTGTGTGAGATCCTTCTAATAGTTTTCGCGAAAATGCTATCTGTTCAGCAAAATTATTCAAGGCTTTTTAGGCCTTGGGATGTGAGTGATAACAAAAATGAGATTACAAATGAAATTAGTGATAAAACTGATATAAGAGCAACGAAGTTAAAGAAAATTAAAGACGAAAAACGTGAGAGTCGGTTGAGGAAAATACGCGGTACATTTAAAAAGAGCGACATTAACAATTATCAAGATGCTACTGTATCAACAACCACCCTAGATAACGAAGACGATAAGAAACCAGAGCTAGAAATTCATAAAACTTTAAATATTTCCGATTCCCCAGTAGCAAGCCTAAGTTTATGTTGTGATAGATTACTTCAAGAACCAGAAAAAGTTATCAAGAATGAAAAAACACGAGACAATACCAAGTCACCTATTGATAATTTACCTCCAACAAATATTTTTCCACCAACTACAGTACAACCAAATATGTACAACCATGGCTACATCTCTGAATACTTACCTACTGACATCGCTACCACTCTTGGAGTGCCTCCATCTGACCCTCTCTTACTAGAATCTCTAGCTCAAGGCTACGCTATGGAATTAGAATACGCGAGAATACTTCACCAAGAAAATGAAACGAAGCTGTTAAATGCTAGGAAACAAAGACCGAAAAAGTATAAGTGTCCACATTGCCAAGTCGGATTTTCTAACAACGGTCAATTAAAAGGTCACATACGCATTCACACCGGTGAAAGACCATACAAATGCGACGAAAAGAACTGTGGAAAAAGTTTTACCAGAAATGAAGAGTTGACTAGGCATAAGAGGATACACTCAGGAGTTCGTCCCTATCCCTGTCCTACTTGCGGTAAGAAATTTGGGAGAAGAGATCATTTAAAGAAGCACACAAGGACACATTATATTCAAGCGGAGAGAATGATGCCTGTGTTTGTACCTCTGTCTGCAGTACCTCATGTCGGCGGTTTCCCATATCTATATGGATATTAGACAAACACTATACAGGACCATAAATAGCTAGTAATTCTAGATAAACTGTAACTATAAGTTTAAGTATATTTTTGCATATGGAGAGAAAAAGAAAATTAATTTTGATAAATTAATTTATTTAGGCAAGTGTTCCAATTAATATAAAAAGGATTGTGTGCAAACATATTTTTATACAAATAAATTTTATATTTGAAAGATATATTTTGTGTTATTCGAACAATATACTTTTATAGCAACCTTAAACAAACTCATTGTTAGAATTAGACTATGTTATTTTTAGCAGTCTACACCAGATTAACCGGTGTGTTCCATTTAATTCAAACTGAGTCGAATCTGTTCATAAATTATTTTTTTTGGAAAATCTTATTGAAGTAGTAGTATTACCGATACAGAGGCCGAATCTATAAGCTTTTAGAATTTTTGTCAGTCTGAAAACGCATCACGAAAAAACCACTGAATAGATTTTGATGAAATTGGTATGATGATACCTGTTTAACCGGGTCAACATATAGGATACTTTTTATGGCGGGAAAATATTTCATCTCTGAGAAATCTATAGTACTTTACTATTAGTAAATGTAGCGTAACGTAACGAGGGACGACCCCGAGCGGAGCGAGAGTGAGTTGCTAGTTAGAAATATATACGTTGCTATACAAACTTTGCTATCCTCTTTCATCCCTTAAAGGTTAAATTTCAAAAAAACCCTTTCCTTTAAGAGAAAGATAGGTAGAGAAAATTTACTATCCAATTTAATTACTGTAGAAGAAAATATTTATAAACATTTACGTTTTTAGAGATTGTTATTTGTTTTGGTCGAACGCGGTAGTTTTTTGAATTGCACAGTCAATAACAACAGTCTGACGGAAACGGTCTATTTGCATTTTATAGCATATTTATTAAGTTATATCTATCTAACATCAGGCTCTTATGAGAGGACCAAATAAGTATATAAATAAAAGCAAATGCTAATACTAATATGTAAAAGTCAGCCTTATAACTGAAAATATTTAATACATCTTCGTGTGTGTCGTATTAAAAAAACATAGATACCAATTTTACTACATTCTAATTCACTCAACGAGCATATATTATTAAATAAACAAACAAATATGGAATAACAGAAAAAGAAATATAGCAACCTTTGGCACTTGCCCACTAACCGGTGATTTACGAGTACGTGCTCTCCGTGGCACGGAGGTGAACAACGCTAATTTTTCAACTTCAAATTATTACTGAGAAATTCATGATAAAAATCCCAATAATAAACCTTCGCCGACCCGGAACTCGAATCTAGGACCTCCGGATCTGTAAGTAGACACGCTAGCCACTCGTCACTTGTAACAAGAATAGTGTTAAGGTACATAGTACATGTACGCAGTATGTATCTATGATACTTAATACTTTGAACATGACTTTCTTTTGACTTTGATAAAGAATTCTCATCTAATAAATTAAAGTTTAAAATATTATTACAAACTCGCAAGTGTTCGTTCTTTATAATTAAATTTTTCCGGTAACAATTACTGTGGAAAGTTGGTGAAGTTCCAACTTGGACCACTAATTAAAAAGTTGCTGCTTTATCGCCATGTTAAAGTTTTGAATTGAAAATTGCGACGCGACACTAGTTGCTCTGGAAAAAGTACAATACGGAATGCTTATGATAGCATAGGAGGCGAGCGACCAAAAACTACAAGCATTTTCTTAAAGCCGTTTTTTTAGTATTACGTCACTTTGGTGAAGTAGAGAAGCTTGCTGTCAGTCAGCCGGTTTCGTTAGCGTTTGGCGCGGGGGCGACTTTAATTTTGTAAAAAAACTATACATCTCGCAGCTAACCCCCTGCGTAACTCCACCAATGTGACGTAATATTAAAAAATCTGCCTTTAAAAAATGCTTGCGGTTTTTCGTCGCTCGTCTCTCGGGCTATGACAGAATTGTTATTAATAGAATTCGCCCAGTGATCGAAATTCGATTATATTCATTATTGAAAATTTGAGGAAAACTTATGAACAGAATTTACCTTTCTATGTTAAAAAAAAAGTGTTTTGTGTTGTGATTTTTTTTATTGGTAACACTGAAGCTCGTTATAGCTAGCTACTAAACAATAAAAAAAGAAAATCGGTTGATAAACAGAGGTGAAAAAAAAATATTTCTGATTATATTTAAATTTTGTCTATCAATACATACTAACAAATTAAAACTGATCGTTTGTTTGGTGAGGCCAACGAAAAAGTATTATCGTAAAAAAAAATTAATCTAAAAATATCCTTACTATATCAATTCTTGTTTTCAATTTTATTCAATAATTGGATTCTAAAATATTTAAGCAAACAGATAGACAGACGAGAGACAGACAAACAAAAATCCTAAAAACTATAAATTCGGCCTCTGTGTCGTATTATGTGTATAGATTATAAATTTGAATGTAGCTCTGTTTGTCTGTTTCTTTTTACCTTTAAACTTGAACTGACATGACCTCCTGAGTCCTTTCCCGCTCAGCATTAGAGCGAAACCGCGTGCAAAAACTGATTTGCTTATATTATAAGGTGATAGGTAGGTAGAACGTAAGGTTCACCTATTTCGAACTTAAAATTAAAATACTCTCTTTTTTTCTTATCTTGCGTTTTTTCTGGGTATATTTTCTGCAATTTTAATCCCGCATCGCTCAAAGGCGGCATTGTTCAGGTGAAATTAAAACGATAGCTAAATTTCATTTAAATCAGTTGAGTAGAGGCTTCACCTCATTGTTCTGTACGCTCTTATACAAAGCGGGGATAATTAATAATATCATTATCTCACGGGATACTCTGAGAGGCAGTTCTGCTAAAATCAATTCGATATTCATTCTTCATTTCGATGAGATCAAAAAAGCTAGTGGCTCAAACTGGTGGCAAATAGCACAGGATAGAGAGTAGTGGGCATCTTTGGAGGATGCCTTTACCCAACCTGCGGACCTTGCTTAATGCAATTAAAAAGGTAACCAGAAATAAGTCCTATAGTATCATTTAGTATTAATAGAAAGAGAAATTTAAGTATGTATACCTAGCAATCAGTAAGTAATTAATTTAGTAACTAAGGTGAAAAGTAGCTTGGGCAAATAAAAGGCTTTATTTTATTTTTTTATTATTCAAAAAGGAGCTTTTTAGAAAAAGATTTGGCTTTCACGCTAAATCATCAAAACCCATGAAATTGTAAACAAATTCCCCTTGTAGCGATGCACTCGAGTGAAGCTAAAGTGAGTCAGTAGTATAGGATAAACTATTACAAGGCATCACACGCTTATTTACGATCGACGACAGAATCTACGTAAAACCAAAGATTCTGTAATTTTATAATGTATTTTGTACATATCTACTTTAGGGCAAACACCCGAAGATGTTTTTACAAATACTTCAAAAACCCTCTGTAGACATCGATACATCAAACAGTAAGAAAAAAATTACGCAAGTTTTATTGAATTTTGAGAACGGACTTCCGGGCATGAATGTGGAATGACAATCAATTAGCCGTTGTAAAATATTTTGACTGTACGCTTTGTGACACACTTGTGATTTAAAAAGAATTTTAAGAAATCTAAAGCCATTATAAGAAAATACAATAATATAACTAATAGTTTTATATTTTATTGGTGACAGTTTTATAGGAGTGAGGTGTTAAAAAAAAAGTTGTCGATGAACAACTGTAATAGATATTAGTATCCAAAATATATTCAAACACATAAATATAATATTGTTAAAATTTCAAACCCATAAAAAGTACACTTGAATTGAAAATTAAATAGAATTAAGTCATATTTACACAGAATGTTACAACTGGTTTTAAGGAACACTTTTATTTGAACTTCATGTATATACGTTTAATTAGATACTATAATAGAAGCCACAAAAAGAAGTTAAAAATTCTAGGTATGTATTAAGCTATTCTAATTTTTCAGAAAAACAATCTGCATAAATAAATGAATATGTTTTGTTGGCTGTTTCTGAATGAAGTGTCTAGTATAAAAGCTACTTACTAAATAAAGTAAATAAATGTGACTCTAGCGCAATACCTATGCTTAAAAGCGGTACAAAGTTTTCTCTATCGCGCTTTAATCCATACTTAATATTATAAATGTGAAAGTGTGTTTGTTTGTCCTTCTTTCACATCGAAAGGGAGAGTCGGATTGGCGTATTTTTTTGTGTGGAGATAGTTGGAGGGCTGGAGAGTGATATAGGCTACTTTTTACCGCGGGATATTACCTAATTTCCACAGGAAAACACGTTATAATACAATCCAAAAATATATTGATGATCAGAATTACTTGAAACTTGGTATTAATGCTCTGTAATAAAATTAAATAAATATTTATCATTTTTCGAACTTCATTGTATAAGGGGGTAAAATAGGGGATAAAAGTTTGTGTGACACTACCTTTTTAGATATTTTTTGTAGTATACATAAATACATATTTTTTTATATCTATGTCAAATCGAAATCGCAACCTTCACTCAGATATTCAATGCAGTTCACAACTCTACTAAGTCTAATGGTTATATAAAGCGATGTAAAGTGCAATAAATAATTTGATAGCGCAAATAAGACACTTTCCCACATATATTAGTCGTTACAAATGAAAAAAAATCGGAAGTCCGTCTTATACTACGCAGCATGACTCCCTATTTGTTAATATCCAGGGCAATACGTGATGCCACATATTTATTGCTGTCGTTACATTGTTACGTCTAACTTTGAAATTTTATGTTTAAATCGTTATTTTAAAGTAAAATTCAATGTTATTGTGAAATTAAAGATGAGACAAATAAATTAAATTAATTTAACTCTTGGAAAATCTAAAAGAATGCATATATGCATATTTATATATGTAATGGCTTCCTCTACCTTTTATGGCAACTCCTTTAGTGTTACGGCCTGTCGTCTTTGGAACTCCCTTCCCCGTAACGTTAGGGATGCGAAATCTCTAATGATTTTTAAAAAACGTCTAAAATAACACTTTTATACATTTTAATTCCTTCGGATTGCTGCATTATTATTTATTCTGAAATTTACTCTTAAATTATATGTACTGATATATGTATAGCTATTATCCTTATTTGTATTAAAATATTTCTTGCCTTTCATGTGTATATATATATATATATATATATATATATATATATATATATATTTATATATATAATATAGTCAGTTTATTTATTTGGTTAAACTGATATTATTATTTTATTTTATTTATTTATTACTTATTATATTATTATTTATATTAGTTACGTATACCTAATTTATATATTTTATATACGTATATAAAATATCATATGTATGTATATATGTATTTATCATTTTTATTTTTTTTATCTCTGTTATTTGTTCACACCCTTCCACTTCACACTTTGCTATATCCTACACCTAAAGGTTGCCTGGAAGAAATCGCTATTTTAGCGATAAGGCCGCCTCTTGTGCATTTTGCTACTACTGTATTCTTCTTTTTTTTATATTTCTTCCTATGTTTTTATTATTATTATTATTAGCTGTTTTAAAGTCATTTTAAAATCATGAAAAACTAATACAAAATAAAAAAATCTAACAATCCCTTTAATCGATTCAATATTTAGTAACATACTGAGTTATTGTTAGAGTATTTACATTCTTTTTACTTTATCAATGTCATGTTAAACTAGCGACTCACCCGCTTCGCTTCGGGTTCATCCTTAGGCAAAAACAAAACTATCCCACAGAAACCGTACAGTTTTCCGGGATAAAATGTAGCCTATGTGCTATTCTAAACGATGATCTATCTCTGTGCCAAATTTCTTCCAGATCCGTTCAGCCATCCTCACAAATTTTCACATTTATGATATTAGTAAGATTTATAGTGAATAATAATTATAATCAAAGACTGTGTATAGTAACATGAAGATAACTTTTCCTTCATTTTGTATTAGAGATGTGTGCTTTCTCACGCAAAAGCTCTACTAAAAAGTGGTCACTACGAAAAGGGGTGTTGTCTTGGTTGAGATTAAAAAAAACAACTTTTTTGCTAACATCGAAGTATGGGAAACTACTAAAAACTTCTTTCGAAATAAACCCGCCTACGAATTTTACAAATTTGTTGAATGGACAATTTATAGCGCTTATCGGATTTATTGGTTTGTTCATAATATTTTTCGGATCCTTTTCGGGCAGGTGACTCGCGGCTTGAATGAATTTTTTGTTAATATTAATGATGCGGAGTAAACATTTATTGTTTGCTTCACCTTTTTTCTGAAATTCATTCATAATTTTATATTGTGTTTATAAATTGTTGCTTTTAAACAAATATACTTACTACCTACGTGTCGAACTGTTGCCACTCTTAGGGTATCTATCTGTATGCGAAACTGGTGAATGATATAATACTCCTAAATTGACGTATTCTCTCGGGTGCGTCCCTAGGTCCCTAACTGAAAGCCAGTGTGTTATTTCAGGTCATAATATCGAAATAAAAATAGCGCACTCGACGGTAATGTGGCTTCATATTAGTGAAAGAATTTTCAGATTCGGATCAGTATAAACTTCACATCTATCTCAATATTTATAATATGTATGTTTAAAGTTAGTTATAGGTGTAGTTATAGGTGTGTAGTGTATCAACTATCTGGTATCCATAACACAAGTCTCGTAACTTACCATGGAACTAGATTGTGCTGTGTGTTAATGTCCCAACATATTTATTTATTTATTTATTTATTTTATTTATCTTTTTGAAGTAGTGTAAAAGTTAAATCTTCGTTACTTTATACTTTATTGCTGGAACTGAGTTCTTCTTATATACTTTCAAATCTTTATTTTAACTTATTTGAAATTTCTAACGAAGGTTTCTTAAACAGAAAGCATTAAATAATTATTTTAAATATTATGCACAACAAATATATGTTATTTCAGAAAAATTAATCAAATATTACACAGTAGACAGAGTAAGGAATCTCATGATCATAAATTAACCTTTACAATATTGTCCATGGGAACTTTGGTCAGGTGGGTCATCACGCCTACGCTTTCAGCTTTATTACCTGCCTTCTGTACTGCTACTTGTAATAGGGGAGCCATGATTTTAGATTCATAATATTGGTGTAGGGTTTTCAAGGATCTCATTAACCTGTCTATCGGTTATTTTCCTTAGTAGCGATAAAAATTTGACATATTTTGTTTGTTGTTAGAGCTTATATTATAAATCAAATTTCTATATTTAGAAAGGAAAATTTCAGATTATTAAGAATCACCGTTAGTCTTTAAACTTTGATTAATTTTCGTTAACAACTTCTTACACAGCTAGATCAGTTTCTTTTTACAATAAACACTTTCTCTCTCTATCTTTTTCTATTTTCTGTCTGCTTTAGTTGTAGGCATATTTGTACAGAATTAATTAAGTACTTAGGTACTTTTAAATAAGCCAGAAATGATTTAACAAGTAGATATTTTTAGAATTACTTATTTAGTAGGTATATAGACACTAAAAAGTATTTCAAAAAAATATTTGTAAATATTATTACATAATATTGTTGTATAATTAAAATCAAATTATTATATTTTAGACGGGTATGTTAGTGGATAGGTACACCCTACCTCAGTATAGAGTCAAAGATTGCATTTACAATACAAATAGCGCTATTTGCAGCGGTCATTACGCTTCAAAAGCCATTCATGACTTCAAAATTGAAAAAGAAGTTACATTTTTATTCTCACGGGCCATTTTAAGTGGTTTTTTGCGCAAATTCGTTACGGCACAGGTTACAGGAATCAATTGCGCGCGCTTTTTGACATTGACATTGGTACATTTTTTTTATTTTTAAAAAGTGATCGATTTGATACGATTTTTGTGTTTGTTTAGTCGCCCTTATTCGACTTTTGCCACTTGTAAGCAGCCTTGAAAACTCCCACGAAGTTTTTTTGTTGTAAATTGCGAAAAATTCTTACAAATTTCAATTGTCACTAAAAATACTTATATACTAACAATAACTTTTTTTCTTTTATTTGATTATTTATTTAAGACTAATATATTTTTAATCAAACCACATGTCAACGTTAGTCTAATATCTAAATTAAATTACAAATGGCATAATTTCCCATCCCCAACCGGAAGAATGAGAGACAAAATGGCAACCACCCATCGCGATATTTGTCCCAACGCTAATGATCACAGTATCTGCGGTTTTATTGTTATTTTTCGTACAACAAATCGATTTATTAACGTTGCACAAATGTATTATAGGGACTTTACTGTATATAATACTTTATCGTTGAACTTAAATGTATAGTTTAAATAATAATAAATATCTTTAGTAGAACACTAGCGAAAAGGGTGATTTTGTCCATGAACGAAAAAATAAAACATGAAAGGTAAAAAAAATACAAATATAAAAGTAGCATCAAAAACATTACCAGAAAATTGAATTGAATTGAAACATTACTACAGAAGTTAACCATACCATTAATTGGGCACATTTTATAGATGCATGTTAAGAAATAATTGATGTATCCAATTAAAACAAAGAGTTGAAAAAAACTCACTTTTGCATTTATATTAATAGTATAGGAAGCTAGTAGCTACCTATATCCGCGACTTCGTGTTGACCATCGATGGCAAATTTTTAAATTGATGATAGAAGTTTACTATTTTTTTAGTTATTACTAGCATTGCCCGCGGCTTTGCCCGCGTTCAGATGACCAAAAACTAAATTTTGTAACTAAGCCGAATCTGAACATTAAATATTTTTTGGAAAATCTTATTGAAATAAACATTATTATCGATACAGAGGCCGAATCTGTAGTTTTTAGAATTTTTGTCTGTCTGTCTGTCTGTTACCGAATCACAGAAAAACCACTGGAGGGATTTTCATAAAATTTGGTATGGTGATAGCTGGTTATCCGGGTCAACATATAGGACTTTTTACCGCGGGAAAATATATCATTTCTGAGAAAAAATACAAAAACTGCATTGTAAGAGTATACTAATATGTAAAACCTAAGAACTTGGTTTTTTATCACCTCAAAGCGGGTGGAGCCGCGGGCAATGCTAGTTTTAAATACAACTATCTTTTAAGATTTTTTCGCGGTTTTATTCTTATTTTTGGTTCAGATTGTTTCCAAAGCTTTATAGCAAACATGGTCACGGAAGAGTCACTGCCGTGACCATAAAGATATTTATAGTATAGATAGTTTTATTTAAGACTTTATCTACTAAAGAGCAATAATACTTATTTCTAATAATTAATTAACATTATTCAAATAAGCAAACAAATGCACAAAACTATTTGCTATTGCACTTCAAACACAATTGCATGTTTGAAATAAATTTAAATCACTAAATCAGTCGACAGCGTGCTATAAATCAATCGACAACAACGCATAGTTCCTATTGTTGCGAATGTGACCCCTTGCACAATACGTATCTGCGGTTAGAAAAGACCACACAAGGGAGATAAGTAATAAATATATTAGTTTAATTCTATCAGCGAAAGGAAAAACCTTTTAGCATTGCCATTAAAATTAAAAATCATTTCCAAAATAAGAGGTCTATATCTTATAAATTTAATATACTTATATATATATATATACATACATATATATATATATATATATATATATATATATATATATATATATATAGATATATATATATATATATAAATACGTATATTAAATTTATTTTTAATAGCGTTAAATAGCGTAAAAATTTTGGTAATAACAAGGCCCCTTAAATTGTTTTACATAGGTACTTAAAGTTAACCCAAAATTTATCATAGAGTTAACCAATTTGACAAATTCTTTAATAAAAATTTAACTTGTAAATTATAAGCATCCTTTTTGTATGTTAATAATGTTACAGGGCATTTTGCAGATTTTTAAGGATAATCTATTTTTTGTATATATAGGTTTGCTTTTAAATCTATTAAGTTCATACTATTTTGCATTACATGACGCTTAGTATGGATTTTTTTTAACAAAACAAAAAAACCCTTGTAATTTATACTAATATTAATAGACGCGAAAGTTTGTAAGAATGTATGTATAGATGTATGTTTTTTACTTTTTCACGCCAGAACGGCTGAACGGATCTAGATGAAATTTGGCACAGAGATAGATTATAGTCTAGAATAACACATAGGCTACTTTATATCCCGGAAAAATATACGGTTCCCGAGGGATAGATTTACTATAATTATAATTTCGCATTGTTAACAATCCTCATGTAATATTTCGAGAAACAATGAATGAAGCACATATTTTAAAAACAAAACATTCATATTTATTACTAATAAAATTATTATCTTCGCTTGAAAAAATATAACATTATCATTATTTAAAATTATAATTATACGTAAAACAAATTAAAATTCATCACGTAAATTACCATTTATCTTCTGAATATATTCTTCTAATAACTTCTTTGCATCAATAATATCAAATTTTATGTTATTATTTACTTTCTTTCTTAACGACTTAAACACGTTCACATCTTGCGCTTTTCCCTTATAAATCTTCAGACAGAATGGCTTTATATTTCTTAAAAGATCAAATACGACCGGTGGGAGTTCTAGATCATCTCTAACAGATATTCCTTTAAATATGTTTAATAAGCCGTTACACACTGTAGGCGTCGACATCCTTTCTATCAAACCAATATTTTCATACAATTTTATCGTTTCAAAATCAGTTTTATCCTTCTGAGACTTGCTACGTTCTATTAAATGCTCTTGAAGAATATTATTAAATAATTCCAATAAAGTATAAACTACAGATATATCTAACTTTGTTACTTGATGGTAAAATGGTTCTAGGCCTTTTAATTTCATAACACGAGCCTGAATTTTAGGATTTCTTGGCAACCATGTGTGCATTATGTCCAAAGCATGGGCTTTCAGAGCTAAGTTATCATCGTTTTCAAATATATCTAATAGTTTATCGATTATACTTGAGGGTATTACTTCATTTGTAGTAACAGGAGCGACGATGAATAAAGTTTTTAATATAATCAAAAACTGTTTCTTCAACGATTCATAGTTAATGCCAATTATTGAATTTATAATTCTATGTATGCCTTTGTTGTTGAGGAATTTGTAAGTGTTTTGAGATGTTTTCAGAAAATCTACTAGCTCATCTAGAGTGTCTGTTATTTTTTCATATAAATATTCGGTATGTTCTATCGGTAGGACCCCGTCTTTACGAGACTTGTCTGCTAAGACCGCCAGATGTTCAATTTTCTCCAAACTGTTTTCGATATCTATAATGTCTTCATTTGGTGAAATGGTTTGATAATTAGGTGTAGTTATCTTTCGTTCTAAAATTTTCAAGAACAAAAAAAATTATATAGTATTTTAGTAGCTATTATATAAAATATTTTAAAAAGGTGCTAATAATAATAATTTTCAAATGTAATTTTATGTTTTATCCATATAGCTATTAGATTTGATCAGCACTAAAAAACCGGTATTGTATGAAAGTGAACGGAATGACGAATTGTTAAGTTGTAGGAAGGTCTTTAATTCGTCTCAATCGATTAAAATGATACTTGACTACGTTTTTAAATCATTATTAGCCTCAAAAATGTTGATTCTCGAATAATATGTCAATAAACTTTTAATAGTATTTTTAACAACCTTCCAGCAGCTTACCTGCTACATGTTCCTACATAAATTACACTAGCTTTTAGTAAATAAAAAAAATAATACATGAATATTCTTATAGACTGTTGTAGCGCAACACTAGTAGGTATTTCGTAGCGAAGGGCGTTGATTCGATTTTGTAAGCTAATCGAAAGATGGCCAAAAAGATATCATAAAAAAATACCTTCCATCAATAACTCCTCCGCTAATGCACTCATTATTACAATACTAACTGTGATCAAATTTAAAATCATATTATATTTTATATTCAAAATTGTGATGTGTACTTCTAAATTCTGGAAAAATTCAGACAGTTAGTGCTGTCACTTTACCATCTAAGAAGTTAAAAAGCAAACGTCAGCTACTACCATTATTATTGTATACTAGCATTGCCCGCGGCTCCGCCCACATTCAGATGACCTAAAACCAAATTCTTAGGTTTTACATATTGGTATACTCTTACATTGCAGTTTTTGTATTTTTTCTCAGAAATGAGATATTTTCCCGGGGTATAAAGTATCCTATATGTTGACCCGGATAACCAGCTATCATCATACCCAATTTTAATCATAATCCCTCCAGTGGTTTTTCTGTGATGCGGTAACATACAGACAGACAGACAGACAAAAATTCTAAAAACTACAGATGCGGTCTCTGTATCAATAATAATGTCTATTTCAATAAGATTTTCCAAAAAATATTTAATGTACAGATTCGGCTGAGTTAGAATTTTACTATACATATGTATGGATATAGATAAACTATTGAACCTATTTGGTTTTAATTCAAACGATGACAAGCTTAAAAAAGCACGTGTCATTTTAACAGTCAAGCGTTTGTTCAATTTACACAGCAGGTATAATAAATACTGAGAACAAACACTCTTATCAGTTATATGGATAACTTAACAATTTTAACACAATGCGAAGATAAGACCTGTTGCTGTTTATCTCTTCGGAGCACTGCCGTCCTTATATCTTTTGTTAGTTTGGTAAGTTATCATTGTAATATTTAGAGAAACAACGAATGAAGTGTTTGTTGCTTTAACAGTTCTAATATAGGCTATTATTTTTTAATTTTATTATTGAATTTCATTAAAATCATAACATTTAGGTATTATTATACATTTTTAAATATTATTTGTCTGAAATATAAACAATTAGTGTTAGCACCCGCGGTTCCTGTCGTATAGTAAGTAGCCATATGGTACATCAATAAAAATTAATAAATATGTATATATTAAAGTCTGTAATGCTATATTATGTAGTCCACATTTTACAAAACATGTTGAGCCATTATTGTGCAAAGAAATGTTTCATTTGTAAATTCTTGCATTTATAGGTAAGTAGGTATATGGGCGATCGAGCTTCGCTCGGCGTTTTGCGGTGATCAAATAAAAAAAACAATCATAAAAGACACCTATACCTACAATAGATAAACTTCGAAAGTAAAACTTAACTACATAATTTGATCCAAATCTTTAAAGCCGTTTCTGAGATACAGAATTATATTTATATAAATGTATTATATTCAGGCCTTCTTACATACATATATACCAGAATTTATTATTTAAGCACATATAATATTAAAAATTTAAATGTAAATTAGCATGATACTTTTTAGATTAGCTGCCTCTTGGATGTTTTATTGAAGGATTCAAATTCAGAAAATACTTGTGTTATCAGGGAGCATGTTGACTCGCTGAAGATCCTTTTACTTTCCCTGTTTCAAATGGCCAACGTGTTACTTCTTATTGGTTCTATAGTTGTAAGTGTGTATTTATTTCTCTTATCTCTCTCTCTCTCTCTGTCTCCTCCCTTTCTCTCTTACATTAAAATAGAGCACTAGATTAATATCTAATGGTTTTCGTGCTAGGTTCTAGTCTCCACTCACACAGTTCAAATATTTTTTTTGTTTCTTAGGGGTGAATTATTTTTCTCTTAGCGAAAGAAATGTTGTAATTTCAGTTTGCTAGATTAACTTGCTAGGTTCTCTCAGATATGCTGCTATCCTCACGGTGTATTTCTTTGCCGTACGATAAGAGAACAAATGATGAAATGATTCGCACATTAAAATATCAAGAGGTGCGAGACCTGGGATTAGAACCCGCTTTATTCGGTTTCCCAAACGCTACCACTGCCTTAATATTTAATTTAAACGT
The DNA here is from genome assembly GCA_921882275.1 of Brenthis ino. Classification (NCBI taxonomy): domain Eukaryota; kingdom Metazoa; phylum Arthropoda; class Insecta; order Lepidoptera; family Nymphalidae; genus Brenthis; species Brenthis ino. Next base: position 15,485,743 of record OV170222.1, read on the forward strand.
ATTACATCTACAGGAGAATGCATTATTACTACAAATATATCTATGGTATATGCTGGGTTTCATCCTTATTGGATTCATGGTGACTATTCTAGACTTCTGCCTTCGTACCAAAGATGAAGGCTTGTGGAGTTTTGCCACTTTTATTCCAGAAGTTATTTTCTTATTTGGTAAGTAGTTTTTCAATTTGTTAATGACTACTGGTGCCTTTTAACATGTTTCATAAAAAAATATCTACACGAATATTATAAAGAAGCAGAGTTTGTTTGTTTGAACGCGCTAATCTCAGGAACTACTAATTCGATTTAAAAAATTCTTCCTTCTTTGCATTAGATAGCCCGTTTATTGAGTAAGGCTATAGGCTATAATTATATAATAATATATATTCTATCTATTCCATACTAATTCCGAGCGAACGAAGGGTGAGTCGCTAGTTCATTTATATGTCAATAGATGGCGTTAAATGTATTGAGTTCTAGTTGAGCTTTTCAATTCAATTCAATTTTCTTGTTAATGGCATCAAAGCGTGCCAGTAAAGTATGAATGAGCATAACAATATCTCTAGATTAAAAGAAAATGAAGAAATGCGATCTTAAATGAAATTTATCTAACTATACCGATTATTTTAAAATCAGCCACTACGTTTTCATATTGTACTCATAGGATGGCAACGTTGATATTTTTTTTACAAGTTGTTTAATCCTTACATGGTAAAAAACGAAAAAAGTGACTAACATTTGTATTGTTATTAATATTATATACATTAAATTTGAAATGAATTTTGCTATATTTTGCATATTTTAATACATACTTATTTAAAATAAATCGACAATTTGCGATTCAACGTCATCTATTGCCTATATAAGAAAACAAAAATTGCTCGAATTAAGGCTATCCATTTTCTTTCTATGGACTTAGACGTTATGCTGATCCACACTACAGTGCCGATCACAGTCCAGTTCTCGGCCCGATGCCGGTCTGGTAAAGTTTTTTTATACAAGAAACGTTGCTGGAGTGTGATTTGACTGGAACGTGACTCTTACTCAGTGTGTATGCTCTCATTGCTTCTCGTATAATAATACTTTACCAAACCGACATCGGACCGAGAGCGAACCGTGATCGGCACTATAGTCGGTCCTTAAAAACATCGACTTTTTATATGCGTAAATGAAAACTGCATCAAATTTTTATTTTGATAAATTATCATTCTAAATGAACTAAATTTTGTTATTAATGTCTAAAATTTGCTCTTGTCTGAGTTTTTTTTTATGACCTGAAAATAACTTAAGTTACGTCTTATGCCATGCATAAATCTTGCAAAAGAAAATTTTTGATTTTTGTAATTTATTTTTAATACGATATATTTTATTTTCAGTACTTTTCCGAAGTCTATCTCTGGTGGATTTATATAAGAAACACTTGGAAAAGGTTTAAATTACTTTAAAAGGTAAGTGATAAGGTGGGTGGGTTAGTATAATAAAATCACATATTATTTTCAAATACTTGTTTTTCTTTTAATATTTTTGTACTATCTACTATATACATGGTGTTTTTAAATATCTATAGAAAAACGTGTAACAAACGTAAATCTAACGTACAACTAAATAGAAAATTCTCGCCATCGGACTTAAAAAAAAACTTAAAACTGGCGATAAAGCCATTAAAACATTATATACAATTTCGCTCTCCTTTAAAAACTTACGTGGTATATATTTGTCTCTGTCATACAATATATAAGGGAGAAAAGGACAAAACATTAACCACGTTTATTGAAAAGGTAATGCAACTTTAGCGTTATGACTAATTTTCAGTATTTCAGTATATTTTATGTAACAAAGGCAGGCCAATAACTTCGTAGAACAAGGTCGTATCTGAAAAACGATAAAAGAGCTTTTAAAGATATTTACATACAAAAAACCATTCTTAAACTATACCATTCAAACGTTTAAAATTCATTGCATATTTAATAATTTCTAACTCGATCGCAACACACGTGTACGAGTATCTTTAAAAGGCTCTTTTATTAAGGTTTTTTTTAGATACTTGACGCTCATCATATTGAATTTTATAAGACAAGAACTAAACAAACATTGAGAAAAAAAAGAAAACTCTGAATTTTGAACATTTTACTAGGTAACTTAATAAATATGTTTTGTTTCTTTGAAATAGATAAAATAGCCGAATTAGAAATGGCATTCACCTTCACAAGAATATATTAAACTTTACATAAAAAAAAATATTTAGCAAAGCAACCTAATTGCTTCTTTCTACAATAAAACTAAATAAAATTACATCTAATAGGTTTATGCCATTTCCATAATAACATTCCTGTTCTGTCGAAGTTATTGATTATTCCCTATACACGACAATGAAAATATATAATTCTAATTGTAGGAATAATTTTAACTAAGTAGTTACATTTGAATTTAAATAAGATTATAAAAGTTATGAGATATTATGGAGTATGTATCGCCATTCGAAAAAACTCCTTCACAGAAGATACTTTATAGATCATAAAAAATTAAAAAAAAATTAAAAATATTTTTATTAGAATTATCAATGTTAGAATTAATCAAAGATCGTTTTATTAATATTATGACATTATTTTTTTTAGTTAAAAAATATTCACAGCATAGATAAAATAAAAAACTAGATGAAACATGATAAATTATAACTTTTAAAAATTAATTTTTGAAGGAAGTTTATTTGAAGGCAGCACGTTAGATAATATCTTTAGTATTTCCATAGACAAAGCTAAAGCAAACGACTCTGTACTAGGAATAAGAAATACGAAGAAACTAGGATTGAACCTACTATGAGACGCCAGCCAGCCTTTTTAATATTTAATTAACAAGAATATAAAAAATCAGTAAATATTTTAAAATTTTAAAAATAAGTTTATAGAAGGTTTAGAACGTTTTGATGATTTTATGTAAAATGAACACCTACATAATATGTATTAGAGGAAGAGTTTCATAATTACAAAAATAAAATCCATATAGTTAAATTTGAACAAAAATTAAGTTGTTACAATAAAGATACATCGAGTTCCTTTCGCTAATTATTCCCAAAACTAACGCATTTGCTATTCAAAAACTTCAGATTAAGTTTTTAATTTTATTTAATTTAAAAAAGCCTTAGGTTATAATATTTTAAACATAATTAGACTAATTTTAAAGTAGACATTTAAAATACTAGTTTTACTTGAAATTCGACCATAATCAGTACTGAAAATTTGAAAACAATGTATGTAATATGTAAATAAAAAAATATATTGATAAATACTACTACTCGTCCATAGCTAGTAAACAAACAAAAAATGAAAATCGGTCGACAAACAGACGAGAAAGGAGAAAAAAGCACTGAACGGTTTTGTCTTTGCCTATTTATATATAGATAGCACTTAGTGATTTTTACCTTTGTGCCTAAAATACAAAATAAATTTCCGTTAAAAAAGCTAGATGGCGTTTATCAAAGATACATTAAATGGAAGAACAAGTACTCTAAATCAGCGTTTCAAATGAAATAGTATCGCATACAAAAAGTACAAAATAATTTAACATCTTAATTGATTTTGATTCTAAACTTGAACGATATATGTACATGATATGGTTGGAATCAATTTCCCATGCTTTTTTATAGTTTAATAATACAAAATCGTCACTTTGTGTTTATATAATGGTTTTTGGCATTTATGCAGTATTTTTGATTGATTAGCAAAATATTTTAAAAAATCACTTTACAATATTGTCATGATAGGAATTTAGGAAGTCCAAAGATATCGTTTTTTTTGTAATAAAGGAAAACTTACTACATAATTATGTAGCACAGAGCATATCGCGTTCATTATTATAATATTTTACTTTTTATAAACAAAACATTATATATATTAAAACGTATCATTGTGTATTCAGCTCATTTTAACGTCCCACTACTGGGGGTGGGCCTCCCTTCACTACGAGGGGGATCAGGCCATAAACCACCACGCTGGCCAAGTGCGGGCAGACTGAGTATGACTGCAGACAACTTGCTAGGTTCTCTGTGATATGAAATTTTCCTCACGATGTTTTCCTTCACCATAAGACAAGTAGTAATTATGTTGGAAATGATTCGCACATGTAAATATAAATGGTGCGAGACCCGGGAATTGAACCTGCTTCACTCGGTTTCTCAAACGAGTGAGTTACCATTGGTCTATCACTGCCTCATACGTTTCATTATTTATTTCTATACAAAAAGTGACAATTAAATCAATATCATGCTAAATATGTCTTAAATTCATTAAACAATAAGGCTGTGTACAAACGCGACGTTACCTTTTTTTTTTAAGATAATGGAAGATTATATTCAAATAACTGATACAACTTATTTTAAATGGTGTTTTAATTATTAATATTCATAGTCACTGACAAATGGTGGACCCATATTTTATTATTATTATTAATATTGTATGGCAGTAAATATTCATATAAAACTCTATTTACGAACAAGCCGACATTGTGTCTTGTATATCACATGCTATATTAATATATGTACTGCAAGTAGAATAAAACTGTCAGATATAGATAATTAAAATGACGGTTACACATTGCGCTTAACACATTTCAAGATCACGTCAAAATGAAAAAAAAAACGCTTAATTAACCGAAAATATTTAACATAATAAATTTGATTTGAAAAAAGTAAAAGAAATAGACATATTGTGAAAATAGCGTCATCGGATATGACGTTAAAGAATAAATTTCACTTAGTTTTAAAGTTTAATCAATTTCATATGCATAAATTGAATGTTTAACAATTATTTATTTTTATTTGTTAATACTTCAACTAAATTCATTTATTGTCAACTACAATTCATTGTAAAAGAAAAAAAACCGGTATTCGTTTGTATTGGTGTTCTTAGTTCAATTTACTAAAGTACATTTCATATAATTCCTATTAATTGTAAATATTGATTTTTTTTTAATATAATGAAGCTAATTACAAGGCTCTTTAGGCATAAGTTAAATCGTATTGCCATTAAATAACATACGGGAAACAACACAAATAGATAAGGGTTTTACAGACGCGGCGTTTATTATTTACGACATTCAGCTTTCGTTAACCGCTTTATTGTAATGGACAGGATTATGACACTAAATAAAAAGGACTTCTTACTAAAAATATACATATTTTTAATGAAATATGAGTGAGACTCTAGAAAACTCTTGAACTACACTTAGCTTTATATAATAAAGCGCTCAGTCATAAACGCCACGTTTGTAAACACCTTTATATTCTAATTAAATTAGTTTTAGCTTTTAAAACGAAGCAACTACATACGTTTATAATTTTGAAAATCATTTTGGCACGAACGATACTGAAAAGCCAAGAATAATTCTTGAGATCAACAAAATTCTACATTCTTAATACAAATTAATTCTACATTTAAAAACTACGAAAACAACTAAAATGTACAATTTTAGTTCAGATTATATCGTTTTAGAATATGTATTATAGTAATACAAGCGACTCACCCTCGCTCCGCTTGGGTTCGTCCCTGGTACGTTTTAACGTTTAGTATAGATTTCTCAGATATATTTTCCCGCAGTAAAAAGTATCCTAAAAATTGACCCGGATAACTAGCTCTCATCATAGCTAATTTCATCAAAATCTGTCCAGTGGCTTTCTCGTGATGCGTTTCCCAGACAGACAGGAAAAATGCTAAAAACAGTAGATTCGGCCTCTGTATCGATAATGATTATTTCAATAAGATTTCCCAAAAAAAATTAAATGCGCAGATTCGATTTAGTTAGAATTTTATTATATGTATAGATAGACTAGCATTGCCCGCGGCTCCGCCCGCGTTCAGATGACCAAAAACCAAATTCTTAGGTTTTACATATTAGTTATACTCTTACAATGAAGTTTTTGTATTTTTTTTCAGAAATGAGATATTTTCCCGCGGTAAAAAGTATCCTATATGTTGACCCGGATAACCAGCTATCATAATACCAAATTTCATCAAAATCTGTCCAGTGGTTTTCTCGTGATGCGGTAACAGACAGACAGACAGACAAAAATTCTAAAAACTATAGATTCGGACTCTATCGATAATAATATCTATTTTAATTAGATTTTCCAAAAAATATTTAATGTACAGATTCGACTTAGTTACAATTTTATTATTTATATAGATTTTTGTTATATTTTGCTTAAATTTTTATAATTGATACAAAAAAATGGGTAATTTCTCCATTATCCAATATTATATTAATATTAAACAATCATTCAAAACGAAATAATCTGAACTTCTTATAAAACTAAAGTCGTTTCTTAAATCTCCTTCAACATTTTAAAATAATTTTAAAGTTAAAATACAGTCGATATTGCAATATAGTTTAGAATGATAAAAAAATATATCATTAATTATTTTTAATATTAAATTAAACAGTATTTATTTCTAATAATTTACAATTTATTTAATCTTAAAATAAATTAAAATAAAAAAAATCTATCACTAAAGCATAATATTTAAAATACGAATGCCCGATTTCACCAACAACCCATAAGCTACCACCTACGTATGGGATCCCTAGCTTAAAAGTCGCCTAAACTAGCCCCTAAATTAAATTTCGTTTTACAATCGTCTTTAAGCCCATATTTCGAGCACCTAAATTTAGGGGGCCTTTTAATTTTTAGGTGACCCCTAACTGTCGGTGAAACAGAAACTGTCCCCTAACAGCCCCCTAACCATGCTTAGGGGATCCCTTAACCTTTATGTGACGTTGATGAAATCGGACAAATAAGTAACAAAATAAAAATTTTGTATCTTCTGCACCGGTCATTGAAAGCAAATATTTGTAAAGTATTGACTGTCAAAGAATTTGTTAAAAATTGATTTACAAAAACTTCATTAAAATTAAATATTCACTAATAACCAAAATGGATATAAATAAATCAATCGGCAAACATTTCGGTTGTCGTCATTTATTAGGGTTGTCACCGGAACATAAAAAAGATAATAATTTAATCCGAATTCTAATGCTATATTGCAACAACGATAATTGACGATACCAACCTTAACTGACACTTTGGTTGGCTATCGACACAACCGGTTGTTGGTTGTTCGCAGCAATAACCGTAGAACCGGGGGGTATTTTCTGAGGTACCATTCCGTCTATGTGCCTGTATTTTTTCAATCTAGTCCACTGTCCGTTATTGTAGTTCATTTGGAAATGCATCTCAGAGAGCATTGTTAGGTAGGTATCATCTGATTGTAGGACGTTTTCGATGTTCTCTGACAGCTTTATGGTCACTATGTTGCCAAGGTTCGGGCATGGGTTGTCTGGAAGAAAATTATTATTAGCATTTCCGTTTAGGAATTACGCTTTAGCTATTTTTATCGTGATAATTTTATTTAGTTTTAATATTATCAGATCATATTTACACAAATATCCATTTATCTAAAACGATACAATATATTACATAATATTTTTACAGCCACAATTTCTTTGTAATAAATTCTACTCTTAACCTCTCTCTAATTTCCAAAATCAATTGTATAATAAAAAATATAGAATATATTTTAACTTACTAAACAAATATAAATAAAAACTCTATAAAATCTATAGAGCTAAGCCACACTATGTACAGAACTTACTTAGTTTATATAATATAAACTAATACTTGTTTTGCTGAGGCGAGCCCCTAGATGCCTAACAGTAGCCTATGTTCTAGGTCACAGACTATTTATGTACTAAACATCCAAATCCGTCAAGCATTTTCAAGGTGAAGGAATAAAAACATACACATACAAACTTACATATTTATTGTAATAGACCAATAAATAAGTAAAAATAATAATAATAAATAATTACCTCTGGAGCCAGCCATAAAACCCAGTATGAGCGCTTTCTCAGGACGAGTGACGCGGTTCGCGTTCCGGAACATGTCCTGAGCCTCCATCATTTGCTCGCGCTGACAAACATACAATTAATAATTTTTGTTTTATTATATTATATATAATAATAATAGCAACACCATTTATAAGATAAATGAGAGGACGTGCGAGGGGCGGCCTCATCGCTGAAATAGCGATCTCTGCTAGGCAAACTTAAGATGTTTTAATAATGCAATAAAAATATTTTTTGTTATTACACTATTGCATTAATATTTTAAAAAATATTTCTTTTATAATTATAATAAGAATTATATTCCACAGTTAATAAAGTACCCAAAAATAAAATTCGATCGTAAAACAAATTTCGTAATCTGTAGAAGGTTAATATTATATGGTTCACTAACCGTAAGGGACAGTCCTCTACGCGGCAATAGCGGTTGCGCTGGTTGCGTCGCCGGTTGCTGCGGTTGCGGTTGCGGAGGCTGCGGTTTGGGTTGTTGCGGTTGTGGTTGCTGTGCTGGTTGTTGCACCGGCGCCGGCACTTGTGCTACCGGCTGTTGCATTTGTACCTGTAACGCAGTGTTGCTTAAATTTCAGTATTAAAATCTTTTGGTGGTAATAAAGTTACAGACAAATACTTATTTAGAAGGTTTGATATTTACTTATTAATCAATCTTTATACAATTATTATTAAAACAAAATAATTTACCGGATGTGCTATTTGCTGTATGGGCTGTTGAGTCTGTTGTACAACTTGTTGAGCCATCTAAAAGAACAATAATATTAATAATATTTATTAAGTGAAAACACAATTCATTCAAGTATAGCATTTAATATTAATTTTCTAATCCCAGTATTTAGTCTGCAAGAAAACTACCATCTAATCTATTTCGTTATTGCATTTCTCTAAATAAATGACCTTTACAAATAATAGTTTATAAGACCTATAAATAAACGTATAGGTTTTTTTTTCTTTTTTCAGTAACAGTTTCACAATATATGTAATAGTTTCTATGGTGTGTATTCAGCCCTTTTTATCGTCCCACTGCTGGGCACGGGCCTCCCTTCAGTACGAGGGGAATCAGGCCATAGTCCACCACGTTGGCCAAGTGCGGGTTGGCGGACTTCACATGTCTTTAGAAAACTTGCTAAGTTCTCTCAGACATGCAGGTTTCCTCACGATGTTTTCCTTCACCGTAAGGCAAGTGGTAATCATGTTAGAAATGATTCGCACATGAAAATATCAGAGGTGCGAGACCCGGGATTTGAACCCGCTTCACTCGGTTTCTCAAGCGAGCGCGTTACCACTGGGCTACCACTGCCTTTCTATGGTGATTATGGTTAATTATTACTATTGAGGCAGTGGTAGCTGAATGACTACCACTCGCCACGCCCTATGCGCTCGCTTAGGAAACCGAGTGAAGCGGGTTCAAATCCCGGCCTCGCACTTATGATATTATCATGTGCGAATCATTTCCAACATTATTACCAATTGTCTTACGGTGAAGAAAAACAACATGAGGAAACCTGCATGTCTGAGAGAACTTAGCAAGTTTTCGAAAGACATGCTCAGTCCGCCTGCACTTGACCAGCGAGGTGGACTATGGCCTGAGCCCCCTCGTATTGAAGGGAGGCCCACTGCCAGCAATGGGATGTTAAAAAGACCTGAATACATAAATACATACATACATACACTTTTTATAATAGTAAACATAATACACTAACCGGCTTGATATTCTGCAAAAGCACAGCCTTGCCACCACCCTGCAATATCACAGCAGAGTTGAGAAGGTTCTGCGCTGAAAGTAGCACGGGCTTTCCTCCTCCTGCGATCAGCAGCTTGGGTTGCTGCCCTATCACTATCGGCTTTGCTCCCGTTCCCTGAACAGATACATATCAGTAGATTTTTTAAAGTTAAACTTCTTTAGAATCACTGTAAATAAAGACAAACATATTATAAATATTAAGCCGGTGAGAGAATGAGATAGAATACATTACCATGTTGCCATAGTAACCATTGTTGTTGTCTGACAAATATATAATATTATATTCTTTTCATATATGATATTCTATAAATAAATGATTGTAATATGCCTTATTTAATTATTAATTTGTTTTAATTTAATTGCGATATTTACCAAAGTAGTTTTTACTATAACCGCGCGTATATATATAATATACCCATATTTTTTACATTTTATAAAAAAAATCAGAGTGAAATAATCGTCAAAGTTTAGGTATAAGCACCCACATCATTTTCCACATGATCTCTACCTCTTTCGTGCATTATTATTCTTGTTTTAAAAATTTTAAAAGATTATCGGCAAATAATGTATGACGTGTTCTAGATACATGGAGTGGTAATATAAACTGGCTGGCAATGGTCTGACGCGTAGAGCTGAAGATCGACTCAGTACTAAAGAATAAATAGTCCATTCGCAATTGAGAAAATAGCGAGTCATCAAATGCAACAGCAGGCAAAGGTGTATTCAAAGGGGAATAAAATAATTTAAATATATTTCATTATATTCGAATATATAACGATAATAACTTTATTTTGATTTGACATAAATAATCAACTTAATTATCTCAAATCAAAATAAGAGTCAATAATTAGTTGGTCGGGGGGCGTGGCTAGGCCGGTGGACACCGATGACTCATTATTTTCTTAACGCAAATGAACTATAGTAGGCATAACGTTGGCTCACAATTACAAGGTTCTATGTTACAATTTTAGTACTTATTTAGTTATTAATGCTACAAGGTTCTATATGTCATTAGCTACAGTTTTGCAAAAACAAAACACTAGATAGCGGCACTTAAACTACAAACTATTAAATTTTACATAGTTCTATGTTATTTTTTTACGATAACAAAATAACGAAGTACTATGTAAAAATTACTAAACTTTATTAAAATTAACATAGAAGCTTGTAATAGTGAGCCAACGAATTATGCCCAACAGTGTATGAAAATATGCATATAATAACGACGATGATGATGGTGGTGGTGATAAGGGTGTATAAACCCACCTGTTGTACGAGCAAGGGCGTGGCGGGCGGCGCGTGAGGCGGCGATGGCGGGGCTTCGCCCTCGGTGCCCTCCGCAGCACCCTCCGTCGTTTCCGTCGCAGACTCGCTGCTTGTTGCTGCTGGAATGTTAATACTATTAATAAGGACATTAACACAGAGCACCATCTAGTTCCATGGTAAGCTTTTTATGGCTTGTGTTATAGATACCAGATAGTTGATACACTACACATATGTATATAACTTTAAATACATACATATTATAAATATAAAACACCCATGACTGGAGTTCAAACATTAGTGCTCATCACACAAATGAAGCCCTCCCAGCGGGACTCGAACCCGCGACCGCTGGCACAGTCAGTACACTACAAACTGAGCCAAACGTGTATGCATATGTTTTTTCTCTCTTTCGCTTAAATTCGACTCTTTCTATTATTTCTTTTGATTTCTTAGATAACTAGGTGGACTACGGCCTGATTCCTCTCGTATTGAGGAGAGACTCATGCCCAGCAGTGACATGTTAAAAAAAGGCTGAATAAATAGATAGATAGTCACTTATATTACTTGTACTGTAGCTTTTATAATATTTCAATAGGCTTATAAATAATAACAGCCTATTTTCAATTCCATGTAGCGGCTCACAATGATACATGTGTGTATGAACAAAGGGCATTTGAAAACTCAAAATACGATAGCAATATAAAACCCTAAAGTGACACGTTTCTGATATGCTATTACTATGCTGACACTACAAACTCGATAATCCGCCATTCCTATTCCCATTCATTACCGTGGATAATATATACATTAGAGTGGAGCGAAAAAAATAATCTTTTTTTTTCGTAGCGTAGAATTTGTAGCTTCTTAATTTTTAAAATAAATAATTAATTTTAATTTTTGGTTTGAATAATTTTTTTTGCGTCATCTTTGAAATCAATGAAATTTGAGTAGAAAATGACTGTATTCGTCAATTTTTGAATTTTTCAAAGATCAAATAAGTCGAAAAAAATCCATTCAAACCAAAAATTTAAATTAATTATTTATTTTCAAAATTAGTGAGCCTCCTCAAAATGTTGAGTAAAAATTTTTTTTTCATTTAAAAAGAAATGTTTTTTATAAGCTACAAATTCTATCTACCCTAATACACATATAAAACTTACTTGGTGTCTGTTCGTCCGCTTTGGGCATTTGGAAGTTGTTAAGACCCTTTGCATAATCTGGTGGAGGCGATGAGGGTGCTGCAGGAGTTGCTTTCTTGGCACCTTCCTCCATTTCTAAATAAAAAAAACAGTCAATATAAGAAAATGTCAAATGTAAGAAAATATGTTATTTTCTTGGTTCTGTGGTTTATAGGCAATGCCATTCGAGCACAGTTTACTCCGCCAATGTCGTGTAGAATGAAGAAGACACAGTAGACATTGAGAGTTGATCGGTTTAAAAAAGAGATATTCACACTGAGGACTGATAACATTTCAAATATGAGGAATTTATTGTATAATCTGGACATACAACAAACAAGACGTCACAATAAAGTATAATGTAAGAAAGTAAGAAATTAAAATTATATAATTATTAAAAAGAAAGTGTTATTTTACATTTTAAACTAGCGACATCCCCTCACTTCGCTCGCGTGCTTCCCTACTCTGCATATGTTTTAAATGGAAAAAAAGTTATTGTGAGTGTACCTTAGGAGACACATACATACATCGCGTACTTTTTCGTGAAATTGTAAATTTAAAAAATGCGTAATTTTTAAGGGTTTTCGATTTTCGCGCTGCAAATCAACTTTTTATCAATAAAACATTCCCCATATGTAGCTCTACAAACTCTTTATCTTTCAGTGAAAGTTCCATTAGAATCGATTAAGCCGTTCCAAAGATTACCGCGAATAAACAGAGACACGCAGACTTCTTAGAAAAAAAGTAAACAGTAAAAGAGTTTAATAGTTTCACTGTAAATGCACTGACTTAAAAGTAAAAACCAGAACCCTAATACGATGTATATGTGTATGTCTGTCTATCACTGATTTACATATATACACACACTTAAGTCTGCATGTCCGTCTGTCACTGATACATACCCAACTTCCTCCTCTTCTTGATCTGTGCATGTGTTGCCGGTTGCTCGGTGATGTCCAACAGCTTGATACCAGACCTGGGTGGAGGGCGTGACACGGGCGGCACCCGGGCCCCCGTGCGCGCCGCCCAGCGGGATGGAAGACCTTTGAGAGGCGCTGGAATATGCATATTGGTTAAAGACTTTTGACGACACGTTTAATTCAGTTTGTAGTGACGCGCAGCGGTCGCGGGTTCGAGTCCCGCTGGGGGCATCCATCAGTGTGATGAGCACGAATTTTTGTACTCCAGTCATGGGTGTTTATATTTATAATGTGTATATTGTATCTATTTAAAGTTATATATGTGTAGAGTATTAATATTTAGAAAAAAATTGACAACGTCAAACCAAAATTTATAGTGTGTTAAAATTTATTTTATAATATATACGAAAATAACATTAAACTTTAATTAATAGTATAAAAAATGTTTTAAAAGACAAAAATATCGAAAGTGTATCATATTACAAGACATAATCAGAGATATATGTAAGAGACATATCATAAGACACATTCCGCGATAAACAATAGCACTCCCAAGGAGGATTGACGTCAGGCAGGCGGCCGGTCGTAAAACTTTTGCCAAATCCTTTCAGCAGTACACAGGATGTACTGCGCCGACCCCAAGTAATTGGGAAATGGGCAGGGAGAAGAAGAAGAAGAAGAAGAGTATTAACTATTGGTATCCATAACAGAAGAAGAAGAAGAGTATTAACTATTGGTATCCATAACACAAGCCTCGTAGCTTAGTCTAGTTCCATGAACTAGATGGTGCTGTGTGTTAATGTCCCAACATATAAAAAAAAAGACTTGCATTGAACTCGTCTGTTTATTTGTCCAAACTACCAATTTACCGAAAGTGTTTTTAATAAAGAATTATTGATGATTAAATGTCAATTCTATTGTTATTAAATACACATTACATCCATTTTACTTTGTTTAAAAGATGTATTCTATCCATGTATGTATATTACATATGTGTAAATCTTTGTTTTTAAATAGGGGGAAAAGACTATCTTCCGTAAAGAACAACAAGTATTGTTAGTTTGAACAAATAAGCCCTAAGGTGACCTGTCTTTGGGAGTTATGACAGTGCCGATAAACAGGCTCGATATTATCGAGCAAAAACGAGCAAAAAAATCACGTTTATTGTATGCGAGCCCCCTTAAATATCTATTTTATTCCGTTTTTAAGTATTTGTTGTTATAGGGGCAACAAAAATCATAATCTATGAAAATTTCAACTCTTTAACTATCACAGTTCATGAGATACAGCCTGGTGACAGACGGACAGACAGACAGCGAAGTCTTAGTAATAGGGCCCCGTTTTACCCTTTGGGCACGGAACCCTAAAAAAAAACTATGGCTTTATGCTATTAGTAATAATGTATAGATACTTATGTGGCCTAAAACGTTCCTCAATAAACGAGCTATCTTATACAAAAAGAATCTTTCATCTAATACATTCAAGATATTGTACTAAAAATCCAATAAACATATTTTTTTAAATGTGATAACCAAGTAGCAAAGAATAAAAGAAAAAATATTCCACAGAATATCATATTACTAACAACAATATTGTGTAACTAATAAATTTATGTGGGTTTACCTGCACTTATAAATAAATAATAAATATGTTGGGATATTAACACACAGCACTATCTAGTCCCACGGTAAGCTACGAGGCTTGTTTTATGGATACCAGATAGTTGATACACTACACGTATATAACTATATACATACATATTATAAATATAAACACTCATGACTGGATTACAAATATTCGTGCTCATCACACAAATGAATGCCCCCAGCGGAACTTGAACCCGCGACCGTTGGCACAGCAAGTAGGATCACTACAAACTGAACCAAACGAGTCGTCGAATAATATATGTAATTACAAAATTTCCTCTAAGATTTAGTATGGAATTTCGTAAATACCCTCAGAATAAGCATGAATTTAAGTTATATTATTATCATCATAACATCCTTTATGAAGACTAGACTTAAAATTGTTAAGCCTATCCTATCTGCGTATATTAAAAGATTGTCGTTAAAATTGTTATAGATAGGTTCGTCCCTAGGTACGATTTAACAGTTAATATAAATACAAATCTTTGAATTTCTCTACTTTTCTGTACTATAATATGCATTTATTATACATATACATAAACCTTCCACTTAAATCACTATCTATTGCTGAAACCTGCATTAAAATCCATTAAGTATTTTAAACGATCTAAGCGAACAGACAGCGGAACCGACTTTATTTTATACTATTTAAAAGTATAAAATATATATAGGTACACCTTTTAAACTTTAACATTTTTGATGAAGACCTTTTTATTAGCCTTTTTTTATAATTTACGTTTTTGTAAATTTTTGTAAAAAGTAACAAAAAAGTGACCTTAAAAAAGGTGTTCAATTATATGCACCATTTTTATTTCTATTTCAATAAAATTAATTGAAATAATCTAATATTGCTGCAACGGCAATAATATAATACAATTCTGAGTCGAATCTGTACATTAAACATTTTTTGAAAATCTTATTGAAATAGTCATTATTATAGATACAGAGGCCGAATCTATAGTTTTTAGAATATTTGACTACAGATTTTTCAGAGGTCATTACGAAAATACAAACAACTTATATGTTTAAAAGTAATTTAGAATAAGAAATTGTTAAGCAAAACTAAACATGTCAAACTGACCAAAACTAAAATGCTGTAAATAAAAGAAATATTTACAAAAATAAAAAAATCCGACAGCATAAAAAGCAAACTAAAAAGAAGAAACCAAGTGTACGAAGGAACATAGTATTATGCAGTTGGAGACATACATATATATAATGTATGTTACATTATAATAGCTGTGTTCAATTTGCTTTTTATGCCGTCAAGTTTTTTCTATTAAATACATACATCTTGCAATTACACCTCACATTCACTGTGCAGTTGCATTTAAACAGTTATTTTTTCCTTTATTAATCATAATACCATTATAAGGAAGAACTTACTTGTGTCAGTCATTTTCCTAGGCATGCCTCGACTACGTACAGGCACTGTTGGTGCTTGGGCTTTTTTCTGATTAGCTTGCGCTTCTGCCGCTTTGGCTAACAACTCACTACGTAGAGCTACTGATTTGGGTTTTCGTTTCAATGTAAAATGTTTTACTGGATTGGGTTGTTGACCCACCTGTTGAATTACATTGTTTAATTTCAATGTTATTGTTACAAACAAACATTTATTATTACTAATATAATAAAATTATAGAAAGTACTCATTAATTTATGTATAAATAGGACAAAATTATGAAAGTTGAATATTTCTTGTTGCAAAGAACATTATTTATTTAAAAAAAAGGAAGATATACTTCAAATAACTACAAAAGTAATAATTAAAAAGTTGAAAAGAAACAACAGAAGCAATGTAAATATTAAAAAATATTTTAAATAATTCACTAACCACAGATACTAAGGCATTTTTGTTTAAGTATAGGCACTCAAGTGGTAACAGACCAAGGTCTGAATGTTTGTTTAGAGCTCGTCTCAGCTCTCCTATCATATCACTGAAGATAGGCCTAGTCTCATCAAATTCTGCTATCTCTGTATTAAGAGTGCCCGCTGAAGGGAATGTTTTGAGAACTTCAGCGAGCATGGCCACCCAAAGGTCTGAATCCACTGCAGCCACTTCAATAATCTCTTCCAATTCATTTCTCCACTAAAACATACATTATTTTTACTGAAAACATAGTTATTGTTTTGATGACATAGTTATTGTAATAAGCCACATTAATTCTTGAATATAAAATTAATGCAATAGCATTATGAAAACCATCAATATGTATACAAATTAGTAATCATTAATCACATAATATACCTAATCATAATCTTAGAATGATATGATATTTATGTGTGAATGATATCATATAGAAACAAGTGAATTTAATATAACCTATATAAAGTTACTGCAGATTCTTTTATTTGAATACATAGATTTAAGTTGTGATATTATATAGTGTATGTAATAACTATGTAAAAGACAAAATATGCAAGTTTTGTTTATAGAAACAGCATGTACAAAATACGTACATATTTATTATAGTCACAGTATAGGCATATGTATTTTTTTAAAGTATTATAGTTTAGAAAGTAAACGTTTTGTATTACTCTTTAGTTTTTAAAACATCAAAACACGCCAAATTTTCAATATTTCAACAATTATTATATGACAACAAATAATACTTCACAATTTCAATACACATATCTCTTTTTAACATATTACTCATCAATTAGAAATGAAAGAGACGACGCACAAAATACAGTTACGCAAAACCATAGAACAAGAAAGAAAAGTTACCTCTTCAACATTTCTGCGCGGGATATGAAAGAAACTTAGCAATAATTTAAGTTTCACTTGTGTTTGCAAATCTGGAAAGCAATCCTTGATATTTTTAAGAACTTCGGCGTTTAATTGTGTACAAATTGAGCCGCTTGTCCAAGAATCATTCGATGTTCCGAGTTTATTGTGGAGCCACAACGATGTGTCACTATCCCGCACGTTCGCCATCTTGCAACTGAGATAGTGACGTATATGCGAAGAGCGCAGGTAGCGTATGCTATGCTTTGGTCACTTTAAAATAAATTTTCATATTACAGATTTCTTAACAATGGTAGTTTAAAATATTCCTTTATTTGTTTTATATTTAATTATTATTAAATACATAATGTAAAAAAATATTTCATTTTTTGCAATTTTAAACTTATTATTATATACAATAATAATGTTAAATAGTCACTTTGCGCTAGTTTATCATATGAAAATAAAAATGGAAAAAAAAACTCTTTAATAATTTATTTAATTTTTTTTTTGATTCAGTAAATAAAACTTTAAGTAAAACATGCACATCACTAGATAAAAATCTATGATTTTACTTGCTATTATGGTCTACGGATATTAGTAGCCTGTGGTAACGACTAAAATGTTTATTATTCGTCTATGTTTTATGTTTGTAATGTTTATAGCTTTGCACGTTATAATTACATTTTCATTTAAAATAAATAAATAGGTTTTTATTAGAGATAAGATTACTAAAAAAAGATATACAAAACCACAAATAAAATACCAAAAAACACCTATCTATATAGGTAGCATTTTATTTCAATAGTCTATATATACTCTAATTCTATGGTATGTTCATACTTCATAGTCATACTATGTTGACAATTGACATTTGATGATACGCGCGGTCTTTTTAAATTGTATTTTATTGATTTATTAAGCACGATCTCACTTAGTGATATGTAACTAACATAAGTATTATTTAAAGCTATTCAGAAAACAATAATAATATTACTGTCGAATAGTCATGAGTAAAGATAGCGAAACATCGGTTCAAATAAATATATATGAAGAATACTTTAGTGAAGAAATCACACTCAATTTATCATCCAAGGAGTTAATATCTGTTCCAGAAACTAATAACAGATATTTATGTGTAAGTTTTATTGTTTATACATATTATTGTGTTTTTTGTTCAATTAGTAATAATTTAAAGCAATTGTATTTTAGGTTCTTTATTTACAAAATAATAAGTTAAGAGCACTTCCTGATGATTTCTTCCCATCTCTACCTAATCTTAAGTGGCTGGACTTAAGAAATAATGAATTATTGGATATTCCACAAACTATAAAAAATCATAGATCGCTAACTCATTTTCTTTTACAAAATAATAAAGTCACGTCTTTACCAAATGAGTTGGGAACTGTAACGACTTTAAAAGTACTTCAATTAAGCGGAAATCCAATAATGTATCCGCCAAGAGATATAATTAACGCGGGAACTTCAAAAATTCTATGTTTTCTCCATAATAAACTTGTTGAAGAAATGTTTGAGGAATCTCAGTCTATTGCATCAGATAAAGCGAGTGAAAGTGGACATGGCCTAGAAAAATTTATACGTGAGGGTCGCAGTTATAATTCCGTAATAGATGCCGCTAAAATACAACGTAAGGCTTTGTCTGTGCAATTTAATGAAAAAGATATGTCTGAACATGATGATGAGCAAGACCATTATTATACTAAAATAAAAGGTAAATGCCCCAAACTGCCAAAAAGCAGAACAAAAATTCTACAACCTTATAATCAGAGCGCAAAATATTTAAAACCACTTAGGGTATGCTCAAAGAAAGTACAAGAAGATAAAATCAAACAGAGCTACTTTAGGGACCTGGCACTTAAAAAACAAAAAGATCTGATTGCAAAAATAGATAAGATATTGCAAGGGAGAAGGTGAGAATTCAATAATTTCTTTGAAAGTAAGCTTTAATATAACGATTATCATAAGATTGAAAAAAAATAATGTCCTTACTCCATACTAAACTTTTACAAAAGTTATAGGGCTTTTGTAAATTTTAAGTTAGAGAGAGAGACATTAACTATCTTAACAAAAAGTGAGTCATTGTTCTATTTATCTTTTGTTACCACCAATATAAAAAAATCACGATCTCTTTATCTGGTAATTTCTGGAAAATCGTAGCTAATTTTAACGGGATTTTTAGTGCAGTAGTCTCATATCACCATACTAAATTTCATAAAAATCCCTCCTGTGGTTTTTCTGTGATGCAGTAACAGACAGACAGACAGACAAAAATTCTAAAAACTATAGATTCGGCCTCTGTATCGATAATAATGTTTATTTCAATAAGATTTTCGAAAAAAATATTTAATGTACAGATTCGGCTTAGTTACAATTATATTATATGTATGGATTTGTATTCAGTAGAGTAGAAGAGTAGGCTGAAAGAGAAATAACTTGTTATTAAAATTTAGGTATTTCACAAGTAAAAATTATCAATTTTTTAGAAATATCGAACTCCTTCGCAATTGGCAAAAAGACTACAAATATAGACAAATGACACTGTCATGCGATAATGACACTTATAAACTGATACCCAAGGTCTATCCTTACGACACTAACCCAGAATATATGACGCTCTTATCACGGGAGGACATAGAAAAAGATTTACCGGATAAATATAAAAGGAAATTATTCAGAAAATCCAAACCTACTGTGCCTAGAAAAAGTAATAATGATGTGCATTTGGCAATGAAAATTAAAGAATTGTTTGAAAATTTGGAAGCCATTGATTTGAATAGAGACACTATGTCGCCTAGAACTGAGCAAAAAATTTTATTAGGTGAAATACAAAAGGTATTATCAATAATTTTATTAAAAATCAGACTTGTTTTTCAATATTAGTTTATTCTTTCTCTGTCTCACAACATATTTTAATTTTGCATGAGGTTAGTTTATAGGTTGTAGTGACAGATTATTTTTTATTAGACACTAACGACTTACTCGCTTCGCTCGGATGCGTCCGGAGTCTTTGAGCGGAACCCTAAATCGTTTTCTAAAATAAAAGTAACCTAAATTACTCCTCTTAACATTGGCTATTTGCCAGTGAAAGTCCCATCAAAATCAGTCCAGCTGTTTCAAAGATTAACCAGAACAAACAGACAGATAAAAAATTTAAAAATTGTACCCTGTAAAATTTCATAAGCATTTAGTAAAAAGCTGTTATTTTGACATTACAAACTGACACTCACATTTTGTTTATCTGTATTGATAACATTGTAATCATGGATGACAAATAAAAATTGTAATGTACTTAAAAAAACAATTCGGTTAAAATAAAAACCCTTTAATTCTTTTTTCAGATATCAGAAATAAAGCAAAAGCTGCTAGAACTTTCAACTACAAACACGAGATCTGTCACAATAGAATAATAAAAGAAAACTTCATTTGAGAAATTTATTTTATTCATACATTTATTATTATATGTATTAGGTTTTTAGAAATAAAAATCTTTGATATTTCAATAAACTTTATTGATTCATCACGATGGCCGGCACCATAAAATATTCATTAATAACATAATTCAGGATAAGCATAGACCAATAAAAAAGCAAATTATGTTAGTCATTTTAAATACGGACATTAGTATCTACAGAAATAAACAAAAAAGCTGTAAATATTTACTATTCAATAAGTGACATTCAAATATGTATGCAATTGAGTTTTAGATATGGAAAAAATAAACATACTCTTTAGAAATAAAAAGCCTTTTTACATCTCGTTTCTTTCAATTTTAAACTTAATTTTTAATGTACACAAAAATGTGCTTGACTTTAGTTCTTACATATAAAAAATACTCTATTCATTACACATTCTATATATTTTCGAGTTGTTCTCATTAAAAGAATTGAGGCAGAATTTCTGTACAAATAAAATTTTAACAACTTTTGGAAAAATTTACTTAATGTTTGAGTAATATAAGATTTTTTATTAAAAAATGTTGCATAAGGCATAATAAAAAAAACGAGCTACTGAAACTAAATTAAAGATATTTGCAGTTAATACAATGACAGATGTCGTCTTCTTAATATTAAACTTAAAAAAACATTATACAGCATGATTAATTAAAATAAACTATAATTAACATAGTTTTTTCATTACATACATGTATTTATGTTGGTAAGACGACGAAGTGTTTGGTTTATTTTTTTAAATTTTCCACCAGTTATGTAATTTTTTTGTTTTTTTTTTTAAACTTGGAATGCTATAAAGCGTGATTACGAAATGTTTAGAGCGTATTATACCTATCACTTATCTAATGGAAGAAATTTATAAAAAAAGCACGTAAACAAAACATTTATAAAGGAACATGATTTTAAATCATTGTGCAAGTTTTTAATTGCTTTATCAATAAGCATTTACATTTTTAAATCTTATTAAATACTAATAATATGTAATTTTCATTACAAAAAAAAACGTTTTTTTTTTACTTTTGTTCAATACAAATTTTATACTATTATCCTTTTTAATACCTATTTTAAATAACTGATTATTTTTAGCTTTTGTTGACGTTTTATATCTTCACTACACATTCATTATGTAAGAATGAAAAAAGTTATCATTTCTAGTTTGAAACCAATAATTTTTAGATTCACATTAGATTTAACATAGTTTCAAGCAATTTTTTATACTTCAAAGTTAATTTTTAATCATTTTTGTAATTATTTTTATAATTATTTAAGCAAAAGAATTTTAAAAATAGTACAATCTAACCACCGACCATATTAGTTAAAATACTTAATCGCTAAACATCGTATTATACGTAATACATGTTGTCAATACATAATATACATCTGTCTAGACTGCAAAGTTTTATCATAATTTACCTAGTAACTTAGATTTAATGCATTTCGACAAGAATATATATATTAAACAGTAGTAAACACTACTTATAAATAAAATAGACTACATATAATTCGACATCTAATCCATTCACAGCACTAATAGAATTTTCTAGACATACCAATACTCTAGGGATGTTATGGAGCTCCGTAACCGTATCCGGAATTATCGGATATCCGAAATTGGAATGTATCCGAAACCGTAACCGAATCTGATACAAAAGTTTAATAAAGACTAATTTTGGATAGGGCATTTAGGCAAAGTCCAAATGAGACATGTTATGACAGGTTTTCGTCCGGCCGAACTACCACACAGGCCACGCGCATTTTTTTGCATTTTTTAGATAGTTTTTATTATTTCTTTTGCTTAAATGTATAAAAATGTAGTCTAGTCATATTGTAATCCAAATGATAACCTACAAATAAACCCAAATCATTACCTATTTGTATTTCTTTTTACAATCCCTCAAAATAATATCCGTAACTGAAACTATCGGATAATCCGAAATTATTTTATATCCGTAACCGTATCCTAAACCGATTAAATGCATTCATATATCCGTACCCATATCCAGATCCGAAATTTAATAACCATAACATCCCCGCTACATACCAGCCTTTATTCACGCGTAAAAATTTTCAGTCAAACTCTCACCGGCAGTATAAGGTTCTATCGAGCGACATTTTTACTCAGTCTTTGCCATCCTTGACTAGGCTCAATTGTCCATTTCCACATTAAATTATATCGTAAGTTGTTGATTTTTATCTCAAAACAAGATATTTTTCTTGAGAAACATGCACATGCAAATGTCTTTAATTATTATGAAAGTAAAATAATTTATATTAAAATATTTTAAAGTATGGTTTTTTTTATTATATTTCAGATAAGCATATGATAATTAGGAGAATATTTTTAATGTGGAAGCTGATTTAACACATGACACAATTCATAAATAAAAATCCACAACATACGATGTACTAAAGCTACATTTTACAGATATTTTAAACCTTATTTCAATGCATTACGGTCAAGACATGTAATGAAAAATTCTTAAAGAAAATATTTATATTTAATCTGTAGTATTTGAAATTAAATGTACATTTACTTTTTTAATTTTCTATTTTTTTTCAAATATAAAAATGTAGACCAACAAACAAAAACAATATTCTTGATTTCTTATAAATTAACACAAATATAATATTTCTTTTTATAATTTTACTTTATTTATCTGTATGCTTAAGAAAAGTAAATTTTTATATAATCATAAAAAATAATAAAACTGGATAACTGCACAGTAGAAATGCATAACATTAGTTAAATTTTAAAGTTTTACACATGAAAGAAATATTTGTATAAGTTGCCTGTTGTGAAATAAACTTTTACCAACTAAAGTTTTTACTGTATTTTTTATAAATATGAACCTATTATTTCACTTAAGTTTCTAGATTTGTGTGAATCTAACCTTTGAAACATTATTTTGAGTGTTTTTAAATCTTACACGCTTCTTTATTGAGACTGTTTAAAAAAATACGTGTAAAAGACATTTTTACTAAATGTCTTCTAGACGTAAATTGATTCATTCATTACAATTTCAACCCAAGTATCTGAGTCTGAGTATACATTCAAATTACTGAGTACAAGAGTCAAAGTATATATTTCAAAATGTTCTAATTTCCAGTAAATTAAAAAATTATAGAATAAATTTTGAATAAATTCCAGACAGAGATTTTGACAACACAATTAAAAGGAAGACGTTTTTAGAAATAATAATTTAATACACGATTCGACACGTATCAAAAACTAGATTCGAGAAAACCCTAAAGAACTTCAACTGAAATATAACTAACTAGAATATTTTTAGTGACCATTTTTTTATTTATTCATTAATTGCTAATATTATCATACAATAAGTCTTGTAATTTTAGCGTTTATCTTCTCTCTAAAACTAATGAACTAAATACTTTTTAGTTCAATTTTATTAAGTTAAATCCGATTGGATCGAATTTTAAAATCGATTGGATACAGAATTCATCCATTATAATCGATAATGGATAATATTATTCATTTATGAGTATGTACATATTATTATATTTATGACAGACAGATAGTACACTTACAATGTATACAATGTAAGGGACAATTTTCTCATACATGATACTTATTTATACAAATACCGTTTTGTTCATGTACGAGTATATTCATATTAAATGCTCTCCTGCTGACAATATTCATGTTTTTTTTTTATTTTTTTTATTAGAATATATCATAGTATTAATTGAACATTAAATATTTTTTATAAATACTTCAGATTGTAGAGTAGCATTTAATAAAATAGTATGGAGGGTAGAGAAGGAGAACCAAGGATATTATAAGGGAGATAAGATGATAAAGTAAGTGTCCACCTGTAAGCGGTAAATAACAGTTCAAAAACCCACCAGAATGGCACCAGTGTAGATGCAGGGTATCGTATGAAGTGTGTGTGTGCGTGTAAGTGTGCTGATTGAAAAATGTAATATTTTTTGGGTGATTAGAGTTGTTACAGAAACTGCAGTATGCAAAAACATCGCCTATATATACTTAGTCCAAAATAAGTTAATAAATATAACCTTTTTTTCTATAATGGCTTATAGTTGCGTTAACAGACA
Source organism: Brenthis ino (assembly GCA_921882275.1). Taxonomy (NCBI): domain Eukaryota; kingdom Metazoa; phylum Arthropoda; class Insecta; order Lepidoptera; family Nymphalidae; genus Brenthis; species Brenthis ino. The sequence continues at coordinate 15,510,670 of OV170222.1, forward strand.
CAATCCATTCTGCCAGTGTCACGTTTTGTGAGGAAGACACGAATGAGATTGAGCGGTAATTTTAAAATTTAGTAACTTTAATGTGGATTTAAAACTATAAATGAATGATCGGTCTACAGAAGTAACCTACAACAATATAAAATAAAATATAACCTTATAAACTGCTGTGAGATAATGTATACGTAATCTAATGACTTTTGCGCTTTTTTCAAAATCTTTCCTGCTTCTATTGTGGCGCCATCATAATTTAACGCATTTAGACTGGCATTTCTTATATACAGTGACGGTTCTCCTCACCTCTACCTTCCGTATGAAACAGTTTACGGTTTACGTCATTAGGTCTGTATATATAGGTCTGTATTTATTTTATGACAAATTTGGTCATTTGTTTTGTAAATTTTAAATTAAATGAAAACCAAAATGCTTATTAAAAATCTTATTAGATTTTTAACATGGTTGCATTATATAAGGGGTAAATAATTTGATATTAATTGAAGTATTGAAACTATAATATTTTATGTAAACATTGCAACAGATAAAAAAATTACCCCAACATTTTTTATTAATATTGAATAAATTTATTAAGACTTTGGCTTTGAAAAAGATTTTTTTTTCATTAAACGCATGTACACATTATTCCCAATTTAAGGACTAGATAAAACGACATTATACAATAGTTTAAAAACTCAGAAAATTAAAAACATATATATGGGAATGACATATTATAAAACTTTGATGTAACACTAAAACATGTCTACATGTAATTTTTAAAATTTTTAGTTTTCTATAAACGTAAACAATTAAAGAATGCATCTATCTTTAATCCTTTTTTACCTATATGATATATCTTATCATATTTTGTCGTTATGAAAGATGAAAAATACCTATTTTTTAAATTTTGCAAGCATCTTTTTATATTTGTCATATTGTGAAGTAAAAAAAGTTTACTTTAGTTATAATTTTTACGGACTTAAAATATTAAAGAATAGAGTTTGTAGGCTCCGTAAACTCGTATTCCTTTATAAACTACAAAATTGAGTGTTTCAAATACTGATTACCTGAAATCATATTTGTATAATTCCGACTTCAGACAGTCCGACTATATAATATTAAAGTGTAAAAAAGAATACAAACTATAGTTGCATAGAGCGTGTGACAAGAACACCACAAATGTCATCACCGTAGTGTTGTAGGTGATGATGGCGTGACGTCATGATTGAAGGGCTCGCGTCATCACCGTAGCTGTCACTGTGATGACATCGCGTGTGACGTCACTGCAGCGGCTGGAATTTGACCACATGAGTAAAATTATCCGTATAAAAACAAAGCTTTATACAACCGTCGTTCGTCGTGTGCGTTTTTTTTTTTGAGCTGACGTTTCATACTGAGCTTACGCAGCAGCTCGAGTCGAAAAAAAACCCGGTTTTGTCACAATTAGCGTCTCAAAAGTGTCCTCAAAGGAAGTGCACAATTCAAAAATAAATTTCGCTTTTTTTAAATCTTTTTTTTGTGGTGTGAGCAAGTTCGAATTTGTGTTTAGACAATTATAACTTTCGATTTTTGAATTTTATTCTTTTGTTTCACTTAACGTCACATATCGACGCCACTTTTTGAAGAGATATATTTTATTAGGAAATATGTATCTATATTATTACATATATCATGTGTATTGTAGTAGGCTTCATCTCTATATACATACGTATACAATAGTGTTTAGAAAGCGCGCGCCAGGAACACGCGCCCGGAGCCGCGGCTGACCTCCACGAAGCCCAGCTTGGCGTAGAACTGCTGCAGATAGTGGTCTGTAGTGTTGATGCACGCGTGCACGCCGCTCACACCTGTCGGTTTTTTTGGGTTTCTTTATACATGTTTTGTAATAAAATCGATTTTACAATCCTTAAATAATTAAAAAAAAAGAATATATTTAAAAAATTCTTTGAAGTTATACTTCTTTTGGCACGGTTGGAAAAAAATATGAAGGGAACATTTTTACGATGTGCGCGCACACCGATAGCTAAAGCGACATCTCTTTGGTTCCCTTTAAAATTCATAACTATATTCAAAGTAGTCTCTCAAATATTAATAAACCTAGAACACGTGGTTTATATTAAGAAAAAAAAGAGATAAAAATTTTTTTGATTGCTCATTTATCATTCCTTTTACAAACAGAGAGTTGTGAAGTATGGGATGAAATCTTTAACTATTTTTGTTCTGACTTCTTACGTGCTTACTTAAGTTCACACACACATTTTTTATAAATAAAATGATGATATCACAAAAATAAAAGTAGTAGGCCGTAGCCATTAAATCTGATCAAATATTAAAATACATGCTTGTGTAACATAACAGTGTCACAACTTTGATATAAAGAATTAACTATGTCACAGATTACATATGTATATATGGATGACGTGAAAAGTTTAAAATTCGATAGAAAGGATTTTATAGGAAACAAAAAACGTGTATGCACTAACCGTGCGCGCGCAGCGCGGCCAGCAGCGCGGTGAGCAGGCGCGCGGGCGCGTGCGGGTCGGCGCGCGCCGGCAGCACACACACCGACAGCAGCGCCGGATGTGCGCGCGCCACCGCCGCCGGCGCGCGCTCCTGCTGCGAGAACTCGTGGAAGTGCCGCACGCACTCCTACGACCGGACAACGACATGTTCAACATTCATATATATACCATTTTGGCCGTTGCAACAATATTTAATATTTATTTGTGTTCAGCCCTTTTTAACGTCCCACTGCTGGGGGTGGGCCTCTCTTCAGTACGAGGGGGATCAGGCCATAGACCACCACGCTGGCCGAGTGCGGGTTGGCGGACTTCACATATCTGTCGAAAACTTGCTAGGTTCTCTCAGACATGCAGGTTTCCTCACGATGTTTTCCTTCACCGTTTTACATTTTAATCTATTTTATTAAAAAATAGAAATAAAGATCATGTTTAATATTCGACGACACGTTTAGCTCAGTTGGTAGTGACCCTACTTGCTGTGCCAGCGGTCGCGGGTTCGAGTCCAGCTGGGGGCATTAGTTTGTGTGATGACCACGAATGTTAGTACTCCAGTCATGGGTATTAATATTTATAATATGTATGTATTTAAAGTTATATATGTGTAACTGCCTCGGTGGTGTAGTGGCTAGCATGTACGGCTGCACACCCGGAGGTCCTGGGTTCGAATCCCGGGTCGGGCCAAGTTTAGTTATTGAGTCTTTCTGTATAGTAAGGCTCAGTAACAGCCGGGAGTTGGGAAGTTGGCGGTGTTTCACCCCCGTGCCTCGGAGAGCACGTAAAGCCGTCGGTCCTGCGCCTTAACCCTCACCGGTCGTGTCGAGTAGTCGTCCCACCGGAGTATGAGAGTGATAGGAATAGAGAGTGCACTTGTGTCTGCGCGTACACTTGTGCACTATAATATCTCCTGCGCAGTGGGCTAGTCTCAATGAGATTGGCCGCCGTGGCCGGAATCGGTCAGGCGAACATCATATGTGTAGTGTATCAACTATCTGGTATCCATAACACAAGCCTCGTAGCTTACCATGGTACTAGATGGCGCTGTGTGTTAATGCCCCAACATTTATTATTACATTTATAATATTGTACACCTTATTTTTTTTATAATATCACGATATTCTCCTTTTTACAAATTTGTCACAAATGTAATTAATAAAAAATTCCTTAATAAAAATAGAAAAGTATAAAAAGGATGTGTGTGTATATATATTTGTGTGTACAAACAACTCCATGCAAAAGTTCCCTTAAAACTGTCACCGATTGTGTTTGGGTAATTATTCAAGTTGAAATTAATATATAACAATGTAAATTGAACCCTAAATGCAATGCTTAAAGTTATTTTCACAAAAAATAAATTAAATTAAAAACGCGCTCACTGTTCGAATGAGCGCTCATTCGGTGAGGACATTTTTTGTCGCTGATTGTGTATCTAATACTTTTTTGGTCGATGGTCATACTAAAAAATAATCCATGCTAATATTATAAATGCGAAAGTAATACTTTTTATCTGTCTCTTTTTTATTAAAGAAAGATAGGCTTGCGCTTGACTACAATCAGCGCTGGGAAGCACTGATAAGGTCTAGGTTGAAGCGCGCTTGCCTAGAAAAATGCCTGTTCACTCTAGCCTTGAAAGTACTTGGATTGTAGATGGCAGGAAACACGGATGCTGGAAGGGTGTTCCACTCCTTACCAGTTCGATTCAGAAACGTAAAAATGAAGCGTTTCGTGCGAGTTGGTTGAATTTCTACCACATAAGGATGCCAGCGCTCACGACTTCCCGCAATTCTGTGGTAAAACAGTGAAGGGGGCTCAAACTGAGACTGGGTGAGATGTCTATGCCCAAGAGCTCAATATGGTCGCTTATCGGGATGGATACATTTTGGAAAGTGGGAGCCAAGGTAAAGGGGCTCCTTTTTGCGGTGAATAAGCATGCTTGTGTTTTGGTGGCGTTAAACTTAACTAAATTGGCGTCACCCCAATCGGACACCTCCTTCAGAGTTAAGTCAACGCGATTAACCAAGGCCTTTCTTTGCTCAAGTATCTCAGAAGCACTGGCTCTAGAGCTGGACAAGTATCTATCCGTAACAGTGCTGTCATCAGCGTACTGTTACCTTTTCACGCTTAATTTGTCGAACCGATTTAGATAAAATTTGATATGAAGATAATTTGAGACCCTGAGAAGGACATACGTTAGTTTATATCTCGGGACTCATTCCTTTAGGGGATGAAAAAAGGGAATAAAAGTTTGTATGGGGAATCAATCATTTCTGAAGTAAGGGATATAAAACTCATCATACCTTTCTAATATATTGTATATATACTCCATTTATTCCATACTAAATATTTTCGTCAAAACCTTTATTATGAGTTACATAATTGCTCTACAAATAAAAACAATACAGCACACGGGCATAATATGATTTAAATAATAATTTTAGCTTGTCATAACAATATATATTTTTTATATTATAAATCCATACTAATATTATAAACGTGAATGGGTTTATTTGTTTATCCTTTTTTGACGTCGAAACGGAATGACGTAATACCGCGATTTTTTGTGTGGAGATAGTTAGAAGGCCGGAAACTGAGTGGGAGATTATTATCCCATTCCCACGGGAAAACACGTTCTAATACAACTCAAAAATAAATATATATTTTATGATCAAAATTACTTGTAATTTGGTATTAATGCTCTTCAATACAATTAAAAAAAACGTTTTAGCATTTTTCGAAATTCTTCCCATAAGGTGGTAAAATAGGGGATGAAAGTTTGTATGAAACCTACCTTTTTAGAGTTTTTTTGTAGTTTCAGCGCGAGCGAAGCCGCGGGTTCTGCTAGTATTATTATAAATTGGGTCTATAACTTTGCAATAAAAATTATGTATAATATAATTATATAATAAATAACTGACCTTAGCAGCCTGACTGAGGTCATCCCTGTCGAGCAGGTCGAGCGGGTACTTGACGCACATCTCCGGTATCCACGCAATCTCCTGCTTCTTGTAGAACTCCTTGCTGTTGAGCGTCGCGCACGCGTATCCCACTATTTCCGGTTTGACGCCTGTATGAAATAATGTAAAATATAATTAATAGAATATTTAATACAAGAGTTAATTTTTATAAATTTATCTAAACTAATATTATAAGGAGGTTTAAGTTTGAGTTTGTGACGTTCTAGGGGGTAACTCTGGATTTATGGATCTACTGAACCGATTTAGATGAAATTTGGTAAGAAGATAGTTTGTGACCCTGGGAAGGACATGGAATACTTTTTGGAGGAACCGAGGGTGAGTCGCTAGTTTTATATAAAAAGCACTAACCAATTTAAAAAAATAGCTAAATTTATTAAAAAAATAATGAATATTAAAATAGAACATCGTACGGAGGCGAAGCGTTCATATCGACAACGCAGTTTATAATTTTGCAGTATCATCGTATCAATTTTTTTTTCCTGTATACATAAATAATTGAATTGTTCTTTAATAAAAAAAATTCATTAATTTATTTCAATTTCTTTTTCTTTTTTTTTATAACCAAAAGAACGGTTTGCCATTCTACCAATAGAAATAGATATACTTATGATCCCAATGAAAAATAAGAATCTAACATTAGACAAGTATACTGATTACAATGTTATCATAAGTAAATTCGTACATATAACAATTACAATTAAAATAATACTAAATTCATTTTAATACTTTAACTTACAAATCATCTTCCACTTAATAAATAAAAAATATAAGCATAATAGACAAATAAAAATATAATCAAAATATCTTTTTCCACATAAGTTTAAAAATTACCATTTGTCTTAACCGGTCTTTCCCCATCAGGGTCATCCCCTTCCACTTCTGTGTAGTCATCGAGGCACCCATCGTCCTCTATCACCATACATAAATCCGGCTGCAGTGTTAAAAATGGCGCCACTAACCTTTTAAAAAAAAATAGTAACACATTCTAGTAAAGTTGTAACTAAAAAGACAATTCTAAGACAATTTGAATGGATTCCATACTAATATTATAAATGTGAAAGTTTGTGAGTGGATTGTGGATGTATGGATGTTTGTTACTCTTTCACGCCAGAACGGCTGAACGGATCTGGATGAAATTTGGCACAGAGATAAGATTATAGTCTGGAATAGCACATAAGCAACTTTTTATCCCGAAGTAATGTACGGTTCCCGTGGGATAGATTTGTTTTTATCTACGGACGAACTAGAAGGGAAGCAAGAGTCGAGTCGCTATAGGGATATAAAGCACATTGCGATATTTATCAAAGTTGTAGTAACTTAAGACATTACAAAGAATGATTACAGTACAAATTAGAATGCTAAGGTGTAAATAAATTTCCATATAGTTAACTAAAATCTGGCTCGAAGGACCATGTGACAAGTGACTTTTTTTAATAATTTTCGCTATTAAATTATGTATTAAAATGTATAAGATAAAAATAAAAACCACATTATCAGTGCGAACTTTTAAGTTATGATGTAATAATATACTATACCTATCAGCCGGCAAGGTCTGCAAGTCACTGGGAAATAGATCACTGCAATCAGAGCCGTCGCAGCAGGTTTTGTGGCATATCGCACACACCTGTATAAAAATTTATTAAATTAAAAAAATATATACATACACTTAGTAATAATTTAATTTTTACGAATTTAGAAGTGTAAAATTCAAATTTCACTTGGTTGGGTTAAAAAAGTTATAATTCCCATAAGAAGGAAATTTATATAAATTGAAAATAAAAATATCATAATCATAAATATTAATAACTCTCTCTTTCTGACATTTTGATACTGAGAAATATGTAGATCTGATATCATAGATTAGCCGACCGTCGATTTGTGTAAGTAAAAGAAAAAATCACATCAATAGGTGCGGGGATAGTTTCCTGGTAATAGCACAGTGTGAAAAGTGTAGTAAGTGTATTATGGGCTAATGACGGCGTCCAACGATTGATTCATATACTAGTGTGAAAAGTGTAGCGAGTGTAGTGATATTTACTGTAGTGTGTGTAGCGGGTGTATTGATGTCTACTGTAGTGAGTGTAGCGAATGTAGTAGTGTCTACTGAAGTGGATGTAGTGGCGTCTACTGAAGTGTGGGTGTAGTGGGTGTAGTGTGTGCAGTGTGCGTAGTGTGCGTAGTGGGTGTAGTGACGTCCACTGTAGTGTGTGTGTGCATGCACTGACGGTGTCCTCGTCGGCGGGCGCGTAGGGGCGCACGCTGCGCGGCAGGCCGGGCGCGGGCGCGGGCGCGGGTGCGGGCCGCAGGTCGGCGCACTCCACGGGCAACAGGCGGCGCAGGTCGGCCGCCAGCCCGCCGCGGAACACCCACGGCTCCTGCGCGCCGCTCTCGAACGCCTCCCGCCAACCTTTAGAGAACCCTGCCGGATGACAAATTTGATTTATATTTTGATTCTATTCTATAAATAAAGCAAGGGAGATAGCGTAAAGTTGTAAATGTTTAATTTTAGTTATATGTATTATCTACATGTAAAATACAATCTGTACAATAATAATTTAAGCAGAGTTTGTGATCTGACATGAGCAAATAAAGTATATGATTATGAGAAACAAAAGTTTTGTGCTATTAACGGGTATACAGAATTATGTGCAAAATTAGTTTTTTCTTTATTTGTATTGCATTCAATTGCTAATAAACTAAAGATCATGTCTACAAAGCAAAAATTTGGTTTTTGTTTTAATTGTATATTAATTACAGACTCATTAGTCATTACATATTGTTAATAATTACTGGTTATTATAGGTAACAAAATTTTTCCCGCAATTCTACTCGCGTCATAGCATATATGTATATAATAAGTATTGTTCATTCAAAATATAGACTATCTCCATTCTGAATTATAAAAACAAATAAGCTACATCTACAAGAGCGAAGTCACGATTAATGAATAGTATTAAATATACTTACAAGTATAGCTGCCTTGGGTATTATTCGCTATGTTCGGAGGGAATTTGCCAAGTTCTGCAAAAAGAAATACAATGTCTTAATATGTAACATCCAAATGGCGGAGGCGATGTCGCCGTACATGTACATATGTATGGCCTGATCCCCCTCGTATTGAAGGGAGGCCTTAGGGAGGTAAGTATTCTGTTCCTTTGTATTATTAATCTGATCGTATTCGTACATGTCTACATACTCGTATGTACGTATTTTTGATATAATAATAATAAATGTTGGGACATTAACACACAGCGCCATCTAGTTCCATGGTAAGCTACGAGGCTTGTGTTATGTTATGTTATGTAAATACATACATATTATAAATATAAACACCCATGACTGGAGTACAAACATTCGTGCTCATCACACAAACGAATGCCCCCCGCGGGACTCGAACCCGACACCGCTGTCACAGCAAGTAAGGTCACTACCAACTAAGCCAAACGTGTCGTCCAATGTATAATATGTAAAACTATATACGGTATTTTTTTAATGAATTATAATTATAAATCCCTCCACGACCGCGGACACGCCGGCGTTACAGTTAACAATAGATTTCTTAGTAATTGAATTAATTTCTTAGAAATTTACCTGGAGGTGGTAATGTATTATTTTTGTTTTTCTACAAACTGCGAGTATATTGTTCACATCCCTCCCCTCTTACAATTTGTCAATTCCAACACCTTACACACCGACTTCGAAAATATCCAATTAAGTATCTATACTAAATGAAAACCCCCGTTTAGTTTTTTACTTTTCAGTGCCTGGATATCGGGTTTTTTTTTATAATCTTGTACATCATTTTACTTTCTGTATATGTACAATAATCATAAAATGCTGACCGAGCCATCTGAGGAAGGCCTGCAGCAGAGCGAGCACGGCGCACAGGTCCCATAGGTAGGGCCGCAGCTCCGCGTACAGCTCGCGGTTGGCGGCGGCCGCCACGCGCCGCGCCAGCCGCCGCACGCGCGACGCCCACCACGTGAAGCGGCGCAGCCGCCGGCGCCATTCGCTCGTCTGGTGTACGATTGGATCATTGTTTATATATCATAATAAACACAGTATACGGACTATATATACAACAGTTTGTATATGTATGTGTGTTTATGTGTGTGAGTACATATTTCAGCTCAGCAGTGAAACAGTTTCACAGACGGATTTGAATGAAAATTATAACACAAATAAACAAAGTACCTGGAGCAACACAAAGACTATGTAAAGGGATTGTACATTACACATATATATATATATATATATATATATATATATATATATATATATTTGTTTGAATATTTTATCTTTTTAGGTGTAGTTTTTATTTTAAACCTTTACATTTTGTTAAAAATATTTATGTATAAATCATTTTTTATGCATGTTTTTTTTGCATGTTTATTTATTATTAATTGGTTTTTTTTTACTTTTATCGATCATTTCCGCCCCCCAATAACGAAAAAAATTATGTTATGCGATTGGAACTCCTTTTTAAATATTCTGAAAGTAGACTGTGGGCCTCAATCAATTTTCTGCAGATTAGTTATATTTCACATTATCTCGACGGTAGTGACGGTAATGATGGTGGTAGTGATAGTTGTGGTGGTGGTGGTAGTGGTGGTGGTGGTACTAGTGGTGATGGTAGTGGTAGTGATGGTGGTAGATGGTGGTGATAGCGGCAGCGTCGGTCACCTCGGGCTTGTTCCCCCTGGGCAGTATGCTGGCGGCGTGCGCGTTGAGCCAGTGGAAGTCGTGCATCATGCGCAGGCCGCGCGAGCCGTGCTCGAAGGGCAGGTAGAACAGGTCGCACAGCAGCAGCAGGTCGTCCGCTGTCAGCGTGTTGATCTCTATCTGCTCGTCTACTACTCTGTGGGAAGGAGGTGGATGTTGAAATAATTATTATAATTTATATTACCATGGCAATATTTACACATTCATATGTGTACATGTGTAAATACGTACGTATACTCGTATACACACGCAAACATCACATGTACATTTGAGGTATCCGATTCTGCATGTAAATATTACTTTCGATGATGGAAAATGACAAAGTAAATGGAATTCACAAACATTATGTCAGATGATGTAAATTTCATATATTTTTTCATTTAGTATATACCACTATCCATTACAAAAATTGAACTTATTTATCTAAGAGCTCACTATAGTAAGTTTCAATATAAATCTTTGTGATATTGACTGAAATGCTAAATAAAAAGATATCTTTGTGATTTTTATAATTAATTTTTTTGTGTAGTTTGTTGGTTTTAATCTTGTAACCGTTACATTGTCTAAGATTTAGTAACAAGTACGGACTCACGTATTGATGATATCTCTTTCTTAATTTTATAGTAAGGGATACTGCATGTTACATATGAATGATATTTTGCATATATTTACCTGAACAAAGCACTAATTTCTAATATAACTTTTATGTAATCAAAAATCGATCATTATTGTATGTATGGTATTTCATTCATTGATTCAATACAAATTGTTAAAATATAAAATTTTCTTATGATAATAATGAATATTATAATAATTTGTTACTTACTCATCAGTGACTTCGACTGGGTCACTTGGTTCAACCATCATGTCTCCGCTCAGGGGACTGTTGCTTGGCTCCACTTGCATGGAACCATTCTGTTGAAATTATTAATAAAAATAATTATTTTAAACACATATATTTGTGTTTATTTTTTAAAACTACGTTATTAGTATTTCTCATCATTGTATCAGGAATGGCGTTCTTTTTTTGATATTAACGAGCGACTTACCCTCGCTTTGCTCGGGTGCATCCGAGTAGGTACGGGGATTTTATGAACAATTTCATGATTTTTAATTTTTAACGCGGCACCTTAATTTCTTTTTTTTAAATAAAGGTAGTATAAGTTATTTCTTTTAACATCAGTTATTTGCCAGTGAAGGTTTAAGAGTTTTAACTATAGTTAAAATGGCACCATCCATACTAATATTATAAATGTGAAAGTTTGTGAGGATTTATTGATGTTTGTTACTCTTTTACGTCAGAACGGCTGAACGGATTTGGATGAAATTTGACACAGAGATAGATTATCTAGAATAGCCATAGGTTACTTTTTATCCCGGAAAAATGTACGTTTCCCGGGGGATAATTCGTTTTGTGTAGAGACGAATAAGAAACGAAGCGAGGGTGAGCCGCTAGTAATGATCTAATAGAGACATACCTCACTGAGCTGATCGTTCATGATGACGTCGGAGTCGGTAGCGCTGGCCGAGGGCGGGTCCACGTCCAGCGGCTCGGGCTGCGGCCGGCTCGGGCTTAGCGTCTGCGGCGTGTCTGTGGACAATGGAAACAAACGTGGTATGTATGGACTGCAAGTGTAGCGACTCACCCTCCCGACGTTCGAGTTCGTCCATAGTTACGTTTTAACGTTTAGTATAGATTTCTCAGAGATGAGATATTTTCCCGCAGTTAAAAATATTCTTTATGTTGACCCAAATAACTAGCTATCATCATACCAAATTTCATCAAAATCTGTACAATGGTTTTCTCGTAATGCGTTCCCAGACACACAGACAAAAATTCTAAAAACTATAGATTCAGCCTCTGTATCAATAATAATGACTATTTCAATACGATTTTCAAAAAAGAAATTATTGTACAGATAACGTACATAATATTCGACTCCGAATTTTAATATATGTATAGATATGGAGATGATATGGATAAATAAAATAGGTTCTTCTCCATTCTACGTAACAATGACGAAGTAATATGTGCTCAAATGACACGCTTTATAATATAGATAAGATATTATATATTTATAATATAGATAAGCGTAGTTAAATCGCAGTGCTACGATTTACTATATTTACGAGAGATTTGTTTATATTTGTCACTGCTTCACGCTGAAAGGCTGAATGGATTTTGATAAAATTTTGTATAAAATTAGACTATGGGCACATACTGGTTTGGCACTCAAAGAAGGATCCTAGTGAAACGAGGGTAAGTTGCTTATGGTAATAAAGTACTCAGCTTCAACTATTACTTCAACGTTTAATAATACCATTCTCCTTCATATTGTTGTGGTGTTTTCGTACAAATTCAATTAGAGGATCAGGAGGAGAATCTTATTATTTTAATACTGGTATATCCATTATCACTCTGAAAATAACCTTGTCGACCGAGTGGTGGTATACATTTTGTAAATTGCTGTTACGGTGTTAATATTGATATTTGCAATTTTTTTATTCTTTTTTGGATTCGTTTTTTTTTTCAAAAGCAAAATTATTATTTAATAAATAAAAAATGCTGTTGAAATGTATTACGGGACTAAAATATTTTTTTTTAGATTTTAATAATGCATTGTTCAAAAATGTCCAAACTGGTTTTCATTTAGACTTCTCTGTTCTATAAGTTAAATATACTTTAAATATTAATATTAAAAATTAATAAATATGTTTATAACATACCTCCAATACTCATATCGCCATTCTGCTGCTGTTCCACAACGGGCTCGACATCATCAACAATGATCGTATCATCGTCATCTTTCTTCATCTCATCGATAAAGCTAGCCGTTTCCAACACACTATCATTCGATGCTGATTCGTTTATATCAATTTTATCCGACATAGTGTGGTCCGTCTCTATTTTATCGATATTATCCTGATCGATAGTTTTCAACCCCATAATAGGGACGGGTAATGTCGATACAGGTATTTCCGATGGTAGTGATATGTTGGAACTCGCAATCGGTATGATCGGATTGGGTATCGATTCGTTTAGTATAACTTTTGTCGGGGACACGAGAGAGTTCATCACTGGGTTTGATACCGGGTTGAAAGATTCCATTGGTGACATCTACAAAAATAATATAAGGTTTAATCCATACTAATATTATAAATGTGAAAGTGTGTTTGTTTGTTTGTCTTTCTTTCATGTCGAAACGACTTGGCGGATTTTCATGATTTTTTATGTGGAGATAGTCGGAGGGCTGGAGAGTGACATAGGCTACTTTTTACTGCGAAAGATTATCTCTTACCCACGGGAAAACACGATATAATACAATAAGAATAAATATTTACGATCAGAATTACTTGAAAGTTGGCATTAATACTCTTCAATACAATAAATTGAATACGTGTTTTAGTTTTTTTTGAAATTCACATCATAAGGGGAGTAAAATAGGGGATGAAAGTTTGTATGAAACCTACCTTTTTAGAGTTTTTTTGTAGTTTAAGCGCGAGCGAAGCCGCGAGTTCTGCTAGTATTATATATTTTTTTTTAATTTACCCATTCCATAATTATATAATAATGCACACTACAGGACTTAAGCGCGTGAATTCGTAGGTGGCTAAATATCTAATTCCCGACATTTGGGTTGCTTCAGCCGTGGTCACGAGCAAATTGAGGTAAAAAAGACTGAAGGTATTTAGCCACTTACGAATTCATACCTTTAGGTCCCGTAGTGTGCATTATTATAGGATTAATATACTTCTCCATGTCTCTTATTAAATAGTACGTGTAATTGACACAATATTATTTCTATTAGCGATCATCTCAGCACACATCTCTTACATCTTATATCACACACTCCATCCATACCTTCTTCAATCTAAAATAGATTCTGTATCCACCCAAATTCGAACCTAATACTCCTTTGCTTATACTTATAATTAAACAGTATATTAATAATAATGTTACTGGTATAATTATCGGTTAGTGTAGGGTAATTTTATTAATTTATTGTATTTATATAGTTGTGTGATGATGATATTTACTCCAGCAGATAGAACCATAGTTAGAAAGATTATCGGGATTCCCTATAAGTGTTTAGCAATCGGGAGTCAACAACCATAGATAGAAACTATTACTTCCCCGTATACCTATGGTTTGTTTAGTGTTGTGGGTTCGTGTGGTGTGGTGATACTGACCCCAGCAGCGAGCGGCGCGCGGTCGGGCGAGCACACGTCGGCCAGCGCGTGCAGCTGGCTGGTGTGCACGGTGGGGATGGTGGCCAGCTCGGCGGTGGTGGTGGTGGTGGTGCCCGTCAGCGTCATGCACGTGTTCACCGACGGCAGGATCGGGATTATCGGTACCGGTGGCACTGGAACCGGGACACAAACACGGTACAAAAATCAATACAGTAGTGATTAGACGATGACGACTTTCATATTAACGGATATGCTGTCAAATGCTAGTTGTGAAAAATACAATTTTTCATGTCGAATAATTTCGTAGTTAACGTACTACATTATACACACTAACAGCTTGCGGATGAATCCCTTATTTTCTATCATATGAATCTATTCATTATTATTTTTTCGCAGTTTTTTTCTATATTAAGTTCGAACGCTTTGCAGCAATTGTGATCATAAGAAAAACTTCCCGTCGTCGTCGTCGTCTTTTACAAAATCAAAATAAATCCGTAAAAACATCCAAAAAGATTATTAAATTTTATTTAAAATGTCAAATAATCGCGTAAATCTAAGAACGTATTATGTTAAACAATCAAAAATTGCGCATATTGGGTGGTCCAATACATTTCAGTACATAGATGCGTCAATATAGAGTCCAATAGGCATGTTTAAGAGTTTTAGAATCAAATAATAACTAACCTGTAGGTGCTTGTGGTTTTATAACGGGTCCTTGCGCCATCTTAGGTATAGAAAATTCTGGCAGCCATTCGTTAATCGCTTGTCTGAAAGACAATAAACAAATATAAAAAAAATGCTTATAAAGAAAGAATTTGTATAAAAATAAGACCATGTTGAGATTTCTGTACCTTTGGCATGTAATATTAACATTGTTTTATAGGCAAATTAACTTTATTCAACTAAACTTTGAAAAGCATTTTTGAGTTGTCATATACTCGTAATACCTAAGGGCTTGTCGATGATGATACACATGCTTCCCGAGGGTGGGAGGCACTTCATCTTCACACACGCCTTGTTCGCCCTCACGCTCCAGCTTGATGTCCCAAGACACCGCTTCCACTGTTGAAAACATTTTTATTACTATTATAACATGTTTGTTTTCTACTATATTTAGAATTTCATCGATCTTATTGTTTATTGACTAGCGACTCACCCTACGCTTCGCTCGGGTTTGTCCCGGTTAAATACGTTTTAACGGTTAGTATAGATTTCTGAGATATTTTCCTGCAGTAAAATGTATCCTATGTGTTGACCCGGATAGCCAGCTATCACCATACCAAATTTCATCAAAATGCCTACATTGGTTTTTCCGTGATGCCGTCACAGACAGACAGACAAAAATTCTAAAAACTGTAAAAACAGCCTCTATATCTATAATAATGTATATTTCAATTTTCAAAAGATTTCCCAAGAAATATTTAATGTACAGATTCGGCTTAGTTACAATTTTATTTCCTCAACGAACGCGGAAACGCCGGCATTACAGTTAACAATAGATTTCTTAAAAATTTACCTGGAGGTGATAATTATATGTATAGATTTCCTGTTATAATAAGTTTAAATAAAAAAAATATAATATATAAAATCAAATTCTCAAAAAAGTAAGCATCACGGCAGTCCATCTATTCGAATAATGTGTTTTTAGTTTATCTTTCTTGAATTTTTTATGGTAACCGAATATTGAGAAATTTCTTAACACATTTTTAATAAATTTTATATAAGTACATATAAGTTAGGGATGCATCCGATACCGATACTGATATATCGAGGACATCATCTACTTTTCGATATATCGATATTAGCGATATTAGTTTGTCGATACAACGATACATTTTTAAATAATTTAAGTATGTTGTGTTATATGAATAAAAATGTTGCAAATGTGAATTTTAAATATTAATGAACAAATTCAATTCATATTTTGTTTTATTACTGTTTTCAAAAAGTAATTAATATGCTGTTAAATTACAATTTCCAAAACATACATATTTTATAAATATAAATACAATTTCCAAATTTCGCTAGTTAACATTCTAAATAAATATTACTTATGTAAGAAATGCAGTTTGCTCCTGTGTTTTCTATCCACTCTGAACCCACCGTTTTTTGCTTTTTATACCTTTTGAAATCTGTAGTGTCTGCATTTGTATCGGTATCGTATCGACAGAAGCGCGTATCGATGCATCCCTAATATATATTATACTCACTATGCGCAGGCGCATCGAGGCTGCACCGGGCCCAGTGCGCCAGCGTCCATATCGGGATCATGTTGGCGTTGTACTCGCAGTTGGGGTTGGACAGCACGCCGCGCAGCAGCGGGATGAGCTCGGGCGACCGCCCGCAGTACGGGCCTTGTTTATACAATATACATAGTAATATACTACTACTATAAATGCCACAGTTAGTGTGTGTGTGTATGTGTGTGCGTGTATGTACGTGCATATGTGTGTTTGTTACCCCTTCACACTAAAACAGCAAAGAAAATAACAGTTGGACGGATCTGAATGAAATTTGATCAGGCCATAGTCCACCACGCAGGAAAAGTGCGGGCGGACTTCACATCTTGTTCTCTTTCTAAAACTTATTAGGTTATCTCAGACATGCAGGTTTCCTCACGATGTTTTCCTTCACCGTACGGAAACTGGTAATCATGTTAGAAATGATTCGCACATGAAAATATCAGAGGTGCGAAACCCGGGATTTTGAACTCGCTTCACTCGGTTTCCCAAGCGAGCGCGTTACCACTGGGCTACCATTGCCTTGTATACATACAGAGCACTCCAATGTTTAGAAATTTAGTTTTATCAAAAATAATATTCGTCCGACATTACATGGTGCATACGGCTCCTATCGCGTTTTATTTATATGTAATCAGTACGAAATCAAAATTTTAAGCAAAATGTTAGCCTAAAACCTATCGCCTATAAATAGTCTATAAAATACAAAAAAAAAACTAAAACTGCAGTACATTTAACCACCAGAACTATTATAAAATGTTATACGACTCTACTTTCTTACCCAAAAATATCCTTTTCTGGTCATAGTCGTTGGCATGCAAGTTGTCCCAAATAACAGGCGGTCGACGCAGCACTTGCGTTATTTCTTCTATACACTCAGTTGTTAATGTTTTCGATATTACTTTTGGACCTGGAATTTTTTTTTTGTAGAATATTGGTTAACTTATTAAATTTTTATAATTAATTTTATTTTCTATAAGTTCATTGTTCATCAGGTTGAGTCGAAGTTTTGCCCACTTATTGTTTGTTGGTTCTTGCGGGAAAGTGTCTTAAATAGAACAATCAAACTACAATTTTTGATATTGATAAATGACTTGAAAAAGATTTTCCTCTCTTAGGAGTTTTTTTTTGATAATTTAGGTTTTGAGGTATCCCCCCCAACGTGCGTTCAGCTTGTCGTGATGGGGGGGTGGACCATGGGAGCAACCCCATGACTTTTGTGGTCTGCTTCGGCAGACCTGCCGTCAGGGCGTCGTGCATGAGTGCGTAATAGCGTGCATGAGTGCGTAATAGCGTGCATGAGTGCGTAATAGCGTGCATGAGTGCGTAATAGCGTGCATGAGAGCGTAGTCCTGCGTGGCCCAATTAAGACGGGGGAGGTTTTTTGGGTTTCAATGGGTACTGGATAGTACTGGTTTTTCTAGTCAGTGAGTCTCACATAACCCCCTTTATGTATACAGGTGGTATGCGTAAATGCATTTCCCAATGTTAAAACAAAAAGTATTAAAGTGTAACCTATTCATTAAAAATGTTATGTAGACATTTCCTAACTCGGAAAGTAAAATATTTACATTAAAAAATAAATCATAACTAAAACATTATTCATGGCTTTATTTTGAAGATACTATAAAAAATATTATAAAGTTCATGTAATAGAGTGACAAATGATTGTTGCCTCGACAAGTGATATAGATAAAAGACTTTATGAAAATGCAAAGTTATAATTTATCAAAAATCGATATTTATTCGAGCGTCTGTGAAGCCATTAAGAGAATTTTTGAAAGAAGAATGAAATGAATTAATCGACCGCGATAACGTCACATGGGGCAGAACGAGCAAATTTCATTTGAATATGTCTTTATTAGATGCCTATCTTAAAAAATACCAATGTACAGCTTCATTTTGGACTTTCTTACATAAAAAAAACATGAAACTTATCCATTATAAAAATCAATTCCCAAAATAATAATTCACAAAAAATAGACGAATTGAGTTCTCCTTTTCGAAGGCGCACAAAAAAGGTCTCATATATTTAAATTTGATTAGCATTCAGCATCAATGTCAATGACCATGGGTTATAAACAAAATGCACTAACGGCACACATGTGACTCATGGAGTATCAATGGAAAAAAATGTCACGTGCATCTGATAATTGGAGCCTTGGATTTGGTTATTATCATATGAAAATAAGTCAAAGACTACCAAAACAGAGGTGACTTTGTCACAATTTAAAAGTTATCATGGTTTATGAAGTTATACTTTTTTTGGGACGTTTGGAAAAAACATGAGAAACAAAAAAAATTTTACGATGCGCGTGCACACCGACAGCCAAAAAGCGACATGATGAAGTTGGCTGATAATAATGATTGTTGCCATGGTAACCGTTGTTATTGTTTGACAAGTGATATATAATATTATATTCTTTTCTTAAATGACATTCTATAAATATAAGATTGTTATAATTCGTTGGCTCACAATTACAAGGTTCTATGTTAAAATTTTAGTACTTATTTAGTTATTAATGCTACAAGGTTTTATGTGTCATTAGCTACAGTTTTGCAAAAACAAACCACTAGATAGCGGCAAAATAACTATAAAGTATTCAATTTTACATAGTTCTATGTTGTTTTTTTTACGATAGCAAAATAACGAAGTTCTATGTAAAAATTACTAAACTTCATTAAAATTAACATAGAACCTTGTAATAGTGAGCCTACGAATTATGCCTACTATGCCATATGTATTATTTTATTCATTTATCATTCCTTCTACAAACAGAGAGTTGTGACATACGGGATGAAACCTTTAGCTATTGTTTTTCTGTTACGCCAAAGAAGTATAACTTCTTATGTGCGTACATAAGTACACACACACGTTTTTTTTTATTACTTTACATGTGGCTGTATTAAAACGAAGGCTCCGTTTATTCAGCAAAGAAAACCGCGCGATGATTAAAAAATCGTATGTAAATACTATTAACCAAATTTCAGTTTGAGCCTTAAAATGAATTTATAGTTTTCAAGTTAAGCATATAAATCAACAGTTTGTTAAAGATTTTTGCATGATTTAAAAAAACCTATGAATTCATTACCATATAGCAAAATTATATAATAATTTTATTGTTTACACAAGAGAAGTTAAAGCAGATAACTAATTTACTACTTTATTTTATGAAGAAAAAAAAACTACTTTATGATTCAAACAGAATATCTACCATATATCTTTTTTGTTCTCTTAATTCAGCATTATTACAAGGGTGAATGATGACCATAGCACTTGCAATAGTGTTATGATATCAGAAACTTATGTTTACTAATGACTCACCCTTGCTTCGCTAGGCCTAGTCCCCAGTAGGCTTCCCCAAAACACAAACTTTCACCTCTATTTTCACCCCTTTAAGGGATGATTTCCAGGATAAGAATTATCCTATGTCCTTTCCAGGATATCCATCTAAACTATCTTCTTAGCAAATTTCATTTAAATCAGTTCAGTAGTTCCGGAGCCTATTTGATAAAAACAAACAAAATAGCAAATTTTTCCTCTTTATAATATTAGAATAGATTTACTCTTACCCGTCCACATAATATCTATCTCCTGAGATAGTTTAGTACCCAATGTATTCAAATATTCTGAACTATTAACAGTTGGTACAGCTCTGGTAGAACAATACTGTGTAGGACAAAGCAAGAATCTCGGACAACCAAGATGCTGATGAATTTCATTGGTTATAGACACCTGCAAATAAAATGAAAATCATCAACTAGAATATTTTTTAAATATTTTATTTAAATAATGTAGTTTAACTATTTCTTTACTGAAAGATTCCATTTTTACTAAGTTATTTATGCTCGTATGTACATAGATGCCAGTTTAATTATCAAAATATTAAATGTATTTTAAATAAAACTATCTTTTCGGATTTTGTCGCGGATTTATTTGCATTTTTGTTTCCCGACGTTTCGAATGCTTTACAGCATCCATGGTCACGGGAGAGACTGAGGTGTTACATGTCTTGGAGGTATAGTTGTTACAGACAGCCTACCCACAATTAACAAAATGAAAATTGCACCAATTGCAATTTGCTACTACTGGATGCTGTAAAGAACATAAAAAAATTCTTACAGGATATTTTAAAAAAATAAGCCAAGTATAAAGCATTCGAAACGTCGGGAAACAAAAATGCAAATAAATCCGCGACAAAATCCGAAAAGATAGTTTTATTTAAAATGTCAAATATTCGCGTAAATCTAAGAAAGTATTATATTAAATGTAGTTATATAAAAAATATATAAATTACTCATAAAGTCATACCTGAGCATGTGCAAAGCTTTGAAATATCTGTTTATCAGCTTCACTCATCTCAGGCTCTATGTCATCAAATAACAAAGCAAAGCATGTGCAGCCGAATTGAGACACCTGAAAATACATTATATATATAATTTACATACCCACATCCAATACTTTTAATTATATATATATATATATATATATATATATATATATATATATATATATATATATATATATATATATATATATATATATATATATTAATTTATGAATTCATTTGAAAAAAAAATATTTTGACACATTTATTTACCTCATCATTGACATTAAAATAACCCAAAAAAGTAGAAAAGCTAGAGTACAAGTAGATATGATATGTTAATTCTTTTTTATTAAAAATAATATTACTTAATGTATTATAAATTATATTTATTCAAATATCATATATATAATATCATATAAATTATATTTCACATCATGAAATATCATAATTTGAATTTTATTCACTTACAATATTTAAAAATCCATTGCTCATTTAATATATTGAATAATAAAATTTTCCTTTGTAAAGGCAATTATGTTATCTAATGGTATAATACATATGTAACAGAAGCTAGATGGAGAGGGAGTGATTGATAAAAGAAACAATTAATAAAATAATAAAGGGCTAAATTAATTATTGCATACTAAATATTAAATATGACATAAAGCTGAATTAATACAATTTGAACTTGTGTAATACCAAATATTTATATATATTCCCTGAAACTTGCCCATCTTTCATTGTAATTTTTGGCACTACTATAAAGTAAATTGTTAGCCAAAGTGATTTAAAATTTAATAATAAGTATAGTAGACAACAAAATAAGGCAATATTAAATAAATTATTAAGCATATATTAGTTTTAAACATTACTTGTTCCAATTTCCTCTTTAGAGTGGTAATTTCCTTCTGGCTACTATAAGTGATATCAAGTCCTGGTGACAAAGCATAGCAAAACGTAATTCCATGCGATTTAGCTTCCGAAATCAAGGATGTTAAATGTTCAGCCTCCTCTACAGTGTATAATTCTCTCCAATATGCTCTATGTTTGTAGTCATCTTTTGGAGCGTAAACATACATATCTAAACCCCATTTCTTAAGTCTAAAAATGTACAAAATAAAGAATATGTTAGGATGTTATTTTTTTTTAATTGTTACTAGCAACTCACCCTCACCCCGCTTAGGTTCATCCCTAGTTATGTTTTAATGTTTAATAGATTTCTCAGGGATGAGACATTTCCCCGCAGTAAAAATTATCCTATATGTTGATCTACATAACCAGCTATCATCATACCAAATTTAATCAAAATTTGTCTAGTGGTTTTCTCATAATGTGTTCCCAGACAGATAGACAAAAATTCTTAATACTATAGATTTGGCTTTTGTATATATGTATAGATAATTATAACCTCTTTAATTATTATTTTTATTTATTTTTTATTCATGCTTCAATATTCTGATAAGATTTTTTTTAAACTATGCACTTGTAATTTAAACACGTTAAGATGAATAAAATGATATATAAAACTATTACTTACTTTTGAAATAGATCTTTCCTTTGCTCAGTGGTCCACGGGCGACCGTAAAAGCCTGCAATAGATCTTAGGTCATTCACTTATCGAGTATCGACTAATATATGTATAATACCTATGGAGTACCTATTAGAAGTTAGTTTCTCCCAAGATAAACATACCTTCCACAACGCCGCAAATGAAGTCCTTTCGTTTACAATTAAGATCATCTGGAGAGCTTTCGGTCATTGTCGTTAAATTTAAGTCTTACACAAAAGTTAATACAAAAGGTAATAGCTTCAGTGGTTATATTTTAGTTACAAGTGGGTATTTAAGAAGTTTACTCTTAAATAAATAGCGATTAAGTAAATGTACTTTAATTTCTAAGAGATATAAAGCACCGGTTGACCCGTTTGAAGTGAAAATTGATGAAATACGACGCGCAATGGAAATAATACGGAGACATCAAATATTATGTGTCAAACTCGTAACCATAGATGATAGAATAAAGATAAATAATAACTATGACATAGGAGAATTATGTTCTATAGTTTATGGTTGACAGATAAAAAATGAAGACATAGATAAAATATAATACACATATCGACCATCCACAGGGCTGTCCACGGGGTTTGTCTTAAAATGTCTGTCTAAAAATATGTTAACTTCGTGTCTTCTCAATATTACTTAGAGTAAGTAATCGGTGCTCAACTGGCACGCTTTGAAGAAACAAGATTTGAATCGATTTGAAAATTTGTTAAAAATATTTTTTGTATATATTTTTCTAACATTGCGTATGTTTATTTTACACTATAGGCTATAGCTAATGCATTGTGTTTTAATATCATGTTTTTTTATTTGTAAATGTTATTTATTTTTATTTAAGTTTTATGCTAATTAAAATGGAATAAAAAATAAATAAGGTCATCAATCGTAGCAAATACTTTTATTTACACATTATACCAGTTTTTTTCTTAAAATATACATTTTAATACCTATTTATAAAGATTTTATAAGTAATAATACTGATTATTTTTGTTTACAATTTATGTATATAAAACAGGTACCTTAATCTAATACAATGACACTGTCTATTACTCATATTTGAGATCTACAAATTGGTGCGCTAAAATTCAAACTTGTAAGTGACTAGAACAATTGAATCAATAAATATACTTATAATTAAATATTTACAATTATTTTTGCAATATTTACATACTTTTACCTAAACATACATATTAAAAGTTTATTTAAGTGTTCTAAAGTATGTATATATAAAAATATTGGTAATATACATACTACTTAAATTTTGTCCCTGATAACTACTACTACCTACCATGTTATCACTCTAATGTACAAATATTTATAATATGTATAACTAAATACATAATACAGGATTTGAGATGTAATAAAGAAATATCTACATAAACACTTTCTACAAGAATTGTAATTTTGCAAAGAAATCTCTATAAAAAAATTATTAGAACATGTTTTTATTTCATGCGAAACACCGTCGCGACAAAGTTCTTGAAAGCTATATTTCTATGGAAATGAAGGAAGTGAGTTAGATATTTATTATTAAGCTTCGTTATAACTTAACCGAAATAAATGTCTATATTATGATCAATTTAAACATTTACTTAGTTAGGCAGGTGGAATTAATCCACGATTACTTCAACAAACACTGTCAGCCTATTGCACTATTTAACCAACTATTTTACCAAAGAAATATAACTACCAATATGCATTAAAGCATGCGTACTCTTTATTTTTATATCACTTTCAAAAGTCTTTGCCTAAAAGTGCGGCAGAGCACAACACTACATGTGTCAGCCGATCATGCCGCCGGACATGTTGCCGTGAACTCGCATATGCCTGTTCAAATTTCCAGATTGAGAAAATCTGTAAACAAAAAATATGTTAAATAAATTATTGTGTAGGAATTTAATGTCATAGGTAAATAGTTAATAAAAATTAATTTTAAGTGTTTTATGAAAAAAAAACACAAACTTAAAAAAGTTAACACGAAGTCACTACACATACCTACTTAGTACTCTAAGTAATTATTTACTAGCAATAAAATTAACAAAAAGAATAATGTAGTTATCTATACTCTATATTATCTACATACATACCTAAGTAAACATAATTTACACTGATAAGGTTTTTCCCCAGAATGTATTCGCAGATGTTTTGTCAACGTTGAACTGTCTGAAAACGCCTTTTTACACGAACGACATCTAAAAAAGAAAAGAAATAAAAATTATTCTTATTTATACTTTACAATGTCTGCAATATTATTTAAAAAAAAACTAATAATTTATGAATAAAAATCAGTTTTCCAATAAGCTCACCTCTATAAGTTAACATACTTATACATAGATAAGAATAGGTAATATTTTTTTTTAAATAAATTTATTTGAGAAATATAAAAAAATGATGTAGGCAACTTACTGGTACGGTCGTTCCCCAGAGTGTGTCCTCATGTGTGTCGTAACGCTGGAACTCTGACTAAACCGCCGGTCACATATCGGGCACCTGCAATATTAAAAAAAATTTAACCGTCTTTAATGCAGACTTTACCCAATTTAAGGAACCACATTTTTGTGGTTGCGTAAATTGATTAATTTTACTTAAAAAAATAATTTAGAACACTTAGAAATTTATATTGTGAGGTCTTTGTATATTATATTGTATAATGACTAGCGAGGAGAAGTTATAAATATATACATACACATCACAATGACATAGCTTGCATAAGCTTTCGCAATTAATTATAATAGTAATATATAAATATATTGGTACATTAACACACAGCACCATCTAGTTCCATGGAAAGCTATGAGGCTTGTGTTTTGGGGACCAGATAGTTGATACACTACACATATATAACTTTAAATATTATAAATATAAACCCACGACTGGAGTACAAACATTCTTGCTTAACACACAAATGAATGCCCCTGGCGGGACTCGAACCCGCGACCGCTGGCACCGCAAGTTTGTAGTGACTCTATCACTACAAACTGAGCCAAACGTGTCGTCAAATAGTATGAGAACAAATGATTTTAAGAAAAATATGAAAGCTTACCTAAAAGGTTTTTGTCCGGTATGAGTTCTAACATGCGCCGTGAGGTTCGCCGCTTGAGAGAAGCTCTTGTTGCAGTCGCCGCATCGATACGGTCTCTCTCCGGAGTGCGTCCGTAAGTGTGTCTTCAAAGTACTCGGCCTCGCGTACGTTTTGCCACATATACGACAAAGATTTGGCTTCTGTTCATCATCTTCTGAACAACCACTTAAAGCCCCCACCTATACGATATGTTAGGATTACATACGCAAGTAAACTATTTATATTATTAAAATAATATAAATAGTTTACTATGTCTATCATGAAAGCTTAAAAATATTAGATATCCAGATATCCCGCGAGAAAACAGGATGAGTTTTATTATGTACATATGTATTAATATTATTTTTCACGAGATACGTAATTAATCAGACCACCTTTCGGGATATGTAAATAATATTCAAAATTCTACTGCATTCAATCTATGGTTTTACCATCGAGATGTCAAGTAAACAAATACGAATGAGATTAAATAGAGTCTTCTCCATCCTACGTGACAATAAGAGAATTGAATTGAATTAAGTATGATAGTCTTATAATTTTACGTCAAGTCTCACAATATACATATATTTATTTAAAATCCAAAATACTTTTTAACCTCTTCTTATTTAGATATGTAGATACAAATCAGATGAAAATCTTCAAAAACTGACTCTACATTTTTGAATTCTATTTAAAATTTCAACCTACCTGTACTTTCCCTGATGCATTAACACAAGTAGTATATCCGAAGTCCTGCATTTGTCCTTGATGGTTCAAAATGTATCCGTTTTGCATCTGATCCTTTTGATTTTCTTGCATATAAATTTTTGGGGGCGATCTTTTTAGCACAGGACCTAAGTTTTTTTGACTGGTAAAGTTAGGTTTTTGTTGGAACAAGTAATTAGAATTTGGTTTTTGATTTTGTAATTGAAGGGGTTTAAAGGTAGATGTTGCTGTTATTAAAGGGTCGGACTGGTTTGGAGTTCGGAAGTCAGCTGTAAATGAATATGTGGCTGATGGGTACGTTGTGGGTATTACATTTTGGGTTTGAGGATATACCACGTTTACAGACGGAGATGCAGCGTTTTGGTTCCATTGCATCTGCGAAAAAAATAACAATTTTAGGTTGTATTGTGGTATGTAGGTATTGTATATAATATTTACGCCACCCACCCTGTATAGTCTTTCCTTATTTCCTAACTCAAAAGTTGTCTGGAAGAAATCGCTAATTTGCGATGATATCGCCTTTTGTTACACATTTTTGTTTTTGATATTTTGCTTCCTGTATTTATTTCATTACTGTTGTGTACAATAAAAGTGTATAAATAAATGGAAAGCGGGATGTTGTAGGTATGTGTCTTATTTATTTATCAAACCATTTATTAATTAATTCAATCTAATTTAAAATGATATATTTATTCTTGTAGTTTATAAGCATATGAGTAGGTAGATAAGCCGTAGGTAGGTAGGTATGTGGTTCCATCCGGCTCACACGAGGTTTTATAAATTAGAAATTAAAAAAAAAACAATATCTAGTACCTACGATATCGGTGGTTCCTCGAATATAGAGTCGGTAATAAGTCGGTAAGGATCTTAACTATAAATAAAGATTTTATAAATAATTTAAGACGAAAGTTAAACTTACGAATAACTCATTTTTTGTAACATGTACCTAATCGAAAAGCATGTGTTCACAGTTTAATATATCTATTTACAAAAACAACTTACTTGAGAACATAACTGATCCGGCGGACATCCATGCATGGTCATATTCATGGAGACATTAACGCTCATGGTGGGAAAAAGTGGGGTGCTGCCATAATGTTCATAGTAGGGGTACCCTCCACCACCATTGACCACCATCTATTAATTTATTTCTTATTAGATTTACGAATATTTTTACATTTGATAACTTTAAGGTAGGTAGAGCCAATAATAGAAGTATAATAAAAATAATTTGAATGTTATATCCGCATTCATCTTATTATTTTAGTACTTGTATGTACAATGTACATATACAAATGTTTTAATAACTGAACATTTATAATAATATATAATTTTAAGTTTTCCAAAAAGATTTTACAATAAATATGTAATGTATAGATTCGACTCAGAATTTCATTATATGTCCTATAGATAACAATAATAATCTTTATACAGCACAACCAAAGGAGTACTTATACTTACAATATATTTTTGATCTAAAGGTACACACACTAGGCAAAGCCTGTATGTACCTATCGTGAGTAGGTAGGTACCACAAGTCATTTAACAAAAAAAATATTGTTGATCGGTAAACATTGTTAGCAAAAGTTATATTAGCCAAAGAAAAAATATTAACTATAAAAACTATAAAAATAAATATTCTCTGAACATTTACTAAAAATAGAAAAAAAAACCTAACATGAATTTCCTTGTGTACCTATTTAATATAAATTAGAAACCCAATTTGGAAGTAACCTTTATATATGTAATCCGTTGTAGAGCTCCTTTATCCTTAAACTTATTTTCGTAAGTACCTACACATCCTACGTATTTACATCGGGTGATAAATCAATAAAACACATGCGTAGATTATATCTTATTGAGTAGAAATAATGTATTAAATGCAATTAAATATTTTTATTAACATGTTTGTTGCTTAATATATTTACAATCGGTATACCTACCAATGCATAAATACCTCATCGTAAGTCTATATCGAGCTCGCATTAGAAAAAATTACCCACTCATAACAAAAAATATATTAGCAAGTATCAATTTCATATAAAGTATTATTCTACTCAACAATATTACTTAATTTCTTAATATTTTCGCATCTCTACAATCGTTTGACTAAATCTTATCTAAGAAGCCTTCTAAGAAACAACGTTCATCGCAATATAAGCCTAATTCTTAATAAAATAACGTCCTAAATACAAGTAACATTACAATTCTAATCAACAAAACATACGAAATAAGTATTCCTATACAATTATTAATCCCTATATTAATTACGAGAAACTCATAACCGCCCCTAGCTTTCACCCTATCTGAGACGCAATAAGCGAATATATCTATCTCGTTCGCACGAATTGTGTTAGGTTTAGGAGTAAAAGAGATACCTGAGGGTGCACAGTGTCCGCCGCGCAGTCGCCGTGAACGACGGCATGCTTCAAAGAGAGAAGGACGTCCGCCGCTTCCCCTCCCCCTCGCTCCCGGCACTCCCCTCCGTTGTTCCTGCTGAAAGTTTTGAGTGTATTTTGCCTATTTTTATTTTAAGACGAGTTACGGTTAAATAAGCAACTATATATGTATAGTGCATTTATGTTACGGTAAAATTAATTCACTAAACCTTTTTGATGTATTTAAATTTAAGTATAATAACTGCCTCGGTGGTGTAATGGCTAGCATGTACGGCTGCACATCCGGATGTCCTCAGTTCGAGTCCTGAGTCGGGCCCAGTTTAGTTATTGAGTCTTTTTGTTTAGTAAGCCTCAGAACAGCCCGGAGTTGGGAAATTGGCGGTGGTTCACATTCGTGCCTCGGAGAGTACGTTAAGCCGTCGGTCATATGCCTTAACTCTAACCGGTAGTGTCTAGTAGTCATCCTACCGGAGTATGAGAGTGACAGGAATAGAGAGTGCACTTTTGTCTGCGCGCACACGCACTGCACTATAATATCTCCTGCTCAGTTGGCTAGTCTCAATGAGATTGGCCGCCATGGCCGAAATCGATCAGGACGACTTATATATAGGTATAAAAACATACTCGTATAAGTTTAAATAAAATATTAGCCGTGACTTCTTTAGTGATAATAATCATTAAATATACCTTTGGATATATGTATCATATTTTAAAGGCATGAAAATTATTTAACTTTAAAGTTGAAATAGACTTACTAAATAAAATGTAGAGTAATTGGATTTAATGTACAGTTTAGGTTGTGTATTAAATAACTGAAATATATCTATAGTCGGTGCCTTGCTAATTTCTTCCTATCATCGTCTGTTAATTTACCTTACTTACCTTAATGTAACATATAGTAAGTATACCAGGTATGAGGTTTCAGAATAAAGTTTATTAACATTTAATAACGGAAATAACACTAAGGTTCAGTATGGTACGTCCTACCTACATAATATGTTGGTGAGCAATTTTATTTCATACCTAATTACAATCAAATGCAAGTCTAACTTATAAAAAATTATACTTACATAGTTATTCTTTAGCCCTCCAAACCTTTGCCGACCAAATACAATTATTTATTAATTTAATTTTTAGCTTGATACCCAATACAAAATTTCATTCCCATTTTCACCCCCTTAAGGAATGATTTCTGGGATAAAAAGTTTCCTATGTCCTTCCCAGGGTCTCAAACTATCTTCTTACCAAATTTTATTTAAATCGGTTCAGTAGATCCAGAGATTACTCCCTACAACGTCACAAACTCACAAACTCATAAACTTGACCTCTTTATAATATTAGTATAGATATATGTACATAATATACGGATAGAGGTAGGGTACATGACGAAATTATAGGTGATCCATTTTTGTGCTTTGATTTTGGAATTCAAAAAAAAATCTTTTTTTATAAAAAGCACCTATTATATATATATATATATATATATATATATATATATATATATATATATATATATATATATATATATGTAGATTCATTATTTAGTCATAAATGAAGAATTCAAAAATTATATTGGCATGTCACACCCAGGTACCGTCAAATACCTAATTATAATTAATCATATAAAACAGCTCAGAAGGGTTTTCCAGGAAAACAAATATTTGAAATTAACAATTATATTCCTCGCTTTTTCTGTATACTCATTTTACATTTATATTTTTATATTCCTAATTTATATAATCCTAATCACCGACTGTCCACTTGACGTATCAAAAATTTATTGTCAAAATCTACAAACTGGCACATAAAATAACTGAATGTTACACATACCACATGTCATTCCTACAAAAAAAATTGAGCAAGACTTGAATCCGTATCCTTTGGTGTACTATAGTGCCGTAACTTTAACCACAATACCGGAAGGCAGTACAGACTTTGCCTTACAAAAATAATATCTGATAGGTATATAGGTTTTGTGGAGGCAATAAATAATAATGTCTCATAAAGCAAAAATTTAACAAGGTTTTATAGTTTTATCTCAAAAATTTTTTAATTTATAAATATACTTATAAATACTAGTATAGAAAGTTTAATTATACGTACTTAATTACTTATACATTTTTATCAAGCTTGAATTTAAAAACAACAGTTATCATGTCGCTTGTACATTGAATATAGCCCGTTTGATTCCCGCACGGAGCAAATGTTTCTGTAAGCAATACGACTCTGGTACCGTTGGAAATTATTGAGCTAAAAGTTACTCTCCAACCACAATTGATAAAAGTTATCCACTATGATGTATACAAATATGTAAATATATGTATGTACCCAGTACCTAATAATGGTTTAAGCTTCAATGTCGAGTTTGCAATTCTCGGTCATTTAGCCGGTAAATACGTACCTACTTACATAGTGTTCATTATATGTATGACCTTATACGTATATATTTATGCTTTTTATTATTTTAAAATTTTATGGAGGAAGATAGAGCGGGGCTAAGAGGTCCGCGGGTAAAAGGTACACTATCGCTATTTTAGAAAATAATATAATATAGTAAGAGGGTCTCGAGGGAGGGGAACGTACCCCATCACCCATGATGCTTAGTGACCTCTAAATTGTTGTTCGGACTGCACACAGCAGCAAGCAACAAGCTGCTGAAAAATTTACTAAAGTAAAAATTTTCGAATGATTTATTTTTAGTCTGAGAATTACGTTTTCAACGTTACAAAGTTAAGTTTATTCTATTTATATAGCTTACAATATAAGTTACATAATCCCATTAATTAATCTATACTTATAATAAATTTGTATAGAGGTCAATTGTGTACATGAAATATATTTCCAAAATAACTATCAGGGGGTGATTAGGGATCGATACTGATGCCAAAAATGCAATCAGTAAAATTTTTGTCTGTCTGTCTGTCTGTCTGTCTGTCTGTCTGTCTGTCTGTCTGTCTGTCTGTCTGTCTGTCTGTCTGTCTGTCTGTCTGTCTGTCTGTCTGTCTGTCTGTCTGTCTGTCTGTCTGTCTGTCTGTCTGTCTGTCTGTCTGTCTGTCTGTCTGTCTGTCTGTCTGTCTGTCTGTCTGTCTGTCTGTCTGTCTGTCTGTCTGTCTGTCTGTCTGTCTGTCTGTCTGTCTGTCTGTCTGTCTGTCTGTCTGTCTGTCTGTCTGTCTGTCTGTCTGTCTGTCTGTCTGTCTGTCTGTCTGTCTGTCTGTCTGTCTGTCTGTCTGTCTGTCTGTCTGTCTGTCTGTCTGTCTGTCTGTCTGTCTGTCTGTCTGTCTGTCTGTCTGTCTGTCTGTCTGTCTGTCTGTCTGTCTGTCTGTCTGTCTGTCTGTCTGTCTGTCTGTCTGTCTGTCTGTCTGTCTGTCTGTCTGTCTGTCTGTCTGTCTGTCTGTCTGTCTGTCTGTCTGTCTGTCTGTCTGTCTGTCTGTCTGTCTGTCTGTCTGTCTGTCTGTCTGTCTGTCTGTCTGTCTGTCTGTCTGTCTGTCTGTCTGTCTGTCTGTCTGTCTGTCTGTCTGTCTGTCTGTCTGTCTGTCTGTCTGTCTGTCTGTCTGTCTGTCTGTCTGTCTGTCTGTCTGTCTGTCTGTCTGTCTGTCTGTCTGTCTGTCTGTCTGTCTGTCTGTCTGTCTGTCTGTCTGTCTGTCTGTCTGTCTGTCTGTCTGTCTGTCTGTCTGTCTGTCTGTCTGTCTGTCTGTCTGTCTGTCTGTCTGTCTGTCTGTCTGTCTGTCTGTCTGTCTGTCTGTCTGTCTGTCTGTCTGTCTGTCTGTCTGTCTGTCTGTCTGTCTGTCTGTCTGTCTGTCTGTCTGTCTGTCTGTCTGTCTGTCTGTCTGTCTGTCTGTCTGTCTGTCTGTCTGTCTGTCTGTCTGTCTGTCTGTCTGTCTGTCTGTCTGTCTGTCTGTCTGTCTGTCTGTCTGTCTGTCTGTCTGTCTGTCTGTCTGTCTGTCTGTCTGTCTGTCTGTCTGTCTGTCTGTCTGTCTGTCTGTCTGTCTGTCTGTCTGTCTGTCTGTCTGTCTGTCTGTCTGTCTGTCTGTCTGTCTGTCTGTCTGTCTGTCTGTCTGTCTGTCTGTCTGTCTGTCTGTCTGTCTGTCTGTCTGTCTGTCTGTCTGTCTGTCTGTCTGTCTGTCTGTCTGTCTGTCTGTCTGTCTGTCTGTCTGTCTGTCTGTCTGTCTGTCTGTCTGTCTGTCTGTCTGTCTGTCTGTCTGTCTGTCTGTCTGTCTGTCTGTCTGTCTGTCTGTCTGTCTGTCTGTCTGTCTGTCTGTCTGTCTGTCTGTCTGTCTGTCTGTCTGTCTGTCTGTCTGTCTGTCTGTCTGTCTGTCTGTCTGTCTGTCTGTCTGTCTGTCTGTCTGTCTGTCTGTCTGTCTG
Source organism: Brenthis ino (assembly GCA_921882275.1). Classification (NCBI taxonomy): domain Eukaryota; kingdom Metazoa; phylum Arthropoda; class Insecta; order Lepidoptera; family Nymphalidae; genus Brenthis; species Brenthis ino. Next base: position 15,543,745 of record OV170222.1, read on the forward strand.
TCTGTCTGTCTGTCTGTCTGTCTGTCTGTCTGTCTGTCTGTCTGTCTGTCTGTCTGTCTGTCTGTCTGTCTGTCTGTCTGTCTGTCTGTCTGTCTGTCTGTCTGTCTGTCTGTCTGTCTGTCTGTCTGTCTGTCTGTCTGTCTGTCTGTCTGTCTGTCTGTCTGTCTGTCTGTCTGTCTGTCTGTCTGTCTGTCTGTCTGTCTGTCTGTCTGTCTGTCTGTCTGTCTGTCTGTCTGTCTGTCTGTCTGTCTGTCTGTCTGTCTGTCTGTCTGTCTGTCTGTCTGTCTGTCTGTCTGTCTGTCTGTCTGTCTGTCTGTCTGTCTGTCTGTCTGTCTGTCTGTCTGTCTGTCTGTCTGTCTGTCTGTCTGTCTGTCTGTCTGTCTGTCTGTCTGTCTGTCTGTCTGTCTGTCTGTCTGTCTGTCTGTCTGTCTGTCTGTCTGTCTGTCTGTCTGTCTGTCTGTCTGTCTGTCTGTCTGTCTGTCTGTCTGTCTGTCTGTCTGTCTGTCTGTCTGTCTGTCTGTCTGTCTGTCTGTCTGTCTGTCTGTCTGTCTGTCTGTCTGTCTGTCTGTCTGTCTGTCTGTCTGTCTGTCTGTCTGTCTGTCTGTCTGTCTGTCTGTCTGTCTGTCTGTCTGTCTGTCTGTCTGTCTGTCTGTCTGTCTGTCTGTCTGTCTGTCTGTCTGTCTGTCTGTCTGTCTGTCTGTCTGTCTGTCTGTCTGTCTGTCTGTCTGTCTGTCTGTCTGTCTGTCTGTCTGTCTGTCTGTCTGTCTGTCTGTCTGTCTGTCTGTCTGTCTGTCTGTCTGTCTGTCTGTCTGTCTGTCTGTCTGTCTGTCTGTCTGTCTGTCTGTCTGTCTGTCTGTCTGTCTGTCTGTCTGTCTGTCTGTCCTGTCTGTCTGTCTGTCTGTCTGTCTGTCTGTCTGTCTGTCTGTCTGTCTGTCTGTCTGTCTGTCTGTCTGTCTGTCTGTCTGTCTGTCTGTCTGTCTGTCTGTCTGTCTGTCTGTCTGTCTGTCTGTCTGTCTGTCTGTCTGTCTGTCTGTCTGTCTGTCTGTCTGTCTGTCTGTCTGTCTGTCTGTCTGTCTGTCTGTCTGTCTGTCTGTCTGTCTGTCTGTCTGTCTGTCTGTCTGTCTGTCTGTCTGTCTGTCTGTCTGTCTGTCTGTCTGTCTGTCTGTCTGTCTGTCTGTCTGTCTGTCTGTCTGTCTGTCTGTCTGTCTGTCTGTCTGTCTGTCTGTCTGTCTGTCTGTCTGTCTGTCTGTCTGTCTGTCTGTCTGTCTGTCTGTCTGTCTGTCTGTCTGTCTGTCTGTCTGTCTGTCTGTCTGTCTGTCTGTCTGTCTGTCTGTCTGTCTGTCTGTCTGTCTGTCTGTCTGTCTGTCTGTCTGTCTGTCTGTCTGTCTGTCTGTCTGTCTGTCTGTCTGTCTGTCTGTCTGTCTGTCTGTCTGTCTGTCTGTCTGTCTGTCTGTCTGTCTGTCTGTCTGTCTGTCTGTCTGTCTGTCTGTCTGTCTGTCTGTCTGTCTGTCTGTCTGTCTGTCTGTCTGTCTGTCTGTCTGTCTGTCTGTCTGTCTGTCTGTCTGTCTGTCTGTCTGTCTGTCTGTCTGTCTGTCTGTCTGTCTGTCTGTCTGTCTGTCTGTCTGTCTGTCTGTCTGTCTGTCTGTCTGTCTGTCTGTCTGTCTGTCTGTCTGTCTGTCTGTCTGTCTGTCTGTCTGTCTGTCTGTCTGTCTGTCTGTCTGTCTGTCTGTCTGTCTGTCTGTCTGTCTGTCTGTCTGTCTGTCTGTCTGTCTGTCTGTCTGTCTGTCTGTGTGCAACCTCAATGGTTAAAGCTACACAGAAATCATGTATGACGGAAATGTACCGCGACAGCATATGTCTATCTTTTATGGTTGACTTACAATAACACGTGTAACTCCCGATAGCTTAGCAGTTCGAAGCTTTCTGATTTATATTTGTCTACTCTTACGTTTATAACACTCTCAGTCATCCCTAATTAAAAAAGTTAACATTATTAACTATTCCATAAAAAAGAATCATAGAAATCGGTATAGAAACACCAAAGTTATACATGAAATACGCTAATAATAAGCCATCGCGCGTGAATACTGATTCATGTGGATTATTTTTATTGTATAAATCAGTCGCCGCGCTCGACGCGTCTCGCGGCCGCTGGTATAAAAGGCGGGGCGTCCGAAGCGCCGAGGAAGCAACATCTCCAAAGCATCGCACGGACCCAACAAGAAGACTCCAGGCGGCATTCCTACCGAGTTTATTTATTAAACTCGGTGGAATCCGGCCGCGCAGCAAAGGCGCTGAGGGGATTCCCCCTTCACCCTAGTTGAAGCCCGACCCTAAGATGGTCGTGTGGGTCGCGAAGAAAGATGTCCAGTAACGCCTCCCTACCACCATGAGCGGACGAGAAGAAGATCCGAAGCCGCCTCGCATCCAATCGTGCTCGCGTCTGCGGTATCGCAGCTCGCAAGAGACGAGTCACCCGACGACCGCTGCCACCACCTCACTCGCCCAGCGAACACTGAAGTCAGTACCGATCGGGCCGCGTGATCACCGTGCCCCTCGCTCCGCCGTGCCCGCGATATTCTCGCGCAGGTCGTGGCGGAACACGGGCCGGCGACACCAGCGCCTCACCATACAACAATGATGCCTCAGTAGCCGCCGTCTGGTCGCTGGTTGCCTGGCTGGGCCTCCCTGAATAGGGTCTCACCCGGCCGGGCGATCGCCCGGGCGGCTACCATTACGCAGCCTTAAAGGTCCCAGAAGGGCGTCCCAGTGACGCGCCCATATTTGTGGGCGGCGGAAGAACCCACGGTCAGTCCCCTTACAGGGAATGTGAGATGACCACGGATTCGCCAAATCCAGTTTTTTTTTTCATTTTTTTGTTTCTCTGTCTGTTTGTACGGGCTAATCTCCGAAATTATTTAAATGAAATTTTGCATGGTAGTACCTTATATCTCCGGTCAACATCTAAAATACTTTTCATTCCAGAAAATTAAAGAGTTTCCGTGGGATAATTAAAAAACTATAGTAACTTATACAGCTTAGTACACAGCAACTTATGCACCTAATGTAGTAAAATTTAGCATGCTGATACCTTATATTGCCGGTCAAACAACAGTTTACTTTTCATCCCGGAAAAATGAACGGTTCCCGTGGGCTAGACCTATTTGTGCTTTTGTAGAGGCGAACCCGAGCGAAGCGAGGGTGAGCCGCTAGTTATTAATATTATAAATACGAAAGTTACGAGGGATGTTTTTTAGTGTTACTTAATCACGGCAGAACCGCTGAACGGATCTAGATGAAATTTGGCATAGAGATAGATTATAGTCTAGAATAGTACATAGGTTATTCTTTATCCCGGAAAAATGTACGGTTCCCGTGGGATACATTTGTTTTTCTTTTTCACTAGGGACGAACGCGAGCGAAGCGAGGGTCAGTTGTTAGTATAGTATAATTAGTCTATTATATATGCTTCCAAGGATATTACGACGAGCCGATCTCTAGATTCTGTATAAGCATTAATATCTACAATTCATTTAGCACTATTTCTCGAAACTTCAGCAATTATCCATTTTTATTCAATAACTAACGCATCACCAGGAGGTAAAGTGAAAGCTGCGTTTTTTATATATGGTAACCTTTATTTCTTTTTCAATGCGCACGGTCCTGATTCACTGATATCAATATCGTCTTGCAAAGCTGAGCTTAACTACCCTATAGCTCGTAAAGTATTTATTATCTAGTTAAGACTTGTCTTTTTGCAACCTGGATAACTAACTATCCAATTTAAAAAAAAATGTTAATGTTAATAAATGTTAATGTTTTATTTTATTCCTATCTTCATATTTAAACTAGTGCAAAGTTCCCAATATTAAAAATGGGAGAAAATGTATGATTAACGAGTAGACAATGCCGTTTATTTATAGAGTTACAGTTTAAACATAATATGAGATGTACCTACTTCTACTTGTAAGGCTTAAAGTATAACTAGCATGTCTTACAGATTCAATCAGAAGATAATCCTCATAAAGCAATATTGCGACAAATGACTATAGTTCTACAATAAGATTAATAACTCAACTGACTCATAAAGCCTTACCAATGCAAGAAATTCGAGTAATAAGTAGTTAATATGCACGATGTTGACGATCAGAAGTTAATATTTGACCTACTTGCTGTGCCAGCGGTCGCAGGTTCGAGTCCCGCTGGGGGCATTCATTTTTGTGATCAGAACGAATGTTTGTACTAAAGTCATGGGTGTTTATATGTATAATATGTATATATTTAAAGTAATATATATGTAGTGTATCAACTATCTGGTATCCATAACACAGGCCTCGTAGCTTACCACGGAACTAGATGGTGCTATTTGTTAATGTCCCAACATATTTATTTATTTATTTAATAGTTAATATACGTATGATTTAAATAAAGGTGATTTTGTTATTATCTTTATTGCATTCGAATTAAACCTATATCAATATTTTTTATGTAATTTCTTTGTGATTAAGAAAACAATTATTAAAAAGTGCAAAAACTGAGGGGAAAATTCAAAGTAGTTGAAACGCAACGCCATTGGTCAGACCGAATATGACGTCAAAGTATATCATAACAGAGCGATTAGCGATTTTGTCGCTACAAATTGAGTCGTTATTTTTCTGTGACGTCTCGCCAAGCGAGCGTAATGGCGAGCTTTTAAAGTATCAGTAATCAGCGCTGGATTTAAACAGGCACCAGGTCCCAGAAATCTTCCAGGACACTGGCAGCCTGCTAGACTACTGGGACGCTCCGGGGTGGAAAGAACAATACACACAGCAGCACCAGCTCACGTACAACAGGCAAAGATGCCTAAGTGCGGATAAAGCCATGACTGAAGAAGAAGAAGAAGACACTAGGGGTACTCGTGGCTAGTGCCCAGGATGGCAAATTTTGAAGAAAAAAATTCTTCGCGTTATCGAAAATGCTTTTTTTATTTTATAAAAAATGAAATATAAAAAAAGATTAACTAGTACGTACATTTTCCGAAATATTCATATCATTTCTAGATTATTTTTTTGCGTTTTTGCGTTAAATAAAATTATAACTAATAAAAATTAAACTTATATTATTCAATATTTTATTCAAAATTTCGATAATAGGGCGGCTTTTTTTATAGTGCCCAGGGGCGGCGCTAAGGTTAAATCCGTATCCGGTAAAAAATGCGAGTCTGACTCGCACGCAGACAGTTCCGTAGTATAAAACATTAATTACTAATTTGATTCCACAAAAAAAAAATTAAACTACTTATCTTTCTACGATACTAATTTTATCGGCAAATAAGTTCGTATTTTACAGCCTATTACTATGAGAAACAAATATTAATTTGGCGGCCGAATTCGTGAAACGGAAAATATCCTACATAGTATATGTACATAACATACATGGATGGATGGATAGACGAATATGGTGATATTATAAAGGTTCCGTTCTAACCTTTTGGCTACGGAACTCTAACAAGTCATATAATTGATATATTTATTCCTACCCTAGGCAAGCCCTACAGATGCTAAAGGTTGAACAGATCCAGAACCATCAGGAAATCAAACAAAAACGCAATACGACTACTATTAGGTACCGATTATCTATTTTTTTGCGCAAGTTTTTTTGTATATGTATGCGTGTGTATGTGTGCATGTTTGTTACTTCTTTACACTGAAATTACTGTACGATTAATTTATTAGAATGAAAATGTAGTACACTATGACCTGTTTGGCACCTAGGGAGTAGGGACGCATACGAACGAAGCATAGGTAAGTCGTAAGTTATAAAAATCCATAACATTCACTTACTTGTATCCAGAACAAGGTGAAAAAGGGAACAGCGACGGCAACGGGTCCAGCTCCAATGGGGGAAGCGAGAACGATCCCATGTCCTCCGCGGGCCAGTTCGGTTCACTCACATCGCCGAGCCCGACGTCACATGGGGCGATGGAGTCGCTTAATGCGTTTAGATCTTCTCCATTTTCTGGGCAGCAATTTTCAGTTTCTTGCTGTAAAAGGTTTTTTTCTCATAACATGCGGTCTATAACTATATGGTGAATTTGTTAGTAGTTTTATTGGATATATAAAATTAGTTCGCAAATCTTAATATTTAGGGATAGATCATCTTACATACAACTTTGTCTTAATAGACTCTTGAGATAATTGCTCTTTGGAGAATATTCTATATTATATTTCTTGAAAATTTATCGTGAGAGAGAAATAGTAACCATGTATTTTATTTAGGAATCGGTAGAGCAAAATCAAAAAATGCCACTTTAAACTGCGATAATAAAAAACGTTGCGTCTTAAGGAGCAATCAATTACAATATTTGTTGTTTTATTTAAAGTTTATCAGCATCATGTTTCAAATATGAAAATTGCTCTTCTTACCACAATTTGTGGTCAAAGTACTTTTAAAGCAAAGTACTTTTAATTAAAACATCCATCTATGTTACTTTAACTGGAATAAAAAAAATATAAACGATAGTAGTATGTCTAAAAATACTATTCTAAAATAGGAAAAATATATTATGATAATTTATAAACCATGACGAGCTTGCATAAATTTTTTATGATTTTTTAAATGTATTTTATAATGTATTAAATTAAACTCGCAGCTACATTGTAATTTCACTTTATGAATGAATAAGTATAAAAATATTTCAAGAATATACAATACAAATAAATATTAGTGCACAGTCTGTTCGAAATAACGACAATTAACGAAAAAATAGATAGATATCTAGATGTAAAAGGGTACCTGGCAACAGTCCTCCGGCAGGTCTCTAAGCTGGTCGCAGGAGCAAGGCTGCAGGGGATCGCAGCAGAGTCCGTGGCAACAGCCCAGGAACTGCGGGTTGTTTGGCACGTAGCAGTCCATAGCGCACGCACCCGCGCATGGGCGTTACAGCTTCCGACGTTTGCCCATCCCTAGACACACCTCTCGTGAGATGATATATTTATACATATTATACAGTTGATTTCTAGATTATTGTTTAAATTTTTTTTAGGATTTCGTTTATATTGTGTCGTGCTAGTTAGTTTTGCGGGTCAACTTTATAGTGTATGTAGAGCCTGATATAAAATCAACCTTAATATAAAATGTTGTTAGATTTTGTTATTTTTGTGGGTTTTCCATATCTGAAGTACCTATAAAAATTTCCAGTAGTGAAATAATACTTGTTTGGAGAGTTATGCATTTACTTACGAACTGTCCAAAGGTAAAGTAGTTTTACATTATTTCTAACTATTGGGACTCTATACAGAACCTAATTACTACGACATAACCAATATTTTAAATCAAGTTGATTAAATACTCTATTGTAAGTGTATGCATGCAATAATCATTAAATTTTATATTGACGTACAATTGGCATTTTTTATTTTATCATTTAAATGCCGACGCTAAAAAGCAAATTGCTGGTCTAGTGGACTTCAAGAATTAGGAGACACTCAATTCGGTTATATATTTTTTAAATTTCTTTTATGCGATATCGCTAATTGAAAATCGATTTATATATTTTTTAATGAACAGGTTATACTATGGTATCTCAATTGCAAGGCTCAAGTGTAGATATTTAACAAAATTCCTCCCTTAATTAAGAATATAATAAGCCTATTAAGGGATTTTGATATCAATGTTACTTTTTACTTAATTTTTACTATCCAACTACAATTTTACTTTTTACTTAAAATTTAATTTTTACCATCCAATTACAATTTTGAAACTGATACGAACAATATTACTTTAAAAATAATAAAAAAATAAATTTGACACTATTTCAAAATGTATTTTTTTAATACTTAATTTGGTATGTTGGTATTATTGATATTGGATACTTTAATATACCTAGCTAGCTAGAGTGCATTAGAGGTATCTACTGTTTAAATTCCATCCTAATAGTGTTACAACGTTAAATCTGTGTCAGTCGGCCTACAGAATCGATACAATCGGGCACCTAACTTGTTCTGTTTTATAGATACACTGAGCAAAATTTGTTTTGTTATAAGCATTTCATAAAAAAATACTGGCATAATTATAAAGTTTTTTTTAATTTATTTTAGTTTATTTAAAAAGTTGATTTTAAATACTAACAGCGAAGACGAAAGAAAATGTAGTGCCAAAATCATAAATTTTACGATCTCTATGATAGCATTAGTGGGACATCCCGATCTATGTGGTGCACCTATTGCTCTTTTTCCACGCGAAATATATTTTTTAAACAATAAAATATATAAACAAACACGACCTAGGGGGGTTGTCATCAAAAAATTGATCCGGACTATTTTTTTTTTAATAGATTTTTTTTAAAGTACAAAGAGCCTTTTTCCTGTGAAAACTTACTATCAATCGAAAGTAAAAGACTTGTAGAAATCCTTGTTTCGTATGGTTGGCGGCCTTTTTCGAATCCACATTACCTGACATCCAAGTATAAACAGGTAAATTGGAGTAGTTAATTGCACTATTCGGATCGTATTTTCCGGAACCAACCAAGTATCAAAATGTGGATAATTTTATTGCAAATTTAATGATATAGGATTGTTATACCAAAACATCTTCAGACTAGAGGTTTTTTTTAATTAAAAATAGCCTTGGTGACAAGCCCCCCTTTTTTTAGTGTCGGGAAATGCATCTACGCATACCACCTTAGCCCCAGGTGGGGATGTGGGGCTCACCGGCTAGAAGAACCGGTACAAGCCTTGGTGACAAGCCCCCTGGGTCGTGTTTGTTCATATGTTTTATGGTTTAAAAAATATATTTCGCCTGGAAAAGGAGTGAGGGGTCCACCGCATAGATCGGAATCTTAGACTACGTTGAGTGTTTTCTTTATCATTGTATAGGTACGCCAAACTTCATGAATACAATAAAACAACTTTTTTATAGAACTATTGAAAGTCTGTTACATAAAAGACTTTCATTCTTATTTTTAGAATTATTCATTTAATATAAAAAAGTAACAAAGCGATATTTTACTAAGTTTTTTTGTCAGTTCCCAGGATTGTTTTTTATAAATTACTCTTATCAGAATAATGAACGCCGGCGAGTTCGTTTGCGTTCAATTTAAGATTCCTTCTGAGAATGTAGGTTTGTGTTATAAATCTCATGTCATATCAAAGACATATACTTTTTATCATCATCTATACAGATAAATAAAATTGAATTGTCTGTTTGTAATGTCAAAATAACAGCGTTTTATTATATATGCATATGAAATTATATACCTACGGTACTTATAAGAAAAACACATTTTTTTAAAATTTTGTCTGTCTGTCTGTTTGTTCCGGATAATCTCTGAAACGGCTGGACTGATTTTGTCGGGATTTTCACTGGAAGATAGCTGATGTTATAGGGAGTAACATAGACAACTTTTATTTTAGAAAAAGAATTACGGTTCCGCTCAAAAAAATTAAAATGTTGGGTACATTAAATATAGTATAATAATATTTCCCTCGTGACCGATTTCGGCTGACACTAGCATCGACGCAGGAGATACGCGCAAATATATGTAAGCACTCTCTCCTGTCACTCTCATACTTAGGTGGGACGACACGACTGCAGAACCAACGGCTTACGTGCTCTCTGAGGCACATGAGAGAAATCAACGCCAAGTTCGTATCTCCGGCTTGTTACTGATATTTTTTGACAGAAAAACTTAATAGCTATACTTGGCTCGATCCGAGAGTCAAACCCTGGGCCTGCGGATCTCCGGATTCAGTACACAAATAGCTAAGATTAGCCTAGACATCTGGATTACCACACAGGCAACGGTAAAGCACCGAGGAACGCACATGAGCAAAACGAGAGTTAATCGTTAGTTTATATATTTTTTAGGGAGGATACTCGTAGTAACGTGTTACATAAATTCACATGTAACTTTATATAATTTCGTCAAACCTAAGTTCTAAGTTATCGCATCTTAGAGGTTATGTTTTAATATTACCGCCATATTACGATTTGTTTAAGTTACGCAATATCTTACATTACGTAGATGTCAATGGTTTTTAAATTAACAAGAAGTATTCATGCTTTCCTTTGCTATGAATCAACGACACGTGTATATTATTTAATTAAGTTCACTTCAGAGCTCGGACCTTTGACGTCGCATTAAGACACACGGCAATGCATTTAGCTAAGTTCAGGATTATGGCCCACCGAGTCTATAGAATAAATATTACATTGAACTCTAAAAATTAATTTGATCTATGTACCGGTACTTATATATTTTTAATTTTATGTTATTTAAAGCTAATACAAATACTTAATATTTTATTTTATATATTAAACCTTTGCTAGATCATTTTAATAGACATTTATTATATTCCATAATCCTTATCGCTTATTCTAAAAACGTGATCTATTATTATAGAAATTTTGTTAAACTGCTTATTACTTTTACGAAAGTAATAATTTTCATCAAAGTTTTTCTTTGACTAATACTAATTTTTCGATGCTAAATCATCAAACAATAGTTTAATCATTACAATTTACAACTAACATTACAATACATAAGACTGAAACTCAATTTAAAAAAAACTGGAACATAAACAGCTAAATTGGACACAAACAGTAGTTTTTCTTTCAATTAGGTAGATTAATAATACCTAAATGTAAGACAATGCAATTGTCATTCCTTGTATTTGTTGTGCAAAATATTTTGCAGAATATATTTTCTATTGCGAAAAATCAAGATGATTTTTTATGGTTAAACTGTATAGGTATTAATTTAATAAGCATAATAACAACTGTATATAATTGTTAATTCTCTTTAATTTCTATTGAAATGTGTTTTAATTTTGTTTTGTTTGTAAATTTCTGAAGATAGAGTCTCGCGTCAGACAAATATATAAGGTATTACCAGCCAAAATACGTACGTATATCGTCCCATTGACCCACGAGGTAGAGAGCGGGTATACACCTGAATGGGCGCCCACACGTCTGCACTATAATTTTACCAAAGTGGATGGCCCGTCTCAATAATATTGATTGTTGTCTTGAAAATAATGTTATTTTATTAGTCTCTTTTTCTTTCATGTATTCAGCATGCCTGCTTGTCTTTTTAGTTGGTGTCCCCTCGTTGCTCTAATTGTACGGTTGTATATCCGAAGATCCCTTTTTTTATTTTTATTTTTTTTAACGTTGGGAAATGCATTTACGCACGAGGTGTGGGACTCACCGGCAAAGCCAGTACTACCCACTAAAACCCAACAAAACCTTCCCCCGTCTTAATGGGGCGTCGCAGGATCGCTTACGCATTCAACTACGACGCCCCGACGGCAGGTCTGCCGAAGCAGACCACAACAACCACGGGGTTGCTCCACAGTCCACTCTGCTATCAGAGAAGTACCAGGAGCAACCCGCATGGTACACTGCCCTCCGAACAGGGCCACCTCCCACCGCCCACCGAAGTGGGCCACCTCACTGTGCGTTTCTTGGCTTCGCGCCCGGTTGGGATGCCGGGCACTACTGAGCCCCCCCACCACGACAAGGTGAACGCACGTTGGGGGGATATCCGAAGATCCCTGGCTCAAGTCCCGGGTCGGGCCAAGTATAGTTATTGGCTTTTTCTGTCATGAAAAATTAGTAAGTTGGTGGTGTACACCCCCAAACCTCAAAGATTACGTAAAGCCGTCGGTCCTGCGTCGGACTTTTTGCCGATTGTGTCGAATTGTCGTCCCACCAGATTTTTCAACTAAGCACACCATTTATTTGTACATATGTAAATAAAAGGGAAAATGCAAAGAATTTCTCACAGCAGGTATTCATGTAAAAAAAATTCAAAAATAGTAAACAAGCTCAGCATCCATCGCAATGATTTCGTATTTCAATCATATTACATAATCGCAAATTTAGTTTTATATAATTTTCGTGATAATTACACTTTAAAGGTTTTTCAAATGATTTTATAAAAATATTCTATTTTTATTTTAAATTTTACTTTAAAAATATTCATAAGAAGTATACAAATGATGGAAAATTAACTTGTTTTGATGATGATAATGAATGATGATTTGACAGTAAAATAAAGAAATAATGACTATTAAAAATAATATCACAATTCTATTCCTACGTCATCCAAGCTCACTTGGTTTTTTTTTGTATATTCTTTCTATACAGTTTTTAAGCTCAATTTTATTGTATGCAATTTTATTGTTCAGCCTTTTTGACGTCCAACGTTGCACACTTTCGCACAGGTCTCCTTTCAATACGAGGGGATCAGGACATAATCCACCATTTGCCAAAGGCGAGGCCAGGAGAAAGTTGGTCAATATCACATGTCCTTCGAAACTTTGCTAGATTCTCTCAGATTTGTTCCTCATGGTGTTTTTATTTACGTAAGGCAAGTGGTACTCGTAAGTAATCATCTCAAAAATAGTTTGGATATGAGACTATCAGACGAGACATCACGAGACACAAGATTCTCAGATTGTAGGTACATGTATACTTATTAGGTACAAATGAGTCACAAAATAAATAATACAAATGTCACATCCTTTGTCTCTACCAATAAAATTTGTGCTGAAGGGTTTTCGTTTACTTTTATTACATTAGATTTTTTGTACTAGACCAGACTAGTGGTAAGGTTAATCGCATCGATAAAATAGTGTAGCGAGTTCAGACTCCTGGTCTCACACATTATTATGTGCGAATCTCATTTTGAACACCAGAGGGAGAAAACATCCTAAGGACTACCAGGTCTGAGAAATTATCTTCGATTTTTTTTGCCACCTTGCATTTGGCCAGCGTGAGGGACTATTTCCTACCTACTCACATTAAAGTTAAGATTTGCAATGGGATGGAACGCTAAAAGAGCTGAATTATTATTATTATATAATATCTAATAATATAAAAAATGAATTCTAAGATATTGTCCTTGTAATTAATTCCTAAGTATATCGAAAGAAATTGTAAAAAGTTCAGTGACATTATTGCACAATAGTGTTAGGTTTCTAATTAATAATTTCCATTTGCGATATAATCAATAAAACAATTTCTATTTCTAATATAATTCATATTAAAACTAGCGACTCCCCTCGCTCCGCTCGGGTTCATCCCTAGTTAGTTTGGTAGTTACGTTTTAACGTTTAGTATAGATTTCTCAGAGATATTTTCCCGCAGTAAAAAGTATCCTATGTGCTGACCCGGATAACCAGCTATCATCATACAAAATTTCATCCAATTCTGTCCAGTGATTTTCTCGCTATGCGTTCCCGGATAGACGGATAGGTATACAAAAATTTCAAATACTTTAGATTCGGCCTCTGTATCGATAATAATGACTATTTGAATAAGATTTTCCAAAAACACATTTAATGTATAGATTCGACTGTTAGAATTTTATTATGTGTATAGATAACACTTTATAATTAATTAAAATAAGTAAAAGTATTAAATAATTTTAGTTTTGGCATTATTGTAAACAATCAATGGAAATTCAATCGCTGAAATTTTTATTTCAGTATTTTAAGCGTTGTGTACGCTTACTACTTACTAGCACTGACACATTATTTTTTGTTTTAATTTTATATTTAAACAAAAGAAGTTATTAAAGCGTTATTTTATCTATACAATTGACCACGGAAAATTAAATAGTTTGTTTAGATTTTCTTCTTATATTTGGAATGGTTGACATATTTACTGTCAACTATTGATCAATTTTATTTTAGTTGTTACGTTTATTTTTCCGTATATATAAAGTTATATATTACTAAATTAGACTTACCTTTCTAGAAAAACAATCCAAAATTATCCAAGAGTTTTCCACAATAATATTAAAACACATCACAAAATCACTGTATCACAAATAACTTGCCGCACTAATTAAATTAAACGTATCGGTCAAAGCATGCGCCATGACAACTGACAATTGACATTTTTTTAAAATAACTTTTCGATAGGACAATCCCTTGCAGGCAAAAGTTGGAGACTAAATGACTATCAGTTAAGTGCAGTCGCCCGCCCCTACGTTAATTGGCTGTTTGTATCAAACCATCAACCAGCCCCTCTGAAAAAAAAAACATGACATATTGTGCGCGGGAAAGCCGCTGTCAACGCGTATCGGGTTAACGTGGCGTCGGAAGCTATTGTTTTTGTGGTGAACGTTTAACGCGATCGTATTTAGATAACTAATGATTTGATTAATTTAATATCCTTAATAAAAATATTTACATGCCTTGCTACCCCATCTAAGTCCAAATTTAATTACATAGAGACTTACAAAATTCAATTAGTAAATATACTCAATTATTATTTTATGATTCGTTTAGTAGTCTTAGTTTTTGGGTTTAAGTAAGTTCCTTAAACTTTTATTACATAGCACTTAGTCTTCTGATATATGTAAGTATATACAAAGTGACCTTCTAGATTCGTGCAAGTAATTATGTATTAAGTTTTACCTATAAATTATAGTTATTTTTATTACTATTTTAACCAGAGCTTACATTATATCCTTGACATATCATTTTGACAGAATCGTTTCGGTGAACGGGTATTGTACAAATATCGATTTCGTGATAGGCCACCCAGGTAGCGCAGGCCATGCGGACATCCCACCATATGACGAAAAATCCCATGGGATAAAGTAACTGTAAATTAAACGAACATGCAGACAGGTTGCGGAAATTATACTTCAGTTATTAAAGCCTATCTTGGTTTGAATTTATTCTTTTTTACAGACTAAATACAAAAAATAAGTACATGGTACCTATTCATATTTTCCAGATGAGTACCTATGCATAAAATTACAATTAATTATTGGAATTAAGTGTAGGTACTACAATTTGTAATATTTACTTATACTAGTGATTGCTCCGTGGTTCAAAATCAGCCATAATTCATTAAGTTTGATCGATATTGAGGTTCTTTTTTCAAAGTTAATCCCTCCACGACCGCGGACACGTCGGCGTGTCAGTTAACAATAGATTTCTTAGAATTTTAATTAATTTCTTAGAAGTTTACCTAGAGGTGTTATATATGTTATATATATGTACAGACAAACACACTTTTCATCTTTATATTATGTAGGTACTCGTATAGGTAATATTGATGAAAGATAACTAATATCATGCTACATATTTTAGCAGTGAAATAATTATATATAAATAAAATGCGCGAGCGGATTCGTGGGTAAAAGAAAGTCAATTAATTTTTGCTTTCTGCAGTCCTTCTGTATGTAAACTTTAACTATGCCAAAGCTCATACTCTTCCCTACATACAACATGCTTAAAAAGGGGTTCAAAGTTTTCTTTGAACATCTTTCGTATTAATATATAGATTACAAATTGGAGTTTATTTTGTCTTAGTAAGTATAAATGGACCCAGTTATGCAAAAAACAGCCATGTGCGTAAAAGTATAGAAAAGTATATTAAAGTTTACATACAGTCTTTCTGTATGTAAACTTTAACTATGCCAAAGCTCATACTCTTCCCTACATACAACATGCTTAAAAAGGGGTTCAAAGTTTTCTTTGAACATATTTCGTATTAATATATAGATTACAAATTGGAGTTTATTTTGTCTTAGTAAGTATAAATGGACCCAGTTATGCAAAAAACAGCCATGTGCGTAAAAGTACCCACAGAGTTATAACAATTATTTTGTCGATAGTTGCACTTGGGTTATGTTTTGTTTTTCTGGTTATTTTAAAATTGAACAATATTTATATAAGTATTGATTATTTTTTATAATTATTTTATTTTTTATAATCAAATGCTTATAACTCTGTTGCTACTTTTACGCACATGGCTGTTTTTTGCATATCTGGGTCCAAATAACAATTAGGTAAACTTCAGTCTTGTCGTAATAAATTCACTTTGGTCAACAGTTTCATTTCATGGCTTAGTATCTACCTTATGGCTACGTATAAATAAAAATAAAACCAACCTTACATTAAACAACTGTATTTGCAAAAAATTAACATACCTTATGTATTTTTTATTCAATTAAGAAGCCTACAAAAATTCAATGGCTGATATACAAAAACTAAGTGAATAACAAATTGCAAATTTTTTCCTAAATGTAAAAACGACTTCTTATATCTAAAGGGTTAAGGTTTATTTTATTTAGGGGATATATGTAAAAAATTGCAAAGAAAGCGTGTGAATTCTTAATAAGAGTGCACGCCCGGCGTGCCTCGCGACCACTCGGTTCAGTGAACAGCGATGCCTGGACAGCCCCGGTGGTCTACACCTCACACGACGGTGAGAGAACCTGCGAAAAAATATAGGATGAATGCGATTATGTTGCAAGCTTTTTTCTATAAAATTAATAGCCCTAATTGTTAATATCTGTACAGTATATTTTTTTTAATAAAATAGTTTACCGATTTGCATTTTAAGATTAATCATAGATAGTAGTAGTATTTTACTTTTCTCAATGCTTATAACAGAGCATCGAACGGTCAAAATTATATTTCGGAAATTAAAATAAACATGACTCCATGAATATAAGCTCTATAAAGATAAGAGGTCTCTATAAAGAGATTTAAAAATGAATTTAATACTATCTATACGATAATATACTGTGTTAACTTCAACT
Organism: Brenthis ino; assembly: GCA_921882275.1. Classification (NCBI taxonomy): domain Eukaryota; kingdom Metazoa; phylum Arthropoda; class Insecta; order Lepidoptera; family Nymphalidae; genus Brenthis; species Brenthis ino. Next base: position 15,560,297 of record OV170222.1, read on the forward strand.
AATAAAACATCCACTCTCTAAGCCACGGGCAAGATATTTCATATTTGTTTTAATATCAAATTGATTTCCAACTATAAAGTTATTAAAACTCAATAATTATGTAAATTTATAAACTAACTTAACAATATCCATACTTTTTTATATATGTATAAATTAATTTACTATAAAGAAAATGCATTGAATTTACAAACATATATATATATATATATATATATATATATATATATGTATATATATACAGAACAAATGTACACTTAATGATTACTGTACAAGTAAATAAACTGGAATAGTGGCAATAATGCTTGCACATTACCCCCCTGAATGGCAACGCCGATTCTTTGGACGAAAACCGAGCCAGCTCTCTTCTTGGCGTCACCGTAGGTAGCTCGCCTCACGTAGAGGCGATAAGACGAGGTATTATGTATTTTGTGAAGTGTTTAGCACTTTAGCTCCAAGGGGCAAGGGTTTCTACAATAAATGGTATAAAGACATAATTATGACTAAGGAACAATACTCAGATAGCGATTATGTAAGAATCCTGAAAAAAATATATAAAATCTAGAATTCAACAACAACAAAAGTAATGTCTTAATACATAATATATGTAATGGATTAAAACTTGTTGTATAACAGAATTATACAATAACGTATTTATATGAATTTAGTCACTATATTTTACTTTTATGTAGAGACAATTCAATTCAAATTCGGTAGTGGTAGCCCAGTGGTAACGCGCTTACTTGGGAAACCGAGTGAAGCGGGTTCAAATCCCGAGTCTCGCACCTCTGATATTTTCATGTGCGAATCATTTCCAACATGATTACCACTTGCCTTACGGTGAAGGAAAACATCGTGAGGAAACCTGCATGTTTGAGAGAACCTAGCAAGTTCTCGAAAGACATGTGTAGTCCGCCAACCCGCACTTGGCCAGCGTGGTGGACTATGGCCTGATTCCCCTCGTATTGAAGGGAGGCCCGTGCTCAGCAGTGGGACATTGAAAAGGGCTGAATACAATTCAATTTAATTTACGTAGAGACATCGACATTGTCAAAATGCTTAAATTCGAATGGGTAAAACGTTTTATATAAGGAAATTATACGATTAGATTCACTTTATTTTAACTTAACGAAGAGGCAACGCTCACAAACAAATAAGCTTCTATGACGCACTTCGCTTGGAATAATATATGTTTTATTTCCCTTTCATTCACCTCTTTCATATTTGTTATGTCATAACTAATTGAAAACTTAACTTAGAAATTTGTAAAATGTTTATCGATGTTATAGTTCAAACGTTATCAACTAAATTTTTATTTTTTGTTTATAGAATTGTTCACAAAAGCTTAAAGTTTTAATCGAACGTAGACCAAAAGCGTCGTAATAATAAAATTCCCTCATTAAGCCAGTCTGATGACGTCTCATCCTCTATCCGGTTACGTTACCCGACACTTCCGTTTCCGAACGATCGACTTTCCGACAGGTGACTATTGATCGGGAAGGTTTTAGGGAAGTTGGGAATAATAGAAGCGTAAGCTATGGGTAATACACCGCATATGTATGTATGTCGATTTTATTGAGGTTTAAACTTTATTACTCTGCCAGAAGTTGTTATAGAAATTGTTAGTGCTAGTTAATACAGATATTAATACAAGTTTAATAATACGAAGTCGAGTATTAGATTCCTAGTGTCATACATTCAGCGAAAACCGAAGAATTAGATGCATACCTATGTACAATACATGTGCATTGTACATGTATATATTACATTCTCTCTCTAGTCTCTATAATATAAATGAAGGGTAACTTTTTTATTTTTTTTTTTTTTTTTTTTTTTTTTTTTCGTCAGGAAACCCTGTTGCCGGGTACCCGCCGCCTGGGGAAGAACGACGGGTTATGTGGGGCTCCCACCGCGCAAAGATGGTAAACGCGCGGCAGCCTACCCACTAAAACCTGACCACCAAACAAACACACAACAAACAAAAAACAAACAAAAACAACACAAACCGGGCCACGGGAACCAAAATCATCCGCGAACCCCGACGGCGATTGCCCTACGGCACGTCTCGGTGTCGGAGGGTGGGAGCAGCACCCTCGACGACCACCGTTTGGAGTAGCGCGCGGGGGACACCGCGCGCGCCTACTCGGGCCAGGTGATTAGGCGGCAGACTTCCCCAAGTCTACCGCCCTCTGGCTGGTGTTAGGGGGGGAGGCGGCGATCGTGGGCCGCTCTCCGGCGCCCGGTCCTCCTGCGGCGGATGGCGAGCTCGGCGTTGGCCTCTCTCGCCCTCTCCGCCACCTCCTTCTGCGACATCACGACCTCGCAGAAGGACAGGACGGCATCCCAGGACCTTTCGCTTTCGGCCATGGCAGAGATCACGGCCGGCAGCGTCAGGTCCGCCCCCACAACACTTTTGAGCGCCTCGCGCTCCGTCACCCAAGCTGGGCACTCCTCGAGCACGTGCTGGGCCGTCTCATCGACGCAGCCGTGGCAGTGGTGGCAGCGTGGATCCGGCTCTCTCCCGGCGACGCGGCACAGGTATCTGCCGAAGCACCCGTGCCCCGTGAGGACCTGCGTCAACCGGAAGGTGAGAACGCCGTGACGTCTCGCCAACCACTGCCTAAAGACGGGGCGAACTGCGTCAATGGTCCTGCGACCAGCGGATGGATTCTCCAGCCGGCAGAGCCACTCCTCAAGTGCGGCATCCCGCTCCTCCTCGCTCTCATGCGGTGCTGGACTAAGGTCCCCGGACGCAAGGCCTCGACGCCGAAAATAGTTCGACGCCAAGGAAAGCGCATCCAGGTCCCAGGGTGTAACTCCAGCCAGCACGCACGCTGCTTCGCCCGAGATAGTGCGGTACCCTCGCACAACCCTCTGCGCCATCACTCTTTGTGACTGCCGCAAAACAGCCACATTTTCCCGACAGAGGGCGTCCGCCCATACTGGAGCACCGTAGAGCGCCATGGAGCGTAGAACCCCAAGATAAAGGCGCCTGCTGGCACAACTTGGTCCGCTCACGTTGGGCAACAACCTGCTCAGCGCACCTGCCGTTTTAAAAAGTTTCGGCGCAAGGGCCTTAAAGTGCGCCTTAAAGCTCCACCGGCTGTCGAGCACGAGTCCTAGGTACTTCATCGTACTCGACAAGCCGATGCGGACTCCGCCTACTGTGATATGCGTGCCCGGTGGATCCGCTCTTCGAGTGCCGTGAAAACAAAGGGCCTCGGACTTTTCTAGGGCAACCTTCAGCCCCAACCGGCGTATCCTGCCGACAACGTGGGCCACTCCCGCCGTTGCTAGTAGCGCCGCCTCTCTATGGCTATTCGCCCGCGCCAAGACAAGGGTGTCATCTGCGTAGCAGACAACGCTGACTCCTCTCAAAGTGCTGCCCCTCAGCACCCAGTCATAGCCAATGTTCCACAGGAGCGGCCCAAGAACTGAGCCCTGTGGAACTCCGCACGACACTTCCCGTCTCCCCCAGCCGTTCCGCTCAGGAAAGACCACGGATCTCTCGGAGAGGTAAGCCCCGATGACGCGACACAGGTAGGTCGGCACCCCGTGGTAGCGGAGCGCCTCCTTGATGCAAGCCCAGGGCAAGGAGTTGAAGGCGTTTGCAATGTCCAAGGACACCGCAAAAACTACCTGACCCTGGGAGACCGCATCCTGCACGCAGGACTTGACCCGCAGAATGGCATCCACGGTTGAGCGACCGCCGCGGAAGCCAAACTGCGCGTCCGACAGATCCGGCCCAACCTCCACCATGTGCTTGATTAAGCGCCCAACAACGACGCGCTCAAATAATTTGGCCATCTCGTTCAGCAACACGATGGGGCGGTACGCGGAGGGAGACTCCGCTGGACGCCCTTTCTTTCTGAGGAGGACTAGCCTGCCTGTCTTCCACCTTTGTGGAATTATGGCTTGAGCCAGACAGGCAGTGAATAGTCCCCTCACACAAGGCTCTAAAGCGTCCATGGCTAGGGCTAGGACGCGACCAGGTACTCCGTCCGGCCCAGGGGCAACAGATTTCCCACGCAGGCGCACTACAGCAACCGCCACCTCCTCTTCATCGACCTCTGGAACGTCCTCCAGTCCTTCGTCAACTTCAGCCTCTATGTGTGGACTCATCGCCGGCGGCTGGAAGTCGTTGTGCGGAAAAAGAGTCTCCAGCACACTCCGCAATACCTCTGACTCGAGTGTTTCGGTTAGCGGAGGGGCCCAGGGGCGAAACTTGTTCAAGACCACTCGATATGGTGTACCCCAAGGATCTCTATTGAGTCCCTCCATCATCTCGGCTCGTCCTATAGATATGGCCCTGGCGATCTGGGTTGTTAGGCGCGTCTTCGCCTCCACGTATGTCGCATATCTCCTGTCCTCCTCTGCCTGGTCCCGGCGCGCTCTCCTACGGCAGTGCGAGTAAAGACGTCTGGCAGCGACGCAATCCTCGCGCAGTTGCGCGATCTCTGCCGTCCACCACCATACTTGCTGCCTTGGGGGGCAACGCCCAGAGCGAGGCATTGCGGCGTCGCAGATGCGCCTCGCCAACTCTTCAATGCGCTCTGCTGTCTCGTCTGGTGATGAAGCGTGTTGGGGCAGCCAGGAGGCTACGATCGCCGCCTCCTTCAAAACCTCCGGGTTGAGACGCCTCAGCTGCCATCGCGGTCCCTCCTCCCTCCGACTTCGGTTACGGCTCGGCGGCACCGCCGGATGAGTGGAGATCTCATATAGGATGTAGCGGTGGTCCGAGAGCGTCTCCACATCATCCAGCACTCGCCAGCCGTGGACACGGCGCGCTAAGGCAGGGCTCGCGAACGTAACGTCCACGATGGACCCGCCCTGCCGTCGCACGCACGTGTTGACCGTTCCCTGATTCAAGACAGTTAGGCCGGTGGCAACGATCCATTCTACAAGGACTCTCCCCCGTGCATTCTCCACTGGCGAGCCCCACATGCCGGACTTCGAGTTTAGGTCCCCCGCAACGAGAACTTCCGCGGGCCCACATCTGGCGATTAGCTCCCCCAACCTGTCCAAGAACTCTTCAAATTCTACCAAGGGTCTGTTTGGGGAGAAATATACTCCGACCACGACGACCCGACCCAGCAGTGCCGCGACGCACCCCGAGCCCTTTACAACACGCGTAAAGGGTGGAGAGCCCGCGGCGACCTGGGAAACGATGGCCACCAACCCGTCGTCGTCGCCCGTCCAGTTGTCACGCGGGAGGACCCAATACGGCTCCGCTATGACAGCGACCTGCACCGACCACTGCGCCAGACTTTGGACAAACAGGTCCTGGGCTCTGGCGCAGTGGTTAAGGTTCGCCTGTAGAACCTTTAGGGCCATAATTAAGTTTGCATGGCCCCCTCCACCTCGTCCCTATTGCGGACCGGCTGTGTCTGGGCCTTTGGCCCAGGTGTCGCTCTCCTGCTTTTCTTTGGCTGGGACCGAGTGCAGGCCGCACTTCCCACCGTATGGTCCGCTGGCCTCTTCGCCGCCTCACAGACTGCGCAGTGTGGTGCAGATGTGCATTGGCTACGCAGGTGACCAGTCTGTCCGCACCTGTAGCACTCGGCACTGCGGTCTATTGCCCCCGTGCACCGCGCCGCCACGTGGCCTCCCTCATGGCAGCGATAACACCGCTGTGGCCGGGCTTGCAACAGTTTCACCTGCGCAGAAACCAGTCCCACGAGGAGGCGACCACCGTCCACTACCTTTTTTGCGGCTACTACCGGGCATTTAACCCACGCCGACCCCAGGCCAAACTTGTCCCTCCTGATCTCTCCTGACTTAACAAGGTCTGCATTGCAGCCACCTGCCCGGCTTATTGCCTCCACCAGTTCCACAGGGGTAACTGAGTCATCTAGGCCAGTTACCCGAAGTTCTGCACACTTTGTGGGCCTGGTGATCTTAACATTCTCCCCGTCCAATGCCTCCTTCAGGGCTTGCGCCAGGACATCCGCTTTTTCACCGCTGTTTGCCCCCGGTATTTCGAGCATACGTGCTCCCGTTGAGGCCACCTTGAAGCGGACATCTTTGATACCCAGGCCAGATAGGTCTACCTTCGTCTTGACCTGGGTGAATACTTCTCCGTATGTGATATTTCGCTCGACAGCTAATGGCTGGAGCTTTATCATCACCGCTGCCGAGCGAGGAGGCCGGAGTTTTCCGACCTTGCGCTTCTTGGGCGGCACTTCCGATTTTTTCGGCTGCTGATTTGTAGCCGTCGTATTCTTCTTAGCCCCCCGTCTCACTACCACGTTCCATCCGTCGGCAGTGGAAGGGGCTGGAGTTGCTTGCGCATTTCCCGCCGTCGGAGTTGGCGCAGCCAGTTGTTGGTCCGGCTTTTTTGTAGCCTTCTTTTTGGTCTCCTTCTTTCCCTTCTTTGCAGGTGGGGCAGGATTCGCCGGGGCGACCAGGGTTGTTACCCGGGCCATAGTCTCCGCCGGTTTTTCAATCGTCTTTTTCTGTGCCTTGTCTGCCGCCAATGGTGGGCGGACACGACGCTCAGGCAAAAGGCGATCTTCTAGGGCTTCAAAACGGGCATTGATCATGGTCCCCACCTGGACCATGATCGTCTGGGCCAGCTCGTCCACGCCAGCCGGATGTTGTGGCAGGGAATTTGCTGGGACCTGGGCCACGGACGTTGACGGACGCAGGTCAATTTGCGCTCTCAACGCCACAAACTACTGCTTCAGATCGCGCAGCTCCGCTTGCAGGCGTGCGTTACTCGCCCGCAATTGAATTGCCTCTTCCGATGCCGTTCTTCTGGCCAACACGTCCACTGCCGTCGAGATGGAACTGGCCGCCTCTTTTAGGGCCTTTATGAACACCCCTTTAAGGTTCCCTGATCTCTTGGCGACTGTCTCGATTACCAGCAGGCTCTCTGCCACCTTTTTCTGGAGGTCAGACACCAATACCGCCTCCGTGACATTCCCCTCCATGGCCAACGAGTCCAGCGACAGGCACGAACTGGAACGGGTCTGCACCGCCAGCGTCATCCCAGCCACCTCCTCTTCTGCCCGTAGTCGGAGTTCCTCCTGCTTAGCCTTGTTTAACGCAGCTTTGGCTGCGGCCAGCCCACGTACTCTCCTGTCGTGGGTGGGCGACCTCTACCTCGGCTGGCTACTACCTTGGCCTTAGGCTTTTTCTCATCTTCCGACGAGCTTGTTTTGCTGCCCCGACTGACTCTGGGCCTCTTCCTAGCATCCTTTTTGTACTGGGATTTCCCCAGACTTCCCGCTGATCCCATGGAGACAAAGCTTTCCCCATCAGAGTCTCTGCCGGACCCCGCCCAGAATTTGCCACCCGAGGACACGGAGCCCCGTCTGGACATTGCGCTTTCACCCAGTTGGATGCGGGTGAGCACGGCTTGCGGCTGCTTTGCCGCGAAGACCTTCTCTGCACCTTTATCAGGCGCAACCGATACACCGCCCATCTCAGGCCGAACGCCAACACCGCCAGTCGCTGGCACAACCTCTTCTCCGCCCGTCGCAGGCACCACGTCTTCTCCGCCCGTCACAGGCACATCATCTTGAATTTTGGTTTTTTGTGTATCCATATGATTCCCACGAGTATGGGGGAAGGGTGGGTCCATCCGCACAGTGCCCCCTGTCTGCGGATAAGCCCAGCGTAACCCGCATAGAGTTTCGGCCGGTACTCTAGCGGGGGTAGCAGTAGTGACCGATCTACCCATCGGCCACGCATCCCCTCGCGCTGCTCCGCCACTTGGGATTGGGGTGATTTTTTATAGAGGTTTTCTTCCTCGCAGCCCGGGCGGTTAAGCCGAGGCTATCGGTCCCAGTTCCCGGCCGCTAGACATGGTCAACGACACCGGGTTCCGGGATTACGATGTGAGAGGGGCGTTGCACAAAGTGCTAGCCGGGCTGCGCAGTGAAGCGCCCGCCGGGCTCGCCCCACCTCCGTGCTTTTCTGTCAGGGTGTGCTCCCTTAGGCCGTGGGGTTAACAAACCCCTAAAGGCACGCCCATGCCTACTGGTTTTGGTCCGCGCCGGTTGAACCGGTACCACCAATGTGGTGGCATTCCCCTATCCGCCACCCGGGGGACGCGCCCAGTAGGAGTCCAGCAACTCCCCTGAGAAATGAAGGGTAACTGTGATGTAATATGCCAGCCTCTACCAATGTCTGACGGCGCGACAAATTCCTTAAATAAATTTATTTGAATTTAATTTTTAAATATTTTTTTTTATAAACTCCTTTAAATTACCTACATCGTATTTACACAAACATGAATTGGTATATAATTGAGGAGTAGTGGGCATTTAAAAACGGAGGTGAGGGCACACGTGTTGAGTAGGAGGGTACTTCAGTAAAAATATTAGTGGAAGGGTGTTTTTAATGTTAAGTTCATATTTTTCTGAATGTTTAAGTAAGTTTATGTTTTATGACATTATTATGCGTTTATTTACTCAATTTTTTACAATATACACACGGGTTATTTTGTACTGTAAAATAAAATAACCGGTGGCCGGTGGTCTCAAACAACAAAAGTCTACTTCCGGTAACCGGCCTACCTCAGACGAGACACTAAAATTCAGAGTTTATTTGTTTTATTGTATTTTGTTATTGTTAATAATATTAATGATTAATCTGTGTGCTGTGACGTAATTTATTAATAGGTTTCTTTACATCTAGTGAACGTAATGTTCAATATTCGGCCGCCAAAATAAGCTGTATTAAAAAAATTATATTAAAAAAAATGAATGAGAATATGGCACTAGTAAAATTATCCAGTTATGTGAATTTACTGGTTATAACATCAATCTTCGGCCACTTACTAATTATAAAAATTCAAAAGCAATGCAAATTTATATTTGTAAGGGTAGACTCAATGGGATACCTATTTATTTATTTAGATAAAGTAAATAATAACTTTGTTTTTCTAGTGTGCGGCCGCTATGTTTGTATTAAGTCACTGAAGGCTGGACTTAGCACTGAAAAATATTTAATGTAGGTATACATATACGTACATTTGTGTTTATGTGTAAATGTGTTAATTTTCTTATGAGCGAAGCCCACGCAGTTCACTATCAGTAACTAAAAGTTTTTTCAAAATATTTGCGCTTGTGCGACTTAGTTTCGCACACCCAGAGTTCCGTAGTCTAGAATATTTAGTTCTGGCCATGTTATTATTACGTTAAAAGTAAAATAAAATATATCTGTTTATAATATTCATCATTTTATTGACGACAAAAATAAGAACCTGTTTATATAAGAATGTCTATAAAAAAAAAGAAAAAAAAAGTGCAAGTGTAGACCAGAAATATCCTATAACCCTAATAAAAAACCTAACTCATTCTCACGATATTCTCACGGGTACGCATTTTATATCAAATCAAAGACAATAAAAAACTCGTACCAAAAGATGCTATCGCTAAAGCAAAAGCTAAAAAAGTAAACAAATCAATTTGCGGCACTCGCCTCTAACCAAACAGATCATAAAGCCGAAACATCAACAACTGTTACATATAATTGAATAACTTACAACAAAGTATTTTATTTTACACCTGTGTTTGCCCATGGGCTAAATTCAAGTAGGGCGATTAAATAGCGTTCGCGAATAGCAGGTAGAGTTTTTGTTGAGATATTTGTGTTATGAGTGATTGTGAATAGATATGCATAATTTAGTTATTTAAAAGAAAATAAAAGTATAATAGATGGTTTTTGGTATATTTATGAGTAATTACTAATTAGTAACATAAAAATGTTAAATTGGAAGAAAATAAAATTCAATATTATTTACTTATTGTAGTTACAAAACTTTTAAGTTTTAGGTACCTATATAGTAATACATTTGCTGAATAATACGTAAATAATTTAAAAAAAAACGTAATTTTAGAAATATTTACAAACCACAAAAGTGTTACGTACCCCTTAGAAGCTCTACCAACTCTAGCTACCATTTGTGAAAATAGTGTAAAGCGATTGATTCCCATAGAGACAATAACATTTATCTCCAAGTAAAATAATACGACTCAATCGGAAACGTAAATAAAAGATAATGTGTGTAATTCAATATTTTATTGCGGATCCACCACTTATCTGTCTGATTCTTACGATTGATTTACATTTAATCGGCGAAAGGGGCGCGTGTGCGGCGCGTGTCTTGACAGATTGCTGCCATCCGCCATGTTGGTTTTTTTTAAACCTGAACGTGTGGCTAACGTTATCGTTTAATAATTATTATTCGACATTGCATAATCTGGGAAGTGTGCGATTAAGGTATTAAACGAGGTAAAATTACATGCTTTAGACGTTTGGATGACTCATCATAAGTTTTACTGAGCCGGTAATAAGTGGGGTTTATAGTAGCTACCAATAGGTATAATATTTTTTTAAATAAATTTAATCTTTACAAAGTCATGCTTACCATATTGAGATCAGGGATACAAGTATCTCACGGGAATCTTTTGACGTTCCTGGATTAAAAGTTGTTTAGATAATATCCGGCGTAAAACATGTCATTAAAACCTTACTTATCAAATACTAATATACCAGCGCTTTTTTTGCTGACTCCATAACTGCTCATATCATATAAATGTCAAATGGAGCAATTTTTATTACCTACACTGAAATTATTATGGAGAAATGCAGAATATAACAGAGAAACCCAATCCAAATTTATTCAGTATGTTCCCGAGATTTATACAGACAGACTTTCTCCGGCGGCGATTTTGTTATACTCGTACATATTATGTGACGACTGAGCTTCACTCGCCGTCTTTTTGGAAAAGTGAAAAAAATTCGTTATTTTCAGAAAAAACACATACATACATAATTATATATATTATTTAGATCTACAAAATTTGATCCAAATCGTTAAAGCCGCTTTCGAGATTCGCAAAATAAATTTACGAGTATATTAAACAAGAATTACTCATTTTAAATAAAACTATCTTTTCGGAGAGGAGTCTCTCCCGTGACCATGGATGCTGTAAAGCATTCGAAATGTCGGGAAACAAAAATGCAAATAAATCCCTGACAAAATCCGAAAAGATAGTTTTATTTAAAATGTCAAATATTCGCGTAAATCTAAGAAAGTATTATAAGAATTACTCATTTAATATTAGGTATAAGATAATAGTTATTTAGATACTTTTCTATACAAGTTTACAAGTAAACTTTAAGAAACCCTTTCAAGTAAGCCTCAACTTGAAAGTGTAATTAATATTACAAATTAATACCATAGTTGAAGATTTTACCTTTATTATTAATTAAGTCTAAAAATTAATTAACCGTGAAGGGTAATTTGCTTTGTATAAAATGAACTTCTCGTATCTTTTTCATATTTCAAGACACCCTAACAAGAATATTGCAATATCTGTTGTATAATATTCATTCATGTAAACTTTGAAACTTCACTGCTTTTTCTTCAGTGAGTTCGAGCACTGGAGGCCAAAGCACTCACGTTTTACCCCCTTCCTCCTCCCTCTTTTTCCTACTCAGGTGGCAGAGTGTATTGTTTACCTTCTTTATGCTATAAAAAATAAAACCTCTGTAAAATACTGCTAACTGCCATATTGTTTTGAGATTCGTAACCCCGTGATAAAAATGTATTAAATATCCTACATATTACATAATATATATTTTGATGTATTCAACCCTTTTTAATGCTGGACAAGGGCCTCCCTTCAATATGAGGGGGTTCAGGCTATAATCCTCCTCGCTAGCTAAGTGCGGGTTGCCGGACTTCACATGTCTTTCGAAAACTTGCTAGATTAACATGTAAATATCAGAGGTGGGAGACTCGGGATTTGAACACGCTTCACATGGTTTTCCAAGCGAGCGCGTTACCACTATTTACCATTGCTTATTTTTTTTACATTGTAACTTTTTTTATAAAGGATTAAATAAATAAATAAATTTCTATTTAATGAATCACTTGTTTAAGTGAACCGTCACTTCGCACAGTATACTGACCCGAGTCTACCCGTATACACTGTTCTCCATGTATTTAAACCTAAAAAAGAAAATTTACAATTCATACTAATATTATAAATGTGAAAGTGTGTTTGTTTGTGTGGAGATAGTTGGAGGGCTGGAGAGTGACATAGGCTACTTTTTACCACGGAAGATTATCTGATTCCCACGGGAAAACACGTTATAATACAATCCAAAAAATATTTATGATCAGAATTACTTGAAACTTGGTATGTCTTGCACTTCAGTAAAATAAATACGTGTTTTAGCATTTTTCGAAATTCATCCTATAGGGGGGTAAAATAGGGGATGAAAGTTTGTATGAAACTTCCGTTTTAGAGATTTTTTGTAGTTTTAGCGCGAGCGAAGCCGCGGGTTCTGCTAGTAGCTAAATAAATTATTAATGAAGTTTTTGATGGTTAAATTAAAAATCATTAAGTTCATCATTAAAAGATACATCTTATAAATAAAGAAGGTAGGTAGTATTATATTTTAAAGTTTTTACATACATAAAAATAATTATTAATAAAAAGCTCATTTTCCCCATTTCTTTAAAAAATAATTAATTGTTTTGACTTAATTATATTACAACAGCGTATGTAGCTACGAGTATATTCATGCATTACGAATACATTGTAATTTCAAAGAAAACTTTACCAAAGAGTTGGAATAGACAAGTATAACAATAAGTAGGGGAGAGGGGGGCATAGTAGGGTACTTAACGTTTAAACATTCCTAAAAACTAAAATAATGTGATTAAATTAAATTTTTTAAACTTAGAATCATAGCTTAATTCATTGTGAATGCCTATGGATTCATTTAACGTATAACGTAAAAATAAAACATATAATATAATTTATGAATAAGTGCTATATAAATTTATACGTTAAAATACCTTTTAATTTCCCCTAGAACATTATATAAAATTTCAACAAAGTTTTCTCTTAAACTCGAAGTTTTTGAACTAAATTATATGTAGGTACGGTGTGTACCTATTTGGAATTTTTAAAGCTTTTACTATAACACTTACTTCTCAAAAGTTATACAGAAAACTTACAAAAACCTGCTTTCAATCGCAGCTTTTAAATCTATGAAAACTTTGAAGATTAATAACTTTTTATACTAACTTCTGCATAAAACTTCGCTTTTGTAAGTATTCCTATATAGGTATATTTCCCTACTACTAGTTACATGTTACCGCTTTTTCGAATAGTCCTAGATGTTTTAAGAATAATTTATATTTGCAGCAACTAATTAATAAATTAATTTACAGAAGTACCTACAATAAACAGGTTGTGAAATCTAACCAATTGTGGATGTGATGTGATTGAAACAGGCAAACTTTTTACCTAACATGCATTTTTTTCAAATCGACGTAACAGCTCTTCAAATTAACTGAATTGAATTTCAGGTTCTAAAGCTTTAAGATTACAACTATTTATATTTTATGTTGTTGTTGTGTATACACAGCCTAAATAATCTATTTCAATTTATAATGAAATGTATGCTTCGGTTTACATGTTAAAGATGTAATAAGATGTAAATATACGTATTTTTTAAACCTCAACTCAAAATATATACAAGCAAGTAGGTATTATTTATTTATTTATTTATTTATTTATTTGGAAGACAAACAGTATTATGTTACATATTATAAACAAAAGAAATAAAAAAAATACATACACCAATTAAGTCTTCACCGTTTACACATTCTTAAGGTAGGTATATGTTAGCTTATTAAAATTAAAAATTAAAGTATATAACAAAAAAAAAAAACGGGGAAATCACGAACAGACACTTCTGGTTAAAATTTTGAACTTATTTAAAGAAAGGGAAAATAAATCTATGTCATTAAATATTTCATTATGCAATCTGCAAGAACGGTATATAAAGCTATTACGTGCATAATTAGTTGTTATTCTAGGTAGATAAAATAATGACAAATTACGTGATTGCGGTCGAGGACATCTTAAACAAATATTACTTAAAAGAAATGGTGAATGCACATGATTTCTGATAATTTTAAATAGAAAAAGTTCATCCTTTAGGCGTCGGCGATCCAATAGGGAGACTAAATTAGGAAATTCCTGATTATTGTTTTTTGATCTATATAATAAATGCTTATTAAATTTAATCTGGATGTTTTCAATTCTATTTATATATTTACTGTACTGTGGATTCCAAACGGAAGAAGCATATTCAAGTATAGAACATAGTAATAATAATTATAGTAACACCTTTACTCTAAGCACCAAGCACGCTTCACCTATTGTCATAAGAAAAGCTTGCGAGAAGCAACGTCAGCGAGCTTTCAAAGCCAACTTTCACAAAGCTCACAATACACTGCGTTTTTAATTTTCCTCCGAACGAAGCCCTAGAAGCCGCACAAATTCGGATCGATTCGAAATGGCTGAATGATTTTGAAGTTGTTTGTACATTCCAATTTGGAATGTTGTTTGTGTTTCAACTTGTATGAACAGTAGGTACTATCTATCAAAAGAAAATATATTTTTTTTATATTATAATAAATTGATTAGGTAACTAATTATGTATGTTTGTATCGAGATTTTAGCAATGATATTCAAAGAACCGGGTACTAATTTTAGAAATAAGAGTGTTCATTTGTAGGTATATTTGTCCTTTTTTCATGCAGGAACAGAGCAACAAAAAGAGAGTTAATGCAAAAATTATATACCTATTACAAGTAGGGATTGTGATATTTTGGATTCTTTGATACCATTCTTGGAATTGAGATAGACGTTTGTAAGTCACTTTTTTGTTTAAGACAGTTGTTTAGTTTTATTTATCCCACGGGAATCGTACATAGTCACGGGATAAAAAGTAACCTATGTGCTATTCCAGACTATAATTTATCTTTGTGCCACATTTCATCCAGATCCGTTCAGCCGTTCTGGCGTGATTGAATAACAAACATCCATCCATAGAAACCTTCGCATTTATAATATTAATGGGATAATGGAATTAAAGTAAATTCGATGACATATCAAGGCTCGTGTTAATTTATACTATAGATAATAGATATTATATGGAATAGATCGTAAGGTATGGACTGTACAGACTACGGGGGCAAATCTTATCAAAAATCCATTCCATTCTCACAGTCCTTGAAAAAACAATCCGGCACGACCGGAGAGAGACGTTTGCTAGCCACTGCAACTATTAGTCGTCTCGCGATTATCCATACTAATATTATAAATGTGAAAGTGTGTTTGTTTGTTTCACGTCGAAACAAAGTGACGGAATGGCGTGATTTTTTGTGTAGAGATAGTCGGAGGGCTTGAGAGTGACATAGGGTAATTTTTACCGCGGGAGTTTACCTAATTCCCACGGGAAATCACTTTACAATACAATCCAAGAAAATATTTATGATCAGAATTACTTGAAACTTGGTATTAATAATCTTCAATAAAATTAAATAAATAAGTATTTCAGCATTTTTCGAAATTCATCCTATAAGGGGGTAAAATAGGGGATGAAAGTTTGTAGGACTTACCTTTTTAGAGATTTTTTCGTAGTTTTAGCGCGAGCGAAGCCGCGGGTTCTGCTTGTAATCATATAATGTGCGAATTCTCTTACATCTTTATAGCTCTCGACTTACTTCCCCCACTGTGAAGAGTGCGACTACTGCAGCTGTTGCTGAGTGGAAAAGCGTGCTCATTTTAGAAATGGACTTCAAGTTTTTTCAATTTATTCTTAACACGCAGACTTCACTTGAAACAAACGAAACCACACGACAAAACGTTATGCTTATTGATTATAAGTATGTTAAAATTCAAAATTCATTATTTAAATCTTGGTATTTTAGTTTAGAAATATGTATATTTATTATTTAAAAAAATCTATTGTAAATATTTGATACGCATCAAATTTTGGTGACTGGTGATGACTCTCTACTTAATTATATTTGTATATTAAGTATATTGTATTCTATGTATTGTATATTTTTGTATTGCTAAGCTAACTCTGTATAAAAAATACGTTTTATGAAATTAAAAAAAACCACTGCGTAAAAGATTGTTCTTTTTACCCGACTGCGCGACGCAAAGGAATGACGCGTTTTTTGTGGCACTCTAGAGATCAAACGTGTTCAAAATGCTAAATATTACTGCAAATGTCTTATAGGCAAAAACTAAAAAGCTGTAAAAAAATATATATTATTATAAAAATAAAAAACACGACTGCATAAAAGCTAACTAAAAAGATGAAAACAAGTTGCCGAAGGAATATAGTAATATGCAGTTGGAGGCATACATTGTGTGTATATGTGTGTACATCTCGCGGTAAGGATGAGACGTGTATGTACCTACTAACTAGGTATGTTTCCGGATGTCTGCATAATACTATATTGAATATTTCTTCGTCAACTTGTTTTCATCTTTTTAGTTAGCTTTTATGCACTCGGGTTTTTTATTTTTTACTTAGTTTATTACGCAGTCGTGTTTTTATTGATGTCAATTTTTTTTTATTTACAGCTTTTTATTTTTAGTCAGTTCGATATTTGTAGTTTTATTTAACAATTTCTTATCCTAAATTTTGAGCTCTTATGGAGCTCGAACCACATCTCACCAAATCTCATTTAGGGGAAGAAACAACACGGTGCGAATTAAAAAAAAAGTAGTAGTTAATGTGAGCAATAGCAATAGCCAATACAAAGATAAATATCAAAAACTATTAACGTGTCAATTGGTTAAAATACATTTGCATAACAGATTTTGTTGCATAATTTTGTAGGTTAAACAAGACAAAATAAGAGCATAATGTTGATATCAGACATGAGCAGATGAAGTGTCCATAATCATTCTTAATCTATAGTATTTACTATTTGTTTTATGGGGTATTTCATATGAAGCGGACAGGAAAAAAAAAGTGAGGTTAGGAAATTTCTTCATATGCGGGTTATTTATACCTCTAGTAGGTATGAAAGTGGATACGTAACGTTTTTTTTCTACGATGTTTATTTTTAAAGTTATGGGCCTTTGAAAAATAATCATAATCCAAATGTCGATGATTTAGATTTAGTTTTTCGAATGGGGAAAAAATACAAACAACTATTAAACTTGGCGTTTTGTAAAGGTTTTAAGTTGCTCTTTTTAATAATAAATGATTTTTTGAAATTAAAAAAAGAAATATGTACAAAACCGAAAGTGAAAATTTCAAAACAATTTTTTCATCACTCCGACCATTTTTTTTTTATTTTTTTTTACACGCAAATATAGCCTATAGTATTATTAAAAAACACTAAAAGTTTCATAGTGGAGACTCTATTACTTAGAAAGATGGATAAATTAATGTACATGCATGTCGCTCTGAGCGTGATGCTTCATACTAATTTATGTCAGTTACTTGGCGAAATTTGAAGTGTAATCACATGTATCATTGTATTTAAGCGAGTTTAAGGTCGGAAAACGTAGGGTTTATTATTTGCTAATTTTTACAAGCTTGTATTACTAGTCAATGCTTGGTCCAATGTTCCTTAAACATAGCTAACTTTGATGTTAAAGGTCAAAGCTTTCGATTAAACCTATAACACCACTCTTTTTTGTCGTGGGTTAAACTACAACATTTTAAAAATAGATTCAACTTTATTAGTCTTAGTCATTATGAGGATGATTTTTATACGAAAGCAGAGGCACACTTTCACGCAACATCTCATGGTAAGGGGCCCTGCAATGGTCTTGGAGGGAACCTCAAACGTTCGTTTGGCGACTCGTGCAAGTCTACAATTACCTCCAAACAGATCAAGTAGAAAAAAAATATTACGTATCCACTTTCATAGCTTTTTTTTTAACGTTGGGAAATGCATTTACGCACGACGTGTGGGACTCACCGGCGTAATACAGCCAGTACTACCCACTAAAACCCAACAAAACATTCCCCCGTCTTAATGGGGCGTCGCAGGATCGCTTACGCATTCAACTACGACGCCCCGACGGCAGGTCTGCCGAAGCAGACCACCACAACCATGGGGTTGCTCCAAGGTCCACTCTGCTATCAGAGAAGTACCAGGAGCAACCCGCATGGCACACCGCCCTCCGAAGAGGGCCACCTCCCACCACCCACCGACCTCCCTGTGCGTTTCTTAGCTTTGCGCCCGGTTGGATTGCCGGGCACTACTGAGCCCCCCCACCACGACAAGGTGAACGCACGTTGGGGGGATCCACTTTCATACCTACCAGAGGTATAAATAACCCGCATATGAACAAATTTCCTAACCTCACTTTTTTTTTCCTGTCCGCTTTATATGAAATGCCCCTTATATAAAAAAGTTATCTTTCTCATCTTTGTACAATGTCGCCACCATTATTAAATCCTAGAATGAATTTTGAATTACCTAATAAAATGGTGATTAATTAGGAACATATTTATCATAAATCTCTTTCAACGATATTAATTGTAATAAAGAATCGGCATTGCCATTCAACGGGGGAATGCGGCTAGCATTCTTGCCACTATTCCACGCGAACATGACTTGTACAGTAATAACTAAGTGTACATATGTTTGTATATATAATTAAGTATATTTGTAATTTTCTTTTTTATAAATAAAAAAATTGTAATATATTAATTTATTACAATTAATTTGATCATATAATAAACAATAAACATTTACTTTATGGTTCAATCCAAAATAATGACGTTGTAATTCATAAAGGCAACACCGGTTTGTTGTTTTTTATTTTTATTTTGACAACACCAAATTTTCAAACGTCAAATTTTATTGTCGCTAAAATTTCAGTCATATTTTCGAAAAATATTACGTGATTACAAAATAGTCGATGAAAACGCAAACTCAATCGAGAGTCTTCACCGTGGTCGCCGTTTAATGCGGCTGTCATTAGCATATAGTGTGTGACCAAAGGTTTGCATAAATGAATGATGTCGTTGAGGTCGAAGGCCCTAGCGCTGGTGGAGGTGTTATTAAGAGTTCCACCGTTATTTGTGGTGGATGAGTTCTTAAAGATCAGCCTGGGGTTGCCAGTATCAACTGGCGAGGAGGTATCCGTGCTGTCGAGTGTGACGGTCGACCACGTCGATATAAGTGACTCCGATACAAATTACTACGACGCTAACTTCTACAACGCATTCTTCTTAACACTCCTCAAATTCGTCGTTTGCTGCCTAGGTAAGTAATTATTTTCATTACTGAACTCACAATTTTGCAACCATAAGCTAACAGTTACTCAAATGGTGTTTCGAAATTTAGGCTCTAGTGTCACAATGTTCTTTAAAAGATTTCTGTGTGTTTTTGTAAAATCTTGGGCATTAGTATAAAACCTATTATATGTTGTAAGTTTATACAACAATATAAAAACATTAAATTCATGATTTTACTTCTTTCCTGTTATTTTAGTAATATGTATTTATTGATAATAATTATGAATATGTTATATGTGTAACAAATATCTTTTTTTTTTATAATTTACTAGCGACTCACCCTCGCTTCGCTTGGTTTTGTCCCTAGTTTGATTCGACATACAAACTTTCATCCCCATTTTCACCCCCTTGAGAGATGATTTCCGGGATACTTGTGTATCCTATGTCCTTCCCAGGGTCTCAAACTATCTTCTTACAAAATTTTATCTAAATCAGTTCAGTCAGTAGATACAGAGATTACTCCCTACAATGTCACAAACTCATGAACTTGACCTCTTTATAATATTGGTATATTTAGATAGCAGCATATGTTAATTTCTAAATCTGAGGATAAATTCCTTGAGTATAAATTTAAAATAATACAATAAGTTGTAAAGAAGAATAAGTTTTAAATTAGGAATTCATGTCAGTCATTCATGAAATATTAATAATTATATATAAATAATACCAAATATCAGATCGAAGCCTCAAAGGACTATTACCAGAACTGATGGGACAATCATGAACAGGAAAAAAATTTATTTGTTTTTCATAAAAGTCCTCTAAGTGCACCAAAAATTATATTACTAATAATATAATGAATGAAAAAGAATTTTTATTTGCCCCTACTCCATGCCGTAACAAAGCAAAAGTACAACACTGTTGAATTTGAATTAAAACAGCTTACAATTTGGACAGTGTTTAAAATACTGAATGTAATGTATGTATGTATTCAACCCTCCTTAACATCCCACTGCTGAGCACGGGCCTCCCTTCAATATGAGGGGGATCAGGCCATAGTCCACCACGGTGGCCAAGTGCGGGTTGGCAGACTTCACATGTCTTTCGAAAACTTGCTAGGTTCTCTCAGACATGCAGGTTTCCTCACGATGTTTTCCTTCATCGTAAGGCAAGTGGTAATCATGTTGAAAAATGATTCGCACATAAAAATGTCAGAGGTGCGAGACCCGGGATTTGAACCCGCTTCACTCGGTTACCCATGCGAGCGCGTCACCACTGGGCTACCACTGCCTTTTGAATGTAATAATGGATAATAATTAAGGCCTTGTGTAAATTATTTTTTTGATTGCAACTTGGACTATGCAATTAGGTTGAATATAATAAATAAATAATGTGCACTTCAATTTGGCCTCTAATAATTGAAAAGTCACAATAATTGAGACCGTCAAGAACATTATGAACTGGATTTTTAAGGCTATTAGTATATACAAAAAATATTTAAATCTTAAAAATGAACCATATGCCTACATATATTACTATTATTTTTTACATAAAAAATTTAAATCATTTGTATGATAATAGCCTAAAAATATTTCATATTTACAAATTTTTTTTACCATACTATGGATTATTTTATAAGCCTAAACAGTTATTATAACACTAGCATTGCCCGCGGCTCCGTCAGCGTTCAGATGACCAAAAACCAAATTCTTAGGTTTTATTTATTAGTATACTCTTACGTTGCAGTTTTTTGTATTTTTTCTCAGAAATAAGATATTTTCCCGCGGTAAAAAGTATCATATGAAATCCCTCCAGTGGTTTTCATCAGTGGGTTCCATTTTCCAAATCCCCCCTCCCCCCCCATAACTTCGTTATGGATAAAGCTAGAAGCCTGAATTTTCAGTGACTAAGAGAACATAATTTAACTAGGTATATTTCCAAATTATAGTAATTTACATAGATAAACTCTATATACTACAAGCACGATGCATGACCTTTGGATATTCATTTTTATTAAAACTTGATTGTGTAACAACTTCTTTTTCTATGTTCTTCATATGATGTCTTTTATTAGTCACATATCAAAAATCCTTGAAAAAGTCATAAAACGTTATTAAATTGATTTAGTATGACATACATAATATGTCATACTAAATCAATTTAATAACATTTTATCTATACATATAATAAAATTGTAACTAAGCCGAATCTGTACATTAAATATTTTTTGGAAAATCTTATTGAAATAAAATATGTATGTATTTAAAGTTATATATGTGTAGTGTATCAACTATATAGTATCCATAACACAAGCCTCGTAGCTTACCATGGAACTAGATGGTGCTGTGTGTGTGTGTCCCAACGTATTTATTATTATCGATACAGAGGCCGAAACTATAGTTTTTATGCAATAATAAACTCATGAAATTGCAAGGAAAACCAATGAACATCAATGCTGGTTGTATCCTGTCATACAGTGGCTGGCATTCCGCACTAGCACTTAGCGCTATGAGTCAACAAAAGGATCACGATAATTTACTATTCCGTCTCTCGTTGTTTCGAGTATGTACAAAGTAGGTAGGCATGTAGTTATATCTGAATTTCGCAGGTAACGGTACTTAAAATGAGCTCACAAGTTCATTTACGTTTGAAATAAATTGTGTAAATATACCATTGTAATTTTATTTCTCAATGTTTTTTAACTGTAATTGAGTTTTTTTATTTTACTTTTTATTTTACATTTATTTGTGTATTGTTAATTTTTTACGATTTATACAATAATTTACATAAATTTAATTTATAAAAATGTTTGCGTTACTTTTAACCTTATTATACCTTTGTATAAAAAAATTGCAAAAAAATAATACGTTCTAAGATGAAGACTGGCTAACGGCTGATTTTATCGATCATAAGTTAAATTTTTCAAATGAAGGAATTAAGGTGTGGTTTATTATTGTACTTATCTATAACTTTTTTTTATATTATTTTTTCTTTTATTAATTTTACATAACTATCTTTAACAAATTTATGCACGTTATCTATATTTGACATTTTAAGTTTTATTTCCACTATTTCTGTACTGGGTTAACCTCCCGACATATAACATCAACTGTCCAAAGTTTTCTCGTTATTCTGGGTAAATAATACATACACTATAGACACACATACGAACATTCATTTTTATATACAGAAAATGAAGCATATTGTCATACAATACATCATAAAATACTAACAATTGTTAAAAAATATTATACACTAGCAGAACCCGCGGCTTCGCTCGCGCTAAAACTACAAAAAAGCTCGAAAAACGTAGGATTCATACAAACTTTCATCCTCTATTTTACCCCCTTATAGGATGAATTTCGAAAAATGCTTAAACACGTATTTATTTAATTGTAATGCAGAGCATTAATACCAAGTTTCAAGTCATTCTGATCATAAATAGTTTTTTGAATTGTATTATAACGTCTTTTCCTGTGGGAATGAGATGATCTCCCGCGGTAAAAAGCCTATGTCACTCTCCAGCCCTCCAACTATCTCCACACAAAAAATCACGCCAATCCGTCGCTCCGTTTCGGCATAAAAGAAGGACAGACAAACTAACAAACACACTTACATTTTTATAATATTAGTATGGATAGTATGAATATACAATTTTAGTTGTTAAAAAATCAACATTAACCACGAGTCAGTAGGTCAAGTTTACAACACGTCATGTTTACCAAATTTATTTATCCATGCCTTCGTAATCAAAATGCAGCATTTTCAATTTCTTGAAAAACCTTAATTGCTATAACATCCGCATTGTACTCGTACATAGAATGCATTGGAGGAATGCGTGGGTGTGTAACAAAATAATAATACAAGAATCATGGGGTCTCATCACGAATAAAGAAAAAATAGTTTAAATAAATGTCAATAGATGACGTTACATGTATTGATTTGTTATTAAAGTTGTGTTTAATTAATAAAAGATAAAAAAATGATCCCAAAAAGATAGGTATAATATAATAAATTACCTACCTTTTTCTAAAATATTACCATTGTTTCAAAGAATATTCTAAGTGGTGGGCAAAGAAATAATGCGCCCGTAAATCAAATTTGCATAATTTTACTAATTTTATTGAAATATCAGCAATCAGATGGTGCATTTATATTGTTTATTCACATATGGCGCTTTTAATTTTTATGAATTTTTATCAAGGGTAAAAATAGTTAAAATCACAGATTTTTTTATTAGAATTCAGCATGAATTTTACAATTTTACCATTCGTTAGTTTGCAAATACATATTTATAAAATAAAACAGAATGAAATAATAGATAGATAGATAAAGGCGACTAGTCGGCCACTTTTGTAGTCGGCGAATAGTCGGCAAAAAGGGCCGACTAATCGGCTTCTTACTTTGTACGTATTTTTTAATCAATCCATCAAAATATACTTTATTCAAATAGACTTTTACAAGCTCTTTTAAATCGTCATTTTTACATTATGAAAATAAATATTATACATTAAATATCTGTGTGTAAGTCCGTGAGGAAACTAATAAAATATATGTATTTACAGCCCTTTTTCATGTTACAAATGATTCGCACATGAAAATATCAGATGTGCGAGACAGAGATTGAACCCGCATTACTCGGTTATCCACGCAAGCGTGTCACTGGCTATCACTGTCGCTATAGCTAGAGAGCCAGCTTAAATCTGACAACACATATTTTACGATACCTGAAATTTTGTCCAGCTATTCTGCTATACCCACTGAACAAGCAATGGGTGCTAGTTAAGCCCGACCGCGGAAGCTCTCTCTCAAAGGTTGTCTATTAGTTTGATTCAAATAATTTATTATT
The DNA here is from genome assembly GCA_921882275.1 of Brenthis ino. Classification (NCBI taxonomy): domain Eukaryota; kingdom Metazoa; phylum Arthropoda; class Insecta; order Lepidoptera; family Nymphalidae; genus Brenthis; species Brenthis ino. Next base: position 15,584,187 of record OV170222.1, read on the forward strand.
AAATAATAAAAAGACAAAATTAATAAAATTCTCAACACCTAATGTCAAACTGATGATGGTGTAATATTAAATGGCGAAGTGTTAAAACCTGTAGAGTCCACTAAATTCCTAGGTATTATCATAGATTCGAAATTGCAGTGGGGCCCCCATATTGAGGGGCTAGCGAGTAGACTCGGCTCTGCAGAGTTCGCGGTAAAAAAATAAGACTTCTTACTGATGTAGATACAGCTCGTATAGTATATTTTAGTTATTTTCATAGTATTATGTCTTATGGTATCTTACTATGGGGAAATGCAGCTGCTATTAATACAATTTTGGTCCTGCAGAAAAGAGCTATTCGTGCAATTTATGGTTTAGGTCCTAGAGTGTCATTAAAAGATAAGATTAAAGAAATAAAAATATTGACTGTTGCTTCTCAGTACGTATACGAAAATTTTATGTGTGTCCGTAAAAATATACACGAATTTTCCAAGAAGTGGGACATGCATAACATTAATACTAGGAGCAAACACAAACTTGTAATGCCTGTGACTCATCTACACAGAGTCAGTAATTCTTTTTATGGACAATGTATACGCTTGTACAACAGGATCCCAGAAAATTTTCAAAACGCTTCTATCGCCAAATTCAAAAAAAAAAGTTACAGAACATTTGTGTGCTAAAGGCTAAATGATTTTATAGAAGATGGAACACCTTGGGAATAAAATGATCGCCTCCAGGCTACTTCAACTTGATAGAAATATTGTAAATTATAATTTTACTTTAAAAAAAGATAACAAGTTAATATTAGTCCCGCTGAGTTTCTTTCGCCAGTTCTTCTCAGGTCTGAGGCTTCTTCTTTCCGAACTGGTAGTGGACTCATGACGTTCAGTAAAAAATTGTAATAATTTAATGCTGAATAAAATATTTTGAATTTTGAATTGAAGTTGACGGAATAGGTACTGTTGAAGGTAGTTCTGCTTGGATTTGCGACTGAGAGAAATCGTCTGTGGTCGAACATTTAACGAAGAACTTAACTGAGGTATCAGGCTTGGATGTCAGTATTTAATATGGTTGTTCATACTTGTAGTATTAGCTGTATTCCCATGCCCGCCACGAGAAATTATCATTTGGCATTGGTTACACTTGACTTTGCGGGAATCATTGTCCAATTGTTCAAAAAAAATCTATTTACGAGACTTTCTTTTTGACATTATTAAATTTTAATTAAACTTTTACACTTTAATGAACAATAGCACTATTAACTTTACAAAAAAATATTTTTTTACACAAAAACACCGCGCTGACCCGCACAACAGCAAATTTCAAGAAACAATGCGAAGTAAACAAAACAGATTCTGACACGTTCGCGGGCGGCGGCTGCGACTTGAGCGCGAATGAGCGGTAAACAAAAGCATCAGGGAAAACCCCCGAAACAGTGATCGGTTTGGCCGACTAGTCGGCCTCTTTACAGCCGACTAGTCGGCCTAAGTCGTAGTCGGCACATCTTTAATAAATACTTTATTGCACACACAAAAGAAGTTTACAAAAGATGAAACCAAAAAAAAAATAACAAAGAGGCATGGAAAGGCGGTCTTATTGCTGCAAGCAATCTCTTACAGACAACCTTTGGTGAAAGGATTAGTAGAATCATAGTGGGACGGTACAATTAACACTAAATACAGACATGATAAATAAATAAATAAATATGTCAGGACATTAACACACAACACCATCTAGTTCCATGGTAAGCTACGAGGCCTGTGTTATGGATACCAGATAGTTGATACATTATACATATATAACTTTTAAATACATACATATTATAAATATAAACACCCATGTCTGGAGTACAAGCATTCGTGCTCATCACACAAATGAATGCCCCCAGCGGGACTCGAACCCGCGACCGCTGGCGCAGCAAGTAGGGTCACTACAAACTGAGCCAAACGTGTCGTCAAACGATGATGAACTAAGTTTACAAACATGAATACATACATAAGACAAAAATATATACATGTATAATATATACGTACACATATACATATATATTCAATAACTAACAAGACAATAATTAGACGACGTTTAAAAATATTTAGTGAGTTTGGATGGTGAACATCATGAGGGAGCATATTCCATAGCTTCTGTAATAGACCATACCATAGTAATTTGTGGTGCAAGATGGTAATTTCTAACGGTTGTCGCACTTAGACCTAGTTGCAAACCAGAGACGTCCGAACCCAGAAAATTAAAGCGTTCCTTTAAGTAAAAGGGAGTAGTTGGGTTATAAAGGATGGAAATAATTCCAAAAATTATAAAATAAGATTGTACAAGAGATAGCTTTTGCACTTGATATATTGGAAAACATGTATCCTATGGCAGTAGGCACGTAAACTGTCTCTATGCATTAAAAAAATAATATTTGCTACGACATCGATGTTTTCAAATATTAATAAGAATAAGTTGACTATTTCCTGATAATGAGGGATTTTTTATTGTTATTTTACAAATTTTAATTTTATATGTATAATATTGTGTTATAACTGTACGTTATAACAATTACAAATGAGTAACATTTTTAAAAAATCCTGCACTTAATTTATCGTAAAATACGTCATGAAAGTTTTTAAATCGTGATTAAACTCATTTAATGTGGTATTTTCATTTATACGTTATGATAAAGATTTTAGAAAACACAAAGAAACAGTGATACTAAAAAGTAGACTTTAAATATGACGTATAAGTAATTTAAAAACTTGGAATTCTACAAATAAACAATATGAAAACTCTTCGGCATACATGAAATTATAATTAACTGTATTTCATTAGACTTATTAAGCACTTTTGAACGTTTCAAAACCTGCAAAATCTATAAAGCTATGTAACAGCAGTCCGTACTTTTACAACACAAAATCAGCGTGAAAATATAAAATTAAATTAACCTTGTTATAAATTAATATTTCAAAACGAAACTCGGGAGGTGTGTAAAAGTACTGGGCCATTTCAGTTAAAAATGTTATATAAAATACTAGCGGCTCACCCCCGCTTCGCTCGGGTTCGCCTCTAGGAAGACAAACACAAACCTATCCCAAGGGGCCGCACATTTTTCCGGGATAAAAAGTAGGCTACGTATTAGTCCAGACTATAATCTATCTCTGTGCCAAATTTCATCCAGATCCATTCAGTCGTTCTGGCGTGAAAGAGTAACAAACATCCATACTCACAAACTTTCACATATTTATAATAAATATTAGTATAGATGTAATGTTAATTTTATTCAGGAATTTGTATGACTCAAAATTCTTTCTTATTTTTATTATTTTTTAAGCATTATGTATGTATGAACTCTCAACGTATTCCAACCTTTTAAATAAAACTATCTTTTCGGATTTTGTCGCGGACATACAACATATATCCGCGACAAAATCCGAAAAGATAGTTTTATTTAAAATGTCAAATATTCGCGTAAATCTAAGAAAGTATTATGTATTCCAACCTTGTTGTGAAGTTACGTACTAAGTCTTGACATTGCCGACTTGTGACCTTCGCTTACCAAATTTTGAATATTAAAGACGAATGACCATACCACTGTCCAAATATAAAATATTTGCTTTGTACTGCCTTCATAAGTAGTATATGTTTTTTTCACATCTTTAATAAAGTCTAGCAAGTCAACTCCCTGTGATTATGACCTCGCATCTATTTTTACCAACGCGAATCGCAACCGCGCATTATTCATTTTGAATAAAAAAGTTTTTGAGTGATACGTGTGACATAAATACAAAGTTAATACTAAAACTTGATATTTTTTTTTCTTTATTTCAAGCTTCCCGAATGTACCTACAAGTTTAACCGTGTCAAAATTTTACTTAACTGCATTCATCACTTTAATTATTTTTAATTATATGTCAATCTGTTGCACACATTTGTTAGCTTATAATGAACAAAAAACTTGAAAATCTTCTTTTTGACAGTCTTATATGTATGAATATTACTACCCCTAATTTGCTGGTAGATAATTATTTTAAATTTAAAGTAGGTACCTTTTAGTTAAAAAGTAATTATCATATAAAAATATTACATTAAACATAATGATTATATCTATAAATTTTCATTATTTAATAAAATATATCAATGAAGTAATTTTGGCAATGACCTGCTATATCTGATTAAGGCTGTTATTATATTTGATCTCACGGCCAAACTGCAATCTGTATTTTTTATTAGTCTATGAGAATGTTAAAATAATATTTTAACCCACTTATTTATTTCTTTTTCAGGATGCACGTCGGCGCTCTGCATCTTCGTGCTGTACACGAAGCACCTGATCATCGTGTATCTGTATCTCATGTCATTAGGCATCGTCTTCGTCTCCTATTGGACGAACGTGTCCGCCATCAAACAGATCCAGTCGCTAACACTAGCCGTTACGACACACCCCTCGACGAGCATATTAGAAGATATTTTAAATTTAAACGTGAAAAATTTACTTGATCTCGAAGGACCAGGGATCCTGGTCATACAAAATTTTGCTATACAGTTCATATTGGCGGTCCTCTTCAGAAATGTTCACCTTGGTCCGCGACACCCGACCATACAAAAGCTTCTGCCTTTAAGCTTCATGGCTCCCTCTTTTTTAGCCATGCTACCAGTTCCACCGAATCTCTTACACCACTCTCCCGTCTTTTCCGCCCTTTTGCCTTTATGTCTCGTGAAGTATGTGTTGTGGTCTTCGGGTTATGACGTGGTGCAAGTCATATATGCTGGCTATCAGCATGGAAGATTGTTTGTCAGCCATAACGGACTATCAGCGCTAGTTGAAACAGAATGGATGCGTTTAAACGTGCCATGTGTTCTGCGAGTATTTTGGGTAGTGCGAGTCGCAGAACATGCAATATTATTACTAATGGACAATTACGATGAAGACACTGATGAAATCTTGAAGGTTTCAACCTTGTTAGCTGTACAGTCGTTGGCGTCGATGGCTAAATCTTTATTAGTAACGGGCTGTGAAACCATAACCGCAGTGCTCGGCATGACATCTGTCATATCGTTCTTTTGTCATTACATCGGGAATTTTTTCCAATGGATACTGTTGACGGACGAAGAGGAGGACAAAAGTATTGGGACGGTCTCCGCGATACTATTCTATATACTAGCGTTGCAAACAGGCTTAACGTCTCTCAATCCAGAGAAAAGATTCATCCGATTGTGTAGGAATTTTTGTTTGTTGTTCACAGCTCTATTGCATTTCTTGCACAACATCGTTAATCCAATGTTGATGTCTTTAAGCGCGTCGCACAATCCAAGCACTCATAGACACGTCCGTGCACTCGGCGTTTGTGCCTTTCTCATCATATTCCCAATCTCTCTACTCGTCTACTTATGGTCGCAACACTCTATATCGACCTGGCTCTTGGCGGTTAGCGCCTTTAGTATAGAAGTCATAGTCAAAGTGATAGTCAGTCTTATGATTTACTCCCTCTTCCTATTCGACGCATATAGAAGCACGTTTTGGGAACAGTTGGACGATTACGTCTATTACATACGAGCTTTTGGAAATACGATAGAGTTTTGTTTTGGAATATTTTTGTTTTTCAACGGCGCCTGGATTTTGTTATTCGAATCTGGTGGCGCTATAAGAGCAGTCATGATGTGTATACACGCGTATTTTAATATCTGGTGTGAAGCCAGAGCTGGGTGGTCAGTGTTTATGAAACGGCGTACGGCCGTTAATAAAATTAATTCGTTAAGAGAGGCGTCCGCAGAGCAACTGCATCGTTTGGACGATGTTTGTGCAATATGCTACCAAGAGATGCATTCAGCTAAGATAACACGCTGCAACCACTTCTTTCACGGCGTGTGTTTGAGAAAGTGGTTGTACGTGCAGGACCGATGTCCTTTATGTCACGACATATTATATAAAATAGACAATGATCCTAATAAGGATAGCTCAGAGGCTGCCAATGAGGAAAACAGTAACAACCAAAACTTACTCCTCGAAGAGGAGCCAGATATGCTCCTCAACGACGGAGTAAGGTGACTGACTGATGAAGACTTACAAGTTTTAGAATAAAATCAAGTTTAGAGTTCGATTTTTTTTCAGTGGTATTTTTTTATTTTGTATAGTAAGTTATTGTTGTTTAATATATTTGAATCAGTTTGATACTGTGATTTTAAAGTTTAAATTCTGTCTTGTGATGAATGGGTTTATAGATCAGTGTGACTTTAGTGTTAAGTCGTCGTATACGCTTGGATTGTCGATGCGCCGTTACCATTTTCATAATTACATATCCTTTTTCCACGTTTTAAAATCGCTAGTGCAACTAACAAAAAACAATAAAGTTTTGAAAAATCAAAGACGCAAAGCTATTTGTAAATAGTTAAGGTATTTAGAAATAGCTTTTTATTATATAAAAATATAAAAATAGTAATTTTTCTCATTAAAATGTAAATAAAACTTATTTTAGTGTAACGCTTGTTTCATTTTGTGTATATGAATTTCATCAAAGTGTTTTAATTACAGTACTTATATGAATTTGAGAAAATATTTTTAATGTGGGAAATAAAAACATTAGGAAGGTGAATAAATTTATTTTAAAGGCATATAAAAACAAAAAATGGCAGTAAAGAGATTTATCTGTGTATACAATAGTTTAAGGCAACACAAAAATGTCGATGTGTATGTTGTTTTAATACACAACATTTAAATACTGAAATGTTTTAAAAAACGCAACAAGAGACAAGATGTTTTAGTATATTTTACTATATAATAATAATAAAATATATAATATATAATAAATGTTCCAAGAGTAACGTGAGAATTAATTTTGATAGAAAAAAGCAAAACTGTAATGGAAATTTCGACAGAATGTGTACAAGTTATAAATAGCGCAGGTCATTTACCTCAAATTGCAATTACATACAGCTATACTATATTATTTATATGACGTACTGGATGAACTGAGTCAATGAAAAATTACATTTTTTAACCAAATATGACATGTTTTCCTATCAAAACTTCTTGTTAGTTTTGGGACCTATATATTGGCTCTATGCTCAATTTCCTTTAAATATTTAATATTAGTTGTTTATTGATATTTAAAAAAATATCTATTAAAGTCAAGTCTTACAGCAGCTAAAAATTTTTAATATAAAAAGGTATCGTTTGTATAATTATTTAATTGTATATAGTTTTATGTGTATGGCCCATTAATTTGAATGTCTTTATTATTATTTTTCCTGTATTTCTCAGACTATTACCACATATTAGATTAGAATACCAATTTTATCGTATATTTTTAATTCGAGTTCTTTAGTTATCTATACATATAAAAAAATTGTAATAGACATTATTATCGATACAGAGGCCGAATCTATAGTTTTTAGAAGTTTTGTCTGTCTGTCTGTCTCTCTGTTACCGCATCACAGAAAAATCACTGGAAGGATTTTGATTAAATTTGGTATGGTGATAGCTGGTTATCCGGGTCAACATATTGGATAGTTTTTACCGCGGGAAAATACGTCATTTCTAAGAAAAAATGCCAAAACTGCAACGTAAGAGTATACTAATCTGTAAAACCTAAGAATTTGGTTTTTGGTTCTGAACGCGGGCGGAGCCGCGGGCAATGCTAGTAATAGAATATAATTTTAACAATAATTATTGCATTGCATTGTCGAAGCAGACTGAGCGTGTCAACGTGGCATAAACGAATGAAAATGTCATATATAAAGTGTCACAAAAGGTTTCCCACACGCAAATCAACATTCTGGCCTTTAATAGAAATACATACAAAAAATATATTTACAAAAATAAACTAAAAAGATGGGAAATTAACAAAGGATCATGTATTATGGAGTCCGAGACATAATATGTACATATTTCATAGCATATTTTATACAATATCCCTACATTTAAGTATTTTCAATCAATAAAAATAACTTACAATTTCATTTAAAACATTCGAGATAAAAAGCTTAAATCTAAACTTATAAATAAAATTGAAGTGTACGTTTGTGATATCAAAATAGATACCACATAGGTATTATTATAATATAATCATATTATGGTATAATATATTCCAAAACTTTCGATTGAATAGTTTTTTGTGTAACTAAAATGACAGTTTACAAGGTTAAGGTACAGGCTAAATACAGGGCCGAATTTAGGAGAGGCCAACCGGGGCCATAACCGGGGATTATTTTAAATTCTTTATTTCGTATGACATTAATGATAATTCTTAATAATAAATTCAATTTTTATGATAACACTAACCAAACAAATATATTTCATTTTTGCAACATTACCAGGGACCCTCTTAATACGACTCTGGGTAAATCTATTTGAATGGGACTTTCACTGGCGAGTATATCATTTGGTCTAAATTCTAAAGTGAATGAGTAAATTACTTTTTACTTTGAGAATATGAGTTCTCGCTCGTTAAATATAAAAAAAAACTTTAAAATTGGCGACGAATACATTTCCTAACACTATTAAATAAATCAAAATATCCACAGACAATTAAATTATTACAACTTAACTGTAAAATGCTGTCGTTAGTTCGGAAAACAGCCACTGAGGAAAAATAACTAATCACTAATCAGCGCCATTATTGAGGACTGAAGCGAAACTGGACTTTGTTTCTTAAATAAATTTATAGGACAATAATTTAAGTAATATAAAACTTTCCAATTAAATAAACATGGCGTATTTATTCAATTAAATATTAAATCCTTATAATTTGATAATAAGTAATAGTTGGAAACCCTGCAGTTAGTTGACGTCCTCACGACGGTCGTGCGGTCTGCTCGCTCGAAGTTAGCTTTCACGATCTCGTAGTAGCGGCCGTCGCTGGAAATTATAGATGAAAAATGTTGTAATTTAATTAAAAAATGTACTAATTATTCTTAAAAAATACAAATTTTAATACTTAAAAAAACAAAGAATTATGTCATAATTCCTTCTAACATAAATTGTTTTTTGATATTTATAATGCCGAAATTGTAAAAGGTACATAGCTATGAATATTCCTATAAGAATAAATTGTAAAACGTAAGGTGCACAAACATGCACTAAATAGGTAGGTAGTAGATAATCCGTGAAAAGTTCTTCACGCGACTCACGTTATTATTTTTATTTATTTAATATTTTATGATTACACTACAAATTACAATATTATAAATGCGAATTTATTTGCGTTTCTAATGTTAAGGCCGAACCATACTATAATACCGATCACAGTCTGTTCTCGGTCCGATATCGGTTTGGTAAAGTTTTTCTATACAAGAAACGTTGCTGGAGTGTGATTCGACCAGGACGTGACGCTTACTGATAGTCTGAATGCACTCATTGCTTCTTGTACAACAATACTTTATCAGATCGATACCGGACCCAGAGAGAACCGTAATCGGCACTATAGTGTGGAGCGGCCCTTTTTCTCTCTGTAACAGCTCAAAAGTTTGAGTGTAAACCAGAATTGAGATACCCTTAACTGTTAGTAACACTATTAGAAATGCGACATTTTGTATGTGTGTAATGTGAATGTATGTTTTCCCACTGAAACGTCTAGACCGATTTGGATAACATTTAGTAGATAAACCATAGTATTATACAAAGGCTTTAAGTACTGTTAGTAGTAAAATTTTCAAATAGGTGGCGCTATATGTATATCGCGAGTATAAGCTGCTAATCTAAATGTGTTCATGAAATATTTGTAACACCTCCAGGTAAATTTCTAAGAAATTAATAAAATTTCAAAGAAATCTATTTTTAACTATAACGCCGGCGTGTCCGCGGTCGTGGAGGGATTAATAACAATGACTGCTAGGTACCTACTTACGTATTGTGTACAGAATATAGAGCCCAAAACAATAGTTATTGAATTTTTTGTCTCTTTATCTGTATATCTCTGTGCATTTCACACAAAAAGTAAGCATAAGAATATAATATAAAAAAGAAAGAAAGAGACGCACAAGAGTTAGTATTATGTTTCTTTCATTGGTTTTATATAGTTTAATTAAATTTGGGCCCCGTGTCCTTATATGTGGCCCAGGACCTTTAATAGATTAAAGACTGCCCTAAATGTAAGTCGCTAGTAGGTATTATTATAAAAAGTAATTATAAATTAAAAATGAATAAACCCAATACGCAAATTAATTGTTATTTAACGATTACACTGGCACGCGTGAAGCACTTAATCGAATAATCATACGCCAAAATGCCTTACATCATTTTGGAAAAGAGCTGATACTCTTACACTGCTGGACCGATATTAACCAAACATAGCTAAGAACCACCGCAAGGAATCTGGCATTCAATTGAAAAAACCGCATTGAAATCGGTCCATAGCTTCAGAGCTACGATGCCACAGATAGACATACATACACACAGACAGACACCGACGTCAAACTTATAACACCCCTCTTTTTGCGTCGGGGGTTAAAAAACAGTCGTACACAAACTAACCTTAGCACAAGGCACTTCATTTTAACACATTTCACGCGAAGAATATCAATTGCCTTCTGACTTTTGTCGCTGAAACGTAAGTTTTCTGGGTCCCAGCGCAGCTCGAGACGCTCTAGATTCGGACAGCTGTTAGCGATGCCGTCCATTAGCTGAAAAAATATAAATATTAAAGGGATTAAAATATTTTTCGATGAAAACGGGATTAGTATTAAAGTGTCAGCAACTTAGCGCACTAGTACCACGTTTCCCAGATAAAAGACTGTAATGATTAAATTTATTGTTTCAATAGACTTTAGTTATCATTTTCTTTTCAAGTTATTCATAATTCAAAAAGTAGTTTCCATAGTTCCCATAAACGATCAATTTACCGTAAGATATTTCGAAAACGTAACATTTGAGGGCTTCATATTCCTAATATTATTTGTTTAACTGTCTATTATCCATTTTATCAGTTTTTTGTGAAAATAATTTAATTTACCTGATCTACGTGAATGTTAACCCCAAGACGCTCTTGCGTGCCCATGATAAGGATCCTGAAATTATAATAAGTAACTTAATGCTTTAAATTACTATTAAAAATGCACATCGTTTTATTATGTTTTCCGTTACTTTTAAACAAATTGACATGAACATTTTATTTATAATAAACACGTAAAAGATATTATTTCACTTCTATACTATTTCATATATAAAAAGATATTAGTTCATAGTGCGATATATTTATACGTAAGCTTTGAACGTACCTAATCTCAACTTTACCGCGTACAACAGAGCACTGAGCAACTAAGCATATAACTATCTTAGCTTTCTCTTTAAATCAAATAGCTACTTGACTAATTGATATAACAAAAATACAACTTTTCTTTAATTCAATATGCTAATTCTATCTGTACCTATAATTAAAAAAAACGGTCAAGTGCGAGTCGGACTAGCACACAACGGGTTCCGTACTACAATCGAATTTGCATTGTGGAAATTAAAAATTCGCCATCTTGGTTTTTTATAATTTGTTGTTACAGCGGCAATACAAACGCGCACTCTGAAAATTTTTACTCTACATAGTACATACATTTTACGGTACATGAGATACATCCCGCTGACAGACGGACGGACGGGCAGCGGAGGCTTAGTAATAGGATCCCGTTGGCACCCTTCGGGTACGGAACCCTAAAAGTCTTATCTAATGAGTCACCGAGATTAATATCGATAAGTTAAATCTAGTACCTACTTCTGTATCGACTTACTTAGTGATCATCTGAATTGATAAACTTATGCATTTAATTGTTATACATTACTACAGTGTGATGATAGTAATTCCCAATAAATGCCATACACGATGAAAATAGTCAAATGGTCGATAAACAAAGATTTTTAGTGTAAACAAATAACAATCTTAATCTATTTTGATTATGGCAGTCTTACTCGGATCTCACTGAGACTAAATAAGTGTGCAGGAGGTTTTATAGTGCACAAACACACGTGCACTTTACATTCTTTTGACATATTCTGACAGGTGGGACGAATGTAACACCAACTTCCCCAATTCCGGGCTGTTACTGAGTAAGACAGAAAACTCCTGTAATTATATCGGCCGACCCGGGACTTGAACCCAGGAGTTCTCGATCCTCTCACAGCGCTCAATCATATATTATCTGTCTAAAACCAACTAATACGGCCATCTTCATCATTGCTCTTAACTAAGATCGAAACCCCCAATAACTATTTATATCCGGTCCTGGACCCGGGATCATTCTCTTCACAAAGCTGTAACTAAGCGTATATTACATGCCTTTAACGAAAAACGTATCACATAATACTTTATTAGATTTACGCTAATATTACGGACATTTTAAATAAATGTATTATATTTAAAATTTTCGGATTTTTGCAGATTTCTTTTGATCTTTGGTTTCTGATGTTTTGAATGCTTTACAGCAATCATGGTCACGGGAAAGACTAACCTCTCATGTGTTAAAAAAGTAACAAATAATATGTCACTCACTTAGCGTTAGTGAGCAGCTGTAGCACACTCTGCCAGAGCTGGTCGGTGATGTGCGGCATGCCGCTCATCACGAGCCCCCACAGCTGGCTGCCGTGGCGCGACAGGAAGCGGTGCAGGGCTTCGTCGGTGATGTTATCTGATGAATCTACGTCTAGCGCTACTAAGTTCCTGGAAACATTGTTATTGATAAACTGATTAAATTGTAAAATACCTACTAAAAAGATGGCAACAAGTATATTATAGATAAAGAAACATAGCATTATTAACCCTATTTAAAAACTCCAATAGGATCCCATCAAAAGCGACAAAAGCCACATAGAAACCAATACATATTTATTGGTTTCTATGTGGCTTTTGTCGCTTTTGAAGGGATTCTATTGGTGATTTTCAACAGAGAATCTAACCACGTTAGTCGCTTCACAAAAGCAGTAATAAAATAATTAATAAAACATCTTATTAAATGTAAAAGAAATTATATCTTCCTAATGTACATAAGACGTTGAAATAAATAAGTTGGGACATTAACACACAGCACCATCTATGTAGTTCCATGGTAAGCTACGAGGCTTGTGTTATGGATACCAGACAGTTGATACACTACACATATATAACTTTAAATAGATACATATTACAAATATAAACACCCATGACAGAAGCACAAACATTTGTGTTTATCACACAAATGAATGCCCCCAGCGGGACTCGAACCCGCAACGGCTGGCACAGCAAGTAGGGTCACTACAAACTGAGCTAAACGGGTCGTCAAATAAGAATAAAGCAATTCATTTAAATAAGTTATTGCTTGGCCAATTCAGGAAGGTAGCTAGCTGTACTTCTGTTTTTTTAGGATATAGAAACAAACTCAAAATAACTTTTTCAATGTACTGCATACATATTATACATATAAAAATGGTTTTAGTAAGATTATTGAAAAAAATAGTAATAGTATTTAATCATCAGTATTCTCCATACATTTCCTAGCAACGCCTCTAACAAAAACAAACACAAACCAATATCAGCAATAGGTAGGTACCTACTAAATACCGACGGAAGAAAATCGTGCATTCGATATTTCCGCGACAGCTTTTCTTTTCGGATATATCAACATAGGATAAGATAGTCAACGAAGACTACGTAAGCTGTTTTTTTTTCATAGCCTAAAAACGGAGTAAAATTACGCCCGAGTAACTCATACGCTATGTACTTGAAATATTTTTTAAAAACAATTGTAGCATGTTGTGTTCAAAATATAGACAAAACAATGGTTATTGAAATTTTTGTCTGTATGTCAGTTTGTTTGTTTGTCTGTAGGTATATCTGTGCGAGTTTCACGCAAAAAGTACTGAATCAATTTTAACTAAATTTTGTGTAGTGATAACTTATAATTCGGGTCAACATTTAGGATACCTTTTACTACAGGAAAATCTTACATCGGGAAAACATAATATGTAACTATACTTAAATTAACTATTTTAATATTGATAACTATTAATTACTTCTGTCAAATTATTATTAGAAATTAACATGTTATGAAAACATGATTAAACACTTGCTAAACCATAAGAGATCCATCAAATTAATGTACCAGTAAATAAAATGAGACTAGAGCTGAGACCATAAAATTGTATATTGTCATAAAAATAAACTTTAATCTCACCTCGCCGTGCCAGCTTCCATCCACGCTTTCAAAACTGAATCATTAAATCCATTTATTTGTCCCGCACTCAAAAACCTTAGGTTAGGAATCCTCGACAACATGTCGATGAGACACTCGGTGGATAAATCAGTGGCCGTCACATCTAACTCTTGGATTGAAGATTTTTCCCATTCTACTTGCATCACGTACTCTGAATGGAGGCCTGTAATTTTTTTAAAGTTATATTATTATTATAAATGTTGAAATTAATATATTATTATTTAAGTATAGAATTGTGTTATGTAATTTTAATTGCGAGAAAAGTGCATAGTACATACATATTGTAATCATTTGCTTTTTTGTAATCTACTAGCGACTCACCCTCGTTTCGCTCGGGTTCGTCTCTAGCTTGATTGCCAATACAAATTTTCATCCCCATTTTCACCTCTTTAAGGCATGATTTCCGGAATAAAAAGTATCCTTTACCCTTGCCAGGGTCTCAAGCTATCTTCTTACCAAATTTCATTTAAATCGGTTCAGTAGATCCAGAAAATACCCTAGGGGGTTGTAGGCAACATCACAAACTCACAATCTCACAAACTCACACTCTTTACCTCTTTATAATATTAGTATAGATGTATAAGTGACGGACAAGCATAAAGACAAGACTAACATACTTTAGTAAATTTATTTCGTTTTTATTTTTTATCGCTTTTGATGAAATATTCTCAGAAATATCTCTTTCTCCATGTATCTTCATACTTGAGTACACATCAAAAGTAATGTTTTGTAAGAACTGAATTAAATATACATATATACATATATAAAAATAAATTGAGTAGATGAGAAGAATATAATATGTAATTTCTTTTTAACATTATTTTTACTTACTGCCGCAGTGCCATATTGTTGGACGCATGAAAAAGAAAACCAGGTAATTGGTAAAATTTAAATGATAATAATATTATTATTTTTAAATACTAATTACTCACTGCATCCATTCATTAGCAAGCAAGTAAGCCTTCTCGAACGTTGAAAAAGCGTCTTCATAGTGGAACCTGTTACTTTGTTACAATAGTTTACTGCGAGGCATTCCAACTGAAAGTTAATAGCTAAATTATTAAAAATCTTTCTAAATTTAAACAAAACTTGTTTTTTTTTAGAAAATTATTCTTTTATGTATATAATATTAAGGTGATAGATTTTTTTAGAAACATAGTCAAATTACCGTTATACATCTAACGGTTTAATCGAATGTTAGGAAATACAACAAGCAAATTGTTGTTATATTTTATTTTAGTTTTAAATATTTAGTTATCTAAAATAAATTATACCTGAATACAATTAGAGCTGAATGCGTCAATATGAGAATCATCTACAAAGTTTATGCCGTACAAGTTGATCACGCGCAGGTTTGGGGTCGCTGACTTGAGCTTGTGAACGTTTATTACTTCATAAATTTCCTCTTCCTCCTCTTCTACTTTCTCATACGTCCCTAAAAAAGGATATAAAAAGGTTTTATATCTATAACATATTATAATGATATAAATAGGTTTTATATTTATAGCATATTATAACAAGAGATAAAGGGAGAGAATTAGACAGCTTTAAGAATTACAGTACAGTAAGCTGTTAGTAAATAAATATTATCATAGCCTTGCAATTTCAACAAAATTACCGATAAGGTGTAATATTTCTAGTCCATTGATGAAGTTGTAAATTTTTCTCATGAACCCTTCCATGAAGATGACCTCAGATAAACAAATGCACAAATAACGCAACTTAGTCGGGAATGCCTGCATCTCTGAGAAATCGTGAAGCTGCATAGCTGAAGAAAAATCATTTATGTGAAAATTATCCCGAAATGGATCAGGTTTATTATACACTTTATTAAAATCGTATGTGCTTATGTATTAAAATAAAAATTTACTTGCCATAAACATAATATGTGAGTGAAACTTTTATAAAAATAATAAAATTTTACCTGTACTAAAATCAAGTAGCATGTGGGTCAAATTAGGACATTTTGCTGCCAATTCGTGCAAAACTGTGTGCGTTATGAGTTCTATGGGCAGTTCAATGTACCGAAGGGAAGGGCCAAATCTTATTGATATTAATGCCAACAGCGATTCAAGAGAGCCTAGAAATAATAAAACAGGTTTATAAATAAATATCTACGATACGTACTAAACAATACGATTACTAATTTATCAGTAACATTCTAGAAGCTATTCTAAAACCTGGCTAGATATGGTATACATTCATAGATGGCGCTCTTATTATATTTTACTAGTAAAACCTTGTTCCTCAGTTGCGTTCCTGAGTGCCTTTAGTTTTTAAACTCAGATGCACGTTTTGCACTGATTGCACATTTTAGCAAATTTTCTTGTTAATAGTAGTCTCCAAGATAATTACATAGTTTATGTGTGCTAAATTCAATCAAAATCCGTCCAGCAGCTATAACGTGAAGGACTAACGTTTGCTACAAACAATTTTTTTCCTGTTTATATTAGAAGTCCGATCGTTTATTGAATAATAAATATGTTTTTCTATATTACGTACCTACATGTAATCCAGATATTTCAGGTCTTAAACTGACATGGGTCCATAGTTTTGTATCGTACGCGACCATCCGCCATCTCTTGCATACCGTGGCCATGCGACATATCTCTCGATGCGTTAAATAGGAGAATATATTCAGCAAAACCTTATCGGGGAGTTTTTCTATAGTCTGGAATGAAAAAAATAAAATTACTTATCTTCATTTTTGTACACATAACATTAAAACTAAAATGAAACAATATTTTCTTATTTACATACTCGGTCTATTTAGGGACGTTACAGAAAAAATATCTTTATTTTTTAAAACGTAGCAAATTAAATGGAAAAGTTTATTACCGTATTAGCAAATGGACTTCTGATTTGACCTCCTTCGGTCAAATAAACTTGACTAGCTTCTAAAGCCAACTGTCCCCAAACATCCGTTGGTATATCCATACTAATAAAAGACCAAATTAACCGGAAAACACTACAAAAGCATAGAAAATCCGAAAATTCGATACTTTCTCTAATATAACAGTTTCACTTCAAGCGCGAAAAGTTCACGTGAGCTAAGAATATAAGACGCTGTAGTTAATTTTGGAATCATCTGGGAGACGATGGTATGGTACAAAACATCTAAAATTCTAATCAGTTACATACTTTTTATTGGTGAATGACTTATTTACCATGGAATAAACAAGGAACTGCATATCTAGTTTGTTTATTTTGGTTAAACTCATATGAACATGAACTGGTTCTCATATGTTTGCTAATACTATTTGATAACATCCGATGTTATACATTTAGCGGGAAGTTTAAAATCTATGGTCCGTTTACCTGCTTAAATGCTTTAAGTGGACTATTTTATGGTGACATATAGATACTTACATGTAGTAAATGAAAAAACAATCACTTATTATTTCAGTTCAGATGACCAAAAAGCAAATTCTTAGGTTTTACATAATAGTACTCTTATAATGCAGTTTTTGTATTTTTGCTCAGAATTGAGATATTTTCCCGCGGGTAAAAAGTATCACCATACCAAATTTCATTAAAATCCCTCTAGTGGTTATTCTGTGATGCGGTAACAGATAGACAGAAAAATTCTAAAAACTATAGATTCGGCGTGTGTATCGATAATAATGTCTATTTCAATAAGATTTTCCAAAAAATATTTAATGTACAGATTCGGCTTAGTTACAATTTTATTACATGTACCTATGTATAGATTAACATTGTTTACAATGTTCATGGCTTTAATGCATATGACTCGGCAACTATTTGCTTGAACAAAAAAGTAGCTTAGAAACATCTACCACAATTTTAAAGCCCTCTCCAGAAATACCTGACAGTTAAGTGAACTCATTTTTTAATGCCTCAGTTATTTTTCCTAATTTGACTGCAAAATTGTGTAGCAGATCATACGAACGACCTTTTTATTAAATTTTAGTCATCTCCAACAATAAAAATTGCTATGGCTTCAGATCACAATCTATTTGTATACTAAATTTTAAAAATCCATCCAATCGTTTCAGCGTATAATAATAATATAAAACACACATACAAGTTTTCGCATTTATAATAGTTTATAGTAGTCAGAATTACTACTTAGACATTACCTACATTTATAGAATAATCATTTATTTAATGTACATAAGTTCAAAGTAACAATTATGAGTATCAGCGAGTAGAGTGCATGCTATTGATATAATAAATTGACGGCGATACATCCAACTGATTTCATTCAATAAACTCATACATACAACATAATATATGCGAAATGACTCTCAAGAATTATCTAAAACACATGCCCTGGCAAGCTCATCCAATGGTAAGTCTAAAAACACGGCAAAAACATCACCTTTCTAATAATTTGTCAAGGCAATTGCAAATCAATTTCGTGCTATCTGCTTGTCGCTAAGGACGAAATTAGCGTAAATATCAATTGTATAGCTAATTTGTCCCGTCTGCGATCTTGGTTCGGTATGCATTGGCAAGTAAAAAGGTATTTCCTTGACTTATGACTCATCTGCAGACTGTTTAGCATTTTTACTCTGTAAAATTCTACATTGCTGAAAATGTTAAATTCCACGATAGCAATTATATTTTTGTATTGAAGCAAATTAAATAGATCATTTTATATTATAAATTAATTAAAAACTGTTTAAATGTTAATGGCAAATTTAAAATTTCCAGTCATCAAGACAGTTTCTGACATAAATATTTGCAAGACTCCGACAAACAATTTAAAAATTCTAATTCTATTTAATTTTTAACTAAAAATCTTCTGACTTTCTGACCAAATAATAAAAATAACAACACACAAAAATACGATCGAATTAAATACCTCATCTTGTTTATGAATATACTTATTTTAAAAAGGAAAATTCTGCCTGTACTAGTAGTAGGGGAGCCCAAGAGGGGATTTTCTGTAGTTACTCGAGCGCGGCAGATTAACATAAAAGAGGTTACCTTGCACTCTATTGAGTACTTTCACCATAATATAAGTCTTCTATATAAAGGGGCGCGTCTAGGGAAGCCGATTAAAATATTTAAAAAATGTTTTGATAAGGTAGAAATATTTGAAACCGTCAGATTAAGGTGTGGTAGGCTAGTCACATCCTGAAAAGTGTCCAATTCAATAATCTGCCGATTTGCACAAGCCGAAGAGGCAAAAATCGACTATAAAGTTTATGATGATTTTTGCCTCTTAGGCTTGTGCAAATCGGCAGATTATTAAATTGGACACTTTTCAGGATGTGACTAGCCTACCACACCTTAATCTGACGGTTTCAAGTATTTTTACCTTATCAAAACATTTTTTAAATATTTTAATCGGCTTCCCTAGACGCGCCCCTTTATATAGAAGACTTATATTGTGGTGAAAGTACTCAATAGAGTGCAAGGTAACCTCTTTTATGTTAATCTGCCGCGCTCGAGTAACTACAGAAAATCCCCTCTTGGGCTCCCCTACTATAGAGCAATATATCGATTTGCTGTCAGGTATATAAATAGATTGCTCCTGTAAAGCGTCTCATCAAAGGCATGTTGATTGATGGACATGCTTAGCGGAACCAACATTGAACTTTTCTCAACTTTAATATTAGACTCGCATCGAAAAGCTTGACGCATGTCATTCGTCAAAATTAAGAGTCCCGGCAGATGTAAGACATATGCACATCTGCCTGCGTAATGGATTGAGGAATGGAAATTAGAATGATCATGATCTAATTTTATCCCTAATTTTATGTAATCATATCTGTACATTGTATATATGTATTCACGTTTAAGCATAGAACATTGTAATTTAAGTATGTACATTTATTTAGATTTCTGCGATAAAGAATGGTATCAATGTCACCTTTAACTATAAATTAAATTAAAATTCTTTTTTAACTCCCATAAGCTATTTTAAAAGTACTTATAAGCGACCTGTCCTTTTCAACCTTTTTTATAATATGATGATGATCCGAACCAACTGTTAACATATTAGCAGTACATATTAGGTGATGTTTATTTTTATTTATCATTATCAGCATTCCCACTTTTCAGAATTTATTAAACTAACAATATCCCTTACAACTAGATTGCCAACTTTAGTTTTTATTAAGGTATATTATTGTACTCCCACTCCAGGTATTACCGCCTTCCGAAATATACATATCTTTAATAGTTAATTCACTGACAAAAAGCCTCAACATAATATTGTAACTGATTAGAATAAAAGCAAAAGTGAAAATTAAAATTTTTCGAATATATGCACATAAATCAGGCAACATACTAACAGGAAATCGTCGGCTTAACCTGAAATTACAATATTTAATCGCCTACTCAGTTTATAAACAAGATGGAAACATAAATATCTTAATTAAAGCAAATTTATTAGTAAAGGAAAATTTTAAAACATAAACATTGCTAACAAAAACGAATTTATAATTTCAGTAAAGCTTTTGGTTCTTCCGTAATTGAAGCTAAAACTTTGTTTACACTAGTATAGTAGATGATATTATAAGTTTATTGAGCTATAGACCAACATATACACATGGTTATTTGCATAAAGATTGTCTATGTTCTGGGTACTGCATTAGTGCTATGTTCATTTCCCCTCCAATAAAGCATTATTTTAAACTGAGAAACGCGTCAGAATTAGTGATACATATGTATAATTGATTGTTACATGAATAAAACGTAAAGTGGTTCCGAGTTACTAATGAGTATAGGCGAATTTTAATTAAAGAAAATAATAAATTTTAAGTAACTTGCACTTTTTGCATCTTTCCTGTCTTTACATCTATTTTATATATCCTTTTCTTTCGGTTACCTGTAAGAGTCTGTAAGAGTCGCTATCGCTAGACTCTAGACTGTGTTATAATAATTAAAAAACAGTATCTATTCATAAATCCTTATGTGTATACAATGTCTTTATAAGTTCTTTTTTAAGGTGATCATGTCTATAATATGTGTCAGCGTAATGCTAACATGACTATTTTGAAATTACACTTGAATACGAAATTACGGATGACAAAATCATAAAAATCTTAAGTTAACACACGTACCTACCTATTACAAGAAAAAATTCTTATGAAAATAAACTTTGACCACAAACGTAGGTAGAATATAATTTAGATTTCTATCACGCACATCTGTTTTAAATCCGGGTGTCATATTTTATGTATTCATTTTATAAAATACTAACAAAACGAAGAGTGGCATGCATCTTATTGGTCTTGCTCTTTTTACTCTTAAAACTAAATGTAAGCCCTAATTTTATTTACTTAATACTTACAACTAATATAGTTTATATACTATATTTACAACTATTAATAGTGTTTTACATACATACATACATGTAGCACTACAAAAAGTTAAAAACCACTGAGGTTTGATTTAAACGCTAACACTAGCTTGCGTAAATTTTAAATTTTACATAATAAGTAAATATAAACAAAACTTAAGAGAAAAAAGAAAGAATAGTAAAAGTACATTATGTAGTAAAACACTGCCAAACATAAAAAGAAAACGTTAAGACAAAATAAATATAATCGTATTCCACGATGCTATGAGATAATCCTTGAAAAATATTTTTTCAAGTAATGTCATTTGGACAAAATAATTACTCACCAAATATTTCAATAATATATTATTTTTATAAAAAGTAATGCTAATAAAAAGCCTATCAAACTACTATATTACACTATATTTAAGGGTAAAAACAAATAGATATTATATTATTTTGAAATTATAAATAAAAAAAATATATCTTTAAAAATTTTGGCAGTTATGTGGTTGTAATTTTGAAGCATCTAAATTGACATTCATATTTCAAATATGTCGCATGTCTCGTGACGTTTTTAATATTTTAATGGATTTATTTTTAATGTTTGGATGACCTAACATATAATTTATTTTTTGCGCACGACTAAATAAAAGTGTTTTATAAGAGTAGTGTTAAAATAAGTCTAACAAGTCATATTTATTTTAACTTGATAGATACCTTTATCCGTTCCTGAGAAAAAGTGTCCTGACAGACGTGCGGACAGCAGCAATATCCTCCTAAATGGTCGTGCGATAAGAAAATTTAAATAAAAAAATATTTACAAAAATAAAAAGCTCGACTGCGTTAAAAGCGAACTAAAAAGAAGATAACAAGTTGCCGATAATGCAGTCGGAGACATACACACGCAGCTATTCTAAAACATGTACATTGTACATTAGGGTGTCCCGTCCATGTATGAGATTTTTTTTTCGAGCTACACTATCGCAAGAGGTATCGAAATTTGCGTAATTTTATACTAATTACGAAAAAGGTAAAAAACTAAATATATGTGTCATCTTGAGGGCTCTACCGCCCTTTGAAGTTTTGTAAATTTTACGTTTTTGCAGACCTAAGCCGTAAGCTTAAAATAATACAAAAATGAAGTTTATAAAATATTTTATCTCTGAAATTATTGAAACAAAGCGTAATAAAAAAACATAAAAAATAAAGCTTATAATCAATGAGAAAAACTTAAAATTTAAACTAATATTTGTGTCCGAAGTTTGGCATTTCTGCTCGAGATTGCAAGCTGGTTTCTAATAAAGTCATCGCTAGAAGTTGCGTCAATTACACTTTGTGAGACCTATGTTACCAGCTTGACAAATCTCTTCTTTCTAAGGTCTTATCTTTTGCCATGTATTGAAGGTTTTCATTAGCAATATGTCGAAGACCAGGCGGTGCTGTAACCTGACACTCGTACCACACAATAATTTCGCAAAGAAGTTAAGTTTTAATGGTTTAAATATCCTGCATCTAGTGCTACTTTCAGCATCTCTAGCTTTTATTATTCTTCGCATTGCCAGCTCCCGAATATGATCTCTATCATCAGATGACATACTGACAATTTGTTGACTCTTCAACTTGCTAACTATGCTGCTATCGTTTCTTTAATCTAGCCGTTTCTTTCTTATCAACACCGTTTATAATCATTTTCCTGTAATTTCTTTGATCCAATAAACAACTTCTATCACTGATGGGAACTTTCTTAGGTTTTAAATACAAACAAAATTTAAATAAGGGCATTGGTCATTAGAAAAGCTTCTCAGATGGCTCTAAGAACACTTGTTTGTTTTCAAAACTATCATTTTGTTTACTTCTGGGATACCTTTTCATATTGAGGCTTTTTTTAAATAGGATTTCTGGTAATTGAGTTACATGTTCCTTACTTACGATTGGAATCGAAGTTTGGTCCAGATATTATTGATTTCTTCAGAAACAATCGCATATATATGTGACTAGGATAGATTATTTCCATTATACTTCATTTTCAGATCATTCTTGATAAATAAAATATATTTATTTAATGAAGTCCGTCGATCGTAAAGTTCTTTATATGGTCCTAATACAGCACAAGTAGGCTCACTCCACGCCTCAAAGTCATTATTTTAAAATCACAGAATCTATTTTTAACACTATAATAATGAAAACTGTATTTTTATAGCAACAAAGTTAATTTGGCAACAAAGAAAACACTTACGAGTCAAATCAAGAAAGACCTCGGAAAAAATTGCAATTTAAGGGTATTTGTAAGTTGAAACCTAACAAATTCGAAATCGCTAGTAACGTATTATTACATGTAAATCGATACTTTATATGTGTATTATATCTAAATAAAACAAAAAGTTAATATTTAGTTCAGGAACTGAAATTTGAGATAGCAAATTATCACCTTAGAAGTGACAATTTTTCAAACTTTAAGTAGCGGTAGAACCCTAAAGATATAGTTTTATTTTATTTTTAAAATTATTTCGGTAAACTACGATCAATTACGCAAGTTTTGAGAGGACTTGCGTTGAGAAAAACCAAAAAGTTAGTTTTTTTAATTTTTTCTATTTAGTTTTTTTTATTTTTGTAATTATTTTTTTATTTACAGCTTTTTAGTTTTGGTCAGTTAGACATTTTTAGTTTTGTTTAACAATTTCTTATCCTAAATTACTTTCAAACATGTAAGTTATATACGTTTTTCAACCGACTTCAAAAAGGAGGAGGTTCTCAATTCGACTGTATGTTTTTTTTTTTTTTTTTTTTTTTTTTTTTTTTTTTATGTTTGTTACCTCAGAACTCCGTCATTTATTGACCGATTTGGACAATTTTTGTGTCGTTGGAAAGGGTATACTTCCAGATTGGTCCCATTTAAATTTCAAAAAAAAATACCACCCCTAAGGGTGGAAAAACAACGAATGATGAATTTAACCTACTTCTAATTGTCATATTGACTTGAAACTTTGCAAGTATTTCTATTTCCGTTGATAGTACATAGTTCGGTGTTGTTGACCTGATCTGATGGCAAGGCCAGAAGGTGGATGGTGAAACTCTTCAACGGCTAACAGTAGATACTTTGAGTTTGGGCTTATTTTGTTTGATTTGACAAGCCTAACACGTTAGAATCCTTACTTTTCTACTACTGTCTACACTAAAAAGGGAAAAATAAAAACTTTTTAACAAAAAAATAAAAACCGACTTCAAACAAAAGCACTAAAAAGTAATAAATAACTGATTGGTAGTTTTCATTTACTATACATACCTAATCAAATATTTTCGAAGTCGGTGTGCTTTGCTTTGTATGGGCTGGCAACGATTTCGAAAATATTTGATTAGGTATGTAATTAATAGGTAGGCTTTAATTACTTAGCCAAAGCACACCGACTTCGAAAATATTTGATTAGGTATGTATAGTAAATGAAAACTACCAATCAGTTATTTATTACTTTTTAGTGCTTTTGTTTGAAGTCGGTTTTTATTTTTTTGTTAAAAAGTTTTTATGTATTAACCTGATGAACGATTTAAAAGATTGATAAAAAGAAAATAAAGACAACAAAAACTCAAAACCTTAAAGATTCGTTGAATAGTTTACAGATATAAATTTTACCTGTGTACACTGTACATTGTACAGGCCTTGTCAGTTGAACGGCCACTAAATTAACTTTATTTTTAATACTAATTTTGAGACTACTATTATCAGATAGTATCAGATCATACACAATAGGTACGTATTATAATTTATAATTAAAATCCCCCGTCGGCTGAGTTTCTTCGAGCTAATCTCTAAAACTACTGTACATAATATTTTCATAAGGTTTTCACTTACCGAGAAAGGGATTATCTAGGAAACTAAAGGCAAAATAATTTATATACGCATATCAAAAACTAGGGTTCTGTCATGATGATGATATTAACCAATTAAGTCGGAAAAAATAGTCCCTTGTTAAAAGTTCCGTAATACTATAAATGCGTAGGGCCAACTACTACCACTACCTATTGGTACTACTGGTGTACTAGGGGCGCAAGCGAACGAGTCCCGAGGAAAGATAAAATAAATATTTATACTTAACCTAAGAGGTTAAATTAAATACAACTAATTGAAATGTATACAAAATTAATAATAATAATTAATAAGTGGTACTTCCGTACCTTTGGTACACGGGAAAGTGTCTATTCTTTTTAATTAAAAAAATATTTTTAGATTCTTAAATGAGACATATGTATCGATAAAACTAAAATTATGTTAGGTATTATAAAAATATTTACCATTGTTTGTTTCCTGCGGAAACTAGTCTGCATATCGTCACGGGATATTGCTGCAGCTGCAGTATCCACATTTAAAATGCCCCACGAATCCATATTTAATTTGCCAAATGAGGTTAGCAATTAACACAATAGATTTTTGGCTTGATTCACAAATTTTTAACGTTCTTCACAACGTTATCGAAACGTCACTTTGGCGCGAAACTTTACAACGAAGTTTAGCAACTCCAACGACGCGTCTGCCCAAGCGGGGTTAACATTAGCTTACGTCTTACACCGTCCATTCGGTAGGTACGTTAGATATATATGTAGCCAGATATTTAAATTGGCAAGCCAAAATAAGTACGACATTTTGCTTCAACTGGGCTGTCCGACGTTGTTGCCAAGAAGATTCGTATTGCATTTTGTGTCACGGTAACGCTCGGTCACATTACTACGCATCGTAAGGAAGAGACAAAGATACCTCGTATCAAAATTAATTAATATTAAAAAGGTATTTTGATTTATAACACGTTGGTTCATATGAGCTTTTCAAATTAAGTAGTATATAAATGTGGTCTCAAACTCAGAATAAGCGAATAGATACATAAAATATCACTTAATTAATATGTTAATTAATAATAATTATA
This sequence comes from Brenthis ino, assembly GCA_921882275.1. Taxonomy (NCBI): domain Eukaryota; kingdom Metazoa; phylum Arthropoda; class Insecta; order Lepidoptera; family Nymphalidae; genus Brenthis; species Brenthis ino. Next base: position 15,610,500 of record OV170222.1, read on the forward strand.
AAAGACTTAATAATCAAATTTCAATACAAGTCAACGAAGTTACTCTTGTTATGAAGTCTATTAGACCAGTAAACATCATATCGCCATTGTATAACTGGAAAAATATATTTGTAATAAATTTATATCATGTAAAAAATAAATAGTATCACAACAGAATCGAACCCATAAACTACTCGTAAATGAGACTGTTCCGGGCTAGTCATTTACTAATTAATTACTTCACGTAGTGGGCGTTTTAATGTTACCAGTGTAAATATTTATACTGAATACGAAAATCGAAAATTTTCCCAATGGAAAATCTTGAAATTATAAAAAATATATCTGGTAAAATATTATACATTTTTTATTTTTAAATTATTTAACTCATTTAAATGATATTCATATACTGTATTAAATATTAATCTGTGGCCATTTTCCATTCGTATTTCGCACTTCATTACTAACTTCGTTTCGGTCTCAATTTCATTCACTGCAAGCAAAACAAAACATTGAACAAGGAAAAGAATTTACTATTCGATTAATTGCGTCGTTGTAGGAATATTGTGTTTCGCGTAGGCGGTTGCGTAGTAAATAAAGTGGCAAAAATGAGAAAACACAATTGATCGTCACTTACAAATTTATCTTAATTTCAACAGCTTAGAGATATTGCAATCGAATCTGTGGAGATAAGAACGGACGTACTCAATCTCAGTGTAGATTAGTTCGTCTGGGCAACAGAATCTTCTAAAAAATATGGAATAATCTTATTAAAAGTTAATGTGATACGACGTGATCATTTATTGCGGTGTACGGTGTTCGTTAATTCACATTTATTTTTGTGAAACGAAGGTTTAAAAACAATAATTTTCAATTAAAATGGAGAGCGCCGTGGCGGGATTTTTTCCGGAGTATTTTTACAGTTTTGTGGAGGAATTAGATGAGCATCCATGGCTTTTCTCTGCTCTCGCGTCTATTCTGGTCGGTTTAAGTGGAATTTTGCCTTTGCTCATCATTCCAATAGATGAAACAGCATCCTTTAAAGACGGAGGTAAGACCTGTCAATTTTTAAATTTGTCGAACTATTTTTAATTTTCTTGTGTCATCATCTCGTCATTTAAATGGGACAAAGAACGATCACGCGTTCTATTGTTTAATAATATTATTGAACACCTATCTAATTTGTGAATATCGCTAGCTATTTAAATTTCTTACAAATAAATAAAAATAAATCATAATATGTAGTTCCAAATAATCGAAAATTTATAGTCATGTTGTTTCATGATATTATGCATTTCATTTACAAAAATAACAGTTTATTTTTTTACCAATCTTTGTTGGGTGATATTTTAAGCACTATGATGCACACAGGATTGCCTAAAGGAATAAATTATTATTTATTAGTGAATTAACTCAAGACGTTTCAATAGATCTATTTCTTTATCTAGAATCTAGATCATATTTTCTCTTAGTTCTAAGACTTATATCATTTTCTAGTTATTTTATTATTTTACACTAATGACCGATTTCACCAACAACCCATAAGCTACCACCTATGTATGGGATCCCTAGCTTAAAAGTCCCCTAAACTAGCACCTAAATTAAATTTCGTTTTACGATCGTCTTTAAGCCCATATTTCTAGCACCTAAATTTAGGGGGCCTTTTAATATTTAGGTGACCCTAAATGTCGGTGAAACAGAAACTGTCCCCTAACAGCCCCCTAACCATGCTTAGGGAATCCCTTAAACTTAGGTGATGTTGGTGAAATCAGGCATTAATCAGTTAACTTTAGTGAAAATGTGAAAAATAATGAAGTAAAAAAAAATAAAGTACAATAAAACCTAAAAATAAAGTTTAAAAATATATTAAACTCACTCTTTACTAATTGTTATAACTCTATTGGATTAACTATATATTTTAATAAAATAACTTCAGTTTTCTTATAATATAATAAAATTTTCTTCTTGTCTTTCAATTTATTTCAATGACTTATCATTAAAAACATACACTTCAGAGTTTGGATAAAGAAACATTGTTTTGTTGATAAATAATATTATATTGCTATAAATATTGCTTACAAAATGGAGTTTTTTATAATTTCATTGTTTATAAATTATTATCAGTGGAATACTTTTTTAAAGTGTTTTCTTGGATGATTTAACAGGTTTTTAGTAATAATAATCTATATCGAATCTTTCTCTTAAAAAGGTTACAAAAATTAAAAAACATACTTTTTGAATGACTATGCATAAAGAAAAATTATTATTAACTATGCATAAAAACAAATCTAGCCCACGGAAACCATACATTCTTCTAAACTTTCTCATTCATAATAGTAAGATAATTTATAATAATTCTTGTTTGCGACTTAATTTTCTAAATTTCTGACCAAAAATATTTAAATCTAAATCAAGTGGTGCATGTTGTTCTGTAGAAAAGCAGACTAATATTGCTCATGAACAACTTTTAAGTATCAGTATAAAAAGAAGCTTATTTATAAGCATATTTAACATTTTTGAAGGCACTTCTTTTGGCACTTTGGAAAAAATTATGTAAGTAAAATTTTTATGATGCGCTCGCACCCCGACAGCTAAAAAGCGACATGATGAAAGTTAACTGCATTCCTTTTCCAAACAGAGAGCTGTGACTTACGGGAAGAAATCTTTAACTAATTTTGTTGTTACGCCAATTTAGAAGTTTTCTTACGTGCGTACGTACATAAGTACATACACACTTTTTTTTTATAATTGATTTGCATTACACTTTATTTTAAGGTGATAACAAAAAGTTGAAATATTTCTCTGTCGATGAGTATCTTGTTTACACATTATTAGTGTTGTTAACGCTTGAGATCGTAGCGGTGACAACTTGTGAAATCGTTGGAATTGGGAAACAAATGACTGTCGTTGTCGTTATTGATGAAAAATTAGATATCAGATCCTAACCTTGACAGATAAATAGTGAATAAATAAAATTTGATATACGAGTACTTGTGATTAGCTATATTGACAACTTAGTTTCTGTGGACCGATAGGAGCAAATTATTAAAGGTATAAGTTACATATCAAATTCATGTTCTTTCTTTTTCTCCATATGAGTTCATGAAATCTGCGACATCATAATGGAGGTGTTTTTTAAGCTTTGTAATCCTATCGTTTGTAACAACCTTAGTTTAATTCCCATCTATTTGCCTTAAAATCAACATTGTATTTATTTTAAATTTTCTTTAGTCGTGATAATTAACTTTTAAAAGATGAAACTTTGCTCATTTGTTTTAGTTGCCTACTAGTGAAAGCTATCCGAGATATTTAAAATAATTAATTGTCCTACAAAATGATGAAGGAGATAACTAACACTGACTTGCTTTACAAAGTACACTGATTTATATATTAACATTATATCCATTTAACCATTTAGTATAGATTTCTCAGAGATGAGATATTTTCTCGCAATAAAAAGTATCCTATATGTTGACCCGGATAACCAGCTATCATCATACCAAATTTCAACAAAATCTGCCCAGCGGTTTTCTTGTGATGCGGCGCAGACAGACAGACGGACAAAAATTCTAAAAACTATAGATTCTGTGTCTGTATCGAAAATAATGACTATGTCAATAAGATTTAACAAAAAATATTTTATGTACAGATTCGATTCAGTTAGAATTTTATTATATGTATAGATTTAATTATATTATAGTATAATATTAGGAACGTGTACTCGTAGTCTAATACGAGGCGACGTTGGTCGATCCTTATTCTGCCACGAATTTAATACGAATAATATCTATATGTAAAAATGCTCTTGTATATTTAAAATTTTCTTTTTAAACCGACTTTTAAAAAGGAGGAATATATGTGTTTGGCCTGTATTTTTTAATAAAAGAAAATAGATTTACAGATGGACAAAATAGTAAAACAGGCTACGAACGCTCAATATGGCAAAGTAGTCCAATGTGAGCATGCGGCATTCATATTAAGTAGGTATCTCGATTAATGAATGAATGATCTAAATTGTAAACATTGCGGTTTCAATTTAACTGAGAAACAAAGTGGATGTTATGACAGAATTTTCGTATATATAAAATAATTTACTAACTATAAAAGGGAAGATTGTACCACTTTGTTTATGTAACACTAGCGACTCACCCTCGCTTCTCGCTTGCTTCCCAATACAAATTTTCATCCCCATTTTCACCCCCTTAAGGGATGATATCCTGGATAAAAAGTATCCTATCTCCTTCTCAGGGTATCAAACTTTCTTATTACCAAATTTCATCTAAATTGGTTCAGTAGGTCCAGAGATTTTCCCCTACAACGTCACAAACTCACAAACTTTACCTCTTTATAATATTAGTATAGATATTAAAATAGATATGGTAAAGGGTCTTTTTTCCGACTTCAAAAAAAAGGACTTTGTGAGGAACTTTATGTACAGAATCAACTTACACGACCGTTTGAGGTTTTCAAGCAAAGTAAAATAAAATACCAACTAAATTATTACAACGCACGAAAATTTATTATGATGATGTTCTCCTAGCCGATTCCGACTACGGCGGCCAATCTCATTGCGATTAGCCAACTGCGCAGGAGATAATATTATAGTGCACAAGTGTACCCGCAGACACAAGTGCACTCTCTATTCCTATCACTCTCATACTCCGGTGGGACGACAACTCGACACGGCCGGTGAGCGTGTCGGCGCAGGACCGACGGCTTTACGTGCTCTCCGAGGCACGGGGGTGAAACACCGCCAACTTCCCAACTCCGGGCTATTACTGAGACTTACTGTACGGTAAGACTCAATAACTAAAGTTGGCCGGCCCGGGACTCGAACCCAGGACTTCCGGGTGTGCAGCCGTACATGCTAGCCATTACACCACCGAGGCAGTGAACATTTATTATATTTACAATTTGATTGTAGGTATGTATTGTATAATATATTTTTTCCATGTCTAAAGTACCTTTTTTTGAACTTTAATGTGGCAAAAACCGATGTCGCACAAAAAAATCCTTTTTTAGCATTGATAGTAACGTGGCAAAAACCCATGCCGTACAAAAAAGTACTTATCTACTTTTTTAGTATCAATTGTAATATGTTTTTTCATAAGTGCTGGATTTTTTGTCATAAATCGTTAAAATTTGGTTTCCAGCCAGATTACAGTATGTAAGACAACCTAGCGTCGTCTTACTCTGTGGGTGTTTATCAAGGGTATACATATATAAGGTATAGGCGATAGATGGAGGATTGGTAGTATTTTATTTGTGAAATGAAAATCTGACATTACAAGTATCCATGTAATTTAAAAAAGAGACGCAAGCCAGATTTTGACTATATGAGTTACAATTAATGTCTTATAGTACTTGTAAGGTTTGCCTGAAGTTGGGAAGTCCGCTGTGTATACACCTCCATATCGATTCTGCTCGTCGAGTTCTCGTCCCTTCGCAATACAAGGAATAAAGGAGTGGAGAGTGCACTTGTGTCTTTGCACACACTTGTGCACTACAATAAGTCCCGCTCAGTTGGCTAGCAGTTAGCTGCCATAACCGAATTGATCTCGGTTTCGGCGAAATCGGTTAGGAAAATATTCTTAATATTAACCTATTCTATAGGTAGGTAATCCTACAGAATAGGTTTAGTTCATGTAAATTGCATATTTGATTTCCACTTTAAATTTCAATGATAAATCTTAACAGATGCTTCGTTGTTTTAAATACTAATGTAAAACCCAAATAGATTTTTTTGCATTTTAACCAACGTGTAAACTCATATATGTAGAACTAAGAACATATGTAATATTTTATGTATTTAACATTTAGTAAATGTGCCCTTTAACTTATTTTACAAACTGTACATATTAACAGTAAAATATAATAATATAATGAACTCCTACGTTTTAACAATTAAAGCAAAAAGCTATTGTTTTGTAGTTACGTATACTATGAATTATTCAATCATTGAAAAGTTCAATGCCGTCTCGGTAACAATAAGTTTAATCAATATAAATATTGATGTACAGTTCGCGGTAAACTGAAATGAAATTGAGTGAAGTTGGCCTCTTGAAATAACATTACTCTGGTACTATCGAGATGAAATTTTTTATTACATATCACTATCCTATATCTATGCATATAATAAAATTGTAACTAAGCCGAATCTGTTAAATATTTTTTGGAAAATCTTATTGAAATAAACATTATTATCGATACAGAGGCCGAATCTATAGGTTTTAGAATTTTTGTCTGTCTGTCTGTCTGTTACCGCATCACAGAAAAACCACAGGAGGGATTTTGATGAAATTTGGTATGGTTATAGCTGGTTATCCGGGTCAATATATAAGAAAAAGGCAGTGGTAGCCCAGTGGTAACAGGCTCGCTTGGGACACCGAGTGAAGCGGGTTCAAATCCCGGGTCTCGCACCTCTGATATTTTCATGTGCGAATCATTTCTAACATGATTACCGCTTGCCTTACGGTGAAGGAAAACATCGTGAGGAAACCTGCATGTCTGAGAGAACCTAGCAAGTTTTCGAAAGACATGTGAAGTCCGCCAACCCGCACTTGGCCAGCGTGGTGGACTATGGCCTGATCCCCCCACGTATTGAAGGGAGGCCCGTGCCCAGCAGTGGGACATTAAAAAGGGCTGAATACATATAAGATACTTTTTACCGCGGGAAAATATCTCATCTGAGAAAAAAATACAAAAACTGCAATGTATGTAAGAGTATACTAATATGTAAAACCTAAGAATTTGTTTTTTGGCCATCTGAACGCGGGCGGAATGCTAGCACTTATTATGTATACACTCTATTACCCATAGTTGCGTTGCATGACTTGTGGCTAACTTCACACGTGCATTTCGTGTGAATTATTTTTACTTAAATCACCTAGGGGCCCAAAATTAGTCTGTCAGGTCATTAACATTAGTCTATGTGTGTACCTACTATTATTTTATACATAATACAAATCCATCCACCACGTCCGTGCGTGACATATCGCCCGTAGACACATAGTTTTGATAAATACTATTCTTTATTGCACTTATATGTAAAATACAGAGATTAATCCCTCCACGACCCTGGACACGCCGGCGTTACAGTTAACAATAGATTTCTTAGTTTAATTAATTTATTAAAAATTTTGCCTGGAGGTGTTGTTAACAAAGAATAAAATTAGTTAGCAGAGGTGGACTTATCTCTAGAAGAGATCTCTTCCAGTCAACCTAAGTGAGTTGGAGAGGTAGTATAAAAAAATAAAAAGAGATATTATAATAAAAAATATATAGGGAATATTGTAAGGAAATATTTGTGGGCCGGTAAACTTGAAAATTTAAATTCACCAGAATCAACTGTTAAACGCGAAGTATAACAAAGAAAAGTATAAAAAAATCTATAGGTTTACTCCCGATTCGAACTTGAGCAATTCTTAAAAGCATTTTATGTAATCGTGGTTTTTTTCCGGTCACATCCTAAAAATATCAATTGTAGACAACTCAAATCTTATCAAACATATCGAGATAAAAGTTCTTTAATATGAAAGAAAGTACGATTAGGTTATGCATGACTTTGGTTAAACTTGAATATTTTGTGTCATGAGTGCACTTACTCTATTTACTCGTAATGTATCAATCATTGCTGTCTTTTAAGTGAGAGCCATCTTAATTTGTCAACTTTGTGAAATTTATCAGATAATAATCTAATCATCTATACATATAATAAAATTCTAACTAAGTCAAATCTGTACATTAAATATTTTTTGGAAAATCTAATTGAAATAGACATTATTATCGATTCAGAGCCCGAATCTATAGTTTTTAGAATTTTTGTCTGTCTGTCTTTCTGTCTGTCTGTCTGTCTGTTACCGCATCACGAGAAAACCACTGGACAGATTTTGATGAAATTTGGTATGATGATAGCTGGTTATCCGGGTCAACATATAGGCTACTTTTTACCGCGGGAAAATGTCTCATTTCTGAGAAAAAATACAAAAACTTCAATGTAAGAGTATACTAATATGTAAAACCTAAATATTTGGTTTTTGGTCATCTGAACGCGGGTGGAGCCGCGGGCAATGCTAGTCTATACTAATATTATAAAAAGCTGAAGCCTGTGACGTTGTAGTTGGGAGTAATCTGTGGATCTACTGAAACGATTTAGATGAAATTGGGTAAGAAGATAGTTTGAGACCCTGGGAAGGACATATGATACTTTTTATTCCGGACATCAACCTGTAAGGGGGTGAAAATGGGGATGAAAGTTTGTATTTGGAAGCAAGTTAGGGACGAACCCGAGCGAAGCGAGGGTGAATCGCTAGTAATACATAATTGATATTATCTATATGGGCTCTTTGAAATTATTGTGTTCGTCTGACTGTATAATGGCACATTATTGGTTAGAAGATTTTAGAAGATATTTTTGTCCGGATTTTAATTATTTTTTAGTTGTACTAAGAACTAATAGCCGGTATTCTAAATTAAAATATAGGAAAAGGAACAATAGGAAACCCAAAAGTACAACACAGGCTCTGAAACTTATTAGTTCTCATAATTTTTGTAACTCATCATCTTTTGGGTTTTTTTAAAATAGCTATTAATACATATTACATACATAAATTATTTTCGAACGTGCCGTATCATTGGAATAGAATTAACAGGTTTTGGTCTATATTCTATTTCGAAATAAAAACATAATAATGATAGCCATGTATGTATGTATACGTATAATCAGACGTATTTTTTAATATATTGATTTTTCGAGTCTTTTACTTCTCCTTTGGTAGCTTCCAACTCTTACAAGGGGGCGTTAACGTCCAATTAAAGAAAGACTGATTAATAACATAATAAAATAGGTAGAACCGCTAGCGATAACTAAATAATTAAATAAATAATGACTTAAAAGGGTTTAAATAAACCTTTACATAATGTTTACATGCGATCGTCGATAATCTTGATAATCGATTCTGGAATTACTCAAACTTCACTTTATTATCTATACTATAATATTATAAAGAGGTAAAAAAATTTCGTTTGTTTGTTTGTACCGAATAAGCTCCGAAACTACTGGACCGATTTAGATGAAATGTGCTAAGAAGATTTTTTTTTTTTTTAACGTTGGGAAATGCATTTACGCACGAGGTGTGGGACTCACCGGCAAAGCCAGTACTACCCACTAAAACCCAACAAAACCTTCCCCCGTCTTAATGGGGCGTCGCAGGATCGCTTACGCATTCAACTACGACGCCCCGACGGCAGGTCTGCCGAAGCAGACCACAACAACCATGGGGTTGCTCCACAGTCCACTCTGCTATCAGAGAAGTACCAGGAGCAACCCGCATGGTACACTGCCCTCTGAAGAGGGCCACCTCCCACCGCCCACCGAAGTGGGCCACCTCCCTGTGCGTTTCTTGGCTTCGCGCCCGGTTGGATTAGATGAAATGTGCTAAGAAGATAGTTTAAGACCCTGGCAACAACTTAAGATAGTTTTGCCCGGAAATTATCCCTTTAAGGGATGATAATGGGGATGTTTATATGGGGAATCAACCTAGGGACAAACTCGAGCGAAGCTAGGGTCAGTCGCTAGTGAATTATAATTATAATACAGAGCTAACAATAAGTTATTATATTATATATTAGTTATTATAATTAATCATTAGTTGCATATCTATTATTATCTACACTTTGTATTATTATTTTTATACGAAACATTTATTATTATAAACAATTATAAAGTAAAAACGTGAAGTTCTGATCGTATAATTTATTTATTCAATGGATAACCTATGGCCAGTTATGTCCATTATAGTCTTAGTAACCTGCTGGCCTTATTGTTTTGGTTATATTTATATTACTCGGAAATTCGTATGAGGGCATCGCGTCTTTTTCATTGCATTCCAACGATGATGAACTGGTCCCTTGTTTCAAAAGCGATCTCATCTCTGATGTTTAAAATTATATACGTATATTTATTTTGTTTTATTACAGACTAGCCACTTACCCTTGCTTCGCTCATGTATGTCCTTAGGTGCCTAAAAATACCTTTTGTACAGGTCTCTCTGTGTATTAAATTTCATACAAGGATTAACAAAAAAAAACACAAACTTTTGCATTTATAAGAAAATATCCAAGTTTCTAAGTTTATACCAATCGTTTTGTAGAAACAAATGTTCATCATTTGAAAGTGCTTATTAAATCGAAGGTCGCGGATTCGATGATCGAATGTTAATATTTACTAAGATGTGCAATCTTGGTAAACACTAAATACTTGTAGTTTAAGCAAAATGACCAAATTGCGGAATTTAATCCTTCCACGACCGCGGACACGCCGACGTTACAGTTAACAATAGATTTCTTAGAAATTTACCTGGAGGTGTTAACGAATAATATAATAGTTTGTACGTACATCTATGATAATATTGCTGAAGAGATTGTTTGCTTAAACATCCTATCTTTGAATCTCCATCACCAGAACTAATCAGATTTGACACGTTGTTTTTAAATTTTATTATAATAACTAATAATAGTAAAAAGGCACACATCCATATTGGACAGAGCAATAAAGCAACTACCGCTTATTGCTGCCCCGTGTGATAGAACGTATAACAAACACATCTTCAAAAAAAAAATTTAACATAAACATGATTGAAGAGAAAATAGACCAACCAGCAGCCAACGAGCTACGAATTTACACTGATGGCTCCAAAACGCAGAGTGGCTCTGGAGCTGGGATATTTTCCCTTGATCTCAATGTCAACATACACATACCATTAGGCATACACAGTTCGATCTTCCAATGCGAATGTGTAGCCATAACGGAAGCCGCAAGGGCAGTGCAAAGACGGGAGGTAAATAATTATACCATAAAAATCCTCTCCGATAGCGCGGCCGTTCTGCAGGCGTTAACAAACAAACAAACAAACAATAAATTAATAATTGAGTGTCACCATGCCCTCGATACAATAGCACTGACCAATCAAGTCACTGTTCAATGGATCAAGGGCCACAGCGGCTCACTAGGCAACGATGCAGCTGACGAACTTGCAAAGAAAGGATCGAGGTTAGAAGTAACTGGCCCATACCCACTTCTTCCTCTACCTTTTTCACAGGTTCGCACCTGGATCCGCCAAAGAACGCTGACGCTTCAAAATAAGAGATGGTCGCTAACGACAGACTGCAGGCAAGCTAGATCAGCATTGCCCGCAGTCAACCCACGTCTCACTAAACGCCTACTAAACTTAAATAGAACCAATCTCAAAATAATGATAGGGACAATAACGGGCCACTGTCCCTTAAACAAACACTTATTTAACATTGGCGCAACGGACAGCCCTCTCTGCAGAGGGTGTTTTAGCGCTGTAGAATCAGTCGCTCACGTAATCCTGGAATGCGTAGCGGTAACTTCCCAACGAAATGAAATCCTCGAACCGGTGAGGTCGCTCCGCGAAGCCTGTGAAGCTCCCAGGAAGCTTTTGCGCTTTTGGACGGAGTTAGGCTGGCTGAACTAGCCAGGATTCGCAACGTACAACGGACCAAATGCGAGTCTAAGTGCGGAAAACGAGTCCAATATACAATACAATACAATACAATAGTAAAAAGGATTATTTATGAAGAAGGTTATAGGCTATCTAAAATCTCGCTGAGGAACCCTAAAATCATGCTTTAGAGCAATTTTATATAAATATGCGAGCGATGCCGCGGGAAGAGAATAAATTAAATATTAACAAAAGGGAATTGCAAATTTAACAATCATATAAAATATTATATATAGGTCATATTAAAATATCTTCTTTATACAATTTACAATAATTCCCATGATAATATGTTTTTATCAATATGTCTGTCACCTTATCAGTACGTGAGGAGCACTCGATATTCGATAAAAAGACTACTTTACACAGGAATAGTATGAGAATGATAGTGTGACAGCTGACCGATTGTTCTGTATGACCTTTAAGTTTATTACACTAACACCAGATAAAAAATTATGTCTTATAAAATGTGATTAGTTATATAGATATCTCTATTGTAAGCAAAAGGGATGTGTGTTTATTGAATTGAAACTTCTTTAGAATCGTTGCGATTTGAAAGTCGATGAAACGGAAATGCGACACTAAAAAGAGACAAACACATAATTAAAAAGGAATAAGCCGGCGAGAGAATGAGATAGAATACTTTGCCATGTTGCCATGGTAACCGTTGTTATTGTATATTTATGTCAAATAAAATGTAAAATAACTTTTAAGACCCTTGAAAATGAAATATTTTATCTAACCTGTGATATGTCGCAATGTTTTAGAAAAAACTTCATACTGAACTTCATCACATCATCAGACAATGCATTTTGGGTAGCGTTGCCGCAAAGCTATAAAATCAGCTACTTGGAAAACCTTTTGCTTTGTATGGGCTGGCACCGATTTCGAAAATATTTGATTAGGTATGTATTTAATAGGTAGGCTTTAATTACTTAGCCAAAGCACACCGACTTCGAAAATATTTGATTAGGTATGTATAGTAAATGAAAACTACCAATCAGTTATTTTTTACTTTTTAGTGCTTTTGTTTGAAGTCGGTTTTTATTTTTTTGTTAAAAAGTTTTTATTTTTCCCTTTTTAGTGTAGACAGTAGTAGCAAAGTAAGGATTCTAATGTGTTAGGCTTGTTAAATCAAACAAAATAAGCCCAAACTCAAAGTATCTACTATTAGTCATTGAAGAGTTGCACCTATCCACCTTCTGGCCTTGCCATCAGATCAGGTCAATAACACCGAACCACTGTACTATCAACGGAAATAGAAATACTTGCAAAGTTTCAAGTCAATATGACAATTAGAAGTAGGTTAAATTCATCATTAGTTGTTTTTCCACCCTTAGGGGTGGGTTTTTTTTTTTAAATTTAAATGGGACCAATCTGGAAGTATACCCTTTCAAACAAAACAAAAATTGTCCAAATCGGTTAATAAATGACGGAGTTCTGAGGTAACAAACATAAAAAAAAAAAAAAAAACATACAGTCGAATTGAGAACCTCCTCCTTTTTGAAGTCGGTTGAAAAACTACTGATTGGATTTTAATAAAACTTTACAATAACACCTCCAGGTAAATTTCTAAGAAATTAATTAAAATTCTAAGAAATCTATTGTTAACTGACACGCCGGCGTGTCCGCTCGGGTCCGGTCGTGTAGGAATTAATATAATTCATACATCAGAATAACAAATAGGCTACTTTTTATCCTGGAAAAATGTACGGTTCCCGTGGGATAGATTTGTTCTTGTTTGTCTAGAGGTGAACCCGAGCGAAGTGAGAGAGCCGCGAGTGTCAAATATAGGTATTTATTTTTCTTGCTCCTGTATGAATGAATTGATGTAATATAAACATGTGGTAATGATAAAATTATCATTTCATTCGGCCACATGTTCGATACGTAATTTGGGACTTAGCAGATAACTAATAAATAAATAACTATCACGATCTGTATTGCATAAAGATACCTGATTAATGTATAATGTAGTACACAAAAATATAACAAAAAATAAATCAAATGTATATCTGGTTTATTTTTTGTTATCTATGATAATCTATAGTCTATACTAATTTATAAAGGAGCAGAGTTTGTTTGTTTGTTTAAACGCGCTAATATCAGGAACTACTTATCCGATTTGAAAAATTCTTTTTCCATTAGATAGCATGTTTATTGAGGAAGGCTATAGGCTATATATCATATAATATATAGTCTATCTATTCCATACTAAAAAATAGATTAACAGTTAATGTGGGAAAAAAAGAAAAAAGTGGGGAAAAAAATCTAGTAATGAAATTGACTCTCATATGTTATATGTTCAAATCTAGGTTTCAGTAAATAACATTAAAGGCACCTTTATTAGTTGTCAGTTAGGTAGGTATATGACTTTGGCGTGAGATGCACGTACTCGTATCTAACATGGAGAATTTAGTGGTTACTGGGTAACAATACTTATTTATTGTTATTTATGTATTTAACAGATAAGCAGAGTGTTAATTTATAAGTCAATAATGATAAAAGCAATAGATGTTATCAAAATCAGTGTCACTTTTCGTATTGAGTTATCTGAAGGATATATCACTAATACGTCTTAGTTGGATGATAAGCGTGATGTAGCATTATTTATGGCATGTCTATTTTCATTACTACTTTAAACCGAAAATGACCGCTCGCGCACGGTCATAATTGTCTTATATGTATTCACCCATACATACATACACAAACATACTCCATTAGGTTTGTATATTGTTATATTTACCACGGTAATATTACATACAGTTTTCCAGCTTCATACAAACGGTCGGAAATCGAGTTATACCTACGCGCCTCGCATTCGGTATGCACTCGGTAGACAACCGTCCGGGGCTGCCACATCGTATAGTTGGATACGAAAATTGTATAAGGTGGTTATGTTATGTAACTTTTATAATTTGATACAAAAATAAACATTTTATTCCTCCCGTAACTTCACTAATGTCAAACAAAAAAGTATCGAGACATCGTAAGTTTTAAAAATAAAAATTAATTAAATATATAAAAAAATAAAATTTAAGTATTTTTAATTTAACTTTTTATCCGCATGCGGATTCTTTATATTATTATATTTAACAATAAAGCTTTTCGTATGTCTCAGTCGAGGCGTAAATATTTTTAAATCTCAAATTTATAAGGGTCACTTACCACCCTTATAAATTTGAGATTTTTTAATTAAATCTACTAATAATATTTTTTAAATAAAATATATAATATTTGAAATCACAAAACTAGAAAGAAACTCAAGTAGGTAGATGAAATTAAACTACTGGCCAGCTACTAAATAAAACTATTATTAGTAGTTTTCATTAAAAAATCTCAAATTTATAAGGGTGGTATGTAGACCTTATAAATTTGAGATTTAAAAATATTTGCGTCTCGAGTGAGACGTACGAAAAGTTTATTGTTAAATTTAATAGTATAAAGAATCCGCATTCGGATAAAAAGTTTAAATAAAAATACTTTTATTTTTAATTTAATTAATTAATTTTTATTTTGAAAACATACGATGTCTCGATACTATTTTGTTTGACATTAGCGAAGTTACGGGAAGAATAAAAATTTTATTTTTGTATCAAAATTCAAAATTATAAAAGTTACATAACATAACCACCTTATACAATTTTCGTATCCAATTATACGATGTGGCAGCCCCGCACGGTTGTCTACCGAGTGTATACCGAACGCGACGCGCATAGGTATAACTCGATTTTCGACCGTTTGTATGAAGATAGAATACTGTATGTAATATTACCGTGACATTACCGTGTATTTACTCAGTCTGGCGGTGCTTTTACGCCGTCGAATTCACTGTCCGAGCCGCCAAGTTGGCGCTAAGCTTAGCGGACGGGCTCACTACCCCCCACCCCTTTCCGGTAACGATTTAAAGGCCCATATTAGGGTAACAGAATATTATCAATTCGATATCAAGTATTACTACTTAAATTATATCAGATTAATACTTATAAACTGTTGTTGGTACACCAATAAATAATTATCTAGATTCAAGGGTAATTCAGGCATAATCGATTTCTTTCAGATCTGTTAAGCAGTTACAGTGTAAAGAAGTAACAAACACGCTCATATGCTCAGAAACTTTCGCGTTATACTTTTAAATTATAATATATCCTCTTTATAATATTACTCGTAGTATAGATATATTGTCCTAATGAAAAATATTCTTGACTTTATTTCTGTCTATACGGCAGAGCAGAATATTGAAAATACAGGTGGTTGGATGTTGGAACGTTGACATAAAAATTAAAAAGTATGTCCCTCGTATCGTAGGGTATGAGGTATCCGAATCACCCCCGTATATGTTACGCGACCTTTCTTAGTTTAAGAGTCGAAATTCTCGGTCAAAAATTCTGAAAAAAAATCATAATTTTTTTCTGTATTTTTGAGAATTTTTGACCTGACCAACTTAAAATTTTTCAAAAAAAATTTATAGAAGACTGTCGACAATTGTTTTTTGGATTTGAATCTTCATCCCTACGATACGAGGGACCTAAATTTTATTTTCGGAAGTCAACGTTCCGACCACCTGTATATGGCCCAACTTTTTCAAACTTTTACGGAGTAAGTAATGACAGTATAAATTAAACATTTTTTTATTTTTTTATCGTAAAATTCGAGTTTTAAAATCTCATTTAAGTTTTTCTTTTAAATTTAAAATCTGTATTAACGTTTTGTTAAAGACTGGCACTTAACAGGTCGTGACTCGTGAGTCCATTATAAATATAAAATAAAAACTAGTGATATATAGTTATTAAAAAGACATTTATTATGTAAAATACTGTTATTTTTATATATTGATCTGTATAGGATAAGTCAAAAAACTTTGTGACGAATGCTCAAAACATATCCAAGGTTAATAAATTCTTTGAAAGAACACAAGTTCTGAATGGTTTACATATTTTATACTA
The DNA here is from genome assembly GCA_921882275.1 of Brenthis ino. NCBI lineage: Eukaryota > Metazoa > Arthropoda > Insecta > Lepidoptera > Nymphalidae > Brenthis > Brenthis ino. Next base: position 15,626,944 of record OV170222.1, read on the forward strand.
ACGAATCACCCTGGCTTTGCTAGGGTGCTGTCGCCAAATACCCTGTTTATTGGTATTAGACGAATATAACATGACACATACTGACAGAACATATCATAATTATAATGTAGCTGTTTAAACATGATTTACTGATTGCTGGTAATGAACATAAACTGATTTAATGTACCAGGGTCTGGTCCTTCGTTAGTGGCCACCAACCTCCCCTATAGCCACCCCGAGCCTCGCTAAACTGGTAACTGATCTGATTTAATATACTGATTTAACTGATCTCACATCACTTGTCTGATTTCTCTGATAACATGTTAACACATGTCTAAGCTGAATCTAATACTCTGAATCTGATTTCTGATCAAGCAATCTGCTCACACGCAAGACGCTGAATAATCATCACATTCTGGTAAGATAAATTCACTTGACAAAACACGGTGTTGCGCCTGATCTGCCTCGCTCGCGTCTCGTCTGCGTCCGATTCAAATTTCAATCTATCCTATCGAACTCTCGTCGTACTACCCTCACGTTAATGACAATTAATAATTTAAATAATTAAAAATTTATTTCGTGATAACCCTACGGTATTCGCGACAGGTATTGTGTTTTCCTGTGGGGATGAAAGATTTTCCTGTAGTAAAAGGTATCTTAAATGTTGACCCGAGTAATAAGTTTGTTAAAATCGGTTTAGTACTTTTTGCGTGAAATGAACCAGATATACAGACAAACAGATAAAAATTTCAATAAATATTGTTTTGGGGTATATGTTCTGTACACAATCCGTCACAAACATGAATTCGTTCATGGTCACAAATAATTTAAAAAATATTTCATGTACAGATTTCGCTTGATTACTGTTTTATTATAAGTATCGATGAATTACTACAAATAAATACTTACAAATACAAATATACAAATAATACAAATAATTATGTATCTAAGTCATAATAATGATAATGGAAGTAGGTATAATTTGTGGTCATTAAAACGGAAAAACAGATTAGTTTTTTTACTTCAATGTCTTGTTTTTTATTTATTTACTAGCATTGTCCGCGGCTCCGCCCGCGTTCAGATGACAAAAACTAAATTCTTAAGTTTTACACATTAGTATACTCTCACATTGCAGTTTTGTATTTTTCTCAGAAATAAAATATTTTCCCGCGGTAAAAAGTATCCTATATATTGACTCGGATAACCAGCTATCACCATATTTCTTATATGTTGACCCGGATAACGAGTTATTATCATACCAAATTTTCTCTAAATCTCGCCAGTGGGTTTTCCGTGATGCGGTAACAGACAGACAGACAAAAATTCTAAAAACTATAGATTCGGCCTCTGTACTTATCAATAATAATGACTATTTCAATAAGATTATCCAAAAAATATTTAATTAGTAGATTAGTTACATTTTATTATATGTATAGATTTTTTTTTATTTTTATGCTGTTTTTAATGCGAAGTAGTAAGAAAGTATATTTTTTTCATGTAATTACTAGAGATTCTGAAAAAAAATCTAATAACCTATATTGTATTTCCAATAGCCACTTTAAGACAGCCCCATACATAAATTATTTAAAAATAGTTAATGCAGACATAACTTTGACCTCGTTACAATTTATTTAAATTTGTATACCCATCCATATAAAATTCTGAATAAACAATTGTATCATTAATATTCTCCTTGTCAAATATTTATACGAATTTCGGTTCATGAAGAATTTGAACATGTGAATATTTCAACTTTGCTTCCCTAGGTGCCTTTTGTATTTATAATCTATACTAATATTATAAAGAGGCAGAGTTTGTGTGTTTGAACGCGCTAATCTCAGGAACTGTTAATCCGATATGAAAAATTATTTTTGCATTAGATAGCCCGTTTTTTGAGGAAGGTTATATATAATATAATATACAGTCTATCTATTCCATACTAATCGTTAAAACCATCCAACCGCCAAGGACAAACCCGAGCGAAGCTAGGATGAGTCGCTAGGGTTGAATATAGGGGTCATAGTCTACCTGAGTACCAAATTTTATCCAAATCTGTTCAGCTGTTTAGTGTGAAGGAGTAACAAACATACACACATACAAACTTTCGCAGTTATTATAGTTCAGATATTTTGTTGCAGCGGGTGCAGCAACTCTAAGGATACTCCTAAGTTTTGCAGTCGGAGGTCTTCTCGGAGACGTCTTCCTTCACCTGTTGCCGGAAGCTTGGCAACACGACCTCGCCGCTACAAAAGGTACCTACATACTTATAAACAAACTTACTGAGTTAAAGGAAATAATTTGATTTTTCCCCAAAATTGTATGTTATCATCATTGATTTTAACTTTTGTTAATATTCTTTGCCTTAAATGTACAATCTGATGAAAATTAATGTTTCTGGGACCAGCCAAGAACATTGTAAAAACAGATTTCTATAAATTCTCTTTCACATATGTTTGCCAAAAGGTGTACAGTCTAAGATCATAGTTAAAGTGTCATTAGTTATTGAAGTTACGACAAACAGACTTATATTATATGGCCTGTGATTTTATATTTATAAATAATAAATAGAACGAAACACATGCATTGGACCGACTATACATATGTAACGTTCGAGTACGTTCGTCCAAAAACTCGGTATAGTTTATTAGTAGGCACTGAAAAAATCCTCCATTTCCATACTTATCTAGCTCGATGATATCGAATTGAATTTTTGTATTTTCATCCTGACTAAAATACTTACAAAATGATAAATAGATAAAGCATAAACAGTATAATATCGACTTCCTAGATTATTGGCTTATTGTTAGATAAAATTTACAAGCGGAGCTAAAGATGTGATTTAAAAAAAAACAAAGCAATAGATAGGTACATGTAAATTGTAAATCATTTAACTTATTCTTAACTTAGTGTCCGTATTAACATTATAAATGCACGTGTATTTAAAACGAACTAAGAGAGATTGCTATGATTTGTGCATAGAATATAGTTTTAGTCGAAGTGACGTAGAGAATTTTTTATTCCGGTACCGGAAATAGGTTGCCACCGAAGGATATTTAGTAAGACTTGCTGGAAGCGAGGATGGTTCGTACTGTTACCGAGGACTGAACAAGTGATAAAACCACCTCTGTTAATATGCAATAAGGAATATATATATATATGTATATAACATATACGACAAAGGAAATTCTCCGATTAAAATATGTTAATATCAGTTAAGCGTGACATTGACAGTGATAAGGAATAATATAAGTGTTTGTTTAGTGCTAAGTTTGTAACGAATTACGGTTATTAAAACAATTCAAATACTATTTTTGGTCCGCGGCTTTGGTGGTGTGGTTTTATCCCGGAAAAATGTACGGTTCCCGTGGGATAGATTTGTTTTTGTCTAGGGACTAACATGAAGCGAAGCGAGGGTGAGTTGCTAGTTTACAAGATTTGTTAAAAATAGTCTTATATTATAACACTGACTATTTTAATTATTTATTATAGTAAATGAATCATTTCATTCTTTAGGCTGTTTTTTTTATAAAATTCTGACGCCTTATTTCCGGCATATCTTTCAAAAATTCTCCCAATGCAAGATGAAATCGACCTTCATAAACTTTCGTCTCATTTTGCTTTCTTTTCTTCAGAATGTAATTTTCATTATTATTAGTATTGTTGATAGCATGTGTGCGTCTTAAAGAACCACTTTGAAAAAAAGTATGTAATAAAAACAAGGTTATAATAATTGACATACTTTTTTTTACACTAATTATTTGTTAATTGCTTTAATAATAAACCACTGATATATAATATATACCTATAAATAATAATTGATGGGTCTCTAAGTTATCGTATCATTCTTCTACTATTATAATATTAACATTAAAAATTATTTATGATGTATGTATTTATAGTTTTATATCATACATGTGTAGTGTATCAACTATCTGGTGTCCATAACACAAGCCTCGTAGCTTACCATGGAACTAAATGGTACTGTGTGTTAATGTCCCAACATATATAAATATGTATGTATATTAACGCCCGTGTCTAAAAGCAGCCTATGTGTCTAGGTCTTAGTCTATATGTGTACCAAATTTCATCCAAATCCGTCCAGCCGTTTGAACGTGAAGCAGAAACAAACAAACATATAAAGTTGCTGTCTATAGCAGTGACCCTATTATGTACTTGAAAGATAGCAAGCACTATAGATATTCCAAAAATGGTAGAACAAAGGGCTACTTATCTTTGTAAAGTGGTAGTGTGACGTTATATACACACATAACGTTACGATAAAAAATTGAATAAATAAACTGTTTTTGTTTTAAAGTGTTTCTCATAAATTAGGTTTTTCTATTAAATTGACAAATTTTAACATAAATTTTATTTTGAGTATAAATTAACATATGTACCTTATTAATAAAACTATAAATAAATTACATTGCGATACCGATAATATCTATTTCCCTGCGTATATTACGTTTGTTGAGGTTTCGTGTTGCTAGCATGCGATATTTTGCTATTAAGGTAAAATAAACTTTATATTAAATGTTTTAAGTTGAAAATCGTATATACACAACGATTTTAATTCGTTGAGGTTTAATGTTCCAAGTTCAACATACGAGAAAAATTGTAAACAAACGTGAGTGAATGAATCACCTGCTTGTATAATTAAATCGTTTCTGGAAAGGCATGCCTATCTATATATTCTAGTTTCGACTACTGCACCGTCGATCTTAGGTTCGAATCCTGCACACGGCTTTCTTCTTTCTATACTTATAGGGTCTGCTCTTCTCTTTTTATATTGACAATTCCATGTGATTTTCCCGGTTTTGCAAAATTTACTGGTCATTTTTTTTCTGTCATGAAATACTTACTAGCGGAGTTAAAAGTCAACGATATGTACAGCGTACAGCCCAGTATCTCGGAGAGACTGGTCGTGCCGAGCTCTCTGCCTATCACAATATGAGAGCAAAGGAATACAGAGTGAGTGCACTTGTGTTTGCGTACACACTTGGCCACTTTAACATGTATCATGTAGTTGTTGAAATCGGTTAGAAAAACATTATATTATCGATTGATTGCAAATCAAATTAAAGATCCCCTACAGTTACGTAAAACGTAATTTATTGATAACTAGCATTGCCCGCGACTCCGCCCGCGTTCAGATGACCAAAAACCAAATTCTTAGGTTTTACATATTAGTATACACTTACATTGCAGTTTCTGTATTTTTTCTCAGAAATGAGATATTTTTCTGCGGTAAAAAGTATCCTATATGTTGACCCTGATAACCAGCTAATCACCATACCAAAATTCATCAAAATCCTTCCAGTGGTTTTTCTGTGATGCGGTAACAGACAGACAGACAAAAATTCTAAAAACTATAGATTCAGCCTCCGTATCAGTAATAATGACTATTTCAATAAGATTTTCCAAAAAATATTTAATGTACAGATTCGGCTTAGTTACAATTTTATTATATATGTATAGATAGGTAATATAAAGTAGGTACTTGGCTTTGAATCAGATGAATGCAAGTTGCAATAAATGAGGATAACCTATCAATAAGTTGATTAAATGCTTCCACTTCACTTATCAAATGCAAACATTCACAATAATCAATAATACATTAATATCCACTTATTGCAGTATTATATTATTATAAATAAGCAGAGTATAAGTAATTGATGCATGATCTGTCTTAGTGTGTTTCTTACTTTTCCAAGCTCTTAACAGTGCAATCGATTGCAAAAAATTGGAATGAAGTTAGCTTATATATTGAATTTGGGCTACGCCTCCTTTTTGTAATCAGCCCTTTTTAACGTCCCGCTGCTGGGCACGGGCCTCCCTTAAATAATCAACTATCAAGCCATAGTCCACCACGCTGGCCAAGTGCGGGTTGGCGGACTTCACATGTCTTTCGAAAACTTGCTAAGTTCCCTCAGGCATGCAGGTTTCCTCACGATGTTTTCCTTCACCGTAAGGCAAGTGGTAATCATGCTAGAAATGATTCGCACATGAAAATATCAGAGGTGCGAGACCCGGGATTTGAACCCGCATCACTAAGTTTCTCAAGCGAGCGTGTTACCACTGGGCTACCACTGTCTCCCTTTTATATGTCGTCTTTTTGACGTTTGACTTCAACCACGTCGGCCAATTTCAGTGAGATTAGAAAACTGCGCAGGAGATTTTATAGGGCACAAGTACACTCTGTTCTTTTCGCTTTAAAATTCTGATTTGAAGGTACTTCAAAGGTCGGTTGAGACGACCGGTGGGGAGACCGCCGGCTTTATATGCTCTGTGAAACGTGGGTGTAACATAGCTAACTTCTCTACTCCGAGGTGTTACTGAGTTTAGATTTTTTTTTCGAACCTAGGAACTCTGGATCTGGACACCAAATTCTTAGGTTTTACATATTAGTATACCCTTACATTGCAATTTTTGTATTTTTTCTCAGAAATGAGATATTTTCCCGCGGTAAACACTATATGTTGACCCTGATAACCAGCTATCATCATACCAAATTTTATCGTAATCCCTCCCGTGGTTTTTCTGTGACGCGGTAACAGACAGACAGACCAAAAATTTCAAAAACCATAGATTCGACCTCTGTATCGATAATAATGTTTATTTCAATAAGATTTTTCAAAAAATATCTAATGTACAGATTCGGCTTAGTTACAATTTTATTATATGTATAGATGTATTTGCAATAATTAAATTTCCCTAGTGGCATTTTCCCGAATTAAAGACAGCGCTTTATATTACTTGACAGTTAACAATACAGTGTTATTTATAACATTGTCGTTCACAGTCAGGGCCTATGTACACCACGTATTAAAACGCGCGAATAAAGCATGTATCATAAACGTACCTCATCTGAATTAAATTAAAACATGCACATTGATTCCATGCGTATCGATATAAACGCGCGTCAAGCGCGCGGCGACTATTCGTCGAACGCGAATCATGCGTTATAAATACCACGTGTGCATATGCCTTAGGTTCAGCAACTTGCTGATAATAAATGAATCTGCTCACCGTCTTTATGTATTATTATTACTGGCTTATTAACTTAATCTTGTGTAAACAGTTCTCGTACAATAGAGTGACACAGTTTACACTGGCTTCAATATTTTTTTATTTGCATTGTTACGTCAAAAGTACAGACATACATATAAAGTCGTAGGTATTTGTTTTGTTTTATGATAAAACAAGTAGTTTTATGATTTTATTGACAAATATGTACATATATACTGTTATTGTATGTATGTTTTAGCTATACTAAAGCTATATAACAGACTCGGTGGTCTAGTGTCTAGCATGTACGGCTTTAAAAGGACCTGGGTTCGAGTCCCGGATCGGGCCAAATTTAGTCATTGAGTGTTTTTGTTACGAAAGTCCCGGTAAGAGCCTGAATATGTGAAGTTGGCGGTGTTACACACCCGTGCCTCAGGTACCATGTAAAGTCGGTTCTGAATTCTGATCTCTCGTCAGTCGTGCCGAATTGTCGTCCCATTGGAGACGGCAGAGTGACAGGAATAGAGTGTAATACACTAGTTTATATTTTGATTTGATTATGGAAAAAATAATTATATATAGAATTGATCAATGATTCTGAGGTTTACTTCCTAGTTTCTACATCAAAGCTAACAAACTTTACCCCTTTTTTGTAATATATACATACGTATGTACATACATACATTATACATAAATGAAAATATAAATAAACATTTCTATTTCAGATGGCGACCATGTTTCCATGAAATGCGGCCTTTGGTGCTTATTCGGAATGCTTGTATTTATAGTTGTAGAAAAACTATTCGCCAGTACAGAAGATGATGACGAAGAAGAACCAAAGCAGAACGGTTCCACCAAACATATAGAAATAGAAGAAATAGAAAAACTTCTAAATTTTGAGAGAAATAATAGAGGGAAGGACAAGGGGCAAGGGATTTGTGGTGGTAATGGCTCTGTGACGGCGAAACAACTGTATGATACGTGCGTCTTTAATAATAATACTAAAGGTAATTGTGTGTTTTGATGTATTAAATAAAAATCTCGTGCCAAGGGTGTTTGTGGTCGCACTCCTCCGAAGCGGCTCGACTGATTTTAATGATTTTTTTGTATATTTGGTAGATATGAGAATAGGTCGTGAAGTATTTTTCACCCTCCTACTACCACCCCCCATTTTTTAATCGTAATTTTAGTATATTTGTATGAACAATATCTAAATAATTTAATATTACATAAATACATAGGGGCGAAGCGAGGTTGAGTCGCTGTATAACATAAAGCAAAAAGTTTTTTTTGGAGATTGAACGCGGGTGAAGCCGCGGGTTCTGCTAGTAATAATAATTATAATAACGTAGTCTTCCTTTTCTATTAGTTTCTTACAATATTAAATGAACAATTGTTATATAGAAAAAATCGTGTATCTCGGAAGCGGCTCTAACGATTTGGATCAAATTTTGTATTTAGACAAGGTTTTGCTTTTTAAGTTTATCTATATAGATGTATTTTCTGAAAGACGCGATTTTTTCACAAAATGAAAACATTTTTTTTTATAATTAATTATAATTAGATCCTTTTCCTCTTAGCATTCATGCTGACAATGTCATAATATAGCAACATCTCGTAAATGTTAGTGAGACTTGCATTGTCTCCAAGGGATGATATTCTACTGAATAGTAATAATTGAAGAAGGTTTTTATTAGGTACTTATTAGGTTTTTGTGGTTTCATAACTTAACTGTGGTATTGTTACAAATACTTTACATTTATATTTTTACTTTAAATAATTTTATGTTACAACTAGCATTGCCCGCGTTTTTACTGTGATGCGGTAACATACTGACAGACAGACAAAAATTCTAAAAACTATAGATTCGGCCTCTGTATCGATAATAATGTTTATTTCAATAACATTTCCAAAAATATTTAATGTACAGATTCGGCTCAGTTACAATTTTATTAAATATAAGTTAAGTATATTAATTCATACAGTCCTATGTAATGAAGGCCCCTAGAAATAACACACGTGCGAGGTGTACCTGACTGGCGTAGTTACTTTTATACGACCGTTGGGAAACGCCTTTAGGGTTGACGAAGCCGTTCGTAACAACAATGTTGGTATTTTTGACAACATTTGATTTTGAAAGGATTTTCGTTAAAATCTATTCGGGCGATTGTTTACTGTATGGTTTTTATACTGTGATATTAGTGAGATTGATTACGATGTCATTAATGAATAACAATCACCTTCGCCATTGAATTGAATTGTCCTCAATCAATGAATGTACATGATATTTTGTTATTGTTTAGGTGAAGGCGGCTGTTGTAGCACGATAGTGACGACCACAAACGGCGCAGTACGGTGCAAGGGTAACCGCTGGATGGGACGTTGTCTTCTACGAGAGGCGAGAGAGAAGGCGCAGAAGGCGACAAAGGAGAAGAGTGAGAAGAAAGATGTATGTATATAATGGTCTAATATTTAACGTTGGTCATCGTCAAATGAATCGTCATGTTTAAATTATATTTAAAACGTTTTAAAGTACTAACTTTTGTTTTTGTAGCTCATTAAAGTGTCTAGATTTGTTTTTAAGACTGGTTTTTGAGCAGCATCAAATTTTCATTTGTGATCATGTGAGTTCATATCAAAATCCCACTGAAAAAAGTGCTCAGAGTTTTTTTTTAATTTCTCCATTTTCAAGAAAATGATCAGCTTTTGAGACCCGGACCAAGTGTAGGTATTGGGATTTTCTGTCTAGATATTAAGAATCTCAAATATCACCCAGGATATGGATATTTGGCGGTGTGTTACCCCCGTGCCGGGACACGAAATAGGTTCTGGGGTCGAGTCCCGGGTAAGGCCAAATCTAGTCATTGAGTCGTTCTGTTAAGAGCGTTCCAGTAACAGAAATGATTCGCACATGAAAATATCACAGAAATGAGACAGTGGTAGCGCAGTGGTAACGCGATCGGGAAACCGAGTGAAGTGGGTTCAAATCCGGGTCTCGCAACTCTGATTTCATCTATAGCATTGTCTATCCCAGGTAGCCGGGTACCTGAACCTGATGGCGAACTCCATAGACAACTTCACGCACGGGCTGGCCGTGGGCGGCTCCTTCCTCGTGGGCTTTCGCGTGGGCTTGCTCACCACCTTCGCTATACTCGGTATGTAGCGCTCACGCTTGACCGGATTTGTCGACACGTTTGCTCAGTTTGTAGTTACCCTACTTACTGTGGCAGCGGTCGCGGGTTCGAGTCCCGCAGGGGGCATTAATTTGTGTGATGAGCACGAATGTTTGTACTCCAGTCATGGATTTTTATATGTATAATATGTATGTATTAAATGTTACATATGTGTAGTGTATCAACTATCTGGTATCCATAACACAAGCCTAGTAGCTTACCATGGAACTAGATCGTGCTGTGTGTTAATGTCCCAATATTTTTTTTTTGACCGAATTTGAAAAAGGAGAATGTATATTTATATGACTATTATTATAAAGGCGACGATTGTTTGTGCGTTACACGCACAGACAATCAAATTAATGAATATGATTAATAATGTTAATCATTATTGAGTATATTAATTAACTAACAATTTTTTTGATTATGATTTTAATCATTAATTTTTAATGGTTAATTAATCACATGAACTTTGGATCAACTCAGATGCTTGTGTTTGTATTTTTCAGGTTGAAACGTCTGGACGGATTTAGGTGATATTTAGTAGAGTGGAGTTACCTAAACGTTACCCGTTATAGTAGGGGAGCCCAAGAGGGGATTTTTGTAGTTACTCAAGCGCGGCAGATTAGCAAAAATCGACTATAAAGTTTATGATGATTTTTGCCTCTTAGGCTTGTGCAAATCGGCAGATTATTAAATTGGACACTTTTCAGGATGTGACTAGCCTACCACACCTTAATCTGACGGTTTCAAGTATTTCTACCTTATCAAAACATTTTTTAAATATTTTAATCGGCTTCCCTAGACGCGCCCCTTTATATAGAAGACTTATATTGTGGTGAAAGTACTCAATAGAGTGCAAGGTAACCTCTTTTATGTTAATCTGCCGCGCTTGAGTAACTACAGAAAATCCCCTCTTGGGCTCCCCTACTATTAAAACGTTATTATATTAGTGAGCAAAAATAAAATTAAAATAAAAGTTTACATTAAGTAACAACAACTTATAAAAACAAAAAAATGAGTTTTTTTCTTTATCACAATAATAATCAATTATAATATTAATTAAATAAATCTAAAAAATAATATCATAAAAATATTAATTATTAATAATAATAGATTAAAGAAACTATATTTTTTACTTTTAGTTCACGAAATTCCACACGAAGTAGGTGATTTTGCTATTTTACTCAAGAGCGGGTTCTCAAGATGGGAGGCGGCTAAAGCTCAACTGGTAAGTGTTTCTTTATAATATTTATTTATCTCATAGTGTCACGTCCATTTGTCATAGTGAAGTTAGTTATAAAGCTGGTTTATCGGAGATTCGAATCCCGTGGGATTTGTTTTAATTTTATAGACAGCTAGCGTTTGTCCGCGGCTATGTTCGCTGTTTATGTATAATTATTTATCAACCGACTTCAAAAAGGAGGAGGTTCTCAATTCGACTGTATGTTTTTTTTTATGTTTGTTACCTCAGAACTCCGTCATTTATTAACCGATTTGGACAATTTTGTTTTTGTTGAAAGGGTATACTTCCAGATTGGTCCCATTTAAATTTCAAAAAAAAAATACCACCCCTAAGGGTGGAAAAACAACTAATGATGAATTTAACCTACTTCTAATGTCATATTGACTTAAAAACTTTGCAAGTATTTCTATTTCCGTTGATAGTACAGTGGTTCGGTGTTGGTTGACCTGATCTGATGGCAAGGCCAGAAGGTGGATAGGTGGAACTCTTCAACGGCTAATAGTAGATACTTTGAGTTTGGGCTTATTTTGTTTGATTTGACAAGCCTAACACGTTAGAATCCTTACTTTGCTACTACTGTCTACACTAAAAAGGTAAAAATAAAAACTTTTTAACAAAAAAATAAAAACCGACTTCAAAAAAATCACTAAAAAGTAAAAAATAACTGATTGGTAGTTTTCATTTACTATACATACCTAATCAAATATTTTCGAAATCGGTGCCAGCCCATACAAAGCAAAGCACACCGACTTCGAAAATATTTATAGGTATGTATAGTAAATGAAAACTACCAATCAGTTATTTTTTACTTTTTAGTGATTTTTTTTGAAGTCGGTTTTTATTTTTTTGTTAAAAAGTTTTTTTTATAAGTGGAGACTCTTATTTTAATAACAAAGCTTTATTTTAAAGATATATAGATAAAATATATTTTTTCGGTTTAATTAAATTAAAATGTGTACATATTTAATACCAATAGAATTAAATTTTAAAAGTCAATAATTGTGTATTAAAAGAGTCTTTCGCGCTTCAATACACATTTGGCTCAGTTTGTAGTAAACGTACTTGCTTCGTCAGCGTTCGCGGTTCGAATTCCGCTGGGAATTCATTATGTGATGATCACGAATGCTTATACTCCTTTATAGTTATATATGTGTAGTGTATCAACTGTCTAGTATCCATAACACAAGCCTCGTAGCTTACCATGGAACTAGATGGCGCTGTGTGTTAATGACCCAACATGTTCAAACATAGCTTATTTCTATATGTTATTATTGTGTTGCAGGCGACGGCTTGCGCCGGTCTGATCGGCGCCATGACAGCGGTTATATTCAGCGGCGCTCGGAATGCGATAGGTGAGAGTTTTTTTAATTAATATATTCTTTACTAGCGACTCCCTGACGTTTTAAAAAGATAGACATTTTTATTCTTAGTGTACCTTAGGAGATAAACACATGTCATTGGGGACTTTATTTTAGACCTTTTTAAGGCCTAAAATTTTCTAGTACATTGTATTGATGTATCTTTAAAGGTTTAGCCAGCGTTAGCGATCTCAATTTCTAAGGACGACTGGACAGAACCAAAAAAAGGTATCCTAAATAAATAAGTTATCACTACACAAAATTTAGTTAAAATCGATTCAGTAATTTTTGCGTGAAAAACGTGAACACAATACGTAGCAGTCATTATTTTTAAAAAACTATTTCCTATACAGATTTTGCTAAGTTACCATTTTATTATGTGTAGAGATTACGTTTAAAGAAGAGAGATATATGTATGTACAAATATAAATTAAAAAAAAATCCTCACTAAAGATGGAACAAATATGCTTATATTGTGTTCTTAATACATACACGTATAATGGATAAGTAATTTTGAAGTTGGTCCAAACACACAAAAATCACTACAGTTTTTGATGAAATTTGGTATGATCAAATTGAGATGATACGATAGGGTTATCCGGGTCAACATATAGGATACTTTTTACTGCGGGAAAATATCTCATTTCTGAGAAATCTATACTAAACGTTAAAACGTATATAATATTATTAGTAATCCATACATATAATAAAATTGTAACTAAGCCGAATCTGAACATTAAATATTTTTTGGAAAATCTTATTGAAATAGACACTATTATCGATACAGAGGTCGAATCTATAGTTTTTCGAATTTTTGTGTGCCTGTCTGTTACCGCATCTCGGAAAAACCACTAGAGGGATTTTGATGAAATTTGGTATGATGATAACTGGTTATCCTGGTCAACATATAGGATACTTTTTACCGCGGGAAAATCTCTAATTTCTGAAAAAAAAATACAAAAACTGCAATGTAAAAGTATACTTATATGTAAAACCTAAGAATTTGGTTTCTGGTCATATGACCGCAGACGGAGCCGCGGGCAATGCTAGTATTTTATAAGTTTATGTCAGTGGTTAAAATTCGTCAAGTTCGAATCGTTCATTAGCAGTTTCTTAAAAGTACTAAGTATTATTTTTATTACAGAAGCAAAAACCTCTTGGATAGTTCCGTTCACGGCGGGCGGGTTCCTCCATATTGCGTTAGTCACCGTGTTGCCGGATCTACTGCGGGAGCAGGACAAGATGGAGTCTCTCAAACACCTCGCCGCGCTCATATCCGGCATTGTCGTCATGGCTTTCATGACGCAGTACTTTTGATAAGTTAATGATATTCGTTTTAGTGTTGCCAGGTGGTAATTTCAAAAGTGACAGTGTTGCTAGGTGTCAATTCGTAATTTTAATATTTGAAAAAAAAGTCTTATTTATACATAAATATTCAGGCAACCTTAGAGATTAAATTTCAAAATTAAATCATAATATTTTTTTTAGGTAAAAGCAACACTCACAATACACTTAATTTAAAAAATGTATATTTTATCAATTTTTGATGTAAGTGAGACAGTCCAAAACGGACAGTCAAAGTATTATATGTAGATTTCAAATTATAAACAATATAAGTTTAGATGTAAGTCTGTACGTGAGTTTCAAGGAAACTACGAACTTAATACTCCACTAATAAACTTAATTGTAAATTTTGTCACAGACTATTTGAAAAAAAAAACGTGCGATTTTATTTTTAGTTATATTTAATATCATTCCCTTAAAGAAAAAAAAATGTATACTTTTTGAACATGTAGCATCCGAAACGAAAATATTTTTCGTCTCGTAGCTGACCCATAAGCTCAAGATGTGAAATCCACGGGAAAATTTCCCGTACTTCTCAGAATTTTTTAATTTACCTATAAAAATAAGTTCTCAAAAACATATTAAGTGATGTTTGTTCTGAATTAAGAATAATAATATTTGTATACACAGAACCAGTTATTTTTAAATTAGTTACACGTATCTGTATCTCGTACACACGTAAGACGTATATTTTACCAGCCCCTGTGATTTCTATTAATTCAATGTCATACAAAAATAATGAACGCAAAATAAACGAGAATTTACCAAAGTCGTTAAATTACCGACAACATTGACAATATTTCAAATTAAAAAAGCTTCTATTTATTTGTTTTTGAGAAGTTATTTATTTATAGGTAAATGTAAACATTCTGAAAAGTACCTACGGGAAGTTTTTCTGTGAATCTGAAAACTTGACCTTAATTCAATTCAAGGGTCAGCTACTGGAAAGTTTCCCGTAGACGTAGACCCGTAGATCGAGTAGTGGCGTGCTTTTCCTTATTAGATACATTTAAACTGTTTTTTATATTTTATTATATGCAAAGAAACTTTATATGAGCCATATATAAATATCTTTTTTTCTAGACAGACTAAGATATCTGTTTTAACTTAATGATTGTATTCAGCCCTTTTTCACGTCCCACTGCTGGGCACGGGCCTCCCTTCAGTACGAGGGGAATCAGGCCATAGTCCACCACGCTGGCCAAGTGCGGGTTGGCGAACTATACATGTCTTTCGAAAACTTGCTAGGTTCTCTCAGACATGCAGGTTTCCTCACGATGTTTTCCTTCACCGTTAAGACAAGTGGTAATCATGTTGGAAATGATTCGCGCATGAAAATATCAGAGGTGCGAGACCCGGGATTTGAACTCGCTTCACTCGGTTTCCCAAGCGAGCGCGTTACCACTGGGCTACCACTGCCTATAACTTAATGATTATAGAATTATAAATAAAACACTTGCAGTGTACACTTTTAATGGAAAAACAAATACATGTCTAAAAGAATGTGAATAAAGAAAATAATTTAAATATGTTAAGTGAGATCATAATGAATAGATGATTATGATACTAATTTCCAGCGAAACTTTGCACTTACTCAAAAATATTCATAATATTTTGTTAGATTAACGCAAATATTTCACATTTTAAATGAAATTATCTTTTCGGATTTTCGGTCTTACCCGTGACCATGATTGCTGTAAAGCATTCGAAACGTCGGGAAACAAATTTTGAAAAAAAAAATCGCGAAAAAATCCGAAAATATTGTTTTATTTTTAATATCCACTCCACGCTGCTTCAATGCGATTGCTTAAGACTTAAAAAAAAACATTAAAAATTCTAAAACTAACTAATACTTTTAAGGCAATAGAAAGTAATACAATTCATATTGTTGTGATACTTTCTTAGTTAAAATAAAAATGGCGGGTTGGCTAATACCGGCCTCCTTAAAAATATGTTCGAAACTATTAAACAGCTTAGTTTGGAAATCATTATCATCTATTTATTTTTACAATATAATTTAAGCGTTTTGTTACAATTATCAACTTTATTCAACAATTTTAATAGCATAAGTGATTGAAAGTCATTGTTTTAAAGAAAATCAAACTCGAATGCCATACATTGTATATAAAATGTAAATAAATTAGGGTTCAAATAGTTTTAGTACAAACCACTTTGATGTGATAGATATTTAGTTTTAGTAAGATTTTATTCAAGTCATTATTTTATGCTGCTTTACAATGTGACATCATGTATCATTTAATCAAGTAATAAATGAAAAGGGAGGTTTTGTTTTTTAGTAATGGAAAATGTGAACAAATCAATGAATTCAAGGCGAGATTTAGACTAATACTTTGCAATGGTGCCGTTGAATTTTATATTTGTTGCTGTAAAATATACGAGATGTTGGTAAATCTTAGTTTTAACTTGTATATCTTTGGATTTACTAACATGAGTTGATAAATGTAAGGATTTTATAAAAAAGAGACGATCTTTCGGGCTTTTACTAAACTCTGATGGGAAAAACCCGAAATATCGTGTACTTATTATAAAATCCTTACATTTACCAACTCATGTTGATAAATCCTAAGATTTACCAATATACGGGCTTTTACAGTAACATAATAAACATTGCACGAGATTGTACATTAATGTATAAAGTGTTTTTTATGCATCTTTATACATGATACTGTTCTGGTGTCTAAAAGTTATATTCAAATATTATTTTGTAAAAAACTTTTCTTTTACCCGCGATTATAGAAATTGTGGAAGTTATTATTTTCTTATAATTTTTAAGCAATAATTTGTATTTTAGCTATTCATAAAAGTGTGATAAACAATGCCATTTATAAGTATTGTACCGTGTAATATTCTATATGAAATGTTAAATAAACGAAATATTTACACTATATTTGTGGTTTTTATTGTTTAACGAGTTTTTCGTGCTGTCAAAGTACTTATACTTTATAGTATTTTGAATGCTTGTAGAATGGATAGTTATAGAGAAGCACTTGCACCACAAATAGAACTAGTACTTACTGATTTTTCAGTCATCAAGATTAGGGTTTGATTTAATAATAGTCATTTTCCTTTAAAGATTGTTTAAACTCAGAATATTTTCCTTCTAGGAACCATATTTTTTCCCGTCATTAATAGCAAATAGAAACATAACGCCATCTATTGATATTTATTGGAATTTTTTCTTTATAAAATAGTAGATTTTAATGAGCCATACTTAGTCTGGAAATGTATTAATTTAAATATCAAGATTTAAGAAGCAAAATCAAAACATAGTTGTATTTCCACTCTTTTTCCATATAAAGCATGCACTGATTCTAACGTGCGTAGGTATGTTTAATTACAAGACAACAATCTTAATCGCAGCTGCATAAACACTGCTGTATATTTAAAAAAGAAAAAGAATTTAAATAAATACGTAGTATTATATAACAAACTAGCAGAACCCGCAGCTTCGCCAGTAATAAATCTAAAAAAATAAACTGGCTTTATATTATAGCGACTCAGCCTCGCTTCGCTTGGGTACGTCCCTATGTATTTATATAATATATACAGTTTTCCAATAATGTATTGAAGTTGCCAGATTTGTTGACATTTAAGATTACCGCTCCCTTGGGTAGTAGCATGATGATATATAGCCTACTAGCGGCTCATCCTCGCTATGCTCAGGTTCGCCTCTAGGATAACAAACCTATCCCACGCGAACCGTACATTTTCCGGGATAAAAAGTAGGCTATATGTTATTCCAGACTATGATCTATCTCTGTGCCAAATTTCATCCAGACCCGTTCAGCCGTTCTGACGTGAAAGTGTAACAAACATCCATACTCATAAACATTTACATTTATAATTTTAGTATAGATAAGCCTTCCTCAATAAACGGGCTATCTAATACAAAAATTTTTTTTCAAATCGAATTAGTAGTTTCTGAGATACAAACAAACTCTGCCTCTTTATAATATTAGTATAGATATGTTTTTTTTAAATAAAACTAGTAAGTGCTCCAATAGCGTATATTTTCAAAGTTACATAGGATTAGAATCCTCACATTGCTTACCTAATAGAAAAAACTGTTCAAAATCACTTTTCAGCTTAAATAGTCCAAATCCTTATCCAAATATCCAAATAATAATCCAAATTAGTTTTGTAAGGATAACTCACAATTTCACCATAAAAATATGAACGCTCTTATTCTTCAGTAATTTCTGCACTTACAACCTTAAAAAGCCAAAATATAATAATAAAATGTAATTACAGAGCTTCAACGCTCTTCATCATATAACAGAGTGATTAGTGATTTTGTCGCTTATAAATTGAGTGGTCACTTTTCTGTATACATCATACTGTGACGTCACGCCAAACGCGCGAAATGGCGGGCGTTAAATAACTATATATATATATATATATATATATATATATATATATATATATATATATATATATATGATGAATGATATTTTTTTTTAATACTAAATTTTAGTTTTTTGGAGCTGGATATTTTGTTTACATTTATATAACGATGTAAGCTATCGTATAAAAAATAAAAAAAATCTCGCATATTACCTATTGATCATGTTATGGAACATACATTTCCATGTCAGCTCCAATGTGAGGATTCTTTATTATATACTTACTACCTCTTTTAAATGCGAAGATAAACTACAAATGTTATATATAAATATTAAAATAGACAGAGCGATTTTAAACAGTTTCAAAAGGAACCAATACATATTTTATGTACAAAGAAAAGTTTACACTTACTAAAAAGGTGATTCAATTCTTTGAGTTTTATGAATAATACGTTAAAATAAGTTTTTTTTTGAAATAACCTTTAAAAGTACCATACATTGGACAGTCTTAATAGACCAGGGTAGAAGCGTTTAAAAATAATAAAAAGTGAAAAAAAAAAAATAGTAGACCTTAAAAATAATAGTGACCCTTCCCGACCTCAGATCGCCCGTAAATTATTTTTCCTTTCATTTTTATAATATTCCCCTCCTTTTCTAATGGGTTTCATCCTACTATTATTTTTTTTGGTTTTAAAAATTATCGACCCTGGTCTATAAGTAATTACATTACAGTGTAATATTGTACAACTCATAAATCGATCAAACTTACATATGATACTTTCTGGAATAATAAGTCTTTATAGAGCTTTTCAAATAATTCCAAATTTAAGAAAAAATCGCCCAATCTGTCTATCAACAAGTTGACTTACAATGGAGAAGTTTTTATGTATTAACTAGCATTGCCCGCGGCTTCGCCCGCGTTCAGATGACCAAAAACCAAATTCTTAGGTTTTACATATTAGTATACTCTTACAATGCAGTTTTTGTATTTTTTCTCAGAAATGAGATATTTTCCCGCGATAAAAAGTATGCTATATGTTATACCCGCATAACCAGCTATCATCATACCAAATTTCATCAAAATCCCTCCAGTGGTTTTTCCGTGATGCGGTAACAAACAAGACAGACAAAAATTCTAAAAACTATGGATTTGGGCTCTGTATCGATAATAATGTCTATTTCAATAAGATTTTTCAAAAAATATTTAATGTAAAGATTCGACTTAGAATTTTATTATACATATGTATAGATTGTAGGCACATTGTATTAAAATGTGTGTATATAGACACACATTTTTAATACTTTTCTATTATTGATTAAGACCTTTTTAATAGCCTTTTATATTAATAACGTCTTTGACAGATTTTAGAAAAAAAAAGGAAGAGGAGTAACATTAAAGAGTGAATGATTTTTATTTCTATTTTAAATCAAATAGATTAAATAATCCTTTATTGCTGCCATATAATTATAAAAAATATGTAAAATATAACAAAAATACGAAAAAATATTAAAATATCTCAACAAATGAAAAAGTTATGAAACTTTACAATTGCGCTTGTATGAATGATTTTGTGACGTCACACGACAAAGGACCTTCAAATTAATTTCTCAGTCATTTATTGATAGATTTCAAAAAAAATCACTGATTTATTAGTTTTCATCTGTATTATAATTCCATTGCGTTAAATATGATATTAACATCAGAACTTCGCCATTATAATAATGCTTACAACTAAAAAAAATACAATTGTTCTTTATTCTTAACAGAGATTCTGACAAATGTAGTTTAAAATTTGTTTTTTTTTTTGAAAGTAAAGAAAGCAAGTTACATAATACATAGGTATTATAAAGTATAAGAGTATAAATGATAAGTAATTTTAATTAATATGTTATGTTTAGTGTGTTTGTATATACGTGTGTATGTTTACATAACGTAGACTTTCTCTACGCGGTCCATACTGAACACTTCCTTCGTTTTCGGGCAAATTATTGATCCGTGTTCCTTCACCATTTCTTTTAGGGCCTGAAATTAATATTTAAAGAATTAAAACATTATACATAAATAAATATGTTAGGACATAGCACCATCTAGTTCCATGGTAAGTTACGTGGCTTGAGTTATGAATACCAGATAGTTGAATCACTATACATATATAACTTTAAATATAAACACCCATGGCTGGAGTACCTGCAAACATTCGTGCTCATCACACAAATGAATGCCTCTAGCGGGACTCGAACCCGCAACGGCTCGCACAGCAAGTAGGGTCACTACAAACTGAGCCAAATGTGTCGTCTACAATCTACATACATAGTAGGTATATATTATATACTTATAAGTAATTATAATAATTATTATTTGATGTCACGTCGGTTGATTGTAAGTCTTGGATTTGTCTGTAACGTTATGTAAATACACACATACACGTGTGTTCACGAAGGTATATGTAATATCTACATTTTATGATAAAACAACATCTAGTTGTAAAATTAGTGAGTAAAATTTCATTTTATTAATTCATGAGTGAACATTTTTTTTGTGACTATAAAGTTTTAAAGTTATATTTGTTACTAGCATTGCCCGCGGCTCCGCCTGCGTTTAGATGACCAAAAATCAAATTCTTAGGTTTTACATTATACTCTTACATTGCAGTTTTTGTATTTTTTCTCAGAAATGAGATATTTTCCCGCGGTAAAAAGGATTCTATATGTTGACCCGGATAACTAGCTATCACCATACGAAATTTTATCAAAATCTCTCCAGTGGTTTTTCCGTGATGCGATAACAGACAGACAAAAATTCTAAAAGCTATACTTTCGGCCTCTGTATCGATAATAATGTCTATTTCAATAAGATTTTCCAAAAAATATTTAATGTACAGATTCGGCTTAGTTACAAATTTTATTATATGTATGGACAAGAAGTAAAATGATCATCTTATTAATTGAAACCTAGACGATTTGTTAAATAAGTTAAATGTGATGTCATTCTTGTTTTGATTTTTGAATGGTAATGTTTGGTCATAACTATGTCAACAATTATATAGAATGTGAGACATGACTTTTTAGTACAAGAGTTTAAATTAAAAGAAAAACAGTTAACGTAGCCAACGGATACCCTCTAAGTATGCTATGTATGAAACGATGAATGAACTCACCTTCTCCC
The DNA here is from genome assembly GCA_921882275.1 of Brenthis ino. NCBI lineage: Eukaryota > Metazoa > Arthropoda > Insecta > Lepidoptera > Nymphalidae > Brenthis > Brenthis ino. The sequence continues at coordinate 15,648,582 of OV170222.1, forward strand.
CGTAGACCTGCCCGTTGGGCAGCACCATCGGGTGGTTGTGCTCGTTGAGCGGCAGGCGCGAGATGCGGCACAGCAGGCGCGAGTGCGAGCAGTGCGCGTGCGGCAGCGTGGCGGCCAGCGCGTCCAGCGGCGGCGCGCAGGCGGGGCAGGCGGGCGCGCGCGCCGCGCCGGGGCCCGCGCACTGCGGCGTGTTCAGCGCCGCCAGCCCCAGCTGCAGCGCCGCCGGCAGCGCCGCCAGCCGCGCCGGGTGCAGCAGCCGCGCGTGCGACACGCGGAACTGCACCACCAGCGCCGGCCACCGTGACGGCGACAGCAGCGACTTGTACGGCTCCACCTCTGCACCACACGCGACATATTTAAATTAATCTGTACTATACACTATTCACGGAGTGGACCATGCAAAGCGCTTTCTCTATCCCACATTACCATACAAACTGATAAGGACAAAAAACTGTCTAGCTCCGCCCGCTACACTTGCAACTGGTTTAAAATCATAGGGCTCGTTCATGTTGCTAATACTTTAATGAGGATTCATTAATTTGTTATAAAAAAATCAACATACAAATAAAATCAACATTAAAGTCAAATTAACTGTATTTTTAAATATTTGTATTGATTAAATATTAGTTTCGACTTTCCGACGTATCACTGTCATCTCCTAAATTGATAATAAATCAAGTAACTACACGAGAGACGTCTGAACGGTACGAAATGCAACGACGGACTAATTATGACTTGGATTGTAATCGCGGCCTAAGCGTCTTATCTACAACTAAACACGTGGAAGCGCTAAATCTCAGTGCTTGGTTCATTCATTGGCGAATACAGTATTATAATAGTATAAAGAGGCAAAGTTTGTTTGCAAATACGATTTGAAACATTCTTTTTGCACTAGATAGCCCAAATTTGGGGCTAACAGTAGCGGGACAGCGTTTTGTAGGACGCGCACTAATTATTGTCAATTTCCATAATATACATTTTTTACTTATCATAGTAAATATGTAATATATTATACAATACCAACATTTAAATATTATTTATATTCATATTTTTATATTTAAAAACTTATTGTTTTTAATAAAAATCATTAATTATATTTGGCAATAATTTATTTTATTATTAAAAAAGTAACTATAAATCCAAAAACTAGTGAATTACTTGATTTTATACAAAACTAGCATTGCCCGCGACTCCGCCCGCGTTCAGATGGCCAAAAACCAAATTCTTAGGTTTTACATATTAGTATACTCTTACAATGCAGTTTTTGTATTTTTTCTCAATAATGAGATATTTTCCCGCGGTAAAAAGTATCCTATATGTTGACCCGGATAACCAGCTCTCATCATAACAAATTTCATCAAAATCTGTTCAGTGGTTTTCTCGTGATGCGGTAACAGACAGACGGACAGACAGACAGACGGACAAAAATTCTAAAAACTATAGATTCGGACTCCGTATCGATAATAATGTCTATTTCAATAAGATTTTCCAAAAAATATTTAATGTACAGATTCGACTTAGTTACAATTTTATTATATGTATAGATGACTGCACTAAAGTGTATCACTAAAGCAAATTGCAAGATAAAACAAGTTTCAGTGTTTGAAAAACGATTCCAGCACCGCCATCTAAGAATACACAGTACAAACTTATGGAACCAATCATCAGTATAATAAAGAAAATTAAAACTCATTTTCTTCATTTTTTAAGATCAAGATATTCTTTATAATGTTACACAAACATTAGTATCCAATATATATATATGACGCCATCTATTGACATTAATTTGAACTATTTTTCATTGTCAATGAAACTATCAGTATGTTATTATTAAAATTAAAGTAGATATAATTCAGATATACCAGTGTCCTTAGGGAAGGCTAGCATGCCCATACAATGCTGTATGTCCTCTAACTGGCCCTCCTCGTAAGCTGAGAAGTGTTTCTTCGCGTACCGCACCGCCTCCAGACGCTTATCTTCACGCACTAGCTCTATGAACTCCTGGGAAATAGAAATACACATTAAACAATATATAATTTGATGAATGTTTTAATAAAATAAATTGATTATTTTTATATAATGTATGAGGGAATGGTAGCACAGTGGTAACGTTTAGGAACGAGTGAAGCGAGTTCAAATCCCGAGTCTCGCACTTCGACACTCCGACACTGTGACACTCAGACATTTAGACACTTGACACACAGACGCTCGACACTCAAGACACTCTGACACTACGACACACCGATAGGCGATAATCCGACACACCTATACTCCTGCCCTCCCACACACTAACACTCTGACATTGACACACTTACAATCAGACACTCTAACTCTCTGACACTCTGATAATCACACACTCATACCCTCTAACACAAAGATACACAGACTGTCGTTCAGAGCGTCGGAGTATTGGAGTGTTTTATTACTTCAGACCAAGAAGTTGTTAACATCACATGTTGACACCACTTTGTGGAGAATTATTTGATAGGAAATGCGTATCTATATTTTTACATATCAATGATTATAACTAAAGCGTCTCGATACGATGAGAATAAGTTTAAGTGTAGAAGCGACTTCTCGGAGACACTACATAAGTAATAGCTTACTTCATATACTCATACATTCGCTAAGGCTAATGAGTTTATAAGGTAGTGAATGAAACAGTTAGTTAATAAACAAATGAGTTAGTCGAAGAATAAGTAAATTATTTTGTGAATGAGTTTACTTAATAAGTGATATAGTTAATGAATATATGAAATAGTTAATCATTGAGTGAATGAGTTAGAGTTTGAGAGTAAATCATGGGTGCGAGCGTGGTAGTCATGATATAACTTGCAGTCGTCGATCAAAAAAGTACTAGATACACAATCCCATGCAAAAGTTCTCTTGAAACTGTCACCAATTGTGTTTAGGTAATTATTCTAATTGAAATAAATTTATAACAATGTAAATTGAACCCTAAATGCGATATTTAAAGTTGTTTACACAGAAAAATATTGAAAACGCGCTCAAATGTTCAAATGAGCGCTGATTCGGCGAGGACATTTTTGGCCCTAATCTAGTACTTTTTTGGATCGATGCTTGCAGTAATATAATCAAGCCACTAAACAAATGAAAGTGAGTGAATAAGCTATTCAGTCAGTGAGTGTACCTGTATGCGTATGTTGAACTCCATGGTGGAGTTGAGCTTGCGCAGCTTGGAGCGGTTGTCGGCGCACCACTGCAGGCAGCGCGCCGTGCGCCGCGCCGCCAGCTCGCGCTCCACCTCCGCCGCCGCCATGTAGATGTCTGCACGCGACGGACAGACATACGTACGTACATACAGACATTATATATAAAATTAGTCGGGAGAATGACATCACATATTTAAATGTTTAGACTTGTCGTTCAAGCTGTTTGGCTCTAGTGTCTAAGAAAAACTTTTAATATACACATTGACAGTGTATTTCTAATGGGTTGGAAAGAATGTAATTTTGTTGTTCATATCGGTCACCAGTTGACAGAATTGTTTGATTCGTTTTTTTTTTGGAAAATTTAAAATTCTTTTTTTTTAAATAAATAAATTTAGTGTAATTTTCGACACATTCTATTTTTTTATTAAGGCAATAAACCACCTGAAGCTCAGAAAACGTATGTGAAATGTAGGGTTTTGATTGTCCAACAGAACGCACATGTCGTAATCGGTTTAAAAAATCGCCCTGGAAATTCTTCACTAAAAGATTACCATCGTTGTCTGACTTCCGAAATAGATAGGCCACAATAAAACCGAATCGTCCTAAAACTGTGAAAGAGATTACAAAACAGTATAATGTATCACATACAACAATTAGAAATCGTATAAGAAGTCTTCGACTTGTTAAAAAGCCCCACAAAGAAGATATTTCGTTTCCTCATGAACTGAAAGAAAATCGCTTAATACAACGACTTAACATTTGTGATACACTGTACACAGTTCAAACGTACTTAATGAACTCGACCCTTTTTTTAAACGAATTATCACTGACGATGAAAAATGGATCGTCTATCTAAAAAGACTATGGTCCAAGCATGACAAAATAATACAAACCGTATCTAAATCTGAATTCCATCAGAAAAAGATCATGCTATCAATTTAGTGGAATTAAAAAGGTTTATTATTATTATTATTTATTATTTTAAGCGGCTTACAAGCAACCGAACGATAACTCAGAAATAAATTATGAAATTGGAGGAAGCAATCGAAGAAAAAGGCAAGAATTGGCAAATCGCGAGGGAATCGTTTACCATCTCTTTGCCATTAAGACCATTTACAGATTAAAAATTAAAAACTTAATATTTATACACATCAAAAAAATCACTGAAACAAAAATTACAACATTTATAAAATTTACTTCCATAAGAAACATATATTAATTTTAGGTGTCGATAGAAAAAGTGAACAAACAAAATACCTATAGGTTTATAAAAAGGCGACTTACCAACATTTGTCAAATCTCTAAGATCCCGTGCATCTGCCAGTTTATTGGCAGAATCGTAATATCCGTTGCGTAGAAAGTAATCTACTAGCATCCTGTCCAATCGCACTTTGCGCCATTGATTCATTTGCGTCTGAAAGTAAAAAAAAAAGTTAATTAATACATGATGTTCGAAAAACATGTGAAGTCTACCAACCAGCACTTGGCCAGCATGGTGAACTATGGTCTGATCCCATCGTATTGAAGGGAGGCCCGTGCCCAGCAGTGGGACGTTAAAAAGGGCTTAATACTAATACTACAAATACTATATGATACGCGGTAACTAAGGGAAATGGAGTAAGACAGTGACAGACAGAATGCGGGAAAAGAAGTCGCCCGTTATCAGGCAGATTCAACAATTCCACCCTTTCGAGCACTTAGCTCTTGCGCTCCACTCTGGATGGCCAATAAAGGCAAGCCAGAGGCAGGGAACTGATGTTGTTTCCCCAGGTAGATCTCAAGCCTGTGGAGTCGCTTATTATTAATACATATAATAAAATTGTAACCAAACCGAATCTGTACATTAAATTAAATATTTTTTTTGGAAAATCTTATTGAAATAAACATTATTATCGATACAGAGGCCGAATCTATAGTTTTTAGAATTTTTGTCTAGTTTTTAGAACTGCAATGTAAGAGTATACTAATATGTAAAACCTAAGAATTTGGTTTTTGGTCATCTGCAATGCTTGGCAATGCTAGTTATTATATAGAATAGGTATATTATAAATTAAAGTTCCACATTACGCTGAGCACGTCTATCTTGGGACAAATATCAGAAACTACTGTACGAATTTTCATATGGTTTTTACTAATAGAAAGAGAGAAGGAAATAATCCCTACGACGTTGTTGTAGTGTCATCTTTTCTTAACTTAAATTAACTTAATAAATTATTATAATCAATTTCTCTTTGGAGATTTGAGATGAAAATTGAAACCGTGTTATAGTTACCTTAGCTTGAGGTGCATTAGGGTCAGCAAGTGCTTCAGCCTGCTCCTTAAGATGTTCCAGGCGTTTCTTACATACAAATGCAGCTTGGACCTCTTCTGTTATTGCTTCTGATGCTTTTCGCTTCATTGTTGTTAGCTTCTCAACCTGAAATTATAAAAAGAAATATATATTTAAATGTAATCCCTTAATGATAGATCCTTTAAAGTTAATTAATGACAAGTGAAATTATTATTCTTAATTAGCATTAAAATAGTTATCTTAAAAAAAGCCATTTTAAAGAAAAAAAATATACCAATAGAAAAGTAAATTATTATAACAATTAAAGAAATTATAACAAAAAAATATTCTTTTTTAGTAGTCTATTGACTGGTAAAGTCATAGTATTCCTACAATCAAATTTAATTTCTTATTATATTATATATAATATACATTATCAAGTTCAATAATTATAACATACAAATAATCTAAGAATTATAACATAATTCAAGACAAGACAGAACATAAATGTCAATGGTAAATCATTAATTAATTCCTTTAAAAGTCTCAAAATCATTTCCTAATGGTATAGTTGTTACTATAAAAATATATATACATGTAAGTCTTCTATAAGCTTCAGTTTTAACCATTTCCGAAACTGTTTGTTAAAGTTGATGTTGATGATATTGTATGTAACATCATGATTTTTATATACATCAAATATCTTACCATTCCACCAAGTAGTGAGTCTATTTCAGCGGCTGTAGCACCTTTCTTGGTTACTGTGTCAATATCACTCACAGACGAAGCTACTTGTCTAGCTTCAACATCTAACACCCTCTGAGCATTTCTGTATCTTTTGTTGAAAATTTCATATGGAACCTATTTTTTCATTAAGTACACAATTAAATATTGTATTATACAACAAGTAAATACAAGTTGATAAAACAATTAATTTGTAAAAAAGAGGTAAGGATGCTTTTCTATAAATGTAATAAATTGGAATCAATATTTTATTATATTTTCATGTGCTTATAAAAAAATTAAGCCTTAACCATCATTAACTATTAATTACACCGCTTACTTTATATTCTGAAAACCAATTATAAATAAAGTAGCTAACTTGCAATAATGCAAATGATTTTCTCAAGTTTTTAAAACTAAAACAAAGAGTAAAAATCTACAAACAATGTTTTAAAAGTCTTAAATCATCAATATAAAGGAAAGAAAAAGTGAAATACGATTTACACTTACCTATATTTAATACTTGAAATATGATATCAAATAAGATTTTTGCATACCTTCAAAGTTGGGTGTTCTAGAGATTTTATTTCATTCATTGCAGATATTTTTAGTTACTTCTCAGAATAAAAATGGTTACACGCCTCAGACACGGACACCTTAATAATGAAAACAAAACTCAGCTGATTAGCTGTTGCTGTTGACTACACTACAATAAATATAACAAATAATAACAATAGAAAATAATATCAATGTTTACAATTCTTGCAGAGTTTTCTATATTACGAACAGCTGTTGTAAGTACTAAATAAAGTAATTTTTTGATATGAGAAAAAAGAAAAAATCTAACTCAATCTAGACATAGGCAAGGAACAAATTCGTATTCCGTCAACGTAGAGAAGACGTAGGTCATTCTGGTAATACTTATCTGTTGTAATTTTCATTATGTTACAAAATAGAACTCTCGGTCTAATTAAAATAGCTTTATAAATAAAATAAAGATAATGGATTAAATTTTTATACTAGATAAATGAATAAACTACTATGTAGTATGCATTTAACTGGATACAGTGTTTAATTAATAATTTATTATATTTAAGAAAATTCAATCTTAAATTAATCTTTGATATATTCGGTCACAAAAGTATCATACAATGTTTTTCAATATGTTTAAATAAATCGTTTATTGTTTTTAAGTCTAAAAAAACATAAATAATTTTAACTTGATCATACTTTATAGCCATAGATTAATAAAACTTTTTATTGTCTATGAATTGTCGGCGCGTCACCGCGTCACTTTCATTACGCGAATCCGCCATTTTGTACGTAGCTGGCGGTGATTCAGGGTTTGCTTTCCCGGCTAAGTGTTTATTGCGTGAAAAAACTGAAAAACTTCGTTCAATTAATTTCCTAAACTGACTACAGAAGATACAGATCATCATAGTGTTAAAATTTTGCTCCTGTACCTAGTGCTTTCGTGAATTGTGAGTGCCCTGTAATTGGAGCGCGTGGCTGGTTACTCTTTGTTGTTGGATTCAGCGAATATCAGGTAAGTTTTAAGTATACATAAGAATACTTTATACTTTTAGTCATTCATAATATAGCGATAAAAAATTAGGGTAGTTTTGATAGGGCATTAGAACTTGCATTCTGATAGCGTCATCGAGGTGGTAACAGTGTGGCGCAGTGTGCTAGTCTCCAGCTTAGATATTCTTGACGATTTGTATAATGTCAGGGTTTTACTTCGGCGTATATATTAGAATTTTTCATAATATCTTTGTAGATTTTAATGATAGTATCCACGCGGCTTTTTACTGATTGACATCGGGACGCTGACCTACTTGTAGTAGAAAGTTGATACATTATAATAATTAATTTCTTAGTAAAAATATTATCTTCATTCTAGTTATCCTTTCACAGGTTAAAGACTATCACTAACAAGTTTGTTGTTTACTTTTATTATATCGAATTACAAAAAGTATACACTAGCAAATGCAACTAAGTTAAATAACTTGGTACTTTCACAATTTCTTATATATTATTAAGCTTAGCTGAGAGACAGTCTAAAGTAATCATGCTATTTAATATGCAATATCTGGGTTTTTAATGTGATCAAACAATATTTAATTCATACATGTTTAGCATATGATATTTTATTTCTTAAAATCATACCATATTTGTACCATATATCTGTAAAGAAATTGCATTTGAAAATTAAAAAAAAAGCAATAATTTGTATTATGTATATATTTTAGTTTGATTTGGGTTAAAACATATTTAATTCAAAGTAATTATATAAATATAAATGTTATTTCATCATATGAAAATTCCACAATTAACTAATTGATTGGTCCTTGTTCATAACATATTATTTATATCATTTCTTTACAAAAGTATCCATTATATTTTGAACAAAAATTCTTGTATTGGCTTCAATTAATATTTGGAAAAATATGTGATGTGGGGATCTAAGTCTACATACAAATTTATTTTTATGATGTAACATAAAAATCACAATATTGTTATTATCAAAAATTTAATAAGAATATAAGTATCTTATGAATAGTTTAGGGAAGGTAGAAAGCCATGGGGACAATCCCATAATTATCTAAGAGTGATTAAACAAGTAAGTACTTACTTAGTATTAACATTGTTTCCCATGTCCCTTACAAAAGTTAAATTAGTAGAGAATCACTGAAACTAAGTTTGAATTGGTTAAAAAGTTTGAATGAGATTTCATTTGAAAGTTTTGCTTTTCATTATTTACCTATTTAGCTTTTGTATTTGTTTTGAGTTGTAAGGCTTTGCTTTGGAATTCTTTTAAACTTTCATTAATTTCTTGATTGAAGTTTCTTTGGGGTTGGGAACAATGCTCTTGTGTTCTAAGAACGAACAAGTTTGGTATTGAGGATACAATTTTAAACAAAACTGAATGTTTTTATGTTTGTTTCACTTATTCAAAATTGTATGAAACTTTTTTAACAGTTTTTTTTTCATTTAAACAATAAATAATATTATAGTGTTGATAAGAATACATAATAATTAACTCCACTTTATAAGTAATTCAATTTGCTTTTTAATACTGCTGTACTTAATATATATTTTTACTTATATATTTTATTACGCGTTCAGGTGACCTAAAACCAAATTCTGAGGTTTTACATATTAGTTACAATGCAGTTTTTGTATTTTTTCTAAAAAATGAGATGTTTTCCCGCGGTAAAAAGTATCCTATATGTTGACCTGGATAACCAGCTACCATCATACCAAATTTCATGAAAATCTGTCCAGTGGTTTTCTCGTGATGCGGTAGCAGACAGACAGACAAAAATTCTAAAAACCATAGATTCTGATCCTGTATCGATAATAATGTCTATTTCAATAAGATTTTCCAAATAAAATTTAATGTATAGATTCGACTTAGTTACAATTTTATTATATGTATAGATTATATATAATCTACATGAGCTATATATAAAAAAATGTCACATGAGTATAGCTGTAGAAAATGTATGCTCTTCACAATACATGCATGATTTTAGAACAGAGATTATTATTAGAAATGTCATTATGATGCAACATTGTCAATACATAATTAATCTTGGGACAATGGGATTTGTAAAAGTGTTGTTTCATATTGGAACATAACCATTTCTATGAAATTATTATTCATATATATGAAAAACTTTGTAATACTTTTATATAATAGGTACATAGTTTAATCAAAAATATAAAAAACAATTTTCTTGATTATTGCACTTGTAACTTGCAATAATATGATAAGCATTACTTAACTCTATCAAAGAATCTGATATCAAAATACACAATATGATGTCATTTCCATTCTTGACTGTTCTGAATGCACTATGCAGTATGTTCGTGGTGAGCTACGTCGTAAACAAAGACGTGGCTCGCCTCGACCTATCTAGTATCTCGCTATACTATAAAGACTGAAGAACTGACTCGCTGTCTATACCTAGACTTGTGTTACGTATAGACAGACATGTTCTCTTACTTATGGGCCATAAATAGGGTTGGTGCTTAGTTAATTTCAGTAGATAATATTTCATACTACATATGCCAAAGCAATTAATGCTCTACGAATGCTTGGTAAAATTATTGTTAAATGAAAAATTTAACATAGTCTTTGCGAAGCCATTAATATATTATAAGATGATAATATTTGCTTAGGATTAAAAAATTGTACTCATTAAGTAAATATCGCGTTAACTTAAAATAAATATTGCTTAATACTAAGTTATATGCAATGACAACCTGTTCATTTTCCTATACCTGTATGATTATATGAAATTTACATCCAATTTAGATAAAATATGGAATGAAATTTATTTTCAGCACTTGTAATTAAATGGCAACATTTTCAATATGTATAAATGACCGTGACCGCGATAGACATGCGTCAAAGCTATAAATAAGCGTACTATGTATAATATTAAATTATTCATAAGAATATTAACACAGTCTGCGTTTTTTTCCATTATAAAACAATTTTGATGACTTCGCCGCATAACTAGGTAATAGATATGAAGTGAATAACGCTGTATAATTAATGTAATATGTCATTTCTATTTATATTAAATAAAATAACAAGAAATGTGGAAAAATATGCAATTTAAATAGTATTGGTGAAGTACAATATATGTACATTTGCATTATTATTAACACTTAGCTGTATTATAATTTTGGTAATGAGACGGCCAGGTGAATATATTTATCAAAACTTTTAAGTTCTTTTTAAGCATTTTGGATTTAAAATGTTATAAATATGTATGTAGTTATGTCATCGTAAAAATGTATGACTTAAACCATCACGATTTAACACGCATGGCCGCCTCGGTAAATGCTGTGTGTGTGCAGTGTTCACAGCACGTCATCCGCACACGCACACACTCGTACGAACCGGCTCAACCGCTTGATTGACTATCTGTTATCTTACTTTGATTTATATATTTTCTAATATACCTATTATATAGTGTAGCTTCTACTGGTCGTAATAAATATATTTATTAGAGATGTGCCGACTAGTCGCCGACTAGTCGGCCACTTTTGTAGTTGGCGACTAGTCGGCGGATGGCCGGTAAAAAGGGCCGACTAGTCGGCTTCTTACTTTGTACGTATTTTTTAATCAATCCATCAAAATATACTTTATTAAATTAGACTTTTACAAGCTCTTTTAAATCGTCATTTTTACATTATGAAAATAAATATTTTACATTAAATATTTGTGTGTAAGTTCGTGAGGAAACTAATAAAATATATGTATTTACAGCCCTTTTTCATTCTAATGATTCGCACATGAAAATATCAGATGTGCGAGACAGAGATTGAACCCGCATTACTCGGTTATCCAAGCGAGCGTGTCACTGGGCTATCACTGTTGCCATAGCTAGAGAGCCAGCTTAAATCTGACAACACATATTTTACAATACCTGAAATTTTGGTCCAGCTATACTGCTATAAAAATAAATATAAAATTAATAAAATTCTCAACACCTAATGTCAAAGTTGTTGATGATGGTGTAATATTAAATGGCGAAGTGTAAAAACCTGTAGAGTCCACTAAATTCCTAGGTATTATCATAGATTCGAAATTGCAGTGGGGCCCCCATATTGAGGGGCTAGCGAGTAGACTCAGCTCTGCAGCGTTCGCGGTAAAAAAATAAGACTTTTTACTGATGTAGATACAGCTCGCATAGTATATTTTAGTTATTTTCATAGTATTATGTCTTATGGTATCTTTCTTTGGGGAAACGCAGCTGTTATTAATACAATTTTTATCCTGCAGAAAAGAGGTATTCGTGCAATTTATAGTTTAGGTTACCGCGAATGAGCGGTAAACAAAGCATCAGGGAAATCCCCCGATACAATGATCGGCTTGGCCGACTAGTCGGCCTAAGTCGTAGTCGGCACATCTCTAATATTTATAAAATATCTAAAGTGTACTTAAATTAATTTCAAGGTACTGAAATTATAAAAAAAACTTTGGTTTTAAAGCCTACTTCGCATTAAGCTAGTATTTTAGTCTAGTAGCGAGTAATTTAGTAGCTAAATTACTCGCTACTCACCAAAAATCGTTCGCACTTTGGTCGAGTACAATTTACAAGTGAATGGTGTTTTGCAAGATGAACAGCCTACAACGCAATAAAGTAAATAAACTGATTAAGGAAATAAAGTAATGAAAAGTAACCTGATGTTTTTAATTTTCATTTTAATTTCTTTTTCGCCAAATCCGGGTATATTCGTTATTTTTTCCAAATTTAAGTATGCGGAATGTTTCATATGCTTGTTTTTATAATGCAAGGACCTAATATTTCACAAGCATTCGTGTTCAACATATTTCGAAACAAATTTAAAAGTCATTTCTTCGCTCCAGCGAAACGACATTATGGCGGCAACTAATGAACTCGACTAATTCGACAGGTTCGCACTTGTTTAGCCGGTGAACCAGTGAGCTCGGACGCGTGGTGGGGGCTGCTACTCGCCCAAAAAAATAGAATAAAAAGGATCGACTCGACTTAATTACTTACTAAACTAATCGACTAAATTTTTAGTGTTCAGACACGTTTAGTTACTAAATTACTCGCTACTAGACTAAAATACTAGCTTAATGCGAACTAGGCTTAAGAATCTATGAATTTAGTTATAACTAATTTTACATAATTCATATTTAAAAAAATATATCGGATGAAATGTAAGTGAATATAATATAAAGAACTAGCGACTCATCCTCGCTTCGCTCGGGTTCGTCCCTAGCTCGATACCCCATACAAACTTTCATCCCCATTTTCACTCCCTTAAGGGATGATTTCCGGGATAAAAAGTATCTATGTCTTTCCCAGGGTCTCAAACTATCTTCTTACCAAATTTCATCTAAATCGGTTCAGTGGATTCAAAGATTACCCCCTACAACGTCACAAACTCACATACTTTACCTCTTTATAATATTAGTATAGATTGTATGAAATATCGATATATACACATACATTACGTACTAAAAATGAATTCTATTTGCAAAACCACTAATAAAATAAAGTATGATAAATTTTACTTGAAAACTCGGTATAAATGACGTAGCGTTTTCTACACAACACATTGGTCGATAGCTCTCAGCAAATAGTACGAGCATGGACACCACATCCGCACGCACGCCTACTAACCGGCTCAGCTTGATCGACTATCGATTGCCGCCTGTAAATACGGGCATGGGTTTGCTTTATATGTCGTTCATAGCTTTGTTTCTTTCATTGAAAAATAACAAAAATACTTATTTTGTATGTTTTATATAATAAAAGCGAAATTTCGATTTGTATTGCAGCATTATGGCGTTAGTTATATTATATGTACGTACTTACGTGATAAGCCAGTAAAGGCATCTTTATAGTCACTCTGGATGGTTTTACAGAACTGTTTCCAACAAGTTCATTATTATTTCAATGACGTCGCGGAGGCCAATCAAGTATTCGATTAATTACCAATCTTTTAAAATGTCTTTTTTATGAGGAAACCTTTAGAAGCACGTAATTGGATTTTAAACGCCCGCCTTTTTGTATATAAGTCTTGACCCGTTTTTCGACAGGGCTTCGGTATCAAAGTATAAGGGAAGGGGTTCGCAAAGTTTTAATCACCCAACGAATTCAGTAGAAACAAGTTAGCACAGAGTTCAGAGCAAAAATTAATACTTTGGGAAGCTGTAGAAAAGTTTTATGGTATAGCTCTTTTATGTTTCGCGTCAAGACTAAAGTTATTTAACAGTTTAGAAGCCCCTAACTTAAATAGCTATCTTTGCATTCTAATAGAAGTAATTTTATTATTATTCAACACTAACATTGCCCGCGGCTCCGCCCGCGTTCAGATGACCAAAAACCGAACTCTTTGGTTTTACATATTATTAGTATACTCTTACATCGCGTTTTTTGTATTTTTCTCAGAAATGAGATATTTTCCCGCGGTAACAAGTATCCTATATGTTGACCCAGATAATCAGCTATCACCATACTAAATTTCATCAAAATCTCTCCAGTGGTTTTTCTGTGATGCGGTAACAGACAAACAGGTAGACAAAATTTCTAAAAACTATAGATTCGGTCTCTGTATCGATAATAATGTTTATTTCAATAAGTTTTTCCAAAAAATATTTAATGTACATATTCGGCTTAGTTACAATTTTATTATATGTATAGATTTGCTTGCTCAAACGGTAAAGAGATTAACTATTAGCTTTGTGAACTGTAGTCTCAAGGATGTCATTATATTCGGTGACCGTGGTGTTCAAAATGTCTTTGGCTACTTGTGTGTCTTCAAGTGGTTCAACTTCCCCCTGCTACAAAAACACAAGTTGCATCAATCAAATCATTAAAACCGTTCAGGTGGTATAAATGTCATGTTGCCTTCCGCTCACACGTTTCACTCGACACCTTATTATAAATATTTAAATGAAGTTTTCCTCATCTTATATGAGCTTGTTGAGGTCTTTATAATTTTATAACAATTAATTGTGCTTATTTTTTTATTCGTTCTTCTATCTCATAAACTTAAATATAGGTTTTAAAGAAACATGAATAAAAAGCAGGAACGATTAAGTTTGTTTAGACCCCTCATCGAGTAATAAATTGAAGATGGTATATTTAGATTTATTTCAGCTGTCGCGTGGCCTACATATGTACGTACGTATTTTCGAAACTTTCTTTGTCACGTTAATACAAAACTGCCGAGTCGGTAATGTATGCGCATACATTGCTTGCCAAGAGACATCGCCGTTCATTTTTTTCGACAGCGGACTTGTTCAAAGCAAATTGGCCTCGTCTGTCACGCGCGTAGAGGGTTTTCCCCCGATGCCTGTATACATAGTGAGTTTTATGTTGTAGTTAAAAAACTTCTATGTGAGTTTAAAAATAATAATAAAAAATATTCAATGCAAAAAATAGCAATCGGCTATCTAAATAATAGTCCTTTAAATAATATGAGTTGCAATTTATTTATTAAAAATCATTTTTTTTATGAATATTAGACTAGCGACAGACAAAAATAAAAAAAGTGTTTTTCTTATAAGTACCGTATGTAACTTCATATGCATTTAGTAAAACGCTGTTATTTTGACATTACAAACAGACACTTCAATTTTATTTAGATTATTTTTTATGTTTCTTAACGAATACTAACTTAAATTGAATGAACACAAAATCACGCTCAAGTACGGTCGTTCAATAACATTATCGAATATCGACTGCTATATAATTCGAGTTACGTAAAGATCTATTGTATTGCAGAGCCGCCTCTCAACACCCCCTCTCTCCAGGCGTGGGTGGACCTCTCACTGACCGACCTATTAAAATTGTAATTACCAAACGGCTTTGTGTATTATTATTACCGTAATTATGTCATATTGATTTTCGAGATTGCCCTCTGTTAAATATTAATAGGTTATTAAAAGAAATTGGCCGTTTCTTCTCACTTGATACTGACTGAATATTCATAAAATTATAATATTGCTCTCATTTAAATTTTGTTATGTAACGTGAGAACAGATAAAATACGCTGAAGTTTATTAAGTACATTATAAAAGTCTAACTATAAGTTTTACTTGGTATAGCGATATAAAAAATATGTGCTCATCAAAAACTTAAAGGCGTTACGAGAGAGCTTTATGATCTTCGAGATAAAAGTTCACTTAATTGCAAATCTTAACGATCGCATTACATTTTTAAGATTACTCTCCTTTGTAATTACATAATTTAATTATAACTTGATATTTAGATTCTAAGAAATGGAACTAAATTTCATAATAATATCTATGTTTGAATAAAACTATCTTTTCGGGGTTTTTTGGGGATTTATTTTAATTTTTGGTTCCCGACGCGACGTTTCGAATGTTATACACCAATCATGGTCACGAGAGAGAGACCATGACTGCTGTAAAGCATTCAAAACGTCGTGAACTAAAAATCAAAATAAAAATCCACGAAAAATTCGAAAAGATAGTTTTATTTATAACTAGCGAACTCACCTTCCCTTCGCTCGGGTGCGCCCCGAGGTAATTTTTTTTTGAGCAGAACCTTAATGCTTTTTCTAAAATAAAAGTAGCCTAAGTTACTCCTTATAACATCAGCTACCTACCAGTGAAAGTCCCGTCAAAATCAGTCTTATCTGTTTCGGAGATTAGCCGAAAACAGACAGACAATAATATTAAAAAATGTTTTTTTTTTTTGTTATAAGTACCGTATATAATTTCATATGCATTCAGTAAAAACCTGTTATTTTGACTACAAACAGACACTTCAATTATATTTATCTGTATAGATCTGTATAGATGTCAAATATTCGCGTAAATCTAAGAAAGTATTAAATCTATGTTTGCTTAATATGATTATTGCGGTGTACGATCAAATTAGTATCGTTCAATACGATGTTATTTATATATACGGAGATATCCAGAGAAAGTTATTAATGACGTTATTCACTGTGGCACGTAAGTATGTCAACTTAATTGACATCATTTGTAACATCGAGACGGATGGCTGAGTTTCGGCACTTATTTATTGTCCTCGGTATGTACGATTGAATTTTCATTGTTTGACTTTTGTACAAGTCGTGTTCTCATTGTTTAATTTTTGCGATATTTCGGTTTTGTAATTGTTTCGTTGCTAACAGAGAACTTGTAGCGTGAAGATTCTTTTTTTTATTATTATTATTTATTGGAGACAAATATGAAAAAAAAAATGTTTTTTTTTTGAAATAGAATACTTAAGTATATTTTATTTACTTAAGTGATTCTATTTTTTTTAATTATAAATGTAGTTAAGCACCTTATTTCAAAGATCGTCTAATTTAACGTTACAGCTTAGTGAGCAGATTTGTCCGATTCGATTCCAGCAAAGCTATCGAAAAGCCGATAACGAATGGCGTACATAGAGCAGAATCGTGTAATAAAACACTAGTGTTATTGCTCAAATGTTCAGACGTCTGAAATACATAAAAATATATTCGGAACGTCGTTTCAAAGAACTTCAATTCCGTCATGGTAATGGCTTGTTACCTATAAATATTAGAGTGGTAAAATATGTCTGTCCGGCATAATCTATACTAATATGTATAAGAAGTTAAACTGTTGAAATTCAATAGCGGCGAGGACGGTTAACGACGGGAATGTTGCTTTCACTTTTGATATTTCATTTAATAACTGACCATATATGAAGGAGTCACAGGTTCGATTTCACACGAGGCTTATGGTAAAAAGTAATTAAATTAGCAACAAGTAAAAACTAATTTAATTAGCTCCATCTAATCTATGTATATATCGTGTAACACTTAAAGTTTACTAGAAAGTTTTAACAAACTCAATTTTTATACAGATGAATTATTTTTACCCACATATATGTAAATGTCTTTAGAAATATAATCGTATGTATGTATATATTCATATTACAAAGTACAAGGAGACGAACAATGGCAAATGTGATTTGAGCACAAAAGATGTTTGAAAGGGAGAAGAGCGCGTCCCTCGAGGAACGCTGACAGTAGGACACCTTCCTCAAGATCCAAGATACGACCTTGTTTTGTCCCCTTCCCTAACTTGCTTATTAAGGGGTGGGGTCTGCACGCTTAGTTTGATTTATTGTCGTGTTGAAGTTTGGACAAATATATCAAACAGTTTTTTTCTCTCTCCAATAAACTTGATTACGGTTTCTATGTACAGTAATTGTTAGCTACAATAGAGAAGAAAGTAGGTAATTTTTATTACTTTATCCCTTTATAATAGCTTCAATCTTATAATATAACAATCACAAGTTTGAAATAAAGAAAAGTATTAAAACTAAAAAGTCTTGCGCTTCCTTAACTGGATCCCAAGAGACTAATGTTGAAGAAAATTGCAAACTGCAGTAGTTCTTCCACAAATAAATGCAGTATGTACACTACTCCAGTTTAAATTATATAATGGAACGTTTTTCTAAGCTGTGGTGTATTTAGAAATTCTCTTATAGATTTGCCTTTATTGTGCGTTGTTCTAGAATGTAATTTTATAGAATAGGTTTTTAAAGTGTTTTAGTCAGTTTAGTACACAAACTTTCTTTCCTAAACGTTTTAATAATATCATTATTCAAATACCACCGGGTTATATTCGTCTGTCTCAATGTACGGATCGTGGGGGCGTCGAATGCTGCAATATTTAAGGTTATCTAAAAATACACCTCGCGTTGGTTTTGTACATGTAATGATTTTTTTGCGAGGCCCGCATCGATTCTTTTTTGAAAAACCTCATGAAATTATCGAATGTAGAAACATATGTTAGTATGTATTTACATTCATTCTCTTTACATTCACATATATGTATGATTAATGTTATTTGTTTTATCGAATATTTGTTTTGTTGTGTGACTAATGTCTTGTTTACACGGATTTTAGCATTGAAAATGTTAAATCTTAGCTTTGTAAAGGCATTTTTAAAGAGCAACGCGAAAGTACCTCTTTAGGTCTTGGATTTACAGCAAAAAATTAAATTCCTCGCGTAGGCGACACATGTGCACTTCGTACAAACAATATGACGACCGTTCGATGCAATATAAACACGCGAATTATCCATTTGAGCACGATCATTCCGTTGTTTATTGCAAACGGTCGCGTAACGATAAAGAATTTATGGCTCAATTTCACAAAGCCCGATGTGTACGCTTTTGTATTATCTTCTCTAATGCATCATCAATAAATATGGCACTTATCTAATTTTATTGTAATACCACTAGCTATAGTGCGCGATACCCACCGCAGTCAGTGTAATTAAAGATAATTATAAACAGTTAAGTTTGATACTGGGCATATTCAATTAAATATATTGTTTGATCGAAATTAACCTACAATTATTATGTTAATTGAATTTCTTTTCTGTCAATAACCAATAACTAAAATGGAACATTTTATGTTCTTTTGACGAAATACATTTAATTTTAAGTTTTCGTGTAACAGAACAAGTTTGACGTACCTACGTGTAACTTTTTTTTTCATAATTATTGTTCAAGTCGCAATATTTTAAGTGTACTCATTACAAACAAGTTGTCTAGCGCAATAAATTGAGAGAGTCCACTAGAATATCCAGTTGGCAACAACTTTGACCATAGACGTACGTGTTTTATTGCGCATTTGATGCAATTAATCACATTTTATATGTGGAGGCAGTTTGGTATTTAATGGACGCCGTCTTCGTCTCCGCACAGTGTGTTCTCTCGGTAAGGTATTTTACGGTTTCCGCTTATTCAGTCGGTTAATGAAAGCAGCGGGATGGGATGGATAATTGGATTTCGTTTTGTATCGGAAACAGCCGGCGATGCCTCGTTTCCTAGCAAGTTATTAACCTTTTGTCATTTTTTTTAAATGTCAACTGTGATCATACTATAACTAAGTATGATCACAATTGACATTTAAAAAAAGTAAGTACTTTGAGCAGAAACAATTTGTTTGACTAAGTAAAGTCATATTGACATGTTAATTTAAATTTTTTGTTCCCGTGCCTTATTGAGCATTAGTTCCTTTACAAACTAGTGATTTTTAAATATAAGTCGAGTATAACGTTGCCGTCGAACTCTTAAATAGATCTCGGAACTTACGCGAAACTTCGTTCGCCGCGTAGTCTTTGCTTTAACTTTTAATAAAAGAATAAAAGGAAAACTTGCTTGCTTCTATAATTTATTCTTCAGTTGCTCACCTTTATCATTGCCAATAGCACTATTACAAAATGTTTTATTGGCATAAAAAAACTAAGTTACAACGAAAAACAAGTCACTAAAGTCGCACAACGTCGAATTTGATATAAAGCTTGGTGCTGAGTCACGTAAGTGGCGGCCGTGGGGAGCTGAGTAGGTTTGCCGAGTGGGGGCAAGGGTTGGGGGGAGGGAGGGGAGAGGAAACCGCTCAGCTCAGCCACCTATTGTAGTATTGTGGAGGCACGTTGTTTTTGCTGAGAGTGGTGTGTCAGCGACACACCAGGACGTGAGTCGACGTGGCACCACTGAACTAGCTTTTTAACGTCGCAACGGAAACTAGATTTATGCATCAACTTATTATTACAGTTTAAATTCACTTTCTTTTTTCCCCTTTGCTTTATTAAGACACTAATGGATCTTTAATCGGATGATAACGTCAACTGTAAGTCGTTTATTGCTCTGACATGACATGAACGTTAATTTTTTGTGATATGAGTGCGTGATAGTTACATTTTTTTTATTAATTCTCGACCCCAATATATAATCGCCCTTCGTATATAATGCAAAATTATTAATTAATGTTGAAAATAACGAAGTACCTTATATTTATTAATTGCGTCGAAATTAGGTAGCATCTGTCGGTTTTGCGTCGTTTATGTAAAAAAGGCACATGGCATCGTATAAATTACAATCGCCACTCAATTTTCTAACTTTCTAAAAACATGAGTTGTTTTTTATTAGATGGTAGGATGAGTCAGCTCGGAACTTGCTGCGACAAAACTGTAAAAGGCAATTACTTAGTCGACAAAGTTGGGCACGATTCGTCTGGGAGCAGTTGAAGCTGTTTGAATTTTTATTTTCATCGTGTACGGGCCTCGGGGCTCGTAGTTTGTTCCTTTTGCCTTGTTTCCGACACGAATGGCTGCTGTTTTCGTTTTAACTTCGCCGCACTAGCGAATCGGTTTCAACTCGGTTTACTTTTTTGTTTATAATTGTGTCATTTCGTTTTTTGATGATACACTACATACAAACTTGGTTATGCTAACTATTCATTGTATATTATAACTAGCATTGCCCGCGGTTCCGCCGCGTTCAGATGACCGAAAACCAAAGTCTTAGGTTTTACACATTAATATACTCTTACATTGCAGTTTTTGTATTTTTTCTCAGAAATGAGATATTTTCCCACGTTAAAAAGTCCTATATGTTGACCCGGATAACCAGTTATCACCATACCAAATTTCATCAAAATCCCTCCAGTGGTTTTTCTGTGATGCGGTAACAGACAGACAGACAGACAAAAATTCAAAAACTATAGATTCGGCCTCTGTATGGATAATAATGTTTATTTCAATAAGATTTTCCAAAAAATATCTAATGTACAGATTCGGCTCAGTTACAATTTTATTATATGTACAGATATAAAAATAGCGATGCAGCATACATATGTATGTATTTACATAAGTCAATTGGGTTATAAAAACATCTCAATTAAACATTTAATTTCGCTTTGTTATTTTCAATGATATTAAAAACCGTGTTACAAGATTTACACAATGGTAGGGTTATCATATTTCAAATATGTAAGTGACGTGGTGATAAACAAACATAAGAATGTTATATCTGTGCGTTATAAAGCCGCCGCGTTTCGTCAAAAAAGCAATATATTTATCTTATCTTTTGCACCGAAAGTACTTACCAAGATTATAATATATACCTAATACCATTTTTCTGGTACCGGTTTCACCGATAATGAGCTTTTACAAACGTAAAGCTCATTGCTCTGGTAATTTAATTGGGTTTGTCTGTGGTATTTATTGATAAAACGCCATGTCAAAGTTGAAAATTGCTTTTCAACATTTAAAACGAATTGGAATTGGAACGCGCCTGTCCAATTCAATTAAGTTACATGCTGAGGTTATTTAGCTTACTTTTTTCTATAGTCGAGTTATTTTTAAAAAATTTTGTTTTTACAAATTTTATAAAGGAATGTTAGAAAAATATTAGGTATTTGAAGTTTTTAATGAAATTTTATGTATTTATGTATTAGACATAATAATCACTAATCATATTTTTTCATTTTTTTTAATATGTTGGGACATTAACACACAGCGCCATCTAGTTCCATGGTAAGCTACGGCCTACGAGGCTTGTGTTATGAACGCCAAATAGTTGATACACTACACAATACACATATATAACTTTAAATACATACATATTATAAATATAAACAACCATGACAAACTTTATCACACAATAGAATGCCCCCCTACAAACTGAGCCGAACGTGTCGTCGAATTATAAAAATAAGTTCACATGTGGCATGTTTTGACTTTATGTATTTGCTAATTAATAGTTACTTTTTCTGTACACGTTATTTACCTAAACTATACCGAAGTAGCTACGTGTAACTACACTCTCGACTATAAATTGCGATTTAACTCACGTATTAACGATAATATCCGTAGACAGTATAATCATGGTTTACTGTTCTGACTATAAATATCAGCTTAAAGAAAATATAGTACCTAACTCTTATACTATTTTTGTTTAGAGGACTAATAGTAGGACTATAATATAGTACAAAGAAACAAAATACAACGTATCTTTCTTCATACACTTTTTATTTTTGCTATGCGAATAGAGGCTACGAATTAAAAATTTCAACATTATGCATTTTCCATAAAACTTCCACAAAAGTCGCATTACAAAATTAAAAAGTAAAAACAAAGTGTGACCGCATCGCTTACTGATAGCAACTCGCCCCTGACAATGCAGCACGTAAATCCCTTTGAAGAGCCGCTAGGTGCTAAGCCGGTCGCATCAGCAACTTTTTGCCAACCCTGCATAAAAGGAACGCCGCGCCGACCATGTTATTTTTCCGTCGATTGCACAAGTTTCGAATTTCTTAGGCTTTTCTCGGAAACTTTATTCATCATGTGAATACTACACGAGCTTTATTGATCACGTTTATTTATGTGATGATATATGCTACCTAATTTTTTTTTCATTTTCTTGGTAATATAAGGTTGTAGACCGTAATAATTCATAATATGAATATAAAACCTCCACCTGCTTGTATTGCGTGTCAAATATATCTATTATTCGCGTTGATGACCATTTTTATGGACAGTGTAGTACATATATAATTTATAGTGATCTTATTATAGTGAGCAGTTGCATTGTTTTTATGTCAATGCAATATTAACAGTATTGGTTTGCATATAAATAAGCATTTGCTTACATGACGTTCAACTGAAACGTAATAAAAAAAAATATAAGAAAATAACCAATATTTAATTTACACACTCACTAGGAATTCTAATAGAATAGTAGCGAATAACTAAGAATCTTTAATAATTATCAATAATATGTACTCTGTACTGCAATCGTTTTGAGAACAGGTTTTCGCACCAGGTGGCACCCGACCGGCTTGTCAATGTCAATTAAAAAAAAAGGTATAAAAACGCATCCACCGTCCGTCCGGTCAGCCAGCCCGTAATTAGCATGTTCTGTGAATTGCGAAAATATGCGATACGAATGTTGTTTCATTGCTTTTTAAATTTTTAACGAAGTAAATGCTTTGTTAAAGTGCCATTATTAATCGATAGGATGAATAATGGTGAAGATGAGAATAACTTGCCATATCAGGTATGATGTGTTGTTATTTTCTTTTAAGGAGTTTTAGTATTGTACTAACTAGTTGTCGTATATATATTTTCTTTTATATGGCTAATTCTCTTAATTTTTTATTATTTTTGTAATTTAGGATTATTTTCATATGTAATAAGTAAAGTCCTTATTTCTCTAATAGTTATAGGCCTTTTTTTATTTTCCCTGTGTTTCCATCACTTGAGATACCACAATTGTTGTTATTTTAAGAATGACTCTTGCAATTTTGATATGTTCCATTAGTTTTCTGATGAAATTACATCAATCGTATCCTAAACATTTTTGGTATGATA
The DNA here is from genome assembly GCA_921882275.1 of Brenthis ino. Taxonomy (NCBI): domain Eukaryota; kingdom Metazoa; phylum Arthropoda; class Insecta; order Lepidoptera; family Nymphalidae; genus Brenthis; species Brenthis ino. The sequence continues at coordinate 15,672,421 of OV170222.1, forward strand.
TAAAAGACTAGCGACTTACCCTCGCTTCGCTTCGGGTTCGTCCCTAGTGAAAAACAAATCTATCCCAGGGGAACCGTAGATTTTTCCGGGATAAAAAGTAGAATATGTGCTGTTCTAGACTATAATCTATCTCTGTGCCAAATTTTATTCTTCAGATTTCATTTTTCAGATCCGTTCAGCCGTTCTGTTGTGAAAGAGTAACAAACATCCATCCATCTATCCTCTCAAACTTTACATTGATAATATTAGTATGAGTATATTTCTTTTTCATTTTTCAAGCTTTTTTTATATATACATAGATTGGCTATTTCTGTGGTTTTTTACACTTATTCCTATTATTTATACAGCATACTGCATGATGCAATCGCAGTGTAATGTAGGTAAATGAATCACAGCGTTAGCATACGGACGCAATTGATCTAGATAGTTATATATGCGTGATTATATTTACTTTTATCTAGATATAATAACGGATGTACCGCGTAGAGGCGTGTTTGTCACGTACTTTTTTTATTTTGTCTCGTTGCCGTTTTTCTTTCTTAACGTTTTAAGAAATGTTAACGTGCCTTTATCGTATCTATATTATTTCCAAGGAACGTATACGTTAGGCGTGTTCTTGTTTCTGTGACAAAACATGAAATAAATTCATATTTATAGGAATATTTGCAATTTGCACATAGTGACGTCTTTTATAATCAATTGTGCTATCAAATGGAATATTTATGCGTCGGTAGAAAGAAATTATATAAAGGAGTATCATTTTGGTACAGAAACAAACTAATTGCAGCAATTTACTCCAATAAATATTTACCAGTGGAACATGTACAAACGTAAACACGTTTACTTTGTAAATAGATTACTCAATGTGAAGAGTTTCGTATAAAGAATTCGGGGCACACTTCGATAGATCGTCGTTCAGTCGGCTCACATCACAGGGGAGGCTGGGGTGGGTGAGCCAAGGTCACCGGCCTGTCTCAGCCCAGCGCGACCTAGCTGTCGCCGGGCTCACGCTTTAAGATAAATATCGACTTTGAAAGTAAAGCGAAAATGTAGCAGTTTCTAAGAATAGTAAAGATTTCTCTTCTTCTACTTTCAATAATTTCTGTCACTGCTAGACTGATAGTGATAAGCTGATGTATGAGTAGATTTGATATAACTTCTAACTCGTCTTTAAATGCCCTTTAGTGTTTCATATTTTCATTTATATATGTACATATAATATACATTGAAATATATGTACTTAATGGAAATACTATGTACATTATTCACGCAAAATTGAAACTCTTGAGGATTTTATATTTCATAATTTAATTCAATAAACGAATTATTTTGTTAAAAAGAAAACATAAAATTGATAAGGTTTAAGGTCGTTGCGGTCGCATTCAAACAATTTTTATTTACACTACGGATTTCATGACTATAATGTATATTTTATTTTTCAGGTAAGGCAATTAGTAACGTAGCAACTGCTTGACGGTGGGCGGTGAGTCATTCCGGCTTTCACATTAATGAATTGTGCCCGCCATATTTTTTTATGGAAACCTACCATTTAATTTAGAAACGTGTCGCGTTTATTATATTACAGGATGGATATTTATAACTATTTCTTTTATTCAATTCAATTCTCTTGTTGGATTTTGGGCTCAAAGCGTGCCAGTTGAGCACAGATTACTTTATATAACTACTTGATTCTCCATATAAACTTTCATCAACATTTCACCCCCTTAAGGGTTGATTTCCGGGATAGAAAGTATCCTATGTCCTTTCCAGGGTCTCAAACTATCGTCTTACTAAATTTCATCAAAATCGGTTCAATAGATCCAGAGATTACCCCCTACAACGTCACAAAGTCACAATCTCACAAACTTTACCACTTTATAATATTAGTATAGAAATAGATTTTAACGTCAAAAATGCGTTTACAGCATTTTTTAAAATACGTTTAAGTATAATTAAACTGCTTTAAGTACATTTATTATATCATTGTGCTAAAGATATTACTAAGTATATAGATATAATTCAATCTTGCACTCCGGCCAATTATACAGTGATGGCCTAATAATATAATAATACTTATTACTTATACATACATAGTGTAGGCACATTTACTGCTACTTTAAATATTATTGATTTAAAACCGTTAGGGTTATTACTTATTATATAAACATTGAATGTTTAAAGAAAGCCACATATTATAATATGGAACTGGTAACACGTGACATTTCAATTTGATTGATTGCTATTACTTGCATATTTTAAGTAGATATACTATGAAATTTATATATATAAACAAACAAACGAACATTACTGTAAAAGTAGGTCTTTCAAATTCGATAGAACAGTAAAAACATAACCAAAAAGAAGTTTAGAACATAAAGATTGCATCACGATCGTTTGCCGAGTTCGATCGGTCGAACGGCACAATGTCGGCGCATCGCAACTTCCTCAACTTTGAACTATATTTCACTGCTCATTGCTCCCTACTCGCACTCCCGTCGCACCGCTCCCTTTCGTCGACTTCTGCAAACTTCCCCACCTAAAGTAACATCCACCAACTTGTGAAGTTCTTGCGAACAATCGATCCACTAAACTTAGCTTTTGGATAAAAGAGAGAAAAACTACCTTTACTTCCTGCAATTAATATTAAACTTTATGACACTGAAGCTTTTTGTGATTTGTTACACATTTTTTGCTATTTCAATAAAATTCGTTTTCTCACATTTATTGTCTCACAATTCAGTGACAACTGACAAGGTTGATCTTAAAAGAGGTATTGGGTACCTCTTACTCATGTCAATAATAAGAAATCGAACTCTCTTTCAACATGACAACATTATAAAATTCTGTTAACTTAACGCTAGATATTACATTTTAATATTCTAAGTAAAATAATTAAAATTCACAATCCAACCATTTTGTGTCTGTCTGAAGTAATACGTTTATGAGTTATCTGTCGCCCGCTAAAACAAGATTAATATTCGAAGCACGATTCCTTAGAATCCAATATTTCATTGTAACGATTTGCATACCATTTTCTTGGGCATTATTATTCGCGAAGCCGTTCACCTTGTACGCTCCGAAGCGCGCCACGTGTTAATTTTTCATCACACTCATAGTAACAACGCGATATCAGCGATGATAGTTGTTTATGCCGTTCGCGCTCAACAATCGGTATCTTTGTGATCGACCGTAGGACGACTGGTATCTGTAATTATTAGTAGGTATTATTACTATCAGGAAAACGTGTCTCGAAATAGCGCAATTGTGCGACGGCGAGGCGGCCGACGTCCGTCATTATTCACTTTTTGTCGAAGCGCACTAACACTGGACGGTCCGCTCGGTTGGTCGACGCGTACGTTTTCGCGCCACGCTTCGCTTGACACGACGTTGTCATTTTTGGACCACTTCGATTTCCGGACTTAAAACTGCTCTAGTTCGTGCCACAAAAAATATTTCATTACGTTTTGATTTTTTTTTTATTACTTCATGGAATATTCATTTTTGTTCTCTCCTTACCTAACAGCTTGCGGTATGACATTTTACACTTATCGCCATTGCTCATTTGTATAAAAATGCGGTTAATAACACTTTGGCTCGTCGTTAATAGTTGACATAAGTCCATATAAGATTAAGGCTGTCTTTGATGACAGCTGAACTAATTGAGAATAGTCATACCATACTCGGTTCAATAGAGTTAGCGAGACGTATCCGCTCGTTTTTATTGCTTTGTAGGCGACTTTAGTGAGTCATTGTGTTCTTATATTATTGATCGTCTTTGTCCTCCACAGCAGAAATCTTTTATAATTTATTAATCATTAATAAGACACATTAAAATGAAAGCACAACTTTATAATTTGTTGAGTTCTGATATCAATAGATAACATATGTACAGCGAGCAGATATAGTAAATATGTAGTCGATATTTAATTGGATCGACGCCCACTGGGTGCCCGACCTTTCATCACCTTCGCCTTAATATTTCTTTGTGGCAAAGTTAAAGCTCTTATCAGTACGTTATTGTTGCGCAATTCCCGCCGTTAATAAATAAACACGTGTTATCTCGACGGCATTCGAGAATGTTCGGCGTCTCCGCGTGGCGATGCGCCCGCGCGCTTTCATGCGCATATAACGCGTTTGCAATCGTCGTGTCGCTTCGAACTGGCTTTGTGCTCTACACTGTATAGTGATCACAAATCGCGTTTTCGCCGGCGTGAAAGGCGACCGCCGTCGTCGGTGCATTCACCGCTCGCCGTGTCGAATTTATCGGCGAGATCGATACGCGCCTATCCGCCACACTCACCTGCGCCTAGCCAACGACGTCATCACACGTGGCCTGGTGGGGACGCGCGCGTGTGTGTGTGCGCCGCGATTATATGGAATTTAGCGATTACGCCACCTATCTATGTACGGCCGAGCCGGTAAGCCGGTGCGACCGCGCGAATGGTAATAATAATAATTAGCTGCCTCTTTATTGTTATGCGAGGCGATCGGCGCGACGCTGGAACAACTGTCATCGTCAGATAAACACGCCTTCCGACCGAAGATATTGCACCACGTTCAGTATTCCACGATTGTATATATTGTTTAAAGCGACATTATATTGTGTACCCCATACTATTATAGCCGGCGAGCAATAGAAGTGAGCCATTGTGAACGATTCGCTCGCTCGAACGGACCGAAAGACTTATCAGGTACGTTTGTTGAGTAAACTTCGCTAGTATCGTAAACAATAGCTCACAGTCTGTTTACCGAGTGCCAGCACGATAAACAGGTGAAGTATGCGAGGGTTCGCTGCCTGCTAGGTATACGCGTTCAGTGACCTTGTGACGCGACGCTGTGCGCTATCGACTTGTTCACGTGGCCGCAAATGTTCATATTTATGTTTATTTATACTACTGATTAACCTGGTTTTACGGATTTTCTATTACAACATTCATACAAGAAATAGCTATTCGCCTACGATTTTAATAATATCGTTTGACTCGGTCGATTTGAATGCTATAATTATGTAATTTTTGCGCTTGTTTGCGTTGTCGAATGAATGTTGAGAGTTATTACCGTCCGCGTATAACTAAGCGCGGTCAGTAGAAGTTGTGAAGTTCTTTGATTAAACTTTTGAAATCGTGCACGGAAGTTGCCGTTTGAAGTACTCTCGCCAGTACAAGGTGTTTCTGTGTTGGCAACTGTAAACATTTCTCATCATGTTTATTTATGCGGTTTTACTCAAGAGTTATATGTATTTCTATGCTAAACTATCTCTGCTATTTCAGAAGTTTATCTTAAAGTTAAGAACATTAATTGGGTTTACAATCTTAGCAGAAGTTTTAGAATTTATACGCGAGTGTATGAATTATTATGAAAGGTTGAATTAATGTTGTATTTTCATTAATACAGACTTTGTCTTCACATCTATATTCTATACTAATATTATAAATGTGAAAGTTTGTGAGTGTGTATGGATGTTTGTTACTCTTTCACGCCAGAACGGCTGAACGGATCTGGATGAAATTTGGCACAGAGATAGATTATAGTCTAAGAAGACACATAAGATATTTTTTAACCCGGAAAAATGTACGGTTTCCGTGGGATAGGTTAATTTTTGTTTTCCGCTAGTATTATTATATATTTATTTTAACAGTAGTTTTTATTTCAAACATTCTTAAATTGAAAGGTATTAGATTATTGTGTAACAGCAATACGTGTCTAGGAAGCGTGCACATGAGGAAATTGCATAATTTAAAATAGCAGACGATTCGTGTATAAGTTTTATCATGTTCATATGCAATAAAGTGCTTACGTTGCACATATGTATGTCGGCGATGAATATCATATCGTTTGTACTAAATTTTAGGCTCGCAACTAACTATTATATTTTATTTAGTTGCAGTTATTATAAAATATATGTTATGTAAATATTATCCATTTGTTCCAATGTCCAATAGTTCTTGTTATTTTTTATATACATTTCAAACTTCCTATTTTATGATGTATAAGTTTATATACTCTTATATATATATATATATATATATATATATAGATATATATATATATATATATATATATATAGATATATATATATATATATATATATATATATAGATATATATATATATATATATATATATATATATATATAGATAGATATATATATATATATATATATTATTACCTTTTATTAATTAATAAAATACCTACCTAGCTTTCGTAAAAATATAATGATTTAAACTAGCAACAATGAAATACTTTAATAGCAGTTTATTTAGTTTTTGAATACTTACAAATAAACGCTTTGAAAATATAACAATAAAAATACGTATAATCTAAATTATAATAAGTTTGGTGTAAAGTCTGAACTATAATTTTAATAATCTTGCTATTAACCAATGCAAGTCTGATGGGGGACTTAAATATATAGTACGTGGTTATAATGTAAGCAATGTGGAAATGTTTCACTAATGATGTCACATGTCACACTTATAACATGTTGATAGCGATTGTAATTTGCGTGCGAGCGGAAAACTGATCGTGTTTTAGAACATTGTGACATTCAATACAATACACTATACAATTAGTGATGTGACGTTTTCATGTATCATGCATTTAAAAATAATACAAGTACGGGATTTTAGTGTTGAATCACCTTTGACTTTTTTTATGGAATTAACTAAATTTCTAGTTTTAGTTCTTAGCACTTTTATGCAGATTTATGCTCTCGGCAATAAAACTTACGATACTCAAGTTTCTATTACGCATAAAAGAGAGTTCACGATATTAAACAAAAGTAATGATATTCTCCTCTGCATTTCTCTAGCAAATTCTTACTTCCACAACATTACTTCGCCGTGGCAAGTTTAAACCTATTGTATTACAGTTTCCAACTTTCTATTCCGCCAGTGTCCGTACGTACAGCCGAGCATTGTAACGCAGTTCGACCTACGCCACTACAACTTTCTTTGATCCCTGAGCCGCGTGTATTTTCTAGGCTGTTGCCTATGTGTGCCGCCGACCGTAGACCGGTTTTAATGCTACCCTGCCTAGTCCGTATAAATAACGTCTGGTTACTCTGTAATCGACGTTATACTGTAGGATTACTGACCTGTTGCTATAACACTGTACCTTAGACAAAACACAAGTTGGTTATCTTTGAAAAGGTTAATGTTGTCTTAATACTTTTTTAATAATGACCTTAGAGACGTCTAAAACCTTAGTCTCTCCTGTAAAACTTCAAAAACCAAAAATCAAAATAAATTCGCAAAGAAATTCGAAAAGAAAGTTTTATTTAGAACTAGCGACTCACCCTCGCTTACCTCGGGTTACCCTAGCTTGCTTCCCAATAAAAACTTTCATCCCCGTTTTCACCCCTTTAAGACGGATGATTTCCGGGATAAAAAGTACCCTATGTCCTTCCCAGGGTCTCGAAACTATCTTACCAAATTCATCTAAATCGGTTCAGTAGATCCAGAGATTACAGCCTACAACGTCACAAACTCACAAACTTTACTTCTTTATAGTATTAGTATAGAATATAGATGTATAAAAAGCAAGAAAATATAGTAAATTTATACATATTTGCCTTATTCTACAGTATCATAGTACTACTAATCATTATTGAAAGAAATGGAATTTCTTCAGAAAAGTAACTTCTATACATATAATAATAAATAGACATTATTATCGATACAGAGGCTGAATATATAGTTTTTAGAATTTTTGTCTGTCTGTCTCTTACCGCATAAAAGAAAAATCACTGGAGGGATTTTGATGAAATTTGGTATGGTGATAGCTGGTTATCAGGGTCAACATATAGGATAGCTTTTACCGCGTGAAATATCTCATTTCTGAGAAAAAATGCAAAAACTGCAATGTAAGAGTATACTAATATGTAAAACCTAAGAATTTGCTTTTTGGTCACCTGAACACGGGCGGAGCCGCGGGCAATGCTAGTCATCTATAAGTATATTTTGGCTGTGTAAGTAACACTAATATAGTTATTACGCGCATCAAAATTTTGCTATATCACGACCCGTCTAAATATATTGCACTTGGCACAGAATAAATGGCGTTAACACGAGCCGACGCCAAGGTATTCTTTTATACTATTCCACATTAAATATTTCGCTTATCACTCATATTTACATTAACACGTTGGTATTGTCATAGTGTTTATACATCTCAATTTAAGTTTGCAAAGGTAACACAAGGAATAAAATTATTTAGTGCGTTGAACTTTAAAATTTTTGGTATTTGCGTGTGCTATCTTGAGAATGTCATTTTTCATACGATGCTATTTGCCAAAATATACATTACTGTCAGCAATGTTCTTTTGCTTGTATTTTTTGTTATTAATGTATTTTGACACATCTTTTGGTTTATAGGTAGATAGATGTTCATATGCATTTAACTCATTACGTAAAAAAGCAATTAGGAAATACAAATATATCCCAAATATGAATATATATTATACTAGCATTGCTCGCGACTTCGCCCACGTTCAGATGACCAAAAACCAAATTCTTAGGTTTTACATATTAGTATACTCTTACATTGCAGTTTTTGTATTTTTTCTTAGAAATGAGATATTTTTCCGCGGTAAAAAGTATGCTATATGTTGACCCGGTTAACCAGTTATCACTGTACCAAATTTCATCAAAATCCCTCCAGTGGTTTTTCCGTGCTGCGGTAACAGACAGACAGACAGACAGAAAGACATAAATTCTAAAAACTATAGATTCGGCCTCTGTATCTATAATAATGTTTATTTCAATAAGATTTTTGTATAAATATTTAATGTACAGATTCGGATTAGTTACAATTTTATTATATGTATAGATGTATAATGCGCAAAAAGTGCACATCCCTGGTGCGCAGTGTTTCGGGCCAGTTCCAATGGCATTCTGATTTCTCAGGGCATTTGCTGACACGTTTGATTGTCAGTATTTGAACTATTGTAAAATGGTACACGTGCTCTCAAATCGAGAATGTCTTAGATAAGGTTTTGCATTAAATAGTTTAAGATTGCTAACATTAAGTTATTGTGTCTTTATTAACAGAATTGACCTTTAATGGTTGAAATAAATTATATATTATTATTATATAATATATAATTTTAGGATATTTTGTAAAATTAGTACTATTTACGTCATGACATATGTATACAAGCTGTACACAATACACATGTATACAAACGAAACTTATAGATGATCTAAATGTTACTGGCTCTTTAAAATAAATTTAGAACATAATATACATAATAGGTAATGTGTCAATTGAAACAGTAGGTACCTGAAAATTTTAACATTATTGTACTCTTATTAAATAATTTGTACTATCTCATTGTTGCGATGAGGAATTCATTAAAAGAAATTAAAAGCGGCCATCTTAGTCTTGTGACGTGACGAGCTGATCCGAGAGTCACTCGACCTCAGCGAAGGCCGAGCCCGGCGTTTATTGATTTTTTATGCGCATTGTCCATTTCATTCCTACCTACTCCGACCCACCAACGCCCTCGATATTCGACTCTGTTATTGATGTGGACAAAGGAACAATTCGGAATTTTGGCAGTTTTGCAGCTTTTGTTCGTACCATCTAGCCTAGTGAATTGGTTGCGTATGAAGTTTTAATGTATTCTGTTTTATTGTTGAATTGTTGTTGCCGTGTTTTCTTTTTTTATGTACATTTATAATGAAGTACTACTCGTATGTTGAAGTTGGTCAATTATTCTTAATTTGTATATAATGTATCTCATTGTTAGCTGTATTTTATTGCAAATGAAATCTTTAAAGGTATCTAAGACTTAAATTTAATACCCGATTTAATTATCTAGAAAAATAATAGTTTAATTATTATTAACTAGCGATATACCCTCGTTTCGCTCGGGTGCGTCCATAGGATTTCCCTAGGATTTGACGCGGATTTAGTTCACAATTCATGGGTTTTATGTTTTTCCGCGGAACCTTAATTCTTTTTCAAAAATTAAAGTATCTAGCCTAAGTTACTCCTTATAACATCAGCTGTCTGCCAGTAGGAGCCCCGTCAAAATCGGTTGAGCCCAGTTGAATATTTGCCGAAACAAAGAGATAGAAGGACAAAAATTTTAAAAATTGTTTTATTTTTCTTATAAGTAACCTTACCTACCGTTTATACATACGTTTATATTTATTTAGTGAAGAGCTATTATTTTGACATTACAAACAGACATTTCAATTTTATTTATCTGTATAAATCAATTATATAAAAATTATAATTTTGTTTTTGTGATAACTAATAAGTATGACTTAACTCTCATGAATAAACTATTACATGCAAAATGCGAATAACAGTCATAGTTTATGGTTTGTTAGTTAGAAAGTTGTGTTTGCTCAATAAATTATTAACTAAATTTGCTGTACCCCAATCGAAGCCCAGTACGCAATCTGCAATTCCCTTCTAAGTTGCTTTAGTAATCCTCTCTCAAATATAACTTTGCAACTACGTGCAGTATTGTCGGATGAACTTATCGTACTTGTTGAAATTGTTTTGGCTAATATATGCAGATGAGATGGATTGGCTATTACGCTGTGTTCTGATCATAAACTAATTTTTACTCTGTACTTATAGAAGTTGTTAAATTAACTGTAGTACGATGAGTTTCATGATTCCTTAGTTTTATAATGTGTACAATTTATTGTTAATAAACAAAAAAAAACATTAAAACCTTACTTAAGCTTACGTAATAAAGTGCAAAACAAAAAAAACAAAGTAGCTGAAATGACTTGATATGTATAAGTACAATAAAAATCATTGTTTGTCCATCGTTTATAAGATTGTGTTCAATTTTGCATATTTTTTGTATATATATCCATACTAATATTATAAATGTGAAAGTATGTTTGTTTTCTTTCTTTCACGTCGAAACGGCTTAGCGGATTGGCGTGATTTTATGTGGATATAGATGGAGGGCTGGAGAGTGACATAGACTTTTTACCGCGGGAGATTATCTCTTTCCCGCGGGAAAACATGTTATAATACAATCTAAAAAAATATATAATTAGAATTGCTTGAAACTTGATATAAATGGTCTTCAATACAATTAATTAAATACGTTGTTGGGGTAAAATAGCGGATAAAAGTTTGTATGAAACCTACCATTTTGGAGCTTTTTTGTAGTTTCATTTCATATATATATATTATTGCTACAACTAAGAAGTAATTGATTTACGAGTATGAAGTATGAATGTATTATTTATACATACATTTGTATATGAAGGACGCGCGATGCGTAGTTAGGGCGTGAGGGGCATGTTGTTAGTAAGCAAATAAATTAAAAAATTCAAAGTAATTTTAAGACGCGTACGTATTAAAATAACTGAAGAGCACAAACACGTAGGTATATTATGTACAATAAATATGGTTATGCCACAGACTTGCACGTCTTTGGATAAATTTATTTAATATGCTCCTGTTGCTAATATTTATTATTCTTATAAGTATATTATTAAAGCTAATTGTAATACTCATTTATACATCTATACAGATAAATAAAATTGAAGTGTCTGTTTGTAATGTCAAAATAACAGCGTTTTACTAAATGCATATGAAATTATATATGGTACTTATAAGAAAAACACAATTTTTTTATTTTTTGTCTGTTCCGGATAATCTCTAAAACAACTGGACTGATTTTGACGGGACTTTCACTGGAAGATAGCTGATGTTATAGGGAGTAACATGGCTACTTTTATTTTAGAAAAAGAATTAAGGTTACGCTCAAAAAAAATTAATACGTACCTCTAGGGACGGAACTGAACAAAGCGAGGGTCGCTATATAACATATATTGTAATAATCTACTAACCGCTAAAGTGTACCGTAGTTAAAAGGAATATTCGAAATATTTAGCGTACGCAAATTGTTAAAAAGCATAACTTTATATCATTGACATACAAAAACTAATAATACAATTAGCGTCTCAAAAGCTAAAAAGAAGCTTTTTTAAAATCTCTTTTGTTCATTGGTTTTTGGATTTGATTTCGACGCCAGTTTTTGAAGGGATATTTGGTAGGAAATGTGTATCTATGTTTTTATATATCAATGGCTCAATGCTTTATTAAAAAATTTCACCTATTATAATTAGCTTATACTAAATTATGTTATTTTTAAGTAGCCAATAAATTTTGTATATCCAAGTCGTAATCGCAACGCAAAACAAGCTTGAAAGAAGCTTATTACTTCCGAAAACTTCTGAACGATTTCTGTGACATATTTATATCACGTAATTAAATTAATGTTCTTATTTGTTTTAGGTTCAAATTGGGACAGTGAGCACAGTTTAGAGAACAAAGTAAGTTGTTTTTGTTACTACTATATGTTTATCATTCTATCTCAGTTCTTTTTGTTTATGGACGTGTTTTATATTTTAATCAAAAAATGATTCATAAAATAAAGTTTTTTTTTAAGTTCTACTACTGAGAATATTAACTTTAATTCTATATTAATTTTAACATCATATTATATAGGACTGAAAATATAACGTGGGCAGGTTTTACAGTGTGTAATTCATCTTTGTTAGGATGAGTTTGTGTCTCGACAGTACGCTAGATGAACGTTAACCGCACTACAAATCATCACTCTGCCCACTCCGCACGACCTCCCTCCACACACCACCGCACCCCGTCTTGCAACTAATTCCCACCCTCAAAGGTCACATTATAGCTCCCATACACGATTCTCACACTAACACTAATGGAGTTAATGCTAGAATCACACGAATATAACGCCAACGATCACATCGGGCCTTCTGAACACGATCATTAAACGTATATCTGTTAATAATAATTGGGATTGTGCGCGGCGAATAGCGCAGTTGCTGGGCGGCCCTCCCCCCGCTAACCGCATCTTGAGACGAGCTGGCATTGTGCTGCAGCTTGAATGAGTGCCCATTCCGACGTACGTGTATGTAAAGAACAGGGCGAATGCATTTACCGTGTCAGGTAAAAACTTGATACGCTCTTAATGTTAGCAGCAATTACTCGTAACTATTTTAAAATTTTATCATCGTTTTTTTTCCTGTAGGCTTCATTCATTTAACCCGCTTAGTTACAAAGTATTTTTATCTTGTTTGTAGTTTATCCTCTTTAACGATTGATGCTTTACATTTTTGTAGTAGCGCGCCCATTTCGTGCGTACTATGACACACAGCGGCCGTTATATGAGAATATATAATTTATTAAACCGCGCAATTTTACTATATTTATGATTCGTACACCAAACATAAAATTGAAATGTGTCCAAAAACGGCAGCTGTAAAATGTAGATAAGCGTTTTCGAGCTTACGGTGCTATAGTACTTTTTCCGTTAAGTTGCACATTTTTACGAGCACGCTCCACGGACCCGAATGGCGGTAATTTAACACAGGCGGGCGGGCGGACTCTCACGACCGGTCCCCTACGTGATCTCCGGCGACGCTGGTCGACTCGCTAATAGCGTGAATGTAAGGTTCCAAATACACTTACTGCTGTATTCCACGCTGTATTCACAATCCGCTGCGCCGGTTATTACCATCTGATGTAGTTTCCATGTTCCATCCAGTTCGTCATTTGAAAGGCAATACCTACTTAGGATTTTATTATTTGAACATTTTTATCAAATATTACATTTTATTGCTTGCGAGTAATATATGTATATATTTCTAAATAGTATCTTATAATAAAATCACGCTTTTTTTCTAAGCTCCACGTTTGTTTCAAAGGCCCCTCTAGTGATTGCAATTGCGTCGATTGTCACTAGTTCGCCTGAATTGACCCGTTTCAATTATTGTGACCAGCGTCCATTAGCACCCTCGCTATCAATCTCGCACAAATACGCTCCAATTTATGCATGGACTCCACGGATCTCTATTACGTCCTTTTATAGCCGCTGACGGTCAATGTTATTTACTAGTAGCTTATAATACCTATTTTAGTTGCTTGTACTTATAATTTAATTTAAGTTTTTTTCTAGATTTCTAGAAAATTATAATGTTAATACTTACCGAACTGTAAAACGTTCAATTATATATATTTACTTACAATTTTTTAATTATTATTCCACTCGCTATTGTATAATAACTATATCGCAGGTAGCATAAATCCTACAAACTTGAAATTTAGCAGGTAGACATCATATAGACATAGGGTGTAAGTACTAACTATCCTTTAAGAAAGGCTTTCACATCATTCAACTTTAAAGGGATAAAAAAGGGATTGAACATTTGTATTAGTTCGTATTTTTACTTATAAAGTTACAGTGAACCAATATTAATATTGATTGACTATTCTTATTCTAAGTTTTAGGTCGTACATCCTCTGGGATTGAAACATAGGGGTGATGTACAACTTAGGAGTGGAGTAATTATAAACATACGCAAGTGAAGCTGCGAGAAAAGTGAAAACACTAGTTATATATTTTTTCAATTTGTATATCTTTATCACAAAGAAAGAAAATCGATTGACAAACCAAGAGAAAAGGTTCTGAACTGTTTTTGTCTTTGCTAATTTATATGTAGATATTATTAGCGTAAGATTTAGGTATCGTATTCTGAAACCAAAGCGAGATTTATTGACACAGCGATAGTTGGTGAATTCTGGAACAATTGTAAATTGCTGATCATTGGGAATAGTAACAGACCATACAATCCATTTAGTAGTCAACGCGGCAAGCCAATATTCGCCCAAGCACCTCCCCTACCATCGCGTCGTCTAAATCGTGAACCTTAATGCGTACTTTATTCTAAATTAAATTGTACGTGCTATTTCGTATCATAATAGATTTTTATTAGATTTATATTTAAACTAGCGACTCACTCTCGCTCCGCTCGGGTTCGTTTCTAGTTTAATGTTGTAAGGTATTTCTCAGATATGATATTTTCTAGCAGTAAAAAGTATCCTTTATGTTGATCCGGATAACCAGTTACTATAATACCAAATTTCATCAAAATCTGTCCAAAAGTTTTCGCGTGATGCGTTCCCAGACATAAAAATTCTAAAAACTATAGATTCAGCCTCTGTTTTGATAATAATGAGTGATTGAATAAAATTTTCCAAAAAACATTTAATGTAGAGATTCGACTCAGGATTTTATTATATGTATATATGAAATTTTCATCTAACTTTTGCACTCGTCTCCGCTTGTGTTAAAGCATTTTCACTTCTGTCTGGGAGTTTTAGAGATTAACTTTCAAACAAAACGAACTTTTCTTTACGTTTATAATGTTTGTATCTATTTAAAAACTGGTGAAACGAAATTAGCCACGTTTTTTTATTAGAACTATTGCTAAATATACTTTAAATAATTAAACAGATACGATCTGCCTCTAAAATTCAAGTGGATGATTACGGCAACCTGTATTTTAAAAACAACTTGTATTTATTAATGCGAGATCGTACAATACAAACATGACATAACTAAATGCTTATGTAACCTTAGTGTTAAACTCTCAATAGGTATTTTTATTACATATATTTAATGATGGAGGATGTTTGGTGATGTGAATATTATTTTAAATTAGCACGATTGGTTTTCGTCTTTCAAAATTTTATAACATAACTATTGCTCATAATGTATTATAAGAAATAATATGTTAGTTTTAAATTGAAAAGTGTTTAGTTTTTGGATTAAATTATATCTTTTTGTTAGGTGGTGTTTTTGAATGGGAACACGTCTCCTGCGATTCTAGTTAGTAGGCATTTTTCAAGTCAATTATCTCGTAATTATACAATAGAGATAACTCCAATGTATATCCAATCGTCATTAAATCGTTACTCATTATAGTATATATATTTTATCAACGTACTGTGTGTGTATATATATATATATATATATATATATATATATATTTGCTTTACTTACTAGATAATTGAAAGTTATCATATTTATCATTGATAAAATTAATTGGTTTAGGTTATTAGAGCTTATCTGTTTAAGCTAATCTACAAAAACACTTATTAAAATCAATAACGTATCTTTTTTTTAAATATATGAATAAAAGAAAAGAAACAAGAATTGTAGATCGCTGTTTAAAACATTTTTCATAATATACACTCATACTATTCTCCTGACACAATAAGAAGAAAGAAGCTATATATATGTACATATTTCTTATATTAAGTTTCTTTATATCCTTTTATAGGCTGTCAAATAAGTATTATTGGACATTCTTGTCATGGTTAGAAGCATTCGTATTGTATACATTTAAAATATTATGTATAAATTATTATATTAAGTAATATATGCAGATTCTCATATATTAACGTAACATAGTTAACAAAAAAATCAACGTATGTATGTGTTTTAAACTTTAATATTACTACGCTCGCTTCGAATTTATATAATTTTATAATTTTTGACATGAATGCACTTATTGATAAGAAACCGAAATATCTTAGTATATTGATTTATGTTCACTTGGCAGCAATCCAATGTAATAAAAATTTCAATTTTATTATTGCCACTTTATAATTTACAATGTAAATTCAATGTCATTGGAGTCAGGTCTACCAACGGTTGCCACGTTTTCTAGTTTAGCTGAAAAATTCATTTCCCATATACACTAGAATTGTTCTACGCAGTACTTATGTATTAAAAAACCGTTTTTTCTTAAAATTTCTACTTCAGTAAAAGTTATTTTGCATTGGGTTTATATATTGGCCGTTTACTTAGACACGAGTTCTTTTGTATCATATGTTATTAGAAAGATTTTAATATTCTAATGAGCAAACAGCCTACGATAAGACGATCCTTAACTGTGTACAGAGTGTGATTACGGATCGAGATGTTTACTCAAACATGACGCAAGTTATATGCCGTGTTTGTCGATCAAAGCATACAGGAAAATTAGTTTCGGTCCTGTGCTGTCGCGAACAAACACATTGAAACTATATAGTGAATAGGAAATTAAATCAATTATTATTATTTCAAAGAATGTTAATGGTAGGTACGTCACATACATTTATTTATATTTATTTCTACAGTTATATGTAATTCTATATCCATGCGTTAAAATCAAATACAAGCAAATACTAAAAAAATTGGAATTTTGTCCAGTGATAATTTTCTTTATTTGGATGACTCTGCTTCTTTTGCTTCATATTAAACAAACAAAACATTCAATTAAATATTTCATAAAAGTTATCTAAATAATATGTAATTCTTTATATATGTATGTAACTGTAACGGAATACGTGAGCAGTATATAAGATATTTTGTCGCTAGTTCACACCTCGTTTCTCATGGTTTTGTATTTCCAACGCCCCTAGAGCTATAGTCTATTTTAGTTACTCGTATTTATAATACATATATTGAGATTATAAAAATAAATTCATCTTTTTTTCCATATAAATTTATCCTGTTGTGGTTGGCAGAAAAATATTGTTAGTCTTGCTTCGATTTCCGTCAAATTAAGTAATGAACTAATCTAAAATAATTATGTATTGTCCTTTTTTTATGTAAAAAACATTTCGAACAGAAGTTTAATACTGTTCACGTGGTTTTACGATCGACAACCCTACGGATGGCCCAAATCGAGCGACGTGTGATAAACAAGGAAAATGCCAGAGGCAACGCCAGAGGCCTTCAACCCGATCTCGTCTACATATGAAAGACTTATTTGGACACGCCTTATTAAACCCTATTTCAAAAGGGAAAGCAATGAAATGTATCGAGTTCTTTTGTAAAACATTTGAAGTACAATATTAAGACTTATTTTCTTACGAAGGAACATAATATTATAATGGTACTTTTGTAGCAGTTTTAAGTAAAAAGTTGTTGTAGAACTTTTTAAGGCTTAGAATTTTTCTTCTCAATGATTCCAGCGGTATTGTTCGGCCAAATAATTTTTGACAATTAACTTGACGAGACTTATAATTTTTTCTTTTCATGGATTACGTAATTGTGTATGTTTACAGATTTTGTGAGTTACGCTATTCAAGTTTAAACGCTATTATAACTTTTCTTTATAATTACTTTAGTGTAACTTTTTTTCTTTACCTGATTACTATTTTTCGATGGCTTCTTAATTAAATACATACTTTTATCCCCTTCTTAACAAAGTGTATTCGCATTGCTTCGTCGCCTCACTGGAACGGGACTACTGTACCTATATAAAATTCATTATATAGGTATTTATATATTTTCGTGTTAAATAAATTCCTCAAATATAGTGATAAATATCTAAATCGTGTAACAAGATGACATTAGAAAATGAAACTCTGTCTAATGCACAAGTATTTGATAGATGTTTTGCACTACGTGCGTCACGTTTTGCAAATTATCTAATAACTAGCAGAACCCGCGGCTTCGCTCGCGCTAAACTACAAAAAATGTATAAAAGGTAGTTTCATATAAACTTTCATTCTCTATTTAACCCCTTTATAGTATGAATTTCGAAAAATTCTTAAACACATATTTATTTAATTTTATTGAAGAGCACTTATACCAAGTTTCAAGTAATTCTGATTATAAATATTTTTGGATTGTATCATAACGTGTTTTCCCTTGGGAGTTAGATTATATCCCGCGGTAAAAAGTAGTCTATGTCACTTTCCAGTCTTCCAACTATCACCACACAAAAAATCCCTCCAATCCGTCAGTCCATTTCGAAATGAAAGAAGTACAAACAAACAAACACATTTTCACATTTATAATATTAGTATTGATTAGTGTCTCCATACATTCCGTTTCTGTAATATCTCCATTGTATGAGTGTGAAAATGTCTTCTTAAATATCCACTGTAGGAAAAGCCTAATTTTGTATCCATAGAAGATATAAAAACATATAACAATACACATAAATATACGTACTTATAGTAAAATATTTAATATACGTTTAATATACTGATATATCCATGGTTATTCAATTTATCTCTTTTAAAGAGTTATATATGTATCACATTTAACAGAAAAACCCTTAAGTTACATATTTATCTGAGTAAACAGATCTCTAAAAAAAACATTAGTCAAAGTATGAAGGTTGAACACGAAACGTCATACTGCGTTATGAATATTTTAGTATAATCGGCTCGTAAATATCGAAAATAAAACCGAGTCTAACACTTATATAATATCCGCTCGAATCTCCGCAGTATTTACAATTCAAATAGACATTTCCCATTGCAGCGGGCGAAACGGACCTGAATGAAAAAAATCTAGTCTTGCGATACCTGGATAAATAAAAAAGTCGGTTGAAACAAAACCTGGATTGAACTGAACGGAATATTTGATAGGTTAGATCGTTACTAATTTTGATTACGGTTGCGACCGCGGAGTGCCTACTATTTTTGGTCATGTAATATTTTACGTTACTTTAAACCTAAACGGAACGATTTTTCATATATTATATTTACATAAACATTAATCACAATTATTACATTAGAATTTCGTATGTCAAATATTTTACTTTGGAAAATAAATGAATATATGAATTACCTACATAATTAAACTTAAAGGTGTGAAAAAATCTAATCTAACTTGACTCATAATTAAGTTACAACTGCTTTTTCTTTGGGAGTAAACGTGATTATTTGACATGTTTAACATATACATGTCTTTATGTATTTTCTCTCTAGCGTTAGTTTATGTGGCATTAACTAAATTTGTATATTAACCCGTCAGGTCAGGTTCTACATCAGAGGGTGAAATCTATTCGAGGTAGGGGAAATTATAACCTTATGGCTTACAATATTCAGAATTAAATATTCGTATTGTTTTTCCCAAGTGTAATAAAGAATATAAATAAATAACTATTTTTTTCCAATTTTATTTCATACTCAAGATGACTTACGACTCAAAAGTATGTTTGCTCAATAACTTTTTTATTATTAATTTATTATTGTAACATAATAAGTATTGACGACGCGTTGTGGCTCAGTTTGTAGTGACCCTACTTGCTGTGCCAGCGGTCGCGGTTTCGAGTCCCGCTGGGGGCATTCATTTGTGTGATGAGCACGAATGTTTGTACTTCAGTTATGGTTGTTTATATTTATAATATGTATGTATTTAAAGTTATATATGTGTAGTGTATCAACTATCTGGTATCCATAGCTCAGGCCTCGTAGCTTACCATGGTACTAGATGGTGATGTGTGTTAATGTCCCAACATATAAAAAAAGTATGCGTGACGTAAATTGTAAGTAATCTTGTCAGAGTTCCTTATCAGTTGGATGTGGATTTATTTCATAATAATGTTGTGTTTTCTTTTCATGTTTTTGTTAATTGTTTTTCGGTTGACGTCATTGGTCCTATATATAACATTTGTTTTCTTCTACAACTATTTCTACAAGGCAATTTTATGACTTCACAAATGACGTTTGTATTCAGCCCTTTTTTTAACGTCCCACTGCTGGGCTCGGGCCTCCCTTCAATACGAGGGGTATCAGGCCATAGTCCACCACGCTGGTCAAGTGCGGGTTGGCGGATTTCACATGTCTTTCGAAAACTTGCTAGGTTCTCTCAGACATGCAGGATTCCTCACGATGTTTCGCTTCACCGTAAGGCAAGTGGTAATCATGTTAAAAATGATCGCACATGAAAATATCAGTGGTGCGAGACCCGGGATTTGAACCCGCTTCACTCGGTTTCCCAAGCGAGCGCGTTACCACTGGACTACCACTGCCGTGAATTTTAATTGAAATGACGTTTAATATTATATAATAATAGTTACTCCATCGGATACTGTTTTTTTGGTCTTCCTTTCCTTAAAGGATTTGTCACCAAAGTATTATTAAATAGACGAGCGGTCCTTATTTTCCTTCCCCCTAATATTTAAGAGAAGGAAATTAACAGAGCTAATTAATAAAAAAAACAACAACTTCAAAACTTCCCTCTTTAGTCTTAATGGTAATTATGCACGTAACAATTGTAAATTGTCTGTGCTACGTGGCTTTTAATTCTGCAGGTATAAGGTAATTGTCCAAGTTGTTCCGTACGTTTTTGTGTATAGTTCTGTTAGTAAAATGAATAATATTTTTTTATACTCTAAGCAATTATCTCCTATGCGAGCTGGCTTTACATAATTCATTGTTTAAAACTTCAACAAGCATTTGTCTTAATGCCGGTAAATATTATGAATCCGATAAAGTATGCGGCTTCTCATTTAAACGGCCTAGAGTGGGAGGGCATTAGATGCTCATTATGAATTTTACTTAACGTTTGTAATTATATTATTTTACCAAAAACCAAATTGTTAAGTTTTACATATTAGTATACTCTTACAATGCAGTTTTTGTATTTTTTCGCAGAAATGAGATATTTTCCCACGGTAAAAAGTATCCTATATGTCGACCCGGATAATCAGCTATCACCAAACAAATTTCATCAAAGTCCCTCCAGTGGTTTTTCTGTGATGCGGTAACAGACAGACAGACAACAATAGTAAAACTTTAGATTCGGCCTCTGTATCGATAATAATGTTTGTTTCAATAAAATTTTACAAAAAATATTTAATGTACGGTTTCAGCTTAGTTACAATTTTATTATATGTATAGATTTATATATGCAAAAATAACAATTTATCTAGTAGTTTTTTTAATAACAATGATTATAATATATAAGCTTTGGTTTCGTTATTTACCTACACTTTTTATAAAACTAGTGAAATCACTTTTCATCCTTTACATGGATGTAGTACGAATAATGTACGAGTGGTTTCCTTTGGCCGCGGAACATGACCCTGATAAATATTCAAGGCACGTCATCAACGGAATGGTAGTCGGCCACTTTCAGGTGCCGGCTTTTGGGCCTGGCAATAAAATGCTTAGATAGGTAGCTTTTATATAAGGTAAAAATGGCTGTTGGGACAATTTTAACGGGGGTTGGGTTTATCTTTTATTATATAGATTTCGATATGTTTGTAAGTTAATAAATTGTTTCTTAGAATTTAATTTAATATTAAGTGCCTTATCAGTTATCAGTCTTTAGGTAAACTTATACGTATAACTCTTTAAATTTATTGCGAAGTTTAGGTAAACTTATTGATAGCGTTCAGTGCTAAAAGTATTCTAAATATTCACTGGCCGCAAGCATTCGAGTAGAATCCTCGCATCGGCATTCTGGGGCGAACTTCAAATTTTCTATGTACAAATATATTAGTATCTATACCAATATTATAAAGAGGCAGAGTTTGTTTGTTGGAATGCGGTAATCCCCGGAACTACTAATCCGATTTGAATTATTTTTTTGCATTAGATAGCCCGTTTATTAAGGAAGGTTTATAGGCCACCCAAGTATTATCATGCTACTACACTACCCAAGGGAGCAGAGCAGTAATCGTAAATGTCAACAAATCGGGCAGACTTCCATACATTATTGTAAAACTATACAATATATATTTATATAGTATACTTATACATAAGGACGAATGATGAGTCGCTAGTTAGAGTTAATGAATGGTTGAAAATATAGATATTAAAACAGATATAGATAGTATAAAAAAACGATTGAACAAAGTTATTTGTTTTCACAAAATTGATGTGTAAAATTAAATTTACTATACTATTGCATACGAACAGGCAAGTTATCTATCTTAAGTTCCTGACCTGCGTTGACCCGTGACCCGTTTCCCACAATTAGTATTCGTTTCCAACAATACGCCGATATATTCGCTCTCAGAGCGCCGCTATTGAAAAATATTGCATTATCAAACGTGCAGTTTTAATTATTCATAAAACAATAATTTTTCTTTCATATATTTATTTATCATTAGTTTTTTTTCCGCGGCTTCTCACGCGTAATTCAATTATATTTTTAATTATTTCTTTAAAAATTATAGCCTACGTGTTACTCTAATGTATAAACTATATTACTGAAATTTCATCAAAATCTCTTCAGTCGTTTTTGCGTGAAATAGTAACAAATAACCATCCTCACATATTTTCGCATTTATAAGATTTTTAGCATTGCACATAAAAAGATCATCATTTGATTAGAGCTGTATCGATTTTTTAGTAATACTACGACTATAACAATTAATATAAACTATCACATTTTTTCTTAAAATCTATATGGTAACATAATCTCTTGCTTCTCAGTAGAACTGCTTTCCGAGCCGGTGGTACCTTCCTCACAGTCTAATTGAATAAAGTTTTATTTCATTCATTCATTTAATATATGGTGTACCTATTCAGTTAGAAGAATTATTAAAATCGATATTACTTATATTGATAATTGAATACTTATTTCTTTTTTCAAGGAGATCGATTAAACTTTGTGTTAGTACACACAATTAATAGCTTTAGCGCGTGTTAACATTAGCCAGTGTTATTTGAATTCACGAGAATATTTTTTTTATAATTAAAGCAATTTTGTGCTTTAATTTGTTTTTGAAATCGCATTGTAACCGATAATTACCAATTATCGGGCCGGTTAAACGCTCGCCTTTATTAACATACCTTAATTCGTATTATTACATTAATTTCGCATTTTGGTCGTTAAGTTGCATTTAACCCGTTTTTAGCTGTACTATAATTAATTCGTTATTTCAATAATCATAAATAATGTTTTTTATTTATTAAATACAACCTTTTGTCTTGTGTCTTGTATTTACTATTACAATATTAAATCTCCCTAAATTTATTTACGTCGCCAAACGATAAAAGAACATATTATTTATTTATTATTATACTTTCTATGAACCATAATCATATCAATATTCTCGCTTTAACGGATTTTTTTTAATACTTAAAACACGAGATTAAATGAATTAGAATGTGCCGCAAATTTGATTGGTTAATTTATTACTTTGCGTGTGTTACTCGTTCATCCGACAGTGTGAAATGATTATCATATAGATGTGTGCGTGTTAATAGTTACACACTATCTAGTATATGTGTGGATTGTATATATACAAGTATAACGTTAGTGGATGTTGAATTTTGCAAGTGTGCGTGACCTGTGCGTTCGAGAATACGACGCGGACTTTGAACCTTTCCTTCGCAACGTCAATGCGAGATGTGTGAACGCGATGAATGGCAAATATTCCTTCGTGTATACGTAGCTCAATTAGCGCTTTAAAAGATTATGTATATAGATAGTTTAATGATACCATCGCATAGAAGAAATGATTTATTTTAAATATTTACTACAAGCTACGTATATATTCGCTTACATAATCTACTTATGAACGTTACTCGACAATTGAGAATTACTCACATTTAATACGTAATTTTTATATTCACAAATCTCAATAAATACTTTATATGTTTATATATATTCCTGTAATCATTTAGGTACTTTATTCGTTTTAATAAGTTATTTATACTCCTAGCTATTAAGAAAATTAACCCATTGTAATTAGATAAATAGATAAACAAGTTTATTGTACATAATGACAACATATTATACAGTAAATACAATCCTAATACAAGTAGACATGTCTGAATTACTTATTGTCCACCTGTTATTAAATATATCATATTAAAATAAAAAATAAAATATGAAAATTTATAGGGAATAAAAGTTAGTAAGTCGTGGTGACCTCATAAAGTGCACATTAAAAAGCCACACGCGGCGTTAGCTATTGTTACTCTGAACATTAGCAACCGTAATCCACTCACTCGGCTATTTTAGATTCGCTGACAAGCGAAACGCTATTATTTCTAGCTTATTTCATATTTTGTCACTATTTATTTATATTTATTTTGATGACATTTAAAAGCAGAGTCATTCCGTATGAAAACGTCTGATTGGCAAAGTTGAGTAATTCTAGTCCCTCAAAGCAGTAGTCCAGCAAAATCTAAAACAGGCCAGCAATATTTTTTTTTTCAGACGTTTTCATAAATTATATTATATCAACATGCATATACTCAATTATAAGAAAAATACATAGTCTAATCATATTTATGGAAATGCCATTTGACAACTATAGAACAATGTTAACGATTAGGATTGACTCGCTTTGCATAATTACTATAAACTTCTCTATGCATAAACGTCGAGTTTCCATCCAACTTATCCATCTACTATATGAACTGGGAATTATGTTAAGCCGCTTATTGTCGAGTACGCGTATAACAGTTGTAATGAAAGCAAACTACTATTTCTTCCGCGTTGTTCGCTTGGAGTTTAGACGAACAATTGATATGTCAAGTAAGCAATACGGTATATTTGTGCAACGGCCTGCTGAGGGGATGAGTCAGTGTTTTCTCGGAGAGTCATGCCGGAACTTTATAATTTAAATACCTCTCGCGCTAAATTCATATTTGTGTAGTGGTGTAAAGCTAGTTAATGCGTGACGATGTCGTCGTTGAAGAAATCATTGTAAATTTTCGTCGGAACGTGGTAAGAATTGTAATTCATTGGCATTTATATCCGCATTATAACTCATCGCGAAATTCAAATAATGTTAAAATATTCGACTCTGCTATTACCTTGCACTGGCAAGTTTCACTTGGACGAACCGGTTGGACGCCTATCGCTGCGCCATGGGACCATAACTTGTTCCACCCTTCGCTGAGTAAGCGATTAGGGTGTGGAATGCTAAAGATAAGTATTGACGTTTCCAATGATTATAGAGTCATTTTCCTTTAAAGTGTATCTCGTATGGGTAGGTGATTTGTTATGGTAACCGGTAGTAATATGAAGTGTTAATTTGTTTTTAAAAATCCACGTTTTGCTTTACCTGCAATGGACAGTGGACACGTACATATATTTCATTTTTGCGTCATGCTATTAACCATTTGGTACGTGAGTCGCAAAATTATAATCGCGTTACAAGTGTTATGGTCTATGTAATCTTATTTTCTTGCTATTATTAAATCCATACTATCGCTAGACACGTATGTTTAGAAAATAAGAAAGAGGAAACGAAATAAAAACTAGTCTTTCCGTAGCTGTCTATTTCACACATGGCTGTACAAAATGTTTATTATTCTACACATGCGTATACTGCAGTGTATATTCTTCAGGCAACTAAGAAGAAATAGAAATCGTGGTCTTAGTTTTTTATTTCGATCGTAATAAAAAACTATTCTTTGTGCTATTACCATAATTTCCAGCAAAAGTGTTATTCGTGTAATTAAATACGTTATTTCCGCTGTGAATGATTGTGAGAAGCGATCAGACACACATGAAACACCATGATTCCGTCGGTTCTGTCGCGTGACAGTACACCATTGGTTTGAAAAACTTCATTTTTTAGCATGATTCGAGCTAACTCAATAAATACTTATGTGCTACGTTGCGCATTTCAACGCGAACTCTGATTTGTTGAAATGTTATTACTTTTTTTTGTGTACGTTGGCAATTTATAGTTATTTTTAGAAGTCACCTGAAATAGATTAAAAATAATTTATGATTACTTTAGCATTAGCGTCTATAATTAAAAAGAAAGATGCAACAAGACAGAGAGTTGTGTTATAAGAATTTATTCCATAACAAGAGTATAATATACTAGCATTGACCGCGGCTCCGCCCGCATTCAGATGACCGATGATGATGATGAATGATGAGGTTTTACAATGTATACTCTGACATTGCAGTTTTTGTATTTTTTCTCAGAAATGACACATTTTCCTGCGGTTAAATGTATCCTATATGTTGATTCGGATAACCAGCTATCATTATACCAAATTTCATCAAAATCCCTCCAGCGGTTTTTCTGAGTTGCGGTAACAGACAGACAAAAATTCTAAAAACTATAGATTCGGCCTCTGTATCGATAAAAATGTCTATTTCAATAAGATTTTCCTAAAAATATTTAATGTACAGATTCGGCTTAGTTACAATTTGACTATACACACACATATTATACACATTTATAATTAACAAATGTGCTGTCATAACGGACATAATATAATGAGAATACTTGAATAATGTACAAAAGTTAGTTTTGATATTTCATGATACCAGCCAGAATTTCGTAGATGGGTTTGTCTTTCCGTTTCGTTCATTGTTCGGGAGCGTCTATGTGGAAATGCTGACGAGCGCCGTTTTGTTGGCGTCGTTCCGCGACCACAGTGAATAAAAGTTACGCTTCGACGTATTTCAAATACAAAAGCGAAATTTTAATTCATTATTATTTGTTTAATTCTTCTATTGGATAGATATTAATTGAAATAAATACTCAACGCATATCATTGAGTCGTGTTTTATCTCATTTTAAAAAATATTTAATATTTCTCTCTTTATTGTGGTCTGTTATTATTGTATATCAGTTTTATTTATAAAATATATTAATAATTATTATACACAGCAGAAATACCACACTAAAACTCTTAACTGTCAACGTCAATAGTACCTAAAACGTATTGATTTAAGAGTCATCACGAGCGGCTATCTTCAGATACCTCACACTTCACAAAGTAACAACCGCGTTAAAACTCTCCAATGCTTTCTCATTGTTACTAAGCAAGACACGATTGGAAACATATTTTACCGTTATTTTTTTTTTAGAATTACCAACAAAAGTTACAATAATAAATTACATATAATTTCTTTACTATAGAAACATGATGATTGCACTTTTAATTACAGAACAATTAATAAAAAATTAAATATACTATAGATTAAATTGTGAATTTATTATATTACATATAGGGCGATACAATGAATGTGATTTATATAATTGAGGAATAAAGAAAGAGTATGAAAAATTAATTACATTCCACTCAATTAAGTATACTCAACATTTTATTTTTAAAATATTTGTACACAAACCAGCCCCTCTAGTGAGCAATATATCAACTAATCAATATATTAATTTATTTTAGTCATTGTATGTATGTGTATTCAGCCTTTCTTAACGTCCCACTGCTGGGCACGGACCTCCCTTCAATACGAGGGGTATCAGGCCATAGTCCGCCACGCTGGCCAAGTGCGAGTTGGCGGACTGGATCTTCGTATTGGATCATCGTATAGTAATCATTATTAATAGAATTGATTAACAAAAATGATAAGTACGGTTCTAAGAATTGCTAAATTATTTTATAAATATTTATTCTATATGAATATCGTATAAATTACTTTAATTGACCAAAGTGATTAAGTTTTAATTGAGCAAATCTTAGATTATATCAAGACATAACAAGAATAGTTTTGGTTTAACTTCCCTCTGCTATGTTTGCTATTTGCATCATATTAAAATTATTATTAGTCGAAATCCTTGAAACGAGATAAGATTTTAGAGTTTTGAAATAGAAAGATAAGTAACATGGTCGCAATTAAAGCCAATCGTCGTCGTCCCGCCGGCACTAACCGCGCTCGCCGGTCCGGCGCGGGTGAACGACCCGAGCGCGTCCCCGCGATCGAACGCCTCTCCGCCCTGCCCCACTTGCGCGACAGACGTTTTACCGTACAACGTACATACATCGTACTTTCTGCGTTACTGTTGACTCTATGTCGGAATATTATGATGGGACACTTTTGTTTTGACTTTGTTTATTTATTAAATGTTTTTTAACAAAGTTTTTGCTTCAGAATGGTCTTATGTATTTCGAAGTTGGAAATTCCTTATATATTACTTTTGCTCCTATAAAAATAATTTCGCGTATTTTAGTGGCAACTAAAGCATATTATTATTAGGTTATGAATTTTATTTGGAGGGAGGTATATTGTAGCAAATTATTATGGAATGAAAGTTTTCACGATCATCCCAATTCCTACTTTCTATTTTGCCATGGTTACCCGACTGAGCTAGTTTCCACCAGTCGCATACATTTGAATTATGACCTCTATTGCAACGTCGAAAGGATGCAATATATGTAACACTGCGTTGCCATTCCTCTGAGTTCTGTCGACATTTTAATTTTTTTATTTTTACGCAGCACTCGGACGTCGTCGTTCGCTCCCATCTTGTTTTTAGGTTAAGATGAGTTTCATGTTTGATAAAACATTAAAAAAATGAAATATATCCTTTTAGCAAATTGTTGTTTATTTTATAACCTTGCAACAATCAAATAGTTGTGTTTGTAATAAGTTATTTTCCATTGTTTGAAATATTTTGAAGTCTGTTTTAATTTTAAACATTAAATTAATTATCATTATATAAAACATGCTCTAGACGTGTAGATGCTCTAATACGTCATCAATAAATGTTTACATGCTCAGTTAAGATTGTAATCATTAATGACTTGCAAATATAAGACTCATTATAGCAACAAGGTTTCGATCAGATCCAAGCTATTGTTAATAATATCTGTATTATAGTAAATATTATTGCTATATCATCTCAAAATTATCATTAAAATTGGGGGTAATACTCCCCATTCTGGTTCATTTTACACAACCTCAGACTTGTTGTCTTGAAGAAGTAATAACCGGTGAACTATTATAATTAACAATTTGTATCGAGTACAGTTTGATACAACTTACGTTATAGGGACAGAGTTACTAAAAGTTTGAGCGCATACGAGTTGCAGCAAACTTGTAGTTTCACGAGTTGAAGCCCCAACTCCAGCGTTCAACTAATCCGTCAAAAACATGCTACAACTACACCTATCTTCAGTTTTAACTAACTTGGAAATTTCCCTCGTTACAACACTCCGACGCCGCTTCCTGCTATGTGAAAGTAATCGCCTTTCATATACTTTGCTTTGACTTTACTCACTACGCTTTTCTTGTTTCAAACAACTCTGGGTACACACTGCAGTTTTAGTGTTTTATAACTTATATTAAAACAAACTGCGGAAATTTAAACGATTTTCGTTTTTATACCGACCCGAAGGAAGTCTTAAATTGTGAGTACAAAGGCATTTGGCAGTTTCTGGCATTCGCATGGTTCTACCGTCCTTGAGAAATAACATATCGTTTTATTACGCTCTCTTCGTTATTTATGAAAGGCATAGCTTTTCTTTTTATTATATATTAATGAAATTTTATCAATTTAAAACATTTTTTATTTGATTTGTACTATAATAGTTTTTTCCGCATCAGAACTTGATGATTTAAAATATTATTAAGTATGTTGATCACTACACAGTACTTTTATACACGCTATATGCTAGACTTAATGGATATATACGCTACCTATTTATATATATTTATATATTGAATTAATAAATCATAACCCCTATTTGTGTTTTAAGACTAGAAATTATCATATTAAAGACCTAAAATATTATATATATAATAAAATTGTAACTGAGTCGAATCTCTGAAATCTCGAAAACGAATCTCGAAAATCTGTCTAAGCACTACACAAATCAAACTATCTATATATATTCAGATAGCCAAGCTGCACTACTAGCGCTGGACTCAAACACAGTCTCATCAAAGCTAGTGGAGCAGTGCATGGACCGACTAAACCTCTTAGCAAAAAGCAACAAAGTTGTGCTAAGATGGGTACCGGGTCATGCAGGGGTAATTGGCAACGAATGTGCCGATAAGCTCGCTAGAGGGGGAGCTCTTGGCATGCAGCAGGGCCCTGAGCCCTTTTGTGGAATAGGTACCTAAGAGCCTGGCTCAAAGAACCCTAATGATAGCATGTCTCAGGACTGCGAACAAGGCTTGGACTGAATCAAAGGGAATGAGTCACTCCAAGGCACTAATTGAGCCTACGACAAAAGGTTCAACAATCTTATGCTAGGGCTAAACAGGAAAACCTTACGAATACTGGTAAGGGCCTTTACTGGACACTGCTGCTTAAATAAGCACATGTTCAACCTGGGGCTGAGCGAAACGCGAACCTGCAGAATTTGTAGGGAGGCAGACGAAACGCCACTTCATCTTCTGTGGGAATGTGGACCGCTCATGCGCAAACGCAGCATTCATCTAGGAAAACAATTTCCAAGCCTTGATGAAATAAAAGAGTGCAACCCTAAGAAAATCCTGCAGTTCTTAACATCAGCAGGGTTTAGTGGTTCACTCTAGTACAAATAGCGGCGATCACAATAGACCAGAAATGGTCGCAGTGATACCAAATAGCCGCAAGAATAGAAATAAAAAAAAAACTGAGTCGAATCTGTACATTACATAGCTGGTTATCCGGCTCAACATATAGGATACTTTTTACTGCGGGAAAATATCTCATCTCTAGAAGTCTATACTACCTAAATGTTAATACGAAACTAGGGATTAACCCGAGCGGAGCGAGAGTGAGCCGCTAGTTATATTATAAGTTAACCATTTAACCGAGTTGTTTCATTACGCATATCGTTATTAAATTTGATAATATTGTACAGCGTCTGTTTCAAAATATGTCTGGTAATGATAATAATTTACTGGGTAATTCGCTTTATCCGTTACGTTTAATTAAACATTTTATATTTATCTACACTCGTAATTATAATTAATTAATATTGTTTTATGTTCCTTTGAAATATGTTGTACTCTATTATTTACGGGCTCTACACGTTTTTATTAAATATTATCACAATACATTACGTGATTTTAATACTTACATTTTAATTAACATACTTTGTTCCATAATATTAGTGTTGAGTTTTTATATGTTTAATGCAATATATTTTGCACAAGTGATAAAAACAATATAAAATTCTGTACAAAATATCAGGTATCTCATAATTAGCATCCAATCTACTTCTTATATTATTACGAAACTACTTAACGTAACATATTAAAGAAAACTAAAGACATGAATGTACATTGTACATACAGCAAAGTGCTGAAGCACGCTCTACAGCTTTATAAAACTAATGCGATTCATTCACCAACTTTCCCCGTGTTTCGTTTTAATTAAAGTCAGTATTTATTCAAATTAAATTATCTCTGTTATATACGTAGAATGTGGCACATATTAAAAGTTGCGAGCAAGTTTGCCCAATATTCTTAGGTAAGTAAGTATAAGTAACAAACAGACAGGAGTCAGCGGGGATGGGAAACTTAGTTGTAAAAGATTTAATGGAAGTTAGTCCTGTCTTTGTCTAAGTTCGCTCGTCGCTCGTCTGGTCGCGCACTCGCGCCGCTACGTTCATAACTTTGCGGAATTTAGGGCGTCAAACCATTTATTGGTAATGTTTTATCTATACATATATGTAATAAAATTGTAACTAAGCGGAATCTGTACATTAAATATTTTTTGGAAAATCTTATTGAAATATGTAAAAAATATTATTGATACAGAGGCCGAATCTATAGTTTTTAGAATTTTTATCTGTCTTATCTGTTACCGCATCACATAGGGATTTCACCGGAGGGATTTTGATGAAATTTGGTATGGTGATAGCCGGTTATCCGGGTCAATATATAAGATACTTTTTACCGCGCAAAAATATCTCATTTCTGAGAAAAAATACAAAAACTGCATTGTAAGAGTATACTAATATGTAAAATCTAAGTATTTGGTTTTTGGTCATACGAACGCGGGCGGAGCCGCGGGCAATGCTGGTGTATTATATATACACGTGTCTTCTACGTGCTAAATTATCTCCGTGGTTTAAATTTTTACTGTCTTTTTGTAGTAGGTAGTCTTAATATTATTATGAATGTGAAAGTTTAGATGTTTGTATGGATATTTGTTACTCGATCACGCCAGAACGGCTGAACGGATCTGGATGAAATTTGGCACAGAGATAGTTAATAGTCTGGAATAGCACATAGGCTCTTTTTTATCCCGGAAAATGTACCGTTACCGTGGGATAATACTGATACATGAAAAATATAATATGAATTTGTTTTTACTGAAAATAGCATTCTATATAAATACACATAATAATGATTTAATAATAGTGCGAAGTAAAAATTGCTGTTTTATGTTACTCAAACTAAGTTCGTTGTGAATTTTTTTGGAAGTGTTTAGTATTTGGTATCTATTATAATAATAAGTTAGCCAGAAGCACTTTTTTATATAATGATCAAGGTCAACGTACAAAAAATTCACCTGACTTATAAAAAAACGAAAAAAGAACGGAAACACGCCAGCGTCAGGCTTGAATCTATTTAGCTATCATTAAATTTACATTTTCGCGAAGCTTGCAAACCTGTCAAGTGGCAGCCCTACGCGTAAATGTATATCTAGGGGTTAGTCTGAAAGGAAGTTTTATTGCTCGTGAATTTCATTATAACTTCGCGAGCCTCTCTTCTCTTTAACGTCTTTAAATGAGGATTGTTGTCTAATTTGTACGAATTATACCAAAATCACTGTAAGCCTAGAATTATATATTTTTATGTTCAACTTTAAATTAATTGTCTCTCAAATTAGACCTCTGTAAAAGCGTAATTTCATTGTTATATATATATATATATATATATATATATATATATATATATATATATACTTTAGTATTTCTATATTTATGTAACCTCGCTGTTGTTATTTATTGACCCCGTAACACAAATAAGTTTGATCGCGACCGTGAATATTTATTGGACACGTAATGATCTCATTGATTGCACTAACTTGATTACGCCTAAATTCCTTGTGTTTACGATAACATCAGAGTAGTGCCTTATAAGCAAGAACGAAACGATGTACCTACATGGATTTAATTATGTTTTGTGTGATCGTAAGATTATAGCCAACTTGACTTACCAAGTACTTATTAACAAATTTGTTTTTCTTTGTTCGCGGCTCTGCTCGCATGATAAGCTGGACAGGGATAAAAGATAGCCTATGAGATTTCATCATGGGATTGGACCCCATGATGAAATCTATGTCTTTGCATCGAAATTGGTATAGCGTGCAAAGGTAAGAGACACAGATAGTTATTTTCACGCTTAGGTATATTAGAATGGATGAACTCTGTATATCTGAATCTATGTGAAATTTTATGTAGCATTTATTATATTATACTAAAGCAAGGTAATTCGTCCAACCGAACATAACTCTGATGGTAGATGTATCAGTAATGATATATATCTAATTGGACCGGGATTGCCCCCGCAATCAATAACACGGGATTGTCTGTCACTCAAGATTATCGGCTGTAAATTATAGCCTCTGGCTTTGTATCCGGCTGTGCGGTGAAACCATATACATATGTATAGCTAGAACCTTTGTTTGAATGACACATTTGGCCTCATTCAGCTTAAGTGAACTTTCAGAATAATGGTTGTATTAAAATCAATAAATAATTTTTTATTAGATTTAAATTACAACTAAAAAATAGTTGATATTATGTCATAATTATAAAAATTAATAATTGTTTACTTTAAGTCTTGTTATAATTTTAGTAGAATTTTATGGATAAAATGAAACAACGTGTTCGGCTTTGGTACGAAGACGAAGAAAATTTATTACTCCACAGAGTAAATACATACATAAGACACAGATTATACAATACCATTAATCATATCAGCTTTATTTTGAGCATTTTCAACAAGCCTTTATATAAATACATTTAATAGTAAAGTCAGTTATAAAAGCTACATAGAGGTTAACATGATTTTGGCGTTAGGTCAAATCTGTATTAGACATTAAGCTGGAATTACAATCGATACACACACGACATTTGTCTGTCGTACTATCTGACAGTTGTGAATAATTACTTTTGGCATAGTTTCATGATACACATTATCTCTTGAGAGCTTATACTATATCTATGTGTTATCATTATCTTACATAATAAATAATAATCTATACATATAATAAAATTGTAACTAAGCCGAATCTGTAGGTACATTAAATATTTTTTGGATAATCTTATTGAAATAGACATTATTATCGACACAGAGGCCGAGTCTAGTTTTTAGAATTTTTGTCTGTCTGTCTGTCTGTTACAGCATCACAGAAAAACCACTGGAGGGATTTCGATGAAATTTGGTATGGTGATAGCTGGTTAGCCGGGTCAACATATAGGATACTTTTTACCGCGGGAAAATGTCTCATTTCTGAGAAAAAATAACAAAATCTACAATGTAAGGGTATACTAATATGTAAAACCTAAGAATTTGGTTTTTGGTCATCTGAACGCGGGCGGAGCCGCGGGCGGAGTCGCGGGCAATGCTAGTCTGCTATATGCTATACGACCGATACGTACAAACATTCACGTTGATAGTTAATTTCATGTTGATAACCAACTATATGTATGTTATGAAAATTCATAAAACACTCAATAATCTGAGCTTTTAAACTACTTTAGCTTAGGTACTTAAATACAGATCACAGGTTAAAAACTATTAGATTACAATAAAAATGATTTCTTCTCTAAAAACGAGGGTCATTAACCAAGCGGTACTTTCGAGAACGATCGGGCTTAGAATTACTTGCGGTTGTGCCGCGACAACTGTCTTGTGGCAGTGAAAGGCCTTAAGAGAGACTGAAATTAATGGACCGTATTGTCAAACAGTTAATTTATTAAAGTTATAAAATTTGCGATAACCTTAACATTGTAGTTACAGTACTTACGTTTAAATATAATACTATAGGTATAGATATTAGATACACATATATTGCTACTTTTTCACTAAATTACACCAACATAAACATAACGAGCAAGCAAATCATAAAAAAATGATAACGGATGTCACGTTTCCAACTCTAAAGACAATGATCGGCAACTAGCAACGATAGCGCCCTTGCGACTCCGCAATCGATAGTTCAAAGACCCTCGGCAACCGGTAACGAGTTATTGGGTTTCGAAACCGTGTAGGTACTGTGTGACCCGATAAGAAACTTTACTGATAGCATTCTATGTACGTAATGTAAGTTTTGCACTAATGTATATAACTGTACAATGTGTTTAACAATGAATTAGCAAAACGATCGACGGAAAGTTACCAATGTGACTTTGTGTTTCCTTTTTCTTTTTGATCGTGGTAAAATTATTTGTACTTATACCTATAAAATAATTACATTTGCTTCGTGCTTTGTATTGTTTTCAAAGTACTAATCGGACATCTTTCGATAATATCATAGGCATCTTCCTACAGAGACTGCGAGATGGCTCGATTAATGCGATAACAGCACAAGTCGTTATCTACTCCATTTATCTTTTAATTGAGTAATCTTATAATTTATTATGGAACCGCAGCAGTTGTACATTGATTGAAAATGAACACGTTTTGGCGTTGCCATTTTGAAAGGGCATTCAAAATGGAAGTTATAATTTATACTAGTTGATATTTCGTTAGAATTAACAAAAACTCATAAATTTTATCTATTGCTAACAGAAATGTTTCTAAACGGTAATGAATTTGGATTGTATATTCTGTGGTTTATTTCTCTAGTATGAAACTTTCAGTGTCTTACCTCATCACATTGGCGTTTTACTTTCAACTTTCCACTGTTAAATAAATTCTTTTCTTGCATCCAAGATCGCTGCCGGATGCTATCAATGGTCCTTTCAATTAAAAGTTCCTCGAGGCTAGCTTGCTACGTTGTGTCGAGTTGTCTGTCGGTCGCTTTTTCCTTTAAACTTATACTACCTTCTTATTTTATATACAAACTAGCGATTCACCCTCGCACCCTCGGTACGTTTTTGCGGTTAGTGTGGAATATATAGACTATAGGTATATTATATGATAAAGCCTATAGCTTTCCTTAATAAATGAGCTATCTAATGCAAAAAGAATTTTTCAAATCTGAATAGTAGTTCTTAAGATTAGCGCGTTCAAACAAACACACTCTGCCCTCTTTATAATATTACTATAGATAATTAGTATCAAAGTCTCTTTGTGTTTTTACCGATATGTATTTTTTCCCCATAGGTATATAATCAGTTCTGTTTCAAATGTTTTTTTGCGCTTGCAGAACTTTTTATAATTATTCGGATACGTTTATTACTTATTAGTGGTGTAAATGAATTATTAAAATAATTGTTTGTTAATAGTACGTATTAGTACCTAATATGCTTTCTCTTGTTAAATTCTGTATTCGTAAATCAACCAAACAAATATGCAAATAGCTCGCACTAATGGTAACGACATTGAGCTCCATTGCAATGGCTGGTTCCACTTGATTTATATTTAGTTATTTGCATTACGAACAATTATTGGACAAGGTTGTGTTACCAAGTGCCTGAATTAGACACAGTGAGCTAAATATATTGAACATTCTCTAATTTAAATAGATGTCCGCTCTAAATAATATCTGAAACTTCTTTTTTTATTTACATATACCTATGTACGTGTTACGTTATATATGTAGATATGTATGTGTTTACGTAATGTAATACTCTCCAAGATAATATCACATGAGTAAAAAAGTACACGTGTAATAAATATTACGCATTATCTTAAGACTTATTTACTATACTAGCATTGCCCGCGGCTCCGCCCGCGTTCAGATGACCAAAAACCAAATTCTTAAGTTTTACATATTATATACTCTTACATTGCAGTTTTTGTATTTTTTCTCAGAAATGAGACATTTTCCCGCGGTAAAAAGTATCCTATATGTTGACCCGTATAACTAGCTATCACCATACCAAATTTCATCAAAACCCCTTCAATGGTTTTTCTATGATGCGTTAACAGACAGACAGGCAAAAATTCTAAAAACTATAGATTCGGCCTCTGTATCGATAATAATGTTTATTTCAATAAGATTTTCCAAAAAATATATAATGTACAGATTCGGCTTAGTTACAATTTTATTATATGTATAGATTGACATATCTATGTTCTTTTTTTTTGTTTCCTTCTATTTAGTCTATTGTTAATAATAAATAATAATAATATTTATCTCGTTTATTCATAGTATTTCACTTGAAAGAATTCATAATTATGTTTAGAACTAGGTACATAGTTGCGAACAATTCTAACTCATGAATGTATGCATCAACAATTTGCTGACTATTTACCAAAATTCACTAATAACATTATGCGAACGTAATAATTACGTTGTTATCTTTGCTTACGAAATTAAACAGCACGTATCGATATGAATATTCATGTACAAACTCGGTGCATATGTGAAGTGCAATATGTATCAAATATGCGGTGCAAATATGCGGTGCAATATGTATCAAAACTACTCGTTGTACACCAATGTATATACCTAATTCATTTATTAACATTTTAATGCACTAGTAATATTTCTAATAAGATGTCGCATCTAGCATTAGTTCGAACCTTATTAAACCATATCTCACCATCATCATCAACATCTTCTTGCCCATATCACAATCAGTTAGTGTCGGCGCAGTACAGTCTTCCGTACTGCTGATAGGATGTGGCAAAAGTTTTACGACCGCCTTCCCTCCTTGGGAATGCTATTGTTTATCGTGGAAAAGACCCAAGGTGAATTTAGGTATAAAAATTTATGGTAATTTTTTCATCACTTTCATTGGCACAGTCAATTGCTTGAGATCAGGCGTGGCTTTATTGGAGAGTTCTTAAATTTACGTCTTGTAATACTAATAGATTAATAACTAGTATTGACCGCGGCTCCGCCCGCGTTTAGATGACTAAAAACCAAATTCTTAGGTTTTACATATTAGTATATTCTTACATTGCAGTTTTTGTATTTTGTCTCAAAAATGAGATATTTTCCAGCAGTAAAAAGTATCCTATATGTTGACCTGGATAACCAGCTATCACCATACCAAATTTCATCAAAATCCCTCCAGTAGTTTTTCTGTGATGCGCTAACAGACAGAAAAAAATCTAAAACCTATAGATTCGGCCTCTGTATCGATAATAATGTCTATTTCAATTAGATTTTAAAAAAATATTTAATGTACAGATTCGGCTTAGTTAGAATTTTATTATATGTATAGATTATACTGTTAAAAATGTATACCATACCACACCAAAATGTGTCGTATTATTACGTTCGTTAATGTATATTTTTATTCACCTGTGTAATTCGATTATGATGGTTTTTGTTATGTTGTCGCCGCCATTTCTAACATGTTATGATGCTCTGAGCCAGGGAAACAATGCAGGTAACGTCTGAATCATAAAGTTTACAATGTCTCCCGTCCCTGCTTTATGGACCGTAAAATATTACCCCGGTCTCCGCATAACACTATAAAAATAATCTTCTCGAGTGCCGTTATAGTGCAATGTAGGTCGGTTTTGGTAACTGATGTATCGTCTGGCACAGTGCAGGGCACGTTTGTTCTATTATATTTATTTACGTATGGATGCTGCTTGTAGTTAAAGTGCTATTTTTAAAACTTGTTTTGGTTTATGTTATTAACCGTTTTCATTTCTAGTCAGTATTAGGTTTTATGGCACGATCTGTGTATACTATCTGGTAGAGCACTCCTTTTATCTATTATATTTAATTTAAAATTTTATCGTTGTATAAAACTGAAACATATTTAAAAACCGATTATTATTCGGTGAACGTCCGCATGCAAGCAATCACATCGCACTTGTCGCCGTGTCATTTTGATGTTTACGCCGCACGCTCGTGAAACGAAACCGTAAAATGTGTTGCCATGTAAACGAATTTCTAATTCAAATATCCTCTTGTCGACCACACATGCTCTTCCATTACAAAATGCATTAGGTACTAGCGTTATACAAGGGCGCCTACAAAGCTTTACTAAATATGTATGAAATAAAAACATTATTACTCATAATTGAGGCACATACCGTTCAAACTCTTCCTTGAATATAATTCGTTTATACTACGATTCGTATGTACAATACAAATATTCGGATGACCTATTGGATTGTAATGTAATTCAAATATTATAGTAATATACATAGGTATATATTAATTCCGCTAAACCCTTAACCTGTAGATTCAATTACAAATTTCCCACAGTGTAACATGTACAGTGTACATGTAGGTATATGGTTTATATTATTTATATACTTTCCTAAGTAACAGATTAATCACTACATATTATTAAGTCCTATCGCTGCGTCTGTCTGTCTGAACGCGTACACACGGTTTACACCAAAGGACAGAGTGATTCATGAGGAAGGTTTACGTGTATAATTCATTAGGTTTTGTGCAAATTGGCTGATGAAATATGACGAGATTGATGAAGCTGTCGGTAAAATCATGCCGACTGGAAGCTTTATCCAATAAAGTTATATGAAAACTGTATTACGGAATTACTCCTCTTAAAAAGACCTGTTTAAACTGTATCGAGTTAATTACCTCGACCCGTTGCTAAGCGAAAGATATTATAGTAATGTTATATAGTACATAAATATAATTAATTTCATAGCAGAAATTCTTCTTGTTTCAGGTGACAAGCGAGGCTCATTCGGCTCGCAGGTGTGTGACGGCGAGACGGTAGTGTGTGACAGTGCTGTGTTGTGTACGCGTACGTCGCGTGTGCGGTTACAGTGACGGTGTGTGTGCGCGTGCGCGTCCGAAGTGGCGCCGACGCGAGCGTCAACTCAATGCCGGTGCGCCGATGGATCGGTGATCGCGGCCTGACTACGTCACAAGAGCAGCGCTGGTGAGTTTAAAACAACTCTATGTACACACAATGAGGTTCATTATTGAACACACTAAATCCAACCGCCTTCTCCAATGTGAACCGTGAATATTTTATTAACGAGATCACTCGAAAGTATAACCTTGAACTTATTTATTGAAAAGTTACTACGATACGAACTTGCTTCATTTTTACGCGCTAACCTCTCAGATGTTTATAATTTCCACGCTTGATTCCACCGAAACTGGCCCCGGATGTTACTCCATATAAATGATTTTTTTTAAAGCAACCTTAATGTACTTAGTAGTTTACAAACTTGTTTCTTAAAAGTGGTGTTCTTAATTTTCATTTACATTTGTAATTAATTAATCAAATAATTATAACTTACAGGGATTTTATTATGGTTATGAAATATTTATTGCATAAACGTATTATAAGTTATTATGATTTAACACAAATAATAACTGAAGACGATGTAGTTCTTTTCCATATTATATATAATTTAAATAATATTAAAACCAAACTCTTCTTTTACCTTTGGAAATGCCTTTCGATAATATTTCAAAGAGAGAACCTGACCTACTTTTAGAAATGGATGTTCTTCTGGAATCTTCGAATTTCATTCAGTTCGCTCGCCCGACCGTGATTCTTTTCTAGAGATGCTCTATAGTAAAATAGTGTCACTCGCGTTTCGAATATTTAAACGAATTAAATTGGAGTTATTACGGATACGTGTGTTATTTTTGAAGATAGTTATGAAATATATGTAAATAATCAATAATAATAAAATAAACATTTAAGGTATATAATTCATTTTTTATAGAACTACATTGTATCAATATTATTTTTTCAACTCTTTAAATTACCTCTTTCTTGGTCATTAAACACCATACCTCTTATTAAGTAGATAATAAAAACGTTCTAGGTAAAATAAACTACCCTTAGGAATTATTGAGTCTCTACAAAATATTTTCTTAAAATACTATAATGAAAATGGAATGCTGTTCGTTTCTAGTGTATTATTTGAGTACGGCTGTATCGATTCAGCATTTTTTTGAAAGGTTCGTATTAGTCCGAAAGGGGTTTGTTGCGAGAAGAATTATTTATTTTTTTAGAAGGAAACCTTGAATAATTTTCATGAAGACATAAAAAATAATGAGAAAAAACTGAAGGTGCTCTTTCCTTTAGGATTTTTGTATCAATTCTAAGACGGAAAGAACACAGACAGGACGTATATCGATTCATCTAGTAATATAATATTTATTTCTATAGCATTTTGAATGCTCTATTAACTATGATAATTTTCAGTTGTTGAGATAGAAGCATTAAAAATTACATGATTATTCTTTTATGTATAAATTGTCAAACTGTACCAAAGTATCTGTGTCTCTATATTCTTTAGGTACTATATTTTTTCAATTTTATAGGACTGATTTTTTTCTATCATAAAAGAATTATAAAAAATTTGAAATTGAATGAAATGAAAGTGTAGGTCCATCATAATATATGATCAACATTTAAGCTAAGTGCTTGATAAAATATGTATCCAAAAGAGCGTTACAGGTAT
Source organism: Brenthis ino (assembly GCA_921882275.1). NCBI lineage: Eukaryota > Metazoa > Arthropoda > Insecta > Lepidoptera > Nymphalidae > Brenthis > Brenthis ino. The sequence goes on from OV170222.1 coordinate 15,714,173, forward strand.
AGAATGTAACAGGATACTACTGGGCCGGATATTTTACAATATGTGAAGTCATAGGAACATGAACTTTTTTAATAATAATTAAAAAATATTAATTTTAATATAGTTATGTAATGTTAATAAAAAGAAGATAATTTTTAAATTAATAATTATAAAAATTAAATTTTTGTAATACCTACTTATCTTTAAACGTTGAACAATGATAAATCTAGTTCACAACGTGGCAAGAACCTTTTAGGAAATCTGGCCTAGGAACTGTCACTGAAACTCGCACTGAAATAACATGTAAATTAAAAATGTAACGAAGCCCCTACGGCCTACCATATAAAATTTTGACGACACGTTTGGCTCAGTTTGTAGTGACCCTACTTGCTGTGCCAACGGTCGCGGTTCGAGTCCCGCTGGGGGCACTTATTTGTGTAATGAGCGCGAATGTTTGTACTCAAGTCATGGGCGTTTATATTTATAATATGTAGGTATTTAAAGTTATATATGTGAAGTGTATCAACTATCTGGTGTCCATTACACAAGCCTCGTAGTTTACCATGGAACTAGATAGTGTTGTGTGCTAATGTCAAAAAAAAAAGATTTCCTTAAAAGTAACATAATATTTTTTAAATATTATTGTTCGTCCTGAACACCCCTTTTATTAAAATGACGTACTCTTAAAGATTACGCCCCAATCGATTCAAAAGTTAAAAAATCCTATGCAACAGGTATACATTGGCAGACATAAACGTTAAATTTATAAGTCACTATCGGCTCACCCTCGCTTCGCTCGGGTTCGCCTCTAGAAAAGCACAAACAGATCTATCCCACGGTAACCGTTCTTTTTTCCGGGATAAAAAGTAACCTATTTGTTATTCTGATGTATGAGCTATAATATATATTATTGTAAAGTTTCATCAAAATTCAATCAGTAGTTTTTGTGTACTAAGCTGTATAAGTTAATATAGCTTTTTGGCTATCCCACGGAAACTCTTTAATTTTCCGGGATAAAAAGTAGCTGATTTGTTTTGGTTATGTATGAACTATATTATTGTAAAGTTTCATTAAAATCCAATCAGTAGTTTTTGTGTACTAAGCTGTATAAATTGTTATAGTTTTTTAACTATCCCACGGGAACTTTTTAATTTTCTGGGATGAAAAGTATCTAAGATGTTGCACGGGGATATAAGGTACCACCATGCAAAATTTTATTTAAATCGGTCCAATAGAATCGGAGATTAGCCCGTACAAACAGAAAAAGAAACAAACAGCTCGCTCGGGTTTGTCCATACCTACGAATATGTTGTAATATCTCTTTAACTATTTGTCCAAATTATATGCAGTAAAAGGGAAAAGTTTTTTTTTTAAATATTTTAGACGATAAATTTACTTATTTTGATAAGAATTCATAATTGTTGATAATATGACCAATAAACATGACCTACCGATTTAATTTATTTTTGTAATATAAAAAACTACTTTTTGTGACTTAAATATAAAAGTTAGACATATGCTGTCGCGGACTTTTTTGTAGGCATTATTAAGCTCTACAACTTTTCTCTAGAACATAATCATATATCTCTCATCGTTAAGGCAGCGTTCGTAAGAAACGTTTTCGTTCGACCGTTTTTTCTCCGACTTACTTTGCAAATCCGACTACCACGAAAAATCCTTTTCATTTTTCGGGTTAATATATAGCCTATGACACTCAGAAAGAACGCGGCTTTCTATTGGTAAAAGAATTTTGTAAATCGGTTCAGTAGATCCAGAGATTACCCCCTACAACGTCACAAACTCAGAAACTCACAAACCCACAAACTCACAAACTCACAAGATCACAAACTTTACCTCTTTATAATATTAGTATAGATAACATACTTTTACGTCGAGACTCGGGGTTAAAAAATGACAATCAACTCAAATGGATGGGGTCAAAAACTCAAATCATATAAGGGACTAGCAATACCCGCGTTCAGATGAACAAATATCAAATTCTTAGGTTTTACAATTATTAGTATACTCTTACATTGCAGTTTTTGTATTTTTTCTCAGAAATGAGACATTTTGCCGCGGTAAAAAGTATTCTATATGTTGACCCGGATAGCACCATACCAAATTTCATCAAAATTCCTGCAGTGGTTTATCTGTGATGCGGTAACAGACAGACAGACAAAAATTCTAAAAACTATAGATTCGGCCTCTATTATCGATAATAAAGTCTATTTCAATAAGATTCTCCAAAAAATATTTAATGTACAGATTCTGCTTTGTTACAATTTTATTATATGTATAGATGTCAAATATTTGTATAAATCTTAGAAAGTATTGTTTTTCTTATAACATGAAAAAAGTATAACACATTGCTATCATAATAATTAATATTAGTATTAATTATTAAACTTGTTTTATATTTTGAAACTATTAAATACAGAAAATTAGGCCACCCATTGACCCTAAACCTATTGTGTTATTCTACGAATGAACTTATGTGATAGATTTTAAATACAACTATGTATAGGTGTTAATATTAAAAGTCAGTGTATAAATTATGAAAAGTAATATTTTTTTTGTTTACCGCCACGTGTATATGTTTATGATGGTTCTACAACAATGTATTTTAATTTTTAGTATGAATACTTTTTTATGTTTTCTAATGTTCTGAGTGATAAAAGTAAATTATCTATACATATTATAGTAAAATTCTAACTAAGCCGAATCTGTACATAAAACATTTTTTGGAAAATGTTATTGAAATGGTCATTATTACTGATACAGAGGTCGAATCTATAGGTTTTTAGGATTTTTGCTTGTCTGTCTATCTGTTACCGTGTCACGGGAAAACCACTGGATAGATTTTGATAATATTTGGTATGATGATAGCTGGTTATCCGGGTCAACATATAGGATACTTTTAACTGCGGGAAAATATCTCATCCCTGAGAAATACAAAACGTTAAAACGCAAGTAGGGACAAACGCCAGCGGAGCGAGGGTGTGTCGCTAGTTTATAGAATAAAATACTATGCCATGGAAACTTGTTCATTCATCTCACAAGGTCACTACGAATTACATATTTGCTTTAGATAACAACGTAACGGTTAATGGATACTGGGAAATATTTAATTGTGCGTAAACAAAGATTACCGGCAGCCATGAAACTTGTAACGTTGGAAGGAAAAGTGGATCGTAATGACTTTAATATGAGTTTTTTTCCATTAATTCATTTTGTGGTTAGATTGAAATGCAATTTAACCGAAACTAGAAAAACTAATGTTCTGTAATGTATTAAATACTAGCGTTGTCACGTGGCTCCGCCCGCGTAGTATTACTTTATCTTTATTAATTATAATCTACGTGTTACTCTGATGTTTAAGTGTTACTACTTTAAAGTTTCATCAAAATCCGTTCAGTATTTTTTATGTGAAAGAACAAACAAACATCCATCCATCCATTCAACCTCGCCCTCGCAAACATTCACGCTTATTATATTAGTAGGATTAGTAGGAATATACTAGAGTAATTTAGGGTACTATAGAATTGCTTTATAAAAATTGAAATTTTTTTACCTGAAAACTAAGTATTTAATTAATTAATTATTGTTTTTACAGTATTACTTTTAGATTATGTAGCATTCTAAAATATTATTATTTTTAAAATACTTGTATACATTTTTTTATGATTACGCCTAGTTTATTATCTAACGAAAAGCTGCTTGCTATATAAAAATGAAAAATAATTTTAATAATCTACCCTTCGTCATATCTTACATAGCGATACATCCAAGTCCTATAATGTACTAGCATTGCCCGCGTCTCCGCCCGCGTTCAGATGACCAAAAACCAAATTCTTAAGTTTTACAAATTAATACGAGTATACTCTTACAATGCAGTTTTTGTATTTGTTTTCAGAAATGAGATGTTTTCCCGCGTTAAAAAGAATATGTTGACTCGGATAACCAGGTATCACCATACCAAATTTCATCATAATCCCTGACAGACAATAATTCTAAAAACTATTAGATCTAATGTACAGATTCGGTTTAGTTACAATATTATTATATGTATAGATTATATATGACTTATGAAAACAAAAAACATTTAACATAGTTCATTCGCCATTGAAAAACTCAAATATCCATTTACGGGCTCCACCATCGTTAGATCATATCGATGATATATGGAATTGTATACATCCGCACAAAATTTCGCGTTTATGTGTTAGTTATAAGGACAGTTTTTACAGTATAGCCTTAACGAACGCTAGCGATCACAATGTAATGGGTTTGATTTTTTTTGCGTGGAACCTTAAGCCTTCTTCTTAAATAAAAGTAGCTTAAGTTACTCCTTATAACATCAGCTATCTGCCAGTGAGAGTCCGGTCAAAATTGGTTCTGCCGTTTTGGAGATTAGTTAGAAAAAACAGACTAAATGTTTAAAATTGTTGTTTTATTATAAGTACCGTACATACCATTTTGTAAATAGCTTTTATTGTGACATTACAAACAGACATTTCAATTTTGTTTGTTTGTATACGTAGGATTCGGCGACCTGATAAAATCACCAGAAAAATATATAATCAAAGAAAAAGATAACACGGAGTAATAAGAGTTAATTGATTTCAAGAACTGCTTTGCTCGTAGATCAAACTCGAACAAAAACCTCATAATATGCACATGGTACCTACTCGTATATAAGTAGTTTTTTTATTTAATCATTTATTTCAGGCAATATTTACAAAAGGATCTTACATATGTAAACAGAGGCCCATAGTATATATACCTTAAAACTAACATATATATTAATTGCACATATATATTTATGCACGTAAAAAATTATATCCAATGCTAGTAGTGAAGAGCATTATTATATAACACTAAATATTAAAAATAAGTTATCCTCGTTAAAAATTTAATATCTGCTTGAATATGCTGGAAATAAAATATCCGAAACTCAAAAATGTTCCATTATTTTTGTTTGTACCAAAAAAGTTAATGGAACATTTTGGTTGTTATTACAGTCAGTGGCAATTAATATATTAAAGTTATTTATTATGTTTTTAAATTTCAACGATTATTAAACTTTATAAATGACCTCTGTGTATGACCTTGTGCAGTATACTTTTTTAATCCAATAAGTATTTAGTACCAATTTATACAAGTAAACATATTAAGTAAGAGATAAGGACGATTGCACGCTAGCTTGCAAAAACCCACGACGGCAGGCACAATGGAACTATAAAACGTATCTCTCCGCCTTTTACAACAGTTTCATATCACTTCTGAATTTTTTTTTATGAGTCCACCTGTCATTTTGTGTCCATCTCCCTCGAGTCCTTCTATCATAAAGTTTACGTGATTTTCCTACATACTTCGAAATCTGGTTTTTTTTGTAAATAAAATTTGTAAATAAAACCAAGGTATTTGTCTGTTTTCAAATTAATTACATTCTTAAGTCAATTTAATTTATTCATGTTGAAGTTTTAGTATGTAGTAGATCTTTACTCTTTTGTAGTAGTAGTAGAGCTTTACGCTTTTGTATTTATCCGGAATCTGATGACTTGTAAATATGTAGGGATTATGAACTTCACTGTTTATTCACCACAACACATAATAGGTACCTGATTAGATAAAAATAATATTGTTACTCATTATTTTATATTTTCCTCATATTTTAATTGCTTAGTGATGTTTACACAATAAATATATATATATATATATATATATATATATATATATATATATATATATACAGTGATATACGTACGTCACTACGTATCTATTACCTATTGTTTTGATTATATAATGACCTACTTTAGTCATATTGTTATAATAAGATAAATGTTCTGTATTTTTATAACACATTGATCAAATTAAACTCTATTGTTCGAGTTGATAAAATAGTGCTATCCTTTATTTTAAAATAATTTATTAAATAAATTATTTTTAATACGTCAAATAGAATAAGGTTTTTTTAAATAATTTTCAACCCCACATTTCCAATTGAGGTTTCCTTCTATAAAAGTTCTACTAATGAACTCGATTTAGACACTTAAAAAACTACCTGCCGTGTAAGTGTCTGACTTACTTGGTTTACTTTGCATACTGTATTTTTTTTAGTTACATAATTCTGTGTTATTCTCATACACAAGGTACTTTTTAATAAAGATTTAAAAAAATGGGGTTGTATTAATGTTCATTATTCAATAAATGACATGTTATTTTTTTAAGTTATTCATACACATTGATTAATGTTTAATAACTAATAAGTAAAAAATATATATACAAATAAGTTAATATCAATTAATAGTCGTTTAACTTATCTAGAAAAATCGGGAAATCGGGATGAGGGTCCATCACTTTTGAAGAAGATATTGCAAAATAACACTTATTGTCATATTGTTATGTAATGTTTCTTAGACGTATACCTATCCAAGTTCCAAGTCAATAAACCTGTGCACATTTTTTTCTTTCTCGAAATCATAATATATTATGTAGCCTATACAAGTATATATATGTAAGTATATGTACAAATATGATCAAAAACTTATTAATTTCATTAAGAGTAATTTGTAGGTATATCTAATCTCTATCTAATCCTTGATATCAACGTTTGCGGTTTTTACTCAAAATATAAATATACAAAAGACATTGAAATTTCTTTCTTTGGTTTATCGTTATTTCACGATACAATAGAATTTGAATGGAATGAACGTGATTTTTACGTCGAGAAGATAGTTTTTTTTTCGGTGCATTAAGTCGTTTAGTTTCTTGCAAAAACTACTTTGAGCATTACTTGCCAATAAGTGATAATAACTCAACCGAAATCGACAGTATTCTAAACATATATTTACATTCATAATAAACAATTATATTATTCTTACTAAAAAAAATATTTGACATAGTTCAATTCAATTCGTGTGTTAATGGCTTCAAAGCGTGCCAGTTGTGCACAGATTGTTTTGTCAATATCACGTAGGATGGAGTAGACACGAAAGGAATTGGTCGGTCAAATAAGATTATAAAACTTTGACATATACCTACTTAAAGTAATAATTTAACAAAAACATTTTCTAAATAAAAAGTAGTTAAATTGCCACTCTCATAGAAACAATATCACAAGTGACAAATACGCTAATTAACATAAATGACCCAATAACCTAACAGTACGCAATAAGTAGGTTCTAAAGTAGATTAGTAATTCAACAAGTTGTTTCTGCCCTAGGTAAAATGAGCGCGGCGAGACCGAGAGCGATTTGCCAACGCCAACCCTAATGACATTGAAATTGTGAGTAGACACAGATATTGATCGTTCACTCATTTCCATATACATATAACGCAAGTCGCCTTTCATAATAATCAATTACTGTGTTTTCAAAGACACATGTGTAATTCATGAATGAAATTAAAAAGAACAAGATTGAATATAATATAAGGGTCATTTAGATTTTATATGGTTACTTGTAATTTATCCTAGCTTCGTTCGGGTACGTTGTAATTTTTTTGAGCGGAACCCTTCATCTTTTTTTACAACAAAAGTAGCCTATGTTACTCCTCATAACATCAGCTATCTGCATGTAAAAGTCCCGTCAAAATCAGTCCCCCCGTTTCGTAGATTAGCCAAATTAAACAGACAGACAGACAAAAATGAAAAAAATATAGTGTTTTTCTTATAAGTACCGTATTATATTTATATTATATTTTCATATGCATTTAGTAAAAAAACTTTTATTACGACATTACAAACAACAGTCACTTCAATTTTATTATTTATCTATACATAAATATAAACAACAATTAAACTTACAGTTAATAGGGTTTACTATTTTACTCTATGAAGCTGTATTAATTGTTATCTGTAATCTTTGTTTGCGATACTTATGATATAATATCGTGTTTTTTTTACTAACTTACTATGTGACACAGAACGTTACATTAAAATTTAAAACGTTTATTAATTACAAAACTGGAATTTTATCGCGTCACCTACAATAGAATAACATGTGTCACGTTGTATCTTAATACCTGAAATACTTCATGTTTTAGGAAATTATATAATCATTAATAAATGAGGAAAGATAATTCAAATACTTTTATAGGATTTTACCATAACTGTATATTCATGCGCCCAAATCGCATTGGCAAAGCTCCAAGATTTCAGACAATCACATTGTAAGCGCTGCCGTTTGCTCTAGTCTGCAAAATTGATACATTGAGATATGCTTGATGCCTAGAAAAATTGAAAACAATTTGCAAGGCGTAGTTTTTTTGTTTGTATTACTTCTACCCTTTGAACATAATATTTTATACTAATGAGAATATTAGATTAACCGTCGCTTGTATAAATGTTGGGTTCAGAATATATTACGATAAATAAAGCGTATTAATAAATTCAAGTTTGAACTTATGGTTTATCCCACGGGAACCGTACATTTTTTCCGGAATAAAAAGTAACCTATATGCTATTTTAGACTATAATCTATCACTGTGACAAATTTTATCCAGATCGGTTCAGCCGTTCTGGCGTAAGAGAGTTACAAACACCCATCCATCCTACCAAACATTCAGATCTAAACTAATATTATAAAAGATGCAGAGTGTTTGTTTGTTTGAACGCGCTAATCTCAGGAAGTACTAATCCGATTTGAAAAAATCTTTTTGCATTAGATAGCCCGTTTATTGATGAAGGCTATAGCCTATCTATATCATCCCGGAAAAATGTACGGTTCTCGGTAGGAAACATTTGCTTTTGTCTAGGGACGAAATGGTGGGAAGTGGGAAGGTGAGTCGCGTTTATAATATTAGTATGGATTAGTTAACATAATTCTACCCATTAACGTCCATCCAATCGCTGTGATAATAAAGTTCGCAGCAGCAAATTGTCTAGTTGCCTTATCACTAAAACAGTTTTACACGCGCGTCGTTTATGTTCTTTACACTTTAATCGACCGTGTTGCTTGGTGGCACTTATTATAATTTATCCATATATAAATAGATGACACTTTAATTGTTTGTATGTAATTGATTTTTTAGTATTTATTCTGCTGTTTATTCATAAACTATCATATATTATGCAATAACTTTTGCTAGAACAAACGCTAGTTTGTATTCAATTAAAACAAAACTAGTATAATATTGACAACAATTTACTCAATCTTTTATTAATTTAATTATTTTATAGTTTATACGGTAGAATATTACAAACTATTTTAAAAACTATAAACTTTAAACTCCGTTTTAGTTCCCACTATTAGTACTCGTAATAAAATAACAGATATTGTTGAGACCTACATAAAGAAATTTAATATTAATTTAATAAAAAAAAATTGCATGTTTTATTATTTAAAACGTTATTCTAAAAATATAATATAAAAAATTTCATATCATAATTCCACTCTGTGAAATTGCAATAGGCATTTTAAATTTAAAGCTTTTTTATAAGTGTTATTATAAAATATAACTAACTCAGTGCAAAAATTCTCTGTTTCATGTTGAAGTTTCAGTGCACATTTTTGATCGAAAAACATTTCGAAACTGAAATATAACTGAGTACAGTCACATAATAAATGAAACGTTGTTCACAGGTGACGCGCTGCGGAGCGGTAATTAAAGCGGCTCTGCCGCTTTAAATGGACAAACGCAAGATGCTGCCAAAGAGAGCGCGTATGGATAGCATGCGGGGTCCGATCGCCAATGGACCCCTGCAATCGAGGTGAGGAACTGCTCTAATATGTACTTGTAAATTAAATAATTTTTATGCCAATATAAAGATTGCACGCATCTGAAAGTGCTTTCAAACTAATTTTTTGTAGTAGTTGTAAGCCTTAAGATTCACATTAGAAGTTTGTTATGTACCTACTATATAAAATGAAAACAGACGTTTTTCCGTCTCATCGCACAAGTTTTTAAGCAACTCAAGCCTGCAATCATCTACTGCAGTCGAGCGCATTAGCTTTTTTACTGCTCAGAATTTTATATGCCTCAATAATGTTTTCTCGGTTCTTACGCAAAGTTGGAACACGCTATTACCGTTTACTTCTCTGTACATTGAACTTAGTATTCTAAATAATAAACCTAAGAATACAAACATGAAACAGGATGTGCTTTAGAGTTCAAGCATTGAATGAGCGCAAAGATTAGAGATAAACTTTTGACATGCAGATTCGTAAGTTAGTGGTTCTTTATTGTGGTAAAGTTCATTTGCATTTATTATTATGTATTTATATATTTATTTTTAGCGGTGATAAGTTAAATTCAATCATTTATTATAAACTTTGTATCTATTATAAAGTTTATGTATTTAATATTTATTTTTTGGTTCCATCAAAGGAGAAAGATGTTAACAACATGCAAATTGTGTCGATTGAAAGTGTATTGCACGTAAATATATTTTTCTAAAAAAAACTAGATTACGAGTACTATGACCTCATCGCCAGATAGACTAACAATTACATCTGAAAAATTTGGCCGATTAATTAGCTAGAGGATTCGATTTTAATCACGGATGTACAATAAAACCAAAAGGATTTTTATGCAGTAAAGCTCCTTTCACTCTGTCGTTCTTGCAGATCTTAAACGGTTTATCGTGTGAATCAAAACAATAGTTTTAGACCAAATTTTTAGAGAATTTTATGCTCCAGATTTCTTGGTATTACTTCTCATTTTGACCAAAGCAGAGGAGATATTTAGAAAAACGTGATTCCACGACCTTTAATTTCTGACGACCCGTGATCCGGACACGAGTTTACCTTTATCAAACTTTTTAGCCAGCTGAATTTTTAATGCCAAAACAAAAGCTTTTACAAGTTTACATCACCTTTCAGTCCGTAGTAAAGCCATTTTTTCGTTTTTGTTTTTTTTTCATGGAAATACTACATATTTATGACTTTAAATGGATTATGCATGTATAATTAAAGTTTCTTTTTGAAATTGTCAATTACGAACATCTGTGTTTTTCAATTTAAAAAAAATACAGTTTCCATGTCCATTTTAATTACTCAATTGCTGGATCCATGAATGTGAAATCTTTCTTAAATTTTTCATTTCATGTAAGTCTCCACTTCATTCCAAAAATAGTGCAAGAACAAAATTTCATGCAAATAATATAATACCATATTTATTTACACTAGCATTGCCCGCGGCTCCGCCCGCGTTCAGATGATCAAAATCTAAATTCTTAAGTTTTACATATTAGTATACTCATACATTGCAGTTTTTGTATTTTTTCTCAGAAATGAGATATTTCCCCGCAGTAAAAAGTATCCTATGTGTTGACCCGGATAACCAGCTACCATCATACCAAATTTCATCAAAATCCCTCCAGTTGTTTTTCCGTGATGCGGGAACAGACAGACAGACAGACAAAAAATCTAAAAACTATATATTCGGCCTCTGTATCGATAATAATGTTTGTTGGAATAAGATTTTCCAAAAAATATTTAATGTACAGATTCGGCTTAGTTCGAATTTTATTATACGTATAGATTACTGGTTATTTGAGATATAGTGTTAGTCTTTTGTTCGCCTATATTGAATCATAATGACGCCTAATAATAGTAGGTAGCACCTAATAATAGTATTAGTACGCAGTGTCAATTGGACACACATGCAGTAATGACGGACAAATAATCTATACCTACTAATAAATGGAGAGCCGATTTTTTTGTTCGGTTATACTGTGATAACTACTGAACCGATCGGAATAATACTCATACCATAAGATGCAGCGTGTTTCGGAGAAGCTTTTAGTGTATGATATGTTGGTGATTAATGTACTATGCGAGCGGAGCCGCAGGAAAACGCTAGTATTGAAATATATTAAATAAATAATAATAATATGTTTTGTTATTCAAGTATTAAGATGTTTGCCCTATTCGTAGTTTATTTATTCGAAACGTCGAGGGTCATAATAAACGACGAGAGCACTTGCGGCGTCGGCCTCGATCGTCCTTGATATTCGCCGCGCCGTAAACTCATAACCGTTGATTATATTATTATCGCACCGAACGAATACATACATAAATTACATAACTCGTTTAAAGTCCGCCTGTCTGATTGTCGGCTCCGTTTGTTCAAGTTATTTGTTAAATACTCTAAAGTTGATCTGTTTATGATATATTTAGTACCTATCTATTTTAAATTGTTATATTTTTATTATTCTTACATTACTTTTTCATTCAAGTGTGCATGCATCATTTTGGTTTATTTGCGTTATATTTTATCCGTAGAATAGCTTATGTACGTCAAGATTGGATCTATATAAATTGCATTATTTATATAAATCCCTTGAGGGGCCTACCTATAACATCTTCATTAAAAACCATTTATATAGATCACTAATTTATTAATTGTAGTAAATATATCGCGTAATATAAAACTATCTTTTCGGGTTTGTCAGATAAAGGTGAAAAATGAAAGTTGTAGCTTTGTTCAATGCGTACATTTATTCGTTTGTTATTAGACTTTATAACTTTGAAAGCAGTCAATAATTGGACGTATTGAATACAGATTATACCGTGATTTAGTATGTAGTCTGCGTGCCACGTCGACTTTAATACGTTGCTAATGAGGTTTAAATTAACTTCAGACATGCAACACTACTATTCACGCTTTTACGTGTTAAGATGATAAGACCTACTAACAAGCTTTGAAAGTTAAAAAATATATTATTATCTCGTATTAATACTTTTTTCTAACAAAACCTTTTTTATTTTATTTTACACTTATAATATATACTAACAACTCCCCTCGCTCCGCTCGGGTTCGTCCCTAGGTGCGTTTTAACGGTTAGAATAAATTTTTCAGAGATATTATCCCGCAGTAAAAAGTATCTTAAATTGACCCGGGCAACTAGCTATCATCATACCAATTTTATCACAATCTGCCCAGTAGTTTACTCTTGATGCGTTTCCAGACGGACAGACAATAATTTTAAAAACTATATATTCGGCGTCTGTATCGATAATAATGATTAATTTTCATGTACAGATTCGACTCAACATTTTATTAGGTATATGTATAGATTACTTATGCTATTATAAATATGCAAATATAACTGAATGTTACTATTTGTTCTATAACAAAATTTGATTTCCTCGTTGGGTACTCCCAGCCAGCGTATTGCACACGTAACCAAAACACATTAATAAAACAAATCCAACAACGCCATTTTCATCCCGCCTTGACCTATCTTTAACCTTCCACGACGCATTGCAGATTTACTTTTAACTTTAGACAGTTTACGTATTACATAATATGCATTATAACCAGTGAAGAAAATATTATTTAAAGATATCATTTTATTTTAATAACAATGGAAAGTATAAGATCAATTTCGTACGATGAAAATATAATAAGTGGAACTTTCGACAACGATGCAGTGATTCAATCTACAGCAACTTTATGACTTTGTAGCTTTTGAAGCACAACAAATAAATTGGTTTAGAAGTCTGGTATCAAGTACAGTGTTATATCGCAGATAAACAATATGCTCGTCAGACATTTCCTAGAATCAATCTTAATTCACTTTCGAAGTCCGCAGAGCCTCCCCAAACCTAAAAAGCCTCGTCCGTCGGGCTTAGTCAACTTATTCTTTTCCCGCGCTAATCCTATTTACTTTCCATCAAAACTTGTCCAAAGGGGTTGCCTCCGCGATACGCCGCTACCCCATCTCTTTGTTTGCCCCCAAATCTGTTTCCGTCTGCCCGGCAAAGTTCGACGAAATTCCGTAAAACTTCCCCCTTCGGAATTACTTTCTCGTTTCACCCGCCGAAACTTTCAGCGGCAATAATAATAATTCTGCCTCGCTATGACGAAAGTTTAATTTATTAGTTTAATCGTACTGGCGCTGCTTTAATTATTCCGGAGCAGTGGAAGGGTCCCCAAATCGTTTTAATCTACTTCGAATGTTAGATTTCGTATCCCAAGTAGCCGATATTTGATTTGGAATCCAATTTGTCCGTCGATTCGATTTGATCGTCGCTATCCCAAGGATTTGGGCAAAGGTTGCCATTATGTAATATATACCCCATGTAATTTATGTCGTCTTTAAGGAACGTTGGGTCTCGTAATAAATTTCACCGGCACATTTGCTTTATTCACATAGGAAATGAATTTTAGGATTACATCACTATTAAATGATAATACCAACCTGCAAATTATATTCTACTTGGGCTATAAAAGAAGTTTATATTTGCATTTCAAGCATGGACATAATACTCTGAATAAGAAACAAAGTGTGCGTTCGTGGCTAATAAAATTTACATGTTAAAATCTTTCATACAATAGCTTTAGATTTTGGTACTAATGGGTAGCAGTGGAAATCCTATATATACATTATTGAGTCAATGTGCTAAAAACTTCGTATAAGGCAACACTTCGTCTTATTACTTTTACCGGTAGCAATAGGCCTTGTTTTTTGTTCAAAGAATGCAGCTATCTCATTTACTTAAATAATTATTAATAAGTACCTATATTTGTTTCGTATACATTTAAGTATAGCTGACCTCTAGCTGTTCTTTATTGATATTTTTAGTTTTGTTTGCCATCTTTAAATTCATACAGAAATAATGGCCAAAAATCCTATATATAAAATTTAATTTTTTCCTATTATTTACAAAAAATCAGAACATCAGCCGTTTTCAAGTGATTTTACAGCGTTTATATATTTTTTTCGACGTAACATTGAACATCGCATTTTATTACATATGAAGATTTTTCAATCAAACAAAACGGATAGCTTTCATACAAAACATCGAACAGTCTCGTTCCTATAACAATCAGTTAGTTGGACGGATGCAGTTTGAATAGTTTGTGAATGGCTTGCTTCTACTAGTGAAGCTGAATAATGCAACATTCTTTGTTTTATTGTGGTAATCAATAGCTAGTATATTTATTATTGTGTGTTTCAACTCGTATTGCTTTGAGTAACTACTAACTGTGCATTAATATAGCAATATTACAATATAGATACTGGCTGTATTGTTATAGTGATTGTATTCAGCCCTTTTAAACGTCCCACTGCTGGGGGTGGGCCTGCCTTCAATGCGAGGGGAATCAGGCCATAGTTCACCACACTGGCCAAGGGCGGGTTGGCGGACTTCACATGTCTTTCGAAAACTTTCGAGGTTCTCTCAGACATGTAGGTTTCCTCACCCGTTTTCCTTCACCGTGCCGTTATAGTGATAATAGAATTAAATTAAAAGTTTTTTTTTCATTTGCATGTAAGACATTTCTATAATCACGAATTATTATCAATCTTGATAATATAACTAGTTTTGGCTATTTTTTAGGATTGTTTGATATAAAAATTCTGTTCGAATAAATAATTATTTGCAACCGATCTCGAGTAATGGCATTAGAAATAAGACAATATAGCACTTGCGAAACTGTTTACATGGTAACAACACGTATTCAATACCAATGTACGTACATATATTCCCATGGAGAATGTGCCCGACAATTAGTCGCGAGCGAAACAATTCCGCTTGATTAATATGCACTGGGAATCGCCTACAATGATGCAACAACTGTACCAACACTCTACGTACAGTTGTGTGGGTTTGTTTGGGTTCGTAATTATTCGTCCGAACTATTGTTGATTTGTATTGCGTTAGACTTGAATTGGGTAAAGCTTTTTTCTTACACAGTGCATATATAAGCAAAATATAAGCAGATTTTTTAAAATTCTCCTATGGCATAACTAAATTTTAGAATGTTGTCAATAACATAAGTGTATTCATGTGTGGTGGTGCCATAATATATGAATAAACTCAAGTTACGTTAATATGAATGCGCAGTGTTCAAAATTCAAAATAGTTACGATTAATATCATTGCAAATGTAGAGATTTTAATACTGCAAAAGTAAGCTGACATTTCTCGTAAGTCAAGGCTTCCAAGTATGTAATACCTTAAAAATCAATCAAAAAAAGCACTAGATACACAATCAGCGACAGAAAATGTCTTCACCGAATGAGCCTTCATTTGAACATTTGAGCGCGCTTTTAATATTTTATTGTGAAAACAACTTTAAGCTTTGCATTTAAGGTTCATTTTACATTGTTGTATATTTATTTTCACTAGAATAATTACCTAAACGCAATTGGAGATAGTTTTAAGAGAACTGATATGTATGGGGTTGTGTATCTAGTACTTGTTTGATCGATGACCTTAAATAACATATGAATTGTATAGTATTCAAGACGTGTATTCTTTTAGAACGAACCGTTACTCTCATTTTGTTAAATATTTTTTTGGTCTTATGTTACGGTAAAGTCATTTCATATTACAAATTAAATTCTACCAAATGTTCACTGAGGCTAATATCAGAAACTACTTATTGTAGGTTTCCATACGGTTCCAAAAATAGAAAGCGAGGTTATCAAGAAGGGGGTGTATATTTATGAACATATTACGAAAATAAGCTACCGGTATGATGATATTTGTGAATTAAGTCGAAAAAAAAATCGTCCCTTTTGAGAACTTCCGTAATATTATAAATGCGAAGGGCATCTAGGTATATGAATTCGCTCAAAGCAAGGGTTACTAAAGCTATTATATATAAAAACTTTAAGGTCCCATTTTGTTCATCTGTCAATCTGTATGTGCTACAAGAGTTTAAATTAGTAAACGATAATGTACATGTATGATATATTACGTTTGTGTTGTTACAGGCCCCTGGTGGCGTTACTCGACGGTAGGGACTGCACCGTCGAGATGCCAATACTGAAGGACGTAGCCACAGTAGCGTTTTGCGACGCTCAGTCCACGTCGGAGATACACGAGAAGGTGCTCAACGAGGCCGTAGGCGCTCTCATGTGGCACACTATCATACTCACCAAGGAAGACCTAGAGAAGTTCAAAGCGTTGCGGATCATTGTCCGCATTGGGTCCGGTGTGGACAATATCGACGTTAAAGCGGCGGGAGAACTAGGTAATTAATGTTATTAGTACTCTTCTTCTTTTTGTCCCTGCTCATTTTCCAAGTTACTTGTGGTCGGCGCAGTAAGTCTTCCTCTTCCATTCGCCCCTATTACTCGTCATCTCATCATTCACCCCTTCCTCCTCCATGTCCTGTCTCACACAATCTATCCATCTTTTCTTCGGTCTTCCTCTATCTCTCCATCTGTCTACGTTCATTTCCATCACTCTTCTCTTTACATGCGTTTTATCTTCTTCATATATCCATAATGTTATTAGTAATGTTTTTGTTATTACTAGCGACTTCACGTCCCTAGCTCAGCGTAGTATCACCCTGTATATGTATTACTCTCATATCATATTCTATTTGTGTTTTGAATTTCATCCAAATTTGTCCAGCTGATTATTAATTGTATTTATTTAATTTTTTATAAAAAAATATTTTTTAATAGAATAAATATAGAAATAATGATAAAATTAGTATATTAAAAATTAAAATAGTAAATTTAAATTAAAATTAATTTAAAGGAATTCGGCAAAAATTTATTTAGTGTATAGGAGTAATAACTAATAAACATACAGACTCACATACTCCCTAATGTAGTACTCCTCTTTTTATGTAATATACATGGGCTATACTTTTTCCCGGTACATAAATATAAAAATAATTTCTCACTCCCTGTTCTCTCACAAATTGATTTACCTATGTGCAAAAATGATGTTAATTCGACACTCCTTTGTTACACAAAAGAAGAATAAACTAACATTTATAATAAGTCAAAAGTTAAAACGTAACCTTATATATTGAAGGCATTATCAAATTACGAAGAAAAAATGTTAAATATCTACTGTTACAAAAACTTGGATATTTTAAAGAAACACCTTTGTCTCACGCTTTTATATTTTGTGAATTGGGTGTAAAATTGATAAAATTATTATCAAATACTCGATATAGTGAATATTTTAGATAATAAAAATTTAAATGTCGCTTCTATTCGCTTCTATTTTACTGTATTTTATATGAATATATATTCGCTTTATTAATGTCTAATTAAAAATTTCAATACATGTATTATGTAATTGTTTGTTTTGTAATAACATTCTATCGTGTCTTCTTCATTGTGCTTGACATTATGTAACAATTTGTGCAATTATGATCTGTTTTATTTTTATATTATTATTTAAGTTTGTATATTGAACAACAAAGAAAGTAGTCTGTATTTAATATAACATGCCAAAGTTACTTCTCTAAATATATATGTATACAGTTTTTTTACTACCTGGACGTAATCGTAAAAACTTCAAATCAAATGAAAATCAGACACGAAAGTTTGTAAGTTACTAGTTTTTGTATTGAGAGTGTGTAACGATCTCTATTGTACTCTGCTCTTCTTTTTAACGTCCCATTGCTGGGCATGGACTCTCCTTCAATGCGAGCGGGATCAGGTCATTGTCCACCGCGCTGGCGAAGTGCGGGTTGGCGGACTTCACATGTTTTTCGAAAACTTGCTAGGTTCTCTCAGACATGGAGGTTTCCTCACAATGTTTTCCTTCATTGTATTACCGATTGCCTGTGTTACGAATTACGATTTAATTACATCCAAAACTGTGCCTAAACTTTTTTACTTAAAGTGCCCTTCCATACTCTACTTGATATATTTACTTATTAAATATGAAGTCAACACCACACGTTTTTTTTTAATAAATTTTTTTTTCTATTTTCCAGGGATAGCTGTATGTAATGTGCCGGGCTACGGCGTTGAGGAGGTTGCGGACACGACGATGTGTCTCATATTGAATTTATACCGACGGACGTATTGGCTCGCAAATATGGTACGGGAAGGGAAAAAATTTACAGGTCAGTTTTATACACGCAAAATGTTTATTTTTTTTATATAAATATCAATGAATTTATTAGCATTCTTATTTCCTTTATGTGTAATTGTAGATGACATATTTTTCTTGAAGGTCTTGAATGTATTTTAACTGCGTTTTGTGAATGTATAAGAATTTTTTTGTTTACTTTTTTATATTCATTTAATGTCCATCATCTTTAAGAGTAGGTCAAATCCACGTAAACTACGCGAGCGGAATTGCAGGGAAAAGCTAGTTTTAATATAAAGTTCATTTGTATTTGAAGCGTATAAAGGTGACGTGGTTTCGTTGTGGAGCGTATCGGTACCGGCAAAATATTCTTGCCGACAATTATTTATAACTTTCCATGCACGGCACACTACGGTGTTGGCCGGTGACGGAAAGGTGTAGGTCGGTGATGGAACGGTCTAGTGGGCATAGTCACTTACTTACATTTCAATACAAGGTATATTTTTTTGCCTGACACGGTCCTAGCACTGTCGGAGAGCACTTTATGAGACGGTGTAGTAGACAGAGACCTATAATTTAATCAAATAGTGTCTATATAGATGATTCAATTTATTCTGTTTTTATTTCCAAGTTTGTCTGTTTCAGAATAATGAAAAAATAATAATAATAATAGATTACCTTGATTGTTAAAAATGTATAGTTTATTTTAACGTAAATTATGATAGGCAAGTAGTCAAATACCAATACCTACACAAGGATTGCTAAGTTTATATTTGTTTGATAATTATCTGATAATTATCTTGATAATTATCACGATAATTATCAAAAGATATATTTATCTTGATAATTTCATACCCTGATATGTAGTAAATATTAAAGTATAAAAACTCCAGGTCCAGAGCAAGTCCGCGAGGCGGCGGCCGGCTGCGCCCGCATACGCGGCGACACGCTCGGCATCGTGGGGCTCGGCCGCATCGGCTCGGCGGTCGCACTGCGCGCGAAGGCGTTCGGCTTCAACGTCATATTCTACGACCCGTACCTGCCCGACGGCATCGAGAAGTCGTTGGGTTTGACCAGGGTTTATACGCTTCAGGTAGGTAACTGCTTCAGACGACAGTTTGTTGATATTGTGTCGTTTTACGAGTATCCCGTGGCTATTATTGGGGACCAATAAATCCGAAAAGATAGTGTTATTCCAAAATGTCAAGTATTCGTGTAAATCTAAAAGGTACACCACGTTAAAAAACGCGCAGTTCTTAACATGAACGCGTGTCGTCTATACGCGTATTCTGCGCGGATAACCTTAAAGGGCCTATGCATAATAAGTTTCATGAACGCACCGACGATGAGGATATAATGAAAATAGTAATAGATTGCTGTCGTTTGTGTCAATACAAACGCACGGTAAGCGTGCGTGTCAATAGTGCGAAAGCAGTCGTGTGCATGGGCCCTAAGGATTGTGTTCTACTCCCTTTAATTGTTTTATATTAAGTATTATGAATGTAATAATCTTATTTGTTATTTCAATGTGTATAGAAAATATATTAGAAGTATATATATGTAGGGATTGCGTAGTTTGAGCTAATCTAGAAATATTGATTGTAAGGTTGAAAAAGAAAATTCAAATGTTCTTTATAAACTATCAAAACTGTTACGGTATTTTAAAACGATATACTTACGGCTTACTCATCGTCTATTTTAGTAAACATGATGAAAAACATGTTATTTCAATAAGTAATATTCGCATTTATTTGTTTCCAGGACCTCCTTTTCCAGAGTGACTGTGTGTCATTGCACTGCAGCTTAAACGAACACAATCACCACCTTATCAATGAATTCACTATCAAACAGATGCGCCCAGGTACAATAAATACACTAATTGCTAATCATATATCTATAAGTAAAATTCAAGTCTGTCTCTGTCCAATACACATTCTTAAATAGTTTTGAAAAATGATATCCGTTTGCATTAATAGGTTCATATAGGTTTTGCGCACAGAATGAGTCAAAGAAGTATGCCTTAAACAATTGGCGAACGATTTTTTTTCTTGAGAGTGATATATTAGCTACTAACGCTCGCTTCGCTCGGGTTCGCCTCTAGAAGAACAAAAACAAATTATCCCACGGGAACCGTATTTTTTTCGGATTAAAAAGTATCCTATGTGCTATTCCAGACTATAATCTATCTCTGTGCCATATTTCATCCAGATCCGTTCAGCCGTTCTGGCGTGATAGTGTAACAAACATTTAAACTTTAACATTTATAATATTAGTAAGATATATTGACGCTAGAATAATGTCAGATAACACGTTTATTTTTATTTCATGTAATTTTGTGTTATACTCGTATCTTGTTTATAACCATGCAAAAAGAGTTTATTACTTGATTTGGATTAATGTTGGGTAACTCGTTTTATTTCTTAATAGTATGTATGTTCTTTGAATAATAGGTACGTAATTACCTGGTAAGTAAGTACCTATTCTCATATAAAAAAAATCATTAAAATCAGTCGAGCCGTTTCGGAGGAGAGCGACCATAAACATCGTGACACGAGATATTTATATATTAGATATATGTATATGATTACAAAGTAACAGTGTTTGATACTGGTGCGTGTCGGCAGGCGCGTTCCTAGTGAACACTGCGCGCGGCGGGCTCGTGGACGACGAGGGGCTCGCGTCCGCGCTCAAGCAGGGCCGCATCCGCGCCGCCGCGCTCGACGTGCACGAGAACGAGCCCTTCAATGTCTTCCAGGTAGGTGACGTCTACCGTCCCAGTTACAACAGTACAATATACTTGTTATTAGAGTTTGGAGCGCATAAGTTAAAATACTTATAAGTTTAAAGTACTTTAATTACTGAAGTTACAGTATAATTTTGGCGACGCCAACTGGCCACGTTTGTTCGACTTGGTGTCTTTAAATGCACTCATAAAAAATGTTGCGAAGCATCGCCTCGAAAAGCTATCGCGTAAAGTAAGCAAAACCGTACATGCTGCCTTATATACATACGCCCAGTGGTAGCCCAGCGAAACGGGTTCGAATCCCGGCTCTCGCACCTCTGATATTATCATGTGCGAATCATTTCCATCATGAGTGAAGTCTGTCCCGCACTAAGTTAGCATGACGGTTTATTGCCTGATCACTCTCGTATTGAAGGGATACTCGTGCCCAGCAGTGGGGCGATAAAGGGCTGAGTACATCATATGTCCGACCGTTTCAAGATATAGACCAGTACTCACTTACCATCAACATGATGTGGCCCGACCACAGGTACTATGGTCATAGTGTCGGCAAACCGGTGTTACAGTTTGCATTTATTTTTTAGAAATTTAATTAATTTCTTAGAAATTTACCTGTAGGAGCTAACATTTCTTTTAGGTGCTAGATAGAAAATTAATTATAGATAAATAAGTTTGACGCAAGTAACTCATGTGCGCATTAAAGGATATATTAAATTGAATTTTCTTGTTAATGGCTTCAAAGTGTGCTTGGTTACTTCGCCAATGTCACGTAAAAAAAGATGGCTATAAGACACGATAGCAAAATTTTTTATTACGAAACAACATATTATGGAAAAAAAAGAACTTTTAAAGAATTTACATGACGTGTTTATTTATGTGTTTTAAAAGTAAGTTAATCAATATATTTCCTTTTATGCAAATTTAGACCATATAGTCAAAAACATAAATATAAAAATAGATTTAATTAATCCAATCTTGAAGATATAAGTGGCAGAGAACAATTTGGAAATTTTCGAGGTATCGTCTTAATGCTCATCATTATCGCTGTAATTAAGGTACTTAAACAATTAAAGCGTCAAGTGCGTGACCGCACCTGCGGTAACCGTTAAGGCTATTAAATAACGCGTTAGTTTTAATCGTTTTCAATTTGAAGAGTAGCTAATTTGTAATTTATATAAATATTATTATGACGCAACGTCCATGGTAAAGAATGATTAAAATTCAACACAAAAGGACACATTATAGAATATTATGAAAGTTAAAATTAAAGTTGTAATCGAATGTCTGATCTTGCCATGCTCGCGTTATGTCGATATATAATAATAATGTCTTCTCCATTTATTGGCGTGACATTGGCGAAATAATCTGTGCTTTAATGACTCCGAAATAATTATAATAAAGGTGTTGAATTTATGGTTTTATAAAATCGTTAAAATCTTTTGTACTGCATTGTACTCATCGCTTATGGCCTAATGGTACTAAATTAACGAGATATTTAAACGAATTAGTTTTAGTGTGACTTTGTTTTTATTTCAATACTGTTTTAACTGTTGAGTAAGTTTTCTGTGCGATATTAATTTAAGTAAAATCAAATATGTAGTATGTATAGTTTTTAGTTTATGTCAGAATTTTCAATGGTGATATCACATCAAAATTTTCTATGGAGTTTCTACAAAGCTTTATACAACGATGTAATGAAACTCTACGCGTATGGCCCTACTTATAATATGGTAGGGATGTGTGCGTTTTCATTCGAGCTCACGTTTGTTCTGATATTGTCAACATATCTTTAGTCCTAAAGTCGTTTCCCAACAGTCCATAAAAAAGTTATAATGACAATCCGATAGCATTTCATCCGCGTTACACCACGCACGTCCCACACAACTCTCTCGTTTGATGCCTTCGCTATATTAGTAGTAGTATTGCATTGATCGTAACGTTGGTGCGCAGCAAGGGCCGCTGAAGGACGCGCCGAACGTGCTGTGCACGCCGCACGCCGCGTTCTACTCGGACGCGTCGGCGCAGGAGCTGCGCGAGATGGCGGCGTCGGAGATCCGGCGCGCCATCGTGGGCCGCATCCCCGACTGCCTGCGCAACTGCGTCAACAAGGACTACTTCCTGCCGGGCGCCGCGCCCGCGCTGCCGCCGCCCGCGCCGCCGCTGCAGCCGCCGCAGCCGCCGCCCGCCGTCACCTACACGGAGGGTACGTACACACTCCACATACCGATACTTGTGTTTTGTCACGGTTTAATTTTATGGATAGAATGTAAAATGGTAATAATATTAGAGTGGGATGTGAAATGGTTATAAATATCTATCTTCATTAATTTCAATGTTCGTACGTTCGTTTTGTCTCTGTCGCGTCTTTCCGTCGTTTTTAGCTGACGGCTGGCAACAAGACACTCCGTCCACTGTCTATGCCTATGGTGTAGACAGTACAGGTTGAAGGTATTACGAGAGACTTTATTTACTGAGAATAGCCTTAGTATATGATAACTACTGCCTTAGTATAGCATAAGTTTCTTGAACCAAAAAAAAAAAGATTTTTTCCTTATACGTTTGTCCTCTGCGTTTCTCAATCGTTCATCCCTAGGGACGCAATTGAATTAATATATATAGTATAGTTTTGTTGACACTGTGCGCAGGCATGAACGGCGGCTACTACGGTGGCGGGGGCGCGCAGGCGGCGCACTCCACCACGGCCGTGCACGAGCCGCCCGCGCTGCCGCAGCCGCCCGCGCCGCAGCCGCCGCCGCCGCAGCCGCCCATCACTCTGGTTAGTGCTGCATACACACACACATACACACACGCGCTGTATAAACATACCAGGGATGCCAGATAACAGTCGTCGATTTACCCGACCGATAAACCTCAAAATACCCGGTTTATCCTGAGCAGAATAGTCGAAAATGGTTATTTTTAAGGAATTTATTCATGTTTTATATAGAATACAAGAAGATACAGAGAACATAAAAAAAAAACTTAAAATATCAAATGAATCAGCTTACCTTAAACCTTAAATACCTGCTTTGACCTCGCTCAAGTCAATTACCCGCCATCGAAAATCTCTTAAAATTACCCGCTTTTCAGGTAATTTACCCGCCAATTGGCATCGCTGATACATACACTATGTATACTGCCGTCATAAAAAAGAAGGCCGCAACTTCGTCAAAGTTGATTTCGAGATATTTGAAGTTTTGTCCTTACTACTACGTCAAAATTACCATTGCAGTAGTTACGAGGGAAATGGTTATGGTATCTTTGGATTCAAAAGACTTATAGCTTTATGAGTAAGACTATCAAGTAGCTTTTTTTTGCTTATTCCGAATCTGAATTTATATCATTTTTGACCAAATTGTTTGTTAGGACCTACTTTATTATGACGGCAGTAGGTATATGGCACTGGTAAGAAACAACATTGTAGTTACAGACGTTATGTATGAAATGAAATGTATTGGTATTCTTTCGACAACTCTTGCATTTGAGAGTATTTCCGCCAAAATACAAAGATCGCCTATCAATCACCTGCTGTATCGATTTTTAATGAAACTTGGATCATAATTGTAAGACTAAGAAGTCTGTTAAAGAATAAACCTACCTTGATAAATCGTAGCGAACTTGAGATATATAAGTTACTGTTTGCTTTCATAACCTTTTGTCTTGATGATTAAAAACTTAAATTATTTTAATTTTTTTTTTAATTCCCAAGCTAAGGAGAGTTGAAGTCAGGCAGGTGGCCGGTCGTATAACTTTTTCTAAATCCTATCAGCAGTGCGGAAGAAGTACTGCGCCGACCCCAAGTGATTGGGAAATTGGCAAGGCGGTGATGATTTTCCAAACACGTTTTGTTACTCCCCATGTGTCAAATACTGATTGAATAAAGATAACAACATATTTCATTTTGCGTTACAGCCGATCAACACTTCGGACCCGGCTAACCACCAGATGAAGCAAGAGAGCTCCGACGTCCACTAGGCGAGACGCTACGTTACAGTACCGTATATCGCTACAAACAAACATACAAACAATAGTTTTATTGATTCCATCGCATATGTCATAAGTACCTACGTCGTAAGCCAGCGAGTGTATAGTGGCGACGTTTGCCTCACAGCGGACTATGTGGCATTGTGACATTGTGTGGCATTGTGGCAACGTGGCATTGTGGCAATGCAGGCCAGGGCCAGAGGCAAACGTCGGATAGTTGACTCTGTGTTTGTATTTCGGTAATTTGGGACAGCTATTATATACTGTATAGTATAGCAACGTGGGAGTCGCGGGCCGCGGCTATGGGAGGGGCAGGCGACGGACGGACGTTATTTTTACATTTGTATAAGTACAATCGCACGCAATGTCTATCCGCAGACAGACAGACAGAAGGAACACTATATGTGGGTAGTTTGAGTTTTTTATGTGAATATTGGATATGTGCGCCCCCTCTGTCCAGCATTTGTTCGCATTTGTACGCCCCTTCGCAGTCCACAGCCTGCACAGCATACAAACTGTTATTTTTTAAGTATCGACAATGGACTAGATTCTATCATCACACTAATTATCAATTAAACAGAGGACTTGTGTTTTTTTTTTATTTGAATGTACAAAATCATGCTTTCATTTGATTATTTTTTTTTCTTTTCTAAATAGAATTAAGTAAAGGATTTGTACATGAACATAACACCAATAAACTATGTAGAGCGAATCGCAACAGCGGGCCGATATAAGAATCCGAATGAGAAATTGGTATTTAAAATTAGTATTTACTTACAGTTTAGTTTAATGACAAACACAATGTGTATATTTTATGAGAAAGTGAAAAGTTCTTAAATAAAACTATTGTTTTCGGATTAATGATTCTGGTGTTTTATTTTTTACCCCAAATTCAGCATCTTCTGATTAAAGTGGATGGATCTTTGTATATTGCATCTGTTTATTGTTTAAGATAAATGTCTTCTAGTTTAAAGGCAACTGAATTGATTGTGGCGTTATTTCATTAATAAAATGTTGTAAAAGGAAATATACGGAATTTTAGTTTTCAAGAATGCTATTGATCGATATGGTTTATTTCATTTTTAAAACATAATATTACGAATTTAGGTTTTATGGGAAAATTTTTAGAAAAGTACCATTAGAATTGGGAAATTGGGGAAAAATTTGAAATATATTTTTCTATAGAATTTCTAATCTGTCACCTAGTTCAGTTAGTAGCTAGCTAGTAATTAACCAAAGTAATGAAATGAGTTCACAAACTTAATAAATGATATCTTTACTGGGTTGCCTTGTGTCGGGGTTTCATGAAATAACTCTACGACAACAATTCTAAAATTTAGCTCGTCGAGTCATTTAACATAAAAACAAATATTAAGTGGATATAACCAACATTTATTGCACTTTGTTAATATCAGTCTTACGTAAAATACACTTTGTTGAAAAATTGATACATTAAAATTTTTATAACGTTATTACAAAAGGAATTAACAACCACAAAATTCATACTTGTATAAAAATATGTTACATAATAAGTAGTAAAATTTTTGGCTTTTATTGTTTTACATATTTACTACATTTAAAAGTTATTTATGTATAAACACCAAGTTCATTTATTTTGATTTTAATCAGGACATAAATAACCTAATTACATTTAAATTGTAATATATATACTATTATTCAGTTGTTAATGGCTTTTCCATTTATTAAATAATAATAATTATTATATCAAGTAAATTATAATCTGAATGTAATTATGTAAAAGTGACACAATTTAACTATATTATTCATACAACTGTCAATTTCAATTTGTTCATATTGAATATTGTATTTGATAATTGAAAAATCAACCTTAAAACGGAGCTCGATTAATATATATTTACTTTTTCAACTAACTAATTTCTACTCAACACTGACACGCATTAAAGCCATTAAATAAGAATTAAATTTAATTAAATACAATGTAGGTTAAATCTAACATTTAAAATCAAATATCAACAACTTCGTCAATTAGGATATTGTGTACAAAAACTGTACGACAATATATTTTATAGTAAAAGTAAATTAACCTGTAATTAGCGTTCTGATATGTAAAAAAACATAAAGCATATTTGTAGACAATGCAGTTCTATTTAGCTTAAAAGTTCTTATAGAAACAACCCTAGGTTTTATATGAAAATATATGCAAAAAATGTTTCGACTTATGACATTTCAATTATGGTTATACACGTCGCGTTAAACATAAAAGGTAGGCACAAAGAACTGTTGAAGTCTCATAAAATAATAAAAATTAGCTTTTAAAAGGCCTGCTGACTTTACTATCAAGTGTTTTAACTACTAGCAACAACGTATTTTACCGAATATGCCGCAAGTACGAGGACTGACTGTATATGAAATATAAATAACTGGCGTCTCACCCTCGCTTCGCTCAAGTTCGTCCCTAGGTACGTTTTAAATTGATATAAATAGTTATTATCCAGCGTTAGCCATGTACATTTTTTTTCTTGCACTTTTCCGATGTTATAATAGTTATTCTACTATTCGGGGCGGAGACCAAACCCAACAAATCAAAGATCATCAAAATCGGTACAGCCATTCTCGAGTTATAAGTGTTGTAACAAACCCGACTTTGTTTTATATATAGATATAGATACAGACTAATGTAAAATAAACAATTAAATCAATTTATGGTCAGGAGTGGCTGGCGTGGCCACTTTCAACCGCCTCGCTTCATCCGCGTCGAGGGCGCGTTTCATTTCAAAGTACCTCTGCTTCGCAGAATGCAACTCATTGTTCACTCTGTCCAATTCTAAACGAAGATCTGTCACTTGACGTTCACGCATACTTAACTCTGAAACAGTTTTAGTATATTTTTTAATTTAAATTTGTAATCATGTATGTACATACACCTCCAGGTAATTTTTTAAGAAAATAATTAAATTTCTAAGAAATCTATTGTTAACTGTAACGTCGGCGTGTCCGCGGTCGTGGATGGGTAACTGTACTCTTGGAAGTGGATATATTAATATACTAGCGACTCACCCTGGCTTCGCTCGGGTTTGTCCCTAGGTACGTTTTAACGGTTAGTACGGAATAGGTAGACTATATATTACATGATATTAAATTAGCTTATAGTCTTCCTCAATAAACAGGCTCGCTAATGTAAAAAGAACTTTTCCAATCGGATTAGTAGTTCCTGAGATGAGCGCGTTCAAACAAACAAACTCAGAAAGACTTTAGACTAGTAGGTATAGATTATTATTTTAGCTGTTTAGACCCACTTAAACTTTGTGTAATGAGATATTGGTTTAAATAGGAAATAGAGAATTCCGAGCGAGAGGGCTGAGAGACTTGGACATATATAAACAAGGAAAGTTTATTTTCACGTTATAGGAAAAAGTGAAATATGTAGTTACATTTCAGATTATTATAAGTTAAAAAAAATAACTCGGTAAGTACTTAGTAGTTAGTATTCAGCGGAGTCATTTAGTTTGACGACACGTTTGGCTCAGTTTATAGTGACCCTACTTGCTGTGCCAGTGGCCGGGGGTTCGAGTCCCGCTGGGAATAATGAATGCTCATCTGTGTGATGAGCATGAATGCTTGTACTCCAGTCATGGGTGTTTATATTATAATATGTAATGATTTAAAGTTATAAATGTGTAGTGTATCAACTATCTGGTATCCATAACACAAGCCTCGTAGCTTACCATGGAACTAGATGGTGCTGTGTGTTAATGTCTCAACATATTTATTTAGCTTCAATTACTTATATATTTACTATTTTATTACCCGACTGCGGCGAAGCGCAAAAGATTATAAGTCGACGAAACTAAAAAGCTGTAAATAAAAAAATATATTTCGAAAATAAAATAAACACTTACACGTCGCTACAGTCAGCTACTCTCACAGTAAGGATAAAACGTACAAGTATGTTTACAACTGCATAATACCTATGATTTTCCTTCATTTACTTATTCTCTTTTTAGTTCGCTTTTTACGCAACCGGGTGTTTTTATTATTTTTTTAAATTTCATTTATAAATAACTTTAAAATCTATATTATATATTACTTTTATTTCTAATATTTACCTGCAATCAAACATTTCATTTTAGTTGTTCTTTGTGCCAGAGCTCGTTGCGTTCTGTTTAGTGTTTGCTAAAAAACACAATCCTTAAATTTTCCATTCAAAACTTAACACATTTAAAACACAAGGTTTTCTTAATTAATAATTATTTAAAAAAATTCCTAGCGAATAACGCTTCCTATTACCTACATAATACATATTATCTGATTCTATAATATAAATGTGGCATATCAAAAAATATCTTTATATTATGCAAAGTAATTTAATAAAAAAACGGAAAATTCTTACAAATAAAAATATGCACTGAACTTTAAAAACTAGTCGCTGTACAATATTTTTATTAGATCGTTGGTCTAGTTGCTAGCACGAACGTTTGCATATTGATATGATAGGTAGGTAGGTCTTGGGTTCAAGTTCCGGATCGGGCTGAGTATAGTTATTGAGTTTTATGTCAAGAAATTCTTAGTAGAATCCCGAAAATTGTCTGTGTTACACCCCCGTGCCTCGGAGAGCACGTGTCGCGTCGGTCCCGCGCCTTAACTCTCACCGGTCGTGTCTCGTGTCGTCCCACCGGAGTATGAGAGTGACAGGAATAGAGAGTGCACTTGTGTTTGCGCGTACACTTGTTTGCTGTAATATCTCCTCCGCACATGGTTAGCGTCAGTGAGATTGGCCGCTGTGGGTAAAACCTGTTAGCAGGATATTATTTGCAAGATAAAATAAGAATGTATGATTAATAACCTGTATCTCAGGACTCGGCTGCAGCGCGAGCATATCTTTAACGGCGCTGTATAAGTTCCTCGTCTCTTTTAGCTCGCGGTCTTTCAACACTAACATTTCGCTTTGAGCAAGCACCTTTCTAAAATAAACGATAAAGAACACAATTTTATAGTAGAAATGTTTTATTTTTATTATACTTATTTGGATCTATTAGTAATGCCTTCTCTTTGCAAATTTATTTTAATCCGTAGGTACCTAATTTGATTATCATTCAACACACACATTTCCTTCACCAGAAGCAATACCTTCGTTGAAGAAAATGCGTTGCCAATTGCCATAGTAACATACATTGTTGTTACGTATCAACCTGCTTATTTACATTCGTTTACCTGATTCTCGTATAGCGATTATATTATTTTTTAGCGATTATATTAATTGCTTTGCACTTAATTCTCAGCATGGTCAACTATTATTAGTCATGTACATGGTTATTATAATCTATTGTTTAGGACAAATCGACATAAACTTAAGATAAATCGGTAGATAGTAGGTAGGATGCTGCGTTCAAGGGGAAAATGTTATCGATCACAGTCAAACAGAAATTACTACTTTAGATAATTAAAATCCATTTGTATAAACAATAAATTCGTTTAATTAATTTACAAGTAGCAATTAATTTAATTAAATAATAAAATTTATCTAAGAAAAATGTTAATTCATTTTCTAATAACTATAGTTCATTGAATTTATTGAAGGCAAAATAAATATTTACAATAATTTTAAATTCCCATAAAATAAAGAAGTGTAGAAGAAAAAACCACATAGGCTTAGGTATATTAAAATTAGATATACTTATCATAATAAGCTGTAGTAATGCAAATACGTAACTTAATTATATGGCATCACTGTGTTAAGAGTAAATCTAATACATAGGTATATGTACCGTTTATAGATTTCTTAATCAAATATATAATAAACTAGCAGAACCCGCGGCTTCGCCCGCGTTCAATCTAAAAAAAAGCTTTTTGGCTTATGTTATACAGTGGTTCACTCGTTTCGCTCGGGTTCGTCCCTATATATTAATATATAGTTTTACATTAATGTATGGAAGTCTGCCCGAGTTGTTAACATTTATGATTACAGTCCCGCTCCCTTGGGTAATAGCATGATGATAAATATAGCCCACGGCTATGGCACGGATTTCGAAAATATCTGATTAAGTATCTGTACTAAATGAAAACCCCCGTTTAGTTATTTTTTACCTTTTAGTGTAGACATAATAAACAGATAATTTGTAAGAAGAAAGAATTTTAATAACATATTTTTTCGATACATATTTGATTAAACCATTTATGTGAGTATACTGCCAAATTTTACATATATAAAGACTAACATACTAAAAAACTCACTTTTATTAGCAACACTAAAAGTCTGGCTCTTAAATCCAATTCTGACGTATTGGGCTTTTCAAATGAAACCAAATAAG
Source organism: Brenthis ino (assembly GCA_921882275.1). Taxonomy (NCBI): domain Eukaryota; kingdom Metazoa; phylum Arthropoda; class Insecta; order Lepidoptera; family Nymphalidae; genus Brenthis; species Brenthis ino. The sequence goes on from OV170222.1 coordinate 15,745,911, forward strand.
CTCAAACTCAATGTATTTATTTACAAGTAGCCGTTGAAGAGTTCCACTATCCACCTTCTGACCTCACCATCATATTAACTCGATGATACCAAATAACTATATTATCATCAGAAATACAAAAACTTGCAAAGTTTCAATTAGACGTAGGTAAAAAGACAAATTAGATCTGTGAACATAGTTCAAATTTCATGATTTTTTTCTGATTTTCTCGAAAACGGTAAACTCTGTATAAAAAAAAAATAGAGGATCACCTCAGGATCTATCTGAATAAGATACAGTTTAAAGTAGCAAAATCGGTCAAGCTGCCTCCGAGAGATCGGTGAACATACCTCTTTTTGCAAGTCGGTTAAACCAGGCTATAAAATCCACCCCCCCAACGTGCGTTCACCTTGTCGTGGTGGGGGGGCTCAGTAGTGCCCGACAATCCAACCGGGCGCGAAGCTAAGAAACGCACAGGGAGGTTGCCCACTTCGGTGGGCGGTGGGAGGTGGCCCTCTTTGGGGGGCGGTGTACCATGCGGGTTACTCCTGGTACTTCTCTGATAGCAGAGTGGACTGTGGAGCAACCCCATGGTTGTGGTGGTCTGCTTCGGCAGACCTGCCGTCGGGGCGTCGTAGTTGAATGCGCAAGCGATCCTGCGACGCCCCATTAAGACGGGGGAGGTTTTGTTGGGTTTTAGTGGGTAGTACTGGCTGTATTACGCCGGTGAGTCCCACACGTCGTGCGTAAATGCATTTCCCAACGTTAAAAAAAAAAGCTATAAAATCCAATTCCAACGTATTGTGCTTATTAAATCAAACCAAATAGGCCTAAACACAAACTATTTGCTAGGAGTCGTTGAAGAGTTCCAATAACCGTATTCTGGCCTCACCATCAGTTCAGCTCCAAAATACAAAATTACTATATTATCATCGGAATTACAAATACTTGTAAAGTTTCAAGTCGATATGACAATTAAAAGTAGGTAAAAAGTCTAATTAAATCTGTTAACATACTTGAAATTACTAGGTTTTTCCTGATTTTCTCGAAAACGGTATACTCTATCTCAAAGAAAATTTTATGGGACCACCTTGGGACCTACCTCAATACAATACCGTTTGAAGTAGCAAAATCGGAATCGGTTTCCGAGAAATCGGTGAACAAGAACATACATAAAAAGAAAAGATTCCGATGAATTAAGAACCTTCTCCTTTTTGAAGAAGTCGATTGAAAAACACTTTTTAAGAGGCAGTATAAATATTAAATTAGAAATTCCCAAATATAAAAATAATTAAGGAAATCGTGTGCTTGAATACGTAATCCCTTCTTTAATTTCATATACACATTTTCACATAACATTTTTCACATAAATAACCTATTTAAAACTTTAAAAGATAAAATTAACGAAAAAGATCTATACATAATATGTATTTATAATATTTAATACACAGATTCGACTTAGTATTTTATTATATTACTAGCGGCTCACCCTCGCTTCGCTCGGGTTCACCTCTAGAATAGCACAAACAGATCTATCCCACGGGAACCGTTCATTTTTCCGGGATGAAAAGTAACCTGTTATTTGACCGGCAGTATAAGGTATCAGCATGCCAAATTTTACGAAATTAGGTGCGTAAGTTGTTGTGTACTAAGCTGTATAAATTACTATAGTTTTTTAACTATCCCACGGAAACTCTTTAATTTTCTGGAATGAAAAGTATCTTAGATGTTGACCGGGGATATAAGGTACTACCATACAAAATTTAATTTAAACCGGTTCAATAGTTTCGGAGATTAGCCCGTACAAACAGACAAACAGAAGAGAAATAACCTCTACAGTTTTATTATATGTATAGATAGAATAGAATAAATACGTTTAATAAAACAGTAATATATAATAATGAAAATAGTTACAGCGAGTGTACCTTAGGAGAAAGACATATACTATGTAGAACTTTTCTATAGACCTTTTTAGGACTTACAATTTTCTTGCACAATGTTTTGATCTATCTCTTAAGGTTGAGCCAACGTTAGCCATATAAATTTCTTGCCCTTGCTTCGATAGAACCAGTTATTGTGTTTTCGAGTAATCAATAATTTGCCTGTCGTAAAAGGTATCCTAAATGTTGACCCGAGTACTTAGTTTTATCACTATACAAAATTTAGTTAAAATCGGTTGAGTACTTTTTGCGTGAAACGCGCACATCGATTTGACTAAGTTAGTTTTATTATCGTATAGATAAGAATAAATATTGCGAGTGTAATTTAGGAGATAGACATATACAATTCAGAACTTTTCTGTAGGACTTTTCAAGACCTACAATTTTTTTGTATATTGTTTTAATGTATGTATGTCTTAAGGCTTAGCCAGCGGAAGGTTTCTAAGGAGGACTCTATAAAACCAGTTATTGTATTTTCCCGTGGGAAAGAAAGATTTTCTTGAAGTAAAAGGTATCTAGGCAGTGGTATCCCAGTGGTAACACGCTCGCTTGGGAAACCGAGTGGAGCAAGTTCAAATCCCGGGTCTCGCTGTGGTGTCATAATAGGGTGATGTCATTAACCTACTTTAAGTTAGTATTTAAGCTATTATATCTTATTATATTAGAGACTTATTAAAGTGTATTCGAACCTAGTGGTTGTCTTATTACAATCCCGCTCCGAACCCTATATGGCGACCCTGCCAGCGCGTGCGCGAGTCCGGTGTCCGGCCGTATATGGCAATGATAAAATAAACACTAAGTGAAATGTAAAGTTAAAGACAATAATTATAATTATGGCGTTTTTATATTGCAAAATCCCATCCAGAGTGACTGTGAATTTGTGGCAAAGACTTTATCAAAAATTAAAAATATGGGCAAGCAGCAATCCAAGGAGCAAGAAATTATAATCGCTCAAAACGGAGCTGGGAACTCTGCCTCCACGGAGCAATTATTGTGGCATGCCACCTCAACATCTTATGCTCTAATCGCAATTTGTGCTCAACTTTTTGTTGGGGCCGCGATAATCCTGTTCCGATATTATCGGAAATGCCATGGCGAATGGATCCAGCGTGGGATAGAGGCTTATGACTTGAGAAGGTCTATGAGCACGCTGCGGCGACGAGAACGTGGGTCTGCTGCTACAGGGAATTTGCCAGTGTGAGTGTGTTGTGTGCGTGATGGTTCTTAAAAATGCGTAAAGAATATTATGTGGTTATTGAGTATTAGTGTAATCCTAGTTTAACATATTAATTATGTATTAATCTGTAATCATTCTAATATAAGTGTAAACCTATGTAACCGTATTAAAAAAAAATGTATTATGTATCCTTAGGTTATGGCAGATGAAATTAATGAAATATTAATAGAATTAAAGCATATTAAAGATTACCTAACGAAGTTAGGGCCTAGTAGAAGGACATCTAGTGTAAGAGACAAAAAGAGGGCCGAAGCAAAATTTTTATATGATAAATTTTGGTTATTAAGTAAGTCGATTATAAAGCAAGTAGAAACTAAGGAAATAAAAAGTTCGGAGAGTCAAAAGCTTTGTGAAATATTCGATACAATTAATTCGATTTATTCGAAAATACTTCAACTTTGTTCTGAAAACATAGGTAGGTATCATAGTACAACAATCATGGAGAAGTTTGAGTTAAAAACTGCAGTTTCTCTGTTGCCAGTTATGACGGGTGATGAGAATGTCACTAAACAGTTAATTTCTAATATAGAAATGTATGAATCAATGATTGATGATGATAGCAAAAAGCTACTGATACAGTTTGTTTTAAAATCTAGATTGTCAGAAAGCGCCAAGCTGCGCATGTGCTCTAATTATTTATCTGTTTCAGACTTAATCAAGGATATGCGAGATATATTGTTGCCTAAAAAATCTGACACAGCGATACAGTCTCAGCTACAATATATTCGACAGGATAACACAAGTATTCAAGAGTTCGGTAAGCAAATTGAAAAAATATTTGTTGATTTGACAATTTCTCAGGCCAACGGTAACTCTAGCTCTTATGAAATTTTAAAGCCAATAAACGAGCGTATTGCGATAAAGAGATTTGCCGATGGCCTGCGGAATAGTCGTCTTAGTACGATCATAGCGGCTAGAAACTATAGCTCGCTAAAAGACGCTATTCAAGGTGCGTTGGATGAGACCTTATCGAGCGGAAGGGAAGAGCGAATGATGAATTTTCATCATAACAGAGGTAGGTCTAGTTTTCATAACTCTTTTTATAACCGTAACCAACCAGCAGGGTTTCATAAAAATGGTTATAGAGGGAATTCTAGAGGGATGCCCACTCCTCGGATTTTAAATAATCGTGGTCATGGTTATAGTTCTAGTAATCGTGGTAATGGTCGTAATTTCGCTTCTCGCGGAAAAAATAATTATCACGGTTCTAGCGGTTTTCGTGGCCAAGCATGGGTTCGTAGTCAGGCGCGACGGAATCAGATAAAATTTGCTGAAATGAATATTAGAGATAATTCAAAACAACAGTCTGAGGTCCAAGACAATAATAACAAGGACAAAAATTGTTTTTTTCGTGCATGATCATTTTTATTGCGAAAATATTAATTCGGTTCATATAAATGTTTTTAATGAGTCTTGTAGTTGGCTAATTGACACCGGTGCCTCACTGTCGGTAATAAGACACGAGTTATTACATAAATGGGATGTTCCTTTCCATATAGAGCGCATTAAAATAAACGGTATTGGAGGACATATATTTTGCGATGGTTTTGTTTGTTTAGAATTAAACTATAATAACTTCTATTTTAAACACAAATTTTATATTTTGAAAATTTTTTCATGTAGAACAGATGGTATATTAGGACAAGATTTTTTAAGTAAATTTAATTCTATATTAGATTTTGAACGAAATATTTTAACGCTTCAACAAGGTTCATCTATTGAAATACCTTTACAAATGGGTAAACTTGGCTATAATAATTATATAAAAATTCCGCCAAGGTGTGAATTTACTTACTTTATGCGAACTGACTTAAAAAAATGAGTATGTAGTTATGCCTAAGCAATTGAGTGATGGAGTATTTTTAGCATCTGTTTTGGTTAGCCCTATTTGTGGTAAAATTCCACTGAAAATTTTAAATACTAGAGAAGAAGAAGTAAAACTAAGTTACTTCGTTCCTGAGGTAGTTAGTCTTAGTGATTATTCCTTGTGTTCATTTGAAAAAAGTAACGTGAATGCTGAACGTGTGAAAAAGTTATTTTCTATTTTGAATCTTAAAGATCTTACCAAAGAAGAACAAATTTCTATCGAAAATATATGTGCTAAATACTCCGATATTTTTTTATTGCCAGGAGATAAATTAGGAGTTACAAATTTATACCAGCAATCAATACATTTAAAAGATAATGCTATTCCTACGTACACAAAGCCTTATAGATTACCAAAAAGTCAAAAACATGAAATCGATAGGCAAATTCAACAAATGTTAGATAACGATATTATAGAGGAAAGTAGAAGCGAATGGTCTAGTCCAGTTCTTCTCGTCCCGAAGAAAAGTGATAGTAATGGAAACAAAAAATGGAGGATTGTAATTGACTATAGGAAATTGAATGATAGGTTGAAAGATGATAAGTTTCCATTGCCTAACATAACAGAGATACTTGACTCTTTATCAGGTGCTATTTATTTTACACATTTAGATCTCAGTCAAAGTTATTATCAATTAGAGTTATGCCCAGACAGTAGAAAGTATACTGCATTTACTGCCGACAGGCAATACCAAATGAAACGACTTCCAATGGGTCTTAAAATTAGCCCAGGTGCTTTTAGTCGAATGATGACAGTAGCAATGTCTGGCTTACAATATGAAAAATGTCTTATTTATCTCGATGACGTTATATGTTTTGGGAGGAGTCTAAATTCACATAATAATAATTTAATTGACATTTTTGAGAGATTTCGGAAAGTAAATTTAAAACTAAATCCCGAAAAATGTAAATTTTTAATGAAGCAACTGTTATATTTAGGCCATGTAGTATCTTCTAAAGGTATCTTACCTGATCCAGAAAAAACCAGAGTATTGCAATGTTATCAAACTCCGAAGAATGTCGATGAAGTTAGACGGTTTGTAGCTTTCGCAAATTATTATCGTAAATTTATCCCGAATTTCGCTAATATAACTATACCATTGAACAAACTTTGTAGGAAAGGTGCTAGTTTTGTGTGGAGTACCGAATGCAAAAATTCATTTAATAAACTTAAGCAATCCCTTATCAATCCACCCATTTTACAATATCCGAATTTTGATGAAGAAAACGAATTTATATTGCGCACAGATGCTTCCGGATTAGCTATAGGCTCGGTATTATGTAATAAAAATGATTTACCAATAGCATATGCGAGTCGTTCTTTAAATAAAGCCGAGGTAAACTATCCAACAATAGAAAAAGAGCTTTTATCTATTGTTTGGTCTGTGAAATATTTCCGACCTTATTTATTTGGCAAGAAATTTACAATCAAAACGGATCACAAGCCTTTAATCTATTTATTTAGTATTAATAATCCTTCCAGTAGACTGTTAAAATTTCGATTAACCTTAGATGAGTATGATTACGTAATAGAATATGTTAAAGGTGTGAGTAATGTGGCTGCAGACGCATTATCGCGCATTATTTTAACATCTGATGAGTTAAAAAACATGAATACGGAATATTTGAATGTAATGACACGGCGGATGGCGAACAAACTATACGATAAACCAAATGATACGAGTACTTTGGTTGACAAGAGTGTCGAAGACAATTGGTCTGATCAACCGAGAGTCGTTGAGATTCTTGAAAAGCCAAAACATTGCACTGAACTAATTATTTCATCTTATAAACTAGGGAAAAATGTGAAATACGTGTACTTTAACGATTTCGTATACGTACCTACCAAGGATAAGATTTTTATAGACCCATTTTCTCGATCATGTTCGACGCGAGACGTCTTCGTGAGAGATTTGGATGCTATTTGCAAAAAGCTAGCGATCGATGAAATTTATGTAATAAAAAATAATGAAAGTAAAAAGTATATAGAATGGTTAACCAAAAGTTATAAAACTAATAATAACCGGGAAAGTCCCCGTATTTATATTATAAAAAATGTAATAAGCATAAAAAACGATGACGACAAAAAAGTTATTCTTAATGATTTTCATTTACTTCCTACAAGTGGACACGCGGGCATACGTCGTATGCTCAATAATATCAAAAAATATTACTTTTGGCCAAAAATGGTAGAAGATATAACGGAATATGTAAAAAAGTGTAGCAAATGTCAAAAACAGAAACATTCGTTGCACACTAAACAACCAATGGTTATAACTACGACTGCGCAGTCTGCCTTTGATAAGGTTTTCTTAGATATAGTTGGGCCCTTAGATAAGGATTACTATAATTACTCATATATACTCACTCTTCAGTGTGAATTAAGTAAGTATATTGAAGCATTCCCATTAGTAAGTAAGGATAGTGTAAGTGTTGCGCGAGCCTTCGTAGATAACTTCATTCTAAGGTATGGTATACCACGGGAGATCGCCACCGATAAAGGAGCAGAATTTATCTCTAATACAATGTCTGAGGTATGTAAATTACTAAATATAAAACAAACTTTGTCATGCGCATATCATCATGAATCTATTGGTTCACTTGAGAACTCACATAAATGTCTTAATGCATATTTGAGAATCCAAACTGACAATAATTCTAGAGATTGGAGTTATTGGCTACCATATTGGTGTTTTTCGTACAATACTTCTGTACATTCAGCAACTAAGTTTACGCCGTACGAACTTGTTTTCGGTAAACCATGTAATATACCTTCTAATTTAAGAAATCATACAATTGAACCATTATATAACTTTGAAAATTATCCACTAGAATTAAAATTTAGACTTCAAAAAGCACATGCTGATGCAAGAAAAAATTTAATTTTATCTAAAAAAAAAAGGAAAAATAGATATGATGAATATTTAAAACCTGTGATGTATAATAAAAATGATATGTTATTAGTAAAAAACGAAGTAGGAAATAAATTCAGTGATGTGTACTCTGGTCCTTATAAAGTTTTAAAGGATATGGAACCTAATGTTAAAATTTTACGTAATAATAAGGAAGAAATTATACATAAGAATAGGACGAAATTGTATGTAGAGTAAAAAAAAAAACAAACAATGTATTTCTTTTTTTTTTTTCGTTTTGATGGGGCGTGTGGTGTCATAATAGGGTGATGTCATTAACCTACTTTAAGTTAGTATTTAAGCTATTATATCTTATTATATTAGAGACTTATTAAAGTGTATTCGAACCTAGTGGTTGTCTTATTACAATCCCGCTCCGAACCCTATATCGCACCTCTGATATTTTCATGTGCGAATCATTTCTAACACAATTACCACTTGTCTTAACGGTGAAGTAAAACATCGTGAGGAAACCTGCATGCCTGAGAGAACCCAGCAAGTTTTCAAAAGACATGTGAAGTCCGCCAACCTGCAACCCCTCGTACTGAAGGGAGGCCCGTGCCCAGCAGTGGGACGTTAAAAAGGGCTGAATACATACATACATAAATACATACAAAAGGTATCCTAAATGTTGACTCGAGTAATAAGTTATCACCAAATTTCGTTGAAATCGGTACATTACTTTTCGCGTGAAACGCTCACGCAAAAACAGACAAACAGACATACAGGCAAACAGACAAACAGACAACTTAAGTTGACGTTTATGTTGTGTACATAATACGTTACAAATAAACAAAAACATCTATCCCACGGGAACAGTACATTTTTCCGGGATAAAAAGTAACCTATTTCTTATTCTGATGTATGAACTATATATATTATTGTAAAGTTTCATCAAAATCCAATCAGTAGTTTTTGTGTACTAAGCTGTATAAGTTACTATAGTTTTTTGGCTATCCCACAGAAACTCTTTTTAATTTTCCGGGATGAAAAGTAGCTGATTTGTTTTAGTCATGTATGAACTATATTATTGTAAGGTTTCATTAAAATCCAATCAGTAGTTTTTGTGTACTAAGCTGTATAAGTTGTTATAGTTTTTTAACTATCCCACGGGAACTCTTTAATTTTCCGGGATGAAAAGTATCTAAGATATTGCACGGCGATATAAGGTACCACCATGCAAAATTTTATTTAAATCGGTCCAATAGATTCGGAGATTAGCCCGTACAAACAGGAAAACAGATAAACAGCTCGCTCGGGTTCGTCCATACCTACGAATACGTTGTATTATCTCTTTAACCATTTGTCCAAATTATATGCAGTAAAAGGGAAAAGTCTTTTGTTTTAAACATTTTAGACGATAAATTTACTTATTTTGATAAGAATTCATAATTGTTGATAATATGACCAATAAACATGACCTACCGATTTAAATTATTTTTTTAATATAAAAAACTACTTATTGTGACTTAAATATAAAAGTTAGACATATGCTGTCGCTGACTTTTTTGTAGGCATTATTAAGCTCTACAACTTTTCTCTAGAACATAATCATATATCTCTCACCGTTAATGCAGCGTTCGTAAGAAACCTTTTCGTTCGACCGTTTCTTCTCCGACTTACTTTGCAAATCCGACTACCACGAAAAAGCCTTTTCATTCTTCGCGTTAATATAGCCTATGACACTCAGAAAGAACGTGGCTTTCTATTGGTAAAAGAATTTTGAAAATCGGTTCAGTAGATCCAGAGATTACCCCCTACAACGTCACAAACTCACAAACTCACAAACCCACAAACTCACAAGATCACAAACTTTACCTCTTTATACTTAAAACTAAACTTTAACTTTATACTAATATTTAGTATAGATAATCAAATTCTGAGTCGAAACTGTGCATGAACAACACGAGCGGAGCGAGAGTGAGTCGTTAGTCTATACATATAATAAAATTGTAATAAGTCGAATCTGTATTTTAAATATTTTTTCGAAAATCTTATTGAAATAAACATTATCGATATAGAGGCCAAATCTATAGTTTTTAGAATTTTTGTCTGTCTGTCTGTCTATTACCGCATCGCAGTAAAACCACTAGAGGGCTTTTGATGAAATTTGGTATGGTGATAGCTGGTTATCCGGGTTAACATATAGGATATTTTTTACCGCGGAAAAATGTCTCATTTTTGAGAAAAAATACAAAAACTGCAATGTGAGAGTATACTAATATTATGTAAAATCTAAGAATTTGGTTCTTGGTCATCTGAACGCGAGCAGAGCCGCGGGCAATGCTAGTATTAAAAAACTTTTATCTAGAGCAGCCTGTATAGAGATATTTGTATTACAAACCGGTTATACGCTAGTACAGTGACGAGCCACTGCCGTTTTAAAACAATATAATCAAGTTGGTAATATTCTTATCTGATTTTAATAGATGCATAATTGTATCTATAATCTACCGCGTACAAATCCGCAGTGCACAGGAAAATCATAGACAGGTACATGGTTTTTGTTGTACTGTTTGTGTTTTGATTAGTGTGTTAAAAAATGTCATGAAAGTTTAAATAAATAAATAAAATAATAATAGGCTTAAAAGATTTTATAAGTTTTTTTTAACGTATTGTTTTAAGTAATTATTTTTTGTTTGTTATTGTGCCGTTAAACTTGTAAAGTATAAATGAAACAATCGTATTCTTTCCTTTTATTTTAATTTTTTGTCTTTAATATTTCGAATGTTTTACACTAAATATGATCACAAATGAAACTAAAGTTGATGTCAAACATCAAAGAGTCTTTTGATCACATTAAGAAATAAGACCGTTTGGCAATAAAGAATATTTAGAGTTGATTAACGATTTTCCATACAAAATGTATGGGAAAAGTTTTTGGCGATTTCTGTCATTTCTAGTACTCATACCTCAAATGGTCCCATAGAGCCTTTTGATCCCTACGTGAAATAGGAACGATTGACATACAATTTTTTTTGGTATTTTAGATTTTTTTCGCTGACTGTACACTTTTTTCAAAATCTGTGAATACACTTCAGAATATCTCAAAAAGTTATGGATGGTTTCTAGGAACGTTTTCTTGTAAATATAACAGTTAAGGTACCTGCCATTACTGTCCCGTCTCAAAAATCCACCCTGTATACATTCATAATTGACTATATTTACATATTCATAATTGTAGACAAAGGTCATATTATAAGCCAAATAAATTTACCGAATATGTTATATTAAATGATATGAACGGACGTTGCAATTTGCGTGGTGCAAGGTCTTCTCGAAGTTCGAAGAAGTCTACGCTGCACGCGGCAGTGCACGTGGTCGCGAACTTGATTTGGAGATTGTTATAGAATTTTCGATTAAACTGTCGTTTGTATGCTAAACATAATAGTTTACATTGACCTAAAGGACACGCAATGAATACATTAATAGATTCTTTAAGCTTCTGGAAATACATCTTTTATATGAGTATAATTTAAAAAAAAGTAATTGAATAAGAAGCGAAATAGATCTTCACTTTTTATTTTATTAATAAACTAGCGACTCACCCGACATAAGACAGAGAGGACAGACAAACAGGATAGACAGGACAGACAGACAGAACAGACAGACAGGCAGAACAGGCAGGATAAACAGGCTTCAATTAAGTAATTAATAAGGATTTTACTCCTCATTTGTGCCAGTCACACCAGGTGTTCCTCAAGGCTCTCATCTCGGGCCTCTTCTTTTTAATATCTTCATTAATAAAACTCATTTGATTATTTTTTGGCTGTCAATGAAAGTGATAATTGTCAATTATTACAGAGTAATCTTGATAGGTTGTGTCGACTGTTGATTTTAATAGTGATGGCCTTATTCTTAATGTTAAAAAATGTATTGTCATAAGTTTTTTACGTAAGACAAATATTGTCAAATACGATTACATCTATACATATAATAAAACTGTAGAGGTCGAATGCCTGTACATAAAAAGAAAATTGCTAAAATCCGAGTCAGGATGTAAGAAGAGAAATAGACAAATCCAGTTTTTTTTTTAATTTTTGTGTCTGTCTGTTAATCTGTTTGTACGGGCTAATCTGCGAAGTCGTTTGACCGATTTAAATGAAATTTTGCATAGTGGTACCTTATATTCCCTGTCAACATTTTAGTATAATAAAAGAGTCCCCGTGGGAAAGTTAAAAAAACTATAGTAAATTATATAGCTTAGTATACAAAAACTTGCCTTTATACTTAAAATAGGAAAATATTTTTGTAACAATTCCACTGTAATTGTTCTATACAATGCCTATGTTCTTTCTATATGTACTTGAATATGCTTCTTCCATTTGGAATCCACAGTACAGTAAATATATAAATAGAATAGAAAACACCGAGATTAAATTTAATAAGCATCTATAATTATATAGATGAAAAATCTACAATCAGGAACTTTCTCATGTAGTCTCCCTATTGGATCGTCGATGCTAAAGGGATGAAATTTTTCAATTTAAAATTATCAGAAATCATGTCATGAGTGCATTCACCATTTCTTTTAAGTAATATTTATTTAAGACGTCCTCGTCCGCAATCACGTAATTTTTCATTATTTTATCTGTCTAGAATAACAACTAATTATGCACGTAATAGCATTTTATACCGTTCTTGCAAATTGCGTAATGAAATATTTAATGACATAGATTTATTTTCCCTTTCTTTAAATAAGTTTAAAATTTTAACTGGAAGTGTCTGTTCGAGATCGTTTACCTGTTCTTGTTATATACTTTAATTTTAATAAGCTAACATGCATTAAACCTACCTTAAGAATTTGTGAACTGTGAAGACTTAATTGGTGTATGTAAAGTTTTTGTTTCTTTTTGTACAATTTCTGACAATAGTTTAAGATATGAATATCTAATAGGTAAATATAATTAGTTATGAACTCTTATTATAGTTAAAATATTATACATCAATTTGTAATGTATTTTACGTATCGAAATATATTAGATTTGCTTTGCATCGGCTGGCACCGACTTCGAAAATATCTGATTAGGTATCTATTCTAAATGAAAACCTGAGTTTAGTTATTTTTTACTTATTAGTGCCTCGAAGTCGGTTCTTTTAAATATGTTAAAGACCGAAAATTAAGCAATTAAAAATTATTTTATTCTTAGCACATTAAATAAATAAACTTACTTCTGTGTTAATCTCAGTTTTTGTGTAAGATGAACACTTTCAGGATCAGTCCCCTGTAGCTTTCTCCAGCGATGCACATTGAGAGGGGTCTCTAACGCCTCTTCTAGCGCTCGGACACGGAGTCTTTCGCGCCCCAGCTCTCTTTCTAAGTTGAATACCTAAGAGTATTGTTAATATAAATAAAGTTATATATAAGATAATTACATTATATAATAATTAAAATAACCCTGAAAAATATTTCATTTCTTTCAAGAAAATACTTTATGACGCAAGCGACATTTTCTTTACACAATTAGGTTAACACATAGATGAATTGAACATTTAAATTTAGCTCTTATGTTATTTTATACTTTATAATTTTAAGTCATTGTTGAATAATAAGTACATTTTTTTTAAATGAAAGTTACATTTCACTCCCTAGAATACCCTATAACTATAATACACAAGTTAACGGAAACCTACATACAAATATATTATATTTTTTCTGTGAAATGATATAATGAATATAATTTTGTTTGCAGGATTACTCCTCTCAACAAATAAATAAACACGTGTTTTGTTCTTTCGCAAAAACAACCCTTCAGGAGGTGGTAGATAGTATAGTGTAAAAACCAAAGTGGGTGTCGTTCTGGTTTGTCGGGACGCTGATCACGTAAATGTTATCAATTTTGAGATTTATTACACACGAATAACAAAAAAAAAGCCAAAAAGTTCTATTTTATTATTATGTAAACGCTTAAGCTAAAACTTATCAATCAAAATGAAACTTGGCGCGAGCGAAGCTGCGGGCAAAAGCTAGTAGATAAAGTAGTCTATACTTAAAATTATCGAATTTTCATTGCTAACTGCTGAATATAATTATTTATTTAAATTTTATGTGCATATTAATAAAATATCAATGTAGACTAAATAATATTCTAGATAAATTGTACCTAATTCTAGATAGACGTATTAAAGATACGTTAGTAGGTTTTTAAAAAAGTTTCCGCTGTATGATTACATTATTTTGCATATTTCCAAGGTGTATAAAGCTCTTACTAAGTTTTATATTGCAACAAAATAAGCAACCTCCAACAGGTCCCAACAGGTCTTTTTAATGATTGACAAGCTAAAACTTTACGAGTAGCTTCGTTTTGAAGAAGCGCTCGACTTTTCTTTCTTTGTACGAAAGTTTGTAGTGGTAGACAAAATTGTGGATTCATACGGAACATGCCGAAACGTTGATTTTCTTCCGCGGTGATACTTTATTAATTAATAACAAGCTATTTTATTTTTAAGAAATAAAATGAGAAACACAATTGTATCTAACACTATCAAACTTTCGTAGGAAGAAAAGTTGAGCGCCTTGTCCAAACGAAACTACTCGTCAAGTTTTATTTTGTTATTAATTATTAAAAAACTGTACTACTAACAAACTGACTGTAGACTATATACTTGAAAAAATAGATTAAAAATATATCTCTGCTACCTTTAGGTAACCTTTGATTATATTTGCATAATATCAAATGGCTACTCCTTTATTTTTTTTGTCTATCAGTTAGTTCAGCGATTTTGTGTTGATGTGGTCGAAGCTCTTTCTAATTAACACTTTTTGATGGTGCTTCGGAGAGAAAAAGTATAGATTTTTTGAAATTGGAATGATTCTTATTTAATATGTATGTATGTAAGTATTCAGCCCTTTTTAACGTCCCACTGCTGGGCACGGGACTCCCTTTAGTACGGGAGGGATCAGGCTATAGTCCACCACGCTGGCCAAGTGCGGGTTGGCGGACTTCACATGTCGTTTGAAAACTTGCTAAGTTCTCTCAGACATGTAGGTTTCCTCACGATGTTTTCCTTCACCGTTAAGAAAAGTGGTAATCATGTTGGAAATGATTCGCACATGAAAATATCAGAGGTGCGAGATCATCATCAGCAAAAATTTTAATAACTATTTGTTTTGGGGTCTATATTGTGTACATAATACGTTACAGTCATTGTTTTAAAAAAATATTCAATGTTCAGATTTCGCTAAGTTACTGCTTCATTATAGTACTATAGTATAGACCAGGTAATATCTAAATTGTAAGGAAGGGTTTGTATGAGTTAAGATGAAAGATCGATATAAATAACAATATATACATCCATACTAATATTATAAATGTGAAAGTGTGTTTGTTTGTTTGTCCTTCTTTCACGTCAAAACAGAGTGACGGATTGGCGTGATTTTATATGTGGAGATAGCTGGAAAGTGACATAGGCTACTTTTTACCGCGGGAGATTATCTCATTCTTACGGGAAAACACGTTTTAATACCCACAATTCAAAAAAATACTTATGATGAGAATTACTTGAAACTTGGTTTTAATGCTCTTCAATATAAGGTTTTTCGGCGGGTAGACACGAAAGAGTATAGACGCGAATTTAACTGCTCGACTATAAATATATATATATATATATATATATATATATATATATATATATATATTAAATATATGTTTTAAAGTTTTTATTACCAGTTCATAAGTTGACTATTTATTCACTCTCACACAAACTTTCTTCACTAATTAACCATGGATACCCCTGTTGATCAACTTCTTAAGAGCATGGAACAGCTCTCCTCAATGTTCGCCACCAGGATGGGGGAGTTTGAGAAGAACTTGCAGCAACCTGGTCCCTCTGCATCCAACCCAACAGTAAAAGCCTTGTCTGCCGAATTCTATACATTTAAGACCTTTGTATGGAAATCACTCGGCATACTGAAATCCCAAGTTGAGCTTGTAGCCCAAGGCCTGGATCGTTTGGAGACACAATCACGGAGAAAAACTCTTCTTTTCCATGGTATTAAGGAGAATAAGGACGAAGACGTTATGAAAAAGGTCATGTCAGTATTAACCAGCCATTTGAAACTTTCAGACGCAAACCCTGATGTTATTGAATCTTGTCACAAAGTCAATTACTTTGACGACTTAGAAGATCTTCTAGATAGTCTGGTACCGAGTTATGAACATATTATTTTCATGGGTGATCTGAACACATGTCTATTAAAGAATGATTGTCGGACGCGAGCATTACACAACCTTACATCGTCATTTAATATGTATGTTCTCCCCATGACTAGCCCTACTCATTACTTTCCCAACAGTCGTCCATCTCTCATAGATATAATCTCTGTCTCTAAACCTACTCTTGCTGTTTCGCATGGTCAAATGACTGCACCTTTCTCACACCACCACTTAATTTATCTCGCTTACAAAGTGCGTCCTTCAAAGGTTAGAGGCAAGGTTATACTTCAGCGCAATTTTAAGCATATGGATCTAGAACGCTTGAGAGAGGATGTTAAAAACATCAACTGGTCAGCGATATTATCAGCGAACAACATTGATATCATGGTAGACTCTTTAACTGCTGAACTGATTAAACGACAAGCATGCGCCGGTTAGGCCAGTAAGGATGAAGCATGCTCCCGCTCCATGGTTATCGCCTGTGATTAAGAGGACCATGGCCAAGCGCGATAGGGCCAAAGCTAGGAACAAAAAATACCCTTCAACTGAAAATCTTGACGCCTATAAAAAATTACGTAACATCTGCAACAGAATGTGTAGGGATGCCAAACGTCGCTATATTCATTCCACGATTCAGGATCTCTGTCAAGCGCAAGTTTGGAGATTCCTATCGTCACTGGGTGTGGGCAAGACCACAGTAACTTGTCATAGTTCTGTGGATCTTAATGCTTTAAATTATCCTTTTACCACTCCACCTATAACTTTAAATTCTGACATAAAAACTGCTACTCTCTCATTCTTATCCAATCTTGCCCCCCCCCCCTGACCTACATCCATTCGTCTTTAAACCAGTCTCAGTAGATGATATAAAGAAGTGTGTCCGCTCTATTTCAACAAAAGCCATTGGCAGTGACAACATCAGTCTTGATTTGGTTCTTCCCGTACTAGAGGATATTGCACCTGTGATCTCCCACGTCATTAATTTCTCACTCACACGTAATGTCTTCCCATTAGTGTGGAAGAAAGCCATCGTCAATCCACTGCCTAAAACTTCGAATCTTACCTGTCTCTCCCAATACCGCCCTATATCTATCCTTCCTATGCTATCGAAACTCATAGAATCATTGGCTTATAAACAACTTTACTCTTATCTGTCTCACCATAGTCTCCTATGCCCTTACCAGTCCTGCTTCCGCTCTTCACATAGCACGGTGGGCGCCCTGCTGAATATCACGGAGGATATTCGTGGTGCAATGGATAACACCATGCTCACTGCGATGGCCTTGCTTGATTTTAGCAGTGCTTTCAACTCTGTTGACCTTGACATCCTAATTGAAACTCTTCGTGCGGTCAACATTTCTCCTACTGTTCTAGACTGGTTTCATTCTTATCTCTTCGGACGTCAGCAGTGCGTGAAAATCAACGATACATTATCGGATTGGTTAGATCTTCCTGCTGGTGTCCCTCAAGGCGGCGTACTTTCCCCTTTTCTCTTTTCCATCTTCATTAATAACATTTCAAAAGTCATTTCTTCTCCCTTCCATCTGTATGCAGATGATTTACAGATATACCGACACTTTGAGCTGACCGAGTTGCATGACGCTATTGGTGCATTAAACTCGGACCTTGCTGAAGTCCAATTATGGGCTGAGTCTTTCAGCCTTCTTGTGAATCCCCAAATCACATTACATAATATTTGGCAGTAGTAGACTGAGGTGCAAAATCGACTGAACTTCAATACCTCAAGTCCAGTTTTCTGGTGTTCCAATCCCTTATTGTGATAGAGTGAAAAACTTGGGCCCAATAATGGATTGTAACATTACCTGGGTAACTCATGTCAACGAGGTCAGCAAACGAATGCATCACTCTTTCCACTCTCTTAAGCGTCTCCAATTCTTTCTCCCATTTAGTACCAAGATTATGCTTGCTCAAACCCTTCTTCTCCCCATACTTGACTACGCTGATGTGTGCTATTTGGATGTGACTGAGGAGCAACTTAACAAACTAGAGTGTCTCCAGAATCTAGTTATTCGCTTTATTTTTGGCTTGCGCAAGCATGACCATGTATCAAACTTTCGTGCTCAACTTAAATGGCTCCCAATCTGACTTCGCCGTGATATGCACATCCTTTCCTTCCTCTTCAATATTCTTAACGACCCAAATTCTCCTCCCTACCTTCGTTCCCGTATCCAACTTCTCCCTATCCCCTCACGTTCGTCGTACGTCTTGCGTCATGTCAATGCTCGACATACCAAAGAGTAAGGCACATTTTTTTTCGCATTCTTTCTCAGTATATGCCTCATTACTCTAGAACAAACTCCCTAAATACATCCAAAAAAGCCCCTCTATAACTTCTTTTAAAAAAATTTAAAACAGTACCTTCTGTCACAAATTGGTCCTTAATTTTACTATCAGATACACTATTTTTATGTATTCCAAATGCATACGATTATATTTATACTTGAATATGTATGTATATATGTATATATGTATGTATATGTGTATATAGTATGTATAATATGTAAGTTATTGCATAATTATTTATAATTATTTTAAATCAATTACACTCTTTTAGTCCCGTCATATAACACTATTTCTCACTTTCATAGGTTGGCTGGAAGAGATCTCTTCTAGAGATAAGTCCACCTTTGCCCACATTGGTCTCTGTATTATCTGTGTTACTCTGTTAATATGCAATAAAGAATATATATATAATTAAATAAATACGGGTTCTATCATTTTTCGAAAATCATCCTATAAGCGGGTAAAATAGGGGATGAAAGTTTGTATGAAACCTACCTACTCGTATTTAGAGTTATTTTTTGTAGTTTTAGCGCGAGCGAAGCCGCAGGTTCTGCTAGTAACTACATAAATTGAAGTCAAATTAAAACATGCGAATCTGGGAGTGCAAGCAAGGCTAGTGTAAACAAACATGTTACCGCTGCAGGCTAATGATCCTAGCTGTCATAAATCAGACTGACTCTGAATAATATGTGATAAGGATATGTGCACTTCATTAAAATGTGTGGTACATTTTAATGATTGACAATTTATCTATCGACCGCGAATATAATATCAACAGTTTATGTATGTAAAAAAATATACAGGAACTCCAATTTATAAATTGTAGTCATTATTATTTCCTTCCTGAGTGAAATAATTAATAAATAATAATAATGAATAAATATGTTGGGACATTAGCACAGCACCATCTATTTCCATGGTAAGCTACGAGGCCTGTGCTATGGATACCAGATAGTTGATACACTGCACATATATAAACTTTAAATACATACATATTATAAATATAAACACCCATGACTGGAGTAGTTGGGGCGGGCCTGGACCTGTGCACCGATCCCTGACCCTTGCGATGCTCAAGATCACTGACAAGGGTGAGGGACCCAGATTCACCGGCTTTACCCACAGGCCGGGGTATATAGTGATCACCTGTGAGGACCAGGATAGTCTCAAATGGCTGTCCGAGAAGGTCCCCACCCTAAAGCCCTGGAGCGAGGCGGTGCTCTCAATTATCCCTGAGAGCGAACTACCGAAGCCTGCAGTAGGGACTATATTTATCCCTAACTCTGAGGCGGAGTCGCTAGACGTTGTTAGGGATACAGAATAGAGGGCTCAACACGGAGCTCTGGAGAGTAGCGCACAGTAGGGCCGAGGGAAATGGACACATTGTGTCCTTCTTCCTAGACGACGCTTCTGTCGCAGCTCTCCGGGCTATGAACCTTGAGGTCGTTCTTGGTTTTAAGAAATTACTTTTTAAAATCAAGAGCGACCCAATGGCTGGCCCCACATGCCCAGGACCTGCTGAACGGATTCTGGAACCTCAGGCACCCTCATCCAGGGGCTCAGAGGGGCAAGACAGGACGAATCTCGGCTCACAACAAGCAGCCGGGATAACGTCCGAGTCCCAACCTCAGAGCGGAGGGAGCTATGTCACGGAGCCACAGCCCTCCACGTCAAGAGGTATACAAATACCTCCTGCTCAGGGTGGAAGGGTGGCAAATCCGAGAGCTGGTGCCGCCGGAAGGCCTCAGGAATCCTTACCAAGGCAAAGGGGAGGCCTAACAGGCACAGCTCATAGGGGTGGAAGAGGCGACGCTTGGCGTACGAGCCTTGTGCGGACAAAGCAAACGCCTAGGGGGGGGGGTGAGGGTCCTGCAAGCAAACCTCCACCATGCTGCAGCAGCCACTGCGGTGATGGAGCAATGCTTTGCTGAGGACAAGGCAAGCCTTGCCTTAATTCAAGAACCTTGGGTAGCAAATACTCAGGTTCGGGGACTTAATAATGCCGGTAAGGTCCTAAGTAATAACACTGGTAAGAGACCCAGAGCTTGTATCCTATTTAATAAATGTGTTGATTTCTTGCCAATTTCAGAAGTTTGCAATGACGACTTGGCCGCAGCCTTTGTCAAACTCAAAGGGTGGGATGGTGCAAGGGTAATAATATGCTCAGCCTATCTGCCTGGAGAGAGAGACAATCCAACTGAAGACTTAGCAAGAGTGGTAGAGTATGCCGCACATCACAACGCCGAGCTTCTAATAGGATGTGATGCAAACGCACATCACCCATCGTGGGGAAGTAGTGACACGAATAAAAGAGGTGAGTTACTTTTTGACTTTCTAATTGCTAATAACCTTATAACGCTAAACTCAGGTTGCGAACCAACCTTTGTTACTCGGGTTAGACAGGAAGTCTTAGACATTACTATCTCCACACACAATCTAGCCAGGCATTTTGAGGTTAAGGCGACGCTAGAAGCCGAAACCACAACCTATAGGGACCCTAGAGCAACCAACTGGATTGAATTCAAAGACCGGTTAAGGATGAACTTGGCTACCCTTCCTAAAACAGTTAGAACTATTGAGAGTCTAGACCTAGCGGTGGAAGGCCTCACAAAGGGCATTATTTCAGCCTTTGAGGAGAGCTGCCCTCTCAAAATAAAGACCTCAACTAGAAAAGCACCTTGGTGGAACTCAAAGCTGAAAAAGCTTAGAGATAAAACAAGGAAACTATTCAATAAAGCTAAAAAGACGCACGTCTGGGAGATCTATAGGAAAGCTCTATCAGACTACAACAAAGAAATTAGGAGGGCTAAAAGAGAATCGTGGAGGAAGTTCTGTGAGGATCAGAAGCCTTCCACAAGTAGCAAGACTCCACAAACTTCTCTCTAAAGCCAAACCTAATCCTATCGGACTTCTTAAGAAGGAAGATGGCTCCTTCACAACTACAGAGAAAGAGACCCTCGAGTTGCTGGCCACGGCACACTTCCCTGGGTGTCTCTTAGAAAACATCAATAATCAGCAGGCAGGCTATCATAGACCTCGCAGTGAGGACTGGTGCAAAGCTGCCAAGATCATAAGACCTAACCATGTTCGGTGGGCCGTAGACTCCTTTAAGCCCTACAAGGCGAGAGGGGAAGACGGGATACCACCAATCTTACTGCAGCAAGGGGTGAACATCCTCCTTCCTCACCTGATCAAAATCTTCAGAGCGAGCTTCGCCTGGGGATATGTACCAGACATATGGACCCTTGTTAGGGTCATATTTATACCTAAAACTGGTAAAAGACTATAGCCAACCAAAGTCTTTTAGACCAATAAGCCTCTCTTCATTCTTACTCAAAGCAATGGAGAAGGTACTGGATAGGTATATAAGAGATGAAATCTTGACTAAAAGCCCAATCCACTTTAATCAACATGCATATCGTAAAGGTAAATCAACAGAGACTGCCCTTACAAGTCTTATAGACCAAGTGGAAAAGGCGTTAGAAGACAAGGAAATAGCACTATGTGCATTTCTAGATATCGAAGGTGCTTTTGATAACTCTTCTACTTCGCTGTTGATAAATGGGTTGATAACTAAAAATGTTGATCCAACAACGGTAAAGTGGGTAAAATCTATGCTCACTAGCAGAAGAGCAAAACTAGCCCTCCACGACACAACTATCTATATATCCACAGCAAGAGGATGTCCGCAAGGGGAGTTCTATAGAACTCCGCATTGATGCGCAAGGCTATGCTGATGACTTGGTAATCATAGCAAGGGGCTTCTGCCAATCCACACTTTCAAGTATAATGCAGAAGGGTCTGAACATTGTCAGTGACTGGTGTGTTAGAAGTGACCTATCAGTCAACGCTGACAAAACTGTCATTGTGCCCTTTACAAACAAGCGAAGGTTAGACAAACTAGTCATGCCAAAGCTTAATGGCAAACAAATCGCATTTTCCACGCAAGTCAAATACTTGGGACTAACATTAGACCAAAAACCGCATCTAACTGCAGTCCTAAGTAAAGCCGACTGGAGTAAAAACATTCGTGCTCATCACACAACGAATGCCCCCAGCGGGACTCGAACCCGCGACCGCTGGCACAGCAAGTAGGGTCACTACACACTGAGCCAAACGTGTCGTCGAAATTATTTATTTATACCTACTAACGTCTCCAAATCCTTCGCAGCACACCTATCTACCTACCTACATAATATTACGTACTACATTTTTATATAGACAAAAGTAAATTTAGAGCTGTATGTCGGCAGCGCGAAGTTAGTAATAAACAAATCAGTGTAAATTTAATGAACCTTTGTTGTTGATAGCTACAATATAATGAAGATAAAGAAATAAATTATTTTAGAAAAAAATATTCTTTTTTCTTACATTCCTTATTATATATTTCAATATACCGGGAATTTCCCCCACCCTCTTGGGACATAGCGACCGCAGCGCTTTCTTCGCGCCCACCATTTCTTTTTGAAATTTTTGGGACAACTTTTATATACAGAGATTGGACTCCTTGTCTATATTCTTTATGGGACAAATGATCAATGGAATATATAAAATAAAACTTGGAGTCCAAAAAAAAAAAAAGTTATACAAACAAATTGTTTCACACGAATTTTTATTTGCACTTATAAATAAAATATAGATTCTAAGTTTATCTAGCTATGTTAATTTAGCTTTGTTTTTGAGATTTTGTATTTATTGCTGTTTTCCATAAGACTACAATATTTGAACCAATTATGGTACTATGCATTTTAATTTAACTGAATCTATATTTATTTATAGTAACCGAAAAAATATTATTATCTATACATATAATAAAATTGTAACTACGTCGAATATATATGTACATTAAATATATTTTTGAAAATCTAATTGAAATAGACATTATTATCGATACAGAGTTCGAATCTATAGTTTTTAGAATTTTTGTCTGTCTGTCTGTCTATCTGTCTGTTACCGCATCACGCGAAAACCACTGGACAGATTTTGATGAAATTTGGTGTGATGATAGCTGGTTATCCGAGTCAACATATAGGATACTTTTTACCGCGGAAAAATATCTCATTTCTGAGAAAAAATACAAAAACTGCAATGAAAAGTATACTAATATGTAAAACCTAAGAATTTGATTTTTGGTCATCTGAACGCGGGCGGAGCCGCGGGCAATGCTAAATATTTAATAAATCAAAATATACTACAGTATAAAAACTATTATACCATACAAAAACCTAAATGACGCTGTCATGCGATCAATGTAAGTGGACGAAGTCATTGTTTCGACAGATTGCTATTTAATAGACATTTCGAAATGATAGAAAAACTTGACCTTCTATCACCGGAAAATATTTTATAGGCACACGATAAATACTGGAAGTAAGTTACAAAATAGAATTAATATCAGGTTTTATTTATTTAGGCACTTCTCGTTTATTATTATATAATTATTATATTATAATTATTAACTGCCTCGGTGGTGTAGTGGCTAGCATGTACGGCTGCACACCCGGAGGTCCTGGGTTCGAGTTCCGGGTCGGGCTAAGTTTAGTTATTGAGTCTTCCTGTATAGTAAGTCTCTGTAACAGACCGGAGTTGGGAAGTTGGCGGTGTTTCACCCCCGTGCCTCGGAGAGCACGTAAAGCAGTCGGTCCTGCGCCTTAACTCTCACCGATCGTGTCTCGTGTCGTCCCACCGGAGTATGAGAGTGATAGGAATAGAGAGTGCACTTGTGTCTGCGCGTACACTTGTGCACTATAATATCTCCTGCGCAGTTGGCTAATCTCATTGAGATTGGCCGCTGTGGCCGGAATTGGCTAGGAGAACATCATAATTATCCATTCTATTGTATATAAAAAATTGTGACTTACACTCGCTTGGCTCGGATGCTTCCCTAGGTACGTTTTATTTTTTCGAGCGGAACCCTAATTCTTTTTCTAAAAAAAAAGTAGCCTAAGTTACTCCCTATAACATCGGCCATCTGCCAGTGCAGGTCCTGTCAAAATGAGTCCAGCCGTTTCGGAGATTAGCCAGAACAAACAGACAGACTGACAAAAATTTTAAGAATCGTGTTTTTGTTATTAGTACTGTATAAAATTTCATATGCATTTAGTAAAAACCTGTTATTTTGATATTACATACTGACATTTCAATTTTATTTACCTGTATAAATTATTTAAAATCATATTTAAATGAAAGAATGGCGTAAAAATACAGATAAATAAAATTGAAGTGTCTGTTTGTAATGTTAAAATAATAGCGTTTTACTAAATGCATATGAAATAAAATACGGTACTTATAAGAAAAACACATATTTGTAAAATTTTTGTCTGTCAGTTTGTTCCGGATAATCTCTAAAACGGCTGAACTGATTTTGACGGGATTTTCACTGGAAGATAGCTGATATTATAGAGAGAAATATAGGCTACTTTTATTTTAAAAAAAGAATTAAGGTTCCGCTCAAAAAAATTAAAACGTACCTTATATAACGTATTACACTAACGATTCACGCTCATCTCGGGTTCGTCTCTAGTTACGTTTTAACACTTAGTATAGATTTTTCAGAGATGAGATATTTTCCGAAAACAAAAGTATTGTATATGTTGACCCGAATAATCACCAGCTATCTTCATACTAAAAACCATCAAAATCTGTTCAATCGTTTTCTCGTGATGCGTTCTCAGACAGACAGACAAAAATTCTAAAAACTACAGTTTCGGCCTCTGTATCGGTAATAACGACATTTCAATAAGATTTTCCATAACAATTTTAATCTACCGATTCGAATCAGTTAGAATTGGTGCACCCTATGCACCTGGGTTACGGCTATTTCTTTCATACCTTCAGACTGATAGTCTAGGTATGTTTTGTGAACTAAATTTATAGTTTAAAAAACAAAAACCAAGTAATAAATAGAAGATAGTTTCTTCAAAAAGCAATAATAAAAATTAACAAAACAAAGCAGCAGTGTCAGAACAAAATATACAAAAAAACCGCCATTAAACGACATTTTAATGCTGACGGTACAACAGACACGCACCGTTATTTTCAATACTATTCTTTAATCACGTTATAATTATGTTTTAAACTACAAAAACTATTTAGAAAAGTAATAGTTGGGATTTTTAATTAAATAGTTGATTAGATCGCGTGATCAAAACTTTTTTCAGAAAATTTTATATCTACTTTTTATACTAAATCCTTAATAGTCCTTAGCAGTAATATTATCTATATATGTTATGGACTAGCGACTCACCCTCGCTTCACTCAGGTTCGTTCCTAGATTGATTCCCCATACAAACTTTAATATCTATTTTCACCCCTTAGGAGATGATTTCTGGAATAAAAAATATTCTATGTCCTTCCCAGGGTCTCGAAACTATCTTCTTGTCAAATTTCATCTAAATCGGTCCAGAGTTTTTGAGTTTATTCGTTACAAACATACAAAAATTTAAAATAAAATTCTTTCTAATATGTTGTCTTTTTAAACTTACATCATTGAAACACAACTAGAGGAATTTAACACATTCTATTATTTAGAATAACATCGATCAAAAAAGTACCTACTTTTTAATCGATGCTGAATAAAAAGAATAGTTAAGCTTCTAAAGATAACAGTTTGGAGATATTGTCGCTATAATGATGTTCTCCTAGCCGATTCCGGCCACGGCGGCCAGTCTCAATGAGATTAGCCAACTGCGCAGGAGATATTATAGTGCTCAAGTGTACGCGCAGACACGAGTGCACTCTCTATTCCTATCACTCTCATACTCCGGTGGGACGACACGAGACACGATCGGTGAGAGTTAAGGCGCAGGACCGACGGCTTTACGTGCTCTCCGAGGCACGGGGGTGAAACACCGCCAACTTCCCAACTCCGGGCTGTTACTGAGACTTACTATACAGGAAGACTCAATAACTAAACTTGGCCCGACCCGGGACTCGAACCCAGGACCTCCGGGTGTGCAGCCGTACATGCTAGCCACTACACCACCGAGGCAGTTATGTCGCTATAATAATACTAAAATGGACATACATATTATGTATTATATAAGTATTTTACAGTTTTAAGCGACTTCAAAAAAAGAAAGGTTTTTTTTCAGTTACTATGTTTGCCGATTATTAAATAATTTTATCAATTCTTTTTGATATTTAATTTTATAGAAGATTAATTTATATTTTATAAAATAATAATATATAATTATATGTATAATGATATTGTTTATTTTAAAGTCTATATATTACACTAGTGTCGGTACTAATATTATAAATATAAAAGTAAGTCTATCTGTTCGTTACCTTTGACGCTTAAACCGCTGAACAGATTTCGATAAAATTTGAGAAGGATCTAGATTGCAACAGGGGGGACGGAACATTACCATTACACCACTGAATAAAAAAAAAAGTATGTCATAATCGTAGTAATACCAAGAAGTAATATTAAAAAGAAATCACCTCAAGTCTTAAGTCAGTCATGTTTTCGATGCCCTTGGAGAGAAGATTTTTCTCTTTTCGCAGTCGAATGATCTCTAGCCGCAGTAAGCGAATATCTTCCACCCTTTGTTCATATTGACGTTCACCTACGATGTCATTGTTTTTGTAATTTATATGCATATATGGACATTGCTGTATGGAATAATAGCCATAAAATTATATATTTGAATGGATTTTTAAATATAGGTAATAATTCAGCGCTGTTAACGTCCCACCGCTGGGCACAAACCGTTCCTCAATGGGAGGGGGTACAGTTCATCGTCCACCACGCTGGTTCTCGTATCTCTAAGATCTACAAAATCTGAGAAATACGAGAACCATGTTTTAAACACACCTTACTTCGTTTACCAAGTGGTAATTTAAGGCAACGGGGACCTTATATTGGTGGGATTTTGATGATTATATTTAATTAACAATTCGTCCATGATTCGCGAGCACCGTCACACACCCCGCGTCTCTTTAAAGAACCTTCCAGAATCCTTACAGAATATAAACTATAAACTTTTTATTACAGAAATAATTTTATAATTGCATTGCAAGACATCTTTATACAGTTTTTGTTGCGGGCTGATATCATCGCACAAGAACGAATTTTATATTAGACGAATAATTTTATGTAGGATGCCCCAAAATTCACGCAAAATTTAAATGAGTTAGAAATCACAGTACGTATATATTTCAGTTCTTTTTCTACATGGAAACATAAAGTAGATAGACTAAGGTTATGTATGCAATAACACATACGCACTCTTTTGTCGAAATTTTCTATGATTCTGACAATAATTTCGTCATTTTGCACAAATGTGGCTAAATATAGTTGATGCAAGAGTATACACGATCAGGATTAATATCTCATGCAATTACCTACTCCTTTTACAGTTGACGAAGTTAAATGAATATTTCTACTAGATTTTATAAGAAACTGTAACAGCCAAACATTCAAATGTCCAACAATAAAAATGCTTTGTTATTTTGTGGAATGCTCCAATGTTACTAACCCTTATACTCTCAGCTATCAAACTGCGGCAAATTCAAATCTTGCATGAATCTTGAGACACCTTTATTAGGCGTCGCATCAAAAATCTGTAAGGTATACTGAAATTAGAAATCAAAAACAAATTTTACGTACCTCTATGCAATGTCACTTCCAAAATACGTATTTTTTCATACAGCAGCGATATTTCATCGTTTCTCCTCACTAACTGTGCACCAACTACGTCACGCTCGTTGATCAGCCCTTCCAACTCTTTCAATAGCTTAGCTCGTGCTGTGTCTCCTTCCTAATAGTTAAACAGTTTTAGTTTCCAGTAACATTATTCGACAACACGTTTGGCTCAGTTTGTAGTGACTCTACTTGCTGTGCCAATGGTCGCGGGTTCGAGTCCCGCTGGGGTATTCCTTTGTGTGCTGAGCACGAGTATTTGTACTCATCATTGGTGTTTATATTTATAATATATATTAATTTAAAGTTATAGATGTGTAGTGTAACTATCTGGTAGCCATAACGCAAGCCTCGTAGCTTACCATGGAACTAGATGGTGTTATGGATGATGTTAATGTCCCAACACATTTAATAATAATAATAATAATATTCTTTATTGTACACCAAAAATAAATATTAAATAAATAACAACACAAAGAAAAGATGCACAGCAGGCGGCCTTATCGCTGGAAGCGATCTCTTCCAGGCAACCTTGAGATGGAGGAGTAAGTGTTCATAAAAACGGTAGGCGGTGTACTTGCTTTGACACGTTTACATATATAAATACTTATAAATAAATAGATACATATAAATGCATATATAAATACATATATACATACATACACATACATACATAGATACATACATACATACATACATACATTCATACATACTTATAAGCGTAAAATTTACACACACTCACATAAAAAAGAAAAAATCAATCAAATAATAAATAGGATTAGATACTAGAACATAATTGAGGAATAATAATAACGATGATATTAGGGGAAAGGACTAAGGAGAAAGACTTAAAAAGATATATAATCTTTTAATAATTTTTTAAATTTATCTAAGCTTTTAGCAGATCTAATGCTTAAAGAAATAGAATTCTACAATCGAGCAGCTTTTACTGTAAAAGAATTTGTGAAGAAATAGGAAGAGTGAGTAGGAATTTTAAGAAGGAAATTCTGAGCAGAGCGAAGTGAACGAGCATGGGAATCATCCAGAAACTCAAAACGCTCTTTCAGATAGATAGGAGTTGAAGGGTTAAACAGCACGCAGTAGAGAAGATGAAGAATATGAGTATTCCTGCGGAATCGGATTGGGAGCCACTTGAGCTTTTTACGAAATTGAGAAACATGGTCATATTTTCTAAGGCCAAAAATAAACCGTATATAAAGATTTTGGAGTCGCTCAAGGTTATTCAAGCGCTCTTTGATGTCGAGATATCAAATGTCAGCATAATCAAGAATCGCTAGTAGGAGTGAATTTTTCTAGTGCAATTTTAGTAGGAATCGGAAGAAAATTTCGCAATCTGCGAAGAGAAGCAATCGCTCCAAACATCTTCCGGCTCAGTTCACTCACTTGCGGATTCTATGACAGGTGTTGATCAATTAGTAAACCCAGATTTTTTAACTTTTTCTTGAAAAGGAATCTTAACACCATCTAGCGATATTTCTGGTATTTGTACAGTCTTAATTTTTGACAACATACTGTTACTGCCAATAATAATTGCCTGCGATTTCGTTGCGTTTAAGTTAAGGCCGTACGATTTACCCCATGTGGCTACAGAGGAGAGGTCATTGTTAATATTTTCTATTGTTTGTGGTAAATCAGCCACAGATGTCACGGCATAAATTTGCAAATCATCTGCATATAGGTGGTAGTGAGAAGAAATTTGGAGACAAAAAATTTATTATTAAACTAAAAATGTATGTATATAAAAATAAAATACACTTTTGTTAGTAAGCGCATCCCTTGAGAAAGGCTGGGTCGGTTTGCCTTTATGCTTTGAAATATCCGTAATAGTTCGAATAAGACTTTTAGGAAAAAATTGGAAAACTTGCTCATTTTGGGAAATATGATCAAAACTAAAAGTTTTTGAAGTTATACTTCTTTTGGCGAAATATTTTACAATGCAAATGAAAGTGTGAATAAAAAATGTGAAAGTGACGTCACGTCATTTTAAATCCAATATGGCGGACTAGGTTTATTTATGTACCTCCATGATATGGATTTCAAATTAAAGGATTTGCTGAGAAGAATATGATAAAACTTATTTAAATGCTCTAAAAAACAAGAAGTATAACTTCTTACGTGCGTATCTACAGGCAAAATTTGGCACAGAGATAGTTTATAGTCTGGAACAGTACATAGGCTACCTACTTTTGTCCCGGAAAAATATACGGTTCCCGTGGTATGGATTTGTTTATGCTTTTCTAGAGGCGAACCCAAGCGAAGCGAGGGTGAGCTAGTAGTACATATGTATCTGTAATTATGTACATATCTATAAGTATATAAATAGGCCAAGATAAAACAGTTCAGTAACTTTTTCTCTTATTGTCAAATAATAAAGTACTTTACTATTAAAAAAATGGGGTAACTTAGAAGATTTCACAAATTATGTGTGAATTCAATCTTATCTTGTAATATTAAATAAGCCTTTTTAATGCGAATTAACTCAAGAAAGTCACCAACAACCCATAAGCTACCTCCTACGTATGGGATCCCTAGCTTAAAAGTCCCCTAAACTAGCCCCTAAATTAAATTACGTTTTACGATCGTCTTTAAGCCCATATTTCAAGCACCTAAATTTAGGGGGCCTTTTAATATTTAGGTGACCCTTAACTGTCGGCGAAACAGAAAATGTCCCCTAACAGCCCCCTAACCATGCTTAGGGGATCCCTTAAACTTAGGTGACGTTGGTGAAATCGGGCATATAAAGTATTATTACAAAGGTGATATATTACTATAATAATGTGGTGATATATTACTAAAATAATGTAATATATATTACTATACAAGGTGTCCCGTAAGTAGTGGACCAACGGGACACTGGTGATGGAGGGGATCATTATCTATTGAAAACACTAAATTTCATTGTCCTAGGTTTAGTAGTTTAAAAGATATGATGTTTTAAGTAATATTTTGAAATTTTCATTCTATCAACACAAAACTTTAAAATTTTATCAAAATATTTTTTGTTATACATTTTATTTCCATTTAAAGGGGGTGAGAAAACATGTGTCCTTCTAAATAAATCGGTACTCATGCATAATTATTGCCACAAATAAAATGAAATATCAAAACTTGTGCAAATATCAAATTTCAAAATTTGCAACGTGATGTTTGAAAGAAGCTAGTGTAAAAAAATGTATGACAGCCTTGTGGAACTTTATTTTAAAAATATCTACAACTCATACTGATTCCAAAAAGCTATAATTTATTTGAGTTTTTAAAACAACAACAAACAATATTAATTTTAAACCTACATTAGTGACCATTTTTTCCACGATATTGACAATAAAACAAGTAGAAACTTATGTCATTTTTATTTATTTATTACAGCAAATGTTCGAAATGTTTTCCTCTTGCTCTTATGCATAACCAGCACCTTCTAATAATTTTTTTTTAAATTTCTAAATGCTCGTTCATTCCTTTTGACTATTTGAGTAACAACATTCAGTTTTTCTTTTAACTGCCTTTCATTAATGTCAGATGTCTCATAGACTGCTTCCTTATAATAGCCCCATAGAAAATAATTCAATGGATTAAGATCAGGTGAGCGAGCTGGCCATGAAATTGTACCTCCGCGTCCAATCCATCTATTTGGGTACGACTGGTTCAAATAATCAGTCACTTGTCTTGAATAGTGAGCGGGTGCACCATCGTGGTGGAACGACATCCTCTCGCAAAATTCTTGTGGTATGTCTACTAATAAATGAGATAGGTCATTCCTCAAAAATGTAGGTAACGAGTACCATTAAGCCTCGGTGGGAGCTCAAATGGACCGATAAGTTTGCCATCTAAGATTCCAGCCCACAAATTAACTCCAAACTGGTGCTGGAATCTGTCTTCTCTTACGATTCGTGGATTTACTACAGCCCATTCATGTAGATTATGAATGTTAAACACTCCAATCCTTTTAAAACATGATTCATCGCTACATAATATGGAATTAAAAAAGGAGTGGATCTTGTCGACATCGGCGAAGAATCTCTCGACAGAAATCTATCCTCCGTTGATAATCGGCAGGTAACAGTGCTTGCACTCGTTGTATGTGGTAAGGGTATAAATTGTTTCGCTTTAAAATGCGATGTATAGTAGTTTTTGCGACACCAGTACGTCTTGAATACGGCGAACACTGGTAGAAGGTTCTTCTGTCACTTCCGCCATTACTTGATGTTCATTAACTAGTCTAGGCCTTCCCGAAGTATTCACAGCCCCGGGAATTCTGCCTTCCAAAAACGCGTTATTCACGCGGAGAAAAATTCGGTGATCAGGATAACGATCGCGATTAGGATAACGCTGGCGATACGTACGGGCGCAGCTTGCCGTGCGTTGCCATCACACAGACCGTAAATGAAATACATTTCAGCATACTCGTGAGGAGTGTAGGTATGAGGCATTTTAAAATATCCGGGCAAACAATATCCAAATCACAAGCACATACAAGGTCCAATTCAAGCGTAAGTCAACAATAAATAAGTCGTTGTGGGAGCGAAATAAAAATACGTGTGTAGCTACGAGCTGTAAGCAAGTCTCTGAACAATACATCTAATGAGTTGAAACATAATGGCCAGGGGTAATAAAATAGATAAACAAAAAAGCGACATGAGCTAGTAAAGAACAAAAAAATTCGGACTGATCCCGGCTGCTGAATTTCACCATCGGACATCGCGCCAAAATAGTAAATTCCATCCACACCACCTCGATGTCCAGCGTTCCACAACAGTGCGATTTTTAAGGCATTTTCTGCCCCGCACAACCACTCTGTGGAACCAGCTATCGCCGGCGGTCTTTCCGAACCGCGACGACCTGGCCACCTTCAAGAAGAGAGCGTATTCCTTTCTTAAAGGCCGGCAACGCATCTGTAAGCCCTGCGCTGTTGCAGATGTCCGTGGGCGGCGGTGAT
This sequence comes from Brenthis ino, assembly GCA_921882275.1. Lineage (NCBI taxonomy): Eukaryota > Metazoa > Arthropoda > Insecta > Lepidoptera > Nymphalidae > Brenthis > Brenthis ino. Next base: position 15,778,905 of record OV170222.1, read on the forward strand.
CACTTTCCATCAGGTGAGCCTCCTGCCCGTTTGCCCCCTTAGTCCCATAAAAAAAAATTCTAAGAACCACTAGCTCTGACCATAAACATTTCTCCGAACTGGAGAATAATAGTATTTTTTTTAAGTTTACTTCATTAACTGTAATGTTATTATATCTTTTTGAATTCAGTATAATTTGTAGATATTTTTAAAATAAAGTTCCACAAGGCTGTCAATCCTTTTTTTTTACACTAGCTTCTTTCAAACATCACGTTGCAAATTTTGAAATTTAATGTTTGCACAAGTTTTGATATTTCATTTTATTTGTGGCAATAATTATGCATGAGTACCGATTTATTTAGAAGGACACATGTTTTCTCAACCCCTTTAAATGGAAATAAAATGTATAACAAAAAATATTTTGATAAAATTTTAAAGTTTTGTGTTGATAGAATGAAAATTTCTAAATATTACTTAAAACACCATATCTTTTAAACTACTGAACCTAGAACAATGAAATTTAGTGTTTTCAATAGATAATGATCCCCTCTATCACCAGTGTTCCGTTGGTCCACTACTTACGGGACACCCTGTATATTTTAGTTAATATACGACTTATACTAATATATTATTCTGAAAATAGATATATTATGTAAAGTAATAAATCTAAATAATATTAATAATAATCTTATAATTATCCGTTAGACATTGTTCGGTTCTAATAATATATACGAATTATAAAAAAATTGAAGGCGATTAAAAAAACGACAACCATTTAAATAATTTAAGGACGACAAGCATTCAACTTAATTACAAGTTCTTTATCTAATCTATATTTTTGATTAACTAGTAAAACCCGCGGCTTCGCTCGCGCTAAAACTACAAAAAAATCTCTAAAAAGGTAGTTTCATACAAACTTTCATCCCCTATTTAACCCCCTTATAGGATGAATTTCGAAAAATGCTAAAACACGTACTTATTTAATGTTATTGTAGAGCATTAATACCAAGTTTCAAGTAATTCTGATCATAAATATTTTTTTGGATTGTTTTATAACGTATTTTCCCGTGATAATGAGATAATTTCCCGCAGTAAAAAGTAGCCTATGGTACTCTCCAGCCCTCCATCTATCTCCACACAAAAAATCACGTCAATTTGTAACTCCGTTTCGACGTGAAAGAAGGACAAACAAACAACAAACACACTTTCACATTTATAATAATAGTATGGATTCACCCACTCTATTCTATACAAAATTCAAAATGCTACAGCCGACAAAGTGATAAGCGTAGCTATTGACAGGTTACAATTATTAATAGAAAACATTAAATAAAAATCTATTTATGTTTTAAGGTTTAGAATGGACTTCTCAGAGATGAGATATTTTCCCGCAGTAAAAAGTTTCTTATATGTTGACCCGGAAAACCAGCTATCATCATACCGAATTTCATCAAAATCTGCCCTGTGGTTTTCTCGTGATACAACAGAGGCTAAAATTCTAAAAACTATAGATTCGGCCTCTGTGTCTATAAGGTAAGTCATTACATCATGATCATGACTATTTCAATAAGATTTTCCAAAACATATTAATGTACAGATTCGGCTTGGTTACAATTTTATTATATGTATAGATCGATAAGTGGGTAGTGACATTATAAGTAATGTAATGTAATTGTATAAGGCTATTCGTGAAAAAGTAGCCTAGCCGCGAGGCTTATATTTTGTTAAAAATAACAATGTATTTGCATAATATACAATAATTATAATTGTTTTTATACTTTTTTTATTTATTAAGGACCATATATTTCAATATTATCAATGCGTACACTTTCATATTTACTCGTATTCAACTCTTTTTAACGTCTCACTGCTGGGCTCGGGCCTCCTTCCAATACGAGGCGGATCAGGTCATAGTCCACCACGCTGGCCAAGTGCGGGTTGGCGGACTCACATGTCTTACGAAAACTTGCTAGGTTTTCTCAGAAATGCAGGTTTCTTCACGATGTTTTCCTTCACCGAAAGACAAGTGGTAATGAAGTTGGAAATGATTCGCACATAAAAATATCAGAAGTGCGAGATCCGGGTTTAGAACAAGCATCATTCGGTTTCCCAAGAGAGCGCGTTACCACTGGGCTACCACTGCCTGTATTTGCTCATAAATCATTATTATTTTTTTATTTACTATGACCCAACAGACTTTTTTCTGTCCGAAATTTAATTAATTTATATGCGAATTGCGATATTATATTGCGAAAAAATAAATAACTTTCAATTTTGACCAAATTTCTATATTTTCTAGGCAACATTTGTTTAAATTTATCCAAAACGGTTCAGCCGTTCACAAGTGATGCAGTTACCAATGAAAAGCATTTCAAAATTTAAACACGTTGATAAAACAATAATTGTATCGATTAATATATTTTAAAAAGTTATCATTAAAACTATAAACTAGCGACTTAACTTCCTTGATTTTGCTTGATTCTGTTGAGTGCGTCCCTAGATCTAACAGCCTATATCTCACTCCAGCTTCTAGTCTGTGTACACAATTTCACCCCAACAATCCAGCCGTTACAATAAGTAACAGTAACAAATAACATACAATACACAAAACAAACTTTCACATTTATATTTAACTAGCGACTCAACCTTGCTTCGCTCGGGTTCTTCCCTAGGTTGATTCCCCATACAAACTTTCATCCCCATTTTTACCCCCTTATCCCTTAAGATTTCCGGGATAAAAAGTATCCTATGTCCTTCCCAGGGTCTAAAACTGCCCCCCCAACGTGCGTTCACCTTGTCGTGGTGGGGGGGCTCAGTAGTGTACTCGCGAAGCCAAGAAACGCACAGGGAGGTGGCCCGCTTCGGTGGGCGGTGGGAGGCGGCCTTCTTCGGAGGGTGGTGTACCATGCGGGTTGCTCCTGGTACTTCTCTGATAGCAGAGTGGACCGTGGAGCAACCCCATGGTTGTTGTGGTCTGCTTCGGCAGACCTGCCGTCGGGGCGTCGTAGTTGAATGCGTAAGCGATCCTGCGACGCCCCATTAAGACGGGGGAAGGTTTTGTTGGGTTTTAGTGGGTAGTACTGGCTTCGCCGGTGAGTCCCACACTTCGTGCGTAAATGCATTTCCCAACGTTAAAAAAAAAAAAAAAGGGTCTAAAACTAACTTCTTACCAAATTTCATCTAAATCGTTTCAGTAGATCCAGACATTACCCCCTACAACGTTACAAACTCAAAATTCACAAAATTTACCTCTTTACAATATTAGTATAGATAGAAGACCGATAATACTAGAGTCTAGAGTATAATCCAAAAAGTATACAATATATTAAATATGGTTAATTAATTATTATTGTCTTCTAAATGTAGGTATATAAATGTTTTAATATGTACATTGTTAGTGTACTTTCTTTCTAAATAAATAAATCTATACATATAATAAAATTGCAACTAAGCCGAATCTGTACATTAAATATTTTTTAGAAAATCTTATTGTAATAGACATTATTATCGATACAGAGTCCGAATCTATAGTTTTTAGAATTTTTGTCTGTCTGTCTGTTACCGCATCACAGAAAAACCACTGGAGGGATTTTGATGAAATTTGGTATGGTGATAGCTGGTTATCCGGGTCAACATATAGGATACTTTTTACCGCGGGAAAATGTCTCAATTCTGATAAAAATGAACGCGGGCAATGTTAGTAAAAGAATAAAACAAAACCAAACAGTACTAACTTGAACAATCCTATTAAGCCTTGCTTCCTCTTGCCTCAGGGCGGCTATGTCTGCCTTCGCCTCAGACAATTTCGTCAATCCCGCTTGAACTTCAGTTCTTAGTTGTTCATTCTTCTTATTACATTTCATTAAAGTTCCCTCACACGACTTCAGACCCGTCTCTTTGCTGTTTATATCCTCTTTTAGCTGCTCGATTTGGTAGGCTAACATCTGAAGAGAATTGACTAAATTGTGGAGTTGGCGACACTTGACCAACGTTTTAACCACATGTATTATAAAAATTACTAGACAAATAAAAAAAGCAATAAGAAATATTGAATATTGAGGCTACCTTATTTCCTCAATAAACGCGCTATCTAATGCAAAAAAGAATTTTTCATATCGGATTAGTACTTCCTGAGATTAGCGCGTTCAAACAAACAAACAAACGCTGCCTCTTTATAATATTAATATATTAGTATATATTTTAAAATATTATTGTATGGCTTTATGTTTAGTTCTATGTTCATTTTCTAAATTTGAGATGTAGATTTAAATTAACTTGAAATATTAATACGTCTTTTTTAACATCGCATTACTCGACCCGAGGCTCGCTTCAATAAGACGGGGTTTTGGTCATAGTCCACTACGCTGGCCAAGTGCGAGGATGGACTTCATACTCCTTTGAAAACTATATAGATTCTCTCAGACACTCAAGTTTCTTCATGATATTTTTCTTTACCATCATATTTGAAATGACTCGCTCACGCAAATTTCAAAGGTACGAGAACTGGATTTGAACCCGCATCATTTTCTATTCCAAATAAAATTATACAATACACACACATAACAACACAATATCCTATATAGAATTACCTTTAGTTTCTGTTTCAAATCCTGTATCTCATCAAGGGCCTCAGTATAGTTTTTGTGGAGCATATTCCTTTCAGCTCGCGTCGCATCTAATGCCACTGATAGCTTTCGGCCCTTAATGGACTCCTCTCGAAGCGCTTTCTTTAAATCCAAAATATCTGCTGTTCTTAAACGAACTTCCTCTAGAAAAAAAATAGGTATCAAATATTAAGAAGTTATTTTTTTCACCTATTTATGTTTTTGTTTTATCTGATTTTCTTATTACAGGTCATTCTTCATCCGATCCGTCCAAACATTTCAGCGTATATGAGTAACAAACATACATACAAACATTTATGTTTATAATGGTAGTCTGAACTCCGAATAATTTAATCTGTAAGACATTTTGTATGCTACTAACCTGAAATATCGTCTATCTTTTCATTCAATGCAATTGTTTCTTCAAGCATCCTAAAGGAAAAAGAGAAAATAAAATAATAGGAACACTATTTATCTAGTGGGAATTACTCACAATTTATAGTGTAACAGTGACAGTGTAACAGTGAAGGTATACTGTACTACGATAATACGAGATAGACAAGTAATTGTAAGTATGTATCAATAAAGAAGGTATTTATTTTGAAAAGTAAACATATTTGATATCAGCCTCAATGAATGCCGCGTTAAAAGCAAAGAAAAAACTATATTAATCATTTGATGACTATATGATATTTTTAACCGATTTCCAAAAAGGAAGAGGTTCTCAATTCGTCGGAATCTTATTTTTTCACCGATTACTCGAAGACGCCTGAACCGATTTGGATTTTTTTGGTTTCGAAGGGTATACATCACACAGGTGGTCACATTTAAATTTTATCGAAATCGGTTGAGCGGTTTTGAAAAAAAAAATCAACAAAAAAATCAAAAATGAGTTTATGATTCCTCAAAAGATGTTAAATGAGAACAGAAATACTCAGTAGCTGAACTTGACCCGACCCGGGACTCGAGCCCAGGACCTCCGGATCTGCAGCTATACCTGCTAGCCACTATACCACTTTCTACAAACCTGTCTTTATCTTTCTCTAACTGTCGTATCACCAAGCGTTGCTTGTTGATCTGAGAGGCGCTGGTGTCTAGCTCGTGTTCGAGTTGCTTTCTTCTTTGTTCTTGACGATTTATTATTTGTAGATTTTCCATGGCCTCGTCTAATATAGAATATTAACTTTAATATGTTATACGCCTGTAATACTTTTTTATTAATTAAACGATACAGATCATTTCTAAGGTTCCTAATTTGAATATTTGAGCGCACTTTTAATTTTTTTTTGTGAAAACCACTTTAAGATCTGCATTTAAGGTTCAATTTACATTGTTGTATATTTATTTCAATTAGAATAATTACCTAAATATAATTGGTGACAGTTTTAAGAGAACTTTTACATGCGATTGTGTATCTAGTATTTTTTTGATCGATGGACGTACAGCCGTCATAAGAAAGAAGGCCGCAACTTCGTCAAAGTTTATTTCAAGATATTTGAAGTTTTGTCTCACTGCTACGTCAAAATTACTACTAGTTTTGACGTAGTTAAGATTAAAATGGTTACGAGTAAGACTATCAAGTAGCATTTTTTTACTGATTCCGAATCTGCATACAAGTCATGTTTTAGCAAATTGTTAGTTACGGCATCCTTCCTTATGGCGGCAGCGTAGCGTTCATACGTATCTGTTTTTCTCAAATCAGTCCAAAATGGCGAATAACAAAGAGCCACTCACTTTGTATCTTCTGCATGTTCTTGTTCAGTATGTCCTTCTCCCTATTCAAGTTCTCAATCTCTCTCTTGTCGGCTTCCGCTTGCTTTTTGTTCAACATTATCTCCCTCTCCATCACTGACACTTGCTGTCGGAGATTTTCACTGTAAAAATTTCATAATAATCATCTTGCTAATATTATAAACGCTAAAGTTTGTAAGTACGTAGGCATGTATGTTTATTACACTTTCGGGCGAAAAACTACTGAACGGATTTTGATGAAACTTTACAGTAATGTAGTTTATATATCAATTTAGTTATATATATACTAAAATTTAAAATACATTCATGTTTAATGCGAGCGGAGCCGCGTGGAAAATTTCTTAATACTAACATTAAATCAGAAGTTCTGTATAGACTTTGGGACATTCAAACTCCAATTATCTATTATATATTTTTTCGGGTACTGTTACATCGATAAACTTAAATTATATTTAAATAGATTCCTAAGTGGATGCACTTCATTAGTTCAAAAGTAATGAGTACTACAATTTTTATGAGACAAAAAAAAATAAAACATATTTCAAATTCATTTTACGATAATAATATCAAATAACACATTAAGATCAATTTGCCAAGTTACCGATCAGACTCCACTCCAGCTTTAGCCTGCTCTAGCAGCTGGTAGCGCTTCATCTGCTGCACAGCTTGCTTCGTTAATTTCGACACTTCGTTACGCAATCTGTTGCCGTCGTCTATCATGTTCTGTTGAAATTTTATTATATTTATTTTTTTGAAGTTATACTTCTTTTGGCACGTTTGAAAAAAAATGAGGGTTAATTTTTTACGATGAGCGCGCACACCGACTGCCAAAAAGCGACGTGATGAAGTTAACTGCATTCCTTTAACAGAGAGTTGTGACATACGAGATGAAATCTTTAGCTATTTTTGTTCTGTTACGCCAAAGAAGTATAACTTCTTACGTGAGTACATAACACACACACACGTCTTTTTATATATTATTAAGCATATTTTTATAATTTCTTTCTTATATAACAATTTCTCGTCGGAGTTTTCGCGTATTTATTTTGATGTTCGGATCCCGACGTTTCGAATGCTGTACAGCAATCGTGGTCACGGGAGAGACGTTGCGATGGTAAGGTTTAGACGTCTCAAAGATCATTTATATGGTTGTTACACATAACACCAATCGAAAGATTATACATATTAATTTTTAAAATACAAAAATGACACAAAGAATCTTACAATATTTGTTAATTTTAAAATTAACAGATATACAGGTTACATTATTGGTGCTATTGATCTCAAAAATCAAAATCTTTAAATTTTATACAGGACGTGTGTCAGTTAGTTTAGTATAAACATACATACATACTATGTTACTTACCATAACATTCACTAACCTTCAACTCCTTACTCGTGTTAACGAGTGTTTGCTTTGTCTTATCAAACTCTGCTTTTGTAGAATCGAGTTGATCCCTCAATTGAGCGGCTTTCGCTGAAGCGGCCTCTTGCTCTTGTTGGGCTGTTTCCAACTTGTTCCCCATATCTCTTAGTTGACGGTCGCGACGATCTAACGTTTTTTCTGCTTTCGATAGCTGTAATATCACAGCACAATGGTCTTACCTAAGTCAATAATTTCTAAATCTATATAAATAAATAGGAACTGCTTTTGGCAAGTGCGTAATTTAGAAATGGCTTCGCTATTTATTCGAATGTTAGTAATAATCTGAATAAGATTTTTATGGGGTAATAAAATTGGAAAAATTGGGTAAAACTAAAGAGCTTTTTTTTCTATTGGGCTTTTGCGTGAACTCGAAGATGACAAAAAATTGAGGACAAGGCAACCGTCTGTTGGGTCAGCTAGTCAGTAATATTTTTATAATATATCTATACTAAAAATAAAAAGAGGAAAGATTTTTTTGTATGTTTGTTTGTACCGAATAAGCTCCGAAACTACTGAATCGATTTAAATGAAATTTGGTAAGAAGATAGTTTGAGACCCTGGGACCTAGTTTGAGACATAGGATAGTTATTATCCCGGAGAGTTTGTCTAGGGAAGCAACCTTTTATATAAATCAAAAATTACAATACAAAGACTTAAATTATCCTGTTACACATTTACTTTGGAAAATATTTCAGACTACTTTTGAGTAAGCATCAACGCACATGATTATAATTTATAGTGAATATTTTGTTTATAATTAAACTGGGAAACTAACGAAATGAAACACAACCGGACAGCACTAAGACGTTTGTTTGTCCATCATTCACGCATTAACTGAGCAACGAATTGGTCAGATTTTGCATATGAAATTTAGATCCTCCTAATCCCGATAAGTCAACTAGTTTCCATGGGATATTGTATCTGTTGCATAAAGATGAGTTCATTGTTATAATATTAAAATGGTTATAATAATACCTCTCACTTTGGGCACAGAAAATTTTGGAAATTTAACCGCAGACAAAATAAAAATGATAGTGGAAGTATGAAAATCCGTTATTTTTAAAGTGACCCTAAATTTGATATAATGTTTTTGAAGATGGTTTCTGAGGATGAGTAAGGAAATGATGTGAATAGAATAAAAAAATGATGCGAACTTTATTAGTGGACCAATTATACATAAATAAACTGATCGAGCAAAACGCTTGTTAAACATACAAAAAACATATAAAGATAACCTACTTTATCATTAATTCCAGCAATAGTGTTTCCTCTATTCTCCACCTCGGTCTTCAATGTCGCACTCTCTCCCTTCAGATGATCGACCAAACGATTCTGCCGGACCGCATTGTTGTCTGCTTCCTGAATAAAATTATTATTTTAATTCATCTGTACTATTATAATAAAGGAATTAATAAAAAAATTACGCGAACATCTGAAATTTTAAATAAAACTGTTTTTAAGACTTTTCGAAAAGACCGTCTCTCTCGTGACTATGATTGCTGTAAAGCATTTAAAATGTCAGGAGTGAAAAATCAAAATAAATTTTAATGGTGGACTATGGCCTGATCTCCCTCGTATTGAAGCGAGGCCCACCCCCAGCAGTGGGACGTTAAAACGGGCTGAAAACACATACATACAAAATAAGCGAGAGGAGCCCCGCAAAAGATAGAAAAGAAAAATATATTTATAAAAAAAAATAGTTGTGTTTATTAATATATTTTTTTGAGCATACAAAAAATTTAGACTTATTATAATGCAACTTTTTGTTATTTAATCATTTAAGCTTTAATTAGATTAATTTATTTTGATTTAAGAGACAAAGTCACAGTACGTCGACGGTCGTCAAAAATATTCTAGCAGAGCGTGGTTTCGATCCACGGACCTCTGGGTTATGGGCCCAGCACGCTTCCACTGCGCCACTCTGCTGTGTGTGAACATTGCGATATTTATAGACCGAGATCAAATAGTAGGAAGTACTATTACGGCTGTATGTTTTATGTTGGCTTGTTACGAGATATCTTTAAAAATGGTGAAATGTACACACATAGTTACATACTATATATTATTTTTATTATAAATACATGTATATATAGTATATATATAGTATAGTGAGTAATCCGCTGTATTTAGAATTTTATTACTTAACGTTGTGTTTAAAATGTCGTATGCATATATTGAAGTTATACCTGTATTTCGTATATACTGTTCAAATGTGCATTTAAAAGTTATAAACTACACCCGTTATCCCGTTATAAAAATGCAAAACTTTGTGTATGTATGTACATTTGTTACTCTTTTACGCGGAAAAGGCTGGATGGATTTGGATAAAATTTAGAAAAGAGGTAGAATTAAACTATGACCTGGAGTAGCACATAGGATATAGTTAGTGTTAAAATTTGGGAAAGATGGCGGTACATGTATATAATATTAAAAATACATAAGGCATCCAAGAACGCGGAGATATGGTCAGTCACAAGTACGCAACATGTCGTGGGCTCAATACCTACTCGAATCAAAAGCTTGTTGTTTAACATCTCCAGGTAAATTTCTAAGACATAATTTTGTAAGAAATCTATTGTTAACTGTAACGTCTGTAAGAGGGAATAAGGAAGTACGGATTCCAATTCTTCCCATCATTAGTAATAGTAATTCAAGGAAGTTTTGAAGGGAAAAAACGTATCCTTTCACGTCAAAATATTAATCACGTCACTAATTAATTAATTATTCTCAGTATTTAAAGTAGAATAAAAATAAACCAATTATTATGACTAATATCGTAACTGCAAGTTTTATGCAATGTAGGTACTAAATATGGAATAGTTCCAAATATATGTAATAGGTTTACTTTAGTAAATTTTAAAGCAAGGATATAATAAAAAATATATAGTTGTTAAAAAATCGAACACTGAGTGTTCCATAGCATGAAACATTAAAATAAGTAACTAAAAATTTACTATTTTTGGAATTTTCCCTTTACTTGTGCTATAAGTTTTTTTTTCTCAAATTTCGTGATTCTAGGTCAACGGGAAGTAAGTACCCTTTAGCTTTTGATTTCCTTGTATCAAAATATGTGGCATAAGCGGGCCGTGTCTTTTGATTGCGTTGAGTTAGAAGTTTGATTTTTTGGTAACTCTAAGGATTTGAAGACCTGAGTATTTGATATTAATTTCAATTTGATACCACCACGCGTGTCTTAACAGATAGATACAGACATACAGACAGACGGACTGGCGCACAGACAGACAGATATAGGTACACATAGACGGATAACGAAGTGATCGTATTTTCCTAAAAAGCAAACTTATTTCTGCCGATTAACTGAATATAGGATATACATGAATTATTTTGCTTTAAACCAACCAAATTACTTAAAATTTACATATTATGTAAATGCACGAATTAGACCCGCACTTGTCTAATCGAACAATCATTATCTAGCTTAATTTAGCTTTTTATGATAAAAAAATAATCAAAAACTAATAAAAACATCTCTATCATATATTAAAACATAGGATTTCTTCTTACCTCAAGTTGTTCCTCTAATTTAGCGATACTCTCTTCAGCGGTGGTATTCTTCTGTTCTAACTCCTCGACATAGTTCAGAGCATTTGTGAGTCGTTGCTTGACTCCATCCAATTCGCCTTGAAGTCGAGCTTTTTCTTTTTCAAACTTCTCTTTTTCCTTTACGGCTGATGTTGCGCCTCTATTAATATATTAAAACGCGTAGGTTTGTATTTTTGTGCCGAGAAAAAATTAATATTATAGACGGGCAAATATTTTATTCACCTATAATTATTATTAACGTAAAAAATCGTCGCCTTAGCTTATTTATTCAACCGACCAATACTTATTGTACTTTACAATAGAGAGTTTTTCTTCTATTTTAAAAACAAAGCTTTAATTCTAAGATTTACTCGTATATACATACTAGCAGAACCTACGCATTCGCTCGCGCTGAAACTACGAAAAAAAACTCTACAAAGATAGGTTTTACACAAACTTTCATCCCTTATTTTACCCCCTTATGGGGTGAATTTCGAAAAAGGCTAAAATATGTATTTATTTAATTATATTGAAGAGCATTAATACCAAATGTCAAGTAATTCTGATCATAAATATTTATATGAGTTGTATTGTAAAGTTTTCTCTCGTGGGAATGAGATCTCTCGCAGTAAAAAGAGCATATATAAATATAGCACGTCAATCCGTCACTCTTTTTCGACGTGAAAGAAGGATAAACAAACAAACAAACGCACTTTTACATTTATAATATTAGTATGGATATAGATAAAATAAGATTTTCGGCTTTATTAAAGTAAAATGTGTATATAACACCAATAGAATTGGCAACAAAAACTCTTTCGGGAAATTGATCGTTTGTACAAATAAGCACGATACGTAGTTAGAAAATGTTAGGGTATGTTATATTATAAGATAAATATATTTTTTCATACAATGGAGCCCTCGGTACGCGAGTCAGACTCACACTTGTCCGATTTTTATTAATATAAAATACACTACCTAAAACCTTTATCCTGAAAAGCACAGATTTAAGTAATTTAAATAATATTGTTCTTACGCGTCATCATCTCCTGCCCTTTTCCTAGCATCTAGTTCTTTCTCGAGTCTTGTTACCGTTTTTTTCATAGTTTCCAAACTTTCCACGCTCGCGAGCTCTCTTGCATGCATTGCGTCTGCTAGAGCTCGGGCATCCTCTAATGGAATAAATCTGTAGTAAGAAGTAATTGACGACCCGTTTGGCTCAGTTTGTAGTGACCCTACTAGCTGTGCCAGCGTTCGCGGGTTCGAGCCCCGCTGGGGGCATTCATTTATGTAATGAGTACGAATCTTTGTAGTGCAGTCTAGGGTGCTTATATTTATAATATATATAAATTTAAAGTTATATATGTGTGGTGTATCAACTATCTGGTATCCATAACACAAGCCTCGTAGCTTACCATGGAAGTACATAGATGGTGCTGTGTATTAATGTTCCAACATATTTATATATTTTTTATATTTATTTATTAATACGAAAGAAAAACGTATAATGCCAAAAAAATGAAATCTTACCTATTTCTCCTCTCAGTTTATCAATAGTTCTAGTATTTTCGGATATTTCACTCAAATATTCTGTCACTATTGAATCGTAACGTGAGAGATTCGCCTTAAATCAAATTATTAAAATATAATCAGATTAGAGAGAAATATGATTAGAAATACAATATAATTAAAATTTTTTAATTTAACATTTAATCAAGTTTCCGATTAAATTAAATCTATATAAATAAAAATGAATCACCGAAATGTATGTACGCGCATAACTTCCGATCGATTGCACCAAATTGGATAATTCTTTTTTTTGTGTTTGTTATTGTCAGGACAAGCTTTGTATAGAAGAAAATTAAAAGATTTGTTTTTACTAAAATAATATTTTTTTTAAATCTCATGATATGAAAAGTGAGTGAGTGAAATAGTTTTCATCTCTTAAGGGGCTGAGAATGGGGATAAAAGTTTGTATGGGGAAGCAAGCTAGGGACGAACCGTAATATAATAACGGTAATAGAAATTCAATTTTCCACATAACGATGATTCCACATAAAATGATGTGTACAATACACGTAACGGCCTCACTAGGTTTACCCGTCTGATTTCGGTGAAATACCATAAACATACTGACGCACCAAATCTCGACAAATACTTACAATATAAATATTTATCTTGGACAGAAATGAACTCCAACTAGAATCAGCTGTTTAAATATTAAAAATTAAAAGTTTTTAAATTTAAATCGACTAAGTACGCACCGGCGGTTCTGTTGTTATTATTATTTTTTATTAACATTATAGGGTCTACGCAAGTTTTACAAAAGCATCGACGACGCGCATATCAAAAACGTATTGTCCGTGCGTTTATGGCGTTAATGAACTTAAAAAATGCAAATTGCTTGCGTTCATATCAATACATGATATAAGCAAACATCGGTCATCGACACCGCATTAATAACGCGGTAAAAGTCATCGTGTGCATAGACCCTTAAAATCCACCACAATAATACAAATTCACTTTCAAAATGGCTGTAAATTCTTCAATTAGTTGACCGAACAGACGGACGAACGGAGTAGTAATAGAAGTAATCTTCTCGTATGGAATTCTAAAAACCAATATTGCAAACCCCAGTCACATAGTGACGAACACATGTCAAGGCAGTTATTAAATATCGTTCTCATTACCTTGAGGTCAGTAATTTTCTCCTGATGAGTAACGTTTTCCTCTTTCATTTTGTAATATGAGTCGTAAAGTTTTGTGTACACATCCGCGTATAATTTTAGACCATCGGCCTCACGCATCTGCTCTAGGACCTAAAAGAATTTAAAAATGATATGGCATATAGAAAAACTTGTAGATATTATGATAGTTACCTATTTATATCATTCCCATCCATACTAATAATATTAATATTATAAATATAAAAATATTGTCTTTTTTGTATGTATGTTTGTTTGTAATGGATAAACTGAAAATTCGTTGAACCGATTTAGATGAAATTTGGTATAAAGATACTTTGAAACCCTGGGAAGGTCATTTTTATCCCGGAAATCATCCCTAAGGGGGTGAAAAGGGGGATGAAAGTTTGTATGGGGAATCAATCATTTCTCAAGTAAGGGATATAGAACTCATCATACGTATTTATAAATATATATATTTATATACTAATATATTATAGTGTATGTATTGCATACTAACCGCTAACATGTAACTACATATATGTAACTATAAAAATTATATTACTTTTTATAATGAATATTAATGCAATGAGTTTGTTAGTTCTTTAACGTCTAAAATGCGAAGTTGCAAATTAAGTTTATTGTTGTTATGAGCCTTCGAGGGCTTTGTTTTAATATAAAATAAGAAAAATATATCTAGAAAACCTCGTATATATAAAATGTAACCAGATAAAACAAAGTAAGCAATCTTACCCTTTCAAATTCTCTCTCCGCTTCAGTGGTTTCAGAACCAATAGTGATCGCAGCCCCGAATTCCTCTTCATCATCTTGCACATCCATTTTTAATATAAAATATATAAAAACGAACCTAATTCCAATATTATAAAGATAAAGCGTTAAATAAAAGTAGCGTAACAAAAAATGTAAATAAGATGTTTACTCGGTTACCATGGATACGTCATTGCAGTGATTAGAGTAAGAATAGGCAAGAATCGTGAAAATGGCGGCAAATTAAGTAGTCAACATTTTTATTCCATTTTATATGTGTATATATAATATGTTTATAATTAAACAATAAGTAATATTTTAGTTACTAAATATTGATAGAAATTCACCGAAACATCAAGGAGATAGTCTTAACTAAAAAGTAAAAACAATAATAATAGACAATCATAGAGGAACTTAGTGTCTATGCTTTTTCATTTTTTATTCACTCTAGTAGCATGAGCCATGAAGTAAAACTTTTATAAACAAACGTTGATTTATTTGTGTTTTATTCTGTTGTTAAAAGGATATGTTAAAAGTAGATCTATCTTGTTCCTATAAAAAAAGATGTGTCGTCACACTTACGAGTACCAATTGTTCCATCCAACCAATTTGGAAAGCATGTACGTATGATTTAAGGGGCATAGTTTATTTAATAAAACCTTCCTTCCTTCTCTAAATCCTTAAAATAGAAAGAGAGGGGGACATGAAGTGATTGAAAATTGTTAGTAATCGAGTAATTGTAGAGGAGGGTAGATAATTGTACGTCAGTTTGTTTGTAATGAGGAAGTACGTTGTTCAAACTATATTACGAGTATGTTGTGAGTTGTATAGTTGTTTAGATGACTTTGACAAATAAATCTTTTGCAACCTGTTATAAAATTTCTTTTACCTAGAGCAATTATCTGGCGATACAATTTCGTAGGCATATTAGAAATGATTGGTTTTCATCACTTTATGTAGTTATTCTAGAAGAATATTTAATATTTTAATAATGTCCAGCCTGCTTTATTTCTATGGTCAGAAAAAGTTTTATCCTAAAATTAAATATAGTGACTCAATCATAATTATTATGTATAGTGTTAATTAAAAAAATCTTTTACCCAGCGCATAAATGTATTATATGCGCAGTATATAAATAAATAAAAATAACTAAATTAAATAAAAAAAAAAACAAAAAAAACCGCGACATGTAACACGCCATTGTGGTGGCAGCCATCTTGGATTTGAAATTTATCATAGTGTATAGTATTCTATTAGTCAAGCCCTTTCATTTCATACCCATAATGAGGTAGTTGCGAAAAAATATGTTATCCGCCATGTTGTGGCGGCGGCCATCTTGGACCGATTTTCAACAAACATAGCTAAGAACACTCCCGACTAATTTACCTTTCAATTAAAAAAAAAACAAAATTAAAATCGGTTCATCCGTCCGGGAGTTACGATGCCAGAGACAGACACACACACAGACAAGTCAAACTTATAACACCCCGTCGTTTTTGCGTCGGGGGTTAAAGATAAAATGCGTTGTTCAAAAGATATAAAAAAACCACAATTATCCCTACGTGCCACTCTCCATTTATGCACAGAATTACTGATGCGAAATACTTTTATATCTCCACGACATTTCCTTCGTGGAGTAATGGACGTAAATATCCTTCAAAATAATAACACTAAATTTTACAAAAATGGTAAAGATTTAATCCTTTATTTTATAAAAAACTATAATTTTTATGGGACAATAAATCTTTACAGTTCACATCTATATATATAAAAGAAAGTCGTGTTAGTTACTTCGCTTATAACTCAAGAACGGCTGAACCGATTTAGCTGAAAATTGGCAGGGAGGTAGTTTAGAGCCAGGAGAAGGACATAGGATACTTTTTATCCCGTTCGACCGCGTTCCAATTTTTATGATATTTTAATTTTTGGATTTCTCTTAGTTCGGAATAGGTAAGTATTAAAACATATAATTAAAATGTGAGAAAGAAAGATTTTTTCTTTTTATATCTATTTAAAACGTACCTAGCGACGAACCCGAGCGAAGCGAGGGTGAGCCGCTAGTTTTAGATAAGTATTAATATTATGAATATTATCTCTATAGGTAAGTTAAATGCATTTTTCAAATTCTACTTCCGGGCCCACCGGATTTCCTTCTTTGTTATATTTTTTTATAATCTGCGTCTAATTAAAATATCTCATTGTAATTGGCCGCCGTGACCAAAATTAGTAGAGAGGATATCGTATCCTTTTAAAGTCCTGTGTCAAGTCATTTGACCATTTAAAAAAAATATTATGTGTGATTTCAGAAAGTATGTCAGTTTTGTGAATTGATTTTAGAGATATATTAGATGTAACGAAACTGGCTGAAGTTATTTTCATAATACAAGAAACTGAGTTGTATACGATCAGATTTATAACTATAACTATACTAGCAGAGCCCGCGGCTTCGCTCGCGCTAAAACTACAAAAAAAACTCTACAAAGATAGGTTTCATACAAATTCCCTATTTTACCGTTTTATATATTGAATTTTGAAAAATGCTAAAACACGTATTTCTTTAATTGTATTGAAGAGCATTAATAGTTTAATACTAAGTTTCAAGTAATTCTGATAATATTTTTCTTTTTTTTGTATTATAACGTCTTTTCCCGTGAGAGTGAGATAAGTCCCGCGATAAAAAGTAGCCTATGTCACTCTCCAGCCCTCCAACTATCTCCACACAAAAAATCACACCAATCCGTATCTCCGTTTCGACGTGAAAGAAAGACAAACAAACAAACACACTTTCACATTTATAATATTAAGTAAAAGTATATGGATATGCCTAGAAGGCTTGTTTATAATAAAGAAGGAAGTAACTTATGACGTGAACCTGGAGTAGAATATAGGCACCTAGGGAGGCATCGAGCAAAGCGAGGGTAAGTCGTTAGTTTAATAAAAAATATATTTTATCCACTAAATATAATTTTTAAGAAGTGGTCTTGAGCTGACCCTTTTAATGTATATATTTTGAAATTCGTGTTTTATTGAAAAACAGTTTATATATTATACATTTAATTAATTATGTAGTATTTTGATAAGATATAAATAAAGTAAATAATTGAGAAAATATTAAAAGCATAATAATGCTTCTGAATACTGCTATCTTTATACAATTAGAAAGGCAGTGGTAGCCTAGTAGTAGCGCGCTCGCGCGGAAACCGAGTGACGCGGGTTCAAATACCGGGTCTCGCACCTTTGATATTTTCATATGCGAATCATTTCCATCATGAATACCACTTGTCTTACGATGAAGGAAAACTTCGTGAAGAAGACTGCGTGTCTATAAGAGCCTAGCTAGTTTTCAAAAGACATGCTCAGTCCGCCCGCTTGGCCAGCGTGGTGGACTATGGCCTGATCCCCCTCGTATTGACGGGAAGTCCATGCAGTAGGACGTCAATAAGGGCTGAATACATTAGTAACTTTATAAAATATCAAAAATCAAATTTGGTTATAAAATATGACCTTAACACAAATTAAATGCTATATATATACTTTAGTTAGCCTTACCACGATGCATAAACGGGCCCTTGAGTTTTGTCCTTTTTCCATTTCAAATTGACAAAAATATTTTAAATTTTTTTTTTGCACAAACGGAAACGAGACCGGAAATTATTTTATAACTGGCCCTTACATTTTCATTACAGATATTAAAAATAACGAAATAAGGAAATCAAAAATTAAATGTAGGTTAATTAATGTTTTCACATGCTTAAATTTCTCAAAATAGTACAAACTTTAATTGTTCACGATTCTTTGAAAAATATATTTTTACACATGTTTTGTTTGATACGGTTTATATATTTTACTAGCATTGCCCGCGGCTCCGCCCGTGTTCAGATGACCAAAAACCAAATTCTTAGGTTTTAGATATTAGAATACTCTTACATTGCAGTTTTTGTATTTTTTCTCAGAAATTATATATTTTCCCGCAGTAAAAAGTATCCTATATATTGACCCGGATAACCAGCTATCACCATACCAAATTTCATCAAAATCCCTCCACTGGATTTTCTGTGATGCGGTAACAGACAGACAGCCAGACAGACAGACAAAAATTTTAAAACCTATAAATTCGGCCTCTGTATGCATAATAATGTCTATTTCAATAAGATTTTCCATAAAATATTTAATGTATTGATTCAGCTTAGTTAGAATTTTATTATATGTATAGATTGTAACAACAAAAAAATATGTTTAATCTATTTTAGTTTAAATTCACGCATTATTAAACTACATTTGAATAAAATTATAATGAAGAACATGATTATTTCATGATGAAATATCAATGCACATTACATATTATGTATAACGTGAACGCTAATACAAAGGGTCTTTAGATGCGGAAAAGACAGGATTGTACAAAAATTTTCCATCGTCAAATATTTTTTAAGATTTAATTATCTTTTTTGTATTTTAAATAAAACTATCTTTTCAGATTTTTTCGCGGATTTTTGGTTCCCGACGTTTCGAATGCTTTACAGCATTCATGGTCACGGGAGAGACTGAGGTGTTAGATGTCTCGAAGGTATAGTTGTTATAGACAGCCTACCTACAATTAACAAAATGAAAATTGCACCAATTACCTTACAATATTTTTTAACTTTAAACATTTTTATAATTTTAATTAGTTTTATAATTGAAATGGAATATTATTTATCTAATTTTTGCTGTTATTATTATAATTATTACAATTTTAAAAATATTAATTAGTAATCTATATTTAGTGTTGCCATTATTATATTTATAACCATAAAGAAAAATATAAAATATAGTATTAATTATTTAAGCCATATAATTGTTCTATGTGTAATCTAAAAAGTTAAAATTAATTAAGGATAATAATTTTAATTTTGTGTGCTATTATTTAAAAAGACAAATTCCTAAGCAACACTATTACTATATATTTTTACTAATGAAAAATGAAAAATATTAATCTGATATGCTGTCATTTTGATAAACACATTAAGAACTTACTACATCTACCTGTCTGTTATGTTTAGATTTATTATTTGATTTTATTATATTAATAATAGGATCCCATGACGATGGTGGTACCCAGCATATTCCCTATTGAAATTTGGATGTTTTTTAGTTTTTATTTAAAATGTCAAATATTCGCGTAAATCTAAGAAAGTATAATCTTTTTTGTTACTATCTTGAGTAGGATAAATGTTAGATTTTAATTAAATATGGAAAAATAATTTATTAACGTTATCATACCGTTTTATTGCCCATCGCTCATTCTACCCGTCAGTTAAAACCCTACTACTCAGGAGTAGGGGAAAGGGGGGTACAGTGAGCCGTAGTACACAGTGAATCAGTGGCTACTTGTCTTTGCCTATGCTTTCTATACACGTACCACAATAATGGAACGCATGCTTTAGTACTTACACCTCTACCCCGCCAGTGTCCATCACGCTCTCGCTGTTGAAGAATGTGTTACCGCCATTTGGCTATCCGTGAGTATCAAATCTATTTTTTTACTACTATTACTCGAGTGTTTTATTCACGAAAATGTTTAATATTGAATGACTTACTTTAAATTACCTAAACAATAATCTAATAAGCTTCAGAAATAAATAGCTGTTTGATTCGTATAGATTATGTAAGTTATAGGAATTTGTTGTTCAGTTGTTAGTGGTGCTTTGGGGAAC
The DNA here is from genome assembly GCA_921882275.1 of Brenthis ino. Lineage (NCBI taxonomy): Eukaryota > Metazoa > Arthropoda > Insecta > Lepidoptera > Nymphalidae > Brenthis > Brenthis ino. Next base: position 15,799,357 of record OV170222.1, read on the forward strand.
AGTGGGCCATTTCCATGTGGGGTACAATGGATTGGCGATCCACTGTACTCCACACTAAATTTCGAGTTGATTAGACTATTCTATTTATAGTATGTAATAATAAATTTTGTTTTAGATTAACAACATAGCACGGCACCGAAAGAGAAAGACTCAAATTGGTCTTACTACTGAATAACTGAATAGACAAAATGCCATTGTCTTTGTTTTACGGGGCAACAAAATTAGAAAAGTTGTAAAACTCGAGAAGTAATCCATATGCAATCTTACATAGATATTATGCGAAAAGATAAAACACATTGGCAAGCTACGTTTAACTCCCAATTATGGGGTAAATAAGATTTTCACTTGAAAAAGAATTAGTAATAAAGAATATATCGAGCAACGTCAACAAGATAAAATTAATAAGCTTGTGAAAGTAGCAAAACATATTAGTAAAAAAGTTATGCAGTTCGATTCTAGTGACGAAGATAGAAAAAAACAAAGGAGTAGTACAAATTAAGAGAGAGAAAAGACTAATAAGCACAAAGAGAGTGAAAAGAAAAAATTCTGCGTCTAGTATAGTTAGATGCACATAAAAAGAAAGTATTTTACACAGGAAAGGGAAGGAGAACAAAAGTAAAGAATGGGTACAGATTACCTGATGTTCCAAATATAGCTTCAGTACCCCTAGAATATATAATAATTAAATACCTCTGCCTACATTTTATGGCACTAAACAACAACAGCAAGTCTATAAATGATATCAATCTCAATTTTTCTCGCTTAAGATTGCGTTAATTATTATTTTATTTTTTCAATTTCTTTTCGTATTAACGTGATATGTTTTTATTTTTGAAATTAGTTTTATTGTGTATATGTTTTATTTTGTTTCGTTCAAGATTTATAATATCCAGTTAATAATTTTTAAACCTTAAATAATACCTTAAACTGCTTAATATAAATACTAAGTACATGTTTTATAAGATATCACTACAATTAATGTGTTACTTACGACTGATAGAAAATAAATAGAGATTGATAATTTTGTAATATTGTTGATTAAAAGTGTTCACATAATTCATAAATATTTTTATTTATATAACTTTTTTACAATATTGATTGATTCGCTGTAACCCAACAGTAAAATGTATGATGATTTCATGCGTTGATTCACTGTGCCCCAATAAGATCCACTGTACCCCATGCGGAGATCCAATGTACCCCATATATGGGGTACAATGAATAATTTCCCTCTTTTTAAAAAAACCTTTGCTTTCAGAAAACTATTAATATTATATCTAAAGTTGAACTAGATTTATATAGCCAACTTAACACCTCATTGCTCTACATATAAATATTGGTAATTTATACTTTATTTATATAGTTAAACTACATTTGAAAAAAAGTGATCCAGTGTACCCCCCTTTCCCCTACCTATATATAAATTGCCAAAGACAAAATAGTCCAGTACCTTTTTCTCCTCTGTTTGTCAAACGATTTTTTTACCTCAAAAGAAAAAAAGATACGACCGTTTACGCCGCATATTTTGGCACTCGCAAGAAAATGAAAAGATATAGGGTACTTTATCATGAAATTTGGCAAGAAACTATGTCTTATATCACAAGTAAAGGGAACAAACCGAAAACAGTAAATTTGTAGATACATTTTTTTTGTGATTATAAACTTATTTTAATATTTCATGCTGCGGAACCCTTTTTTTTTTTTATAGTTGGGAAATCCTATTACGGATACCACCCGACTTCCCCCGGGGTGGTTATGTGGAGACTCTCCGGCTAATTAGACCGGCATGTGGGACGCCACGGGATCGCTCTCGCATACAACCGCGACGCCCCGACGGTTGGCCGAAGCCACCAACCATGAGGCCGCCCCAAGCGGGACAACCCCATTATGGGAAGACTCTCAACCCAAGAAGAAGTGAGGCCGCTCCTAAGTCCACTCTGCTGATCAGAGAAGTACCCGGAGCAGCCCCACACCACACAAACACCGCCCACCGAAGTGGGCAACCTGCAAAAATAATAAACCCCACCCAAATTGGGCAAACCCCCCAAAGACGCCCGCGAACGAGCCCAAACACAAACGGCTGCAGGAGAAGAGGGTGCGACAACGCCGACACTCCCCTTCCCCTGCAGCCCCACCGCGTCCACCATCAACGGTGGTGGCCCCGTTAGGCCGCGGGAGATAGGGACGAGCGGCGCATCGCCATACCGACACTCCTCTTCCCCCGCGGCCCCCCTACCGTCGGCCCACCTCCGGACCAAAATGGCTGCCGACATCCCTCGCCATACGCAGGACCACCGAAATGGCCCCGCTCCAGCCGCCGCACCGACGGGCTAGCCCCGGCAGTGTGGCCCGCGCAGCACCTCCTACCGCAAAACGGCCGGAGACACCGCGCTACCTCCAAGAAGGAGACGGCGCCCTCTAACGCCGCTCCCTCAACCTCCCCTCCTGGCTGTTGGTCCGCGCCGGATTGCTCCGGTACCACAAGCTCCTGTTGGGGCCAAACAGGCGCGAGTGGTGTTCCCCTATCCGCCACCCGGGGACGCGTCCGGTAGCAGTCAGCCTCTGCCCCGGAATGCTGCGGAACCCTCGCTCGGTATGCGAGTCGGATTAGCACTTGTCGATTTTTTTTGTTTAGTAGCTATTGAAGATTTTTAGACTTTTGTTAGCAATAAGAAAATTAAGGAAGCAGGTACTTATTTTTATATAGATACTAGTGACTCACCCTCGCTCCGCTTGGGTTCGTCCCTAGGTGATTCTTTAAAATAACGTTTTTTATTAAATTAATATAAATTAAATAACTTTTTTATTTATGAACCGATTGAAATAAAAAAAAACTAAATGTTAAGTGAAGCTTACCACAATATATTAGTGAAAACCGCATTCAAATCGGTTAAGCTGTTTCTGAGATTAGCGCACACAAACGCACAGACAAACAGACAGACACACCGACAAACAGACAGATACACCGACAAACAGACAAACAGACAAAAATTCTAAAAATCATTGTTTTGGGTTCTATTGCGTAAATAAAGAACCCCAATGATAATTTTTCTCACATACCTTCCAGACAGCGATCAGTTACACTTTTATTATATGTATAGATGGTAATAATTATGGTCGATTTTTATTTTACGTTACCTTCGAGAAGTAAAAAGTTCAAGCTGTCAGCTCACTCTATACACTCATCAGAAGCTGTAGGTATGGTACTTTCCGTTCACCTACATACAATCAAGCAAGGTCTTCCAGTACAATTAAAGAAAAAAATCCGAATCTCCTTAACACGCAATCATGTTACGTAAAAAATAAATTTACATAATATAACTTTAAATGTAACAAAATTATTTAATTTCTTCTTCAAACCGACTCAATCCATAAATAAGTTTGTTCGTAAGCCTAAAAAGTATGTTTTATTCGCTCCTGGAAATACTAAACACATATAAAACATTAGCGACTCTTACTCCAGTCGGATTCATCCCTAGGTACGTTTTAACGGCTAGTATAGATTTCTTTTGATTTGAATCATTTATTTCAGGCAATATTTACAAAAAGATCTTAAATATGTAAACAGAGGCCCATAACATATATACCTTAAAAACTAACACACACACACACACACACTCATATATATATATATATAATCTTTTTTGTAATCACTTATTTAGGTAAAGAAGTGTATGGAAATGTATTAGATATGTTGTAACTTTAAGTCTCAATAACTTTTGATTCTTTTGTTACCTCAAAATAATTTTTATATATTTGGACTTTCTATCACCTCCCTTATCCAAAAATACCACCCACTCCTCCAGGGGCCGGGTCCCGTATACTAAACTGTAGCCAAAAATTTATTAACTTTTGATAGATACCATATGATGGGCGGGCGGATTTGATGGCGGAAGCCATTTTGATCCATTTTGCTCCTTTGGGTGGAGGACCCGATTAAACGCCACATTTTAATATATTGTTGGGACTTTAACATACAGCACCATTTAATTTTATGGTAAGCTACGAGGCTTGGGTTATGGATACCGGATTGTTGTATTACTACACATATATAACATTAAATACATAGGTGCATATCTATACTATCTATACTATAATAATAATATATAAAGAGGTAAAGTTTGTGAATTGTAAGTTTGTGAGTTTGTGGCGTTGTAGGGGGTATTCTCTGGATCTACTGAACCGATTTAGATGAAATTTGGTAAGAAGATATGTAGTTTGATACCCTATGAAGAACATAGGATACTTTTTATCCCGGAAATCATCCCTTAAGGGATTGAAAATGGGGATGAAAGTTTGTATGGGGAATCAACCTAGGGACGAACCCGCGCGAAGCCAGGGTGAGTCGCTAGTTATAATTATAAACATCCATGACTGGAGTACAAACATTCGTGATCACCACACAAATGAATGCCCCCAGCGAGACTCGAACCCGTGACTGGACTTGCTGGCACACCAAGTAGTCACATTACAAACTGAGCCCAACATGTCGTCCATTTTCAATTTGGTTATCGTCGAATGTACGTGCAATATAAATTCTATTACGAAGGCCATACATTATGCACTATTTTTTTCGATATTTCTTCATAGATTAGATACTATCTCACGGTAACTACAGAAATACACAATTTAAACTAAACAGGAAATAGATAGAAATCTATTTTCAAAACAATTGCTCTAGTTTTATAACTATAACTTGTAAAGTTTTATTTACATTTTGTTATTTTTGTTGCAATTTGTTTTTATTCCCCGTTCTGATTAAACTTTTCTTGGATGCCGATGCCGATATAAAGCAAAGCAAATCTATTTCGAGACGTATAAATACATCATAAACCGATATATAATATGTGAGGTGGAGCGAAAGAAAAGCTTTTTTTCTTAGCTTTGGGAGTAGAATTTGTAGCTTATAAAAAATAAAAAATAAATGTTGAGTAAATATTTTTGAAAAAATAATTTACTGCTCGGTTTCAGGTCTATGGCATTTTTTTCAAGTGTTAGAATTTTTGACAAACTCCATACAAATATTGAATAAAGAATTTTGAATTTGATTCTCATTGTCTTGCTGCTATTCACATGAGATTTATATATTTTAAATTATGCATTAAATTTATTAGACGAGACTTATAATTTTATAATTGCTTAATTGTTTCACAGACGTACATATTCTGTAGGTATGCCATACAGTTTTTGTAAATATAAATGGGAGGTATAGGTATAAGAAGTGATTCGTAATTTAACGTTTAACCTTAACCAGAGGACTGGTATGAAATTTTAAAGAAAATGTAGGAAGGTTTAATAGGTTTCTCTAATTAGTAAATAATTCAAGAATACGCTTTCTGTTCATCGTTTTTATTTTATAAGGGATATAATTTTCATAGAATTATGTTATTTTGGGAGATATATCCCTATTAACACTTTGTATATATCTGAGACAGATTAATATATTTTGTAATATTATTTATGGTTTTACTTTAGAACTCGCACGGAGTTTCTACTTTATTTAATCGAGACAGACGTACCACAGACCTCAAAAATTTTTTTCTGGATTTTGACGCGCCATTTATCGTGGCTAACTATAGCTAACCACTATACAGAGAACTACCTTACTTAGGTCTAGGACACAGAAAAAAACATCAAAATCAGTCAAACCAAAAAACTAGTCAAAAAAAAAAGAAAAATACAAGAATATATTCTTTACTTTCAAAATGTTTAACATAACCGAAATATAACCTATAAAGTATATCAATAATAAAACTATTAAACCTGACATTCTGCAGGAAACAAGAAGCACTATCCTCATCGTGATTCAAACTAACAAATAATAATTACATTCCTGTTATGAGGCTTAGGATTTCCCTATAATGATAAAATGTATTAATAAAACAAAATGGTTTCTGTTTTAGTAAAGTAAGCACGTCTGTGTAGATTTAAACATTGATATAAATAATAATCAAGTGAAAGTTTATTGAAAATTTGACTTGAAAATATGTCTGAAGGAGCTATTTTAGACTCACCTAAAAATCATAAGGAGGAAGATAGTAAAAATATAAAAACACTTCTTCAATCTTCAGACCAAAACCTAAAACAAACAGTGGAACGGCAAGTGACAATATGTGATGTGGAGGAGGTGAACATGATTCAAGAAACTTCCTTTAAAAATAACGACGAAGATGTTCAACTATCAACCGAGAAGGTAAAGGAGAACCACTCTTCCTCAGAATTGGAGGACCATATAATAAATACAGTCAACAGTACTCAACATATAGCCGAAGAAAATAATGCTAGCATAGAAAATGGACAAAATATAAACAGACGAAAGTGTCAATGTTTTTTAGATGTTTTTGAGTGTACGATTTGGGCTTTAAGAAGTATGGCCTATTCCATATCTTCTTTTTTCAGACGAAATTGTTGTTGTTATTGTGCACGTAAGGTAGATTTAAGTAAGCGTGAAATAAATGATGATGGTGATGGCGAATGTTGGGACGGAAATGTGATGGATAATGAAGGTGATTACTGCACGTATAACCTAAATAATGATGATACTAATGAAAGAAAGGCAATATTCCATTTAAATGAAGCTTTTGACGAGGGAATCAGCCAGACGCCTAAAGATCATTGTAATATAAGTAAAAAAATTGTTGATGATACTGAAACAAGTCATTCAATCGACAAAAATGAAGCTTGTATTGAAAATCATAGAAGTGACATCGATTTTGAGAATTCTGCTTCAAATGCTGTTTGCCATGTGAACATTCACCATGAAGCTCACGGGAATAACAGTTTAGTTAACAGCAGTGGTGGACATGATATCTCTGGAGGAGATCGTGGTGGGCATGATTTTTCTGGAGGAGATAGTGGTGGGCATGATTTTTCTGGAGGAGGCGGTGGGGGCTGTGATTTCAGTTCTGATTAATAATAATAATTAAGAAGAGATCTAAAATCTTAACAGACCGTATAATAATGTTTATGTTATAAATATATACGGTTTTTAACATAATAACAATAATAAGATTTTATCTTATAAGATTAAATGAGCTATTCTTGTATGTATGTATATAAATTTATTTTCTGTATCTCGATCATCTGTAACAATTTAAATCGAATTTTGTATTTAGGTAAGTTTTTGCTTTTTAAGTTTGTATTTTAATTAAGACAAAACCCATTTTTTTAAACCTTTGTCAAAAAAAAACTCCAAGTGAAGCTCGGTCGCCCACGTACCTACTAATGCTTGAATTAAAAATGAATGTTAAGAAGTTTAAATTATTATAAGTTATATTAGTACTTTAAGTTGTATTCAGTAATTAGACGACTTGCAAAGTGTTAAATCGAGGTAACATATTTGTTTATATTCTTAAAGTATTAATATTTTATTATATTTTTGTGCAATTTAATGCAACTTGTAAGGTGTACAAATGAACCTCAAAATAGATCAAAAATTATTCCATAAATTACCTATAACGTACTGACTGAAAAGAAAACATAATTATTAAGTCAGAACCTATATCAACTTTTATTTTAGCTTCATAAAATAACCAGTCAGAAATTCATTCCTTTTACTTGGCATTATATAGAAAAATGTTAGAATTATTACCAGATGTTAGAAATCAAAAGTTTTAGATTTATTACACATTTATTATTAATATCATTACGTAAGGTCTACAATATTCATAGTTTCTACACTGACGTCAATACTAACATCCATATTTGATACAGTTATTTTAATAAGCCATGGATTTACAGTTAATTTTCCTTATTAGAAATAACTTATCTATACATACGAGTATAATCAAATTGTAACTGACTCGAAACTGTATATTAAATATTTTTTGGAAAATCTTATTGAAATAGTCATTATTATAGATACAGAGGCCGAATCTATAGTTTTTAGAATTTTTGTTTGTCTGTTTGTGACCGCATCACGAAATTTGGTATGATGATAGCTGGTTATCCAGGTAAACATATAGGATAATTTTTACTGCGAGCAATCATCTCATCTCTGAGAAATCTATACTAAAGTTTAAAACGTAACTAGGGTCGAACCCGAGCGGAGCGAGGTTGAGTAGCTAGTTAGCAATAAAGCTTTATAGGTCGCTCGATCTCTCGTACTAAAAGTACAAAAAAAAACATACATAAGTTTTAAAATATAATTTTGCAAGAGAATTTTTTTATATACATACATTGTACGAGTAGCTTACGCTAGTAAGTAAATAAAGTGTCAAATATTCACGTAAATCTAAGAAGTATTATGTGAGCTTAGGTTTTAATGTAATAATTTCTATAATCAATAAACTTATATTTGTTTATCTGGGTATTGTAATTTTTGAGTGACGATTGAGGATAGTACATGTTTATATCCTCTCACTATTTGACTTTGTTTATCAAAATATATTGTCATTATATTATATCTAGCTACTGTTTATGGTACAGTTGCGGTTGCGTGTTTATCCTATTTAGTTTTGACGAAAATTTTATAGAGATGCGTAGGGCGATGCGCGACGGTTCAAACTGTATCTTTGTATGAGTATGTTCTTGTAATGATATTGCATTCGAATAAAAATGATATATTTTTAATTAATTTATTTATCCTAAAAAGTACTTTTGATTACGTACGTTCTTTAGTGACTGACGAATAAATAAACAGACAAAAATCTAAAAATTATTACTTATATTTTTTTTATTTTCCTAACACACTACTCTATATGTACTCGATAATTTACTTAAAAAATTACTTTGAAATACTGAAAAGAGAACTCATTCATAAAATGGACTTGGTGCAATTTTATATATTACTAGCAGTACCCGCGGGTTCGCCCGCGCCCAAACTTCCGATCGCTAACAAAATCCACAGGATCACCCGCTGGGCTAATCTGAAGATTAACTGAAAAATTCATCAAAATCGCTCCAGCTGTTTTGGAGTTTACAGGAAGCATACATATACACATCATTATTATTTTATTTAATCAACAATTTAAATTTATTTATTGCTCAGAAAATGGAGTCTTTTATGAAAATTTAGTGACACACCGACTGCAGCGCCACCTATCGGATCTATTCGTGATTAGAAACCTTGCAGGGACCCATTCGAACATACACAATGAAATGATGAAATTTTGCGTGTATACCTATATCAATGGGCTCCGGGATGGTTTGAAAACACAATTGAACCCGATAGATGGCGCTGCAGTCAGTGTGCCACTGATCATCTCCTAAACAGCAGGGTTGATTTTATGATATTTTTTGTGTATGTTCGAGTGGGTCCCTGCAAGGTTTGAATTCACAAATGGATCTGGTAGGTGGCGCTGAAGTCTGTGTGTCACTAAATTTTCATAAGACTCCATTTTCCGAGCAATATATAAATTACAATTTTTCATTAAATAAAATAAAAATCGATGTGTTTATGTACTCGTATGTTTCCTATGGACTCCAAAACAGCTGGAGCGATTTTGATGAAATTTTCAGGTAATGCTCAGATTAGCCCAGTGGGTGGCCAGTGGGATCCTGTGTGGTGATCTAAGCTGCGGGTACTGCTAGTCTATATATATATATATATATATATATATATATATATATATATATATATATATATATATACGCCCGCCCGCACGCACGTATACAAACTTTTCTTTTTATAATAGTAGCCCGATTACAAGGTACAGAGTATACAACATAATATATTGTAACATAATCAACTGCTTATCCTTTGTACGAGAAAAAATAATTTTATATCATTGAATTTAATTTGAATTATGAAGTTGCCATATTTTTTATTTATAAAGTGTGTTTTTATAAGAGTCGTCAATTAAAATTTTACCTGTTCGGGAACCTAACTTTGGGCCTCGGCCAGAGTTGAAGTACATAGACTGGCTTTACAATAATTATTAGATATAGTCATAATATATACCACCAAAGCAATGGAAAAGAAAAAATAATGATAGTCACTTACACATATGAAAAGTTAATTTGCTCACCTCTATACGTCTCAGCACTTCGATGTAGTATATAATATGGAGGCATATGCGTTTTTTCTAATGTTCTATTAATTGGACCCTGATAGTAAATAAAGACTGTTTTTTTTATAGTATCTGAAGAAGAAATTAAAATAACGAAGTGAGTCAAGATATTTTTTTGAAACATAGGACATGATGATGAGAAGAAAGAAAACACGTGACGCAACCTGCAGATAACAGAACTAGTTTTCGATAGGCTTGTGAAGTCCACCAAACCGTACTTGACCAGCGTGGTGGACTATGTCCTGATGCCCCTCGTATTAAAGAGAGGCCCATGCCCAGCATTGGGACAGTAATAACGGCTAACTACATAACATATATAATATTGTTAATAAGAGACGTCTATCTCACAGTGACATATATATTTTCTTATAATCGCAATACTCGAGCGATGACCTAGAGTAGACACGTATTTTGTTTACATTTATCTTTTTTATTGACGCAGTCATGGTTTCGCTTTATATGAGAACATTGCAGATGGAACGAGTTCAATGACAATGAACCTGTGTCCTTGCAATAGTTGTTCGGTGAGTGCCCTTTCCGGTTTTGCAGAGATGCAGTTGGTTGTGCCTTTTTTGTTTACATACCGGATAAGGCATTTTATATTAAAGCAGCAAAATAAAATTTTTATCTTTAACTAGCAGCTTACTCTGGTTTGCTCGGGCCCTGCTTACTCCACGTTATCCTCCCTGCTGATGTTTGTTCTCTTGTCCCCAAGGAGGGAGGATTGCTCCTGGTACTTCTCTGACGGCAGAGTTCATCGAGGAAGCAATCTCTTGGTCGTGTGGTCTTCGGCAGACCTGCCTTTCAGCTGTTGCAGGCGTCAGAGTAGTAACAAACGTAAACAAATGTATGTAGAAAATATAGAACGGTATACATAAGATGAATGAGATAAAGGAGCTCTATGCTTTATGCGATAATCGAATCTGCTACTCTTGCAGTAGAGAATAGACGTTGCCGTGACAACCAAAGGTTTTCGTTGATAAAAATGAATCTGTGGGAAAAATTTGTAGTATGTCACAAAAGATTTGAAATGAGCTGTATTTATTTACGTTCAATGTTCATTTTACGTCGAAAAATCTGTAAAGAAAGAACATTGCATGATATTTTATGTAAGTGGGACATATTATAAACTACTTTTTGTTATGTTTTCGTGATATATTTTTTTATTATTCAATAAAATACGGCTTATATAATTTGTTGAAGATTTTATTTATACTTGTAGCGCCTGAAGTTTTACTCTTTTCTTCTATCTGATATATATAAATACTCGTATCTCGTGTCACGGTGTTTGCGGTCGAACTCTTCCGAAACGACTCACCGATTTTAATTATCTTTTTTTTTTGTGAACAATCTATAATAATATGATATTATAAATGTGAAAGTTTGTGAGTATGGATGTATGGATGTATGCTTGTTACTCTTTCACGCAAAAAGTACTGAATGAATTTTGATGAAAGTTATATATAATAGTATAGCTCATACATCAAAATAACAGATAGACTACTTTTTATCCCGGAAAAATGTAAGGTTCCCGTGGGATAGATTTGTTTTTGTTTTTATAGAGGCGAACCCGAGCGAAACGAGGGTGAGTCGCAGTGAGTGAGGGTGAGTCGTATAACATAAAGCCATAGAGTGTTTTGTGTAGATTTAATGCGGACGTAGTCACGGGTTCTGCTAGTACATTTAATAATTTACTAAATTTACTGTTATTATTTGCGTGTTTTTTTTAGTTACCTAGAGCACGGAATTGATTTCTCGAGTTCTCGAGGCGTTGAGTTATTTTTTCCCATCTCGACTGAAGACAAATTTCTCTAGAATTCTCGAACTTTCGAGCAGAAACCCTAGTCCACAGATAGTTAGATAGACAGCCAGACAGACAGAAAAAAATTCTAAAAACTATAGATTCGGCCTCTGTATCGATAATAATGACAATTTCGATAAGATTTTCCAAAAAATATTTAATGTACCGATTGGACTTGGTTAGAATTTTATTATACATATGTATAGATATCAAACTACTACTTTTCCTTTGTACTGTCTTGAAATCTTGTAAGGTATCCAAGAAGCTCAAGGTTATGAGATTAGCGTGTTGACTTAGCGTGCGAAATTAAACTTAGTATTTTCGATTTATTTGTAGCAGAATAAATAAAAGAATATCGATGTTTGGTTTATTTTAAGTGTCTGTAGAATCTGTGGACCTAGCGGTTCCTCTAGCGGAAATGCAAAATTTTAAATTAGTAAGTACATAAATCGAATGGAGTAAACCTTATCGAGTTTTAATTAATTCCTTTTACGATGTTTTTTACGATAATTAAAGGTTGTCAAAATAACATATACATATGTCAAATGTTTTAATGTTATAAACGTACAAATTAATTACATATTTAGCAACTAGCATTGCCCGCGGCTCCGTCCGCGTTCAGATGATATTAGTATACTCTTACATTGCAGTTTTTGTATTTTTTCTCAGAAATGAGATATTTTCCCGCGGTAAAAAGTATCATATATGTTGATCCGGATAACCAGCTACCATCATACCAAATTTCATAAAAATCCCTCCAGTGCTTTTTCCGTGATGCGGTAACAGACAGACCGACAGACAAAAATTCTAAAAACTATAGATTCGGACTCTGTATCGATAATAATGTCTATTTCAATAAGATTTTCCAAAAAATATTTAATGTACAGATTCGACTTAGTTACAATTTTATTATATGTATAGATAGGTTTTACGTTAAAGCCTAATATGCAAGATTTGCAAGACTAAGTACCTATATCATGTATTGTGTTTATATATTTTGCTTTTTGGTAATTCCCAATAAGCACTAGCCTTTAAAGACTGTGTATGTATACAGTAATTTTTATACTGATATAGTATAAGGAAATCGAAAATGGCAACTCTGACAGCAAATCGTTTTACAGACATGTTTAATTTCTAAATTAAAGAAATATATCTGTGATTTCTATTAGTCTAGAAAATAAAAATTAAAAAAAAACCGACTGTATAAAAAGCAAACTAAAAAGAAAGGAACAAGTGAACAGAGGAAAATAGAAGGGCAAATCAACAAACTGCAAACCAACAAACCAATTACAAGAAAATAAATATTCGCATTTATAATATTAGTAAGGAAGTAGATGTAATCGTTAGTTGTACTGCTCTAAATAATAGGCTTATAATTAGTAATTCGTTTACATATTGTATGTGTATGGAAATTTGCTCCCAAATATACATTTTTTTTTATTAGAACTTGTTCGTGTACATTCGTGGAATATTTTATATGGACAATTATTAAGCGTATAACGATTTTATACTTTAAAATAAGAGTGAGAGTGCTCTCGAAGTTTTTCTTAACTGACATTTTTATTCAATCAGTATTTTTAAAGTAATTTTATACCACAGCAGAATTATGTGCTTCACTTAGTGCTATGCAATTTTTGAATCTGTTAGAGAGAGGTGAAGTGTAACTCAACAATGGCTTCTTATAACCTTTAATTTCATCTAATTTATTGTAACGAGTTACATAAGTTATAGCCAAAATATTCTTCGCTCGGGTTCGTCTCTAGGGTGATTCCCCACACAAACTTTTATCCCCATTTTCACCCCTTTAAGGGATGATTTCCAGGATAAAAAGTATCCATGTCCTTTCCAGGGTCTCAAACTATCTTCTTGCCAAATTTCATCTAAATCGGTTCAGTAGGTCCAGTGATTACCCCCTACAACCTCACAAACTCACAAACTTTACCTCTTTATAATATTAGTATAGATTGATAAGCCTTTATTTGATTTGAAGGCAGTGATAGCCTGGCGGTAACGCGCGAGTTAAGCGAATTCAAATCCAAAGTCTCGAACCTCTGACATTCTCATGTGAGAATCATTTTATTCCAATCAATCATTTATTTCATTCAAGTCCCATGTTCCGAAATGATAGCTTTCAATAAAACATCGGATATAAGTATATTATAATTAATTATCATTTGTAAATTGTTATTGTTGTAAGATTTTTATTGAATTTATTTAACCTAATGTTTAATTTTGAATATTAGTTACGTTTTTTTAAATCTTCAAATCCCTCCACGACCGCGGATACGCCGGCGTAATAGTTAACAATAGATCTCTTAGAAATTTAATTAATTTCGTAGAAATATACCTGGAGGTGTTAATTGTGGAAACAGATACAAGAATGTGTAAGTTGTGTTTGCTTTTAAACGGTTATATATAATTTTGTTTTATTTAGTGAGGGCTACCGCGTTTGATCGGTTCACCGCGAGGGGCGCTAGTGTAGAGTGAGATCTCTAGAAATGTCAAATGACACTGAATGTTAACTGTTTGCGAGCTTTTCATCGCCGGATCTTTACTAATTATTCATGATAATTTTAAACATTGTGCCATTCCTGATTAATTATGGCCGACACGGTACGGCTCTACAAATGTTATTGCTTTAAAAGAAGAACTAAGAAAAAGTCAATATTTTATTTATTTGGTTCTTATATATTATTTATGTAAAACAAAATCCTGATAAACTGATGCCGTGTAAACAATTATTAATTTTATTATTATTATATTAAATTTATGGCCCTGCCGCACTAACAAATACTTTTTAACGACAGCGATAGGACCTTACTCGTCAGTGGCAGTAACCACTAGTAAAGCTTATTAAATTAATATAAATAAATAAAAAAAAACAAACAAACGAATAAACGAATGAACGAACGAACGTATGAACGAACAAACAAACAAATAAATATGTATAGATTTTTATTCTACAGATAAATATACAAATCGTGAAGTAGACTTTATGATAAGCTTAAACCTTTAATACTTCGATGATTCGATCCCTTACAATACTAAAACAACTAAACAAAAAGCACACGTTCAGACTACCAGTCAAAGCTATATTATGTAAAATTATAAGCTAAAATGGTTAGGAATAAAAATATTTTTAAAATATATTTAAATTTAAAGTATTTTTTATTATTTTAATTGTAACTTTTTTTTACTTACCGAGCATGTTGAAACAACGCGGAACATTGTTTTTTTATTGCATGATACGATAATTAAACGCCAATTTAATTTATATTCATAACCAGTTTTCCCCCGCGACTTCGCTCATGTGTTAGGACGGTAAAAATAATCTCTTTCAAATCAAATTTAACTCTAATCAGTTGACACACGCACATGCACACGCACAGATTTTTGTATTTTTAATATTAGTGAGATTTCCTATGTCTTCGTCTAGACTCTAGTTGTAAAATTTGATACTTGTTTTGCAAATCTAGTTTTTGTCCGCGACTCCGCTCGCGTAGTATATACCTACATGTAGGATCCGGGGATACTAATAAAAGCGTTTATAGTACACTAATTACTATTTATTCTCTTTAAATTATACGAGTAAACACAATGTTCACGCCTATCGTCGTGTCGCCATTATGACACAGCATCCTTCTTTTCATTTATTCATCTTTAATTCCATTTGATTCTTAAAATTATATCATACCTCTTCTTTTATTCATAAAATAGTACTCACCTTGCGAATCCCACATACATATATGTAACTAGCGACTCACTCTCGCTCCGCTCAGGTTCATCATACCAAATTTCATCAAAACCTGTCCAGTGGTTTTTTCGTGATGCGGCCACAGACAGACAGACAGACAAAAATTATAATAACTATAAATATGGCCTCTAATAAAATCTATTTCAATAAGATTTTGCAAAAAATATGGTTCGGCTTAGTCAGAATTTTATTATATGTATAGATTATAATATGTTTTTGTATAATTTATTCAATCGTAAAGATCGTACCGTGATGTTATTACAGGTCGTATTACGAGTATATATTACACTCCTTACTTAAAATCAATTAAAACGACATGGACATAACTTGTCAATTAAAAATAAAAATTGAACCGTATTTATTTTCAATACGATGACGATTTAACTCTCAATTCATTATTGAAAATAAAAATAACTTGTATTGCCAGGTACGTACGAACTCAAAAAATATTCTGTAGAAACCTCAGACTAAAGAATTACTCGTACATATATAGACGCAAATATTTAAGTCAAAAATAGTAGCGTGATTATGCTATTTATGCTACAATTCTTGCACTTTTCCGTGTATTCTATTTATATATTATTACTCAACTTTTTAAGAGAGATATAGCGAGATGCTTATTTTCAATAACATTCCTGAATTAAAAAAAATGCAAAAATAATTATAGAAAGCGAATGGGTAAGTTCAGAGATTGACACGTTCAAACAATTAGAAAAAAATATTTACAAGTAGAGTGAATAATACTCTTATAATGAAAAGTTTATCAACAAGTAATAAGTAACTGTTTTATTACTTTTACAAAACGCTTAGCGACTGCTGCTAGAGTAGATTCAAGGCTTTTTAAAAGTCTCTCCCAAATAAATAAATGATTTTTTCTCGTGTTTTTGCAAGATTAAAACTAAATTTTGTATATATTGTTAAAATTAATACGTTATGATTATTATAATAATTAAAGGCAGTAGTAGCCCAGTGAAAGGTAGTGGTAGCCCAGTGGTAACGCGCTCGCTTGGGAAACCGAGTAAAGCGAGTTTAAATCTAGGGTCTCGTACCTCTGATATTTTCATGTGCGAATCATTTCCAACATGATAACCACTTGTCTTAACGGTGAAGGAAAACATCGTGAGTAAACCTGCATGTCTGAGAGAACTTAGCAAGTTTTCAAACGACATGTGAAGTCCGCCAATCCGCACTTGGCCAGCGTGGTGGATTATGGCCTGATTCCCCTCGTACTGAAGGGAGGCCCACCCCCAGCAGTGGGACGTTAAAAAGGGCTGATTATAATAATATTACGTCTATATTTCAGGTTTTTACTTTTTAGGCTAATGAGTTATGACGCAAACAAACAAGCCTTTTCCTTACCCACATAGTACAATAATGTAACTATAGGTAAATCTTTATATATTATTGTAGTTTTATTAAAACTTCGTTTAGCAGTTTTTGGGTTAAAGAATAATGTTAATATATTCTCACAGACTTTCGCGCTTATAATATAGTGGGTAAGTCTCCATCTATAGGTACATATAATAAAATTGTAACTAAGCCGAATCTGTATATTAATTATTTTTTTTAAATCTTATTGAAATAAACATTATTATCGATACAGAGGCCAAATCTATAGTTTTTAGAATTTTTGTCTGTCTGTCTGTCAATCTGTTACAGCTTCACGAAAAACCACTGGAGGGATTTTGATGAAATTTGGTATGGTGATAGCGGGTCAACATATAGGATACTTTTTACCGCGGAAAAATATCTCATTTCTGAGAAAAAATACAAAAACTGCAATGTAAGAGTATACTTATATGTAAAACCTAAGAATTTAGTTTTTTGTCATCTGAAGGCGGGTGGAGCCGCGGGCAATGCTAGTAATAAATATAAATTTCCTTATAAATAGAAAAAACATATATGAATGTATTTTTCATAACGTCATTCCAGTTATAGGCGCTATGACGCAGAGCAGTGCGTAGTTCAGTAGCGAATGAATTTACTCATTTCCTACAATTCAGCTTGTTTTATAAAACAATATATCGTCATATGTGGACAAAAGGTTTTTTTATCAGATATCGAGTTTGTTTATTTTATCTGTCGCTGGTCTAGTGGCTAGTAAGTGCGGCTACAAATTGGGAGGTACAGGGTTTAAGTTCCGAGTCGGGTTTCTAAGAAGCTGTAGAACCGCTTTTGTCTGGAGAGCACGTAGTCGGTCCTGCGCTTGATCTCACACTGATACTACAATTGTCGTCCTATTAAGCACTGAAAGTGAAAGGAGAGCTGCATTTGTGCTCACGCTTATGCACAATATTGTCTCGTGAACTTTGTGCATGACTTAAATGAATACGCCGGCGAGACGAAATAGGTCAAGAGGATAGGATTCCTAAGTTTCCTCCGTGTCTGGGAATCCCCGAGCCCTGGATATAAAAACATAAAGCCCAAGCAATAAATATTTGTCACATTGAGTGTTATACTTATTTATGCTATTAGGAACACGAGTCATAACACCTCAACAGTGAGACAATGCATCTAATTCTAATATATTTTGTTAAGTTTGGTGCACTTTTATGCTAGATCGGTGTCAATATATAGTACTAGCGACTCACCCTCGCTCCGCTCGGGTTCGTCCCTAGTTACGTTTTCACGTTTAGTATAGATTTCTCAGAGATGAGATATCATCCCACAGTAAAAAGTATCCTATATGTTGACCCAGATAACCAGCTAGAGTCTGTGCGGAAAGAGCCGTCGTGGCATAAAATGGAACTAACAATATGATTTTTATATGGCTACCCCAATCTAGCCATCTGTCAAATGTCAAACTTTATTTCGTGTTTAATGTGTTGTTTTATTGTGATTTTTGTTTTAAATCAAGTCGAAAAGGGGTAAGACTTTACACAGTTCGACAAGAAAAATAATATGTAATATAATACAATTCTGTCAAGGAGAAAAAGCAGCAAAACACACAATTATTTACCTAAATAAAGTTACGGAACGTGTGGCAGATATGTCCGGTACGTAACAGTTTTATTTGAATGTTTATAGATTTCCTAAGTAAAAGCCTGCGGTCCCTGACATCTCAAAATACGTAAAAATAAAAGAAATTCATTTAGAAATATGATAATATTTGCTTATTTTGTTCCATAAATATTTTTGATAGCAGGTATAAAGAGTGTCGATACTTTTAATTTATAATGCGCTTGTCTAAGCGAGTTAATAAGGTTAGTCTTAACATCAAATATTTTTTCTACTTTTTTAGGATTGAGTAATGATACAGTATCTAAAATAAAAAAGAAAGTTCCATAAATAACGGCATGTGGTGCACGCCAGGGAAAAAACATAAAGGAAGACGTGCTTGTGTTTGTGAATGGTCATAAATCACTATTTTTAAGCGAAAGCATTAATACAACTGTAGTGCAGAATACGTCCTTCACTTCCGATCCCCGAACTCATAGAACGTAACATTACTTAAAAAATTGATTTAATATGCACATGACATCATTCAGAAATATCTTTAATATTATTTGCGACTTTTTCAAATATTTACATATTTATAAAAATTACCGTTATCATTAAAATCATTCCTTAAAACAATTATTAAGACGGAATCTGAAAACATTATATTCTAACATAGTTTCAAAATATCAAGATGTTACAGTCGCACTATAGTGTTATCAACATAACAAATACGGTAATTAAGAAAAGCTGCGCCCTCAAATCTTATGACGGTTCTCTTTCCGCACAGACTATCATCAAAACCCCTTCAGTGGTTTTTCTGTGATGCGGTCACACACAGACAGACAGACAAAAATTCTACAAACTATAGATTCGGCCTCTGTATCGATAATAATGTCTATTTCAATAAGATTTTCAAAAAAATATATTTATTTTACATCTGTAAAATTATAACTAATCCAAATCTTTGGATTAGTTATAATTTTATTATATGTACAGATAAATATAAGTTGACTTATTGAAGTTGATAAACAAAGTTACGGTGAAAATCCCGAACAATTTTCAAAGGTCAAAGTTTTCTTACAAGAAATGCAACCCCTTATCTATATACGAGTATAAATAGGCAAAGGCAAAATAATTTAATACTTTTTTTCCTGTATTTGTCAAATGATTTGACAAGCTTATGATTTGATTTACAAGCTTTAATGTTTTAATTGATTTGATTGACAAGCTTTAATGTTGTATCGAAATGAAATGTCGAATATATTAAACTTAAATTATGTTATCAGTATCTGCGCCATTGAGTTTCGGTCGGAGTTCTTTTTTGTTATATCGTATTTTTTAGATAAAAAAAACTTAAAAATTGGAATATATACAAAAAAAACAAAAGTAGAAACTTTGTATCCGACCGGGATTCGAACTCTGTGATTATCAATCTTGCGCCTTGGCCACATGACCACGATGGTGTGTGGGAAAACAGCGACCATATTTTGCGTGGAATAATGCAAAAGAAAACCACATAAAAATTCGAAAAAACGTGTTTTTATAGAAATAAGACTAATCTAGATCGAATTTTCGCACAGAAAACCCCCACATACCAAATTTCAGCGAAATCGTTAGAGCTGTTTCCGAGATCGCCGTTATAAATAAATAAATAAACATACAAGCTTTGCTCGTTTAAATATACTAGATAGATTAGATATATAACTTCTTAAATGTCACTCCTAAATATGATTCTGTAATCAATGAACACAAGAACTGCTCGTTCAAATATATTAGATTAGATTTATAACTTCTATAAATGTCACTTGAGGGGACTAAAATCGAAATAATATCTCCTAAGGTACGCTCACAATAACCATTTTTATCTACATATATGTATGTAAAATATCCGCCAACCCGCACTTGGCCAGCGTGGTGGACTATGGCCTGATTCCCCTCGTACGGAAGGGAGGCCCACCCCCAGCAGTGGGACGTTAATAAGGGCTGAATACATGTACGAGTATGTAAATCGCACACAGGAACGAACCCGAGTGAAGCAAGGGTAAATCGGAATTTTACTTTATAAAAATATTTCTTATCGCTCTAATAACACCACACTTATTATTGTTAACAATAATTTTAATGTTCAATGAAAAACTTTGAGTTTTGACGTTTTTATTTTAAGTACTCGTATGTACAATTTTTATTATTTTTAATACTAAAGACTTGACCTCGTTTCGTGCTCGGGTGCGTTTCTACTTCCTAGATGTCTAACAGTAGCCTATGTATTATTTCAGACCATAATCTATTTGTACACAAAATTTCATCTAAATCCGTCCAGTCAGCGTGAATGACAGCGCTGGATTTACTCTAGGGGCACTCGGGGCTAGTGCTCAGGGCGGCAAATTTTCAGGGGCGGAAAAAATCGGCGAAAAAAAATCTGTTGGCGTTATCGAAAACGCTTTCGTTATTTTCCAAAAAAATGGAAACTAAACAAGATTACCTAATAGGTACATTTTTCAAAATTTATATCATTTATAAATTATTCTTTGCATTTAAAAAAAAATATTTGAAAAAATATGCTTTATCAAAACTTTACCTATTTTATGCAAAATTTCGATAATAGAGCGGCATTTTTTACTATGCCCAGGGGCGGCGCTAAGGTTGAATATGGCCCTGGTGAATGATTAACAAACATAAACACAGTAACAAATTTTCGCATATACATATAATAATATTTAGTTAACAAGTTGAAATGGCCAAGTGTTTTTTACAAATCTCATAAATCGTGTTAATCAGCTGTCCAAATCCTAATATAATTCCGTATTCTAATGTGATAAATATCTGCAATATTGTTAATATTTATTATATTTGAATACGTTAGTATAAATAAATCTGTTATATGTAAGCTACTATTTTACTTTTAGCACAAAAATAATAGAAAATGAATTCATGATGATGTTTACATAATACTTTTGATCATTTAAAAATTGTTGTTTTTCGACAGAATGCAGTTTGGAAGAAACGGTTAGAAAAGAACATCTTTTGAGAAGAGAAGATTTTCTGGCAAGAAGTTCAACAGTTGCTTTTTAGTGCAACATTATTTTTTCAATTTTTGATATTACATGATAATGTTTGAGGTTAGGTTTTTATTTTTTTGAGATCAAAAAGAAGTACGTAGAAATTCAAAAGTTATGGGAAGTGGAGTGAAATGATAGAGCAAATAATATTGAGGGTGGAAAATTATAATCCTCAGTCGATACAAGAAGTGCACCGAAAATGTATATAAATTACTAATAGAGACTCTCGAGTTTGTAAAAGTAAAACGAAACGATAAATAATAACAAAATCTATAGGTACACATAAAAATTGAAGTGACTGTTTGTAATGTCGAAATAAAAGCTTTTTACTAATTAAAAATTAAAAATAAAATATAAAATTATATACGATACTTACAAGAAGAACTCGATTTGTAACATTTTTGGCTGGACAGATTTTGATGTCACTGGTAGATGTTACAAGGAGTAACTAAAGGCTACTTTTATTTAAGAAAATTGATTAGGGTTCCATATAAAAAAATTAAAACCCATGAAATCGTGAACAAAATTCGCGTATCTAGACGACGCACCCGAGCAGAACGAAGGTAAGTCGCTAATTAAAACAAAACAAAACGTAAAAAGTGCAACTGAACCGCTTTAATTTGCAATTCCCGAACTCTAGATCGTGGCAGTATCTAAATTGTATGTTATTCAAATTTTGTATATTATACAAGCACATTTCCATAATATTAACATCACATTATCTACTGCTTAGTAAGTAGTATTTAAAATTAATTAGAATCTAATGAGCTATATAGATTTCCTAGCACTTTATGACTCTGCTATGTTCTGCGTCTTTTTTACTATATTTTGCACTCTGTTCTGTTTATCTATCCCGTTGTTTTAACTGCCTCGGTGGTCTAGTGTCTAAGGTAAACGGCTGCATATTATCCAAAGGTCCTGGATTGGAATCCCGGGTCAGGCCAATTGTAAGTTTTTCTTTCAAAGTTAATTTCTAAGTATTAAGACCACTTATACACCAGCTTTTTAGTAACTTTTATGTTTATCTACGTAATTAGAAGATTATTTGAGGAAATCAAACAGTATTTTAATTGAAACGTGTTTATTTGCTTCAGCTGATATGTAGGGTTTTAAAGAAAATTTAAATTTAGAAAATTTTAAAAGAAACCAAATTTAGAGAAACTGTGTATTCTTTTGAAGAACAGATTTCAATAGAACTTTTTATTTTACATAAGTCTGGTATGAAAACAAGTCATTTTCACTTCATGAAGATATCTATGTTAAAATGTACCTACGCACAGACAGAGTTATAAGGTAGTAGCTAGTTCTAAATAAAGTACCAGTAGGTCATTGGCTAAAGATAAACTCTAAAATAGCCGCTAGGTAGTAATACCAAGGCAGGAATTAAGTCATGTCCAACAAATTAGAGCTTTGATAACGTCAATAGTTTACAATTTGTTTGGAATTAAGTACTGAGAAACGATACTGAAGTGGATAGTCCAGTTATTTTGAAACTTTGTTCACACGGTAGTTCATTATTAATATTTGAAATTAATCGTTAAATGATTAAGTAGCGACCCATTTTACTTGGCATACAATTAAATACATTAATTTATACTAATACTAATATACTAATAATATTATAAAGAGGTAAAGTTTGTGAGTTTGTGACGTCGAAGAGGGTAATCTCTGGATCTACTGAACCGATTTAGATGAAATTTGATGATAGTTTGAAACTCTGGGAAGGACATAGAAGACTTTTTATCCCGGAAATCATTCCTTAAGGGGAGTGAAAGTAGAGATGAAAGTTTGTATGGGGAACCAAGGTAAAAATAAGAAGGTTATCAATTTGACATGTGGAGGAACTCTCCCTTGACAGACAAGCCCATTAACCATATTACTTGCTCGATACTCGGGATTCAAATAAATACATATATCAAAACTATAAATTCTGATGACCCAATAAGCGCATTTGAAGAAAATAACAATGGAAGAATCGAAAACGATAAAACTTTTCAAAATCTGTTTTGCAGTTTAGAAAAACTAAGTGCACAAACATACAGACAGGCAGATTATATTTTTAGTGGATTTGATTGAATATTTAATAAATATACATGTTTTAGACTGCAATGACCATGATTAGTTGAGATGAATATAATCTAAAAATAGAAAAACACTTCCTCCCATTAATATCGGATTGATTTTATCGCATTTATTTTATAATCTTAATGACCTTAATAAATATTCACGCATTAGTTCTTGAATACTTTTGCACGTGTAGATTTTTTAAATAAAAGTAATTAATATGTACATACATGTCAATTATTAGGCTTTATTTGTTAGTTGCCGACACTTGATCTTGATTTACTCCGGTTTCTTGCGAAATGGACTTATCTTGTGTTGAAGATTATTCAGGTATTACATTATTTCTTTTGGAATATTATTTAAGAAGCAAAATTAGTACGTACATTTCAAAATCTTTTTGTAATAACTCTCTATTAATTTTTTTCTTGAAAGTGACAAAGCAGCATTTTTAATGTTTTTATTTCATTTTGTTAAAGTATCCTATGTCCTTCCGCGGGTCTTAAACTATCTTCTTACCAAATTTCATCTAAATCGGTTTAGTAGATCCACAGAGAAACATAAACGTTTTTTATAATTCAAGAAAATATAAGCTACAATTTATTTTATTTTCTTTAGTTTTCTTTGTCTGTGGTTTACGCGCGTTTCTATTGAATTCATAATGCCGTTTAAATGATCGTATATCACATGCGTATGTATATTCTTTATTGTACATAGTACCAAGTTTTTTAAAAGGACTTTCTGTTTCCCCAACATTAACAAACTTTCCAGGGTCTAGGCAAATGCACCAATTAAATTAAAAAAATGTTTGTACCGACCAATTATATGTGACCATGGAAAACTTTTATTCCAATGATACACGCCATGATGAATTTCCAGTGACACCACTCTGTGATTCTCGAAGAGTATTGAAAGAAATTGGTGAATCATTTTGGACACCAAATCTCAGGGTCATTGCTGACCTTCGCTTTTTACACAAAATAATATTAGAAGATATTGATGGACTTAGAATTTTAAAAGAACTTAATATGTTACTCCTAAGCCAAATGCAAACGTAACTAAAGCACTAACAAAGTTTTAAATTTTAAATAAAACTATCTTTTCGGATTTTTCGCGGATTTATTTGGATTTTTGGTTCCCGATGTCTCTCCCGTGACCATGAATGCTGTAAAGCATTCGAAACGTCGGGAACCAAAAATCCAAATCAATCCGCGAAAAAATCCGAAAAGATAGTTTTATTTAAAATGTCAAATATTAGCGTAAATCTAAGAAAGTATTAAAGTTTTAAGTGTCAGTTATCGAAAACTAATTTAATTTTAAATGCTTGTAAACTAAGCAGAGTTTGAAAATCTTATATGTCTATCAAAAAATTTATCAAAAAAAAGCTAACCTTGTTGTATTTTTTATGACTCGTTAAATTGCTATAAGGCTAAACACTAAACCTACTTTATGAATTTATAAGAAGCTAACACTTCAGAAATATTAAATTATTGTTTTGGTTAGTAATTTTTCGTTTTTTTTTTCTATTTTGATTTGATCATAGTTTTGATTATACTAATCTTGTTTCCTACTTACATATGTATTTGTTTTTTTGTTACGTAATGTAAATATTTAGTTTAACTTCTTGTAATTTTTTTACGCAAATACTTTATTATTTAAGTGATTAGATTTATTCAGTAATTTCTTTTTTGTTTTTATAGCATAAGTGAGCAACAACTTTTTTTTATATCAACAATTTGTTATCTGCATGCAAAGTTAGCCTATTTTGATACATAACTATGTTATTAAGTTAAGAAACGTATTCTTTATATAACTTAGGCTTCCTTATAAATAAATGAATGAAAAATAAAATAAATAAGGCAATTATAGGTAGAAAGCTCAAGCTTAAAAGCTTTATTTTTGATTTATCAGCTTAGAAGATATTAATAATCTCTATGATAAAAAATATTTTCATAATTTTTACACGGTACGAAAACGACCTAATATAAAAAAGCCATATGAAACAGAAATGGTTAGGTTTTCACAGGAGTAATGGAATAGCATGATTCAATAGAATTAACTAATATACCAAGTAAAGAAACTTGAAAGTAAGAAACTAATTACTTTTGGAACAAATTTCCGAATTGGCGAATGATAAGAGCTAGATGGAAACAGATGTCATATTTCGACCGTCACGAGACTTTTTATTATTTACTAATAGCACCTCACAAGTACGAGGCGAGCATAAGTTTTAAAGAATATAGTTAGCAAGTAGTTCGTATGTACTCTTATGACGTGGTCCTACATATACTCTCGTATCTATAGTCGTACATTCACATTTCTTGAGGGTTTGACACTCTCGTGATAATAAATGATGAGATGGGGCGGAGTCGTTGTCAGAGTAGACGACGCTCCATTAGAACGAGGAAGGTTCCGTTGGGTTTTAGTGTATAGTAATGCCTTTGCCGGTAATTTCCACATAATCCTGTATGTCAGCAGGTGGTATGCTTAAATGCATGTCCCAACGTTAAAAACAGGTCATAGTTTTTCTGTGTACTAAATTTCATCTAAATCCACCCAGCTGTTTCAGCATAAAGAAATAATATGCGAGGGATTTTTTTTAAACCATCAATTGTATTTTTTAAAATGTAACTTTGCAATTATAATTGTTGCATGAATACAAGTTAGACATAAATATAAAGGGAAACGTCAATTATCTATGCATTATGTACATAATTCTTTACATACATATATGTATACTTAATACTTATACTACGATTTATTGGTTAAGTAGTAGTTATTATGTACTTATAAATATTACTACAACGTTTCCTCTGTGTTTATGTTACACATACTTGGTGATCCGACAGACTTAGCAATAAACTTTGTGATCGTAAAATTTACCTTTCCGGGCAACTTTTACATTTTTTCTTGATAAGGTAGCCGGCGCAATTACAGGCAAGAGGCATATCATCTTAGTCCTCACAGTGATAACGTATCGGCGGTTCTGCAGTTTTGTTACGTAAAACCCAAGTGCATGAACCGTAGGTGTTATGGGTTACAGGTACCGCTTTCCTCTCGCTCGTTTATCACTGAGTACCATAAAAAATGCAAATCGTTTCAGCACTTCTCAAATGATGTTTTCAAATGAACAATTTCATTTTAATTTTAAAGTAGCGACTTAACCTCGCTTCGCTCGGGTGCGTCCCAAGACCTAGTAATCACTTTTGGATAGATATAAATAGAGACTTATAGATTTAACTCCTTCCAAAAATAAAATACTTGTGAATGTTATGTCAAGGCAGTTAAAAACTTAAGATAATTTGAGATTGAGAATTGAGACCTTAGGAAGGACATAGGATACTTTTTATCCTGGAAATCATAAATTAAGGAGATGAAAGTTTGTATGGGGAACAAACCAAGGGACGAACCCGAGCGAAGCGAGGGTGAGTCGCTAGTTCCATAATATATTTTTTTTATAAATAATAAATATTGCTGACCTTCTGTTTGATCTATCTGGAGGAAGTATAAGTCGTACACACAAAAAATGAATTATTAATATTTATAATCTAAAAATCTAAATAAGATGTTTAAATACATTAATTACTTAAATTAAATATTAATAGTAAATAGCACAGTCTATGCAGTTTCTAGAAGGTTTCTACATAACACCTCCAGGTAAATTTCTAAGAAATTACTTAAATTTTTAAGAAATCTATTGTTAACTGTACGCCGGCGTGTCCACGGTCGATATGGGAATAATCATTATCACTATCGAAATTCTAGCTCAACTTAGTAGTTTTGCCTTTAATTTATTTAAATTAAACTTCATTTGTATCAGTACCTGCTAAATACTAATATTTCTAGTATTTAGCGTTTTCATACAACTGTAAGGCTGCTTTTTAGTTAGTTATACAAAATATTAACTTAATAAAAACAAACAAAATCTACACTTCAAGAAGGGCGATTTTTTTTTTAATTAAAAATTTGTTAATGGATAGTACTTAAAGATCTATTGTATCATTGGGAAATGCATTTAGGCATACCACCTGCATACATACATAGGTGGTTATGTTGGACTCACAGGCAAAGCCACTAAAACACAAGACAACAAAGCAATAAAGTTCCCTGTCTTATTATATTGTTTTAATGTTTCTTATTGACCTTTTCTAAAAACTCCGTGTCGCTTAAAAGTTTTTAACGCTGAAATCTGACTTCCATCTACAATACCGAAACAAAACTCTCCAATGATCTGCCACGATCAACCAATGTTATTAATCCACATATCTGCATCGAATGGCACGATGGCGCCTCGGTACCGCTCGAGGCGTCTTCTCGGCTTTTAATTTAATTTGTTTTGAAGTAATATAACATATTATTTTGAAGTATGTTCAAAAAGTACTTTTTTGATCGATATTTTTGATCGATGCCTACTAAACAAAAAACTTCGTCTTAATATCTATTCGTTTAGATATAAGCATTCTCTCGATACATTTCTTGTACAATTATTCAACGCAAATATGATTTCAACTTTGTTTTATGTATTTATGCAGGTAAGTATAGACATGAATGAATTATTAATGGGATTAAGCACCTGAGTTTTCATCATAAGCTTCATAAGCTAAAAACGAAAAGTGACGAGGTACTGGTAGGTACATATTATATATGTACATATATATATATATATATATATGTACACTATATATATATATATATATATATATATTATAACTTTTTAAATTTTCTTATATAAAAAATTGCAAATGCTATAAACGAAATCTCAAAACTAAACTGTAAGCTGGTGTTCTTTTCATAAATTTATAATGGTACCCATTAAATTTTTTTTAATTCAATGATCAATCCCTTAATTTAACAAAAAATAATACATTCTTAGATTTACTAAGAATGTATTATTTTTTGTTAAATTAAGGGATTTGGATGAATTATTAAACATATTTAATAAAACTTTTTTTTCTTAATAAAATTATTGCTGTAAAGAAATCGAAACGTCGGGATTGAAAAATCTAAATAATTCCGCGAAAAATCCGAATAAATAGTTTTGTTTAAAACTAGCAACTCACCCTCGATTCGCTCGGGTTCCTCTCTAGGTACTTTTATCCAGCGATAGCCATGTATATTTTTTTTTCGTGAATTTTTCCGATGTTTCAATAGTTATTCTGCTGCTGCGGAGGCAAATCCAACAAATCAAAGCTCATCAATATCGGTCCAGCCATTCTTGAGTTATAAATGGTGTAACTAACCCGACTTTGTTTTATATAAATACATATATAGATTAACAAAAAAGTGTGTAATACTTTCTTAGATTTATGCGAATATTAAGCCACCAAAGAAAATTAGTCAGTTCCTACCGCCTGTCAAGTGCCACATCCCTCTACAAGATGCAGGAGTTTACAAGCTTGATTGTGATTGTGGGCTCTCTTACATCGGACAAACAAAGCGATCCATTAGAACCCGGGTCAAAGAACACATAGCTGATGTGAAGCACCGTCGCAATACAACATCTGCTGTCTGCAAACATAGCCAGGACCGCCCAAGCCATTATATTCGCTTCGATAGACCTCAAATCCTGGTGAAAGAAAACCGATATCGCCCTAGAATGATTCGAGAAGCCATAGAAATCAAAAAACATCCAAATTTCAATAGGGAAGATGGCTGGGTACTACCATCGTCATGGGATCCTGTTATTAATATAATAAAATCAAATAATAAATCTAAAGATAACAGACAAGTAGATGTAGTAATTTCTTACTGGGTAGATCAAAATGACAGCATATCAGATTAATATTTTTCATTTTTCATTTGTAAAAGTATATAGTAATAGTGTTGCTTAGTAAGTTGTTTTTTAAATTATTAATACTATATTTTATATTTTTATTTATGGTTATAAATATAATAATGGCAACACTTAATATAGATTACTAATTAATATTTTTAAAATTGTAATAATTATAATAATAACAGCAAAAATTAAATAATATTCCATTTTCAATTATAGAACTAATTAAAATTATAAAAATGTTTAAAGTTAAAAAATATTGTAAGGTAATTTTTGCAATTTTCATTTTGTTAATTGTGGGTAGGCTGTCTGTAACAACTATACCTTCAAGACATGTAACACCTCAGTCTCTCCCGGAACCATGGATGCTGTAAAGCATTCGAAACGTCGGGAACCAAAAATCAAAATAAATCCGCGAAATAATCCGAAAAGTTATTTTATTATTATTATTTACTATATTTACCAAATAAAAAATACCGTAAGCGAATACAAAGCATGCCATTTGTATGAAAATAGATATCTTCAGATATTTAAATAATATGTATATTTATTCCACAATAACACCGCTATAGACTAGGTATAAGTCTAGATCTGAAAAGGAAATTATTTAAATATTTAACATCCGTTGAATAGCAAAGCCTGTTTAAATGGCGCCAAAATGAGCCGATTGTGTCAAAGGCCACTGATTCAGCCTGGCATGAAGAAATTTTTTGTAATATCTATATATTATGTATGTATGTATGTACGTGTTTGAACAGATTAAGACGACAAAATAAGTATTATCACTCTCGTAGGAATTTTAAATTAACACAAAAATACATTTTAAACGTGAGAAAACCTGCATGTCCTACCAACTAGTTTTAGATAGACGTGTGAAGACCACCAATCTGCATTTAGCCGGCGTGGTGAATTAAGGCTTGCTCCCCATGAATTGTGGGAAGTCCCGTACTACACTGTACAATGAGAGTTGAGACGTTAAATATGATTATATATTATGAGGATAATTTTATATTTATAAGCTAATATTTAAAACCTTAGAATTTAGTTTTTGTTCGTTACAAAAACTTAGTTATAGTTCAAGATGTTTGCTTAAAATTGCAAAATTAAAAAAAAAACCCGACTGCGTAAAAAGCGAGCTAAAAAGATGAGAACAAGTTGACTAAGGAACATAGTATTATGCAGTCGGAGACATACATGTTTTATACTAGCAGCGAGTCTTGCTACGCGTAGCAGTATATCTCCGGCTGCGTAGTACTATGTTCCTTAGTCAACTTTTTACTTCACTTTTTACGCAGTAGGGTTTTTTATTTTTTGTAATTTATTTTTATCTTTTGTTTTGGTTTATTCGACATATTTTTGTTTTATTTAACAATTTTTTCTCCTAAATTATTTTTAAACATATAACTTGTTTATAATTTTGTAATCGCTTCTTAAAAATGTGTATTTTGATACCACAATCGAATGATTCGGACGAAAAGATTTTTTTTCATGTCACAAATTGGCGCCTAAGAACCGTCATTTTGATTTTTAATGATATATGTTTACCCTCGTGTGACACTCGCGTTATCAAGACGAATATAATGATGTATTAATGATCAAAATAGGTTAAGCCGTTTGGTAATTACGAGGGAACATAGGGTCGGATATATATATACATACAGGTCAAACACATAACTCTTTGGGCTTCGCCGCAGTCGGGTAATAAGGATTAGTACAATATCACTATAATGCACAGTATCAAAAAAGTACACAATATAGTTAAAAAGGACGTATTAACAAACGTACCCACAAATAAGTTTAGATACATACATATGTAACGTCCTAATAATAATAAATTAAATACATATATGCATAGAAAAAATGGCGAGTATAGCATTGATTGCTGACCCCGACTTGATGCATGTATGTATGAGTACGATAGAAATAATTAAATTTAATATTATGTACTGATCTGGTGAATACGATTTAGATATAAAAAGATACATAAAATTAGTTTTTAAAGATAAGTATTACAGGTTTTCTTTGTAAGCAAACATAAGATATATGTTACGTATAATTTAGAATATATTATACATACAAACTGTAATTTTCTACGACTATAACCAGTTGCCCAGTGGTGCCACACAAGGCAGTGGTAGCCCAGTGGTAACACGCTGGCTTGGGAAACTGTGTGAAGCGAGTTTAAACCAGGGTCTCGCAACTTTGATATTTTCATGAGCGAATCATTTCCACTTGTCTTAATGGTAAAGGAAAACATCGTGAGGAAACCTGCATGTCTGAGAGAACCTAGCAAGTTTTCAAAAGACATGTGAAGTCAGTCAACCCGCATTTGACCAGCGTGGTGGATTATGACCTGATTCCCCTCGTATTGTAGGGAGGCCTGTGCCCAGCAGTGGTGTTCCACTGCTAGGTACATACATAACCAGTTGTACAATGGTTGTATTAGTATATTATGCTCAGAGGTATTACTTATTTATTTTCAAAAAGCTTATTAACTAAATCTACATAGTGACGTGGGTTTATCACAATAACACTTCGCTATTTTCTGTATTAATTTAATTTAAAAGTATGCACGGCTATTTATAGAAATATTTTATTTATGCAGTTACGAGTAGTCATTCAAGTTATACGTATAAGTTTATTATATGAAGTGAATACTTTTTCTTCTTTTTATATGTATTAACCTCATACTAAAGTCAAATTAATTAATTTTTATAGTTAAGAGCTTCAAAGTGACTCAGACTAAAGAATTATATAGACGGAGTCCGCCCAAATAAATTTCAAAGTTAAAAATAGTAGCGTGATTTGCTGTTTATGCTACTAGTCTTAATTTTGACATACAAATCGTTTTTTTTTTAATATTCAGGGGAATTTGATATATGTATAAGTTAAATTAATATTTAAATCTACACTACTATTATAAAGAGGAAAGATTTGTATGTTTGTAAAGAATAAACTCAAAAACTACTGAACCGATTTAGATGAAATTCGGTAAGAAGATAGTTCGAGACCCTAGGAACGACATAGAATATTTTATTCCGAAAATCATCCCTTAATTGGGTGGAAATGGATATGAAATTTTGTATGGGAAATCAACGTAGGGCCGAACCCAAGCGAAGCGAGGGTGAGTCGCTAGTTTTGAGAATAAAATGTGAATGATAAAAATAATGCTATACTCTTTTGTATTTTTTTAAGCATTTTCATTATTTGAAAAAATATATTATAATAAAATTGGTGATCTATTTTTATTTAATAACATTTATTTACTTGTTGCTAGTATACAAATTGTCATTTGTATATTATCTATCCATATAATAAAATTGTAACAGAGTCGAATCTGTACAATAAATATTTTTTGGAAAATCTTATTGAAATAGCCATTTTTATCAACACAGAGGCTAAATCTATAGTTTATAGAATTATTGTATGACTGTGTGGGAACGCATCATGAGAAAATCACTGAACAGATTTTGATAAAATTTGGTATGATAATAGTGGTTATCCGGGTCAATATATATGGTACTTTTTACTGTGGAAAAATATCTCATTTCTGAGAAATCTATACTAAACTTTAAAACGTAACTAGAAAGGCGAAGCGAGGGTGAGTCGCTAGATTTAAAAAAAATATTGTTGGGCTTCATGTTTAGTTTCTAAGAGACTCTGTCATTTCTTAGTCTGAAGTATTAACATTGACTGCTTTTGTAGAATAAATAAACTGCTGCCCTGTCCCCTTTACTCAAACTCCTGTCATATACAGTGTAGGTAGAGTACTGCATTATTTGGCGTTATATTCAATTCAATTCTTTGTTATTTGGCTTTTAGGCGTGCTAGTTTGGCATTATATTAGTACCTCACAATAAGTACTAAGTAGGTAAGTAGAACAAAAATAAAAAAAATTAACTACAGAATGCTCTAATATATCTTCTTTTATTGTAAACAAAAATCAATTATTCCAAAGTTTACTTAAATAATATATACTCATAAACTTCACCTAGCTACTTCTTATTTTTTTTTCTTCTTTATTAGTTCTTATAATGTTGGTAAAAAGTTCTGAAGTTTAAAATGATAAAATAAACAATATACTTGCAGATAAGACGTAAATAAAGATGTACTCATGCAAATAATTTCCATATACATTTCCAGTGGCAGTCTGACGCGTAAGAATTAATTGATCGTATGACACATTGTAAAGTTTCATTAGTCTCTAAAATGTATACAACCACAACGATTTTTTTAATTTATGAGTTTCTTTTAGTCTAATAAAATATTTAAATAATTATTAAAAATTTCACACTTTACTACGAATAAGTCTAACAAAACGTAGAGTTCGACTGTTGAGTAACAATTATATCGTATTTTTTTACAGTGTAAAAAAACCGTCTGTGGGAAGGATAATGCTTTTACTGCGACAGCCGGTAAACTTATAAATTATATTATATATTAATGAAATAATAATTTATACTAATAATTTAAAATTTATTGACCTATATTTCCTTTTATAATAAATATTCCCGTAGGATTTTTTGCATTATAAAAAAAAATTATATCAAATAATTTAGAGAAAATCTAAATCAATTTTTCAGTACTGAAATTAAAATAAAGGCCAAAGAAGAGCCGTGAATGGTACCGGCGATAACTAAGCTATATAAGTAGATGGAAGCGAGTGTGCAAGCAGTCTGCGCAGTGGCCGTTACCCGTGCATAGACTTGCAGTGGGAAAAAAAACAATCGCTTGACAGCGCGCACCGAGTGCGCGGGAAAAGTGAAGTGTTAAGTTCAGTGTGACATTTTGGTGATATTCTATCAAAATATATGTAAGTTGATATTTATTTTCTACTAGATTAAATAACAATTTATATAATTTTAAAATTTTAGGAAAATTAGAAAAATGTACTTTTACATTATTTCTAATAAAACCTTTTAGTTTCTAATAATAAACTTTTCCACTTTCATGATAATTTGACAGTTTTAAAAAACATATTTAGACACATAATAATTACTCAAAATATTTGCAATTGATTGTGTGTGATAATAGAAAAAATGGCCTAGTGAATTTCTATATGTTATAAATTATATTTTTTACGATATCAACTAGGTAATTAAAGTTTATTAAATACTTTTGATTTTATTTCATTTACGAATTATAAAATTGTATGTTTTTATTTCGTATATATGACGCAATGTAATATTAATATAAATACCTATGTGAAGGGTCATAACTTTTTTTTAATTTTGCCAAGGATGGATAATGAACAAATTACTTTTAGTATTGAAAACAACACTATTTACCTGATCGTCTATTTTTAAACATTTTTTAAGCTGTAAAGTCAGAAAAAGTTCTCCTTTACTATTATATAAGTAAATTTAAAAAAAAAATGAAGAAAAATATTTGTTACTTTTCGTATTAACTTCAGCCATGAAATGCTGTAGATATATAAAATATAATGTAACATTTTAGCTTTGATCTTTTAATCAGATAATTTTTGTAATGTTCCAATCTTTTAAATATCTTTCTATTTTCAAATTTATTATTACATATTTAAATTTATTATTAATATATAATGTGGAAGTTGTTGACTGTTGTAAATTAGAGAAAAGTAAGCTTAAATGAGACAATAAAGCGCGTAAACTTATTGTATTTTCTTAGCGCATAAACATATAGTTTGTACTAAGGATTTATCAAAAATTATAAACTTAATAATATAATATTCTCAAATAAATAACCATGGATACAGATTAAGATATAAGTAATAATGTTGAATCTCGAATTTACTGCGATTCTGTGTCAATGTCGAAGCGGTTATAATATTATTAACGAATTATAAGACGGTGTTACCAAACTTTAAGGATTTTACGTATTTGAGTTTTATTTCATACATCGACTTCGAAAATATCTGATTAAGTATCTATAGTAAATGTAAGCCCCCATTCAGTTATTTTTTACTTTTCAGTTTTTTTTATAGTTCAAACACCCCGGATACATCCCAACATAACAAAAAATATATATTCAAATCTGTCCTGTCATTTTTGATTTTTACGAGACTAACGAAGAGCAATGGATTTTTATATAATATATAATATTATAGACTATCTAAGCCGTTAATGTCCTGTTCAAATTAAAAAAAAATTTAGTGATCTTTGAATTCATATAAAAATCATATAGAAAGAAGCACTTCTAAGATTTTTTTAATTTTTACAGACAACTTTTCCCAATTTTTTTCTCCGAAAAACAAAGTATTACGAATATTTTAAGAAAAAATTACCATATTACATGAATCATCCTCAAGTATAATGGAATTTACTAACGAACGACATTTAATTTTTATTAAATAGATTAAAACTCAAAGTTAAAATTAGCAAAAAAAAGTTCTTATTTCATATTTTATAATACATCAACTAGCGGCTCACCCTTGCTTCACTCGGGTTTGCTTCTAGAAAAACAAAAACGAATCTATCCCACGGGAACCGTACATTTTCCGGGATAAAAAGTAGCTTATGTAATTTTTCAGACTATAAACTATCTCTGTGCTAAATTTCATCCAGATCCATACAGCCATTCTGGCGTGATTGAGTAACAAACATCCAAAGATCCATCTAAACTTTCACATTTATAGTATTAGTAAGATCAAATAAATTTTAATATTATAGGTAAATATTCTATACAATACATAATATTAATAATATAAATACATACATATCTAGTATATAATATGATCTATGATACACATGTTATCTTGTGCTGGTACATAGAATGTCTTGCACTTATTGCAATTCTTTGTTTTCAAGTTTTTTTTCTTTGACAGAATATCTAAGTGCCATTTAACATTATTTATTTTATTGCTCATTATATTTATAAAGTATGAATATAGTTATGAGAACTACTCGATGAATTATGTTAATCAGTAACCTTGCGAAACCATCGATAAGTAAATACTATTTACTAAATTATTCGATAGCCATTTTTAAAACAAACATACGTCCATCTCTACGAAATATAAATCAAAATACAATTTTTATATATATCCATACTAATATTATAAATGTGAAAGTGTGTTTATTTGTTTGTTTGTTTGTTTGTTTGTTTGTCTTTCTTTCACGTCGAAACGGAGTGACGGATTGGCGTGATTTATTTGTGTAAAGATAGTTAGAGGGCTGGAGAGTGACATAGGCTACTTTTTATCGCGGGAGATCATCTCATTCCCACGGAAAAACACGTTATAATACAACTAAAAAAATATTATCAGAATTACTTGAAATTTGGTATTAATGCTCTTTAATACAATTAAAGAAATATGTGTTTAAGCATGTTTCGAAATTCATCCCATAACCGGTAAACTAGAGGATAAAAGTTTGTATGAAACCTATCTTTTTAGAGTTTTTTTGTAGTTTTAGCGCAAGCGAAGCTGTTGGTTCTGCTAGTATTGTATAATTATTACAATATTCTAGTATATATTAATACGAAAAAAATTGGCCATAAATTTTGGATTATGATAATAGCTGTATACCGGGTCCAACTATAACCCACAACGATCCAGATGAGCCAGCCCATCACACACAAAATTTCATCAAAATCTTGTTTAATTCCATGATAACACTATGATCTCAATCGATTGCTATTACTATAGTTGCTTAGTAGTATTTAGTGACATTATTTATTAATTATTATTATTTACTTTACGAATGGCCATGTTATAGAGGTTTTTCCCAGTTTGACGAAGCTAAAGAGTAAATGAGTGCCGCGACCAACGAAGTACTACTGTAAATACAAAAATATGTATATATTAGGATTTGGGTCCCGGGACATCTCGTGTCTCGAAGTCCCGGGACTTTCTGTAAATTTAGTTTAGGTCCCGAGACTTTCGAATCGAGACTCTGAACACTTTCTTATTTCGGATTTGAGTAAAACTGCACTTATTGCTTTTACGAAACATTGCATACTTTTTGAAAATAGCCCTCGTATCCAAACGTACCAGTAGCTAGCTACTGTACACAACGGTACTACGGATACGGTTGACTTTGAAATGACTCGTTTCATCTTCTTAACTCGTTGTGACAACGAACCATCAGTTTCAAACCAGTTTCAAAGTCAAATGCAACAGACAAAAAAAACGTTATAACCTTTAAATATCATTGTACATATTTGAATTTAAAACGAAATATGTTCAATAAATGTTGATGTTTACTAAAATTGCTTTTTTATTGATACATCTCGCCAAATATTAACTCGATTCTAATTTTATTCTGAGAAGTCTTGAAGTGCCGGGACATCCCGGAACTTTGATCGTGGGTGGTCTCGTGTCCCGGGACTTTGAAAATGTCGAGACTTCCCAATCCCTAGTATGTACGTATGTGCATAAAAATACAATAGCTAGTTAAATACAGATTACTTTAAAACAATTGAATTTAAAGGTCATATTCTAGACTTAAGTAAATATAGCTTCATTGTTAGGTGTCGTAGGAGATATTTAAATGATGTAAAAACATTTAATGCATTACATTAAGCGACATACGATGGTTCTACTAGAATAAAATACTCTTGCATAGAATCTTTTTTCTATAGTTTATTTAAAATTATTATATGAAGCAATATAAGTAAGATAGGTTTTTATAGTTATATATTATATAGATAGAGCCTTTAAAACTATTTTTGATTATAGGTATCTATTTTTTCCCTTTTTTTATAGCAAGTGTTTTTTTCTCTCTTCTTTATATATTATGTACATTGTACATACTAGCGACTTAGATGCATAGCAGCATATGTGTTATAAATTAACTAATTTTAAATAAAATCT
This sequence comes from Brenthis ino, assembly GCA_921882275.1. Classification (NCBI taxonomy): domain Eukaryota; kingdom Metazoa; phylum Arthropoda; class Insecta; order Lepidoptera; family Nymphalidae; genus Brenthis; species Brenthis ino. Next base: position 15,837,549 of record OV170222.1, read on the forward strand.
TTTCGGTTTTTTTAATGGATTCATTTTAATTTTATTGTATGCTTTACAGCAATTAAGCAATCAATCGGGAACCTAAAGTCAAAATAAATCTGCAAAAAATCCGAAAAGATGGTTTTATTTAAAATGTCAAATATTTGCGAAAATCTAAGAAAGTTTTAACTAATTTTATTCAAATTTAACCAGTCGTTTCAGCGTTAAGTAATGACAAAAAAACACATCATCTTCCGTATAATTAATAGTATTATATGATCTGTGCTATAATAATAGTGTGATTACTGTGCTCATATTAAAAATGAAAATACACCTATATTAAAATATATACATTTATACTCGGTGGTGTAGTGGCTAGCTGTGCAGTTGGCGAGTCTAAATGAGATTGGTCGCCGTGGCCGGAGTTAGTCAGGAGGACATTATTTCTTAAGAACAACGACAACATAACACAATTCATTTTGATTCCTTTTTTAATTACAAGTTCTAATATGTTACAGGTGCCCATATCACTGACAAACAAAGCACATGCACTGTTAATATAAAAAGAATAAAATACTAAAAAATAAGGATAAAAATTTGTACGGTCTATAGAAAAAAAACGATTTATTAAGAAACTAATTTTAAAACAATATAAAAATAAGTAAACGCAAGCCGACAAGTAAAAAATTCATTTAGTTTATGCATAAAGAAAAAAATAATAATAATTAAAACATTAATTAATAAGACTTATGGTACCATAACTAATTTTATGTATAAATGAAGATTAAAACTAAAATATAAAATAAATATTACGAACAAATACTAATATTTAAACAAAAAATTTCGTAAATTTTTTGCCAAAAATAAAAACTACCTATGTAGTAATAAAAACAAATAATTAACTACATTCAACTTTTTTAAAGTTATATACTAACTAGCAGAACCCACGGCTACGCTCGCGCTAAAACAACAAAATAAACCTTTAAAAAGGTAGTTTATACATACATACATACATACAAACCTTCATCCCCTATTATACCTCCTTAAAAATGCAGTATTAATACCAAGTTTCAAGTAATTCTGATCATAAATATTTATTTTGGATTGTATTATAACGTGTTTTCCTGTGGGAATTAGATAATCTCCCGCGGTACAAAGTAGCCTATGTCACTTTTCAACCCTTCAACTATCTCCACACAATAAATCACACCAATCCGTCACTCCGTTTCGACGTGAAAGAAGAACAAACAAACAAACACACTTTTACATTTATAATATTAGTATGGCTGTGGATATAGCTAACCTAACCTAACTAAGGACCTTGTAAAAGTTCTGATATGGTATTTTTTTATAGATTTCCTATCATAGAAGATATGCACCATAAATGTACGCTTTACCGGCTTTTTTTAAATATTATGTATGACGATGGCAACCTTGTTAGGTTAAACAGGAAAGCATATACTGCTTACTGAATTGTATTATAATTTTTTAAAGGGACCTTTTACTTCATTAATGGGGGAAAAAAAGATTTAAACATTTCAAATAAAACTATCTTTCTCGATTTTTCGCGGAGTTATTTTGAATTTTGGTTCCCGACGTTTCGAATGCTTTACAGCGATCATGGTCATGGCAGAGACTCAAATTATAAAAGTTAGTTTTATTTGAAATGTTAAATATTCGCGTAAATCTAAGAAACTATTAAGATGTAACCATTATTTTACTATTTATATATTACTATCAGAACCCGCGGCTTCGCTCGCGCTAAAACTAAAAGCAACTCTAAAAAGGTAGGTTTCATATACTACTTTCATCCCCTATTTAACCCCTTAAAGGGATAAATTTCGAAAAATGCTAAAATACGTATTAATTAAATTGCATTGAAGAGTATTCATACCAAATTTCAAGTACCTAATTCTGATCATAAATAGTTTTTGGGTTGTATTATAACGTGTCTTCACGTAGGAATGAGATTATCTTCTGCGGTAAAAAGTAGCCTATGTGACTCTCCAGCCCTCCAACTATCTCCACACATAAAATCACGTCAATCCGTCACTTTGTTTCGACTTGAAAGAAATACAAACAAACAAACAAACACAATTTCGCATTTTTATATTAGTGTGGATAATAGACGCCCTCAGGAGAGACTATTTTTCTATTTTATTTCACAAATATCATTACCGTACCGGTAGCATATTTTAGCAAAATGTTTGTAATTAATTAACTTAATCTTCCGAGATAATCCCTATTTCTATAAGTGAAAACCGTATGAAAATCTGTACAGTGGTTTCTGAGATTAGCCCGAAAAAACATAAGCTCAGCGTCTCACAGGAATTTGTTTTAAGATATATAGTTATATGCATTATTTACATCGTCTACTATTTTTCATTATTTTAAAATATGCTATAAATCATTCTCTTTTGATAGTCCACCTTCAAACGAGGGTACTCGTGTCAAAGTTAAGAGCTTTCGACCTCTCCGAGTCAGGCGACTCATCATTTCTTTCCATGAATATAGATATTTTCTACAATATGTAAAGCTGTTATTAATTAAACCTACACTTTTGTAGAATCATTTCATTTGCATCGAAAATTTTACAAGAAAACATAATAAAAAGTAAAAATTCACTGCTTTTATAATACAAATGGCTTCTTTAATGAAAGCTCAAAAGTATGTATGTAAATAGCGTATTTTATATTATCTTCTATATATAAATAGGCAAAGACAAAACAGCTTAGTAGCTTTTTCTCCTCTGTTTTCTTTAGTGTTATGAATGAAAATTTGTAGAAACAGTTATACATACTATGATCATGGTCGAATTTCGACCACTGAGCCAACACTAGTTCATTTATATAATAAAAGTAATAAATTAAGTTGAAAATATTGACCAGAATACATACATTGCTTAGTCGTCAATCAATTACATTATGATATATTGATATTTTTGTTAATTTTAAATATACAAAAAAAAAACAATTTTTGTAATATTAGTAAGAGACAAAGTAAAATATCTATACTAATATAAAGAGAAAATATTTGTATTATTGTTTGTTATGTATAAACTAAAAATTCGCAGAGTCGATTAGTGTGAATATAGTTTGAGGCCCTTGAAAGGACATAAGATAGTTTTTATCCCGGAAATCATCCCATAGGGGGGTGAAAACGGGGATGAAAGTTTATATATAAAAGTCAAGTAAGTTATATAAAATTCATCATACATATATACATATACATATATATATTGGTATGTAATATATATATATATATATATATATATATATATATATAGCCTATCTATTCCATACTAACCGTTAAGACGTACCTAGGGACGAACCTAAGCGAAGCTAGGTTGAGTCACTAGTATTAAATATACTAGGGTCCTCTAATCACTGTGTTCCTTGGTTTTATGCAATAGACTGATCTTTTCAACATTGCTTTGTTGTTTTATATCTGCGCCAAAACGCTTTATAATATTAAGAAATACATACTATTATGAACAAATAACAGTTCAATAAGTCAATATTTAGTTTATTTTAATTTAATATAATATTAACAAAAAATTTATACTTCAAGGCTGAAGTATTAAAAAACTTGTTAAATGACAATTTATATTTAGTTAAGTGAAAATTATATAATGTAGATTCTGTTTTTAAATAAAGAATTAATACGGTAATATTTTTATTTATCAAGGCCAGGACAATTCTTAACGTTTGAAGTAAACTGTATTTAAGTACATTCAATCTCTATATAAATTGAAAAGCCTCTCACTCACTGATTCATCACAAAACCCTACGTGCTTAAAATTTTGCAGGTAAATTCTCATTCCTCATAGGAAGTATCTACTAAAATCTATAAACTATCCACTAAGAAAGTATTTTTGAAAACTCAACACCAAAAGGGGTTGGAAGTTGGTATGAAAAATCGTTATTTTTAAGTAAGTTCAGACAGTATATCTTCTAGGGGTGTAAAGTGGAGGATGAAGTTGCAAGGTATTTTTTTTGTTAAATCGTTTTTTTTTTCGGATAAGATATAAAAATTGCCTTTTTCAATAAAGACATATAAGAAACTTAAAAAGCAAAACTATCTAAATATAAAATTTAATCTAAATCGTTAGAGCCGTGTCCGGAGTACCCGAAATTTTATATACATATATACAGATATGAAAAATGAACATGTATATTAAAGCAATATGTATATAACTAAACCACGAAGGTGAAGCCGTTGGTAAACGCTAGTATACAATAAATCTATACATATTATAAAGTGGAAATATTTTTTTGTTTGTTTGTACCGAGTAAGCTCCGAAACTACTAGACCGAATTAGATGAAATTTGGTAAAAAGATACGTTGGAGATCCTGGGAAGTACATAGACTGTTTTTATTCCGGAAATCATCCCTTAAGGGGATGAAAATGCGGATGAAAGTTTATATGGGGAACGAACCTAGGAGCGAACCCGAGCGAAGCGAGTGTGAGTCGCTAGTATGTGATAAAAATTTGTGATCTCACCTGCACCTAGATAAAATTTATATTTACTTAGATAACATTTATTCTGATATATAGAAAATGACCCCCATAACCCATTTAATTGCAAAAACTCAATCACGTGGATTCATAATTTTAAATATATTTCTTTATCATATCAGCAAAATAAATGTGAAGTTCGTTCAAAATAAAGTCAGGGCTTGAACAGAACAAAGGCGGGTCGCTAGTATAGACGTAAAAATAATTGTTCAATTATTAAACTACCCACAAAAAATCCGCAAGGCCTAATCATTGGCACACTTACCACGGGTCGCTGGTTTGATGCTAAACTTGTTAAGTTTTTTACTTCTTATTAAGGTTTTTTTAATATTAACCTTTAAAGTAGGTACTTATTTAAATTGGTATGTAAGTAGGTATATTTTTTTGCGAATATTTATTTCCTTTCTCGTATTAGAATGTGTATATGCAAAGTATAGTATACTCGGTGTTGTAGTGGCTACAATATACGGCTAGCACGTCTGGAGGTCCTGAGTTCGAGTCTAGGGTCGGGCCAAGTTTAGTTATTAAGCCTTTCTGTTAAAAAGATCCCAGTAACAGCCCGGAGTTAGAAAGTTAGCGATGTTTCACCCCCTGCCTCGGAGAGCACGTAATGCGTCGGTCTTACGGCTGATCTCCCAGTCCCATCAAAATTTGAGAGTAACAGGAATAGAGAGTGCACTTGTGTCTGCGTGTACTCTTGTATGCTGTAATATCTTATGCGCTGTAGGCTAGACTCAGAGAGATCTTAGGACATCATCATTTTTTGCAAGACTTTTAGAATTACACAAAAAATCTAATGAGAATCCGTCTATTCGTATATCTATGCATATCTGTGCGTCGGACAAAAGTACAAAACTTTAAAATACTTAGTTTTTGCAATCAATACTAATATTACACATATGTTCTCTGTTACCGTTTCACGCTGAACCGAATCAATGAACAGATCTCGATAAAAAGCAAGGATATGAATTGCATCCTGGGAACGGACGGTTACTTTTGATCCCCATACCACTTAACACGCGAGTAAAATAGCGGGCAAAAGCTAGTATTTTGTTATGCATAAGCCTTATACCTTGTTATATACATATTTATAAATATATAATGAATAATGAAGTATTTAAAGGTTTTTTTACAAATACAGTCATATCAGTCGTAAACAAGGATGAAATTCCAACCTAACAAATAATTAATTATTATTAAATGCATGACATACATACATATAAATAAAACAATGGAAATCCCCAGACATTGATTCATTTTACTCTTGATAGCATACCATAGGTTAAATCCCTTTGTATGTTACTACTGATAACAGTTGACATATGACACAGGTGGGAAAATTTATAATAAATTTTTGTTATCAGTGAACTTTACGTATTATTTACATATATAGTAACTCAAATAGACACTCTACTGTACGTAGATGACGTAGGCTCAGTATTGAGGTTTATGTACGGTATTACGGTAGAGTAACAATTTATGACAAACTTGTTGGATCTTGAATACTGATTAAATTAACCAACTTGGTTTTACATTGGATCTCAAAACTTTTTGCGCTAGAAGAACTGCGGTGCGAGACTTGCATTTTTTTACATGTTATGTTTTTCATGGTAAGTTGGCTTTTACCAAATAGAGGAAGGATAGACAAGTGATAGTTGATATTTGACAACTATGATTATTATTATATTTAGTCAGTACATACATATATTCGTCACGAAAAAAACCATATGAACAATCCCGCTATGCCAGTTTGTCATAGCCCAGTCTCAAGGTTTTCCTTTTCGAATTTATAATAATATTTAATACTAGCTTTGCCCGCGGCTCTGCCCGCGTTCAGATGACCAAAAACCAAATTCTTCCGTTTTACATATTAGTATACTCTTACATTGTAGTTTTTGTATTTTTTCCCAGAAATGAGATATTTTCCCGTAGTAAAAAGTATCTTATATGTTGACCCGGATAACCAACTATCACCATACCAAATTTCATCAAAATCCCACCAGTGGGTTTTGTTGTGATGCGGTAACAGACAGACAGACACAAAAATTCTAAAAACTATAGATTCGGCCTCTGTATCGATAATAATGACTATTTCAAATATTTAATGTACAGATTCGGCTTAGTTACAATTTTATATATATATATATATATATATATATATATATATATATATATATATATATACAAACAAAATATTTTTAAAATATAAATTGAAACAATATTTTTGCGTCATACAAGCATTTTGACGTTTTTTCCTGCTAACATGTTCAACGGGCATCACTAGAAACCCGATACAATGGACGCATGTCAATAAAGTTTATTCCATTATAGGTTCAGAAGATAGTTTAAAATATAAACATAGCTGAAACCTGAATGAAAGACACTTGTCTTTTAGTTGGACAATTATATCAAAAACTTTGAAAAGTTTTCTGCTCTGATTCATCCACAGAAATCTTAATAATATTAAGATTTCTGTGGATTCATCCTATACAAAACAAGCTCAAATATCATCTAAAGAGACGTGTCCCGGACTAAATAAAAGTAGATAAACATGAACGTGATACCGTAGCTAACATATAGTAAAACTATAAACAAGCAAATTACGAGTGGGTCTCTAGATGCCTAAAGACAGCCTACGTGTTACTCCAGACCATGGTCTATCTTTATACTAAATTTCATCAAAATTCGTCTAGTCGTTTCATCGTTAAGGAGTAAAAACCCATAAACACACCCATATAAACTCTCGCATTTACATATTTAGTAGTACGATTATGCGTGCATTATGTCACTTGTCACTAAGTATTATAGTAATTATGTATTAAATTGATTCTTGAATAAAATTATTCTAACTGATTTAACACGTTTATATTTTCAATTTTTTATAGTCCTGTTATGACACGACCGATTTATTTAAATACGCTCTTATAATGTTTTGGCGTCGTTTAATATATGAAACAAAATCTTTGCTTTGGCAATTTCCGTTTTAACCAAATTTTATCTAATACTTTCTTAAATTTACGCGAATATTTAACATATTAAATAAAACTATCTTTTCAGATTTTGTCGCGGGTTTATTTTGATTTTGGGATTTATTTTATTCTCTCCCATGACCATGATCGCTGTAAAGCATTCGAAATGTCGGGAACCAAAAATCAAAATAAATCCACGAAAAATCCCAAAAGATTGTTTTATTTCAAATGTTATCTGTTATTGCTAATTTTTGTTAACATGTAAAAAAAATATCCTTTTTAAAACATTTAAAGTTAAATGTAGGTCGGCATTTACACTTTCTCATCTTTCACGGTCTTTTTAATTAAAATAGGTATATAATAAATCATTTTAAATTGCCATAATTTAATTTATGGCAATAAAGTTTATTAAATAATTTTATAGTCTATTAGTTATTGGTCTTTGATCGATTGTTATTAGATATTTTTCATTGTATTGTCAATTCGAGGTCGGTGTTACCTTAACCCGGTACTATATTTTAACTGCAGTTACGGGGACTTCGTAGAGGATAAACGAAATTATAAGTTTTTTATAATCTACAATTTTTTAAATTTAATTATTAATGATTTTCTTTTTATCGGAGTAACAATAAATATTGAATTTTCGTATAAATATTTTGAAAAAATATATAAAAAAGTTTAGAATAAAAATAAATATAATTATTTTAAATATATTAAGATTTCTGGAGTATTTTTTTAATGGTTAATAGCAATTTTTCTTTCTAATTTTCCATATATGTAATTTCAACATTTTTAATTTATTGTACACTTAATGTACAATTAAAACATTAAATTACGTTCTATGAGTTCTGAGATTAGAAATTAAAATACGTCATTTGCACTATAGATGTCTTATTGCTTTTAGTTCACAGGAGTCACTTATGGCAGTTCACAAACATACACAGTACATGCCCACGTTTGCTTTAACTCAATCTTAAATCTTTATGGTATTATTTTCCACCACCACTTACATTTGCACTATGACTTTACTTTTCCTCAGTTTTTCACTTTTTCGTATTTATTCCTGCTCTTCTCTTAGTTTCGAAATTCAATTGAACTCTCATCAAATTGCCACACTTCGTATAAATAAAGAATAGAACATTATAGCATTTATGCATATATATATATATATATATATATATATATATATATATATATATATATATATATATATATATATATATATATATATATATTCATTTTATTTGAGTACTCGTATATGGTAGTCAGTGATACTCCCATTAATCCATACTAATATTATAAATGTAAAAGTTTGTGAGGATGGACGGATGTATGTTTGTTACTCTTTCACGCCAGAACAGCTGAACAGATCTGGATGAAATTTGGCACAGAGATAAATTATAGTCTAGAATAACACATAGATTACTTTTTATCTTAGAAAAATGTACGTGGGATAGATTTGTTTTTGTTTTTCACTAGGGACGAATCCGAGCGAAGCGAGTGTGAGTTGCTAGTTACTAATATTTAATAGAATTTTGCTAAAAACTTACAATTAATCATAGATTAAATGCTGAATATTGTTTATTAATTATGTTTAAAATTAACATTATGGTTAAATCCGTATAATTTATAGTTATCAGGCGAAGATCGCAAACGTGAAATGGCAGTAAAGGGCTTAATACTTATTGCTAATGATTCTATGCATTTTCCTTATTTTATTCCATTTTAAATGCTTGTTTTTGTAATAAGTATATGTGATTAAGGAGTAATCAACGTAGAATTGATTTCTTTAACCTCAACATTTAAGTAGCTTTTTATTTACACGGAGAAGTTAAAACTATTTAATTAAAATTGTAAGTTGTAGTATACTTATGTAAGTATTATGTATATTTGAATTATTTTATTTATATTTTTTTGTTTAATTATTAATTGGTTTATTAAATAAATAATAATATAATAATTGTTATTCATATAGCATAACAAGTACATATAAAAGTTAACATTGCATCAAAAACCTTGGTTTGAAATTCCAAAATTAACTTGTTTAGCAGTCATTTAATGCTCAAAAAAGATTAGGCCTAATGAGGATACCATGATAAGAAACGCGCCATTTACTCTACGTAACATGGTGGTGTGAAAATGAGCTTTTTTGGTCAAAACGGTTATTACATAAATTATAGAAAATTTTCTTAAGTTTCATCTATAAATATAACAAAATTGTAACTAAGTCAAATCTGTACATTAAATATTTTTTGGAAAATCTTAGTAAAATAGACATTATTATCGATACAGAGCTCGAATCTATAGTTTTTAGAATTTTTGTCTGTCTGTCTGTCTGTTACCGCATCACGAGAAAACCACTGGACAGATTTTGATGAAATTTGGTATGATGATAGCTGGTTATCCAAGTCAACATATAGGATACTTTTTACCGCGGAAAAATATCTCATTTTTAAGAAAAAATACAAAAACTGCAATGTAAGAGTATACTAATATGTAAAACCTAAGAATTTGGTTTTTGGTCATTTGAACGCGGGCGGAGCCGCGGGCAATGCTAGTTTATTATACAACTATTATCATTGTTAAATAAGTATAAAAAGAGATATTGTCAAAAACAGTTTTTTGTTTATTTTTCCAATATGGAGGTGCGAGCGGAAAATATACGAGGTGGCAAAATAGAAATTCGGAAAGAGCCCATCGAAATCTATAAAATCATCAATTTTCAAAATTCCCGGAAAACTTTCCAGGTAAAACTGCTAATTGACTGGACTAGTATTGACGTTATTACAAACTTGGCTGTGTTTTTCCATTTTTAACCTAAACTAAATTAAAATGTTAATTTTATAGAACAAATATTGAAATTGCAAACTTATATCATATTTAATCTATACTAATATTATAAAGAGGAAAGATTTTAATTTATTTGTTTGTTTGTTTGTTTGTTTGTTTGTTCGTTTGTTTGTACTGAATAGGCTCCGAAACTAAACCGATTTAGATAAAATTTAGTAAGAAGATAGTTTGAGACCGTGGGAAGGACATAAGATAGTTTTTATCCCGGAAATCATCCCTTAAGGGGGTGAAAATGGGGATAAAAGTTTGTATGAGGAAACAACCTAGGGACGAACCCGAGCGAAGCGAGGGTGAGTCGCTAGTAATTAAATATGTAACACAAGATGTTGTGCTTTATTTTAATAGATCGGTGAGATTTCAGGTTATACGAGTATACCTTCGCTATAAATTTCTTAGATTATTTGACCGAGTTCGAAAAGGAGGAGTACTCAATTCTGTATTTTATGTATATATGTTACTCGAAATTTTCGCTTCGCCGTGATATAATTATGGGTTGATTTTCATAATTACATATTTTTTATAAATGTGGTAAAATAAAAAAAGAGCCATCTATAAAGGTGGAGAATTATTTTTAAGTGACTTTGTTTTGTGAAGCTTTAAGCTTAAGTACATATGTATGTACAAATACATATTAATTACAAACTACTTAATAATAATACTAATATGTAGACAGGCACGCACAAATTTCATTAGACAAATAAGCAAATGCTGATGCAACTTTTCTATTATTTACTCTATACAAAATGTTTGTTTCGTTAATCGATTTGTTCTCTTAAAATTATGCGTGATACCTTGAACCGTTATCTATGATAGGATATGCCATAGACAGGAAGTTAAAAAACAATTCAGAAATAATATTAGGCCTACATGCTTCCTCCTTTGATATATTGCCTTAGAAACATTGCGTGCATAAATTAAGAGCTTTTTTTATGTTACCAAAATAGATTATTTTTATATTGATATTAGTTAAAACGTATTTGTCTATTAGCAATCGTATAGAATTAATAAATATGTGGGGACATTAACACACAGCACCATCTAGTTTCATGGTGAGCTACGAGGCTTGTGTTATGGATGCCAGATATTTGATACACTACAAAGTTATATTAGACGATAACTTTAAATGGATACAAATTATAAATATAAACACCCATGACTGGAGAGTGGAGTATAAACATTCGTAATCATCACACAAATGAATGCCCCAAGCGAAACTCGAACCCACGCACGCACAGCAAGTAGAGTCTCTACAAACTAAGCCAAATATGTCCTCAGTTTAACAATTAAGCTTTTTACTTTTTAATTTAATCAATGAAAGTTAAAAAAAAGAATTGTTTAAAGTAGCTATTGCCCACATTTTAGCGCATTTGAACACGACGATTTGGCACATTTGAAACTTGACCAGATCACATATTTTAAAAAATTATTTTTTCTAAGGTACTACTTTATTACTTTTACCTATTTGTCTATACTTCCGTGTTGATTCAAAAATAAATCAGCCCGAGATCGCGACACTTAAAAATTAACAAAAGCTAAGATATTTCTTTTAAACCTAAATAATTTACAATGTTAATAGTTCTACGTGTAAAGCCGCAGATAAAAGGTACTTTAAAATAGTAAATACAAAAATCTACAGCTACACTGTACAATTGTAAAAGACTAAGGTCGTTACAATGGAAGGGAACAAAGCCCTTGATATCATGATTTCGATTAACAATTAATCACTTAGGGTCATATTACATACTTTTGAACTTATATGGCATTGTCAACTGCTATTGTTTAAATTATGTCTGCGCACGCGCAGTAATGTTTAGTTTTTTGACATCTGTCACTTTTTAATTCTAAAGAAAGAATGTATACTATGGTCAAATGGTGCCCAAGCGGTACTACTAGAAGCCAAGAATTGAATTGAATGTGGAGCAAATTTTGAAAAGACGATTATATATACTAGTGTTTGATAAAATTTTGAATGAACGGGACATTCTAGAAAATTAAGGATGTACAAATTAATACTATACGTTTTACGGAATCTGCCATTAAATATTAAATTGTATTTTGTTTAATTTTTAACATTATTTCTGTTAAATTTTTTTTATAAACTAGGTAATTCCTATGATGGTTCATATGATAGTCAAAGATATTATCAATAAAGAACATTCAGTTATAGTCTAATTAAATTTATTATATTTAAAAAAAAGCTTGTTTTCATTTGTTTTGGTTTGCTAAATTACATTTTGACACATCAAGTTCAAAATGTACATGTATTTATTTGTTAGTTGTAAATAAATTATTAGCGCAGCCTTGAAGAGTTTAATTTAAATGAATTAATAACTTAAATATAGTATAGAAATGAATAATTAATGTAGATTTCTAGTATCTTCGAGATTTAGAGGGTATTACAGTATCACGTTTGAACTTTATTAAGCAAGGACCAATTTAGATGTAAATGGGTTGCTAAGTAATAAATATCTCTACACGTTTTCCTTTTAGTGGGGTAGGTCGTTTTATGTAGTGAATGTATCGGCTTATTATTAATTTCTTTTAATATTAATTTACAAGTATTTTGTAACTAAGGTATCACTTAGTGGATTTTAGAACTTTATTTTTTTGTTAATGTTTTTTTTTAGATATAGACACCTACCTACTAATGATCTGTTATCAATTAGCAAACATACATACACATATATTTAAGTACATTCTTCTAAAAATTTCTTAGTACATTCCTCTAAGAAAGGTTTTTTTTTAATTCAACATCAAACAGAGTTGGAAAATCTATTTTTTTTTAATAATAACAGATTATAAATAATAATCTTTCTGATTAAAAACATCGACTATTAATAAAAGTTTTAGGCAGGCATTTTCTGGAGATGAGAAATAGGGGATAACGTCAAACATAGAAGTAGAGCAATTTTACATAAATAAACAACCCAATCGAAGTCACTAAGAAACGCTAGTTTTAGTATAAATAAACCACGCGTTAGGCCGCGTGTACTAAATCTTTCTCGAATATGCGATGCAAATGTTGGTGAAAGGAACAAGGTCTGCCTAAAATCTGCCTCGCGTCAAGAAATAGTGTGAAGCATTTAAAAGTAGACTAGCTGAAAATAAAATTTATTAATGAAATAAAACTATTTTTTTTCATTAACGGGCTAATGAATTAAATTAAAAGTTTTCTTTTAAAAACAAAATAATAAGTGGAGATTTTTTTTACTTCTTATTCAAGAAAAAAATACATTTTATTTTTATAAAACAGCATGTATAATTCTATTTTTTTTTCGTTTCTTAACCTATTTTTAGAAACTTGAGAATTTATGTATGTATTCATTGCCTGTCCTCTAATGTAATAGGTACTTCTTGCATACAAACGATGATTCTATCGAAAATTCGATAACAATCTTAAAGCCAAGTTCATCCAGCACGTGCTCTGGCGCGTAGCGTGCTCTGTCTAACCTGCAAATAGCGTGAAGCTATGAAAATTACATCACATCTGAGATTCCAGTCAAAGATATTATTAAGAGGCCATCTCTAAAAATAAAAAAAGATTTTTTTTTCATTTTTGAAATTGTACTTTTACTAATATCATACATTTGTAAGTAAAATTATTTTTTATGCCTTAGAGGGTTAAAAATCTAATACTATAAATACTAACACTAAAAATAGGGATACCTGAACATCAAACCCTTTGAGATAATAAAGTGCGCAAAGCGAAGTTTAAATTATGAAAAAATATTTTTTTTGATCAAATTATTTATTGCTATTCGACTATAATATATTTGAAACACGTTATATTTTCCAAAATATCAAACCAAAAAAAGTGTTAGACGAAGCTGGGTAAGATTACTAGTGAATAACAAAAATTTCTTTTTAGCGATTTATCTTCACAGTACTTAAATAATAAACATAATATATTTTAAAGTAAACTGACTATCCTTAAAAATTGATAAATTTTAGTTTCTCGAAGAAGACGTATTACCAGAAGCTTATAGAATCTATTAATATATTCATTGTATATCCTCTAATGTTAATGTAAACTATTACGCTTAGCGTACAAACGACAGTTTAATCGAAAATTCTATAACAATCTCCAAATCAAGTTCGCCACCACGTGTACTGCCGCGTGGTAGTAACTTCGAGAAGACCTTGCACCACGCAAATTGCATCGACCGTTCATATCATTTAATATAACTTTTCGGTTTTATTTTACTCATAATATAACCTTTATCAACAATTATGAATATACGTCTTCTTATAAACCTTATTTTATTATACAGAAAATAAAGCTTAAATAAGTAAAACAATACTGCCTTAGTTTTTTTTTTCAATATTTTCATTATCTTGATAACTATGACTTGTCAAAAACCTTTCTTTTGTGTTCATATTTAGTGTAAATCCTTCGAAATATTGAAGACAAAAAATTAAAATAAAACTTAAGATTGTTAGGATACGATTGTTTCGTTTACAAGTTACGGGGCAATAATAAACAAAAAAATATAATTAGATAATTAAAATAATATTAAAAAAAACCTTTATGCTTCTTATATAACCACCGTTTAAGCTTATTATATAACCACAACCAGGGGTTGACTGGAAGAGATCTCTTTTAGAGATAAGTCCACCTTTGTGAACTATGTTTACTTGTGTTATTTTTTTCTGTATCATATTTTAAGTGCAATAAAGAATATAATAAAGAATATAATATAATTATAATAATTTTAAAATTTCTTTTTGCATGCCCGTTAATTGAGGAAGGCTATCGACTATATATCATATAATATATAGTCTATCTATTCCATACTACCCGTTGAAACGTACCGTACGCAACGTATCGCTAATCTATACATATAATAAAATTGTAACTAAACCGAGTCTGTACATTAAATATTTTTTGGAAAATCTTATTGCGATAAACATTATTATCGATACAGAGGCCGAATCTATAGTTTTTAGAAGTTTTGTATGTCTGTCTGTCACCGCATTACAAAAAAACCACTGGAGCGATTTTGATGAAATTTGGTATGGTGATAGCTGGTTATCCGGGTCAACATAAAAATACAAAACATGCATTGTAAGAGTATACTACTCGTAATATGTAAAACCTAAGAATTTGGTTTTCAGTCATCTTAACGCGGGCGGAGCTGCGGGCAATGCTAGTATATGTATAAATTATCAAATTTCATTCATTTTATGTATACGTTGTTTTACGTTTTTTTTATTCTATCTGCTACCAACAAGGCATGATTTTTTTTAATATTAAAAACGCAATATCAAAATTAAATATAAAAAAATATACGGCATTTTTTAATATATCGAGATAATTATAAAGCATAAAAATATAACTATAATATTTTATTCATTTACTGGTCGTTTCCTCGCTAATTGAACGAATCAAGATAAGGTGCAATATTTAAGCGACAGTCATATTGATACAATCATTTTAATTTTTGACGAGGTGTTTGTTATTGGTTCACGGGGAATTTGTGAAACGATTGGACGGATATGAATGTAATTCAATTTCTATACCGATTTTCAAACGGATAGACTTATTTTTTAATATTGGAAAATGTATTTACGCATACCACCTGTATACATACAGGCTGTTACGTGGGACAACAGAACCGTCCGTCTTAATGGGACGTCGCAGGATCACTTACGCCCTTAACCTCGACGCCTCGAAGACAGGTTTGCCGAAGCAGACCACAACAACCATGGGGCTTTTCCACAGTCCACTCTGCTATCAGAGATGTACCAGGAGCAACCCGCATAGCACACCGTCCACCGAGGATGGCCGTCTCCCAGTGCATTTCTTGGCCTCGCACCCGACAGGATTTCCTAGGACGCTAATGAGGTCGTTAGTGATGTGCCTATCACTCCGAAAAGTTTTTTTTAAATTCAAAAAACATTATAGTCTGTGGACATGATGACGTTATAGCAAATTAGCAAAAAAGGCAATACTAAATGCTCATTTAAACATTTCAAAACAGTTTTTATTACAAACAAAATTTAATATAATAATTGGCATAATTGTTCTAATTGAGCTGTATGTAAAACATTTTTGATCCAAATCGTTTAAATATACTTTCATAATGATTACTTCTAGTAGTTACGAGTAGGTGCTATAAGGATATTAGTAATTTTTGGTAAAAAATTTTTGCCAAAACTTGCATGCGATAACTGCATAAAAATATTTTTATTATCCAATTTTTTTAATTTAAATTGTAATTTGTAATATAGACTTTTTATTAAATGTAATTTTATTACGAGAAGCTGTTATCGTTTAAATGATCCATAATACATTAAATATTCATATCGTACATTACTAGAAACATCGTTATATAGAGCTTTGCGATTATTAATCAAAACTGTACCTTATATGTATGAAAATAAGTAGCTAAATATAGTGCATAGCTCTAAATTGACAATTTCCTGAATAATACCGAAGAAACACACTGAAGCTAGTTTGATGCATCTTTAAATCGTTTAGAAGTAATATAAACCTTATTAGCCAGGATGACAGTGGTTTTTTGAATGCATTCTGATAGGTGACCTAAATGCAAAACGTATCTTGTGCCTACCGTTCACTTCCGAGACACCAAGGAGAAACATTGTTCGTGCCGAAAGTGGGATATTCATGTGTGGCCTCTTGATATTAAAGCAACAACAAAACAGGTCATGGCTTAGTAAGCTTTGTTTAGGTATAGGAAGTTAAAAAGTCGTTATCAACACCACACGCTTTTATCTAATTACAAATATTGCAAAATGTTGATTTTATCTGTCAGTTTTCATTTGCATACGTTAAGTTAAATTTCTATGATTAAAGTTCTTTAAATATAAATTGTTATATATTAATTAAATATATGAATTGAGATATAATAAAGTAAAATATTAATCCCTCAACGACCGCGGACACGCCGGCGTTACAGTTAACAATAGATTTCTTAGAAATTTACCTGGACGTGATAAATATATACCATGTCATGGAATATGGATTTGTCTGGCAGTGTCTACTCCACTGGGAGTGAGAAAAAAACATGGAACTCGATTCTGCAATCGAGTTCCATGTTTTTTTTTTAATTAGCCATACAAATAATCAAAGACAGTGTTTGAAGTCTTTTTAAACAAACATGAGATTCTATTGATGAAGATAAAAACATATCTCTAGTCTTTTCTGCAAGGGAAAAAGGAAACAAAATTAAATATACCTAAAATCTTGGCAGTTTTTTAATTAAAAATATTTCTTCAAAAGTAAGGTCGTTAAGGTATTTTTAAATGTTCTCAAACTCAGCTTAATAAAAATTCCATGTACTTAATAATCTGTTGTATGAAGGTTTTTCAAAAGAGAATTTAAATAATACAGGTCATTTTAAAAATAAAAAACCAATCAGTTACCCTCGTTTCGTTCATATGTATCCACAGATTCAGCTACTCTACACCTGTGCGAGATGAGATGCTAGGGTGACTTTTCTATTTATAATATTATTCATGTCATACCCTATTTTTCATCACCAGAAATTTGAAGCACTACATCATGCTTAAAATGTTGAATTAAAATACTACTCATTTTTAAGTTTTCAAGATTATTTTCAAATTTGATCAAAGTAACTTTATATATAACAGAGCTCCATACAACCTCTTCTATACCTCTTTAGGGTAGGAATTTTCAAAAATCCTTTTTTATTGGATAGCTACTCCTTAAGACGAATCTACCTGCCAAACTATAAGTTTATATTTGTACTTCCTGAGATTTTGTGAATCAGTGAGTGATATTTCGATATTTAATAGCTCATTTTATGAACGAGTAAAACTTTTTTTGTAATATTTATCCAACTGTCCAGTCATTAGGCTGGACTGATTACAATCTTTGCCAATTGTATTGATTAATATTAAGAGTGGACCATCTCATTCTTTTTTTATTTCACTCCCGAAAAATATTGCATAGGTACTATGCTTTCTTTCCACCACAATTCACCACATTAAATGCTTAAATTTTCAAAACTTTTTCTTGTGTTAATCTACATATATTTAATGCGAATTATAGGATTATATTAGCGATATTTTAGCATGGTTCTGTAGTTTAACCTGGGTAGGCACTAAAAATGAAAAATACAAATAGTAATATCAGAAAACCCCTTTTCTATAAAACATAAATTAAATTTTGTGCCTTTAAAAACTTAACACGTGTACCAATTACCCAAATGTTACAATAAAAAAAAATATTACAAAAATAAAAAAACGCGACTGCACAAAAACTAACTAAACAGATGATAACAAGTTGACGAAGGAATAAAGTATCGCACATTACCCTTCTTTGCTGGTAAAAATTATAATTAAGTAGTGTGAAAAAACTTAAAACATAGTGTTACATTTCGTATGGACCTGACATTGGCGATCTACGTGATGTGTAGATTGTGCAAGAAGTCCTTACCTACTTGCTTGAAATATGCTAAAATTACTATAATTACATAACTATACCGATAATGTATGATGCACCTACGTTTGTATGGTCCATACAATAAGTTGCCTCGTTAATCGATTTTATAGTTACGTTTTAACGTTTAGTATAGAGATCTCAAAGATGTGATATTTTCCCCCCAGTAAAAAGTATCCTATATGTAGACCCGGATATCCAGCTATCATCATACTAAATTTCATTAAAATCTGACCAGTGGTTTCTTTCTCATGGTGCGGTCACAGACAGACAGACAAAAATTCTAATAACTATAGATTCGGCCTCTAAAATTTTCCAAAAAATATTTAGTACAGATTAAACTCAGAATTTTATTATATGTATAATGTATAGATAGACTTACATATTTATCAATAATTCTGAACATACATATGCAAAAAACTTTCGCGCTGACATTTTTTCTTATTTAAATTTAAAATAAATTCGTATATATCCATCTGTGGTTTATTTTTATTTAGTTCACAACCACCAGACAAATATGACCTTCATACATATTATGTATTATATCTCACCGACATATTTAATATACCGAATGATACTTAGATCGTTACTTAGATCAAAGATTTAGATTCTGAACAAAAAAAATACTTATATAACATCCGTCCCTTTTTAATGTCCCACTGCTGAACACGGGCCGACGTGCGGTTTTGTTGGACTTCACATGTCTTTTGAAAACTTGCTAGGTTCCCTCAGACATGCAGGTTTCCTCACGATGTTTTCCTTCACCGTAAGACAAGTGGTAATCATGTTGTAAATGATTCACACTTGAAAATCTCAGAGGTGCGAGACCCGGGATTTGATCCCGGTTCAATCGGTTTAATGCTCTTCAATACAATTAAATAAATACAAGTTATAGCATTTTTGAAATTCATCCCATAAGGGGGTAAATAGGGGATAAAAGTTTGTATGAAACCTACCTTTTTAGTTTTCTTTTTATACTTTTAGCGCGATAGAAGTCGCGGTTTCTGCTATTATACTATATATAATACGTATGTATTTATACTTTGAGTGGCATGAAGGAAACAAAGAGTGCAATTAGTTACGTTGTAAGCTCTACTACTACTACTATACAGTATTATTACTAGAATACTTACTACAGTATTAATGAACTATAATAATCATTAAATTAGGTAGTTTAGCGACTGCCTTAAAAATATAATTTGTACCTTAAAAATATAAGTTTAACGAACTTTTATTATTGTTTTAAAATACCACAGGATACTTGATCCACGTCCATTTAAAAATTGGTCTATATTTATGTATACTATATTGAACAAGTTGCAACAAGAGATAAACAAGAAAATTTAAAGCACAAACATCGGTATTAACGCTGATTAGTGATTTCTGCACGATGAAATGGTATAAAATCCAAAAACTAGCGATCGCCTTTGATTTTGACGGAAATGTTGTCAAATACAAAGACTCTCAAAAGGTATCAATTCTCATGGCCAACATTTTCGAATTTAAACCACTATCATACCATTCCATGTTAAGTTACAGTAATATTCATCAGTCGTCAACTCAAAACCCGTGTCCTCCGTATCCGTGTATCATATAAAAGAACGAATGAAAGTCGGGTGCGCCTCATCGATATAATATTTGAAAAAACTTAGTAATTTAAAAAAAAAACTTATACATGGTTACATTGTAAAGCCCTTTATTGCTTATACTTTATGTATATATTTAAAAAAAATAATTAAGTACTACAATTAATCTTTCAACCCATTTAGAGCTTTTAAATCATAACTCTATTAACGTTCTTTGGTTGCTGTTATTAATCTTAGAAAAGATATATTTAAATATACTAGAAGTTATCTAGTATTATATAGTAGATTAGCGACTCACCCTCGCTTCGCTCGGGTTCGCCTCTAGTTACGTTTAGTTACGTTTTAACGTTTAGTATAGATTTCTCAGAGAAGAGATATTTTTCCACAATAAAAAGTATATTTTGACCCGTGGACTTCACGTGATATGGTCACAGACAGACAGATAAACAGACATACAGACGAAAATTCTAAAAGCCATAGATTCGGCCTCTACATCGATAATAATGATTATTTCAATAAGATTTTCTAAAAAATATTTAAATTACAGATTCGACTCAATTAGAATTTTGTTATATGTATAGATTTCAATTAGTTACATTGTACGCCTTACTGCTCTATACCATAATTAAATAAATTCAGTTGAATAGAAAATGTATTAAAAATGTTAGATTTTAAGTACAGTATTTAAGTGATTGCCCTCAAAAGTATTGAGTAATGTACGAAGGTCGGCCGGTACGTTTTATGAATTTAATGGCTTCTTACGAAACTTTAGACCTACGATGCATTTTCTATTATTTATATTTTTAAAATAACTTATTCAAACTAAATTACAAATATTCTTTCTCTTAGAAATAAAAACTTTTTAACAAAAAATAAAAACCGACTTCAAACAAAAGCACTAAAAAGTAAAAAATAACTGATTGGTAGTTTTCATTTACTATACATACCTAATCAAATATTTTCGAAGTCGGTGTGCTTTGCTTTGTATGGGCTGGCACCGATTTCGAAAATATTTGATTAGGTATGTATTTAATAGGTAGGCTTTAATTACTTAGCCAAAGAAAAAAAAAAGAACATACAGTCGAATTGAGAACCTCCTCCTTTTTGAAGTCGGTTGAAAATACGGATTTTTTTCGCGTATTTATTTTGAATTTTGGCTCCCGACGTTTCGAATGCTTTACAGCTATCATGGTCACGAGATTAAGGACTTTCGACTTCATAAATTTTTTTGGTGTAAATTCTTATTTTATGACATCATTATATTATGTGGGGGAAGCACTGTCTGTAACAACTATTTAATGACCTTTGAGATTTCTAAAACCTTAGTCTCCCTTAACTTTAGTTTTTTTTTGAATGTCAAATATATGCGTAAAAGTATGTACATATATATTACTCTTCCTCTTGATAAGAATGAACTCATTTAAAAACTTTTAAGGTATCAAAAATACACAAACATATTGTATACATACATCTATATATATATATATATGTAATAAATCATACTACTACTATACTTTTTAGAATTTTTGTCTGTCTATCTGTCTGTCTGTTACCGCATCACAGAAAAAACCCTGGAGGGAAACTTGGTATAGTGATTGCTGGTTATCCGGGTCAATATACAGGATTCTTTTTACCACGGGAAAATATCTCATTTTGAGAAAAAATACAAAAACTGGAATGTAAGAGTATACTAATATGTAAAACTAAGAATTTGGTTTTTGATCATCAGAACGCGGGCGGAGCCGCGGGCAATGCTAGTATGTTATATATCTCACCAAAATACATTTCATAAATATTTTTAAGTATTATAATAAATGAAAATTTTACTTAAAGCGTTAGCTAGCGAAAATTATTTAACTTATAAGAAATAATACAAAATCTGTGCAAACAAGACAAGCGCAGGCGCGGCCGCGGCAAGCGTCAAACATTTATATTAGCATTTGTAATTGACCATTTATGGTATTTAAAGTGAAGTAGATTAGAGGAAAACATTGGCGCGAACGCGTTTCCATGGAAATGCATTCCATTATGAAAATCAATAATAATTATTCATAGTTATGTGATTAGTTACTTTACACTTAATTATATATTTTTTAAATAATACTTTATTTGTAATTTATCTTATTATAAGGAATTAAAAATCGAGTTTAAACTGAAAAACTTTAGCGATTGCTAGTATATGATTAGTATATAATAAGTATTTATGTTTTAAAAAACTAGCGACTCACCCTCGCTCTGCTCGGGTTGGCCCCTAGTTACGTTTTAACGGTTGATATAGATTTCTCAGAGATGAAATATTATCCCGCTGTAAAAAGTACCCTATATGTTGAGCTGTCATCATACCAAATTTCATTAAAATCTGTTAAGTAGTTTTCTCATGATGCGATCCCAGACAGACAGAAAGACAGACATACAGACTGACAAAAATTCTAAAAACTATAGATTTAGCCGTTGTATCGATAATAATGAGTATTTCAATAAGATTTTATAAAAAAAAATTAATTTACACATTCGACTCAGTTAGAATTTTATTATATAGGTATCCTATAGATGAAATGCTGTTGATCATTTGACAATGGTAGTCCGAATAAGGTGTTTAGAGAAAAACAATTGGAAAAGTTGCCAGAACAATATAATTAGGACATTCGGGTTAGACTGAAAGTGCTTTTGTCATAAGATCATAAAGAAGATATCATATTAAAAATATAAAACTCTGTCGGCTCATCTAGTTTAATAATAAATACTTTATGAAATCACACATTTTCTGTAATATCAAGTAGCTAAATTACCATTCAAAAAATGCAGTGTTTTAAAAATAAGGATAGAAGGACGAACAGACACACTAG
Organism: Brenthis ino; assembly: GCA_921882275.1. Lineage (NCBI taxonomy): Eukaryota > Metazoa > Arthropoda > Insecta > Lepidoptera > Nymphalidae > Brenthis > Brenthis ino. The sequence continues at coordinate 15,860,714 of OV170222.1, forward strand.
GTATAGTATTAACTAGCTTCGCTCGAGTTCGCCTCTAGAAAAGCACAAACAGATCTACCCCACGGGAACCGTTCATTTTTCAGTTTAACAAATATTCAACGTGCTTCTTTAAATTGACATAACTTTTTTATTTATGAACCGATTGACATGAAACCAACACTAAATGTTAAGTGAAGCTTACCAAAATTTTTTTTAACGTTGGGAAATGCTTTTACGCACGAGGTGTGGGACTCACCGGCAAAGCCAGTACTACCCAACAAAGCCCAACAAAGCCTTCCCCCGTCTTAATGGGGCGTCGCAGGATCGCTTACGCATTCAACTACGACGCCCCGACGGCAGGTCTGCCGAAGCAGACCACAACAACCACGGGGTTGCTCCAAGGTCCACTCTGCTATCAGAGAAGTACCAGGAGTAACCCGCATGGTACACCGCCCTCCGAAGAGGGCCACCTCCCACCGCCCACCGAAGTGGGCCACCTCCCTGTGCGTTTCTTGGCTTCGCGCCAGGCTGGATTGCCGGGCACTACTGAGCCCCCCACCACGACAAGGTGAACGCACGTTGGGGGGGAAGCTTACCAAAATATATTAATGAAAACTATATCTTAATCGGGTAAGCCGTTTCTGAGATTAGCGTGCACAAACGCACAGACAAACAGACAAACAAATAAAAAGTTTTGGGAGCTATTTGCGTTTATAAAGGTCCCAATAATATTTTTTCTCATATATCTTCCACGTACAGACAGCGATCGGTTACATTTTTATTATTTGTATAAATATAGATAATAGAGACCTAATAGACTCTATCCTTTAATATGGACCTCAAAGAATGTTCATCGTTACAATAATTATTAAACTTCTATTTTATAATTTACATTGCACGATAATTGCAACGCATGTTTAAGAAATCACTTTATAATCCATTCAAATAGTATGCACTTTGAAGATTTTTAATTGATAAGAACAATTAAAAGATATGAGATGTAAGTAATTTAATAAAATGTAAATGAAATGTGCATTACTTAGTTGAATTATTTATGAGAAACAAATTGAATCTTTTGTAACATCCTGTTACATTATTTTTATCTAAATAATTCCAAATTAGTATACAATATGTACAATGTGTAACATTTCTAGCACGACGAGGACTCTTGAATAATTCGCGCATTGCACGGAAATGCCTTAGATTTTTCTAGTTTTTCTTTTAAATTAAAGACTTGGTATTATAAATGCAAATGTTTGTATGTGTGTATGTTTGTTACTCTTTCGTGGTGTAATGATTGAACGATTTGCATGGAATCTAGTGATGTTATCTGTTAGCGGCGAACCTTATTAGCTATCACATAAGAACGGAGGTGGCTAGCGAAGTAAAATTTTGTTTTAAAGTTTGGTGCAGGGCGCACAGTGTAATTGACCTGACATGGAATTAATTAAACTTTTCTTAATTAGATTTATTACAAGCACTTTTGAATTGTCAATTTAATTTAAGCGTCAGTGCAGTCAGTCTGTGAGGAAGCTACCACCGGTTCGGAAAATAGTTCTGCTGAGAAGAGTCTGCAACAAACTCAACAGTAGCTCTTTTAAATACCGAAGTTACGTTTATTTTATTAACATATATATATATATATATATATATATATATATATATATATATATATATATATATTCTTAATTCACATTTCCATCAACAAGAAACTCTTGAACAATGAAATCTGATACAAATATGTAGACTGTTAAGCACTTAGGGACGCATTCGAGCGAAGTGAGAGTCGTGAGTACTTTAATAATAAATATAAAAATTCTCGAGTACTTTATAGACATAATTCTGACTGTGCATTGAAAGATTTAAAATTTTATAAATTGCTTGCCAAAATCGACACTAAACATTTTTAGATTTTTCAAACATATAATAAATATTGCTACGTATGTTCAATTCTAATATTGGTCTTCTCCTTTCGTCCCCTATCAAAAAAGATGGATTAAAAAATAAAAAAAAAAACTGATAATAATCTATAGAAATAAATAAATTGAAGCATCTTTTTGTAATATCCAAACAACAGCTTTTTACTAAATGCATATGAAATTATAGAATACTTGTAAGAAAAGCAGAATTTTTAAATTCTTTGTCTATCTATCTGTTTGTTCCGGCTAATCTCCGAAACGGCTGGACTGATTTTATAGGAATTACACTGGTACATAACGTCAGGATGTTATAATGAGTAACTTAGGCTACCTTCATTTTAGAAAAAGAATTAGAGTTCTGCTCAAAATAATTAAATCGTACCTAGAGACGCACCCGAACGAAGCCAGTGTAAGTCGCTAGTCTCCAATAAGCACACATTCTGCTCATTTCATATAACAGACTCAAGCCCAATAACCTTGGCAAGTGACTGTACAAGAAGTCGTACATTCATGATTACTGAACATAATTTGTTTTAAATTTCAATTTGATTATCAGATTTGCAATATTATTTTATTAATCGCCGTCATAAACAATGGAAGTGCTTAATGATGCTCTTTATTATATCTCGTGTATTTTATTCATTGCACTAGTTTTTATGTGCTGTAAAGTTGTTGTGTTTTTGATTTTAAAAACGGAAGAGGGACTAAGCTCATGGGTATTTTTATGAATCGCTATTAATTTTGTTTGAGGTGAATTTGTTAGTCTTTATAAATTTGAAGGGAAAATAATAATCTCTTAATAAAAGGTCGGTCGGTGAAATCTTCTACAATTAGTAAAAAGGTCAAATATTAATTAACATATTTTAGTCAAATGTAATGAACGTTACCGGACACTTGAAAACTATACATATAATAAAATTGTAACTAAGCCGAAACTGTACATGAAATTCTTATTGAAATAAACATTATTATCGATACAGAGGCCGAATCTATAGTTTTTAGAATTCTTGTCTGTCTGTCTGTCTTTTACCGCATCACAGAAAAACCACTGGAAAGATTTTGATAAAATTTGGTATGATGCTTATTCGGGTCAACATATAGGATACTTATTACCTCGGGAAAATGCCTCATTTCTGCAAAAAAATGTAAAAACTGCAATGTAAGAGTATACTAATATGTAAAATCTAAGCATTTGGTTTTTGGTCATCTGAACGCGGGCGGAGCCGCGGGCAATGCTAGTTTAAAACATAAAATCTGAAACCCTATCTATCATATTGCAATAAGAATAAAAACAAAGCAGTAACGATTATAACAATTAACATCATAAACTTAATCGCGAAGCGTATAGTCCAGTCAATTACAATTGCAACCTTCACCTACAAAATTCTAAGAAAAAATTGTGTAAGCGCGAAACTTCGTCACGCGTCGTTGGTTCCGTCAAGTTATTATTTTTATTATATTATGTAGTTTCAATCAGGTCAAACCTCAGGGTCCTATTTTAATAGCCTTCATTGGTCATTACTTCGTGTAACTTTGTTTTTTTTTTACCTAAAATAGTGCTATTACAGAACATATATCTATATAAAACAGAAACCAAACCCTTTACGTATAGTATTACTATCTCAGATGTCTGTCAATCCTTATGATCAGTTATAATAATAAATAATGTCCTCTTGGCCTATTTCGGCCCCGGTGGCCAATCTTACGAAGACTAGCTAACAGCGCAGGAGATATTGAAATATAGTACGTATGCATTGACTTTTAAATTATGATAGGACGACAATTTGATACGGCCAGTGATATATTAAGAACAGGAACGACGAAGTACGTGCTAGGGTTTGGGCTAGGGTTTGGACATTTTGTAAATTTAATTGTCTCTAATCCTGAGATGGGTCAAGACTCATTTTTTTGAAATCCTCGTATCCAAACGCCAGAATTGGAAATAATGGACACCGAACCTAGTAAGTACTAGTAGTTCTAGTATACACAAAAAACCGACAAGTCGTTTCAAAGTCAAATAGGAACAGACGATAAAAAAAATCACTGAATTTATCTGAAACTCTAGCAAAAAAATCAAGGACAACATTAAAAAAGGAGTTGCAATTGTTTGAGCATTTTTAATTTGCTTTAAATAATTATCAGATTTTACTGCCAAAAACTGAATTTGTGATTATAAGAATTAAATTTACAAATTGTCTAGAACTTTAGACTATAAATAACGAAGTTAGAATTTTAAATATAAAATATGTTTAATATTTTATTCTGAGAATTCTTGAAGTCCCGGGACGTCTCGGGATCTTTTTATCTCTTGGCCACGGGTGGTCTCGTGTTTCGGGACTAAGAATGTCGAGACTTCCTAAACCCCTAGTACGTGCTCTCCGAGACACTAAATTCCCAACTTCTTAACAGAAAAACTCAATGATTTTACTTGGCCTGACATGGGGCTCGAATGCAGGATCTTCGAATCTTTACCCAATACATCCTTGCCAACACCAACAAAGCAGTTGATCAAATTTGTCAAAAGTGTTTCCTTATATTTTAAACTAGTTTACCCGACCGATTTTGCTCCGTCCTAATGTCAATAAATTTGTTTCTGACATTTAAAATTGTATAGAAAAAAAAAACACTTTTTCAAGAATCTCCAAATTTTCAGCGAAACTTTTTACAACATATATTAAAATTGTTCCTGGCGTTCTGAAGTGATGTGCTTACCAACAACCAACAATCGATTTTCATTATATAGAATTAACTGTTATCATTCTTTTGTTATTCTGCAATAAATATAAAAGAGGCCAAGTTTAACGCCTAATTTTATATATTATTACGTGTTCTTACATATTTAAAAAAATAATTAAATGCAAATTTTTATATGCAAATGGATCGCTTCATTGTAAACAATTTTAAAACTGATTTAAATACCGTAAAACGAATCGGTAACATGTTATATGTATTTTTTTATTTTATCGCCGTTTTTTTTTGGAATGAAAGTACTTAAACTACACTTTACAACATATAGGTTTCGAATATAAATACTTATACCTCATTAAAAGTGGTTTACATGCTTATTAATGAAATAATCCAAATATATACGGGAAGTCCTGGGTTTGAAACCGCTAGGCTAATTATAATGTTTGTTTTTTTTTTGTCAAGAAATGTTCAGTAGTAGCCATAGTTGGGATGTTGGCAAAGTTACATTCCCCCTGTCTCGACGAGAACTCTCTTACAGCGAATATTGAATTGTCGTCTCGATGGACTTAGAGAGTGATAGGAATAGTATTTGCGCACGCGCCTATAGGTTAGTCACATTGTGATATTGACCGAGACTTAAATCGGTCAAAAGGATTTGGTTAACGAATACGTTTATTCATTTTTATTTATGGTAGGTTTGTAGTGGCATAACACCAAAAAAATATTCTTCAGAAATGGTTCAATATCAAAACAGTAATCCGAATCCCTGTTCCCCTTGTATTTAAACAATTGATCAAAAACGATGTAACAAAAATTTTATCATTCTTTTTGGAATATCGAATTAAATATTTTTAATTTTTTTTTCAGGTACCTATTTTGATTATTTTTAATTTATACAGGATACAACATTAAAATAATACGATTACGTACGACTTTGAAGCAACCTTTATCATCCCATTTCACCTACATAATGGTTAATTTTTGTATTTAGCTAATACTCTTTTTCAGGGTTCAGACTATCTCCTTTCGAAATGTCATTGAAATATGTATAGCATTTTAGCCAAGAATACTAACCAGGCTTACTCACTCAATTATTATAAGTAAGACGTAAACAAAGCCTACTTTTATCATAACTGTTATAATAATTTGTACATTTACATTATTATTTCTATATTACTTCGCAATATAAAAAATAAATTGACTGCTAATGTTATTTTACTATCGACTCACCCTTACTCTGCTCGGGTTCGTCTCTAGTTACCTTTTAATGTTTAGTATAGATTTCTCAGAAATGAGATATTTTTCCGCAGTAAAAAGTATTGTATATGTTGATCCGGATAACTAGCTATCATCATACCAAATTTTATCAAAATCTGTCCAGTGGTTTTATCGTGATGCGTTCCTAGACAGACAGATAAAAATTCTAAAAACTATAGATTCGGTATCGATAATAATGACTATTTCAATAAGATTTTCCAAAAAAAATTTAATATACAGATTCGACTCAGTTAGACTTATTATATGTATAGATGTAATGCTTTAATAAATCAGTTAGTTTAAAACGTAAACGTAAATGACCTTAATGAAAATGAGAGTCGTGTAACTTGCGTTAGGTCAGTAACCCATTACATCATGTTGTACACGAACTTGATATTTCTATAGTGCATAAATGATTTAATTTTATGTTTACTTAATTCATTTTTTTTAAATTAAAGTCATTTGTATTTATTATACACTAGCGACTCACCCTCGCTTCGCTCGGGTTCGTCCCTGAGTTGATTCCCCATACAAATTTTCATCCCCATTTTCACCCCCTTAAGGTAAGATTTCCGGAATGATAAATAATCTATATAGTTCCCAGTGTCTCAAACTATCTTTTTACCAAATTTCACCTAAATCGGTCCAGTAGTTTTTGAATTTATTCGTTACAAACATACAAATATACAAATCTTTCCTCTTTATACCTAATAGTAGTGTAGATTGCATGCAAAATACAAAAATATTCAAAGTAGTACGTAGAATACTTAGAGTAGCATAGAGAAACTATCATTATACATGAATATTATCCATTCAACCGTTTACGACTAATATGTAATTTTAAAACGTATGTAAAGCTAGAAAGGCAAAGTGAGCAGAATCGCTTAAAACTAAGTGCATAAATTAGTGCTTAATTAGCGCTGGACGCTGGCCATCCATGAAGACAAATATAAAATTTATAGTTTTTTTATACATAGATTTTCATATTTAGATACATTTAAATTACTTAATTTTCATCTATAAACATTTAGGTATTTGAATAAACATTATATTGTCTTGATAAGACGCCACAGTTAATACCTAGTATTACTTAAACCACGTCAAACATTAAAAAGTTCACATCGAAGTGATGAGAAACGTAAAACAATGACGAAACACAATTCAATATTTAAAGCCATTCATGAAAAAACTTGAATAAAATCCATTTTATAACGTAATTATTGGTTCAAATATTCAAATTTTATATTCAATAATTTCGCTGTCACGCAAGATATATTACCAAAAGCGTGAAAAGAGATAATTTACTGTTATTAAGAATCACTATAAAACTTCTTATTCCTTTACTCTATCCGAAGTACCTAATCGATTATGTAACATTTTTATTTTTACTTAAGCATCAACCATAAAAAAAACCTAACAATGCATTTGATAATAAATTACCATTTTTATAAAGAATACGGTTAATTATTACAAGATTTGTTTATAATTTAGTTCATAGAAATGTGATTATTTGTTGAAATATGAAAATTGAGTAATAATGAAAATAAAAACAGTGAAACTAAAATTAACACTGAATTACCTAGGTATACTTATACAAAAATTCTAACTAAGCCGAATGTGTACATTAAATATTTTTTGAAAATTCTTATTGAAATAGACATTATTATCGATACAGAGGCCGAATCTATAGTTTTTAGATTTTTTGTCTGTCTGCCTGTCTACCTGTGACCGCATCACGCAAAAACCTCTGAAGGGATTTTTATGAAATTTGGTATAATGATAGCTGGTTATCCGGGTACTTTTTACTGCGGGAAAATATCTCATCTCTGAGAAATCTATACTAAATGTTGTAGGGACGAACCCGAGCGGAGCGAGGGTGAGTCACTAATATATCAAAATAATTTTTATTTGTCCGGAGAATATTTTGAATCTTTAAATCTTAATGGTCTTATTCGTTATTTTAATGATATTATTATATTCAGCTTTAGTTAACGCACTTTGCTGGGCTCGGACCTCCCTTCCATGTAAGGGGTATCAGTTCGTAGTCCTTCAAGGGGTCCCCCCCAACGTGCGTTCACCTTGTCGTGGTGGGGGGGCTCAGTAGTGCCCGGCAATCCAACCGGGCGCGAAGCTAAGAAACGCACAGGGAGGTTGCCCACTTCGGTGGGCGGTGGGAGGTGGCCCTCTTTGGGGGGCGGTGTACCATGCGGGTTGCTCCTGGTACTTCTCTGATAGCAGAGTGGACTGTGGAGCAACCCCATGGTTGTGGTGGTCTGCTTCGGCAGACCTGCCGTCGGGGCGTCGTAGTTGAATGCGCAAGCGATCCTGCGACGCCCCATTAAGACGGGGGAGGTTTTGTTGGGTTTTAGTGGGTAGTACTGGCTGTATTACGCCGGTGAGCACCCACACGTCGTGCGTAAATGCATTTCCCAACGTTAAAAAAAAAACTCCTTCAAGGGGTGGACTTCACGTTTTCTAGAAAACTTATTCCGTTCTCTTAGACATGCAGGTTTCTTCACTTTTCGTTCACTTTGAGGCGGAATGGTAATTATGTTAACAAATGATTCGCACATAAAAAAATTTCAACGACATACGAGACCCGGGCTTGTAGTAAACTGTAGGTACCTACATGGTTTTGCAAACGAACGCGTTGCCATTGGGCTACCACTGTCTACAACTTGTCTTCAAATGATGCATTAAAAATATTAAGTAAGAATACGTATGAATAATAAGTTCCAGAACAGTTATGTTTATCAGCTTTTATGATTTTTTTTATTGTCTGTTTGTGAGTTTAAAGGGAAAAGCAACAAAACAATTACGCTATAAACGTTGACGTAAATTTTAACGTAAAATCAAGGTTTTTTTCATACGTGTCCGTTAGAAGGGAATATGTCGTCCTTACTTTTGTGCCCTTCTTGCGCAATACTTATTCGTAGATTAGGTATTCCGTAAGCGACGTGGTGATTTGTATCGCGCAACATTTTCCCATACTTATTATATGAGACTAGCGTCTCACCCTCGCTTCGCTCGGTTTCTTCCCTAGCTGGCTTCCCCATACAAACTTTCATCCCATGGGATGATTTCAAGGATAAAAACTATTTCACTCAATCACTTTTCATATCATGAGATGTTAAAAAATCTTTAAAAAAATATTTTAATTTTCTTCTATACAAAAATTTTCCTGACAATAAAAAACACAAAAAAAAAGAATTATCCAATTTGGTGCAGTCGATTGGAAGTTATGCGCGTCATTTCGGGGATTCATTGTTATTTATATAGATTGAGTACCAATTATGGTACATTATACCATATACATACATTTATGTCCTATACTTAAGGGATTTTTTGTCTATACTTAAAATGAAAATACTTAATACTATAAAAATCTCCGCTTCATAATTTGGTCGGTTGGTTTGAAATCATTAAATAAATAAATAAGCTACGAGACTTGTGTTATGGATACCAGATTGCTGATACACTACACACATATAACTTTAAATAGATACATATTATAAATATAAACACCCATGACTGAGTACAAAAATTTGTGTTCATCACACAAATGAATATCCCCGGCGGGACAGCAAGTATGGTCACTACAAACTGAGTCAAACTTGTCGTCGTTACAAAATTTAATCCAGATATCCAGAAACAAAAATCAGAAAAGTGCAAGTCTGTTCCGTACCATAGAACGTTAAAACTTAATAATAATGTAATAGGTATTTTTCGCCCACAATGTTAACTACTTAGAAGCATGCAACTTGGCAATTATTGGCACGTATCTCAATTTTAAAATTCTATACATAAATACCACACACGCTAATGTAGATTCAAAATATATTTTTTATGCATAAGGATTTTGTAATTTGATTACAGAATTGTCTACCGGTTATACGGAGAGATAGAGAGAGCAAGAGAGCGAGAGAGATTGTAAGATTGTAAGGGTCCCTTTTTGTCTTTTGGATACGGAATCCTAAAATGGGTTTTTATTTGGAACTGTTACTATACCTTATTACATAATGTAGAAAAGAGTATGGCAGATGAGAATAACATTTAAAATTGATAGTAGGTAATTAGAAGAACCACGCAAAATTAATAAAAAAAATGACGCATACTTTAAATCTGTCGCTGGCATTCGTACACGTAATATCAAGGTTTGCTTGTGTCTAAAAATAACTTAGAGGTATTATAAAAAAAATCAATCAAACAGACGCAAATACCGTTAAACAATATGTTAACTAGATTATGATCGTAAGATAACAAACTGTAGATAGTCAATATACCTGCTAACTAATTAATTACCTCATTGGTCTAGTGGTTAGCATGTTGAGCGGATGATCTGGAGGTCCTAGATTCGACTCCAAGTCAAGAAATTCTTAGTAATAGCCCAGAGTTTGGAACTTGGTGGTGTGACACCTTCGTGCTCTCCGTGCAGAGAGCACAATAAGCCGTTGGTTTGTGCCTCTCTAATCAGGAGTGTCCACTTGTCGAACATCCTGATTTTTAGAGTGAAAATAAAGACCTGTTCTTGCGCAACAATTGTGAACTATAATATCTCTCATTCCTACCAGATAACCAAACTCACTGACAGTTTAAGTAACTTATTGAAAATATTATCTAGTAGCGACTTACCCTCGCTTCGCTCGAGTGCTCCCTAGTACGTACGATTTCAATACACAAAAATATTTATTTCACAATAACGTTATTACTTAGTGACGTTAAAAAGGACAAACGTACGAACACATAATCTCATTTATAACATACTAGCGACTCACTCTCGATTCGCTCGGGTGCGTCCCTAGTTACGTTTTAACGGTTAGTATGGAATAGGTAATCTATATATTATATGATATATAGGCGTCCTCAATAAACGGGCTATCTAATGCAAAAAGAATTTTTCTAATCGGATTAGTAGTTCCTGAGATTAGTACAAGCAAATAAATAAACTCTAGTTCTTTATAACACCTATTAAGTATAGATTAAAACAAAAATATTGCTTCTAAAAACCGTTGCGACAATTATTATTTAAAACTAGCTAGAAAAACACTAATAGAAATCTATTAGTTCCCACGGGAACCGTTCATTTTTCCCGGATGAAAAGTAACCGGTTGTTTGACCGGCAATATAAGGTATCAGAATGTTAAATTTTACTAAATTAGGTGCATAAGTTGTATAAGTTATAATAGTTTTTTAACTATCCCACGGGAACTATTATATTTTCCGGGATAAAAAATATCTAAGACGTTGTCCGGGGATATACGGTACCACTATGCAAAATTTCATTTAAATCGGTCCAATAGATTCGGAGATTAGCCCGTACAAACAGACAAACAGACAGAGAAACAAAAAAATTGAAAAAAGTCTGGATTTGTTCTATTTGTCTTCTTACATCCCCCTGACTCGCGATGGCTTATTATTAGCGTATTTCATGTATAACTTTGGTGTTTCTATACCGATTTCTATGATTCTTTTTTATGGAATAGTTTATAATGTTAACTTTTTTAACTAGGGATGACTGAGAGTGTTATAAACGTAAGAGTAGACGAATATAAATCAGAAAGCTTCGAACTGCTAAGCTATCGGGAGTTACACGTGTTATTTTGAGTCAACCATAAAAGATAGACATATAGACTGTCGTTGGATATTTTTTATATAATTTTAAGGAGAACATTTCCTTCATACATGATTTCTGTGTAGCTTTAACCATTAAGGTAGGACACGCGACGGAAGCTTAAAAAATGGAGTAACATCTCCCGTTTTCCCAACATTTCCCTTCACTGCTCTGCTCCTATTGATTGTAGCGTGATGAAAAGTATACTATAACCAGCTCAGGAGTATGAAAAATAATTGTACCAAGTTTCGTTAAAATCCGTCGAGTAGTTTTTGTTTCTATAACGGTTATACAGACAGACAGACAGACAGGCAGACAGACAGACAGGCAGACAAAAATTTTACTGATTGTATTTTTGGCATCAGTATCGATCCCTAATCACCCCCTGATAGTTATTTTGGAAATATATTTCATGTACAGAATTGACCTCTCTCAGAGATTTATTATAAGTATAAGTATAGATTGCTACCAAGAGCATAATGAAAACGACCTCTAATAAAATAACAGTTGTAAAACAAAATTACACAAATGCAATTATCATTTTAATAGTAAATATGTATATTTGCGCTGCTATTTTTAACTAATGGCATATAATTAGGTGTCTCGGGAAATTTAGGTTAAATCAAAGCCGACACAACGAGATAAAGAGATCACTATTTTAAACGTTAGTTTAGTACATAACTGTCACTAAACTAACGTTTAAAATACTGTGATTTAGACGGTAATTAGCACGTATAGAATTCTATAGGGAAAACAATATTTATCTCAGGTCTAAAAGTCAAATCTCCGAACACAGAAATACATATATATGTATATATTAACTACATAGAAACTGACTGACACCATAAAAATCGCCAATTATTTCCATTATAGTTTATTACTACGTTCATTATAGTTTATTAATTGTGAGAACCAAGGAAATTCGTTTATTGAATGTATGGATTATCATCGAATGAAACAATCTATATTATTTTAATATTATAAAGGGGTAAAGTTTGTGAGTTTGTGAATTGTGAGTTTGTGACGTTGTAGGGGGTAAGCTCTGGATCTACTGAACCGATTTAGATGAAATTTGGTAAGAAGATAGTTTGATGCCCTGGGTGGGGGTGAGTACGTAAGATACTTTTAATTCCGGAAATTATCTCTTAAGGGGGTGAAAATGGGGATTAAAGTTTGTATCGGGAATCAACCTAGGGACGAACCCGAGCGAAGCGAGGTTGAGTCGCTAGTATATTATATTCGTATTTAGCTCTTTTTAACGTCCCACTGCTGGGCCCGGGCCTCCCTTTAATACGAGGGGGATCAGGCCATAGTCCACCACCGAAAACTTGGTACTCCTTATATTGTATAAGCAAGTGGTAATCATATTGGAAATGATTCGCACAAATAATACCAGAGGTGCGAAACTAGAGATTTGAACCCCATTCACTTTATTTTTTATATATTATATATTTTATCTTAAGTTTCTATATATTCATACTACATTTTAGTTCCAAACTAATATTATAAATGCGAAAGAAACGTTATCAATCTGTCTGTCTGTTTGTACGTTTGTTACGTTTGAACATCTAAAGCACTAAACCTTGAACCCGCTGAGTATGCTATCTTTTGTCGCAAAAAGAACTTGAAGAGGGTAAAATAGGACATGAAAGTTTGTATGGGGAACCCATCTTTTCTAAAGTTTAAGCGTCGGAGGACTTGCAAGCGACATAAGTATGTTATTTACCTAGAGATGAACCCGAGCGAAGCCATAGTGCATCACTAGTACCTTTTATATTACATCTGCCAAGATGGCCAGTATGTTAATATACGCAAAACAATAAAATACATATGTATTTGATCTTAAATAGGGCAATACAATTATATTGTTTACAGCAAACCGAGATTCTATAAGGAAGTACTTAAAGAATTATGCATCAAAAATTATTATTTTATTACGATAACCTATGCATCGTTGGTACAATCTATATATACATATAATAAAATTGTAACTAAGTCGAATCTGTACATTAAATATTTTTTGGAAAATCTAATTGAAATAGACATTATTATCGATACAGAGTCCGAATCTATAGTTTTTAGAATTTTAGTCTGTCTGTCTGTCAGTCTGTCTGTTACCGCATCACGAAAAAACCACTGGACAGATTTTGATGAAATTTGGTATGATGATAGCTAGTTATCCGGGTCAACATATAGGATACTTTTTACCACGGGAAAATATCTCATTTCTGAGAAAAAATACAAAAACGGCATTGTAAGAGTAAGAGTAATATGTAAAACCTAAGAATTTGGTTTTTGGTCATCTGAACGCGGGCAATGTTAGTTATAAAATTAATAGCGATTTTATGACATTCGCTGACATTTTGTATGTTGTTGTAAATGCATTACAAAAGTTTAACCTGTCTGTAGTATATAAATGAACAGGATGCCAACATTGTAATTAATTTACGTTAGTTATATAGTATTATAGATCTGTGGTTATATTTATTTTAAGCAGTCGTAAACTAAAATATATCTACGAGTATATATAAATAGGCAAAGACAAAACCGCTCAGTACCTTTTTCTCCTGCGTTTGTCAACCGGTTTACTTTATTTATGTTTCGTAGCTATTGACGAACTTTAGTGTCATTAATAAAAAAATAAGAACAGTTAGTTTTTTTTATAAAGATAGACAAATTCTGTTTATATATGTTTTCCTCAAATTTTCAATATTGATTATGGTCGAATTTTAACCACTGGACGAAAATTAGTCATCTATACTAATATTATAATGCGAAAGTAACCTGTCTACCTGTCTGTTTGTCTGTTACTTTTTCACGCTTAATCTGCTGAACCGATTTAGATGGAATTTAGTATAGGGATAGTTTAAGATCCTGGGAAGGACATAATTTTTATCCCGAAAATCGTCCCTTGAAGAAATGAAAATGGGGGCGGAAGTTTGTATGAGGAATCAAGTAAGGGATATAAAACTCATCGTACCTATGTATATATATACAGTGTATCTTGTATTCAGCCCTTTTTAACGTCCCACTGCTGGGCACGGGCCTCCCTTCAGTACGAGGGGAATCAGGCCATAGTCCACCACGCTGGCCAATTGCGGGTTGGCGGACTTCACATGTCTTTTTGAAAACTTGTTAGGTTCTCTCAGACATGCAGGTTTCCTCACGATGTTTTCCTTCACCGTTAAGACAAGTGGTAATCATGTTCAAAATGATTCGCACATGAAAATATCAGAGGTGTGAGACCCAGGATTTGAACCCGCTTCACTCGGTTTCCCAAGCGAACGCATTACCACTGGGCTACCACAGTGTATCTATTCCAAACTAACCGTCGTAACTATATTACTCTCCAGTCCATAAACTATCTGTACGTATATGACGACAATCAGTTGCTTTATTGCTGCATAAAAGAGGACAAAGTGGATAACGATGAATTGAACTTACGTCGTGAGGAATGTAACCCCGCGTTTTTTGTTAGACAAAAACTTTAAAACATACGTGATGTATTTCATATTGTTTTTGTACTTGAGTGATTGACGACACGTTTGGCTCAGTTTGTAGTGACCCTACTTGCTGTGTCAGCGGTCGCGAGTTCGAGTCCCGCTGGGGGCATTCATTTGTGTGATAAGCACGAATGCTTGTACTCCAGTCATAGGTGTTTGTATTTATAAAATGTAGTATATATGTATTTAAAGTTATATACGTGTAGTGTATCAACTATCTGGTATCCATATTAACACAAGCCTCGTAGCTTATCATGGAATTAGTTGGTGCTGTGTTAATGTCCTAACATATAAAAAAAATTATTATGACTTTACCTCATTTATTTATTTATATCATGATAGGTATAATGATCTACGAAATTATCTACGTCAGTTATCACAGGTTCAAATCCCGGTCAAGATTTTTTTATTATAAGTAACTCTTTGTCGTTGTGTGGATGTAACTCTATATTTAATGTTTTACACCTTCTATAAGGCCAATTTACTTGTAGCTCTTGAAGGTTAGTGTTATAAAAAATAATAACTTTGTTTTTATATCAACTATTTTATTATCATAATAGTGCCTATTGCTCAGTTTCTTTCCGCCGGAAGAACGCAGTATTGCGTAGCTTTTGCGCTTTGTAATCTTAACTATGCCGTATTAATTTATCTGTATAATTAATCTATAAATTAATTGTAACACTCCTACACAATAGAAATAGTGCCAAAACTATATAGTACTTCTCATACGTTCTCTCAAGATTATTTAACTACTAGCTTGCTTCTCCGTACAAACTTTTATTTCCATTCTCACACCCATAAGGGATGATTTCCGGGATAAAAACAATTTCACTTTTCATATTATCGATCGATATTCGTTTTCATATTGTCGATCGGAAGTTATGCGCGTACATACATTTCGGTGATTCATTTTTGTTTATATATCTATCTAGATATTTTACGAAATAAGCTTATTAACATTTTTTTGTAAATATTATGCTTTATAGAAATTTATGAGAAATGTTATGTTAAAAACATCACATTCTACACAAAAAATATAACAATAATACCACACTTGTAAAGTCCGACTGTTCTCATGTTTTTCCAAAATTAATGAAGTCCTCTCGAAATGTAAATGAAAGAAATACTTTATAACCTACATAATATAAACTCAATAATTTAGTTATAAATAAAGGAAATGAAACATACTAATCTAATAAATTCTAATGTACATGCATACATTCTAATTTTCTTCTTCTCATTCTTCTCCCTGCCCTTTTCCCAATCACTTGTGTCGGCGTAGTACATCTAATACTGCTAATAGGATTTGGCAAAAGTTTTACGACCGGCCGCCTGCCTGACGCCAACCCTCCGTTTGCATCATAAATTCATATCATCAAATTAGTTCGTCATACATTCTAATTTATGTAAGTGGTGTACCTGATAAAATCATACTAAAACAAAATAAATCCAAAACCATCCAGCATTTTTATCGAGAAGGAGTAACAATATATAAGTGATTTAGAAGTCGATTTGAGATTGCTTCTAGATAATAAAAATTAAAGCTTTACACATGACTCATTATAATTGAGTGCATAACTTAGAATTCCAAGCTTTTATTAAATATAGAGATGAGAATCAGTCTGATGCAATAAACCAGTAACAATACATCATCGGACAATAAATACAAATGTACACTAAACTAGCATTAACTATGTGCAACTTAAACTATGGTAATTAAACAACTTATTTTTTATCGGATTATTATTATATATGTATGCGAAAGTTCATATGTGTGCGCTTGTTATTCCTTCCCCCAGAAGCCACTGGGTGGATTTCGATGAAATTTGGCCGATTGATAGATACGGAGTAATACAGGGTACTATTCGTAAAAAAACACCAAAAGATGACGCTGTCTGTATATAATATTAACAATACAAAATCACCTAGGGATATGAAGCGAGGAAAAGTCACTAATAATAAAAAATATTAATTTTCCCAGCCAGTAATCGAACCCGGTAGTTTTCTAATCAGGACTTCTCTATGTCAACAATTCATTACGATATAAATTGTTTAAACATAAGATACTCGTAGTGCAATAGAGTTTACTAACTTTGTACTTAACGCTTCGTTAACACATATTTGTTACCTTCAACGATCAAATAACGGTCAGAGTAAATAGCTATTATTAATGCTAATTACTACTTTTGGTTTTTCTTACTAAATAATCACATATTAACATATAGCATCTGGGTGACCGAGCTTCGCTCGGCGTTTTGTACTATTTTTCAATTATTTAAATATAAATTTAAATATTAAATTGACAATTACTTAATTAAGATATTAAAGTATAAAAATATATTTAATAAGTTGTATTTTTATTCGATAAGCAACTTTTAATAAAAACATCTGACAACATACAAACTTATTTTAGTACCCTCGTTTCGCTCGGATGCTTCCCTGGGTACTTTTTAATATTTTTTTTAACGGAACCCTTATTCTTTTTCTAAAATAAAAGTATCCTATGTTACTCTCTATAATATCAGATATCTTCCAGTGAAAGTCCCGTCAAAATCAGTTCAGCCGTTTCAGATTATCCGGAACAAACAGACTACATACTTATAAAACACATATAAAACACAGTACTTATAAAAAACACATTTTTAAAGAAAATTGTCTGTCTAATTTTCTTTAAAAATGTGTTTTTTTAAGTACCGTATATAATTTCATATGCATTTAGTAAAACGTGATTATTTTGACATTACAAACAGACACTTCACTTTTATTTATCTTTATAGACTAGACAGATATGAACGAGTATATTGTATGTCCTCCTCCCGATCGATTTCGGCCACGGCAGTCAATCTTACTGAGACTAGCCAGATAGCCAGCGCAGGAGATATTATAGTGCACGAGTGTACGCACAGATACAAGTGCACTATTCCTGTTTCTCTCAAATTCCGATGGGGCTCTGGGACTTTCCTTAACAGAAAGACTCAATAACTCAAAAAACTCGACTTGGCGTGACCTGTGACTCGAACTCGGTTTTAGTGCGTAAATGCATTTCCCAACGTTAAAAAAAAGCCACTACACTCCCGAGGCAGTGAGTATATTATATAATGTATACTAATGTATATATTAATAGTATATAAACATACCATTATTAACTTTATTATTACAAAACTAAATATATTAAAAACACCTTTATGGTTACGTGCATACAAAAATTATAATAATTTTGTGTCCTATAGTTAAGTTATGTAGTCTGTCTGTCTGTCTGGGAACGTAGCACGAGAAAACCACGGAACAGATTTTAATTAAATTTGGTATGATGATAGTTGGTTATCCGGGTCAACATATAGGATACTTTTTATTGCGGGAAAATATCTCATCTCTGAGAAATCTTAGTATAGATTAAAAGCGTATCTAGAGACGAACCCGAGCGTTTGTTTGTAATGTCAAAAAACTACTTATAACAAAAACACTTTTTTTATTTTTGTCTGTCTGTTTGTTCTGGCTAATCTCCTAAACTTCTGGAGTGATTTTGACGGTACTTTCACTGGCAGATAGCTGATGTTACAAGGAGTAACTTAGGCTACTTTTATTTTAGAAAAAGAATTAGGGTCCCGCTCAAAAAAATTAAAACGTACCCAGGGAAGCGTCCAAGCGAAACGAGGGTGAGTAATACATAAAAAGTTACAAAATAAGTGTCCTGAATGAACACCTCGTTATTCACATCACACGTATCGTATAGGTTATTTGTATGCGGGCCTTTATGAATTGCGACTCGGTCCATTGTCGCTTAATCGAGTCAATTACTCAATCTTGATGGACGGAATGGTGTACTAAAAATACTTCAGCTAGCTACAAGGATGATATCTAATATATAAAATTCTCGTGTCTCGTGACCGATTCTTATGGAATTCTCTTATTGAGCCATCTGGAATAAGTCGAGATGATGGTAAGAGACCTGATGGCCTGTCGCTGGTTCCTTGGGAAAGGGGACAGGCCCTATTGTGGGACGCTACATGCGTTGACACATTGGCCCCGTCCCATGTCAGGGAGACCGCGTCTAAAGTGGGAGCTGCGGCGGAGAAGGCTGAACTACTTAAGTTGCGTAAATACACCCTTAGTCAAAATTATGTTTTTATTCCATTTGCTGAAGAAACCCTTGGCTCATGGAGTCAAAGTGCTAAGCTCTTCTTAAAAGACATAACACCCCGTCTTATCACCTCTACTGGTGATAGGAGGGCTGGCGCATTTTTCGCCCAAAGAATCGGCATTGCCATTCAACGGGGGAATGCGGCTAGCATTCTTGCCACTATTCCACGCGGAGATGACTTGTACAGTAATAACTAAGTGTACATATGTTTTGTATATATAATTAAGTATATTTGTAATTTTCTTTTTTGTTAATAAAGTATGTAAAATTAACGATTTTTATATTAAAAATAAATAAATAAAAACTTTATTAGCATAAATTACATTTCTTTACAATTAGCTTCTTTATGATAAGCTCAAGATAAGATAATTTTAAAGTTGCTTTATAGTTTGGTTTTTTACTGCCGACTGCACTAGACCGAGCCTGTCTTACAGACGGCAGTTTCTTCCTTTATGGCACAAAAGAATATAATATCACTAAAAGCTTATACTTAACTAAAAAAACAACAAAATAAAGACAATGACCCTAGAAAGTCAGTTATATACTAAAGTTAACATTGATTTACAACATTTTTTTTACAAGTACCGCCATCAAAATTAATATATCTAAGAGAGGTAAGGTTAGACCACTCAATACAATGAACTTAAGCAAAATTTTTAAATAGTTTTAAACAATATGAGTATGTTTTTTATGCTCATTTTCTCCACATCACCTATATTTATTCGTAGGTAATTAATATTATTATATCGGTCTATTATCATTTATATAACGCATTTGTGTTTTATACATCTATACATTATTATAAAATTGTAACTAAGCCGAATCTGTACATTAAATATTTTTTGGAAAATCTTACTGAAATAGACATTATTATCGATACAGAGGCCGAATCTACAGTTTTTAGAATTTTTGTCTGTCTATCTGTTACCGCATCACAGAAAAACCACTGGAGGGATTTTGATAAAATTTGGTATGGTGATAACTGGTTATCCGGGTCAACATATAAGATACTTTTTACCGCGGGAAAATACTTCATTTCTGAGAAAAAATACAAAAACTGCAATGTAAGAGTATACTAATATGTAAAACTTAAGAATTTGGTGTTCGGTGATCTGAATGCGGGCGGAGCCGCGGGCAATGCTAGTATGTAAATATTTTTAGAATGTTACTTTTTATACATACATATGTATGTATGTATCCTATATATTGTAGTACGATAATATTTTACATGTGTATGTGAGTTAGTGTGATAGTACGCGTATGTGAGTTGATAAAGTGATAATTTATTTAGCTATTGCAATTAATTACTATAATAATAATTTCTGTGTCATCATAAGCACTTTACTATGCATATACATTGCAAATTTTATATCGTTTATACGTAATATTTTTTTATTAATAAATTATTTTTTTTGTTGAATTGTAATGAATTATTTTGTTATGTTAGGCATTTGACATCAACATTAGTCTATACTAATATTATTATAAATGTAAAAGTGTGTTTGTTTATTTGCTTGTTTGTCCTTCTTTCACGTCAAAACGGAGTGTCGGATTTACGTGATTTTTTGTATAAAGATAGGTAGGGCTGGAGTGTGACATAGGCTACTTTTTATCGCGGGAGATCGTCTCATTCAAACACGTTATAATACAATTCAATTATTGATCAGAATTACTTGAAATTTGGTATTAATGCTCTTCAATAAAATTAAATAAATATGTGTTTTAGCATTTTTCGAAATTCATCCTATAACGGGGTATAATAGGGGATGAAAGTTTGTATGAAAATACTTTATAAGAATTTTTTTGTAGTTTTAGCGCGAGCGAAGCCGCAGGTTATGCTAGTATAAAATAATTTCGATAGGATTTAATTGACAGGATAATTTTCAATACATTGCACACGCACATCAAATATTTAATGAATTTATATTCAAAGTGTAGATGATATTGCAAAATGCGGTTATAATACACACGTATGCGAATTCACATACAAACGACTTACCATGACTGCGAATTCACTTGCGTGTGTATTGTGGCCATGGGGTGGGCTGACCTGGGGCTTGTACCTATGGACCTCAGGATCTGCAGCCATACATGAAGACTACTATTATAAATCTGAATGTTTGTATATGTATATGTATTACTCCTCACGATGAAACGGCTACACGGATTTGGATGAAATACAGTATAGCAAATAGGTACTAGGTATACTTTCTTTTTTTTTATTAGAAATGGGCTCACTCTTGACCTTCATCTAAGCTCGAAGGCACAGATAAGGTCTACGATCTAGCGAGTTTGCCCAGGAGAAGCCTGTTAACACGCGCCTTAAATAGGTTCAGGTTATACGCACTCGGAAAGACAGACGCCGGCAGCGCATTCCACATCTTGGCTGTGCGCATTATAAAAGATGACGAATAGCGCTTAGTGCGAGTGGTCGGAATGTCAACCAAGAAAGGATGGTATCCTGCAGTACGTCTGGTGTTCCGATAGAAAAATGGCGATGGCGGTATGAAACTGTGGAGCTCGTGGGCACACTCCCCGAAGTACAGTCTGTAGAAAACCGACAGACAAGCAACTTGGCGACGGTGTGCTAAGCTGTGAAGCTTAGTTTTCACAAGCTTTTCATCGCCGATTAGCTTTTTACCTGGAAATACCTGGAATATACCTGGAGTAACACATAGGCTACTGTGTTACATCCATACTAATATTATAACTAAGTTTGTCTATCTGTCTATTACTTTTTCACGCTTAATTCGCTGAACAGATTTAAATTAAATTTGGTATAGAGAGTTTGAGACCCTGGAAATGATATAGGATAGTTTTTATCATCCCCTAAGGGGGTAAAAAGGGAGGTGAAAGTTTATATGGGAAATCAATCATTTCTGGAATATTAGATATAAAACTCATCATACCTGTGTATCATGAACGAATTAACCACTTCGTTCATGCTGTGTATATTGAGTCTATCTATTCCATACTACCTAAGCGTCAAAATGTACCTAGGGACGATCCTGAGCGAAGTGAGATTGAGTCGCTAGTATAATTTAATAAATAAATATTTTCTTTTATTTACAGATAAGCAATGGGTTCATTACCGCGAGTTTCAGTGGTATCAGGCGGCCGGGTTCCAGTGCCGGCGGCGCCGCTCACCAAACATCTAGAGCGTATGGGCACCGCTGATAGAACCGCTCTTATTTATTCAGGTAAGACAGGTATAATACATACTGACACTATATACGTTTACATTATATAAAGGATGGTTAAAAATATTTTGTAGAAGAAATTCATGTACCTAGATGTAATATGCGAAGGATTTGTAGTAAGCAGCATGCTGACCGTACCTACATGTGTAATTTTATATGATATTGGAAAACAACACAACCAAAGATGTTTATCTATTAGGTTTAATTCTAAAAAAAACATAAAAGTTAGATGTTATATGTACTTCCTTTTTAAATCGGACAATGATTTTTGATTGCTATTTCAGTTTAGTAAAATTTACTTTAAAAAATTTAAAAGAGGTAGGTACCTACACAATTCATCAAATTTGTTTTAGACTTTAGTTAAAGTGAAATAATTAATGACTTTGAAGTGATTTTAAATATTATTAAATGTAAAAAAATATACCAAGTTCTAAGTTTGTAAATTAAAAACTCGTCAAAGCAGCGTACTGGGTATACCATAAAAGTACATTTGTCCTTTATAAATTAACTATCTATTTTATTTCTGAAATAGGGCTATATGTTATTATGCAAACTATAGTTAATCGTATTTGCAATTATCTGCACGCAGTTCAGTGGATTTTATCACAGTAATCATTAAGCATAAATGATTTTTAGTTAGCGATCAGTGACGAAATATATCCTTACAAGGGATAATTTCTGAGCTAATGCCATTCGATCTATACCATAATGAATGCAAAGAATGTGGCGATAATAGATAGACTATCTTAGTTTAATTCTATTTGCATAAAAATCAATATTAAAATGTACTTTCAGATATTAATTTAATCCAATTTAAAAATCTTTCGAAACGTTTTTATTTAAATACACTTATACAAGTTTACGATTCTAATAATAGAAAAACATAACAAGGCAGTGGTAGCTCAGTGATAGCGCGCTCGCTTCGGATACCGAGTAAAGCTTGTTCTAGTCCCGGGTCTAGCACCCCTGATATTTTCATGTGCGAATCATTTCTAACATGATTACCACTTGCCTTGCGGTGAAAGAAAACATCGTGAGGAAAACCTGCATGTCTGAGAAACCCAACTAGTTTTCGAAAGACATGTGAAGTCCGCTAAAACACACTTAGCCAGCGAGTCGGACTATGGCCTGATCCCCCTCGTATTGAAGGGAGGCCCACCCCCAGCAGTGGGACGTTAAAAAGGGCTGAATAAAAAAACATGCACAATTACAATTTTTAAAAAAATCTCACAAAAAAACTCTAAATAATAAAAATATAATTAAAAATGTAAGCAATAAAGAACTATAATTAAAAGTTTTTAGTTTAAAAAATTGACAATGATATTATAATTTTAACTAAAATTTCAAATATAAGATACTCAATTAAAATAAGTTCACATTATAAAAAATAACTTAAAAAAAATTAATACTCGATAGAGGTACATTAAATACCTTTTTTATATTTTGTGTGTGTATGTATGAATGTTTTATTTATTTAGATGAAACCAATAATGCACGGGTAAGCTATGCCGAGTTGGACGGCCGCACCAATGCTATGGCTCGGGCGATAACTGCGCACGCGCGCCCTACCGGACCTAATCGTGATCAAGATTTTGTGATCGCTGTGTGCATGAAGCCAACACATAAGTGAGTATACAAAGAGGTTTCTTCAATTTTAACCCCTTAAATATAAATAAATTACTTCATATATAAAGATTAAGATCGAACTTTGATATTGTAATAAAAAAAATAGAACTTTTTAGGATGTTTTTGAATTTTATACCAAATCGATTTTAAGCTGAAATACTCCATCTGTCACTTTAAAATCGATTATTCTTGTTATATTCGTTTCTATTCGAGAAAACCGTACGTAGAGTGACTTGCTCCATTTTTTTAATAATAACTAGTTTTTGGTCAAATCGGTTGAACCGTATTGTATATCGGAAATAATACAATATAAAGGTCCTTATCAGTTATTTAAACTTAAGTTTTAGAAATATGAGCTCAATATGACTTGTTTTTAATAGACAGATATTTAAAAAAAAAAGCTTTTAAGAACAATATTAATTAAATTTTTATTTCAGTACAATAATCACGCTCCTGTCAGCATGGAAAGCTGGTGCAGCGTATGTACCGATGGAACCAAGTTTTCCACAAGCAAGAATAACTCACATACTAACAGACGCTCAGCCTTCGCTTGTTATTTATGATGACACAGGTTAGTATTTAAAGTGGGATAAAAATATAATTTAAGTATTAAAGATTGTTGTGCTGACTTATTAATTAAATAAGTCCTAAAAAACAGAATTCCAGAAAGCGTTAAAAGCTCGTATTGCTTAATCCAAAAGTTTGTTTGGTAACGGCTATTATATTGTCTTCAAAAAATATATAGAAAATGACACACACACTTTGAGAATGATGTGACCGCCTAAAGGCTATTTCCATGTTGGAGAATGATAAAAAAAAGAATGATAAAATATTGTTTATCCCGCTGAGTTTTTTAGCCAAAACTATAATTATTAGACATTGAGAATTCAATCATTCTGTTTTCTTAGCAAACCCTTCAATGTTCAACGGGAGCGGAGTACCGACCATAGCATTTGAGGAGCTATCTCTGGAAGCCAGCGCTCTTCCAGCGGATAGGCCTAACGAAGACGAAGTGTTGGTACAAACAGATGCGGATACCATCGCTATTGTACTATATACTTCTGGCAGTACTGGCATACCGAAAGGTAAGTTAAAATCTCAGACAAAAAACTAAAAAATTAAAATAACGTATACGGAGTCTGTAGTAGATAATGACTGAAACTTAAAATGGTATTATAATTAATCTATACTAATATTATAAAGAGGCCGAGTTTGTTTGTTTGTTTGAACGCGCTAATCTCAGGAACTACTAATCCGATTTGAATTTTTTTTTATTTTCCATTAGATAACCCGTGTATTGAGCAAGTCTATAGGTTATATATATCATCCATGCTACTACCTAAGGAAGCTGAGCCAATGTTAACAAATCGGTCAGACTTCCATACATTATTACTAATAGCACTTGTGTTGTGTACGTGTAGTTTTAGCGCGAGCGAAGTCGAGGCTTTGCTAGTTGTTTCATAATACTATTCCTGCGCTGCGCCAGCGATTTATATAAGGCAAAATACCTATACAATAATGGTGACTTTTATTGTAAAATTTTATCAAAATATGAAATTTATTATTATTTTGACATATTGCCTAAAAGACAATGATAGTTTTGTTTAACTGTAATAAGCTATACTTTTTTCTTTAAAATTTAATATGATTCGCATATCTTCAGTCTTATCTATATCCACACTAATGTTATAAATGTGAAAGTGTGTTTGTTTGTTTGTCTGTCTTTCTTTCACGTCGAAACGGAGTGACGGATTGGCGTGATTTTTTGTGTGTAGATAGTTGGAAGTCTGGAGAGTAGCATAGGCTACCACGAGAGATTATCTAATTCCCACGGGAATATACTTTTTAATAAAATCCAAAAAAATGTTTATAATCAGAATTACTTGAAACTTGGTGTTAATGTTCTTTAATAAAATTAAATAAATACGTGTTTTAGCATTTTTCGAGATTCAGCCTATAAGGGGGTAAAATAGGGGATGATTTGAATGAAACTTCAGATTTTTTTGTAGTTTTAGTGCGAGCGAAGCCGCGTATTCTGCTAGTATATATATATATATATATATTCCACACTAACCGTTAAAACGTACCTAGGGACGAACCCGAGCGAAGCTAGGTTGACTCGCTAGTTACATATAGAAATAAAATACCAATCTATATTCAAAGACTCATTTACACCATGCTAGCCTCTTTTATATATACAACTAGCGTTTTCCTGCGGCTCCGCCCGCATAGTACATTAATCACCAACATATCATATACTAAAACCTTCTCCGAAACACGCTGTATCTTATGGTATGAGTATTATTCCGATCGGTTCAGTAGTTATCGCAGTTTAACCAAACAAAATATCGGCTCTCCATTTATTAGTATAGATATACAATGTACATATATTAAATAATTGTATACATCGGTAAAACGATTTACAACATGTTATCTCTAAGTAAATTGAATCATTCATGACCACACTTAATTGTCTAATACAATTATGATAGTATAAGGCGTAAGCCATTATTAATTGAATATAATTGTTTACATATCAAGTACGTTTGTTATGTAATCGAACAAATCGAGATATTTCTATTATAACACTACTTATTTATTATTATATGAGAAATCAATTAGATATAAAATAGAAAAGAAAATAACTTTTTTTTGAACAGCAATACAGAAACAGCAATATTGAAGAGAGGCTCGAACCCAGCAGTGGGACGTAAAAAATTGCTGAATACAATACACAAACATGTAATGACCAACCGAATGAAATTATCAATATAAATGAAACTTAAATTATGTTTAAATATATTAAAAATATATTTAAATATATTAAAAAAAATGTTTATAGCTTAACATAACCTAGCCTTTAAATTTTATGTTTACGTTTTGGTAATGCCAGGAAAATTGAGAAATTCGGAAAAACCTAAAAACTTTTTTGATAGGACTTTTGTATAAGTTCAAAAATCACAATCAAATTAATAAAATTTGTGCAGGACAACGGGTATCTGTTTAGCTTAGATCAGCAATAAGGATGCATGTTTTTATTTAATTTCCAATAGGCATTATTTTGTTTAAATAAATATTTTAAAGCAAAAACGCAACTATGTTAATTATAAATAAATATGTTGGGACATTAAACACACAGCGCCATCTAGTGATAGGCTATGAGGCTTGTGTTATGGATACCAAATAGTTGTACACTACACATGTATAACTTTAAATTTAAATACATACACATAATAAATATAAACACCCATGACTGGAGTACAAACATTCGTGCTCATCACACAAATGAATGCACCCAGCGGGACTCGAACCCGCGACTGCTGGCACAGCAAGTAGGGTCAGTACCAACTGAGCCAAACGTGTCGTCATGTTGATACAACTCTATGAAGTACATATTGCGAATTCATCAGTCGAGTTTTATAAAAGTTCTTACAAAATAGACCTACAGCTCCGATAGGTAAGTGCAAGACAAAGTAATACACTAAAGCTGCAGACCGTAATAAGAAAATAATTTCTTTCGTAGTCGGAAGATTAGCGTGTACATACGTACAGACAGGCGCTCTAAATAGACGTATTAGACGTTTTACGTTCATATTTTCCTTTATATACTAGGTCTTTAATAAAGAATTACTTCTAGGGGCATTCCAGTTACAATATAAGAACTTAATTGATATTCTCAGATAAATACGATGCAAAAAAAAACTGATCATCTATAAGTAATTTCTTACATTATTTCAACGTGTTATGTTAATTATAAAAATACTTAGCTATAAGACATAATGAATTACCTAAGAATGTGGATGAGGATAAATAAATAATGCTTTACTTAACTGACCCATTTGGTTCAAGATTCTAGATCCTGTATAAATAATTACAGATACATAGTAGGTACTTACCTGGACGACCAAGCTTCGCTTGATATTTTTTTGGAAATTATATATTATTATTATTTAATTATTTTTATATTATTATTATGTTATTATTAATTATTGAAAATTATATATTATTATTATTTTATTATATATTATTAAATTAAATGAAATTATATATTATATTTATTAATAAAGAATTATATAAGAAAAAAATTGTTTAAAGTTGTTGCCCAGCCAGAGCAGAGCTTCGGAAAATAAAATAATCTGAGTTTTGACGCTTATCGAGTCCAACTATAGTTAAGAACCATCCTGAATACCCCCTAAGTATAGAAAAAAAAATCGAAATCGGTCAAGTCCTTTTCGAGCAATATTACGAACACACGTACTCCAGAATCTATACTAATATAGATAGTATAGTATTATAAAGAGGTAAAATTTGTTTGTACTAATCCGATATGAAACATTCTTTTTGCATTAGATAGCACGTTTATTGAGGAAGGCTACAAGCTATATATAATGTATAGTCTATCTATTCCTTACAAACTTAACTGTTAAAACTTATCTCGGGACGAACTTAGAACCTAGAAGTGAAGAGAGGGTGAGTGGCTAGTTTAATATATAAAGATATTTAATAAGAAAGCTTGTAGGTATATGAAACTTCATATCCTTAAGACCGGAGCCATTAAAAATAAATTCAAGAGGGTGAAAACTAATATAAAATGTCGGTCCGGTTATCTGAGGGCATTAGTGCCTTCAGATAATGAACATGATAAGAACGATGACTGTAAACAAAGCAGATCAGGTATACTCTGCAGAGATTCATCTATACTAATTAAGAAGGCATTGTTGGCAGTGATAGCCCAGTAATAACGCTCTCTCTTGGGAAACCGAGTGAAGCGGGTTCAAATCCCGGGTCTCGTTGATATTTACATGTGCGAATAATTTCCAACGTGATTACCACGTGTCTTACGGTGGGGGAAAATGCGCATTTCTGAGAGAACCTAGCAAGCTTTCGAAAGGCATGTAATGTCTGCCAACCCGCAACCTGGCCAGCGTGGTGGACTATGGCCTGATCCCCCTCCTATTAAAGGGAGACCTAGCAGTGAGACGTTAAAACAGGGCTGAGAACACAATTAACAAGGTATATTCGTGTAAAAATGACCAAATTTTGTCGGTTTTCATTAAGTAACTAATCTTTGAAGTCGATTTAGCCAACTTCGAGTTGTCGTATTAATTTATAACTTTGTTTATATGTAAAAATTTGGTTAATGAACAATACAATAATTTCATACCACCTTATCTGATGATGGAACAAGGACAATGGAGCTTTAGTGCACTTTTGACGAGCTTCATACATTGACGTTTAATAATATCGTGTTTTGAAGTTTTTTAAATCTATAATAATTATTTTTCGACAATCTAGGCATACAGTTACACACAGTACTGTAGGCACACTGAACATCTCGCACATCATTAGGCCAATAACTTGAACTCAATGTTAGATCGTCTTAGTTTATCAGATACAGAACAATAAGTTATAAATAAATATGTCGGGACATTAACACACCGCACCATCTAGTTCTATGGTAAGCTACGAGGCCTGTGTTATGGATACCAGAGAGATAATACAATACCTATATATAACTTTAAATAAATACATATTATAAATATGAAGACCCATGACTGGAGCACAAAAATTCGTGCTCATCACAGTAAAGAATGGCCCCAGTGGGACTCGAACCCGCGACCGCTGGCACAGCAAGTAGAAACTGTCACTAGAAACTGAAAAAAACGTGTCGTCAATAAGTTGACTTTAGAAACCTCAATTCCTTAAAAAAATATAGGTATTAAATGCAAAAAATTTATTAGTATAGATTCCAAAAAAAATGTTATATTATATTGTTAATAATAACATTTTATTAAGTTGACGAGCTAACTGTATTAGATATATATAAGATTAAATCATGACCACAGACAACTAAACTACTCTTAGGCACGATTTGCACGCAATATATTGATTTTATTTATAATACCAATTAATAAGAATATATAAAAGGCACAAATGATCTTGGAAGATAATAAAAAGCTTTATAAAGATGCATAATGTTCGGCACGAAGGTCGCGGTTAATAACTGCTTCATACAATAGGAACAACAAGGTTTCCATTAGGCTTCTAATTGATTCTTACTTTTTTTTCTTTTTTATTTTTTTTTATAGCAAAGGGCCTTCATTATAATTGTAAAATTAATTCAGCAGCCTGTATTTTTCTAAATACATGGCTACAGTGTGTGCACTTAAAATATTATTTTAACGTATTTATTTTTACGTAACAAACGTTTTTCTTTTAAAATTGATATTACAAACTAAAAATTTAACATCATTATACTCATCGTACATTCTAAATCGATTTTCATATTTTTATGTTATAGGTTGTAGCTCAAGGCAGGGTCATAAATTAACCCCCCCAACGTGCGTTCACCTTGTCGTGGTGGGGGGGCTCAGTAGTGCCCGGCAATCCACCGGGCGCGAATCCAAGAAACCCACAGGGAGGTGGCCCACTTCGGTGGGCGGTGGAAGGTGGCCCTCTTCGGTGGGCGGTGTACCATGCGGATTGCTCCTGGTACTTCTCTGTTAGCAGAGTGGACTTTGGAGCAACCCCATGGTTGTTGTGGTCTGCTTCGGCAGACCTGCCGTCGGGGCGTCGTAGTTGAATGCGTAAGCGATCCTGCGACGTCCCATTAAGACGGCGGAAGGCCTTGTTGGATTTTAGTGGGTAGTACTGGCCTTGCCGGTGAGTCCCACACCTCGTGCGTAAATGCAATTCCCAACGTTAAAAATAAAAAAAGGGTCATTAATTAAAAAAAAATATCTTAGAATGAAACAAATTGATTTAAGTGTTCTTTTACTTCAGTGTACTTTTTTTAGATAAAAAGTAATTACTAAGTAACTAGGAGAAGATACAAAAGGTTTTGAAATACTATATTTGAATTTGCCTTTATGCGTTGAATCGAATCGTTTGGTGGAAATCAAAGTTTTATCATAGCAATGATGCTCAATTGTGGAATATTTAAAACTATCTGTTACACTAAACTCTGTAGGACTGACTAAAGCTATTACTCTTGTGGGGTTTGCAATAAGAGTTTTTTTAATAATTCAACACGTGCGAAAAAGGGGAAAATGTTGAAATAAAAATTCTATAGCTTAAAATGTCATGCTTGAATTAATAAACGTTAAAACACCTTTTTTATTTGTCTAGACATTCATAAAGTGTAAGGAAACTTGATTCAAATCAATATACTACGAGTATTTAATGAAAATGTTTACTTAACATGTGTCAGAAGTAACAAATATATTCATGTTATGAATAGGTAAATAAGTAGATCCGTATTTAATAAGCTTTAGACAAGTCAAATACTGCGAATTTAAAAAGTACTGGCGTCCCTAGTTACGTTTTAATGTTTAGTATAGATTTCTCAGAGATGAGATATTTTCCCGGATAACCATCCACCACTGGACAGATTTTGATGAAATTTGGTATGATAGCTATCATCATACCAAATTTCATGAAAATCTATCCAGTGGTTTTCTCGTGATGCGGTCACAGACAGACAGACGGACAAAAATTCTAAAACTTATAGATTCGGCCTCTGTATCGATAATAATCACTATTTCAATAATATTATCCAAAAAATATTTAATGTACAGATTCGAATCTCTAAAACCAAGTAAACTTACTAAAAAGTAACTAAGAAGTTAATATTTTAAACAGACTATGCAACAGATACATTTTTTTTTTCATTTTTGATAGTTTTTTGTTTAGTGGTGGCTTCCAGTTTGTCATATATATAGTCGTGAAAATATTGATGTAGGTTTGTAAATATGTAAAAAAACGTCAGTGTGTTCTTATGTACGCATAAAAGAAGTTATATTTCTTTGGCGTAACAGAACAAAAATAACTAAAGATTTCATTCCGTATGTCACAGCTCTCTGTTTGTAAAAGGAATGATAAATTCATAAAATAATTAAATAAAGCATATTACAATCATATATTTATAGAATATTTTTTAAGGAAAGAATAATATAATAATATATATCATTTATCAGACAATAACAACGGTTACCATGGAAACAAACAGTTATGAGCTAACTTCATCATTTCACTTTTTGGCTGTCGGTGTGCACGCGCATCGTAAAAATTTTTCTCTCATATTTTTTCCAAACGTCCCAAAAGAAGTATAACTTCAATAAATGGAATAGAACACACATTATTTAATAAATATGAGAGACTCGTCCCAGTTGTAAGAGTATATTTTGTCATACTTTAAAAATGCGAGAAAATACATAAGCAATAACTATTTAGCTAGTTCCATCAAACTTCAACCTTTATATACCTATAATGTCTTTCACAGGAGTGCGACTTCCATACTCAGCGATATGCAATCGCCTTTGGTGGCAGTTCAGAACTTTCCCGTACTCTGATACTGAGAACGTGTGCGTTTGGAAAACTGCTCTGACGTTCGTAGACTCTGTATGCGAAATATGGGGGCCATTATTGCATGGGAGGACTTTACTTATTCTGCCAAGAGAAACTACGAGGGACCCGCAAAAGTTGGTTCGCGTTCTGGCTGAATATCAGGTAGGTACTATTAGACTTATTATATATATGTAAATAATAGAACTTAATATATTATATTATTATAAAGAGATAAAAGAGTTTGTAAGTTTGTCAGTTTGTTTGTAATGGATATTGGATAAACTAATCTGCTGAACCAATTTAGATGAAATTTGGTACAAAGATAGTTATAGACCCTGGAAAGGATAGTTTTTATCCTGGAAATCATCCTTTAAGGGGTGAAAAGGGGGATGAAAGTTTATATGGAGAATCAATCATCTCTCAAGTAAGGGATATAAAACTCATCATACCTATGTATATATTAATATAATATAGTGTATCTAAATGTAAAAAATAATAATAATAAATAATATGTTGGGAAATTAACACAGCACCACCTAGTTCCATGGTAACCTACGAGGTTTGTGTTATGGATACCAGATAGTTGATACACTACACATATAAAATTTTAAATACATACATATTATAAATGTAAACACCTATGACTGGGTACAAACATTCGTGCTCATCACACAAATGATTGCCCCCAGCGGGACTCGAACCCGCGACCGATAGTACAGCAAGTAGGGTCGCTACAAACTGACCCAACCTGTCGTCTATTATAAAAACAAAACTCTTCTTTCTTTCTTGAGCTTGGAGTAAAAAAAACCAGTTATTTCTTTAAAAATCACAAAGAAATCTTTACCTTTCCATGTTCTTTGTCTATTTGCAGCGTGACCATAATAATGAATTGAATGTTTTCAATTAAAATGTCGTTATTGTCAAGGCAATAATACGTACACTTTATACTATTTCGTTTTAATTAATGCGGACATTACCTTAGAATTTACGAGTTGAAAGAGTAATCATAAAAGGTTCACTTTATAGCTTATTTTATATCTGTTTTACAATTAAAACTAGCATCATTCTGTTATAACAATACAGATATCTATATATATATAATAAAATTGTAACTAAGTCGAATCTGTACATTAAATATTTTTTGAAAAATCTAATTGAAATAGACATTGTTATCAATACGGAGTCAGAATCTATGGTTTTTAGAATTTTTGTCTGTCTGTCTGTCTGTTACTGCATCACGGAAAAACCACTGAAGGGATTTTCATGAAATTTAGTATGATGGTAGCTGGTTATCCGGGTCAGCTTATAGGATACTTGTAACCGCGGAAAAATATCTCATTTCCGAGAAAAATACAAAAACTGCATAGTAAGAGTATACTCATATGTATAACCTCAGAATTTGGTTTTTGGTCATCTAAATGCGGGCGGAGCCGCGGGCAATGCTAGTATGTACATAAGAACAGGAATATCATATATGTGTACTTTTCAGATTAAGCGCCTCGTGCTAGTGCCAACTCTCCTTCGTTCTATCCTTATGTATCTGTCACTTAATCAGTCTGAAAGACCTTTACAACATCTCAAATTGTGGGTCTGTTCCGGAGAAACGCTAAGTAAAGAATTGGCATCACAATTTTTCCAATACTTCGGTGATCAAAATGGCTGCAAATTAGCCAATTTTTATGGAAGTACTGAAGTTATGGGTGATGTTACCTACTTTGTGATGGAAAAAGCTAGTCAGTTAGAGATGTTCCCGACTATACCAATTGGTAAGCAATATAAAATATTTTCCCACAAATAGTGATTGTACATGTGCCTCTCAAGGCTCAACATTGGTTCTAATTTTAAATTTCTTATACAATTTTAACGTTTATATTTTTAGCAAAGGTTTATTTATATAATAACTATAACATCATAAAATTCATATTTTATATTTGACTCTTAATATAACTAAAATAACTTTCACACAAACAAATTAATCTTTTTACAGGTGCGCCATTAGATAATTGCGCTGTCTATCTGTTGGATGAAGAAATGAACCCAGCGAGAGAATCAGAGCCGGGCGAAGTTTGGGTTTCAGGAAGGAATCTAGCGAAGGGATATGTCGGAGGACAAGGATCGGACAAATTCTGTGACAATCCTCACGCTGCCCATCCTGGTATGATAAGGATTTTCATGCATAATTTACGTAAAAAAAAAAATTTTACTTTCTTAGATTTACGCGAATATTTGACATTTTAAATAAAACTATCTTTTCGGATTATTTCGCGTTTTTTTTTGGGCCTTTGAGATGTCACATGAACACCTTAGTCTCTTCCGTGACCATGATTGCTGTAAAGCATTCAAACTTCGGAAACCAAAAATCAAAATAAATCCG
This sequence comes from Brenthis ino, assembly GCA_921882275.1. NCBI lineage: Eukaryota > Metazoa > Arthropoda > Insecta > Lepidoptera > Nymphalidae > Brenthis > Brenthis ino. Next base: position 15,895,358 of record OV170222.1, read on the forward strand.
CGAAATAATCCGAAAATTTAAAACAACATAAGATAGTTTCATTTAAAATAACATTTTATTTTAATAGAGTAATATAAAGACTAACAAATTTAAATAAACTGTCGATAATAATAATTATTATATAATCTTCAATAAACTACTCAATCTTTACTGTTTATTTAATAATCATTTATTATAAATGCAATCAACGGTTCCTGGATAGGTATAATTTATAGGTTACATTGTGTGTAGGATACGTTTATGCCAGTAGATAAATCGTGTTCTCTCATGCATTCGTTTTACATAGAAAATATAAATATATTATTGACCAATTTCAAAAAAAAAAGGAAATTCGTCTGTATTTCTTGTGGGTGTGTTGTTTTTAATCTTTAGGTTATGATAAATTAAAAAATATTATCACTTTTTTTTCTTTTATATTGTGGCTATAAAATATCACTGCGCCCATGCCTGGTCTATTATGAACATCACCTCTAAGGAAGGATTTATAACTTTGAAATGATTTTAATGACGATACCGTTTCTATTAAAATAAATATCTGTACAGATAAATAAAAGTATATACCTGTAATTTCGAAAAAAAAAAGCTTTTTACTTAATGCATATGAAATTATACGTGTACGTACTTTTAAGAAGAATACACCTTTTTTTAATTTTTTGACTGTCTGTTTCTGTTTGTTCCGACTAAGCACCAAGCTAAACTGATTTTGACGGGACTTTCACTGGCAGATAGCTGATGTTATAAGGAGTAACTTACTACTACTTTAATTTTAGAAATAGAATTATGGTTCCGCAAAAAAAACGTAGGTAATATGTAGTTAGGTACGTAGTAAAAATATATTTATTAATGAATTATTCTCTCGAACCATTAGATTTCAGTCGTCTGTACCGCACAGGCGACTACGGCATCTTACACAAGGGTCTAGTACTGTTCGCGGGCAGGACCGACGCTCAGGTCAAGATTCGAGGGCATAGAGTTGATTTGATGGAAGTGGAGCGAGCTGTACAGAACATCAATGGAGTGGAAAAGGGTAAGTTATATATCGAATTACTATTATTATAAAAGATTGTATATGTGTGTGTTTGTGTGTGATATGCCTTTACACTCACACGGCTGGACCGATTTGGATGAAATTTTGTACACAGATAGACTATGAGCTGGAGTAATACATATCTTAGTCTTCAATATATAATAAATAATAAATATAATAGCCTGAATAATGTCGGTTAGAGCGATCAAATTCGCAGGGGCTAGTAATCTGTACGAATAATAAGTATTAAGCTGCGTAGCTTTTTTTATATCACATATAAAACAATAATATTGCTTTAATAAACAATTAATTAATATTTTTAATTTTTAATGTTCTTTATGGTTATACATAATATATTATATAATAATAACAACACTAAATAATATTAATTATTAAGTAATAAAGTTTAAAAAATGTAATATTTATAATAATAACAGCTAAAATTAAATAATATTTATTAAAAATTTAAACATGTTCAGAATTAAAATTAATAAATATTGTAAGGTACTTTGGTATCATTTTTTAATTTTTGAAACCATTTTTTTTTTGTAAAATAGTGGGTAGGCACTGTCTGTAACAAATAAATATATAACGCTTTTGAGACGTCTAATTTTAGACGGTCTAAAACCTTAGTAAAGCATTCGAAACGTCGAGAACCAAAAATCTAAATAAATCCGCAAAGATAGTTTTATTTTATAATATATAATATTTTTATTTTATAAATAAATAAAGTGAAGTTGGTTTTTTAAACTATTATGTAAACATAGTGCTAAAATGTTATATTATTATTAGTATGTATTTATGCAAACGTTATGCGTTGGCTTATCTGAAGAACGTATAATTGAATGATTTTACAAATTAATTAATCTAAGAACATATTATGAGCTTCGCTTAGCTAAATAATAATATCGTATAGAATAATAAATATTAATAATTTATTATTCTATAAATTACTATTATGTAGCTAAGCGAAGCGAAATAGCGTAAAAATTATAGAATAATAAATAATAATATGTAAATTATAATAAAAGAAACGTTTTTACAATTTTGATTAGTTTGTATTTTCACAACATTATTTTACATTGATACGTTTTATATTATCAACTAGCGACTCACCCTCGCTTCGTTCGGGTTCGCCTCTAGAAAAACCACAACAAATCTATCCCAAGAAACCGTACATTTTTCCCGTATAAAAAGTAGCCTATGTGATATTCCAGACAGATTGTAATCTATGTGCCAAATTTCATCTAGATCCGTTCAACCGTTCTGGTGTGAAAAAGTAACAAACATCCATCCATAGCTACGGGTAGCATCGCTGGTATCTCATATTTTTAACTGACTTTCAGAAAGGAGGAGGTTATCAATTCGTCGGAATCTTTTTTTTCTTTGTTTTTATGTATGTTCACCGATTACTCGAAGACGCCTGAGCCGATTTGGAATTTTTTTTTTGTTTCAAAGGGTATACTTCCCAGGTGGTCCCATATAAAATTTATCGAATCGGTCGAGCGGTTTCTAAAAAAATCTACAATAAATATATTTTTTAAATAAATTGTTTAATGGAATATGTTATTAAAATACTTTCTTCTTACAAATTACCTGCTTATGTCTACACTAAAAATGGAAAAATAAAAACTTAAAAAAAAAGGCGAATTCCAGGCACTAAAATGAAAAAAAGTAACTAAACGGGGGTTTTCATTTAGAATAGATACCTAATCAGATATTTTCGAAGTCGGTGCCAGCCGATGCAAAGCAAATCTAATTGTAGGCTATACATTATACATAAAATATGATTTTAACAGCTGTAGTCCTGTGTTACGGACTAACTACGGGCAACCCAGAGATTTTAGCCTTCGTAACCATTGAAGAAAACGCGCGGTTATCCGGACATCATATTGAGAGCGCCTTGAAGAACTCTCTGACACAATATATGATACCTCAGGTAAGCTATTTCTCACATAGAGCTAGTTGAAGAGCTTTACTCTATTTATAGATATGCTATTATCAAACTGATCCCATAGGTTATTAATTTATAAGTTACTTGAGGACACAAATAATAAGTATAATATAAATTGTCATTAAGATATAAAAATAATAATTGCGCTCGCTGGGATAATCAAGTGAAGCGGGTTCAAATTCCGGGTCTCACAACTATGATATTTTAATGTGTAAACCATTTTCCATTTCCCTTACGATGAATGCTACGATTTCCTCATGTAAATAAGTAATTTGAGATAGATATTGTAGTCCGTCAATACGTTCTTGTTCGATTTTCTCGCTCCTTGGTTATGTATATATATATATATATATATATATATATATATATATATATATATATATATATATATAATTAGGTATTAGGTATACCTATCATTTTTAATAAAAAAATCATGTTATTAATAAATAATTATTACGTAACATTAAAATATATATATAAATAATATTTATATTATTATTATTTTGTTTACAGGTAATCGTAATAGATAAGATTCCACTCCTCGTCAACGGCAAAGTGGACAGACAGGGGCTGTTGAAAATGTATGAGAACACAAATAATAACGGTGAGGCACATTTATTTAATATAGAAAATAATAACCATAAACACATACCTAACATTAACAGTAACTATTGATCGCACCGTTTCATTTGAACAATATTGTGATTGTTAATTTAAAATCACATAGGTAACCTAAATATATAAAAAAAATCTAAATCAGACCCAGAATAACTTTTTAATTGTATTTTATTTATTTAGTTAATTGACGACACGTTTGGCTCAGTGTGTAGTGACCCTACTTGCTGTGCCAGCGGTCGCGGGTTCGAGTACCGCTGGGGGCATTCATTGTGTGATGAGCACGAATGTTTGTACTCCAGTTATGGGTGTTTATATTTATAATATGTATGTATTTAAAGTTTATATATGTGTAGTGTATCAACTATCTGGTATCCATAACACAAGCCTCGTAGCTTATCATGGAACTAGATTGTGCTGTGTGTTAATGTCCCAACATATTTATTTATTATTTATTTATTTAAGCCTGAAAATATCCAGAGCACGTACACAGACCAGGGCTCGGAAACCCGTTCAATTTTTAAATCGGTTTTAGTCATTGACCCCAAACTTTTCGGTTTAAGATTTCGGTTACGTTTTTTAACCGGTTTAATTCGAGAGAACGGTTTTTGACGCATTTAGGTTCCATGACTAAAATTAACCAGTTAAAATAAGTTTTTGTGCGCTACATTTGCCGCGTCTTTACCAACGGTGAATGGCTTAGTAGAAGGATTCATGTATGTTTCTTATTTATGAATTAATTAACCGATTTATTCGGTATCAAAGCCGAAATCGAACCTTTCCCTAAGAATAGCCTTTTTAACCATTATAATTTCGGTTTACTAAGCCGTGCGTTCTCATTAACCGGTTAAAGAACGACCGATGAATTAACCATAACATTACCGAAATAAACCGTTTTTTAACCCGGTTCCGAGCCCTGGTGCAGACAGACAAAATAATACATACATAAACTGTGTAAGTGGAGTCGGTAAATTAAAATAAAATAGATATCTAAAGGCAAATTCCAGTAAAATATCAAAAAGTTTAACGTTGTATAGATGTTTACAAAACAATAATTATTAAAAACGATCATACAAATTATAATAATAATCATTGTTCATTAATTAACATAATTCAGTAATTGTTATCCGTAAGGAAAAAAATAGACTTTAAAGGAAAACGGTAATTCATTTTTTTTATAATTTTTTATCAAGGAAAAAAATGTGTAAAGAAAAAACCTTCATAATTAATTATTTGTTATATTGTATTATAGGTTAATGAAATTGACAAATCTAAACAGTATCCAAATAAAAATTATACACAGGAAATTTAAAAATAAAGTTTCTAGTAGAGTTAAAGCCATAAAGACAGTTAAAGAAAACTAAAATAGTTACACACACTCCGATTTGCCTCTACAATTATTGAACTGTATCTACACTTTAAGTCGGTTTCTTGCTTAAATCAAGCTTATGTCACTCTCCAGTCCTCCAACTCTCTTCACACAAATAATCACGCCAATCCCTCACTCTATTTCGACGTGAAAGAAGGACAAACAAACACACTTTCACATTTATAATATTAAGTATGGATTATTAGTTTTTTTTTGTTATGTAGGATGAATGCTATGATGGGATATGAATATATGATACGATCAGATCATTCATACGAGTACATTTAGCCATTCATAAATGTAGCGCGTTTGAAAAATAGACAAACGACCTTTTAAATCGACCTTTTAAATATAATAATAATATTAACTCTATAACAATTTAATGATTAATTTAATTAACGATTCGTGTAATTTTAGATGACGCGGAAATTCCCTTAGAAATGGACTACACAGGCGTTAGTCCTCAGGATTTAGACACAGCTAGAGTGTTGTTCGAGACCGTAGGCGAAGTCCTAGGGCGCTCCGTGCGTGGAGTTCTATCTATTAGGGCCGGATTTTATGAATTGGGTGGAAATTCGCTGAATTCCATTTACACTATCACTAGATTGAGGGATAAGGGACACTATATTGGTGAGTAGTTTCTAGTTAATATTTATAGTATTAGGGCGTTTCTTAAGATATGCCCACACTGTTAAGGCAGGGTTTGAACTATTTTTACATTCGCTAAACTAGGATAGATATGTAAATATTGAATATTTAATTGAATTGAGCAATTTTATATTTTGTGAATATATGTAGTTTCCATGTATGAACTCCTTTATATAGAAAAGTAAATTCTTTTATAAAAATAGTGTTCCTTCTTCAGTAAGATGATTGTTGCGAAGATAATTACGAGTCTGTTTTGCGATTTATACATTTTAAATTGTTTTTTTTTTTAAATATGAATTAAGTGTGATATCATATGACTTACATTAAGAATGTAAAAATGAGTAGGTATTTTCTATACTTCCTCACTCTGTAACACATAAAATCGAAATAGAGATAGCCTTATTATATTATTTTCCTATTTTGTATACCCTTGTACCTTTGACCTGAATTATTTATATCTACATACATATACTCGTAGTACATACATATAATAATAATTGATATTTACTAATAACATTTTTTCAGAGATCAGCGACTTCTTAGGCGCAAAGGATTTAGGAGAAGTTCTGTCACACCTCACAACACACCCAGAGAATATTTGTAACGGTGAAGAAAATAAGTTCACTGTGCAGGCGATGAGGAATGACCACAAGGAACGAGTTATTGAGTGAGTCATTGAACAAAGTTTTATCGTAGATCGAGTTTTATCACAATCGGTACATCTGTTTTGAACTTTTTCAAACGTTTCTAGCAAGCGTAGAAAAATAAGCGATTAGAAATAAACGTATAGGGTATTTTCAAGTACCTCTGCTGTTTTTGTCAGAACACTTAAATAAAAAAACATTAAAGGTGTCACTTTAAACATTAAATACTCATAAACTAACCTGCTTCATAGGGTTCCACTTTAAACTACAATGAATTACGTCAGTAGTTAATTATAAGCAATTTTTTATCTCGTATCGAAGTGAGTCCTTTTTTGTTTTGAGTAGTATATATAAATATGAACCCTCCTCCAGAATGATAGTGTCGTCGTTCTACGAGAAGGCGGAGCTGGAGCAGTTCGTGCGGCACGAGATCGCGCCGCGCGACTACGCGCAGTGCGTGGGCGCGTTCTGGCGCGCGCTGCTCGCCGCCGGCCTCAGCGTCGTGCTCGAGACTTGTTAGTCTATTTATTGTTATTATTATATAAATATATTCCCCTCGTATTGAAAGGAGACCCGTGCCGAGGAGTGGGACGTTAAAAATGCCTGAATACAATATAAATAAAACTATCTTTTCGAATCTCAAAGATATTCATTATAATTTATATTGTACGTAATTTATACTATACTAGCGACTCACCCTTGCTTCGCTTGGTTTGGTCCCGTAGATTACTTCCCCATACAAATTTCACTCCCATTTTCACCCCTTTAAGAGATGATTTCCGGGATAAAAAACTATTTTATGTCCTTCCCAGGGTCTCAAACTGTCTTCTTACCAAATTTCATCTAAATCGGTTCCGTAGTTTCGGAACCTATTCGATATAAACAAACAAACAAAAAACAATTCTTTTTTATAATTAGAATAAATAATGATATTTGAGACGTCTGAAACCTTAGTCTTTCCCGTGACTATATTATTGTTGTAAAGCATCCGAAACGTCGGGAACCAAAAATCATAATAAATCCGCGAACAAATCTGAAAAGATAGTTTTATTTAAAATATCAAATATTCAGCTAATTCTACGAAAGTATTACCACAGTCTACATAAAGAATATACATTCTCATTCGGTTTCTGGTTATTTTAAAGAATGTGGAGTAGTTCTTTCTTTATCTTCTAGATGTTTAAAAAGAAGCAGTTTACTTGATAATCACTCCTAACCGACTATTAATGTTTGATATTAAGATAATCCAATATAAAGACGAACATTGATACTTTTTTTGCCACAGCGACTCGAAAACCACAACCAAAGCTGATAATATAATAATAATATATAAAGATAAATAAATATATGTGTCCTTAGCGTCCGGTACTCCGGTAGCCGTCGCATTAAACTTCGACGCGCGCGACGAGCCCGACATCGAGCTCGGCGGCGGACTCGCCAAGATCATGACCTTCCTGGAGTACGTCGAGGGCTCTGTGCGGGACACCATGCTGCCCGAGGGGAAGGGTGAGTGTCTACTCCTGTCACTCTACTATATACTAGACCACCGAGGCAGTTAGGTACACATATACAACATACGTACGTGCACGAGTTTACATAATTAAATAAATATTTCTATAATTTATACATGAATTTTTAGTGTCGCTACGCTTCTTTCAATGTTCTCCAGATCGAGACATTTATCCGAACTGCTTCTAGAACTTACGCTTTAAAATTTTGAATTTCGCTTCTTTTATCGACGTACTTACTCCGCCTGCGGAACCAATTCCACAACCAGCACATACAAATCAAATCAAAATATACTTTATTCAAATAGACTTTTGGAAGCACTTTTAAATCTTCAATTTTATATTTTAAATTAAATGTCAGTGTAGTCAGTCCGTGGGGAATCCACCACCGGCAGGGAAGGCACTAAAATAAACCAGTATGTGGACTCTAACGGAGAGAGGACCTTCGGGCGCGCGCCCGACGACACGCTGCTGAGAAGAGCCGGCGAGAAACTCAACAGTTGCTCTTTTAAAATAATAATTGTGTACAATATTAAAATAGGATAGAATATATCTTTATTGCCACAATTGTTTGTTGTTACATAAACCTGTTGAAACCTCCTCTCTCTGACTCCCAAACTAGATTAAACCTGTATGTCAGGAGTCAGCGCCCTCTTCCATCTTTAATCATAAGTGGAGGTCAATAATATTACAGAGCATGTTTAACAGTAATAATTTTAGTATTTGTTTGTGAAAGAAGAAAATAAAAAATAAAATAAAAATTAACTTTAACAAAAATATACTAAGTGAAAAGAAGTTTCGTATTTATTTATTATTATCATTATATTGTAATACAATATCGTAGTCTCAATATCTCCGTATCCACGACGCAGGTGCAATCCTACACTCATTCATGATGGCGACAGACGCCAACCTCTCGGCTCGGGACAACGTCTCCGCGATACAAGCGTTAGAGCTCGCCACTGAGAGGATCGCGCGCGAGAAGGGCTTCCGCGGCGTCTTCACCACCAACACTAGTCCTTTGACACAGGTTGATTTTATTTTCATTTATTTATTTTCTAGCAACTCATCCTCGCTTCGCTCGGGTTCATCCCTGGCTTGCTTCCCAATACAAATTGTCATCCCCATTATCACAGCATTAAGGGATGATTTTCGGGATAAAAACTATTTTACTCGTCCACTTTTCATATCATTAGATTTTAAAAAATCTTATTTTAATAAAAAAAAAATTCTTTTAAATTTCTTCTATGCATAGCTTGTCCTGACAATAACAAACACAAAAAAAAAGAATTATCCAATTTGGTGCAGTCGATCGAAAGTTATGCGCGTACACATATTTCTGTGATTCATTTTTTTATTTATAAAGATACATAAACAGCTTAGAAGTTAGATTACATTAACAATTTATACCACGATACAAATTATTTACTATTAGCGTTTACTACGCGTTTACCCTCTGTTCGCTCGGTTGCGTCCCAGATACGCGGATTTTGTTCACAATTTTACAGGTTTTAATTGTTTTGCGAGGAACCCTAACACTTTTTCTAAAATAAAAGTAGCTTAAGCTACTCTTATAAAATTGGCTATCTGCCTGAGGAAGTCTCGTCAAAGTCGGTCCAGATATTCGCCGAAACAAACAAACATACAGACGAACATTTTAAAAATTGTTTTTTTTTTCTTATAAGTACCGTATATGTATACTTTCACCGAGAAAAACTTTTTGTTTTTGCATTATTAAAATTACAGAAACTTATATGAATAAACATAATATGTAAATTATAGTATTACTAGAAATGTTAAAAGTGTTTTTATAACTTTGCAGCAATTGGGAACAGACGTGCTCGGATTCCAGACATTATTGGACTATCAAATAAACCAGTATGTGGACTCTAACGGAGAGAGGACCTTCGGGCGCGCGCCCGACGACATGCGCGCGATCGTTTGTTGGAAACCAGTCGACTAACTTGAACTTACTAGGTATAATTGTACACAATTATTCTTAATAATGTTTAAAAATCATAAACAAAACACGCCTACAATTATATTTATAAAAAACGATCTTTCAAACTCATTTCTCAGTACAAAATAATATTAAAGATACCTATGTATATTTTCAATTAGTTATTGAGTAGTTAATATTGAACTTAACCCCACACTACTAAAAATCCAAACATATTTTTTATAATATACTCCTTTTTTAAGTGAAGGAATATAGCTCACTTAATATTATATGTAATAAAAATGATGACACAAACTAAATACTTATTTTGTATCTGTACTCATAAACATAGAGAAAAGTGGACTAAGCGTTTGAAACTGTTAGCTGTCAAATAACAGACGTGTGAACGAGACAGAACGATCATTTGGACTATCTATCTCTGTTTTCAATACTAATTTATTTTAATTATCGGTTAATGGATAAGAGAAGACAGAGTCCGTATTTATTAACGTTTTGCTCCTTTCTATAGGATGGTTATTTTGCGAAACCAACGCCTCGTCCATTACTTTATGTATATGCTTACTGTATTATTTTAAGCTGCACCAAAAATGTATCCATTGTTATACACAATAATTAGAATAGTGCTTTTTAAGTATTATTAATGAATTCGTTAGTCGTAGTGGCTGTAAAGTAGTAAACGAGTTCAAATTCCGCGGGGTTATTGTTTGGAACATACAGATGGTCGTCTCTCTCGTCCGATAAAGACAAAACATTAACAATTAAATTATAATGTAAAAATTAACAATATAATTATGTAGAAAATGTGATATTTTTAATAACCATAATAATTACTTATAAAATTAACGAATTATTAAGAAAATCGTTATCGTTATGAAACTTGTGATACCTAAATGTTTTAGTTGTATGTATTTAGTTTTAGTACAAAGTAGCATTAGGTATTTTAGTATTAGATTTTTGAAAAATTTTGGTCAGTACGATTGAAATTATAAATTTTGTATTTTTAACTGACTTCCAAAAAGGAGGAGGTTCTCAATTCGTCGGAATCTTTTTTGTTGTGTATATTATATTATAATAATACCGGATAATATATAGAAATCAGAATAATATTTCAATAAATTGGACATAGGTATGCAAAATTGGATGCAGCCCACGATAACCGTTTTTTGAGTTACTGTCATAAATGACACCTGCATTTCAACTTATATTATTATAGAAGGTAGTAAAATACCCGATATTTAAAAGGAATTGAAAAAAAAACTACGGTCTTGTTATTTTGATATACCAATTTTACTAAAACTCCTAGTTTCTTAAAAGAAAGTTTTTTTTGCATAACTACGTCCAATTATAAACAGGAAGAAATTTTGATTATATTCATATATTTATTTAGTCAAGCGACAGAAAATTTAATTTTTTCATTCCCAGTAAACATTCCAGTAGCTATTTTGTTAACTCGTAAAACTAAAAAGTTTCGATTATAATCAATAACTATATTTGTAGCAATAACCTATTTGGTTTAGGTTAGGCACTACTTATTGGTCCTTGTAATGGTTTTAACACACATTTGTATAGTATTGCTTTACTTAAAGATTTATTGTTTTTAGTACAATAATGAATAAAGCAATGCTGCCGTCAAAATAAAAAAGGCCCGGAATCAGCAAAAAAAATGGTACTTGATAGTTTTACTCATAAAGTCTTATGAATCCGGAGATACCATATCCATTTTAATCGTAACTACGTCAAAACTAGTAGTAATTTTGATGTAGTAGTGAGACAAAACTTCAAATATCTCGGAATCAACTTTGACGAAGTTGCGGTCTTCTTTTTTATGACGGCAGTATGATTATTTAACTTTTTAATTTAGTGACGTAATTTTAATTGTAAAAGTTAATCTGTGGCCGTACAACCTTGTTAGTAACGATTGTTGTTATAGAATTATTTTATAAAAAAATTTGTGCGTGTAACCTTCACGCGCGTTTGAAGTAAAACTTCTTTGGCGCAGCGCAGATACCGGAATTAAATTAAAACAGATAAAAATATTTTTTTTTATTATTAGTAATAAATATTTATTTTTATTAGTAATAATTATTATAAAAATATTATATGTAAATATACATATTTTTTTTAAATTATTAATGATTTTGGCTCTCACTTCCGCGACACTCTTTTTTCCAATGTATTGACTACTCAGTCACGCCTAAAGAAGTTTTACTTCCAACATAGTTTTAGACAAAAATTCGTTAAAATAAGGATGTATCTTATCTCAGTGTTAATAATTGTTTAATAAATATTGAAACTTATTTGTTTTACTTATTTTACTAAAATTACACCCAAATTTATTAGAAGACTACCTATCATATCATTGAAAATTATTGTTTTTATCACCTCCTATCATACTCTGGTCTGAAATATTTTGTTTAGAGACTTACACACCTAAAAGACTGACGAGGATTTTAAAAACAAAGGTATGTGATCGATCACTAAAAAACTAGATACACAATCAGCGTCAAAAAATGTCTTCACCGAATGAGCGCCCACTTGTACATTTGGGCGCGCTTTTAATTTAGTAGCATTTGAACGCTTCGACGGTAAACATGCCTCAATGCTCGTTTGGAAATTAAAAATCGCACATCTAGGAGGCTAAAAAAGGATGGAATTTTATATTTTCGGTAAGTATTAATATTATAATTATTATCACTGTACTATAAATACTGATATTTGGTCAAGAAATCATCGTAAAAACAATTTTTAAATTAAGTCGTAATAAACAGCTGTAATTTATAAAGTATCGCAATTGTAAAGATTCTGACAATGAAATTCTGACATTAAAACATGCGTGTAAGGTTGAATTTGTTTTGATGTATGTCTCGGTCGTAAAAAAAATGTCTTATACATAGCTTTGTGAAAGCAAATTTAAGCATTGCATATAAGGTTGAATTTACATTATTGTATATTTATTTCAACTAGAATTACCTAAACACAATGGGTGACAGCTTTGAGAGAACTTTTACATGGGATTGTGTATCTAGTACTTTAGTAATCGATGGGGTATGTAAATAAAAATTAATAGAATTGTTTAAACATTTATTTAAGAACTAGATACAATTGACTAGAAAAGTGTAACATCGAAATAGTTTAGTTAAATGCTACTTTAACTTTTTTTTCAAAAATGCTAATAAACAGATAATATCAAAGTCTTATCATCATATATTATTTCTAATTTGGTACTTTAAAGAATATTTTTACTGTAACTTGAAAATTTTCAATTTTTTTATTAGGGCTATTAAACTGTTTTAATTTTGAAAAAGCTATGTAACAATTGTGTTCGATTCGTAGCATTGTGACTATACACTACAATTATACTACCAGTTAGTAAGTTAATTTAGAATACTGTATTCTTAAAAATGCGACCTTACAAAACGCAGATTCTAATGATACTGATTAAATATTGTATTATAATTAATGGCTATTTTGATTTGAGATATTTAAGTTGGTTTTTATCCATTAAACTTAATCTTTTGAAATATATTTGAATTGAATTTTTACTCCACTGTGAATACACCTCTATCCTGCAGTTGAACTTATGACTGACTATTTTCTTAACGCGAATGGACTATAGTTAACTTAAGCTAAGTTAGCTCTAATTATCTACTCAATATATTTTATTATAAAGCAGATGATATAAACACAACACTGCTTGATAAGCCATGTTTGTTAGTTAGATAGTTATGTAAGTATTTATTGTTCAGCAAAACCAAGTTTTGACAGGCGGTTCTGAACCGTCACTTTCTTGTCAAATCGGACCAATCCCTGATATCCCATACTTAGCTAGTTCCGGTACCACGATATCGTCAATATCCGGTTTGAGTGACGCATATCCGGTTTTATCCATCAAATAGTCCGGCTTTATTGGCACGTAGTCGTCTGAACCGTCAGCTAAGTCGAGTATTTTGTCGCATAATTCGTCGTATTTAGTTGTGATATTTGCTTGGTTTAGGAGTTTTAGTGACTCTTCTAGGGCTAAGTGTGAGCGGGTGTGTTCGGGTGTGTGTGTGTTTGTTTGTTTGTCGGGTTTCCTGTGATGGAGAGAGTTCGTGTTGTATGGGGGAGGTTGGGGACGGTTGTAGTTGGACGCTAAATTGGTCGTCGATTTTGGACTGTACGGTCTGGTGAGACTGCTGTTTGGGCTGGAAAGATAATATTATTATTTAGTATAGTTGAAACTAAATGTTCACTGAATTTACATTAAAAGTTTTAGATTTTTAGTTGAAATATTATAAGAGTAACTTTGTGGCATTATATATTTAGTATTTACTTTAAAAATCATAAAAATATCTTTACAATTGAAAAAATTATGGATAATAATCAAAAAATGCCTTTAACAATGTAAAGTTTCCCCTCATTTTTAAAGTCGATCAAAAAATTATTTTCTTTACTCTCACCCAAACCTTACTGTTAAGGAAAGTTGATAGTTGATATAAAATCGATTTAATCGTTTGAGATATTAGCGGGCAATCATTTAACATATTGTATTTATTTTGAATGATATATACCTAATCCCCAAACTTTTATGGCTTGTGTTGTCAGCGTGCGTCTGCTCAGTGTTGCCAGTGCCATATCTACACAATTCCACTTTTGCCGACTTTTGAGTTCTGAAAAGTAAATAACAATCAAGTTAAATCAAATATCACGTAATATTTATAGCATCAACACATATTATATGGATTTTTTTTAGTAATAAACTTAAATTAAGTTTTCGGTTAGAAAAATGTATTACAAAAGAACGTTAATAATATAGTTTGTCTAATAGTAGGTATACAATATCACTAAAATCCATACAAATATTATAAATCTGAAAGCAACTCTGGTCTCTATATATCGGTCAGGGTTTGTTTGGCAAGGTTATAGATCACATCATGGAGTAGAACATAACTACCTTTCATCTTCATTCCACTTGCTATGCGAACCATGTCGTTGGTAAAAACTAGCTTCCGAGTAAATAAGCAGATTCGCAAAAGATATAATAACTTCTTTAGTTTCACCTACCATCTAAAAGTGATCTCTACTAAAACTTTAAAGTAACATTCATAAAAGTACAGCCGTCACCGTAGTGTAGCGTGTGTTGGCACGGACATTATGCTAGAGGTCGCGTGATTGATTACCGCGAAGGGAATGTTTTATCGACTTTCACATTTGTCTCAGTCTTAATAAAACGCAAAATAAAATGGAAAACATGCAGTGTTCTTGCAAAAGAAATTTTTGACTCTGTCATATACCGCCAAGAAAATTGTATGAAAATGTATATAAAAATGTAACTTTTTAGTATTCATTAGTTTGCATTTTTTTATTATATTAGTGTCATTAAAAGTTACATAAAGTTATTATCAACTTATTAATTTTCTTTAAATAATCAGTTATTAATGATGTGAGTTTAGAAACACTCAAACCTGCGGTTTCTATAATCTTCACACACGTGATATATTTCGTCCAGAAACAGATCTGATACTGGATCGCGTCTGAAATCCAAAGGGTAACTATTCGTTATTTTATATATGTATTCCTTGAATTTTTTTGTTTATACACTTTAATATTGAATTGAAATCCACTATAGATCTATTTAGAATCATAAAAACATATATATTCATATACAGAACTATATAATGTATGTGTGAATTATAGGTACACAAAATTAACAAAAGTGTTTAAAACTTAAATGTAGATATTCTCTTATAGAAGAATGATTTAAAATGGGAGCGTAATAACAAAAATAAAAGTATGATATATTGGGAAGGTAGCAATAAATTTAAATATTAAGTCGGCAAGGAAAATTGATTATAATTAAATGATTTTTCTCGCTTCCCTATATCTTTTTTTATAATCCAGTAATTATTGTAAAGAAAGTCAACTCTGGTAACACCAAAAGAGATTTGACATATTTTGGAATTTGACGTCTTGTGTTGTGGGCCCCTAATTCATTTTTTAGCACTGACCATGTTACTTCTGCGTGTATGTACTAGTATATCGTAGATACTTAGCTCATTTTGTTTTGAGTACGCATGAACAGAATGTGATGGAGACTGCCGTGACGCGTGACGCGAGGCAGTACATACACCAGCGCCCGTCGTCGGATGGGTGTGCACACCCAATATAAGGTCCTATATAAGTATACTAGCGACTCAACCTCGCTTTCTGCTCGGGTTCTTCTCTAGCTTGCTTCCCAATACAAACCTTCATCCCCATTTTCACCCACTTAAGGGTTGATTTCCGGGATAAAAATATATTATGTCGCTCTCAAACTATCTTCTTACCAAATTTCATCTAAGTCGGTTCAATAGATCCAGAGATTACCCCCTATAATGTCACAAACTCACAAAATCACAAACTTTACCTCTTTATAATATTAGTAGGTATAGATAAGAGGCTCACCTCGCACATTTAGCGCAAAGCGTGACAGAGAGCGCCGTGACACACAGGAGCAGCAAGAGCGCGGGCGCGGCGGCGGCGGCGGCGGCGCGGCGCGCCGTGCTCGCGCGGGGGAGGGCGGCGCGCCGCGGCGCAGTCCACACGCCCGCGCCCGGCGCTGGATGGGTGTCCGAGGTTTTACTCGGTAACTCTGTTAGATACTCTAAGCGTTCGGTAGTTCGTGCTTTGTATATTGTGTTGTACTGGAATTTCAATTTGGTTGTATTATTTTTTAGACTAAAGTATTTTTAAATTTTTTAGTACTACTTAATTATAGTTGTATACAAATACTTTTTATACCATCTTATGTAATAAACTAAATAAATAAAGATGGAGCACAATAAAATAAATAATATATACACAAAATAGAAAGTAGAATGATGACGTTCTCCTGACCGATTCCGGTCACGGCGGCCAATCTCGTTGAGACTAGCCAACTGCGCAGGAGATATTATAGTGTACGCGCAGACACAACGTGCACTCTCTATTCCTGTCACTCTCATACTCCGGTGGGACGACACGAGACACGACCGGTGAGAGTTAAGGCGCAGGACCGACGGCATTATGTGCTCTCCGAGGCACGGGGGTGAAACACCGCCAACTTCCCAACTCCGGGCTGTTACTGAGGCTTACTATACAGAAAGGCTCAGTAACTAAACTTGGCCCGACCCGGGACTCGAACCCAGGACCTCCGAGTGTGCAGGCGTACATGCTAGCCACTACACCACCGAGGCAGTCAAAAAATAATAAGATGAAGTCAAAAGCTCGTGTGTATATCATTCTTGAAGGTCTCTGTGGAAAGCTGGATGAAAAAAATGATCTTTCCTAAACCATCTTAAATTTCAAAAAATGATATATAGAATTCTTTATTGCACTGAAAAATAAATATAGTAATTTAAATAAAATTTTTGTTTGCAAAGGTGGACTTATCTCTAGAAGAAATATTAAGTATAAAATTTATAAGGTAGGTACTTCAATTATTCTACAGAAATGATTTAAAATATTCAAATCTATACATATAATAAAATTGTAACTAAGTCGAATCTGTACATTAAATATTTTTTGGAAAATCTAATTGAAATAGACATTATTATCGATACCGAGTCCGAATCTATAGTTTTTAGAATTTTTGTCTGTCTGTCTGTCTGTTACCGCATCACGAGAAAACCACTGGACAGATTTTGATGAAATTTGGTATGATGGTAGCTGGTTATCCGGGTCAACATATAGGATACTTTTTACCGCGAGAAAGCATTTCTGAGAAAAAAATACAAAAACTGAATTTTAAGAGTATACTAATATGTAAAACCTAAGAATTTGGTTTTTGGTCATCTGAACGCGGGCGGAGCCGCAGGCAATGCTAGTATTCAATAAAA
Organism: Brenthis ino; assembly: GCA_921882275.1. Classification (NCBI taxonomy): domain Eukaryota; kingdom Metazoa; phylum Arthropoda; class Insecta; order Lepidoptera; family Nymphalidae; genus Brenthis; species Brenthis ino. Next base: position 15,912,918 of record OV170222.1, read on the forward strand.
ATCAAATACTAATTGTGTAAACAACAGTACCTAATAACATATACTACTACATATATGGTGAAATACATATTAAAGTAAATTATAAACTTAAAAAAACACAAATGGATTCATCCATTTTCGATACCACAATGATGTAATATTTTTTTTAATTTAATATCTAGACTTAGAAGGAATCTTACCAGCTCAAAGCTACACCAATCCAGGGTCAGACCAGCATCTCTGAAAAGTCTTTCCACTGTTGTCCTCTTGTACTCCCTCGGACAGCTAGGCAAGCGCGATAGAGGGCGCACTTCCTCTCTTAATCGCTTTAGTTCCGAGGAAAATGGCATCGAACTGCCGAGACGGATTACTAATCTGATAGAAGATGAAATTTTCTGTTAAAATTTCTTAATTAATTGTGTAATCGGGGGCTTATACAAGGTAACAATCATTCTACACTTAGTGTCTGAAAAAAGTAAAAATGAATTAACGAAAAGTTAACGTTGAAAACTTAACATTAAATTTTCGTTAATTCCTTTTTTATTCATTCGTTAATTCATTTTATTTATATTATTTTAAAATATTATATTTATATTCATTTTAAAATATTTGGAAAATTATTTTTTTTCTTTTTCTACCTAGGAATGTAGCATGTCATTTCGTTTAAGCCTCCTGGATCTTGGACGTTTTGATTTTCAAATTTCTAACAATCTCATTGATGTTTCCAATTATGTAAATGGTGGACAATGACACTCTTTAATAGTTGCTAGTAAAACATTCGAGTTTAGGCTCATTTGATATGTTTTGACGAATCTCATACATTACAGTTGGTTAAAAGCGTGTTTCTTTACTCCAGGGCCGGACTATAGTATCAATAATATAAGTATAATGATGCTTTGTTTCAAATATATATAGCCTAAAAGACTATATATAAATTGTAATACTTCCTCTTTTACTAAATCATAAAGAAAGGTTTAAGGTATATCCACACAATTAAATTTTAATTAAAATATCTTACCCCTCTCCATCGCTGGGCTTTAAAGGTAGTCTTGCGCCTAAGTCGATAGCAGATGCGAGGAAAGTCGGATACAAATCTTTACTACTCTCAGTCCATAGTTTAGTTCTCAAAATATCTTTTAGACGAGTCATTCTAAAAAAAATGAAGAAAAGTGTTATGAATACGAAAATGTAGTAGATTTCTATGTATTTCTGCTTTTGGCATTCTCATATGTAAACCACACACTTGTATGAAACAAAAATCTTACATTCAGGAGATGAATAGACTAGTTTCAATTTTGTATGTCTCGACATTGGTAGAAAAAATATGTAATCAGTAATGCGTTATTTGTTATCAAACACATTAAAATGGCATTACCTATAGGTACATTTTTTATTTTACTAAATACTGCCAGATATTTTTTAGAACCGAGATAATTTTTTTGTTATCTTAAACAATAGACTTAAATCACTCTGATTTAGATTTAAATCCGTCAAATACTTTATATATACATAATTTATAGACGTACTTTCAAATTATTAATATCTTATAAAAAAATCATTTACCGAGGTAAGATTAGGACTAACCTTACCCATGAATCTGCCCACGTAATTTATATATGTGTAAAACTGCTGCACCATTAAAGGTCGAAGCTTGATGCCATAACCTTCCTCAATAAATCTACGAGTAATATATAAATATCTCGTGTCACGGTGTTTGTGGTCGCACTTCTCCGAAACTGCCGACCGATTTTAATGATTTTTTTGTATATTTGGTAGGTATGAGAATACATCGTAAAGTATTTTTCACCCTCCTACCCCCACCCCATATATTTTAATCGCGATTTTAGTATTCTTGTATGAACAATATTATATAAATACATCCCGTGCCATGCCGTGCCGTGAGCCCGAGCGAACCGAGAGTCGCTGTATGACATAAAGCCAATGAGTTTTCTTTTGTAGATTAACACGAGCGTAGCCGCGGGTTCTGCTAGCAGCTAGTAACTATATATAAAAATTGATGTGTGTATTTACGTTCCCTATGGACTTCAAAACGGAGTGATTTTGATGAAATTTTCAGGCAATCTTCAGTTTAGTCTAGCGGATTATCCTGAGAAGTTTGGTAGCTATTGGATTTGGAAGCTGCTGGTACTGCTAGTGAAGTATAAAATGCAAAACGATTTTCTCAAACGTTATTAAATTCCAGATATTGGCGCGTTCAAATAAAAAATAAAGTTCAAACAAAGAAATATATTTACATTATTAGAATTACTTTTGTTTCAGCGAAAGGTTCAGGTAGACATATTATTTTTTAGGTTTGCAAATATTAGTAAAATGTTAAAATAATTGAAATGTTCTTTACCTATGTTCATCCAGCAGGTCTTCCACATTAAGATTATCAATTTTCAACTCAACTTCGTGCTTGGCCATTTTCTCTTTTGGCTCTACTTTTAAAGTTAGAAGCACTCGTCGCGTTTCATAATCCTGACGATTCAAACCTATTACTTCTATCTGAAATAATAAAATGAATTTTCTTAGTATTTTATGATTATTTTAAGAGTACTAACAATGATCGATTCGCTACTTTTTAAGTGCTGCGTATTAAGTATTAACAGTGCAAGGTATTAATTAAATTATTTTTTCAAAATTGCTGCTAAAAGTATTTTAATTAAATAAGTATGCGAAGGTTCAAAAAAACATGTCATAAATTCAAACCAGTAAAAGGTGGCCCAATTCAAAAAAAGCAAATTTGTAACTTAAACATTAGCGTACTAAAATGTCATTTTCTCATTTCTAGCAAGTTGGGTTGCACCAGCCACATCATTTAAAAATAAATGTATCTGCCTTATATGCCTAAATACTTATATGCCTAAATACTTACATGTTATAACTAGTGATTCACCCTCGCTTCGCTCGGGTTCGTCTCTACGTTGATCCCCATACAAACTTTTATCCCCATTTTCACCCCATTAAGAAATGATATCCAGGATAAAAACTCTCCTATGTCCTAGGATCTCAAATTACCTTCTTACCAAACTTCGTCTAAATCGGTTCAGTAGTTTCGGAGCGTATTCAGTACAAACAAACAAACAAAAAATCTAATCTTTCCTGTTTATAATATTAATATAAATTTGTTTTATTATTATAAACAAAATTAATCATTTCAGTTTCGCGCCTTTTATTTATTCATTTTTTTTATTATGTAAGTATGACTATAAAAACACATACTACTTTTATATATAATTATATAAACAACATACAAATTTAAAAGTAAAATAAACCAAAGGGTATGGTATGGTATAAACGGGCTTGTTTCCGCAACTCGACGTCTGCACGCCTATTTTGCGTGTAAACCAAAGGGTATTTCACGTACATTCTACCTAAATTTAGAGTAAATAAGCAAAACTTGCAAAAATAGGGCAGCCATAAAACCACTAATCGACAACGAAAATAAGCAGACAGGGGCTTCTTATACGTACTAAACATCAAACATCGATCAATAGTGAAAAACAACATTTTTTTTATTTTTCCAACGGGGCTCTATTCTGAAGCTTTTGAAGAATAGCTCCAAGAAAGGAAAAAATCTCTAATTTATAGTTTAACAATTATCCACACTTGCAATGTTGAAGCAGATTTATCTGCTTATTATTTAACTAATGCATAACTAATTTAAAAATTGTGATAAAAAAATGTTTCCGACGGATTATTGTTCGTTTATTTATCCAGTTAGCATTTAATATGTTAAAATATTCTTTATTGCGAAGTAGGCGTGGATTGCTCAAGCCAGAGCCAGAGGTACGTTTTAGGCCAGCCCGCATTTAACCAGCATGGTCGACAATGGAATTATCCACCTTGTAGAGGGATTCCCGTGCCCGGCAGTGGGACATTAAAAAGGACTGAATACCTATACGTATGTATATTATAAAATATCTTTAGGTTCATTATAATTTTTTTAAAGTATTAAATTTTTGTTTGTTTTCCTCCTTTACATGTACATTTGAACTAATTATGCCGTACTAAATTATTTGTACATTAGTTATCAATTCAATATTATAAGCTATAGGTACATTCGTTTATAATAATTATATATGTAGAGCAAAGGATAAAGTAAGCTACAGCTCATGCACATGCAGTCTAATATAACGTACAGTAATAGGAGACGCGGTATTCCTTGGTGGAGTACCAAAAATAAACCCAGAATGATGTCTCCCGCTGTAAATGTACCGCAGCCATGAAGGCAACTCCGGTTTGCCGATTAGAGACGCGTGGAATCGATATTGCTGATCAAATTCTGATTGAACAAGGAATTTTCGTATGTTAAGAGATATTATATATATTTTTATTGTTTAAAGGTACAAGTCCTAGCTCTTCTCATCATACGGTTCATTTATGTCAGTCTATGGGGGAGAGAGGATTTTACAGACCATCTCTTCTCTCTTTAGTCTAGTGGAATCCATTATAGGACCTATTGTCCACAATAGCATAAACAGGTCCAGAATGTGAAAATATTTTAATAAGTATTAGATCTATTACAGAACAATATTTACATATTATACATAAATTGAACCCACGACATCCGATGTTGGAGACGAGGGACAATACCAAGACCGGAAAACGTTTATTTTTGTGCTTACGAACTATTTCGTATAAGTTAAAAGTATGGCCAAATGCCAATCATATATATTAAACCTTTTTGAAGTCGGTTTAAAATGAAAATATGAGGTCAATAGACCCAAGTAGATAGTAATGACTAGTTAAAAATAATACTATAAATAAAATAGACTCACCTTGATAAGTCCAGTTGAATAAATTAGGGCTTATCGGAATCGCAAACATTTCCGTTTCGACCGCATTGTAAACATGGCCTAATGAAACTTTTGTAAATAACAACAGCCATAGTAACGTCAACATCATATCCTGGAAGCAAAAGTATACCATGCTAATTAAATTTAATTAGTTTATATACAAATAAAGTATTTTTATATTTCAATTGCATTCAAGCTTATATGTAATAATTAATATTGATACGTAATCAAAACTATATAATATATAATAGGTATATTGTTTTGTACCTGAGAACTTACCGGTGATGTGGTGTGGACAGTAAAACTGATCTAATTCACAATTATAGTCACACAGCTATCGATTCCCATGCTAAAATATTACAGCGAAAGGTTACTGTGGACAAAATAGCAAGCGCACATGAGCAGAAGATACCGGCACGCCCCACAGAGGCGTATTTTAATTAATACTATGCATTATTTCATTAAAATAATATTAATATGTATAAATATAAATGAAATATAATTGAACGTAATGTATTAAAAAATAATTAAGTACTTGGTATTTTAATCTTTATTTGTAATTTAACTTCCATATAGATGTGGTACACAAAAAATATGACATCGTTAGAAAATCACCGACGCAAATAGAGAATAAAATATTAGAATAATATAGTATATTTTTTGCGTCAATTGCGTGCGTATTTATTAAGTAACTTGCGATTCTCTTCCCATTTATTTACGCTTACGATAAAAATAAGCAAGTACGTCCCTGAAAACTAGGCGTGACGTAAAGTAGAAAGACGTCATTGGTTAACAGCCAACTGTTTTTGTATTGAATGCTACGTTCCTTTACACGGAATGATACGCGTCAACTATTGTCACAAAAGCAATAAATGTGAAAAAAATATTGTTTCACATGCATATACGCAAAATATAAGATATATTTCATAGTTCTCTTAAAGTATGTTAGTAAATTACCAATAATCTGAATAAATTTCTTCAATTCCAATTTGTTTAATGATATACTACGAAATGTTATACAGATCGAACATAAAACTTAACGTCATCCATTCATTCTTTAGTCTTTACAAATGTCAGATACTTGAAAGGGCGAGGAGGGCGATTTTGTGTTATCGAATAAAAAATTGTTAAACAGAATAATTGTTGTAACCATAATAATGTTATCAGTGGAACTCGGAAATTGGGCGTTTGCGCGCCTAATTCATCAAGTCATCAAAATATAATACCGCACTTAAATTATTTTATTTGGGCGATATTGTTTTCGATACGTTTTCGGGATGTTGAAGTTTAAAAAAATGGGTTCGGATAAAGTGCCGTTGTTGCTTGTGACCGCAAACGTCGGATCCATATTCGAGGATGTGAGTATTGTTATGATAAATCACGTAATTGTCGCCTACACGTACACTATGGTCTGCCATAATAATTGCCTATCTACCTACATTATTTTAATTAAACGTTGCGCATGTGACACTGGTCTAATTTTGAAGCAAGTGTTTTACATGTCATTGCACGCAAATTGCTTTTCGTCACGCTCACTTGATAGAATCAATTTTATTTATACAATACTATTTTAACATCTTTGTTTCATTTTATCTGTCAATGTCTTAAGCTAGCAAAATAAAATATATGTATGTATGTACTTGAAATAAAAGCACTGTAATATTACTTGCATATGGTAACTATTACATATATTTGATAAATAAAACTATTTGCCAGTTATGTTATGGAAGAGTTATAGTTTATAAAATTTCTTAATGATCTCATCTTTACATATTAAATCCCATTTAAATGTTAACTTATAACTATATACTCTCTGATGAAAAGATTTATTTTTTATACATACTTATTCGAATTTTGATTCTGAGAATAGGTCAATATTAAAAGATATTGATGGAACTAATTAACGATAATGTATCCGAAACAGACTTTACTATTATATAAAATAGGTCATAATCATTATTAAAATTAATTATAAATTTACATATTTTTCCCATATATTTAGATATAAGATGAATATGTAAATTGATACCATTTTAATAGTAATGTTATTACATTTCTTGGTAATAAAACAATTTTGTGTCTATAAAGCTTAATTATATTATAATATAATTCATTAATCATTAAATTATTAAATATGTTAAATTCTGTTATAGATATATGTTGCCATTGCTTATTTAAAATTAAACATATATTTTTTTTTAAACTAAAAAACAAATAAAAAAATAAAATAAGTAAGTAAATTTTGTTTGAATTACTTCCATATTTTTATTCAATTTTTTTTATAATTCATTAATAATTTACTATTATTATTGTAAAATATTATAAATTGTTGTAAAAGTAAAAAAATTGGCTCCATATGTGCTGTTTGTTTTAACTCTACTGTAATAGGATAATGTATGCAATCAATACACTCTAAGAGTTAGACTAAGTACTACATACAACACTACATGTACAAAATTTAAATTATAACATCAAATAATAAAATTGGTTTTTGTTGTCTTAAGACTTGCACTAATTACGTGTCAACAATTTACTAAAAAAAAAAACATTTTTTATGTTTTTATAAAGAGTGCACTTTATCAGCAGTCAATCAAGCTTTACACGATGATTCATATAAATAGGTAAACATAAATAATTGCTGACAGATTAAGATTATAAAATATACATTTTTTGTTGTTAATTGTTTATATGTTTTCCTTATTTTTTTTCCTACTGTAAGCTTCATAATATTAAAGTTTGTATATAAAGATCTGTATGGTAATGTTATGTTTTAAGTTCTTTTTAACAAGCTTATTATTAGCTTCACCTGTATCTAATCTTTCAAAAAGCACTTATTCAAAAGTACTTGTAACGAGTCTAATTGAATATAATTTATTTCATTTAATTTTAATGCAACTTTCACCCACTTCAAAAGATCAGATTATCAGCACACTTATCAAGGACCGATGACAATACAATAATTTATTAAACTTTTTTATTAAAAAAATATTTATTTAAAAAACAAAAAAGAACAACCTTTTATAGCAGATCAAAGTTAAGAATGGAAATTAAATTATAGTTTAAAAAACTAAAAATATGCATTAACAATGAACCAAATTAAAAAAGTAAAAAATAAGTTTTAGTACAAGAATAAAGAGATTAACAAGAAAATTAATGTTATTGTGAAAAAAGTGTGGGGTGCTCGATAAAAGTAGATTTAGTATAAAAATATTGTACAAAGCACCCACGCTTTTTTCAAAATAACAATAATTTTCTTATTAAATAAAACTATCTTTTCGGATTATTTCGCGGATTTATTTTGATTTTTGGTTCCCGACGTTTCGAATGCTTTACAGCATCCATGGTCACGGGAGAGACTGAGGTGTTACATGTCTTGAAGGTATAGTTATTACAGACAGCCTACCCACAATTAACAAAATGAAAATTGCACCAATTACATTACAATATTTTTAACTTTAAACATTTTTATAATTTTAATTATAATTGAATATGGAAAATTATTTTTTAATTTTTGCTATTATTTTTATAATTATTACAATTTTAAAAAATATTAATTAGTAATCTATATTTAGTGTTGCCATTATTATATTTATAACCATAAATAAAAATATAAAAATATAGTATTGATTATTAAAGCCATATAATTGTTCTATGTGTAATTTAAAAAAGTTAAAATTAATTAAGGATAATCATTTTAATTTAGTTTGCTATTATTTAAAACAACTTACTAAGCAACACTATTCATATATACTTTTACAAATGAAAAATATTAATCTGATAAGCTGTCATTTTGATCTACACAGTATGAACTTACTACATCTGTCTGTCTGTTATGTTTATATTTTATAATAATTTTCTTGTTAATCAATTCATTCTTAGACAAAAAAATATTTTTTACTTTTTAGTTTGCTTCATTTTAATCAAGGTCTTTCTTTAAATTACACATGTACATGTAAAACATATACTATTTATAATATTAATATCTATTTTGACATAATCCATTATTTAAATTGAAATGAAATGAAAATTAACTCTAAAATAACACTTAATGAAGCACTTTTTAAACATCAATTCCGTTAGGAAGTTACCATTGGTTATGTCTTAATTACTTTTCTAATTTGTAAGAAAACTTATACGTAGTATCCATTGATTAGATTTCTCTTTTTGAAGTTATAATTTTTTTTGCATGTTTGGAAAAAATTATGAGAATAATCTTTTTAGGAAGCGCGCGCACACCGACAGCCAAAAACGACATGATGAAGTTATCATATTGAGCTTTTACAAACAGAGAGTTGTGACGTATGTCACAACTCTCTATTTGTCCCAATCCCGTATGGAATGAAATCTTTAGCTATTTTTGTTCTGTTACGCCAAAGAGTTATAACTTTTTATGTGCGTTACACACGTTTTTTTTATTCATATATTTATTACAATAACAAGTCACTTGAAGATTGATAGGTCTACCAACACCCAAATACCAGTACTAGGTTTCCTAATACTCTTATCTTGTTTTAGCCTTCGGTTATGCTCCCAATATGGACATCAGAGTTCTTACAAGCAGTCTCTCGTATGGATCCCAAGTTTATTGCCTTGCATCTTCAAGAAGTTGGTGGTAAAGCATATGAGAAGTCAATGCAATATGTGCAAGATTTTGTACAGCGGCTCTGCGATTGTCCAGAGTTGAGGCTATATGACAAGATAAGGATATTCTTAGATGAAGATTTCAGCTCGCCAGAAAAATTTACGGTAAGATTTGTATTGATACTAGCTGACGACCGTTCAGTAAATCTATTTATAATTTTCTACACAATTTTTGTTTGACTCCTTTGATGTCTAGCAACTTCTCTGAGTGTGACAAAAAGTACTTTTAGTTTCTTTCTCAAATTTTTGGGCATATTTTCAAAAAAAAATCCTTTAAAATTATCCCGTATTTCGAATATTTTTTAAAATAATCAATCAAATCGGTTAAACCGTTTTCAAGAGATCCATCTACCACATTTCATTTTTAATTTTTATTGTACCTAGTATATACATATTATTATACAAGTACTTCTTTGAAGGCTGTTTAAATAGCCTCGAACTTATATGTGACAGTTTTAAAAAATATGAATTTTATATTCAGTTCTTATAAATGGAGAAGCTTCATGATGTTGTAAATATCATATTTAACGCAATGAAATTATATAATACAGATCAAAACTAATAAATCAGTGATTTTTTTTTGAAGTCTCGTCGTGTGACGTCACAAAATTATTCATATAAGCGCCAACTTTAATCTTTCATAACTTTTCATTTGTAGAGATATTTTAATCGTTCTTTCATGTTTTGTTATATTTTGCCTAAATTTTTATGATTAATCCACAAACAGGTAAACTTCTCCATTGTAGGTAGGTGCCGTAAAACGGCAGGAAGTAAAAAGCTACTTCATTTATTTTTATTTTATTTTTTTATTTATTTATTTTCATTCGGACACAGGTCCATATTTTCATATATCTAAAATATTATTTAACGAAACTTAAGAAGGATTTTTTTTAGAAGTTCGACATTTTATTAAAAATCAAATATTACTGTTAAATATATAGAAGTATATTTTATTTATATGTAGGTACATACGTTTTTACTCTAACGCCACTCTTCGGAGAGTTCACTAACATCCATGGGATTTTCCACTATAATTTTCGTTTTTAATTTTCATGAAAAACAATCGATGACTATGTCTTAGTCATCTAATTCTTTTTGTCACCGATTTTCTGGGGATTTACGTTATTTGTTTTTTCAAACATGAATTTCAAATTTTTGTTGGCTATTTACATGAGCACGTAGTATTCACGCCTAAAACTCAATACAAACATGAAACAACAATAAAAAGTACCGTGATATGGCATTGAGCATTATAGCTATGGCTTGAGTAGGAAGAATATATTGGGACCAAAAACACTTACGAATATGTCTTTTAATGTAAAAATTTATTATACTACGTACTAATACCTAGATTTATTGCCAAAAACTGGTTATTGAAACCCTGCATATGAACGTGGAATGACTGGGTTTTAGATGTGGCAAGTATGTTAAGTGGAAAGTAGGTCGTTAGTACTTCGAATAACCTATTTAGCCAATAGCCTGCACTGTACTTAATGACCTAAACTGAAGTTCTGTATAATATACGTAAGTAAGTTAAGGCAGAATTCAGGCCAACTAACTCATATCTGAAAAAGAAATGAATTTATCAAATGTGCCATTTGCGCACTTTTATTTATTATTCAGCCGTAAGGGATAAAATTTTATCCCTTACGGCTTCAGTGCTAAGGGATTGCTAAAAGTTTCATTCAATAAACAGTGCTGTAACTAATAAATAAATTTATTAAAAATAAAAACCCGACTGCATAAAAGCTAGCTAAAAAAAATAAAACAAGTTCAGGAGGGAATATAGTATTAGGCAGTCGGAGACATATGTACATACGGATATGCAGTTGGGTAAAAAGGTTTTAAAAAGTCCAATTAGTACCTACTGTTAGAAAAGAAAATACTAAGTGCTTTTAATATTTCAATAGCCAAAGTTATTTTGACTATAATATTATTTATACTAAAATAAACAGCGCATGGTACAAAATCAACATCCGATTCCAATTCGAGACGAGAGAAACGGAAAGAGCTGTTATGTATACATTGTGTTAAATAAACCGCCACTATCGATAAAATTAGAGGGCGGATGACATACAAATGTCGAAATCCGTACAGTGTTACGATTATGTCGGCACACTCGATAACTCTCATAATAGGATGTAAAGAAAAGTACATAGTATACATGAACAACAATTCTAAATAAATCCTAAATATTTTACATCTCAGAGGAAGCTTTAGAAATATGCGTAAAACTTACACTTTTAAAAAAACCCTTCCTTTGCGTTTCTGTAAGGACATATTTTCTATACCTACATATAATAAAAGTGTTACTGATCGCTGTTTGTATATATACATGGAAGATATTTGACAAAAACTATTATTGAGGGGTTTTTATTAACGCAATAGAACCCAAAACAATGATTTTTAGATTTTTTTTGTCTGTTTGTCTGTGCGCTTGTGCGCGCTAATCTCAGAAAGGCTTAACCGATTTGGGTGCGGTTTTCACTAATGTGTTCTAGTAAGTTTCACTTATTATTTAGTATTTGTTTCATTTACACCGGTTCGTAAATAAAAAAGTTATGTCAATTTAAGCAATCACCTAGGGACGAACAACAAACGAAGCGAAATTGAGTCGCTAATCTATTTATATGCTTGAAACCTAAATTCTGACTTAATAAATAAATAGAATAAGAAATTTCATTATATTGCTAAGTTCACGTAATTTATCGATACGCCCTACAAAAATTACATTATATTATGAACATTGTACATACATACCATCTATGACTATGAAAATATAAGACGATGTCAAGGTAAAAAAATTAAAATATCTTATATGTTGACCCGGATAATCAGCTCATACCAAATTTCATTAAAATCCCTCCAGTGGGTTTTCCGTGAAGTTGTCACAGACAGACAGAGAAAAACTCTAAAAACTACAGATTTCGGTCTCTGTATGGATAAAAATTATTTAAATAAATGTCTGTTTTAATAAGTTTAAAAAAAATATTAATGTACAGATTCGGCTTAGTCACAATTTTATTATATGTATGGATAGTATATATAAATCTTTATTTTTGATTTAGAAATACGTAATATATAACGTTAATATTATTTACACTTTAGCTATTTTTATTAAGGAAAGCTCTTTCTGGGATATTCATTACTTAGTTATGTAAAATCTTTTTGGCTATAATCATTTTTTGCGGACGACTCTTTATATGTACATATAAGGACGGCATATCTATACATATAATAAAATTGTAACGAAGCCGAATTTGTATATTAAATATTTTTTGGAAAATCTTATTGAAATAGACATTATTATCGATACAGAGGCCGAATCTATAGCTTTTAGAATTTTTGTCTGTCTGTCTGTCTGTTACCGCATCACAGAAAAACCACTGGAGGGATTTTGATGAAATGTGGTATAGTGATAGCTGGTTATCCGGGTCAACATAGAGGGTACTTTTTACCGCGGGAAAATATCTCATTTCTGAGAAAAAATACAAAACCTGCATTGTAAGAGTATACTAATATGTAAAATCTAAGAATTTGCTTTTTGGTCATCTGAACGTGGGCGGAGCCGCGGGCAATGCTAGTGTGCAATATAACGACATATATAACGACAAACAAAAGTTGTTTTATTTTTTCGAGCTAACCTTATCACCCCAAGAAATTATTACATAGTTATAATCGAGCTCGTAATAGCAGCGTCCATTTACAATTTTACGCTTTTCTTTCAGATAAAAAAAAAAACAAAAATCATTATATTACTTTTAATAATTTTAAATATTTTTCTATGGTTTGATAAGAAATATAAGAATAAATTATATGTATATTTGCGTAATTATTAGCCGTTTACGGATATATTACGTAGATATTGGAATGCAGAAAGGAATGCTACTCAAAGTATGACGTAAAGCTATTGAACGTACTCACCTTAAAGGAGTTGTGCTAATTTTAATAGTTCTTTACTAAACAATGATCAAATTGTTATATTAGTGTAGAAGGTACCTTGTCCTAAGGAAATAAAGTGCTTTATTGATTGATAAGTAATACAATTAATTCATTTAATAATTCAAATAAATCATTGATAGGTAAAATTTATGACTTATGGTAAAAAAAATGTCAATAACGATAATGTCGAAACATTAACGTTGCCATGACAACGAACTTTTTCGCCATATGTCGTATGTATATTTTGTTATGTGGCATTTTAGCCTTTTATACTCATAACTTACTCATCAGTAGTCTGAAAGTTCTACAAACTTATCAAGCTTCAAGTGAAATATAATGCTTTTGTTACAGAAATATTTCAAAAGCTTTTTGTCTAAATATAATATATTACATGCAGTTTCTCTTTTTACATAATACGAGGCTTTGTTCTTCTTTAATTGAGTAATTGTTTTCAACTTCATAATGAAGTTTATTGTTAGCTTTTCCGGAATTTTGTGTAAGTTACAACTTATTTATATTAAAAGTGCTTATACAGTAATAAAAACATGTATTTTTTCTATAATTAATCACAAAATTATTGTAAGCTTCACGGAGCTTTTTTTTATATCATTTACTAATATCCTGCGAAACTACTCGATGTATTAGGGAACAAAGTGCCTATGTCACTCTTCACACTATCAATCTTACTGCTTAATCTTACTTACTGCGTAGGAAAGAAAATAATTATTTTTATTTAAATATTGCTAATGATAAGTCGGTCTAAAAATACAGCTCTAGTCTTCCATATTTTACGAACCTCATAAAATGGGAGAAATAATAGCTCAGTGCTATAAAGATCGCGTGTTCAGAAACTACTTGCGTATTGAATGTACCTATCACAGAATAATGTAGCTTGCAGTATTATTAAACTCTTATTAGCAGCTCCGTAATTCGGTTATCTTGTAATATCCGTGTAGAAATTACCAATCTGTGGACATATTTTTACTATAAAATATCTCGTTCTCATTAAACCCTCTTTAAGCAAGAAAGCGAGGGGGGTCAGGTCTTAGTCCACCATGTTGACAAAGTGTTTTGCGGACTTTCACGTCTTTCGAAAACTAAGACTAGGTTCTCTTAAACATGAATGCTCAGACAGGGTAAAACCCGGATAGCCCGGATTGCCTCAGTGGGATACATGCTCTTGTTTTCGGTACGCTATATTAGAGATGTCCCTGACGTTAGCGCTCTTCTGCACTTTAAAGCGCTTCTTCCACAGACCTTAGCGCCATGCCAGTAGTAGGACTAAGATTATTTTGTTCTTATAACCGATTTTTAATAATCTATTCTATGAATATGAAAAATCAATTTTTAATGAATCAATTATATTATTTATTCTCTTTTCTTTTAAGTAAAAAAGATAAGATATGCGTTGTTGGATTAAACCAATGTAGACAAACTACACATTTTAATCGAATTATGCAAACGCCATTTGTGTGATAAATGAAAAAACACGTGGTCTCTAAACGTAAAAAAAAGAATGTCACTTGTCAGTCGAAAAATGGCGCATTCTGTATATAAATATTAAAAATCGATTATTTTTTAGTTAATCGATATTTTACAAATCACATCCCTACCGTGTGAGCCAAAAATTTCCGCGGCAGGACGTTGACTAGCGTTGAAATTATATTCGGAAGTATTTTCTATTGAATATTTTCTTTTACGCTTGTCTATTCAGTCAACATTCAAGTCAATTCAGTCGAGTCTATATTTCCGCGGAATGTTTTCCTTCGCCGTAAGACAGCAATCATGCTGAGAATGATTCGTACATAAAAATATCAGAGGTAACCCGGAGTAATATTTGGGTTTGAATCTGTTTTATTTGATTTTTAAAGTAACTACATAACTATGTGCCTCTTCTTTGTAGTAGCCGCGTTATATACAATATAATAAAATTGTAACTGAATCTGACTGAAACTGAATCTGTAATCTGTATATTAAATATTTTTTGGAAAGTCTTATTGAAATAAACATTATTATCGATATAGAGGCCGAATATATAGTTTTTTGAATTTTTGTCTGTCTGTCTGTTATCGCATCACAGAAAAACCACTGGAGGGATTTTGATGAAATTTGGTAGGGTGATAGCTGGTTATCCGGGTCAACACATAGGAAACTCTTTACCCTGGGAAGATATCTCATTACTGAGAAAAAATATAAAATCTGCAATTTAAGAGTGTACTAATATGTAAAACCTAAGAATTAAGTTTTTGGGCATGTGAACGCGGGCGGAGCCGCGGGCAATGCTAGTACACTAAAGAATATACCGCAGTTTAACCTGTCAAAAAATACTTCATTTAGCAGATCTAACTAACTCCTAATATAAATATGATTATTTATAATGGAATCAACAATGTAATATTTATTTCAAAGCATATCCTGGAGTTGTTTACTTTTATCATATGAACAATAAGAAGTAAATCATAATATTCGGAACAGTAATGAATGTGAAGATACAATAATTCTACGATGACGTGAATGCTAAATAGGATATTGTTCTTACAATCTGTTCCGTTTTCTGTTTTTTCAGTCTCAGGAGAATTAAAATTCTAAGGTCTGTTTACGATGATTGAGAAACTTTGTTTGTTTATGGCTTCAAAATGTACTAGTTGCCAATTTTAAGCTCATTATACTTAATATACTGTTAATTCTAATGCTATTTACTTAATCTACTTAAGAGCAATCCCCTACCTAAACGTGTTTTACGTCAATATTTAGAAACTATTGTGTCAGTATTTTTCACCAGTTTCACCATTTAGCCGTTATATTACACGATTAATATAGTTTTTCAGGTCGTCACTACTAAAGAAATAAAACTAAAGTATTGCTTTAACCATTAATTTTTTTTCTTATTCTACACATGAATTACAACTCATATAAAAGTATGGTTAATACCATTTGATAGATCATTTGAAAATTGATATTTACACGTTTATTTTTTTTTAAAGATCAATTTCAATTTTTTTTGGACCAATATTCAGAAATCAATGAAAATTTTCAAGTTAGGCTACTGTGCAGTGGCGGGGCGTCTGTTCATCGGCCGAATGTTATAGCCTGAAGGTCATTTGCTCCCTTATTAAAATCCCAACACTGACTAAGAGACAGACAACGCACAGTCCGGACCACTGGGTCTTGAAGCATGTACTCAAAAGTTTTTTATATAACAAAAGTGAGAATTGATAAAAGAAAATTGTTGAAAATATGTAGTTAGAAATATGGAAAGTAATGTTTAAGTCTCCGTTTAAATTTCTATGGAAAATCCCATCGGGTAATCCTATCAGGTAACAGAGTTTAGTATATTTTAAAAGGAGAAAGGTTTCTTTCAATAAGTCGCCTATTCTATTAGGTTTCAGGAGATCGTTCGTTACTAATTTTTCACCGACTTTGAAAAATATTGGTGTAGATCAGCCATACTCAACCTTTTTTTATAGGAGGCACAAACACGTTTCAGTCATGGTGTCGAGGGCCGCAAGCAAAAATTATTTAGGTCTTAATGACAACGTAATTCCAAGTAACGATCTTGTTACTTTTTTAACAAAGATATGTTATAATGTGATTTTTAATTCTGCCGCATGCTGCCCGCGGGCCACAGGTTAAGTATACTCGTAGCTGGTGTAGATGTTACGCGATATCTTCAACAAGTGTCTAACCAAACAATTTTCTTATTATTTTTTTATTTTAAATAAAACCATCTTATCTACGGGAGAGACTATAATAATTACTGTAAAGCATTCGAATCGTCGGGAAGCAAAAGTCAAAATAAATCCGCGAAAAAATCCGTAAAGATAGTTTTATTGAAAATGTAAAATATTCGCCTAAATCTAAGAGTGTATCATTTTTTATTTTATTGTTTGGATTGTAAGGTTTTATATTTCTTTAGGTGATACCATACACATACATTTTTTGAAAAGTTTTCATCCAAATAGGGAACTAATTCCATTTAAAAGTGATTTTGAAATAGATATTCATAGGTTATCATTCAGCACATCTATACTAATATTATAAAGAGAGAGTTTGTATGTTTGTTTGTTCGAACGCGCTAATCCGCTTTGAAAGATTGGTTTTGCATTAGATAGCCTTTTTATTGAGGGATGCTATACATTATCACGCTACTGGTACTACTACTACCCAAGGAAGCTGAGCAGTAACCATAAATATCAACAAATCGGTCAGACTTCTATATATTATTGCAAAACTGATGTTTATAATCAAACAAATTTAACACGGGTGAAACCGCGGGGCACAGCTAGTTTATTATTATTTTACAAATGCTTCGCAAACTTAATTGTTTTTGTATTTTCCTTATACCTATGTGAACTTCCTACGTGCATTGCATAACATATTCTCTTGCTATAAATATTAAAATGAATGTCAAGGTTTCGTGGTCGGAAAAGCTTTAAGCTCTAAAAATGTAAAACCTCAAGTTTTCAAGCATTAAAGCTTAAGAGTGGGATAATTATCTAAGAATCTCTTATACAGTTTTATACCGCTCAGAAATAGTTCTATCTGGCTATCCAATATATGTAGATATATGTCATGAAAACTGCCTCGTCTAGTGGCTAGTATATATGACATATACGGAGGTCCTGGGTTCGAGTTGGCGTAGTGTAGTTTTTGGATTTGTTTGAAAAAAAAACTCAGTAACAGTGGTTAGTTAGTCTTAGTGAAATTGAGCGTCATGGGTATAATAGGGGAATATGCGTGTGATTTAAATAAAGGTGAAGTATTTTTTTGTAGTCTTTATTGCTTTTGAATTAAAGAGGCCGTATACGGAATCAAAACGAGCGAAATAAGCATTTGAAGCGCGCACACACGCGCAGAAGCGCTCTGTCAGCTTATATAAATATTTTTAAATGTAATTTCTTTTTGATTAAGAAAATAATTATTAAAAAGTGTAAATATAGGTGGGAAATTCAACATAGTTGACACGCACGCCATTGGTCACACCATGTATGACGTCAAACTATTATCATAACAGAGCGATTAGGGATTTCGTCGCTACATACTAAAGCCGTCTTTTTTCACAATTATATAACGATGTAAGCTATTGTATAAAACATACAAAAAATACGCATATTCCCTATTTTAATGTATAATGAATTGTAAATTCAGTACAATATTAAAAAATAATGACGATCGTTACATTAGTTAACAGTACCTAACGGTTCTATTTACTTTATTGTTATGATCAATAGATACTTAGGTCTTTACTTTTATATAGATTTATGTTCGTTTTATAGATTATTATTAGATATATATATCGAAAATCGAAATATTAATATAAATTCGACTATAATCATTATTTAAAGTTTAAAAAAACCATACATATTTAAATAGAATTTACCTTACCTTAAATTTAATTTATTAGGTATTAAAAAAATATTGACAAACAGACAAGAAAAAATTCTGAACTTTTTGTCTTTGTCTATTTAATATTTATACGAGTACATAGATATATTTAAATTGTTTCTATGCCACGATGCGCAAAAGATGTGGGTCCCTGGTGGATAGATTACGGGGTAGTACCAACAGCATCATGAGGGTAATTGCCAGTAGGCTGGATTGTAGGTATGTTAACCACTGCTGTGCTATTTCTTGTTAGTAATGTATAAATGTATGTGAATGTAAAAGTATATCTATTTAAAATGTATCTAGAGTGTAAATACTAACATAGAATATAAGCACCTTGTATACTAACAAAATATGAGTCTTAGGTTACTTGAAATAAAATTTATTATTATTATTATTATTATATATCTACCTATACACACGCACGGACGCACACACAAACACTCCACTGGTAATAGTAGTGTGATTTGTCATCTATACAAATAGGTACCTAAACAAAATTGAAGTATCTGTGTGTAATGTCAAAATAACAGCTTTTTACTAAATGCACATAAAAAAACACAATTATTAAAAATTTTGTCTGTCTGCCTGTTTTTTCCCGATTTTGACGGGACTTTCACTAGCAGAGCTTATAACAAGGAGTAACTTTGCAACTATTATTTTAGAAAAAGAAATAGGGTTTCGTTAAAAAAAAATTAAAAGTACCTATACAATATAATAAATTAAGTTTAAATACAGTATAATAAAATTATAAATTACGGCTATATGAACGACACAGCTATAATTAAACTATTATTATTACATACAACCGTCACTTTCTACAACACATTTATCTCACGACTGAGAAATTTGTAGAAAATGCTTTATTAACCTTAATAAAATGAATGGCATTAACCGTTTCCAGTATATTTTGAAAGTGTTTATAAACATTGCTGTAAAAAAATATTCTCTTTAATTAAAGGGCGTCTATTTATGGCTCGCTATAGTAATTTCGAGTCTTATATTTCAAAGCCAGTTGCCATCGTTTGTAATTTTATATTGTAGCTGCGACACTTGTTGACATTTTAACTATTTTAATCTAGAAGCTTCTCTCATATTTCTTAAAACAACTTATTTATATTTTAAATTCGAAAATACTTGTCCGTTTATTTACTTTCAAGCCTAAATATTTTAAATTTTGTTCAATTAAAGACTGCCATAAAGCATGCAAGCATTTTTATAATGTACTAACATACTTACCAGAAGCACCATAGGTAGAGTGGTAGCCCAATGGTAACGCGCTTGCTTGGGAAACCGAGTGAAGTGGGTTCAAAGCCCGGGTCTCGCACCTTTGATATTTTCATAACGTGCGAATCATTTCCAAAATGATTACCATTTGTCTTAACGGTGAAGGAAAATATCATGAGGAAACCTGCATGTCTGAGGGAACCTAACAAGTTTTCAAAAGACATGTGAAGTCCGCCAACCCGCACTTGGCCAGCGTGGTGGTCTATGGCCTGATCCCCCTCGTATTGAAGGGAGGCCCACCCCCAGCAGTGGGACACTAAAAAGGGCTGAATACATACATACTATACGAACCAACATATCTAAAGATACTTCTTTAGATATGTTGATCCTCCTAGTAGTATTGGCAATCGATTAGATGGTAGGTACTTAGCGATATGATATCACATATCAATATAACGATATTAGCTTTGTATTAAGCTCGTTACGAGATAATTAGCTTTTTGTATCAGTCTCATTACATGTACAAAAATTTGTATCTACACTAGCGATGTGACCATGCTTCTCTTAGCTACATATTTTAATACGCAAGTTGTGATTTATTTTCATTTTTACTAGTCGCTCGGGTGCGTCTCCAGTACGATTTCGTTCAAAATTTCATGCGTTTTAATTTTTTGCGCGAAACCCTGATTATTTTTTTTAAATAAAAGTAGCCTAAGTTACTCCTTACAAAATCAGCTATCTGCCAATGAAAGTCCCGTCAAAATCGGTCTAGATGTTTCAGAGATTAGCCGGAACAAACAAACATACGAAAAATTGTTTTAAATTATAAGTACCGTACGTACCTATATACTTTCATATGCATTTAGTAAAAAGCTGTTATTTTGACATTACAAACAGACACTTAAATTTTATTTATCTGTATAGATTATATGTTATTATTATCTTACTCCTAAACTATATTAATATGGTAACCAAAGTACAATGGGAAAGGACAAATTTTATCTCTATATGTATATGTGGTTATGAAATTATTAACTTTCATAAAAATTATATTTTATAGTTTAATTCCTATGCTAAATATAACGCAGTAAAAAAATTTTTTTTAATCATATACGCTACTGATGATATACGCTAAAATATATTTTTAATAAAAAATATGTATTAATTTTTGTTGAACTATTAAATATCTACATATTTGCACTACATTTTTTTTTACTTTTAAGCAACGAAGACAAGGAACCAAAAAACACTGTATTTTTCTCACTTCCTAGACAAAAACCGTGTGTGGCAGCTTGACTATAACACATCATACAAATATAATTTATAGCCTATATATTTAATGTAGTTATCATTAGTGAAAAAAATCATTAAAATCTATTCAGATTTTTGTTTAACGTCCCACTGCTGGGGGTGGACCTGGGATCAGGCCATAGTCCACCACGCTGGCCAAGTGCGGTTTGGCGGATTTCACATGTCTTTTGAAAACTTGCTAGGTTCTCTCAGACATGCAGGTTTCCTCACGATGTTTTCCTTCACCGTAAGACAGGTGGTAATCATGTTGGAAAGGATTCGCACATGAAAATATTATCAAAGTTGTGAGACATGTGATTTGAACCCGCTTAACTCGTTTTCCCAAGCGAGCGCCTCACCACTGAGCTACCACTGCATTGTAACTAAAAATAAATCTATTTGTCATTGACCATTCAATCTCGTACAACGTGGGTTCCGTACTACTACACATTACCAAATATTTGTTAGGTATAAATCCATGAAACATGACCTTTATATTTAACTAGCATTGCCCTCGGCTCCGCCCGCGTTCAGATGACCAAAAACCAAATTCTTAGGTTTTACATATTAGTATAATCTTACATTGCAGTTTTTGTATTTTTCTCAAAAATGAGATATTTTCCCGTGGTAAAAAGCATAACGGATAACCAACTATGACCATACCAAATTTCATCAAAATCCCTCCAGTGGTTTTTCTGTGATGCGGTAATAGACAGACAGACAGAAAAAAATCTAAAAACTATAGTTTCGGCTTCTGTATCGATAATAATGTTTATTTTAATAAGATTTTCAAAAAAATATTTAATGTACAGATTCGGCTTAGTTACAATTTTATTATATGTATAGATAGCTGTTTAAATCTAGCAAGAACCCGATTTGCTCTTGGCAAGCTTTTATTTGTTGTTTTGGGCACGCAACACGAAAATACGGCTAAAATATAATAATTTATGCGATTTTGCTGAAGATACAGAGAAAGACATAAAATCTAATTCCAGTTTGAACCGTTTATTCTATTTAACAGTCTACGTACCTTGGAAATACAAATATTTGTTTTAGTTAGTATAAAGTTAAATCGTGACGTTAGAAACTGCTATTTATGTATTGTCATATATTAACCATATACCATTTTATTATTTATACATATACTAGCAGAACCCACGGCTTTGCTCGCGCTAAAACTCATGCCCTATTTTACTCCCTTATGGGAGGAATTTCGAAAAATGTTAAAACACGTATTTATTTAATTATTTTGAATAGCATTAATACCAAGTTTCAAGTAATTATGATCATAAATAATTTTATGGGTTATATTACAACGTTTTTCCCATGGGAATGTGGCATCATCTCTTGCGGTAAAAAGCCTATGTGACTCTCCAGCCATCCAACTATTTCCACACAAAAAATCATGAAAATCCGTCAGTACACTACAGTAATAATATTACAATATTACTCTTAACGTTTCCATCTGTTCTAGGCTTTAGGCAACATGTACTTCGCGCATTCCACTCTAACGGATCTCAAAATATGGGACTTCGAATTAAAGTCATACGTAGAAGTAGTGGGGAAGGAGATCAATAGTGGGAACATTGAAAAAGTCACTACGAAGGAAAAGGCGAAGTTTCCACAACATTTTTTTCCTGAGGTAAGTTAGTACATCCGTAATTATTGTTCAACCTCAATGGTCTAGTGGCTAGCATGTACGGCTGAAGATTCAGAGGTCTCGGGTTCGAGTCCCGGGTCCACCTATGTTTAATTACTGAATTTTTCTGTCAAGAGATTTTCAGTAGTAGCTCGAAATTGGGAAATTGGCAAAGTTACGCCCCCATACCTGGGAGATTATACAACGACGAGAAGTCGTCGATCCTACCTAAAGTTAAGACTAACACTGGTCGTGTCTAAATATCGTCCTTTCGGAGGTCCTTCCGTCCGGACTGCACCTAAGAAACAGATACACTTGTGTTTGGGTCCACACTTGTGCACTATAATAATTATTTATTTATGTTCTGCGTAATCTAGGTAATCACAGCGAGATTGGCCGACGTGGGCGAAATCGGTCAGACATCAGTTAATATTATTTTAAACAATAAAGTTTCTAATGAGAGAAACTTTTGAGGAAAATAAATTCACATAGACGTCAATAGCGGTTGCATGTACCTAGCTTTATGTATATGATTTTTTTTGAAGATATACATACGTTTTTAATGTAAATTAAAAAAAATGTCATAATTAATATTTAACTTTAAAACTAAATTAATCTAAATAACTGTTCCAGAAGAAGTTAATGTCCCAAATATCATTATATTTTATAATAAAAATGTAGGTAATAAAGTTATTTTTTAACTAAATCAGTAAATTTCCAGTGTAAATGGTCGCGCAAAGGGTTCTTACGTACTCGCTGGACCATACGCGGTACTTCGGTAGAGTTCATCAACATACATCTCTTCCATGATGCATCAAATCTATTGGCTTTGGAACCCTTTCCTTCTGTAAGTATAGTAAATATTTTATTTAATGATTTCTTAGATTTACGCGATTTTAATAAAACTAGTAATTCTGATATATTTTTTGGATTGTATTATAACGTGCTTTCCCGTGGGAATTAGGTAATCTCCCGCGGTAAAAAGTAGCATATGTCACTCTCCAGTCCTCCAACTTCCTCCACAAAAAAAATCATGCCAATCCGTCGATCCGTTTCGACGTGAAAGAAGGACAAACAAACAAACACACGTTCACATTTATAATATTAGTATGGATTTGCCGTTATTTACTATTTTGCCATTAAAATCTACGCTTGTCAAGCATTTGCGAATCGAGTCTAAAGTGTTCAATACTCGTACTCAAACCACCTTTTCGATAATTGACTACTGCGCAGTATTCATTTGCCGTATAATGATGCGGGTACCTAATTTAAATGCAAAAAAAAGGCTAGAAGAACTGACGTTTTTCCACTACGCACGTGTTTTTCAATAATTGAAGTACATAATAAGACAATTGAATTATATAGTATTTTCGCCCCCTTAAGGGATGATTTTCAGGATAAAAACTATCCTTCCCAGGCTCTCAAACTATCTTTCTAACAAATTTTATCTAAATCGGTTCAGTAGTCTCGAAGCCTATATACATCCATCCCCACAAATTTTCGCGTTTGTAATATTAGTTTAATAGTGATGAAAAGCCTTCAGTTGTAAGAACTGGCGAAAAATAGCGGGACTAAAATTATGTTTTATATTTATTAGTATTCCGTAGTTAAATAGTTAAAATAAAATCTTTATAATTTCGTCTTGTCTGTCTGTCCGTATTTCGTAGCCATTTTATCTCGAAGACTATTGAAGCTTCGTTGCTGATATTTTGTAGGTGTCTCATGTGATTCTGTAGTAAAAATACAAAAGAAAAAATAAGGTTGAAATTTTTGTTCAAGTTAATTCCTAAACATTGTGCTATCTATTGTATATTGTTTTATCATTTTAGGTTTACTGTCGAAGTAGGAGACGTGCGTTAAGACACACTCTACGTCACCTCCACTCAGACGTGAACGCGGCCCCGTACTTTATATTCGGAGATTTTAACTTTAGAACCGACACAGGTGGTGTAGTTAAGGTAATTAATTATTAAATATTACGTGCCTTTTGTATTTACCCGACTGCGGCGAAGCCTTAAACAGGGTTATGTGTAATTATTATTTTTATTATCATATGGAAAGAATATAATATTATATATCATTTGTCAATTGTTAGACAATAGCAACGGTTACCATGGCAAATCAAATGAAAATATACTTTATTCAAATAGATTTTTACAAGCACTTTTGAATCTTCAATTTTACATTTTAAATTTAATGTCAGTCCGTGAGGAATCTACCACCGTCTCGGAAAGCACCGGCGAGAAACTCAACAGTTGCTCTTTTAAAATAATAATTGTGTACAATATTGTAATACAATAATGTTTATCTCACGTGTGACCCAACCATTAGTTCCACGCATTGATATCTACGATGTATTCCGTGACAGTATAATAAGCCTTATTCACTAATAAATTTTTAATTTTAGATTAAATGGCATTTTTGTTTAAATGGCAAGCTCAATATTGATTGTGGAATTCTATTATACATGCGTTACATTTATATAGGCAACAGTTATCAATTAACTTCGTCAGGTCGCTTTTTGGCTGTCGGTGTGCGCGCGAATCTTAAAAATTTTACTCTCACATTTTTTTTCCAAACGTGCCAAAAGAAGTATAACTTTAAAAATATTTTATTCCAGAAAGTGACAGAAGAACTAACAGCATGTCGCCTACAAAACGGCACAAATGTTGACACGTCCAAACTTCAATACCGATCGAAGTCTGACGACCGCATAGTACTTACTATTGGCAAGAAGGAGTTCTCTCATATGGACCATCAGAAGATTTTTAGAGAGCCTTGGGTATGTTATTACTTATTATTAAAAAAAACAATCTACTCATATTTACAATTAAGATTTCTTGTACTCTTATCACACACAGACAAACATGCATTCACTCAACAAATCGTCGCCTTAGTCTTTGTTTGTTCAAAGTATAATTTAGTGTAAGAAATCTATACATATAATAAAATTCTAACTAAATCGTATCTGTACATTAAATATTTTTTGGAAAAAGTTATTGAAATAGTCATTATTATCGATACAGAGGCCGAATCTATAGTTTTTAGAATTATTGCCTGTCTGTCTGTCTGTGACCGTATCACGAGAAAACCACTGGGCAGATTTTGATGAAATTTGGCACGATGATAGCTTTTTATCCAGGTCAATATTTAGGATACTTTTTACTGTATATCTCACCTCTGAGAAATCTATGCCAAGCGTTAAAACGTAGTTGTTAAATAAAACCAAAAATCTGTAACAAAAAAAAAATTATACTTTTATAATTGATATAAAATAATAATAATAAATTTATTTTTAGCTCCAAAAATTCGATCGTGAATTGGAAGCCCTTAGATCGCATCTCTACGAGTTTCCAGTGAAATTTCCTCCCTCCTACCCCTTTGAAGAGGACGTGCATCTCCCCACGCATTACATGAAGACCAGGTAATTATAAATATTTTGTTTAATAAACACTTTTTAACAAAAAGCTGATGCTTAGCAAATCTAATATATTTCGATACGTAAAATACATAGTTACCTATTAGATATTCATATCTTTAAAATATTGTAGGCTGGCCCCGACTTCGAAAATATCTGATTAGGTATCTATTCTAAATGAAAACCTCCGTTTAGTTATTTTTTACATTTTAGTGCCTGGAAGTCAGTTTGTATTTTTTGTTAAAAAGTTTTTATTTTTCCATTTTTAGTGTAGACGTAATAAGCAGGTAATTCCTAAGAAGAAAGTTTTTTAATTACATATTCGACTAAGCAATTTATTTAAAAAATATATTTATTGTTGATTTTTATAAAAACCTCTAAAATTTATATGGGACCACCTGGGTAGTATACCCTTTGAAACAAAAAAAAAGATTCCGACGAATTGATAACCTCCTCCTTTTTGAAAGTCGTTTAAAAAGGATCGTAATAAAAAGTAACCTGTGGACTATTTCAGACTGTAATCTATCTCTGTGTCAAATTTCATCGAGATGCGTTCAGCCGAGTAACAAACATCAATTAAAACTTTCGCATTTATAATATTAATGGAATTTATAGCATGCAATATGATTATTAGATGCCCCGCCTGGTGTGATCGGGTGCTGCTCTCTCAGTCTGCAAGACTCCTCATACAGCAAGATACCAGAAGTGGGGAGAATAGGCATTTGCATAGCTCTAAGTAAGTTTGGTTTGGTATTATAATAATTTCCTAACCAATTTCACCATTTTCTTTGCCCTTTCATTGTCTAACTCCGGTGGGATACTTCAATACTATAGACATATAGGATACAATTGAGGGATCAGGTGTCAGACAAAATAAGCCTCACGCGTTCATGCATAGTTAAAAAAATAATAAATCACGCATAATTAAAAAATTATAAAAAGAAAATTAAGATAGCTTAGAAATGAAAAAATAATATACATATATTAATTATTAAAAACTTTATATTATGTTAAATGATAAATTGTAATCTTCTGTTTTTCTTTTTTTCTTAATAACGTGATAATATATGTACGTATCACCAACATCAATCGCAATGTCTCGATGGATATTTATAATTTAGTAAAGCAAGACCGGTAAGTCCCTTACGTATGCCAAAAGTAGCTATGTTTTAAGACGTTGTAAAGTAGAAAATGACCTTTAATAAAATGAAATTGTGAAAAATGAAAATGAGGAATGTTACTTTGACGACACGTTTGGCTCAGTTTGTAGTGGCCCTACTTTCTGTGCCGGCGGTCGCGGGTTCGAGTCCCGCTTGGGTCATTCATTTGTGTAATGACAAAGGTTTGTACTCCAGTCATGGATGTTTATATTTATAATATGTATGTATTTAAAGTTATATATGTGTAGTGTATCAACTATCTAGTATCCATAACACAAGCCTCGTAGCTTACCATGGAACTAGATGGTGCTGTGTGTTATTGTCCCAACGTATTTATTTATTTATTATTTACTCCAATCCCCCGGGGGTGGAGGAGTGTACACCGCCTACTTCCAACCCCGGGCTGTTACTGAGAATAGCTTGACGATAAAATTCAACAACTAGACTTCACCCGACCAGGGATTCGAACCCAGGACGTCCTAATGTGCAGCTAACCTACCAATTCTCTAATGTATAATATTCCTATCATTATTAATACTGATATGATTCAAAAATATTATTTTCCCTGTAGTCTCTCCCGTGACCGTGATTGCTATAAAGAATTTGAAACGTCGGGAACCAAAAATCAAAATTAATCCGCGAAATAATCGGAAAAGTTAGTTTCATTTGAAATATTTTCAATTATTTTCTATTCCACACGATTTTTATTATTTATAAGTATGTAAATGAACATTTAACAGAAAGTCTATAGCGGATTCAGACAGCGGTAGTGGGCGGGTGTCGTCCTCGGACAGCAGCCCGGCGCGCTCCGCGTCGCCCGCTCGCTCTGCGAATACTGCTCAGGTATGGTAAAGCCTATAAAAATAGGTTTTTATGTTTATACTAGCGACTCACCCTCGCTTCGCTCGGGTTAGTCCCTAGCTTGATTCCCCATACAAACTTTCATCCCCATTTTCACCCCCATAAGGGATGATTTCCTGGAATAAAAGTTATCCCATGTCCTTCCCAGGGTCTCAACTATTTTCTTACCAAATTTTATCTAAATCGGTTCTGTAGATCCAGAGATTACCCCCTACAACGTCACAAACTCACAAACTTGACCTCTTTATAATATTAGTATATATTATGGAGATGTAACAAAAACACACACACACACACACGCACACTTAATTTTCGGTATTATAATAACAGCCCGATTGGTTTACAGATGAGTCCAAATAAAATTCTCGAAAAGAAAAGCAGTATGGCGGAGTTAGATGCACTAAGTGTTCCCGGCATTCACGTCAGCAGGAAAAGTATAGCGGACCCGACCAGTCTGCAACACGCCATTAATGCACGGTGAGAATATATTCATTCATTAAAAGAGAATATATTATTATAATATAATAAAGGTGAAGAAGTGGTAACACGCTCGCTTGGGAAACCTAGTGAAGCGGGCTCAAATCCCGGGTATCGCACCTCTGATATTTTCACCTGCGAATCATTTCCAACAAGATTACCACTTGTCTTAATGGTGAAGGAAAACATCGTGAGGAAACCTACATGTCTGAGAGAACCTAGCAAGTTTTCGAAAGACATGCTCAGTCCGCCCGCTTGGCCAGCGTGGTGGACTATGGCCTGATCCCCCTCGTATTGAAGGGAGGCATACATACATATATGAAATAATTGATTAAAAGTTATTTAAATTGAATAATTTTGAGCTGGTAACGCATGTATCGCTCTTGTGGAATGACGTCATAAAAATAAGTTTTTTGTCTTATTAAATATTACAAATGTCTTGACAAGGCATATCTTACACATGAGGCTGGAGCAAATTTTTTTTTCTTAGCTTATGTGTAAAATTTGTAGCTTATAAAAAACAAAATTTTGAAAAAAAAAATTCTTGTCGGCATTTTGTTTGTTGAGTAGAAAGTTATTGAATGTTTTCAAAGATGATCACTCAAAAAAAATGCTACTCAAACCAAAAAATTAAATTAATTATTTAAAAAATTAGTAGACCTCAAAATTTTGAGTAAAAATAATTTTTTTCAAAAATTTTGTTTCCTATAAACTACAAATTCTACCTACAAGATTAGAAAAAAAAACTTTCGCTTCACCCTATTACACATTGTGATTTAGCTCTAACTAATATCGTTTTTTAATTTTTCTAGTTTATTTTTTATATTAATACAAAAGATATATAATAATTATAATGTACAGATTGTAAAGATTCAGGGAAAAACTTTAACCAAAGATAAGCGACGTGCAATATTCTTTATTGTATGTCAGCAATTAGATAACGTTCATATATATATTTTTATGTTAGTTTCCATTCAACACACGATACGTTTGACTCAGTTTGTAGTGACCCTACTTGCTGTGCCAGCGGTCACGGGTTCGAGTCCAGCTGGGGGCATTCACTTGTGTGATGAGCACGAATGTGTATACTCCATGACTGGAATACAAAAGTATTCCAGTCGTGGGTGTTTATATTTATAATATGTATGTATTTAAAGTTATATACGTGTGTAGTGTATCAACTAGCTGGTGCTGTGTGTTAATGTACCAACATATTTGCATTTGCATTCATGATTTTTGAGAATCGAATCGATTTTTTATTCGGATTTAAATATCCAATTAATCGTAGTATAAAGAATGACATACATTTTACAGGTTGAAAGGAAAATTTTTCGGATGCAAAAAACAGTAAGTTTGTGGTACGGTTGTTGTAAGTGACCCTTGACATGCCCACATATGTATACACCTTTAATTTAAATTCAATATTATAAACAGATTATAAATAAAAATATAATATTTTCATTATAAAACTTAAAAAAAGGTTTTATTTTGTTCGGAATGTGGATGTTGTTTAGCTTAAATCGAACCTTAAATTTTATTGATTATGAATCATAACATTTGCAAACATAACATATCAAATAAATTATTTTTTAATTAAGCTTTTAAAAAAATATATTGTTTTTTTTTTCATAATATTTAATTTTCTTTTCCTAAACGTCACACATGAAATGTAATATATTCACCATTTTTTTTTGTAAGTGTATGTAATATGTATTGTATATTACAAGTGTATTGTTGTTATTAAACGAGTGACTCGAAAATTTGCTGTTAAATAATCATGGCGTTATTTTTTTAATGTTAATAAAAATGACTTGAGAAGCTTTTATTGAGTTTTGTGGAAAAAAATTGTATACGGTGAAAAAGTTTGGTGACAAATGCGTTTCGAATATTTCAAGTTTTTTTTGAACAACGCTTGTGAGTTTTGTATAATATCTATAGAAAATAGATTTTTTCGTAAGCTATTTCTTTATGGATCTCACCAGGTTTGCTCACGAATGTGTGGTTTAGGAATGCAAACGTTACAAAGAAACATTTATGATGATTGAGATTCATGTATTGTTAATTCAAAAGTCCAAATTTTTTTTCTGAACGTCCAAAATATTTTAAATATGGAAAAAAATCGCCCTCCGGTCGTTGTTTAAAAAGTAACTTTATTATAATTTATATTAAGGTCACTATTTTCGTACTTCGTAGGCGTTCGGTTCTTTTAACTCGTTTTCTTTTAACTCGTTTAATTCAAGAATTCCTTAAATTTAAATTTGCTGTCACTCGTTTAAGTACTACCCATTTTTATCTGTTATGTATAAAAAAAGTTAAAAATATCCTATTTTTAATCGGTGGCCAAATATCCTGATTTTCGAGTATCCTTAACGTTTGATATATATACGTTTAACGTTAGTTAAACGTTAACGAAAAATTAATCGTTTTATAAAATATATTTTCATTATTAAAATACACTTTTTCAGGGTATCAGATTCCGAGGTATCTCCGGGTCGTCGTAAATTGGTTAGAAATCAATCAGAAGGATCGCCCAAAAGTGGTGAGGCTTCGGCCGAACTTCGCAGACTGGTCGATGTTCCTACTCGACGCCGAAGTGAATATGGAGTTATAGGTGACGCAGCGTGCATGGGTGATCATAAGGTACGCTACAAAAAACTACCATTTTATACCAAATAATTTTAATATTTTGTCAATTGAATAAAATTAAAATCTACCACTGCATGTCAAAATATATTTATACAATTTCTACCATTTTCTATTAAAAACTACCATCAACAAGATTTAATTTTTAAAGTAATTTGTACAGTAGATAAACTTTAGCTACGATAATGTAGTGTATGAAATTACGCTGTATACGCTTAGTTGATTATTTCGATATCATAATTTTAAACTCACAATCTCCTAATACTTTTAGATTTACGCGAATATTTGACATTTTAAATAAAACTATCTTTTCGATCTATTTGGCGGATTCATTTTGATTTTTGCATTCGAAACGTCGCCTCGGGAACCAAAAATCAAAACAAATCCGCGAAATAATCCAAAAAGATAGTTTTATTTAAAATCTCACAATCTCCTACCAATCGTGGATAAATTTCTCTTCACAGCCGATTTATCTGCGAGTGATGCTGCAAAGTGACCGAGGTATCGTACAGTGTTGTGAGAATGTTACTAGTTCCTTATGTTCGACTGTAACTAGATTTACCCCACAAAAGTTACCCCGCCTACCTACAGACCCAGATTTATTTACAAAGAAATTAAAACACTCAGATTACACATCCAGCCATCCCGATAAATTACTATCCGATGACCAAAGACTAAAACGGACTAGAACGGGTTCTTTAAACGAGAAATTTTCCGGTATACCTTTCGTAGAAATAACTAGTGCTGATTATTCAAGTTGTGACGACATATTCGTTAACGATATCGATACATCACTACTTAGTCCTACGCAATGCCTTGATCCATATACACCTGAAAGTGTTGAATCTCACTCGCCTAATGCTGAAATATCAATAGATTCTGACGAATTCACAGAAATAATCGATACCCCAAATATCGATACTAAATCGAACAAATTGACCCGAGATAGAAGTGTATCGCCATCTCAACTAAAATCTCGATTAGACATGCTGTTGAGTGGGAAAGATAGAGTAAAAGATAAAAATATACCGGAATTGCAGAGATTGAACAGTAGAGAGTCTTGCAAATCGGATCGTAGTAAAAGTGGTTTGTGTTGTTTCGCGTTGAAATGCTACGGGTTCTGTAGGCGGAGGGCTCGCAAAGTGAACTGTGATTGTAGTGGCTTAAAATGTTGCACTTCATGACGTTTGGAATTACTCAAACATGCCGTGGCTTTCGCTGGAAAAAAAAATTGACACTCGAAATTTGAATTTGACACACGCTTTGTGTGTAGCTTAGATTTTTTTACCACACGCCCTTGTATGCACATCGCACATACCTATATTTCAATATGTTCAAACTTGAATTTCGAACGTACTAATTTTTTTTTATTTGTTTCCAATTCCAAAGCAAATGCTTGAATTGTGGCACTTAATTAGCCAACCAAATGGTTCGAACAAATTGTTTTTTTTTTTTTGACGCTTACTCCGATGTATGACGCATGAGTGTTTACTTATAGTATTAATTTAATTTAAGCATGCATTTTACGTATTTTAATTAGATTTGAATAAAGTAGGGTATTCTTAATATTGTATATAGTTTTTTTGCTAGAATATTTTGACTTTAACTAGTCTGCAGCACGGCTGTTATATACTTAAACATTTTTAGTAATGCAATCGACTTACATAATAGTTGTAAGACGCTAGCGTAGTTAAGCTGTGCTATTTATGATGTAACTTTTTAAAAGTGAAATTGTACCAAATGGTCTTTTAATCTAGTCTGCGTCTGCTCAAGTTGATCTTGAATATATAGTTGTCCTTTTCCAACATAGGTTATGTTGAAATATGTAAAGTGACAAAGTGTTTTGCTTAAAACATACATACTTAATTTTTTTGGAACAAGGACTGTTCAAATGGCGCTAAATACTTTAAAAATTAAATGACTTTAAAATAATAATAAAAAAATGATATAAAAATACAATAAATAGAAAACGAATAATAATAGGTTTTTCGTCACATTGTTTGTGGTATGAAGCTTCCTTATTATATTTAAGACTGGTATTTTATTGTCATTTATTACAGGTTATGGACTTAGAAATGAAAAAAATAACTTAATATTTTTCATATTTTTCATCTGTACAATCAAAATAAAAAATTACAATATATATTTTTTATTTTATTCTGTTTAAATCAGTGCTAAAACCATTTTCGATTTTTTTATTGTTTTTTTTTTATTTCTTAGTTCATATTCTTAAAGCACTAAATATTTTTGTAATGGATCTTGTCATGGAGACTTACACTCAATAATAAACATTCCTCACTGAACGTTTTTAATTTAATTTTCATAGTCTGTTATTAAAATGATATCGATCACAGTACAATAGTATTGCTTATTAGTTACTAAAGTTCTTTTTTTAATTATAATAATTTTTAGAGAAATCCCCATATACAAGTTTACTTTAAATTGCCTTAATTTTTTATTTAAAAACGTAGAAATTTGATTGAAAATCGTTTTAATTTGTTATTTGATTTTTTTTATGAAACTCATTTTGCTTATTGACGGTAAATTTATACAAGATTTTTTTTTACTTATGTAATAACCAAACGCTTTTTCCAATAGAATAGTTTGACTTACTCTGTAGAGTTCAGTCCATAGTTTTTGATGCCAAAAGTACCATTGAAGCTTTGCTTGTAAGTATGTTTTTGTTTTAGTTATAAGCTTTTGTGTGCTTATGTGCTTTTATAATTAAAAAATATATTATTTGTTGCCAACGTAAATTTAGATAAAATAAATCTATTAAATATCGATTTAAGAAAAAAAGCGATTTATATTATAAATAATTTTTAAAATAGCCAATTTCAGCATACAGCTATTATTTATTACTTATTTATGTTTGAATATTCGTGTTTGTCAAATTTTATGTATAAGATTATTGAACAGATTTTTTGAAGGTCTCTCCGAGATTTACAGCGTTGCTAATAAAAATAGTAAATTATTGATAATTTCAGTTACAATTATAATATTACAGGTAATTTTCGTCATGAATTTCATTCAGAATCTTCTCCTAAACACGTGACCACAGATGAATCTGAACCAGAAGGTGAATCCCCGAATACACGCTATATACATTTTAATGCTACTCCATACAACATTTTCAAAGAAACGGATATTTAGAACAATATTTCTTTTATATTTATATAAAGTCGAACCTGGATAAGCGAGGGTTCAAGCGATGACTCGGAACTATGATTAGTTCCTCAAAAGTTTAAGGAAACAAAAACAATGTGAGTTCCACGAAATTTGATAGGCAGTGGCAATCTCAGTTGTACAGGTCCACGAATAAAAACGATTCTGTTATAGATGTTCCCGTTTCTCCTGTATAGAGGTTTTAGAGGGATAAAATGACGGGATCTGGCAATTACTTACAGAATTTTCGCGCTTACCCAATTCTCACTCACTCAGGTTTGGCTGTATTTTACTGCTGCTACTGTCTCTCAGAATTGTCTTAATTCTAAATGATTTATTATTTTTAATCCTACTCGTTCTAAAAAATCTACCAAATATATTATTTGAAAAAATAACGTATACAGCAACACTGCATGTTATCTTAAATTAAAATAAGACACTAAAAAAGAAACTAAAGACTTAATTTTTTGGTTAAACTGGGTTTTTTTACGAGCCAAAGTTTGTGATTTTTAACAATAATTTCTATTAGTAGGGAAGCCCAAGGGGGATATTGGGATTTACTTAGCACAGAAGATTAACATAAGGGGGGCAAACCTTGCACTCCGTAGATTATCTCCACCAATACTCTGTGAATAAGGCCGCGCGTCTAGGGCAACCGATTAAAATATTTAAAAAATATTTTGATAAGGTAGAAATACTTGAAACCGTCAGATTAAGGTATGGTGTGCTAATTACTTCCTGAAAAGTGTGCAATTCAATAATCTGCCGATTTCCACAAGCCGAAGAAGCAAAAATAATACATAAACTTCATAGTCGATTTTTGCCTCTTCGGCTTGTGCAAAACAGCATTGGAGGGACTCAACAGAGTGCAAGGTTGGACACCCCCCCCCCCCATGTTAATCTGCCGCGTTTGAGTAAATCCCAAAATCACCTCTTGGGCTCCCCTACTATATTAAGTGCGGGTATATTTTGTTAAATAATTGTTGCTATTCTTTAAAAAAAAGGAAACTTGATGTAAGTTATGTTATATTCTTGTTAAGTTTGAAGGTTCTAGAAAGATCCACATTCTGTTGACAGAGATTTGAAGTCGTCAGTTTTTTTATTATTGTAGCTATTTAATAGTTTTAGAGGATGACTTGTATTGTTCCTTAGCTCTATTTATAATTCAAACGTAGTTATGTGTATTTTTTTTAATGTTAGGAAATGCATTTACGCATACCACCTGTAAACAAACATACAGGTGGTTATGTGGGACTCACCGGCTTAAGAGAAGCCAGTACTATCCACTAAAACCCAACAAAACCACCCCCGTCTTAATGGGGCGTCGCAGGATCGCTTAAGCAATCAAATACGACACCCCGACGGCAGGTCTGTTGTCGTTGACCACACTACCAGGGTTGCTCCAACGGTCCAGTCTGCTGTCAGAGAAGCACCAGGAGTAACCCGCATGGTACACCGCCCACCGAAATGGGCCCCCTCCTAGTATATGTCTTGGTTTCACGCCCGGATGGATTGCCAGAAGCTAATGAGCATGGTCGTCGTCGTCAAACACAAAGTGAACACACATGGGAGATGGGGGGAGAGGGGGGGGTGGTACTTCCCCTAATAAATCATAATGTTATATTTGAGTCATTTTCATACTTAACTCCTAGTCAATGCTAATACTTAACTAAACAACTTAATCGCTTCTAGTCCTAGTACCTAGCATAATTTAAAATTATCATATTTTACTAAATTTAATATATTTATAATATCGTGTTATAAATTTTAACTTTATAGTATTAATATGAGCTATTTCTTCTTTTTACCTTTTAGCTATCACTATGTAGCTGTCAATTAAGAAATTATTTCACCTATACATACATATAATAAAATTGTAACTAAGTCGAATCTGTACATTAAATATTTTTTAGAAAATCTAATTGAAATAGACATTATTATCAATACAGAGTCCGAATCTATAGTTTTTAGAATTTTTGTCTGTCTGTCTGTTACCGCATGACGAGAAAAACCACTGGACAGATTTTGATGAAATTTGGTATGATGATAGTTAGTTATCCGGGTCAACATATAGGATACTTTTGACCGCGGGAAAATATCTCATTTCTGAGAAAAAAAAACAAAAACTGCATTGTAAGAGTATACTAATATGTAAAACCTAAGAATTTGGTTTTTGGTCATCTGAACGCGGGCGGAGCCGCGGGCAATGCTAGTTTGTAATATATTATTGTTCAAGAAAATTAGAATTTTTACTATTGGTGTCTATAAAAATTATTATGTCTATTTAATATTATATAGTCACATATTTTAGTCTAATTAATAACATTTTTCTGTTATAAAACCTACATATCTACTATGACTTACGAATACAGCTTAAAAATAGTATTGGGCTGTCAAATCTTTAAAACTTTTTTATCTGTTTTGTTTATCAAAGATTATTTATCTATTCCGTATATGTTAATGTTTAGCTTGATAATTTAAAAATAACTTCACATTAAAAAATCGAATTTAGAGTAATTTGATTCTTATGGAAATGTTAGCCAACGTAAATAACACAGGGTAGATATGTGTTTATATAATGTGTAAAACCTATTATTAATATTAGTTGAATATTAGATTTAGAGCTCATATTTTTGTTAAAATTATAGCAACTTTATAAAAAAATAGTGCCATAGATACCGAAAAATATGTATTTTGAATAAAACATTTAATTTTGCCTTTTTGGGTAACTTTGAATAGTTGATCTGGTTCCTACAATACGCCTGAATACTTTTTAGCTATCCATGTTCACTTGTATATTTTCAAAGATTCTAAAAATATAAAAAATAATACGTTTATATAAGTAAATATTATAAATATGTGTATTTTAATCGTTTGATGGTAATTTTCGATTTGAAAATAATTAAAAAAGGTTTGGTGTTATTAAATAAAAAATAATTTATGAATTAAAATTACATAATAATATGAATATACACGTATTACAGTATAGGCTAGATGATCTACTTTCTGTTCACTATTCCATAGTATAATATAATATCCAATACTCAAAATAAAATATAAGGTTATCATTAGTAAATGTTGTGCTACATTAGTATTTAATTTTGAAGATTTGAAGTTAGTTTTCTTATTTGTGTATTATATACATTTAAGGGTCATTAACATGTAGATTTCTTGAAACATGCAAATATCGAACGATTATGAAAGTTATGAAATATAAACTGTTCTCGTGTGATCATAGTAATCGTCATGTCCTTGGATATTGACAGTCTCTTCTTTTTCAGACTTTGGATTCTATAGTAATTGCTAAGGTCAAATTTTAAATATCGCATTAAATCGGTTTAAATAGATTTGTACGAAACTCGTATGAACTTAATGAAATTACATACGAGATCATGTTTATTAAGTCGAGAAATTGGAAGCGTAACCTCATACGAAATATTTTCCAATGTAAGAAATCGTATTACTACATAATGCATTTGTAAGTTTCGTGAGACAAAAACGTAAGTGAAAACATTACTTTTCATCTAAATCTCTGTGTAAATGGCTCTTAAAAAGGTTTTCAAGCTTTGCAAAGCGGTTATTAATAACTTAATTAGAAATATTACGTATATAGTCAAAACTAGTTTTAAATGTAGTTCAATGAATAGCTTCTAGAATATAAAGTTATAATTAATAAATTTAATATATTTTTCTGCTATTTAATTGAAGTGGATTCCGTGTGTATGTTTTAAACAGGTAAAATTGTATCACGATAATTGTTCATTCCAACTTAAAATAAAAATAGTTATTAAGTATCAAATTAATTAATTAATATCAATATATAATATACAATATGTGTGTAAAGTAAGATACACACTGTTATTAAAGTTCCAAAGTTTGCCCAACTTTGAACGTCATGCAATAATTGTATACAAGTCCATATTTTAAACTACCTAATATCATAAAATATGTAATGTGTTTTTGTTAGGTCGCTTTGCCATCTTTCACGTAGACATGAGGTAATAATAGATCGACATGATTATTTACATAGATATAGTTTAAAAATAAAATGTCATTTTATTCCGGTATCTACAACAAGACAAGTGCTTCCTGTGGAATATTAAACTTTAACTACCTATACGATTGTGTTTTTTTAAATTCTATGAGAACATTTTTGTTGTTATTATTCTATTTTAAGTATATTAGAAATTTTATTATTAAATGCTGGCCCGTTTTCCATGCAATATATATTAATTAGTGATGTGTCTTTATTACATATTAGTCGTTCTTCAAGACTCAACTTTAAACATGTTTCGTTTTTTAATATTTTAGGCAAGACGTGTTATGACTTTATAAAATAATTAAACTTAACTTGTAGTTAAATTACATAATCTAGACTAATGTTTTACAATTATATGTATTTGTGGTTCCTATAATAATAATACGATATTAAATCTAATCGTTGCCTACGTTTTTGCTTCTATAATCTATTATATAAAAATATTATAATAGGTACTTCTATAAAAATAATTATTATTGGCATAATAAATATATAGTTTATATAAAAAAAATAAAAATGTTTTTGTCATTTTATCTTATCGATAATATTCTTTGTCTTGTAGCTTTTAGGCGTGCCATTTGGGCAGTTCACTTCGCCAATGCCGCGTAGAATGGTCGTTTTATTAGCGATGCTATATTTATTAGCCGCTCCAAAAAAATTGCATCTTGACAAAAAAGGATTTCATGTCCCCATAATACCTATATCGTTCACCCAATTCAACAACGACGTTTGTTAGCTTTCGTAAAGAGTATTTTAAAGTTTAAGATATAAAATCTAGCTTTTCATCCTACCGAATACATGAAAATAGTGCGACCTATAACAACGTTACTTTCGACGAGCGTTAAATTACATCACATACAAAAATTGTCAACTAAATTGTCAGCGCAACACTTAGGCCAGTAAAAATAGACGCTCTTTGTGGTCAACTTTGCACTAAATTTTCAATCCATTTTTTTTTTTTGTTTTATAAGGTTTAGGATCACTTACAGTTATCGGCCGAGATAGAAAAACCGGGTCATTAAATGGGCCATAAATCGTAAACGGCAAGTTTTACAATAAAAAATAAATAACAAGAAACAATAAATGCGAAACTTTATTTTCTACAAAAATGATTTCAATGACTTTTGCCCTAAAGTGCATGGTTTCCAAGATATCGGCCAAAAAAGTTTTTTCAAGATGGCGCCTGAAGCTCCACCGGAATCTGTCAGCATTTTGTAATTTTATACTCGGTAAATGATCCTAAACCTTATAAAATAAAAATATTGGATCAGAAATTTAGTGCAAAGTTAAATTCTATTTTTACTGGCCTAACTTAAGACCTATTTATCTATCTAAGTACTGATTTAATCTAAATATTTTTATGAAATATTTACCTGTTTATTTAAATTGAAAAAATAGACCCATTCTTGCGCTAAACAACTTAAATCTCATGAGGGAAACATCTACTTATAAACAATGTATCTACGCAATGTCGCATATTAAAAGATATTATTTAAGTCATTTAAATTTAAAAAATCAAAAAAATAGTTTAAATATTCTTATTAATTTCAAAATATTTAGTAGTAAGGCAACGTGAATAGTTTCTATAGTTTTAAATAACTATAAATTATAATACTCATTAGCACGACTTTAAATTTTTTTCTTTTAAAAATTGTTATCACTTGTCGGTGTCTAGTCATTTTATTGTATTTGATGTGAGTAAAATTCAAATGTGTTACAAATGTTTGTTTTATTTTACAACTTTTAATAGTTTTTTACCTGTAATTTCGCATTCGCATATTTTTTAAATTCTACCTATAAAATTAACATATAGAAATGTCTATAGCTGTCGTGAGTCCATACTTAATACGATAAATATGAAAGTGTGTTGGTTTGTTTGTCCTTCTTTCAAGTCGAAACGTAGTGAGGGATTGGCGTGATTTTTGTGTGGAGATAGCTGGAGGGCTGGAGAGACATGGCTACTTTCACCGTGAAAGATTATCTCATTCCCACAGGAAAACACCTTATAATACGAATATATAGCCTATCTATTCCATACTAACCGTTAAAACGTACCTAGGGACAAACCCAAGCGAAGCGATGCTGAGCCGCCAGTAGCATTATAATTGCGAAACTTTTGTGTGTGTGTTTGTTACACTACGCTGAAACGCCTAAATGTATATAAATGAAATTTAGTACACAGATGGAATGAGATAGTGGATAAATAGACTGGTATAAAAAAACCATGGTCCATGGGGTCAGGAATAG
Source organism: Brenthis ino (assembly GCA_921882275.1). Lineage (NCBI taxonomy): Eukaryota > Metazoa > Arthropoda > Insecta > Lepidoptera > Nymphalidae > Brenthis > Brenthis ino. The sequence continues at coordinate 15,953,833 of OV170222.1, forward strand.
AGAAAATTTACTTGAAATAAAGGTCAATAGATGGCATTTAGCAAGTAATGGGGTGACAGTGTACATTCACAGATGGCGCTTTCAGTTTCGCTGCTTTTTTAACAAATTGATACAATTATTGCCATGTATTGACACCTAATTTTTCTTTGTTCCTGGTGAGACACCATGATTCATACATACATATTCTAAATTACCTCGGTGAGTCGGTGGTCTAGTAGCTAGCGAGGCTAGCATGTACGTCTGTAGATTCAGAGGTCTTGGATTCGAGTCCCGAGTCGGGCCATATGTGGGCCCACCGGAGTTAAGAATCAGTGATAGAGATTAAAGAGTGCATGTTGTTTGCCCATTTTATCTCCTGTACAGATGGTTAATCTCAAAGAGAAATGAGATTGTTCGCCATTACCGAAATCGATTAGGAAGTCATTCTTAATATTCTTTTCTAAATATTAATAAAACATTGTATATGAAAGACAATATATAATATCAAAGTACATCATTTTATATGGAAACTACAAAACTTACATGTAAAGTTCTTGAATAAGTCACTTTAAGCACTCCATATATGAAATATAATCCCTACAAATTATCATACCATTTGAGCATACATAAGTACAATAACAAAGTTAACAATTAATATAACATCTCGGAAGAAACTTTTCTATACAACATATTTTCAATACAATCAACATTTTACATACTAATTACTGTATTAAATCATAAAATTTAAAAAGCATTCCAAATAGTATAATTTGTTAATATCAACTTATTTTACAACTAATAAATAACATGAGGCTTATACCTAAATAATTAAAAAATATATATCAATAAAAATAGCAAAAATAATCATTAAGATTTAATATCTTGAAAAAACATTTCTGTACAATAAATATCTTTTACGAACGGACACCTGTTTGATGTCTGGTGATATGGTTAAAAGGCTGGCCTTTGACAGATATACAGTGGCTGGATATCTAACCTGTTTCATGTTGAACATTGTGAAAATTGTGTCATTGGAAAAACTTAGATGTATTCTAGTATCATTGTGATGTATAAAGGACCAAATGGAGTATGGAAAACGAGTCCAATTTACTATAGTGTCATTGAAACTTAGTGATTAGTGAAAGTAAATTTTTACTTATTATTGGTAGTTAACTTGAAGCAGTACCCACATGTGTAAGTGTGCCACAATGTACTTTTTAGTACCTTGCTGCCTTAATTTAGTATTTCTTAATTGTTTTTTTCTATTCAGTCTTCATTTTTAAGAAAAAAATTCTATTCTACAAAGTACAAATATTAAAAGATCTATAAAATTTAAAAAGCATTACAAAATTAACATATACATACATATAAAAGCATGAAAAAATTGAAATTAATTCTTTTGTTTTTAAAAGAAATAAGAATTGATTTAGTAATAAACAACATGTAGCATAATAAGGACAATATGTATGTTTACAATTATAAATACATACTGTTGCTTCTCTTTAAGGAAATCATTACAAATAGATGTTATTTTAATTCCAAATGTTGGTAATGAAAAAAATGCGATATTTAAATACATATTGGCTTTAAAAACCTAATCATTGCAAGAATCACAGCAACCATCACCGCAACCTTCATCCCCACATCCTAGATCACAACAACCTACAGCACTTGTGTCGTTAGAAACCTCACCACCACCACCATCACAACAAGACGAGTCCTCGCAACAGTGGTGTAAACAATCAGCAATATTTTCACAACAACACTCAGAACATTCTGCAATCCAGTATAATCCAGGGCAACAACATATTTCTGTATCTTCTTCAGTTATTCTCCTATTTTCCTTTTTCTTTTTTTGTTCATCAGATGCACCCTCATTTTCTATTGGGATTATATCATTGTTCTCTTCATTGATGACATCTTCGTTTGAAGCTAAAGTATAATTTCCTGATAGTCGTGGTTGCGAAGTTATGATGGACATTGTTTCGTTCACTAATACCCACTAAATCAACATCCATTTGTTCTCTGATGATTCTCTTAAAGTATAAGTCATTAAATAGAAATCATTTAAATTGTAATTAAATCTTCATTACAAAAATCCACTTTGACTCCGGTCAGGTCTAATATAGTTTGTCCATTATATTAATAGTATTTTGACAGCTCACGCCCATGAAGTTTAGTATTGTTATGTTAAAAATTATAATTTCGTAAAAATATTATTGTACTTCATGGACGGGTACCGCCCCCTTAGTGAAGTGCCACACAACGATTACTACGATTGTGTCACAGATTACAAATAATCGGTAAAAATAATTGCTAATATGTAAATAAGGTGTAATATGTTATTTAATAAGGAAGACAACAAAATTTTAAGGTTGAAACATATAAATTAAAATATTAACATTATATAAAGCTTTACTTTCTTCTTAGTATAAGGCATACAAATAAAATATCTAAAGTAGTTTAATTCCTTTTATCAACATGATTCGTCAGAATTATCATTTATACTAGATTCGTCCGACGAGGAGACGTCAGTAATGTTAATGATTAGCCCTTGTATGCATAAATTATCAAATGCAATGTCACGGTCCCAATCAGACATTATGACTCTCTTAGTTCTCTCCACCACACTTGCCCAGTTCTCGGTCGTCACGTGGGTTTTTTTTTTTTTATGGGACTAAGGGGGCAAACGGGCAGGAGGCTCACCTGATGAAAAGTGATCACCGCCGCCCATGGACATCTGCAACACTGCAGGGCTTGCAGACGCGTTACCGGCCTTTAAGAAGGGTGCAAGCGTTTTTGAATAACTGCAACATTTTATTCGCTATGAATGGGGGGCTTGTATTTGCTTTTATTTTATTTCGGTAGATGTTGCCAGTTGACGTATATATAATTTTCACGATTATAATATTTTTTACAAAAAATAAATAAGCGCCATCGATTATTACGTCCTTTAGGGCATCACTATAACTTGTCATGTCAGTCGTCGAGCTCTCAAATATTATTAACTAGCATTGCCCGCGGCTCCGCCCGCGTTCAGTTTAACAAAAACCAAATTCTTAAGTTTTACATATTCATACACTCTTACATTGCAGGTTTTGCATTTTTTCTCAGTAATTAGACATTTTCCCGCGGTAAAAAGTATCCTATACGTTGACCCGGAATACCAGCTATCACCATACTAAATTTCATGAAAATCCCTCCAGTGGATTTTCCGTGATGCGGTAACAGACAGACAGACAGACAAAAATTCTGAAAACTATAGATTCGGACTCTGTATCGATAATAATGTTTATTTCAATTAGATTTTCCAAAAAATATTTAATGTACAGATTCGGCTTATTTACGATTTTATTATATATTTACAAACACGAATTAAACGAAAGAGCGTTACCGTTACGACGCCCGTTTTGGGATTTAACCGGTTTATTTCGGTATCAAAACCTAAATATAACATTTCTCTAAGAATAACAGCTTACCATTATTATTTCCGTTCTACTAAAACGTTCTTTTTTATTAACCGGTTAATGAACAAAATAAATTAACCGTTACGTTACGGAATTAACCTGCGTAGAAGCGATCAAAGCTGTTTTCGTTCAATAAAATAAAGTATTGCACCTGTTAGAATTTTTTAAACGCTAACACTCGATTAGCAATTTAGGTTCTGAAAGGGTTATAAAAACTTTTATAATATAAAGCGCTTTCGTCAGTTCTGATAATTGCTACTAGGGAAGTCTAATCTTACAATTTATCAATAGTTTTCTTTTATAATGTATTCTACATAATATGTATTTTGGTCATAAACAAATACTTTCTTTTGACACATACATCAATATATTTTTTATTAATTTATGTTTTGAATTGAGCTGATTTTAATTGATCTGAGTATTTTTAATATGAACCAGCTACTCACCCTTGCTTCACTCGGGTTCGACACTAGTAACATTTTAACGTTTTTGCAGAAAAGGCACCTATATAAAATAAAAAGCAAAACCTTAACTAAATACAAAATTTGATCCAAATCGTTAGATCTGTCTCAGAGATACACGAAATAAATTTATACATACCTACTCGTAACTAGCGACTCACCCTCGCTCGATTCGGGTTCGTCCCTACTTACGTTTAACGTAACTTAGTATAGATTTCTCAGAGCTAACATATTTTGCCGCAGAAAAAGTAACCTATATGTTGACCCGAATAACCAGATATCATACCAAAGTTCATCAAAATCTGTCCAGTGGTTTTCTCGTGATGCGTTAGTAGACAGACAGACAAAAGTTCTAAAAACTATAGATCCGGCCTCTGTATCGGTAATAATGGCGATATATTATATGCATCGAATTATCTTTTTCTCTCGCATTTAAACACCATATATACAAAAGTCTGCTTAAAATGAAAACAACAAGTGAATAAGGAAAATGAAAATATGTGTCGTATTAAAAATTTATTCGAATAAATAATACACATGTAACGCTAACTGTTCAAAATGATAATTTATATCTAGCACAGGTTCTAAGTAACAAATACAATAAAAAACTTCTTTTTGACATGAATGATAAACTAATGAAGGCTTCTATGTATCATTTATTTTACTTTTATCGGTTACCAGTACAAATTCTACAAAACACTAACAAGGCACTATACCTACTAATATTGGTGCTATCAGTATTACATTATTAATATATATAATATATTTGTGGTACCTATTTTTTTTTTACGAATATGAAACAGTCTGTTCGTTTATTATCACTTGTATTTGTCTCCGGAAGTTATTATTTTTGATAAAATATTAGGTTCAAAATTAAATGCAATATAGGAAAATTTATTTTTAGTAGTTTCAGTAAGAAATCTTTATAATATTAAATATAAAACTGCGAAAATAAAAAAAATACACGTATTTTTAGTACTCAATAATCTATAATTTTGTGATTTATGGAATTAAATCACGTACCACTCTGGAAGATTTAGTCCATCTTATTCTTTGATTTTTATACAAAGTAAAGGACTTGGAAGATCATTTATTACTACCAATTTACAAACCGAATAAAAACATTCTGCTATATAAATGATTGCTTTTTTCATATTTTATAAAAAAACTACATATTTTGTTTAAGTTACCAACTCCGAAATATGATTTCCTGCCGCCTGTGTGAATTGTTCACGCATATTTTAACATATTATTGCAGCATAAATTTATAAATATCGCAAAATGCAATTTTAATTATAATAAAATAAATTTTATTCCTTATTTGTATTTTTATGATGTAAACATTAACGTCAAGACATTTTATCTAATGAATACCATACTTAAGAGTATACATAGCATATGTATACTCTAAGATACCATATAAATTAATAATAATACAAAATACTGCATATTTAAGCTAGTTTTTTTTACTGACGTATTATAATTATTGTTTATTGATTATATATTAAACAAAATAATATGGTTTAGTAATATCATGCCAAATAATAATACATATATCATACAGTATTAGGAGTGTTTGACAGTTTGTTAAAGTTAGACTCAAATAATGTCAGAAAATGACATTAAAAAAAACATACAAAAACTTTTTGACTAATATTATAACTTTGTTTATATAATATTCTTTGACATGTAATAACATTAAGCATAATATTATGTTCGGGTAAAACACGTTGTTTTTTTACTAATATTTTTTTTTAGGAAAATTGTATATATTGAAACTACATTTTTTCCATGATACTGAACACAAGTCTTCTATCCAGTCTTTAAGCGATAAGCTTTATTGCTTTATAATCTGGTTTTATATCGAGAGCTCTAATGGTTTATTTTTGTGTTGGCAAAAAAAAAAACAAAAATCTCAATAACTTTTTATATTAAATTATAAATTATAATACATTTATGAAATGGTATTGAAAATACTATGTGTCAATGCACTAATAACATTTTAATAATATATATATCTCCATAGATTAAAAATATTAAAAAAGATTAAAAATATATTTTTGGCTAAATTAATTATTTGAAACTTTTTATTAATTCTTACTGGAACAAGATAAAAACTGAACTTTACAAAAATACATAGATAAAATGTCATAAGGAAAACCAAAAGAAACCATGAGTATAAAGAAATTAATTTCATGGTTTTTAATTCATCTCAGAACTTTATACGCTATTTGTTATCTAAATATTATTAGTACATCACCATAGCATATTTTAAAAGCAAATAAAATGACAAATATATGAATCGATTATTTTATAATAAAAAAAAATAATATTTTTCTTAAATAAAAATTTCGATATTAACCTATAAGAGCTCTTCTTAATGAACAGATATAAAAACAAACTTTTCTAGTGTTATTCCTTCGGTTGAGACGGACTGTCTTCTGCCTTTCTTTTACTACCGACTTGCTGAGTTCTTTTGTCGGGCTTAAACTTTTCCCATCTTTTATGGTTAAGAGTATCAAAATCGTCACAGTAATTTGCAATGTCTTTGAGATAAGTGGAAAGGTGTAATAGTTCCCTATCCCTATCTCTATTCAAGTGAGCCTGTCTGAATGGTCTTATTTTTAGACCACTTTTAGGGTTCATTATAAAATTGCGTCGGATGTCATCAAACATTATTGTATTTTTGGAACTGTATTGTGGGTACTTACCCCAAATTACACCAAGTGGTTTTACCTGAAAGTGATAAGTTTTAAATTGTCTTACAAATAGTAAGTCTTATTAAAAAAAAATGGGTGTGTGTACTTATGTACGCACGTAAGAAGTTATACTTCTTTGGCGTAACAGAACAAAAATAGCTTAAGATTTCATCCCGTATGTCACAACTCTGTATTTGTAAAAGGAATGCAGTTAACTGCATCATGTCGCTTTCAGCTAACTTTATCATGTCGGTTTTTGGCTGTCGGTGTGCGCGCGCATCGTAAAAATTTTGCTCTCATAATTTTTTCCAAACGTGTCAAAAGAAGTACAACTTAAAAAAAAAGAATCGCATGTGTCAATTAAAAAAAAACTTACATCAATAGTTCCGTATTTGGCTGTATGAACAGTGATCATAGCCAGATAATCCAAATAAAACATGATTTTATAATCTGGGTGAGTTGATACACCAAGCAATCTCATTTTTTCCTCTATCCACTTCATTCCAGTGGCCGACCAAATAACTATGTCATAGTCTTCATATGCTGATGTTAAAAATTCATGGAGAAATGGACGCATCAGTTCATAACCTAAAAATGGTGGAAATATTTGATAAGTTAGGACATTTTTAATAAAATTTAAACAAAAAAAAATTAGAGAAAATTAATAATAATTTTACCATTATATTTTAAAATTAAATACAGTTATTGATAGCAATTACAAAAACAGATATAAATAATTAATTATTTTTTAGTTTGTTTAAAGATAGGCAATTTGTACATACCAGTTTCTGCCACAGATCTATGGTCGAAGAGTGTATAGTCTATATCTAATACAAGAAGTTTCTTGCCCGGTCGGGGCTCATTTAGAATATTTATTTTATAATCTTTCACTCTTTTGTTTATTTTTGTTAAGTATATCTGTAAAAGTTTTCATTTTCATTTATATTACACCACTATAAAAACAAAGTTTATTTTTAACAATCTATGTGACATTGGTGAAGTAATGTGTGTTCAACTGACGCTCTTAAGCCATTTACAAGAAAATTGAATTGGATTTTTAATATTTCGCTAGTTTCTTCTCTATTCTATGTGACAATCATATGAAGTAATCTTTGCTCATCTGGCACAGGTAAAAGCCATTAACAAAAAAATTAAATTGTAAAGAAGTTTTGTAGTTATAGTATAATTTTTGAAAGTACTGAATCTCTTCTATTTAACTTATAAATCCATAGCTATTGCAAATAAATTGTTGTGTAAGATATGTGCAGTACTTTATGTGTATTACGAGATAAAAAACAGAGCTCTGCTGAAAGAGACCTGTATGAAAATAAGGTAAAATACAAAAATAAACTACCTCTTGGTTTTCAACATCTACTTCTTCTTCCTCTATATCTAAATCATTAATTACTTCATCACCTACATCTGGTTTTGTTCTAGCACCTTCTATTGCTTCTTCTAAAGAGCCCATCATCATGATCTTAAGATTTGGCTTGAGGTTCAAATCAAATAAGGTGCAGTTATCTGTCGCCACTTTGCCTATAAATTGTTAATTTTGTACTACAATTTGTTACAAATTTGTTTGTAAAAGTTTTATGACTTGTGAACTTTGTATTTTGATGGAATTTAAGGTTTCCTAAGTATCTTTTTAATTTTAAAATTCATTATAAGTCATGCCAAATAATAATCAAGTTATTGCTCAGAAAATATTTTCAGTAAAAGTTTAATAGGTATATTTATCATTGTGTTAATAATATTACAATATAAGAATTCATAATACTTGAAGCAAAATTTATATATTTTAAAAATAAAAAAGTATTATTAGTAATAATTTTATTAAAACTTTAACATAATAATAATAAAATAACATTTACATTTCAGATAAAAATATTAGAATAAAACATGTTTTAGTAAATACAACTCAGGTAATTTCACAAATACACAATGCAAATGTGAAAGTCAATGTCATTGTTTTGATTGAATTGAATTGATTATTGAAAAGCTTTAAGTAAAAAAAGTATATTTTGTAGATTAACTTTTTTTTTGCACTTTTTGATTATAATATTTTATAAAGGTAAAAATTAATACCCATGTAGCTTTAAAATTTAAAGTATCTTTGTATTTATCTTTCTACCAGTAAAGATTACATGACAAATAATTTCCCACAATAATTATCAATTAGGAATACAATATAAATATTTATAAAAACTGTAACTATTTACCCTGAAACTTAACATTGAGAAGTTTTTGTCTTTCCGGTCGAACTCCAGTGGCATTTTCGATCGCGATTTTCAACATCGCTACTGAGTCCGAAGGCGATAATTCAGGTATTTCATATTCCTTTCCATTCCACTTAACACTTAATTTAATAGGATTATCGTTTATATCACACATTTTTCATTAAATCAAAGAAAGAAAACGTGAAGTTATTGAAGTGGCATGTGACACATAAACAAACTAATTTTGACATTACATTACAGATGCGCTTACAAAACTCAAATACCTATATTGTAGTGATGTCCCAGATATTAAAGTCGGTTTTATTATTTGTAAATAAAATAAATCGTTAAATATATTTAAAAGTGAGACATCATTTATTGATGTTTATCTATCACTCGGTTCTTCTGGTTTCTCTGTGTTTATTGTGAGGTTGGTGCTTATAGATTAAAGAAAGTATTTAATTACGAATCTATTGTGAAGTGAAATTTCAAATTTTATTTAATGACGGTGACTAGAATGTTCTAGTGCTTATTTTTTGGAAGGGCAAACATCAGGTGACCAGTGAGGAGTCAGGTGACGTTGGGAAATGCATTTACGCACGAGGTGTGGGACTCACCGGCAAAGCCAGTACTACCCACTAAAACCCAACAAAACCTTCCCCCGTCTGAATGGGGCATCGCAGGATCGCTTACGCATTCAACTACGACGCCCCGACGGCAGGTCTACCGAAGCAGACCACAACAACCATGGGGTTGCTCCAAAGTCCACTCTGCTATCAGAGAAGTACCAGGAGCAACCCGCATGGTACACCGCCCACCGAAGAGGGCCACCTCCCTTTGCATTTCTTGGCTTCACGCCCGGTGGATTGCCGGGCACTACTGAGCCCCCCCACCACGACAAGGTGAACGCACGTTGGGGGGGCAGTGAGTGACCCGACTTGTGGCAGTGATTTTAGTTAGGTTAATTTCATAAATTACTGTGGATTTTGACCAAATTTTATTCGATAACAGTTAAAACATAACATATGATGTATCTATTTGTGTATAATAATATATAAAAATATATTAATTCAAATAATTATAAAGTAGATTAAAAGGTACTAAGTGTGCGCACGTAATGTGTACGATTGTAGAGTACAGTACCTACAGTAAGAACTAATGGCCGATTTCACCAACGTCACCTAAGTTTAAGGGATCCCCTAAGCATAGTTTATAGGGGGCTGTTAGGGGGCAGTTTCTGTTTCTCCGACAGGGGTCACCTAAATGTTAAAATACCACCTAAATATAGGTACTAGCCCCTAAATTAAATTTTGTTTTACCATCGTCAGAGCCTGTATTTCTATAGTGGATGGAGTGGATGGAGTGGATGGAGAGGGACCCCATACGTAGTGGTAGCTTATGGGTTGTTGGTGAAATCGGGCATAAACGTCGTGCATATGTGTGAGGATGTCATACAGCATAATGTGAATACCCGCACGATAACCAGATTTGAGAGTTCCTATAAAACTTATTTTCGAGTTAATTCATAAATAAAATACAATAATATTTCATATTTTTTTATAATCGTCGGAATAATTTTTAATTTTTTATTCAAATTCCAGAACCTCTTCGTAGTATTTTTCCGGTTCATAATCAAAATCTAAGCGTTTAGACTTGATAATCTCTTTGTAAACAAACGCCGATTTTCTAGGAATTCTTGGACGATCAGGGTTCGAGAAGTCCACTTCGTACAGGCCGAATTTTTCACTATAAAAAGAATATAATATTATTATACTTAGTATCAAAAAATTAGAATCCCGCCCTCGCTTCGTTCCGTACCCGTTACAAGCCGCTAGTCCCAACTAAGAATGTTGGATATTGATGATTGATTGATTATGATAATTGAGGATACAGAGATATTTTCCTGCAGCAAAAAGTATCCTATATGTTGACCCAGATAGCCAGCTATTATCATGCGAAATTATCAAAATCTGTCCAGTGGGTTTCTCGTGATGCGTTCCCAGACAGACAGACACAAAAAATCTAAAAACTATAGATTCGGCTTCTGTATCGATAATAATGACAATTTCACTATGATTTTCCGAAAAATATTTAATGTACAGATTCTACTCAGATTTTTAATATATGTATATAGATATTTTAAAATGAATTAAGAGTACCTAGTCATTTAGACACCGACATGTTTTAAAATAAAATGCAATAAATTTTAGTATTTGTGTCGAATGTATTATCTAGCTTATGGGGGATTTGTAGGATTTGCTAACAGTGATGTTTTTAAATGTAAAGCGCATGTTAATGTCGAATACGTCAGTTCCGACTTTATATTGATAAACTTAATAGTCATCTAGTGTTATTTGTTAAAGCTTTTAAAGTGATAAACATTGAGCAGTAGTGCTATTCTGTAAAAAAATATGTAATACGATAGCTGAATCTGCGATTATACTCCATACAACTATTCAAAATTTGTTCGCGGATTCAGCTGTTTATTTACATAAAAGTTTTTACGGAATATCACTACTGAACACCAAACTGTACGATTATTGAAGCTCGTGCAATTAACCTGATAAACTTGATATGGGGTGGCTATTTTAAAATTACAGACATTTCAATATTATTTATATGTACCTATTTAAATAATTTACTTCTTATGTAAATATTTTGTACGGTCAGTATTACCGCGAACAAAAAAAAAAACATTTTCTAAATATAATCTATTTTTCAAATTGTCCCTTTTGTAATATACACATCACTTTGCTCATTTATCTAGACCTACAAACATTAAACGCTAATACTGTTCATATAAAATATTCGCTTGTTTTAGCTAATTTAATATCATTACTCTTTAAGTATATACATGTATTATTTATTTCTAGTATATATTTAGTATATTTTTTGCACTATATTGCCCGCTGACATCTTCTTCCGCATCCAGTGGTTGACTGGAAGAGATCTCTTTTAGAGATAAGTCCACCTTTGTAAACTATGTTTATTGTTGTCATTTTTTCTGTATCCCATGTTAAGTGCAATAAAGAATATGATAAGTACCTGTATGACAGAGCTTCGCTCGGCGTTTTTGGAAAAGATATTATCAATAAAAGATATGGGTATAGATAAGCTTATAAAGCAAAACGTTATCTAAATACATAATTTGATCCAAATCGTTAGAGCCGTTTCCGAGATACACGAAATAAATGTAGACATACATACCTACAGGAATTGCTTGTTTAATATTATAAGATTAGTTGTCATTATGCTTTGTATTAAATACTCAAAAGAATTAAGATAAAGTATATAAAGAGATTTATGGATGAAAACCATTACCTATATCCTTGAAGCCATTCAAAATTATCCAGCATACTCCATACTGTATAACCTTTGACATTGCAGCCTTCATCCATAGCATCTAACATTGCACTGAGGTAGTTTCTCAAATATCGTATCCTATCATCGTCAATCAATCCACCAGCTGTGGCCCAGCCATTCTCAGTTATATACACAGGAGGATTATTGTAGAGGTTTTTTATTTCTAGTAACAGTTTGTGGAAACCCCATGGTACTTCCTATATTTCAAAGAGTAAAAGTAAAATAATTAATGATAATAATTTTAAAAAAGGCAGTGGTAGCCCAGTGGTATAGCGTTCGCTTGGGAAACCGAGTGAAACGGGTTCAAATCCCGGGTCATGCACCTCTGATATTTTCACGTGCAAATCATTTCGAACATGATTACCACGTGTCTTAACGGTGAAGGAAAACATCGTGAGGAAACATGCATGTCTGAGAGAATCTAGCAAGTTTTCAAAAGACATGTGAAGTCCGCCAACCCGCACGTGGCAAGCGTGGTGGACTATGACCTGACCACCCTCGTATTGAAGGGTGCCCAGCAATGGGACGTTAAAAAGGACTGAATACACACAAACGTACAATACATACATACGATTTAAAAAAATATTAACTATTCATTATTTATTTATATATTTATTTATTGATATATAATTATAAAAATCCGTTCAGAATGAAAAGATATTGTGCGATAAACACATATACTTGATTTAAAAACATATATTTGAGTAGAATTTCTTTTCTTTGAAGTCAGCTATTTACCTAAAATCTTAATTTTTAACGCACAAAACTAAATCAAAATTTTTATAAACCTGTAGCCAAGTCGACTGTCCCTGAGGCCAAGAGTCGTCCTTGATAAGATCAGCTCCCATGTCATCTCTGTACGACGGGATCGCAAACATTCCTTCTAGAGAGGCATTCCTGTATGCCAATTTTGTTGTATAAGTGTTCAAACCAAAGAAATCAGAGGTCCCCCGTATGAATTTCACTTCGGACGATGTAAGTAGCGGTAATCGCGACCGAGGAAAACCTTGTTCATGACTTTTAGCAGCAATATTGTTTTTTAACTCAATTGGAAAATCGCCATCAGTAGAAAATATTGGGTTCGCATACTGGCCCCACTAGAAAAAAAATATTAAAGTAAAGTAATTAAATATAAGACAAATATTGTGCTTACCAATTGGCCTATGTAACTAATTATTCAATTAAACTAATGCTTTCTAAAGTAACATTATTGAACTAAAATGAGTAGAAGAACTTATAACTTGTCAGAAATAAGAGCGTCTACTTATAAGTAGTTGAAAGCGATACGCCAGAAACCATATAAATACACAAAACTTTTATATTAGAAACTAACCAGAACTTACATCAAATTGTCTAGCGTCCTGAGCTGCTTGATGGTCCTGTATAGAATCAGACGCTGGCTCGAACCATGAACAGCTTATAGAAATCCCTATCCGACCCCCCTGCTTCTTTCTATACTCTTTATTATACAAATGATATGCCTCAGCGTGAGCTAGCAGGACGTTTTTAGCACATAAGTATTCAGCTATACCGGATATGTTTAACAAAGGAGCTTTCTGGTCTGAACCATAACCTTCATAGCAGATTTGTTTCGGCTCATTAATAGTGACCCAATATTTAACTCTATCTCCAAAATGATCGAATAAAATTTTAGCGTAATCTGCAAACCAGTCTACGATCGCGGAATTCGCCCAGCCTCCCATTTTTTGCAATTCCTCCGGTAAATCCCAGTGATAAATTGTAACGTATGGCACAATACCATTCTTAATCATTTCATTTATTAAGTTATTGTAATAATCTATGCCGGCTTGGTTTATGTCATAAGAAAAGCCATTGGGCAATATTCTGGACCAAGATATAGAAAATCGGTAGAAGTCTAAGCCAAGTTCTTTCATAATGTCTACATCACGCTTGTATAGATGATAGGAGTTCGCTGCAATGTCTCCGTTACTGCCGTCTAATACAGGAGATGGTACTTTATGGGTTGCGACATCCCATATTGATGGACCCTTGCCTAAAACAATTACCTATTATTATGTTAGAGTTTTACAGGAAGAAAGTAACATTCTAGCTGATAGAAAAAACAAAAGACAGAAAACAGCCCGAATTAGATCCGTTCAATATGTGTACGAGATGAAGCAAGTCTAGTATTATAATTATTATCATCTGCGGTAGTAGTAGTAAATAATTGAATAAATTATAATATTTTTTGAAATGTAAAGCTAATTTACGATGTACCCTAATCTTTGTTATTATACTTTTATAATTACTATCTATTTTATTGGCAATTAAAATAAATAATTTTATAATATAAAACATGATTTCCAACATGTCCTGCATGTCTGAGAGATCCTAGCAAGACATGTGAAGTCCGCCCCGCACTTGGCCAGCATGCTGGACTATGGCCTGATCTCCCTCGTATTGAAGGGAGGCCCACCCCCAGCAGTGTTACGTTAAAAAGAGCTAAATAATAAATATAAAATAATTTATGCGGTACATAATCCTACCGTCCTCGTTCCAGCCTCCCTCAATTTGATAAGATGCCGTAGAAGCGCCAAATTGGAAGCCTTTAGGAAAATTTCTCACAGCGCTTTTACCATTCACCTCATAGCAAACTAAAATAAATAAGACACTGAAACATAAAAAAAACATACAAAACAGGTTACTATAAATAATTTAGACATTTTAGATGCATAATATATTTTAAGCCCATTACTTCGACGACTTATTTCTAGATATTTTTTTGTCCTTTAATTTTTTAGTCTATTATAAATTACCATTGGTGGTTTTAGAAGAAAATTTTATCTATGTATAATATATTTTTTTGTAACAGTTGAAGTGAATTTCCGGTTCATATTTATCTATTGCTATTGAAAAAAATAAATAAATTGAATGTCCTTGCGTGAAGTAAGAAAAAACTAACGTTTTACGTAACTTTTTTACCTAAACGTGTATGCACTCATAAACAGATGGTGGTTAGATAATAACATTTTTCACAAAGACGATAATATAATAAAATCCAGATAACTCCATCGATCAGCAATGACAGGTAGTAATCGGTTTCACTATACTTTATACGTATATTGTTTACTTCAATCGCTTAAAATAAGAGAAAAGAAAATAATATTATATCATCGAATCCCTGACCCGACAGATATTATTCAGTAAGAATGGTTTATTATCTTGAGTTTGTGCACGAGTTGTGTAGAAAACGTAACTTAAAATGTTTTGTATATTGTTTTTGGGTACCTTTTCCATGAGGATGAGGATATTCCATGATGTCCAAAACCTGTATTTGTGACATTTAGGTTTACATTTGAAAGTAAAATGAATACAAATCTTGTCATGGTCTTAGTATAATAATTATTATATTAGAATCGTGCAGTAGTAGCGAAGATAGAGTTTTTTCCTTTCCCTAACAAATATGTATAATATAATTAATTTTACTTATATATTATGATTAAATAAGGATAATAGTATTTTAAATAAAAATAAAGTTTTTGCAACATGAATTTACGCTTGTCTTTTTCCAGGTTGAAAATCTTAACAATCTATATCTATATATAAAAATCTTAATAATAATCTAAAACTCAAACAAAAAATCCAGCCGGGATCGATTTGATTAATTCTTTGTTTGTTTTGTTGAGGATGTGTCAGGGGTGGTTTAAGTGTAAAAAATAGAGAAAACCGAAAAACAGCTGGAAAATCGAAAAGTTCGGATCTGTTTTATTATGTATGGGAATCACTAACCGTTAAAATGTATCTAAGGACGGACCCGAGCGAAGTCAGGGTGAGTTGCTACTTCTATATTACAATGTGCCTAGTGCGAGTCTTAACCTACTCGATCGCGTTAATTTAAATTAATTTATGGAAATAAAGCCACGTCATCTAGTCTAGTGATAGAGAGAGACATCCCTTTCACCCAATTCCTATAAATAAATCAGTAGTTAACTAATAAATGTTCATAAAAACCAAAACAGTCAAAATAGTAAGTAATTATAATAATTACATAATAAAAATTTAGCTGAGAGCGAAAGTCTTTTAAAATATTTATCCATATTCTAAAATGTAATCCACTTTAAAAATACGTTTATGGCTACGACGTGATGTGAGCATAATTTTGTTTTTAATCTTACAAATTATTATCAAGAGAAGTAACGACGCGTTAGCAAATTGAGGAATTAACTATTCCTTTTAAGGTTTAACAGTCCGTTAAAACTTTTATTTTATAATCTAATGATTCTGATTGATGAATCACTAAAATCTACCAAAGTGTGGTGAAATTGACCTTTACTCGATTAACGCAAACGCGCAGTCTTTCGAAAAATTTGTGAAAACTCGTACCTATCTACTTATCACACGGGTAATTTAAAAACTGCATGAAAAGTCGAAAGCCATATATATTTCAAATCCAGAATATAATAAAATACACTTACAAAAAAAACATACAAGGGTTTTAAAAAAAATAAATAAACAAAAGTTATGTTACCTGCTTAAAACAATTCGTGTCATCGCAACGGCGATATTACTATCACTATGTTTCCAGTATCTCATAAACAAGAACTCGTCCGGGCAATTCAAAGTCGAGATAAACAATTCAAAACTTGATTAAAAATCGATTTCTATGGAAATGTGTTAGAAGTGAACTTCATTGGTTATTCATGATTAATAAATTAATAAAAACTGTTTATCTCTGATTAAACTTTTAAACTCAGACAAAAATATGATTCAAACGAATATCACATAAAGAGGAGAGAATAATATTTTATCTCTTTCTATCTAGCTGGATTCTTACATCTATCGCTTATCCCTTCATACTAACCTAACCATATACTCTTTAGGGACGAGCTCGAGCGAAGCGAGTGTTAGCCGCTAGTTAAAAATATTTTGCATATTTGAAAACAAATTAGTAAAAATAGTATCTATAATTTTTGAAGATATAGCAACAGAATTTTAGGTAGTCTGGTCTAGGAGTACCCACCTAAGGTTCAAAAAGTTCTAAAATTAAATTCTCTCGATAATCAGCTTAACTTTTGTTTTGTACTTAATAATCACATCTTTCATAAAGCAACATGAAATGTAACAAAAATATACAAAATCTTTACAAAAATAAAAAATTAACAGAAGTGATAATTGCGTACTCTTACAAGAGTTATTGGATATGAATACCTACGCATGTGAGTTGATAAGAGAACGCAGGACAAAATATCTCATAATTCGTGTTATGTAGTTCGTACAGGCTTTATGTCACCACTCATGAAATTTGGAACATCATATCCAATCTTCATTTGGGGGGTCCACTCATACTTCACCACATGGTGGGCATTTCCACATTTTTTTGGGTGTCTTTTTTAGTACTTGGGAAAGTTTTTCAGCCTTCTTAGTAGTAAGTTTCGTAATCCTTTTTGGTTTCTTTTTTGTACTACTTTTGAGGCCAAAGTGCGAAAAAATTAACTGCTTCTCTCTTCCATACATATGTATATATATATATATACATTTGCACTTATAGGTTATATTTTTTTGTCTGGTATCTTAAATCTTTGCTAACTGAATATTTATTTATTTTCAGACATTTTTTTTTAGTTTACTTACCGTATACATCTCTTCTTAGATCCTAACCTTCTCCTTAAGGAGAAGGAAAACATCGTGAAGAAACCTACATGTCCGAGAGAGCCTAGAAAGTTTTCGAAGACATATGGAGTCCATTAACCTGCACTTGCCCAACGTAGTAGACTATCACGTAATCCCCCTCGAATTAAACACACAGCACACCGACTTCGAAAATATTTGATTAGGTATGTATAGTAAATGAAAACTACCAATCAGTTATTTTTTACTTTTTAGTGCTTTTGTTTGAAGTCGGTTTTTATTTTTTTGTTAAAAAGTTTTTATTTTTCAATTTTTAGTTTAGACAGTAGTAGCAAAGTAAGAATTCTAACGTGTTAGGCTTGTCAAATCAAACCAAATAAGCCCAAACTCAAAGTATCTACTATTAGCCGTTGAAGAGTTCCACCTATCCACCTTCTGGCCTTACCATCAGATCAGGTCAACAATACCAAACCACTGTACTATCAACGGAAATAGAAACACTTGCAAAGTTTCAAGTGAATATGACAATTAGAAGTAGGTTAAATTCATCATTAGCTATTTTTCCACCCTTAGGGGTGATAATTTTTTTTTTGAAATTTAAATAGGACCAATCTGGAAGTATACACTTTCAAACAACACAAAAATTGTCCAAATCGGTTAATAAATGACGGAGCTCTGAGGTAACAAACATAAAAAAAATACAGTCGAATTGAGAACCTCCTCCTTTTTGAAGTCGGTTGATTATTATTGTCTGTGGGTGACTAATGTCTTTGTAACAAATACAATTCAGGGAGAGAGTTATTCATGACATCGTTACTACATTGCCCATATTATGGTTATATATCGAACTGGAATTGCCCGCGGCTCCGCCCGCGTTCAGATTAACAAAAACATAATTTTTAGGTTTTATATATTAGTATACTCTTACACTGCAGTTTTTGTATTTTTTCTCAGAAATGAGATATTTTCCTGCGGTAAAAAGTATCCTATATGTTGACCCAGACAACCAGCTATCACCATACCAAATTTCATGAAAATCCCTCCAGTGATTTTTCCGTGATGCGGTAACAGACAGACAGACGAGACAGACAGACAGAAAAATTCTAAAAACTATAGATTCGGCCCCTGTATCGATAATAATGTCTATTTCAATAAGATTTTCCAAAAAATTTATGTATAGATTATATATTACATTAAATTCAAAAATAATAAAACAATTCTTTCAAAAAAAAGTATTATTTCAGAAAAAATCAAAATAATTATAATAAATACAATTTACTGAAGCATTACATTATGATCGTTTCGCTAATAATTATCAAAGGCCTCTACTGAAAGTAAACAAAAACGAATAAAATATTTCGAGTAATTGTTTCTTTTGGATAAAAATCGAAACTTTTTGATTGAGTCTCAGGAAATGAAATGTCCATATTTCCTCGGTAAGAGACAGTGACCATTTTTATTATCTTTCAAATATCACTATAATATAGTGATGATACATAAAAATATCTGTTTCTGTCGCTTAAAAAATTCATAAAATGATTTATTAATTGTCGCTTGTCTTATTTGATTTTTTATTTAATTTGGGAACCTAAAATAATATTATAATATGTTAACGTCAACATTAAAACAATTATAAGTAACAGATAGGCATTTTTCAATACTGCTATATAAATGTACCACGGGATAAACAAGATGTATCGGAACAAAAAATACCCCGAACCTATAAAAAAAACGTATGTATGTATTTGTGTACGCACGTAAGAAGTTATACTTCTTTGGCGTAAGAGAACAAAAATAGTTAAAGATTTCATCCCGTATGTCACAACTCTCTGTTTGTAAAAGAAATGCAACTTCATCATGTCGCTTTTTGGCTGTCAGTGTGCGCGCGTATAGTAAAAGTTTTACTCTTATAATTTTTTCCAAACATACCAAAAGAAGTATCACTTCAAAAATCGGCCCATAGATTTGTATGTATTTGAAAACCCCGTCAATTTAAAAAATCTAAATTTTAACAGATTATAATAACAATAATAGGTATAATTAGCAAATGAGTAATATAAAACTTCATCAAACCTTTAAAGGAATAACTGGAAAGAGGTGAGGATAAAATTTTGACAAAAACAGCTCATTATAATATTTCTGCGACTAGAACAAGATATAACATTTAATTAATGAAGAAGTTGGTTTTCGACAAGTAATTAATTACATACTTAGTGTATGATAAAAAAATATTTTTACCTCCAAAAGATACCTTGATGGTGATAATATATCGTATGTATCTGTGAAAAAATAATAATGAATCCTTTGAAAGTCGTTTTTAATTATAATATTATGCTGAAGTACTATAATTAAAAAGCAATATTAAAAAAAAATGAGTGCATGTAAACTTTACGCGCGCGGTTGAAGTAAAACTTCTTTGGCAAATATCGCAATTAAGTTAAAACAAATCAATAATTTAATAAGGCATATTACAATCATATATTTATAGAATATCATATACGTAAAGAATATAATATTATATATTTGTCAGACAATAACAACGGTTCCATGCAAAATGGCAATGTATTCTATCCCTTTCTCTCGCCGGCTTAATCCTATATATTTATGTGTTTGTCTCTTTCTAGGGTGGCATTTTCGTTTCCTCGAGCCGTTGGAGCGATTTTGATAAAACTTTCAGGCAATCTTTGATTAGCCCAGCGGGTGATCCCGTGAAACATAGCGATTGGAAGTTTGAACGCGGACGAAGCCGCGGGTACTACTAGTATTTAATAGAACCTAATTCAAAACATTAAGTAACATACATATCTCATTTAATCAACAAATTCTCACATACCCTGAGGTATAATTTGCGGTCGACTCATAAATGTGACAACTCTACCATCAGTCGATACTGATTTGTCTTTTTGTTTCCGTCTATCATTTCTTTTGAAACTATCCTTCACATCTTTCCTTTCAAAAATCGGACTCCACCAGTCACTTGTGAAAGTACTGACATCACATAACTTTGTTCTATCAGTAATAATAGCTTTATTGCTTTTTGTTACTATATATTTTCTTTTAGTGCTACTCTCATTTCTTCTTTTATAAGGTTCTGTTTGATCGGAATCATCAATTGTAACTCGACTGCATATGGTAAGATCTGTTTTAGTATCTTCGTTAAACGAGTATTCACTAAGCGTTACTGTGGACTTTATATCGGACCATGTTTCATAATTTATTGTATCACCAAATTCTAAAATATTGATAATTGAAGTAACATCATTGTTAAATGCTAATATTGTGCTGTCTTTTGTTATATGCGAAAGTTTTATAAAGGACCAGCTATCACCATACAAAATTTATTCAAAATTCGTCCAGTGGCTTTCTCGTGATACGGTCACACGCAGACAGATAAAAATTCTAAACTCTATAAATTCGGCCTCTGTATCGATAATAATGACTTTTTTTAATAAGATTTTCCAAAAAAATATGTAACGTCCAGATTCAGCTCAGTAACAATTTTATTATTTTTATAGATTTACTCTCTTTTTTACACATTATCTATACAGATAAATAAAATTGAAGTGACTGTTTGTAATGTCAAAATAACAGACAGACAGAGAAAATTATATACGGCACATAAAAGAAAAACACATTTTTTTTTAATTTTTGGCTGTCTGTCTGCTTGTTCCGTATAATCCCTGAAACGGCTGGACTGATTTTGACGGGACTTTCACTGGAAGATAGCTGATGTTATAGGCAGTAACATAGGCTACTTTTATTTTAGAAAAATTATTAAGCCACTCAAAAAATTGAAACTTACCCAGGGATGAACCCGAGCGAAGCGAGGGTGAGTCGCTAGTCTAATTAATAATTATGTATTTCCTTAAATTTTCCAACTTTGATTACTAGTTACGTACCCTTGCTCCGATTGTTTATCTCGATACAACTGCAACTTTTATATTTATTCAGACTCCTGCACTGGGTGGCACAAGTAGATGTTTGCGTCTTTATATTGATTGCAGCATCTGTATTAAACGAGAAGCAAATTGTAATATTTATGACTGGTAAGTGTAAATAGAACTCATTTTTATATAAAAACATACTCGTAGATACACATTTCCTAACAAATACCTCTACGAAAAGTGGTGTCGATATGAGACGTTAAGTCAAACCAAAGAATAAAATTAAAAAATCGAAAGATCTATTCGTTTAAACACAAATTCGAACTAACGCGCACCATATATTATCACGTAACTTTTTAAACGAAACAACGTGCGTTTGTATTTTGTCATGTGAAAGGTTTTTGTATATTAAAGATAAAACACACTGGAAAAAATCATATAGTCTAGTACGATTTTTAATCCCTCCACGACTGCGGACACGCCGGCGTTACAGTTAACAATAGATTTCTTAGAATTTTAATTAATTTCTTAGAAATATACCTGGAGGTGTTAAAGGCTTTTAAGGTTTAGGGATATGTAACAAAATTATTACAATTACGACTAACAAAGTACCTAACTGTTTTAACGGATTCATTCGATAACTAGTTCAAACATACGACTTGTTATTTTTTGAATACCTACATATTATATTATTTTGAATTTCCTTTTACGTCTCTTATATCGTCTATCAGTTTCGCCTTAAATAAAAGAAAAGCAATATTTGCGATTTAAATTTTGCCATCACCATTGCCTCCTCAGTACTAACATGTATTATGTTCAAACGACCAATTTACCGAAATATGTAGTTTTTTTATACAGAATTATTTATTTCTAAATATTTCAATTCCATTGGTATTTAGAAAGTATACATTTCACTTTAATAAGGCGAACAAATGAATTTTATCTGTATATGTATACATATTGTATATAAATCTAGGAAAAAAACCTTTGTTTTAAATATAGAGCCAAAATTCTCCACTGTAAATACAACAAGTATTATTGGTCGTTTCAACAAAGAAACACAAAGCGATGTCTTTTCTTCGTTTGACTGATTGACTCCTCTCGTTGCGTCGTTTTAATTACAAAATATTTTAATACAAAGACAAATACCATAAGTTAAATTCTTACCCTTATACGGCTTAGAAAGTGAATCCGTTGTATATATATCATTCAGTTCATCAATCTGATTTGCGTGTGCAAGAGTTGGAGATTCACTTGAGTATTGACATGAGCTATCAAAAATGCAATGTTTATATATTAAACTACCAACTTAACCTCCCTTCGCTTGAAGTAAATTTTTTTTAAGCGGAACTCTAATACTTTTTTAAAAAAATAAACGTATCGTCAAAATGAGTTTAGCCGTTTCGTAGATTAGCCAGAACAAACAGACAGAGAGACATTTGTCTCTATTATTTTAAAAATTGTATTTTTCTTATAAGTACCGTATATAATTTCATATGTTTTTAGTAAATTTCCGTTATTTTGACATTACAAACAAATACTTCAATTTTATTTATCTGTCAGCGTATACACTTATGATTCAATTCAAATCTTCGTTCTGTGGATTGCAGGCGTGCCACTTGGGCATAGTTTACATCGCCAATGTCGTGTTCAATGGAGAATATTTATACATATAATAATTAATTATGATATTTATACATACACACACGTACTTTCATATAATTAATTGAGTTACATATTTTCGCCATTATCGTGCTTACCTAGACTTAACGAGCGGCAACACCGTCACACCCTTTTCCGCTGTAACATAGCGTGTTGACATTAATAAAGTAGTTAGTATCTAAGTAATTACTTAAGATTTATTTTTTGTGATTTGAAAATACATGAATTTATTATAATCATGACCATTCTGTATAGATTAAATTTAGGTAATTTTTCGTTAGTGAAAATTTTGAAAACCAATCTAGCTTTTCTTCCTCTATCCACTTTACCATAGAACCCCTTTTCTTTTTATTTTATGTATTCTATATACAAATTATTATTTATACTAACTACCTCGGTGGTGTAGTGGCTAGCATATACGGCTGCACACCCGGAGATCCTGGGTTCGAGTCCCGGGTTGGGCCAAGTTTAGTTATTGAGTCTTTCTGTAGAGTAAGCCTCAGAGTAACAGCCCAGAGTTGGGAAGTTGGCGGTGTTTTACCCCCGTGCCTCGGAGAGCACATAAAGCCGTCGGTCCTGCGCCTTAACTCTCACCGGTCGTGTCTCGTGTCGTCCCACCGGAGTGTGAAAGTGACAGGAATAGAGAGTGCACGTTGTGTCTGCGCGTACACTTGTGCACTATTATATCTTCTGCGCAGTTGGCTAGTCTCAATGAGATTGGTCGCCGTGGCCGTAATCGGTCGGGTCAGAACATCACACATACAAATAATAATATTGTGTCCATTTTTCAAAGAAGTACTAGATACACAATCAACGATAAAAAATATCTTTACCGAATGAGCGCTCATTCGAACATTGGAGCGCGCTTTTAATTTAAATAATATTATATTGCGAAAACAACTTCAAGCATTGCATTTAAGGTTCAATATACATTGTTGTATATTTATTTCAACTAGAACAATTACCTAAACACAATTGTTGACAGTTTTAAGAGAACTTTTGCATAGGATTGTGTATCTAGTACTTTTTTGATCGATGCTCATATTTCAATCTACTTAGACTGTATAGGAATATTAGACATTTTGGTTGACTCACTCTTATTTTGTTGTTTTTTGGAAAAAATTCTTTCATTTCTGTTCACTGTTGATGTTTTTAAAAATGATGAATACATTTCCTTTACCAATGGCAATGGATTTCGCACGCTAATGAAAATATAAATTAAAATACATATTTATTTATTTAGTAGGAATAAATTTATTACTAAACAACCTTGGAATCTCAAACCCTTAAGGATGGAAGCCGATAAAATCGATTCTTGGTGAAGATATCGTAACATAAACACAAATTAAAAACTAACACCCAAATTGAGCATTTCCCCCTTTTCTGAAATTTAAACTACCTAAGTGCATCGCCTAATCTGTTTTTAAAGTGTATAATGGCTTAAATGTACATACATATATAGTAATACGCTTTTGTTCACATTTTATTTAACAAACTTACCGTAGATGTAAAAATCGTTCGGAGATGGCTCTGAAAAAATATTTTAGTCAAACATACTTAAAACTCTCTTTCTTAAATTCTAATTAAGCCGAATTTGTACATTAAATATTTTTTGGAAAATCTTATTGAAATAGACATTATTATCGATACAGAGGGCGAATCTATAGTTTTTAGAATTTTTCTGTCTGTCTGGCTGTGACCGCATCACGAGAAAACCACTGGACTGATTTTGATGTGGTATGATGACAGCTGGTTATCTGGGTTAATATATGGGATACTTTTTACTGCGCGAAAATATCTCATCTCTCAGAAATCTATACTAAGCATCAAAACCGAAAACGTAACTAGGGACGAACCCGAGCGGAGCGAGGGAAAGTCACTAGTGTGTAATGTGTGTAATAAGTTTTAACTCTACCAGTTAAAAAATCTGACAGCAGATCTAACCGAATGCGGTCTATTTGTCTATGCGCATACTTAACTATAATAATATAATACGCACAATTGAATGTCTTTAATTTTGACATATTTCGGGGTAGCTCGTTTTTCCTTCGCATTGTTATAAATTTCATTGTTCTTTTCATTATGTGAATTTACGTCTGGATTGTTCTGGAAAATTATTATTTAAAAATTGGTTTTTATAACAGATTAAGTTATTTTAATATTATAAAACAATTGAAAAACTATTTTTACCATGTCCGGTTCACATTTTTCCTTTATTGAAATGTACGCATCACTGAAAAGTACAATACTTAACCCTTTATACTGGTCTAATTGTAAGATAACATATTAATGGGGAAGAAGGGATAACTATGATTTACCAAACGTTCTAAATGACATATTTACCTTTCCTGCATTTGATCAAAGTCTTTATTGCCCAAAGAACGAAAATAATCTATCCTTCTATTTATATTGACCGTTTCAGGTATTTCTGAAGATGCTAAAACGTATCAAAACCTTAAGAATGTTATCATCTAACTATAAAAATCATTAAAAATTGTCCGTTCGAAGCTATTGTCCAAAATGGATTTTCATAGTTTTAGTTTCGTTTTTTATTCCTTATAGATGATTAGCTTTATTTATTTGAAATTAAAACATTTCACATTAAGATCATAGTAATATTATAAATATGAAAGTTTGTGAAGATGGGATGTATCAATTGGATGCTTATTACTTACGGCTGAATAGATCTGGATGAAATTTGGCACAGAGATAGATTATAGTCTGGAATAGCACATTATTTTCATCCCGGAATACAATTACTTTTTATCCCAGAAAAATGTACGGTTCCCGTAGGATTGATTTGTTTTTGTCTAGGGACGAACCCGAAGGAAAGCGAGGGTGAGTCGCTTGTTGATATATAAGGTGCACACAGCGCAATTCCTAACAAATATCTCTTCAATAAGTATTTTTGTATATCAATGTTTTCAAACTATAGGTAATTTTAGTTTCTTTAATTGTTACTTCTATGAAAAAAGCTTTCGGTTTTAATTTTTCTATATAACTGCAAGAGAGTCGTAGAGTTTTTACTTTTTTTTTGTAATAAAGCTAGTAGTTAAACATATTATTTATACATAAATAGTATGTATTATAAATAGTATATCCAATATTTTTATT
Organism: Brenthis ino; assembly: GCA_921882275.1. Taxonomy (NCBI): domain Eukaryota; kingdom Metazoa; phylum Arthropoda; class Insecta; order Lepidoptera; family Nymphalidae; genus Brenthis; species Brenthis ino. The sequence goes on from OV170222.1 coordinate 15,980,267, forward strand.
AAATGGATTGAACTTACAATGCCCCTGAATCACAGAATCTGGATCGCTATTTGAATCCGTTTTCATATTACAACAGACTTTTTTGCGGAATAATCCAAGTGTCCTTTTGGCTATTTTAAAACATTCAAATTTATGAATAAGAAAGAATGTTTCGATTTTTTATACAAACGTGTATAACAAGCAATAAAAAAAAATATATGGGCACATTTCTACCTTATTAACATTTTCCTCGTATTACAGTGTAATCAATGTTTATAAAAACATTAAAACAAACAAATATCTATAAAGATACATATGTGTAGTATCTTCTTTAGAAGATATAATAATTTTGTATATAGTCTTTAACTTAAATGTATACTGTTGATATTCCATTAAATAAACAAACTTACGGTTTTTTATACTGTGTCGTTTCTGATTACAAATGCATATTTTCAAAGAACAGCTACATTTATTGGTGGTAAGAGGAACTGGTTTCTTAAAATCCTGTAACAATAAAATAGATTTCAAGCAATTGAAGAATTATATTTAACTTACGCCTTATCGTCGCTTCGCTCGGGTGAATCCCTTGGGTAGAATGGTTTGGGAGCCCATAGAGAAAAAATTGGTAACCATGTTGGAAAAGATTCTCACACGTGCGAGAACCAGGATTTGAACCCATTTGAATCGGTTTCCCGAGCGTGTGTGTTACCACTAGGCTACCACAGACTAAGCGTAGGACTAGACAGAAAAAGCCTACTAAGACAAATATCTATTTTTTTTGTGACCAGGAACCGTGGCCGTACGCAGAAGAAACTCGGTGAAGATTCATCACCAGTCACATGAATGATTTAGGAACACAGAGTATTATTAACATAAGAAGTCTGTGATGGCAACTTCAAAATAGCTAATCTATACTATCCTAAGTACTACCACTAATAACCTGTAAAAAAACACAATAATTCCGTTACAATACCTCAATGTTTTCATTCTTTTCAACTGCTGCTGGTTTTTTATTTCGTAACTTTGCTAAATCGCTCTTAGCAATCTGCCCTTTATTCATATCTATCGCGGATTTTTTTTCTTTAATCCAATTTTGATCAAATAAATATGTAGATAAACAGTAATTACGTGTGCTTATATTTCCTTTTTCAGTTTTATGATTTGGGTTACTCTCAATCTTTTTTCTTCGCTTAAAGTTAGCTTTATTATTTAGAATGGATGAATTTGAATTTTCCAAAGCTTTCTTTTTTTGTTTGGAACTACCAAATTTATTTTCATTAAAATAACAACATAGTTTGTAAAAATTTTCAAATTTATGACTGTGACTTTTAAGAGTTACAGCGTTTCTATGACTGTTCTGGTTTTTCTGTATTTTTTTCTGTACATTTTGAGTATGTTCTTGGCTATTTTCTGCTTCTACATAATTAAAATGTGATGTATCTATAGTATTATTTTTAATGTTATTGACAAATTTATTTGTTTTCTCATTACAAGGATAGCCTTTGCTTTTCTTTGAAACCAATTTTACTTTAAGTCTTCCTCTTTTAAGTCTTCGGATCTTTTTTACATTTATTGTAGAAATTTTAATATATCGACATTTCGGCTTTGTATTAACATATTCTAATAAAAACATACGTTTTAAAAACAATATTACATTAAAACCAAGTCCTGCTTTACTTAGCAATTTTTTCTTATATATTTTTTTATGTTTTATTCGTACTTTTCTTCGGGCTAAAAGCTTAAGTACCGTTGACATTTTCTTATGAGCTTTCTTATGGTGGTTTATCACACTTACATTGTTATCAATAATTTCTTTAATTATCATTGGCTCATTAAATTGCTTTTGAGATTCATTCGGTAAATTTTCTTGTATAGTATTTATTTGGGTCTCTTTTAGTAAATCTACACTACTATTTATATTTCTATGTTTGTTAGTGTTTTTAAGCGAATCATACGATGCGTTTTTGTGCATTTGATCAGTATTATCTTTAGTTTCATAAGACTTCAGTAAAAAAGACTCTTCATCATTTCCACATCTGTTGGTGTTAAATGATGGCCTTTTATTTTTCTTTCTTTTCGATTCTCCAATCAGACTTTCTCTTTCACTGCCTTCATTTTTTTTCAATTTAAGCTATAATTAGGAACAAAGAATTAATTAGTGCTTATAGATTATAATTATTTTATGTGTTTTATTATTATATAATAACGTTATTAGCTCATACGCCTTTATTATGGCAGTCAGGTTCTTCATCTTCATCAGTGCTCTCATCAGATGATCCTCTAAAATTGAATAAGCGTATAAAAATAGTTTTTAAAGGCAATTAATTTTACAATAACATAACATAACCAAAAAGGAACAACTTTGTAATGCAGTAGAGTTACAATTTTGATATAAAAAGTAATTTATTTTATAAATTCACCACGATAACGAGTTACAATAATGTTCCTAGCATTTATCGATAATTCAACGCACTTCTCTAAACTGACGTCGCTAATATCACCATATTGAGAGGGTGATAAACAAATCGTGCACAAACGGCCTATGTCCGAGAAACAGCGCACACAGTAAACACCTGGGCAATTTAGTGTTTCACAGCTAAAAAAATATCAAAATTAAAAAAACAAATTCATATCTATACTAATATTATTAATGTGATAGTTTAAATATTTGGATGTTTGATGGATGTTTGTTACTTAATCACCCCAGAACGTCTGAACGAATCTGCGTGGGCACAGAGATAGATTGTAGTCTGGAATGAGCACATTTTTATTCCAGAAAAAATTACAGTTCCCATGGGATAGATAAATAACTTTATTGGATAATCTACTAAAAAATAATAACACTACGTCGACATCGACAGATAGTTTACGCCCTAACGGTGAATCTATCGGTACTTCAACTCAGTTCAGTTCTCTTGTTAATGGTTTCAAAGCGTGTCAGTGTCATATATCTGATATTCTTCGTAAAGATAGAAATTTGACATTATTTATGGACCTTACGTTAAATGTCTATCTCCAGTAAGGACAATATCAGACAGGTTATTTGGATCCGCTATAGACCGCAAAGTCTAAAAACATGATTTTAAATTTTTCTAAATATAGAGTAAATAAATGCGTCACTTTTTGAAAATAAAAATTCAAAATATTTTATTCAGTATTAAATATTTTTTAATAAACGTTACATCTACTACCAGTTCGAAAAAAAGAAGCCTCAGACCTGAGAAGAACTGGCGAAAGAAACTCAGCCAAAAAGAAATATTACACATATTTGAATCCAATGTGAACTGTTCTATATGATAATGTATATATGTAAATGCTATTATTTATTATAACCTTGTCAGTTTACTATCAGGGTCTTTTAATTCTTCTACAGTGTTGCACAAAAGACAGTGCAAAGCTTTTGGTAAAGTGTTGAACATGTACTGGAAACACCAACATCTAAAAAAGATATGTTTAAAAATAGAAATCTTCTTGAGTTCTCTTACTTTAGATATGTATTTATTATTTAGTCAGTTTAGTGACTGAGTTTATTAAAAATAACACAATGATAAAGACGATTTGTGTTAAACCATAAAACGTCGGAGACCAAATATCAAAAACTAAATCAACGAAAAAATCCGAAAAATAGTTTTCTTTAAAATGTCAAATATTCGAGTAGATCTAAGTATTGAGAAATAAAGGCTTACGGCATAACAGAGTTTATCCAATAGCGAAAAGTGAGATGTTCTTTGTCTGAATATTTGTATTCACGGTGTAGTTTTCTCCGCGCTAACTTCATGAAGCTACCTGAAAATTAAATAAGGTTTTTTTTTAATTTACACTGACTTAGAAAAATGTTGATATGTAGATGATATTTTTCTTGATATTTAAAAGACCATACATGCAAAATAAGAGAAATTTCTTTTTTAAAGTTATTGTAGACTTGCATATTTCCAAATTATTAAATGAAGATATTACATACAAACAATTGTTTTATGTATATTTATTGTACTGTTTGCTAATATGTACGATAGCTAATAAAAGCACAATTGATTTTTAACGATTGTTCTTTCTTATATTATTTACATAAGTTAAATTTATAAGTAAATTCTTATTTCAACCCAAAATAAATCTTGGCATCTTCGACAGTGTAAAACCCTTTAGCTTGGTTTTAGTTTAATTTCGAACAAGCAGTGTCTGGGAAGTAGCATTAAGGTAAAGGATACCTCTAGTCCTCAATATGTGATTAAACAGCCATAAAGCCCTAGCGTTGGCCCTCTCCGGTTGGTAATGCCCCATGATGATATGGCGCAGTCGAAGACCATATGGTTCGAATAGGGCAAAAAACCACAATAGTATTATTAATATCCCTAAAACATCAAAAATTAAATTTATGAGGTCACTATTAGTTGTCATATTAAAATCTGTTTTAAATACCTACTCTACATTTTTTTTTATTTATAAACTCAAAAACATGAAAACTAATCACGGTATTCTTTACTCTTCTAGCAAAGAAAACCAAGCTATCAAAATATCTTATTATATAATTCTTCTGTAGGCATGTCACTAAACTCCTCCTAAATGGCGGGACCAAATTAAAAAAAAAAGTTGGGTATGAGTGGATTTCTGGATGGTTTAGATTACAACTAGACCCGGCGCTGTCGGGCCTAGTCGGGTCTAGTTTTTTTTTTTATTATAAATACACACGCACAGAAGATTAAATTATATATGTATTTGGACAGAACAACGTCTGTCAGGTCCGCTAGTAGGTAGTGACAAAATTCTATTAATTTCATTACCAATTTGCATGTACCGCTGTAGATCAGGGGGATGAGGTTTCGGGAGACAAGTTCCGGGTGAGGGTGATTTGGGCAACAAAGGTGAAATTATTGAATCCATTAAAGATCTAATAAAATCCGCGACTAAGCCCACACCAGTTATATGAATACCACCGTTCGAAGGACCGTCTGCAAATAAGTTATGAAAAGAACATAAATACTATTAATTTATATATTTGGTTTTGTTTTGGGTATCTATACTAAAATTCCTGACTATACTAATATTAAAAATTGCGAAGTAAGTTTGTTAGACCTTCTTTCGCACTGAAAAGAATGCCAATTTTAGGAAAAAATCTAAAACTCTTATTTGATCAAATAGTGATGATAGTGATATGATAGTGATATATAGAAGTAATTTTGATTTCATATATTTTGAATTCTATATCTATACATATTATGAAATCTACATCTGTATCTATAATAATTAACATGCTTTAGTGTTATTAAAATAAAAAATTTAAAACTACTAACGGTGCAATGGTGTTTGCATGCTACCATGATATCTTATCGTTATGAGAACCCAGTATAGACTGTAATCAGCCACCATGTGTATTAGCAGCTTAAAGGTAGTTATAGCCATGAAAACCATAGAGCGAGTTAAATTAACTTTTTCCGATGTAACCAAAGTGAATGAAGTTGTCTAAAAATTAAAATACTTAAAATATTGGGTTGAAATATGATTAATTTATCGGTTAGCGACTCACACTCGCTTCGTTTCGGGTCCATCCCTAGACAAAAACAAATCCCACAGGAACTGTCCATTTTTTCGGAATAAAAGTAACCTGTGTGCTACTTCAGACCATAATCTATCTCTGTGCCAAATTTCATCCAGATCCGTTCAGCCGTTCTGGTGTGAAAGAGTAACAAACATCCATCCATCCTCACAAACTTTCCCGTTTATAATATTAGTATGGATGTAGACCACAAAACATTTTTAGCATTTTTTTAAAATATATCTGCTATATGCCATGAACCAACTAACACACAGATAAACAGGTATGTTTGTCTGCGTGTTAGTTTGTTCATTTTTCACACAAAAAATACTACACAGATTTTTATCCATCTTGTGCAATATTGGACTATAATATCGGACGGTATTTAATATTACGTGCATGTATTCTTAATTTTTATTGTAAAACAAAGTCGAGGGCGACAGTATAAAATATAAATGAATGTATTCAATTTCATTGTTGAAAGCTTGTAACGGGGCTTCTAACTTTGTGCATGGGTAGAACAAAGCTGAGCTTTTATACCTACCTATGCCCTAAATACGAACTTTTTGCTATAACATTTCAAATACCTATAGGTATAGATATACATAAACATTGTTGTAAGTTCAAGTAAGATATAGTCAATATTTTTAGGATAAATTTATAATTTGGTTAAAAAATGTATACCCAAAAACTTTTTTTATTTACAGTAAAGGAAATTACAAATATACTTAATTATATACACAAAACAAATGTACACTTAATTATTACTGTACAAGTCATGTCCGCGTGGAAGTGGCAAAAATGCTAGCCGCATTTCGTCACTGACTGGCAATGCCGATTCTTTGGGCGAAAAATGCGCCACCTCTCCTGTCACCAGCAGAGGTGATAAAACGAAGTGTTACGTCTTTTAAGAAGTATTTAGTAGATACTTTTACTCCATGGACCAAGGGTTTCTAAAGCAAATGGTATTAAGACACAATTTTGACTAAGGGAGGTGTATTTACGCAACTTGAGTATTTCAGCCCTTTCCGCCGCCCTTCGCCATTTTCTTTGTTTTGAAAATCAAATGTATGAGATACGCAGTAAAAAGTATCCTATATGTTGACCCGAATAGCCATCTATCATCACACCACATCAAAATCTGTCCAATGGTTTTCTAGTGATGCGGTACCGGACAAACAGACAGACAGACATACATCATTCTTTTTCCAAAAAATAATTAATGTACAGATTCGACTCAGGATTTTATTATATATATAGATTAAATAGTAAAGTAAAACTAACATAAATATATTTTGCTTGTTCCCTTTTATTCAACGGCAAAACTGTTTCCCGTCTCTCTTGATATCTTTTGAAATCTAATTCACGCAACTCCTTAGTTACGTAGCGATTATCGAAACGGGACCTAGTTTCGAACATGTGTTGATAATATTTAGCTCTGAAAAATACAACACTTATATACATTATAACAGAAGCCTGAACTTTCTTGTATTAATAGCAAGCTTTATTAAAAATAGTAATACTAACTAAAAGCCATATTGAGCTTAAAATAACGTAAAAATTCATTACAAGTGAATTTTATCTTGAAAAACCTTAATATATGTAGGTATGTATATTTATGTAGATATGACCTTTTTATTAGATAACCCAAAAAAATTACAAACTATAATTTAGGACCTCTTCTTTTTTGTAATCGGTTATAAACCGACTCTTAACACTCTTATCAATATTTATATCTTTATAAAACCTTAAAAGCTAATCACTTAGAACATATATTGTATTCAGCCATCGATCAAAAAAGTACTAGATACACAATCCCATATAAAAGTTCTCTTAAAACTGTCACCAATTGTGTTTAGGTAATTATTCTACTCGAAATAAATATACAACAATGTAAATTGAACCTTAAATGCAATGCTTAAAGTTATTACAAAAAAAAAAACAAAAAAATAAGAACGCGCTCAAATGTTCAAATGAGCGCTCATTCGGTGAGGACATTTTTGACGCTGATTGTCTACTTTTTTGATCGATCTATTCATCCTTTTTGTCCGTCTCGCTACTGAGCACGGGCCTTCGATATGAAGGGTAATATTGTTTTACCTAAATAAAATAAGGAGTAAAAACAAGCTTGTAACACAAGAGCTCCAAGACAACCAGGTGAGTAACGGATCAGCCCTCTTCCTGATCTCAGTGACCAGACCACCGGCTATTTGGTTGACAGAGCCAGTATCATCGCTACTAAATACACGAGCGTGATGGAATTCGATATTTACAAACAGCATCGTATCGATCCGAGTTATAAAATTACGGAGTTCTGAAAAAATTAATACTGAATGAATCATAAGGTATTAGACATTAGACTACATTTTTATATTTCACACTAGCGATTTACCCTCGCTTCTTTTGGGTGCGTCCCTCTGCGTGAATGATGTAGGAACGCATAAAAGAAAAAATCTTGTTTTTGCGTCGGAAACCTTCTGGCGTATATAGAATGACCCACCAGAGTTTCATCACAATCGGATCAATGGTTTAGGAACGTATAGAAAACAATATTAATTTTTGTTAGAGTTTAGGCCCACGATGACTTTTGAAAGCGCTGTCAACGCCATCTATAGACGAACATTTATGAAACGCGCGTAGGCGCACTTTATTAGCTCAATATATACATTTCGTCATTGGGAAAAATCAAAGTAGGCTAAGTTATTTCTTATAATATCAACTATCTGCCAGCTTCGGTCCAGCAGTTACGGAAAATTAGTCGAAACAAACAGACAGACAGACAAATATTTTTTTTTCTTATAAATACGGTATATATTTTCATATGTATTTAGTAAAAAGCTGTTCTTTCGACACTACAAACAGAAACTACAATTTTATTTATTTATAAATTATTCAGATTATAATAAAACACTTACTCCTCTTCAATGTTGCAGAGAACGAAGCAGTCGCGTAATCGGCAACAACACACACAGATTCAAACCCAACCGAATTACATACGATCTCTGCTTTATCTGACATATTATTATGTAGTTGAGGTATATTTCCTAATCTTTTTTTGCAATTTGATATTCCTCTAAAAACAGCTGATAGGCAATGGTCATATGGAATGCCAAACTTTTTGGTGCAAATATCGGCTATCGAATTTAACCATGCGTATGATGACTGGATGAAATCACCTGAAAATAGGGTTGTTTGTGTGTACATATGTATAATTTAAAATAAGGATGTATTTCTCGTAGGCTCTTCTCAACGTCGGGTGTACTTCCATTTCTGAAAAAATAAAAAGAATTCAGAGGCATGGACTAACTATTACCCAATATCGCGATTAACGCGATAAATGATGGAAACATGCTTTTCTAGATTCATTAGTTCATGTTTATCTACATATAGAAGGATTTTAACATTCCAACATCACCCATTGTTGCAATTGGAATAGAGAAGAGGCCGGAACAGAAGGTAAATGAAGAGTTTGGCCTACTTAAAAAGATGCTCAATTCAATTGTAATTTTTGTGTGTATCTATACATATAATAAAACTGTAGAGGTCGAATGTCTGTACATAGAAAAAGAATATTAAAAACCGAGTCAGGGGATGTAAGAAGAGAAACAGAATACCGATTTTGTTCTATTTCTTTGTTTTCTGTTTGTTTGTTTGTTTGTTTGTTTGAACGAGCTAATCTCCGAAACTTTGCATGGTGGTACCTTATCCCCGGTCAACATTTTAGATACTTTTTGTCCCAGAAAATTAAAGAGTTTCCGTGGGATAGTTAAAAAACTATAGTAACTTATATAGCTTAGTACACAACAACTTACGCACCTAATTTAGTAAAACTTGGCATGCTGATACCGTATATTGCCGATTAAACAACGAGTTACTTTTATCCCGGAAAAATGAACGGTTCTCGTGGGATAGATCTGTTTGTGTTTTTCTAGTATAGTATAGTATATTTAGCTAGTATTACCTAATATCCTCGTAAATTTTTAATTTAGAAGTATTGTATCAACCTGAGATATAGTTATTACATCTTATTAAGTCTTACAGGTTTTAATTAGATATGGACATAATACAACGGGCCATAATACTACCTATACCTACTACTAATAATACTGTAGCGTTCATATTTTACAATTTCTATTATCGTGCCAGACGAGAAGTTTTTTTATCGTAATAGTCTGAAATAAGGTATAAAAACTCATAGCCCGTTCTTTTATATTTAATGTAAAAAAATATATAAAAATATAACGACTTTTATAAAAAATAGTTAAAAAATTTCATGTGGGTACATGTGACTCTATTTTAAATAACCATCTATATTTTCCAGCTCCGCTCGAGTAGTTTATTTATATAGGTATACTATAATTTATAATTGTTCCGCTCCTAAGAGTTTCATCGTAATATAATGATAAAAAAATAAAAATTAATGTCTATATGAATCTACATATATGATAGAAATAAATTGCTTGTTCGTGAGCGCATCACTTAAAAATAGGGTTGAAACTTGAAAATGGAGAAGGGCTTGGCTAATCTTTTTTAAAATATTCTTAATTGTCCGAATAAGGGTTACCACTTTTGAGAACTAACAAACATGGGAAAGTTAGTCGGGAAATAAATAAATTCAGCACAATGTGAATGAGCTTTTCTATAGAACTTGTTTAATATTCAACCCTTTTAATAATAATTGGAAAAGTTTATATATGTAAGTAAGTTTTTATGATGAAATATTTCGTATATTTTTCGAGTGTCATATTAATAAAAGAGCAGACAAAGCCGGAGGCCGGAGTAAGCTGACAATACAGATTATCTAACTGTAGAGACCAAAAATATTCGAAAATATTTCCTCAACTCAACTCAAATGTAGATCTCAGTATATTTCAGTTTTTCAGCAAATTTTAAGATTATAGATCTAATGGAAAAAGTTGAGTAATAAAACATGTTCGCCAAGGTTACGTATATTATTGAGTCATGCGACGTCAAATTCACTGGAACGAGCAAATAAACCGTTGTGCAATTAACTGCTAATCGATATTCGACGTCGAAAATGCCACTGTACAAATACTATTAGTATTTTCATGGAACATATTAATACTTTACGTTTAGTTTTTTACTAGATACATAGACGTTTTGTTTTCAATTATTTTTTATATTTTTTTTTGATCTTTCACGTCCAGAATAGTAACTAGAACCTGAAAAGACCTACTTTTGACAAGATATGACGTTAAATGCATAAGACACGCCTATGCTGAGTAGTTTTTAGGGTTCCGTACCCAAAGGGTATAACGGGACCCTATTACTAAGACTCCGCTGTCCGTTGGTCTGTCTGTCTGTCACCAGGCTGTATCTCTTGAACCGTGATAGTTGAAATTTTTACAGATGATGTATTTCTGTTGCCGCTATAACAAAAAATACTAATAAACAGAATAAAAATAAATATTTAAGAGGGCTCACATACAACAGACATGATTTTTTTTGCCATTTTTATGGATAATGGTACTAAACTTTTCATGCGCGAGTCCGACTCGTACTTGGCCGGTTTTTTGTATTTTTCACCTCAATGCAACTGAACAGATTAAAATGAAATTATCTATTACGTGTATAAGTGAAATAATTTCCAGGCTAAAGTGAGACGAAATCAATAGCTAGATATCTTTATACATACCGATACTAATAACAAAAGCACTTATTTTCGTCACAATTTTATTCATTTCGGTTGAGACTCGATGCATGTTATCCACAATTAACTTTATGGGTTGTTTCATTGAGTTATATGGCTTCTTCACGGTATCTCTTATTTGTCGGACGCTAGCTTTTATTTGCTCCTAAAGATAACGTTTGATAATGTAAAAACCTAGTTGACCTAATCATAGTATGTTAGCTCTCGGCTCTTCTCAGCTGAAATGCTTTCCGAGCCGGTGGTAGCTTCCACACTGACAGACGTACAGACTATTATAAAATAATTAAGTTGATATTGCAAAAGTACTGAATATAAGAATATACGCAAGGAATATTTTGAAGTTTTATTAGTTTCATCTTACATATACAGGTTTTTAATATTATGTTTTCCTTCACCGTATTATTAAGCGATAACAAATAACTATGTTGAAAACGAGATTCGTACACAGAAAAAAGGTTGGCCGTGCGAGACCAGGGTCTTGAATCCGCCTTATTTCCAATGCGAGCATAATCCCAATAGGTTACCGTTTCTATCAATATTCAGGTTCAACAGTTTTTATTTACTGATATTATACCTAAGCTTTGAAATAGGTTTTCAATAATTTTATTTCCTGTGAGATTAGATACACACTATGCATATGCATTCGTATAGTTTTATATTTATTGTTATTTGCAAAGTTCCCAGACGCTTGTTAGTGTTAGTGCGTACATTAACCTCAAGTCTGTATGTGTAATGTTCTCCTAGCCGATTCCGGCCACGGCGGCCAATCTCAATGATATTAGCCAACTGCGTAGGAGATATTATAGTGCTCAAGTGTACGCGCATCACAAGTGCACTCTCTATTCCTATCACTCTCATGCTCCGGTGGGACGACCACTCGACACGACCGGTGAGAGTTAAGGCGCAGGACCGACGGCTTTACGTGCTCTCCGAGGCACGGGGGTGAAACACCGCCAACTTCCCAACTCCGGGCTGTTACTGAGACTTACTATACAGGAAGACTCAATAACTAAACTTGGCCCGACCCGGGACTCAAACCCAGGACCTCCGGGTGTGCAGCCGTACTTGCTAGCCACTACACCACCGAGGCAGTTATAAGCCTTTGCTGAGGTAAGTTCAAACAAATACCAATGCAATGTGTTCTTTTCTAACCCTTTCACCCGATTCTGATAAAACTTTCGCGATATGTTGCGCCTGCCTGCAAAGATGCTCAACAGGGTTGTAACATTAATTTATTACAATCATGGCTTCGTGTAATAGCACGAGCTTTGTAAGCTCTTTATTTCAAAAGCTCAAAGTCAAAAGCGATCAACGAAACCGATGTATTCTGCAAGATAAGACATTGTCACTCTACTAACTGCTCATATTCAGGTTTTTTTGACATTTTCTTTAAAAACTTTTTAGGCGGATCCGGAACTCCGACCCAAGATTTTAATGATCCACAAGTGTATGTATAAACTAACCACGAGATCATCGTTGCATTGTAATATTGATATAGAGACATTCACTATGGATATATTGTATACCACATTATTCATGAGTTCATCATTCGTGTTCCAACGAGATCTAGTTTGTAATATCTACTCTGAAGCAATCTTAATGTCCGTTTAAAATTTAATGGAATGGAAGAGACATTTTTGCATCTAGAATGTACGAGAATCAAGGTATTTTAGACGGCGACGCGACGCCATTACACAGTAAGTAAACATATTTAAAATTTCCACTACGGAAGAATAAAGTGTACTATGATAAAAATGTTTTTGGCTTAAAGAAAATCTGCCAATTTTGATTGAAAAAAAAGTTTTTTGATAATTTATTTAAATTTTATGCTGATTTGACTGAAACCAAAAGATTTCTTCAAAAGCTCAACAACAGTTCGCTCTTATTGACCGACTTCAAAAAAGATGAAGTATTCAATAAATAAGTAGTATCTTAAGGATATATTATAGTATTACTATACGGTTATTCGGTATATTACGGTTTGTTGTTTTTTTTTTCAAGAAATTCCATCTTTATAGGTTCAATACCTTAAAGTAATTTTTAAATACTTATGGACGATTTTATTTTGTATTTAAATGAAGTGGAGATAAGTAGAAAAAAGGTGATAAAAAAAATGTAATAAATCAGACGTTATATCAAAATCGATAGGATATAATTAAGTAGGAGCGCTACCATATACGTAATGAAACAGTGATAATAAAAAAAACTGCTTAGTTCAAGTAATACTCTTAGATCAAGGTTCCTGTGGGACATCCCACTTAATATTATAAATGTGAAAGTTTGTGAGGGCAGATGGAGTTTGTTACTCTTTCACGCCAGAACGGCTGAACGGATCTGGATGAAATTTGGCACAGCGATAAAGAATAGTCTGGAATACCACATCTAGGTTACTTTTTATCCCGGAAAAAAGTACCCCGGATGTGTGTAAGTCTGCTAATAGGATCTCTAATACCAATCAAGCTCTTTACCCGACTTCTAAATACGAGGAGTCTATGTATACGGTTGATATTTTTTAAGTGCGGATTTTCGATAAATAATAAAATAAGAACTATATACATATACTATTTACCTGGCTACAAGCCATTGATTCCGTTAACACTTCGGAGTTCTTCAAAGTGTTTGTGGCGGGGCCTGTGAGTATCAAAACTAGGGCATAGCAGGTTAGAGTGTAACGTCCGATGCGAGAGAACATTTGCGGTATAAGAAGAAACATCAGGCATCTGGGGGTATAATTTTATTTATTTTCTTTAAAAAAAATGTAATACCTGCAGACGTTCAGAAATACATATAAAAACGTCTATTAGAGTTTTTGTATCTGTTCGCTCGAAAACATCGTTGATTCGACTTTATTCAGATTTTACACGGTTAGATCTCAGTTAAAGTTCATTGGGCAATTCAAATCCGGAGTTAAAACTTAAAAGCATAGGTCACCAATTTAATTCAAAGTAAAAAACTAAGAAGTTCACTGTTCACTTTAAAGTAAATAAGGGCAATAATACTTTGAGATTTGCAATAATCATGAAGGTTTTCCTAGTAGATATGTAACGTACTTTTATTTATTTTTAATTAATAATAGTTTATTTTTTTAATTCATATTAGAATATTTTTTATACTTTAAAAAACATCAAGTAAGTACGATCAATAGAATATATAATAGTCTCATGCATTGTTAACTAATAACTATAACTTAAAACATCGTCAACTACTATTATAAATGCGAAAGTGTGTGTAATGTGTATGTTTGTTATATACATACAATTCATTTCATTACCTCACGCTAAAACGGTTGGACGGATTTGAAAGCAATTTAGTAGGAACAGGGATGTCCTGTAGTGACACAGGCTACTCTTAATTAGCCAATAGGTGGCACCGCCTGTATATAATACTAGCGACTCACCCTCGCGTCGCTCAGATTCGTCCTTAGGTTGATTCCCCATACAAACTTTCAGCCCCATTTTCACACCCTTAAGGGTAAAAACTATCCTATGCCCTTCCCAGGGTCTCAAACTATCTTCTTAACAAATTTCATCTAAATCGGTTCAGTAGTTTCGGAGCTTATTCGGTACCAACAAACAAACAAAAAAATTTCCTCTTTATAATCTATACTTATTATAAAAATAAGTCCCCCGGCCGCGTCTCTCTGTCCTCCTGTCTGTCCTCCTGTCTGTCCTCCTGTCTGTCCTCCTGTCTGTCTGTACGCGATAAACTCGAAAACTACTGAACGGATTTTTATACGGTTTTCAACAATAGAAAGAGTAATTCTTGAGGAAGGTTTAGGTATATAATTTATTATGCTTTTATGTAAATTAGCTGAAATACGGCGACAAATGTTGAAGAGGTCGCAAAAAATCTCGCCAAATGGGAACTTTCCACGCGAACGCCGCGTAAACTAGCAAAGATACAGTTAAGTAATGTACTAGAGAATTCAAAATCTATAAAAATGCTACAAAAAAGTCCGCGATAGCATATCTCTATCTCTTACGGTTGACTTACAATAACCACTTTTATGTTAACATTTTTAATTAAAAACATTACGTTATTTTCAAAGTTATTTTCTTTAGTTCGGTATTAATCCTTATCCAAATGAATATTTTAGTTAGCTTAGTCATTTAATGCAGATTAAAATTGCTCTTTACACTAAATCAATCAGATGAATAGTTTTTGAGATATCGTTGTTAGAAGTAATTAGTAGCGAAACATTTTTAATGCTTGGCGAGCATTGAGATGCCTACGGCGAGTCCATCCCCTCTGCCCCGCATCGCTCGACCGCCTGCTCAAGCTATATAAACCGGGCGATGTAGCGCGCGATCCTAGGATACTTTTTACCGCGGGAAAATATCTTATTTCTGAGGAAAAATACAAAAACTGCAATGTAAGAGTATACTAATATGTAACACCTAAGAATTTAGTTTTTGGTCATCTGAACGCGGGCGGAGCCGCGGGCAATGCTAGTATTAGTATAGATTATATTCAAAAAACATCCATGGATCTATCAGAGCGAAGCGAGGGTAAATTGCTTTTTATTTTATAAATTACCCATACCTAAAGGCTAAAGCACAACATAGTTAAAGTTGACAATCGATATATAAAACATTAAAATTAAAATATAGGTTGATAAGGTAACTGCCTAATAACCCTACACACTAATACACCTACCTATCAACTTAATAACTCATAATGGCGTTGCGTTACAATAAATATTGGTCAAGTGTGAGTCGGTTTTTGTATATTGATAGCGGACTTCCTTCCTTTTTAATCACGTTTAACTCTGTATGTTTGTCATTATTGTCTTGCTCCTTTTTGAATTTACTGGACGAAAAAGTATTGTGTCCAGATACAGACAGTAGTACCTACAGTATTTATAGTTTAAATGTGATAGATAATTCATCAATTTTAAGGTAAAACTTAAAAAATATCAAATGAATCATGTAAAATATAACAAAAGAGGTTAGTTATTTAAAAAATCATCACAAAAACTAAGCATAGCACCCCTCGCATATTAAATGTAGGTACTTACATACTTTCACAGATTATATAGGTACCCACGTATGGTTAAGTTATTAGATATTACTTATTAAGGTTTCCGCCATAAAATAACAGGAATATTCTTTTAACATACGAGTACATACATTTTGTGTAAATTCTAAACGGAACAATTCAAAAGAAACCTATAAAGATAATACAAACGGACGGAAACGGAAAGACGCATTTTTCGGGTACGGAACTCCGAAAGTAATCCAGAATTCCAGATATTACACACTAGGGATATTAAAGAAGTAAATGAGTTAGTGGTTAGTCCAGAAAGGCCTAGTTTGGAATTTTTAAACAGACAAATATATATATTTCGAATACTCCATATATCTTTAAATTTTATAACTATTTTTGTTTAGAGAAAATTCCTTACATACAAACTCACAAAATAACTTTCGTATCGATGTAAAGCTTACAATGCACATTAGTACAATTAAACACTATTCCTATATTTCGAACTTATTGCAGCATATTAACCGATATAAAGCTTTTTTTATAGCCGCATATTTTATTATACTAAAAACCTTTTCCCACTTTAATAGCGTCTGGTCGTACCGCAATAAAATTGAACGGCAATTTTATTTCTAGTAGGTACTTGATGGAAGTCATGACTGATACAAGAGACTGGAACCAGTGTTATCGATTATAATTATATCTTCTATAAAGAATTCTATTGGTAAATAAGGTTATTAGGTAATATACATGAAGGAAATCGCTAGCGTAAGTGTAACAGTTATCTACACTTTTATTATAAAGAGGAAAGATAATAATAGTGTTAAGATATTTTTGTTTGTAACTTATAAACTCAAAAACTACTGGGCCTTCTGAGATGAAATTTGCTAAGAAGTTAGTTTGAGAGCCTGGAAAGGACATAGGATTTTTATTCCGGAAATCAACAGTTAAGGGGGTGAAAATGTTGATGAAAGTTTGTATGGGGGATCAACTTAGGGACGAAGGGACGAGTCGCTAGTGTTTAATAAATTTGATCTGTGTTTTAAGTATGAAGAACATACGTTCTTAGATACATAAATTATTGAATAGGCCAATGTATTATTATATATTTTTAAAGAAAGATCAGATATTTTATATTAATTTTTTATTACCTGATTCTCCAACTAAACGCCAGTCCTACTGTGAGTAACACTCCAATAATAGAACTCATAATCGTTGCATGTAGGAACGATATCGACAATTGGTACACAAAGAATATAAAGCAAAGGTATGTGAGCGCGATCCCGCCGACGAAACCAATTACGCTTTTGATAAACAAATTGGGAAGTGCGTGGTCTGATTTCAAATAAAAATATAAATTTGATACAGATGACCCTTCTGGAAATAACTTCTTTAATCGGCCTTTAACTCGCCTTTTTGTGTCATGACCATAAAATCGCCATCTTTGCATCATTGTTTTGCGTGGTATTTCAGTTTTGGACGTAAGAAGCGAATTAATTTTTTCATTTTCATAATCTTGTCTGCATTTTTCTATTATTCTCGCCTTCCAAATTGAACTAAAGAATGCCATGTTTTACCTTTAAAAGAAAATACTGCGGCGACATAAAAGCACTCGTGGAAATGCTAATGATTATGGAAGAAAACTTTCTACGAAAAATTGTTAACATTTTGTATTATATTTTTCATTTCGTTACCTTACTTTATCAGCACTAATATTTGTCTAATATTTGACAGGAAAAATATTAAAATTTCATTAGAAAATTTAAAGTGGCCAGTTACACTTAAGTATATTATTATAAACTATTAAGGGTTATAGCAATAGCATATAACCTATGCAGCCTAATTAACTTGAAACATCAATTGGAATTTATATATGTTTATGTCCTAACCAACCCTCTCTATAAAACTGTCATATATTGTACCTATTTAAAATTATAATGATAGACATTTCAATATAATTAATATAATTTTAAGAAAATAATGTTCATATTATATCATAGATCATGTTATTTATATGTTAATTGCAGACCCGTGGCTTCGCTCGAGCTAAAACTACAAAAAAATCTCTAAAAAGGTAGTTTCGTACAAACTTTCATTCCCTATTTTACCCCCTTATAAGATGACTTTGGAAAAATGCTTAAGCATCAAGAGCATTAATACCAAGTTTGAAGTAATTCTGATCATATATATTTTTTTAGATTGTATTATAACGTTATTAAATAAAACTATCTTTTCGGATTACTTCGCGGATTTATTTTGATTTTTGGTTCCCGACGTTAAAATCAAAATAAATCCGCGAAATAATCCGAAAAGATAGTTTTATTTAATAATGTCAAACATTCGCGTAAATCTAAGAAAGTATTATGTATTATAACGTGTTTTCCCGTGGGAATTAGATAATCTCCCGGCGGTAAAAAGAAGCATATGTCACTCTCCAGCCCTCGTAACTATCTCCACACAAATAATCACGTCAATCCGTCATTCCGTTTCGACGTGAAAAAAGGAGAAACAAACAAACACACTTTCATATTTATAATATTAGTATGGATGTAGGTACAGTTAAGGCTACATACAGTACACGCCATTTAGAACACGTATTTTATTTTGACAATAAAAAATGTATACCTACTTTAAAATTTTGTGCATATGCACATTATAAACTAAGAAGTGCAAGCATTCTAAAAGAACACAAGATGCTCAAGAGCGCATAATCTTAAAAATTGCTAAGCTTTAGAAATGTGGCGCTTTTGCCTTTTTTCTTAAGACAGGCGCACCGTTTCGAAATAAAAGTTTGCAATAGTTTACAACATTTTAAATTATATGCAGTGCAGTTAATGCTAAATAATTTACAATATTATTGCCTATACATTTTAAATTTTAGTCGTAAATTATGCGAACAGCACCTTAAACTGAACGCATTCCAATTTTTAATAAGGATGTCATCTGTTTGAGAGTGAAATAAACTGAGAAGTTTATCTAATTGAGGGGTATTGACCACGAAACAAAAGTTATACTAAATACATAACATATATAGGCGTTACAAACAAACTGCCTTTTGAAAGTTCAATGACTGATTGAAAATTGTCAATAATAAAATTAAAATGTGCTTGCTCAGCCTGCTTGCGGATCTGCGCAGGGGGTTCATTCATAAAACATGCGCAGAACACTGCATTGCTACAAAATCAACTTCACTCTGTAGTCGCTCGGGATAGGCATCGGTGATATTATCATTAATATTTAAATTAATAGTGATGCCACTGCGTTAAATCGTGCGATACCTACTTGTTATTTAGTGAGCAATTATTGTGAAAATGTTTAGATGATCTTCATTATATTAATACGTGAATATTAGTGTGTGGACCAATTCAGAATCCACAGAAGAATTTACCGTAAGTGAATTATGCTTTTTGCCTCAACTAATTCAAGTTTTCTTGCTATCAGCATACATTATCAGTTAATAAAGTCAATAATATTACAATACATAGTTTAAAATTTTCGATTTATTACAACAATTACTTACGAATTACCATTTCCATTGTCAAAGAACATACTTACAATTTGTTCACTAATACACACAGAAAAAAATATTCTGTATTTTATAAAGGTAGATTTTTCTGAAAATGGTCAAAATTGAGCTTTTTATACTGATTATGATTATGAACGCATTATTTAAAATCTGTGGTCCTATTGTAATTGTCAAAATTACCAGCTGTTTTGAAAATTAGAAATAACTGTTTGACAATTTGAAATTTAACTTGAAGTTATATTAAAAATAAAATCGTTTTATTTGTTTGTTTGATGTTGCAGCTTGAAATAGCTATTTTCTACACTAAATATTTATTAATCATTTTTTTATACTATTTAAATGGATTTTCGTAATTGTTATAAATGTTTGGAACATCTAGTTTCAGGTCAGTTCAATGATATTGATAATTATTAAATACGTACACATTTATAAACAATAATTAATTAAATTTCAATTATGTATTATTTTAATAAAACTAAATCTTTTTTAAATTATCATTATAATTCAATTAAATAAAGAAATTGTTTTTTTTTATTTAATAAAATATATTTCATACAATAAATATATAATTTAATATACTAAAGTATAGGCAAAATAAAAAAAACTAATTTACCTATTGTTTTAACGAGAAACAGATATAAAAATTTATAAATTAGTCGTGTATATTTAAGAATTGATTAATTACTATTTTAAAGTCTTCTTTATCTTTGTATACATACAAAATAGTAGTAGCCGGAGAGCTGGATATACCACAACCTTCACCAATAAGTTAACCAGATGAAATATATTTTTTTGAAAAGTTTCAATAATAGATAAATAGTCGTAAAATAGCTTTCCTTTCGAAATCCTGACTAGGAAATTTTTAAATTAATCAATTATTATTTTTTTCACCGCTCTGTCAACCAGCCGAAGAATATAGCCTAGGTAGTAGCCTTATAGCATCCATGAAATTACCTATAGTAACTTACCTGTTTATACCCTGTTGCCAGGTAGTGGGGTCAAAAAATGAGTAGGCAAGGCTACCTAGGCATATTCTTAATATTATTTACTATTGATTAGAACAAAATTTTAAATTATAAATAATTGCAAACTAAATTAAAATTTTCTTAGATTTACGCGAATATTTGACATTTTAAATAAAACTATCTTTTCGGATTTTGTCGCGGATTTATTTGGATTTTTGTTTCCCGACGTTTCGAATGCTTTACAGCATCCATGGTCACGGGAGAGACTGAGGTGTTACATGTCTTGAATGTATAGTTGTTACAGACAGCCTACCCACAATTAACAAAATGAAAATTGCACCAATTACATTACAATATTTTTTAACTTTAAACATTTTTATAATTTTAATTATAATTGAATATGGAAAATTATTTATTTAATTTTGCTATTATTTTTATAATTATTACAATTTTAAAATATTAATTAGTAATCTATATTTAGTGTTGCCATTATTATATTTATAACCATAAAGAAAAATATAAAATGTAGTATTAATTATTAAAGCCATATAATTGTTCTATGTGTAATTTAAAAAGTTAAAATTAATTAAGGATAATAATTTTAATTTAGTTTGCTATTATTTAAAAACAACTTACTAAGCAACACTATTAATATATACTTTTACAAATGAAAAATGAAAAATATTAGTCTGATAAGCTGTCATTTTGATCTACACAGTATGAACTTACTACATCTGCCTGTCTGTTATGTTTATATTTATTATTTGATTTTATTATATTAATAACAGGATCCCATGACGATGGTAGTACCCAGCCATCTTCCCTATTGAAATTAGGATGTTTTTTAATTTCTATGGCTTCTCGAATCATTCTAGGGCGATATCGGTTTTCTTTCGCCAGGATTTGAGGTCTATCGAAGCGAATATAATGGCTTGGGCGGTCCTGACTATGTTTGCAGACAGCAGATGTTGTATTGCGACGGTGCTTCACATCAGCTATGTGTTCTTTGACCCGGGTTCTAATGGATCTCTTTGTTTGTCCGATGTAAGAGAGCCCACAATCACAATCAAGCTTGTAAACTCCTGCATCTTGTAGAGGGATGTGGCACTTGACAGGTGGTAGAAACTGACTAATTTTCTTTGGCGGCTTGAAGTAAGTTTTAATTGAAGCTCGCTTTAGAATGTAGCCAATCTTGTCAGTGACGCCTCTCATGTAAGGTAGGACTGCAGGGACGCGCTCGACTGTGGCTGGTTTCACTCGGTCCCTGTGACGTAGGCGCGGCACTTGCAGCTTGTTGTCTCGCAGAACTTGCTTGACATGTTGCAGCTCTCCGGCCAGGTGTTGCTCGTCACAGATCCCGCGTGCCCTCTGAAACAAAGATTTTCCCACGGTAGCTAACTGTGAAGGGTGGTGGTGAGATTCACCATTCAAGTACCTATCAGTATGGGTCTTCTTTCGATACACAGTATGACTTAAGGTGTTATCTGGGTTACGTATAACTAATACATCTAAGAAAGCTAAAGAATTATTAGACTCCAATTCCATTGTAAATTGTATTTTAGGGTTTATGGAGTTAAGATGTTCTAAGAATACAGATATTTTATCAGATGGTAATATTGTGAAAGTGTCATCTACATACCGCTTGTAGAAACGAGGGGTCACAGGTGATGTGTTTAGTGCGGTCTCCTCGAAGGCCTCCATGAAGATGTCAGCTACAACGGGAGAGACCGGCGAACCCATGGCCACTCCATCCACTTGCTTGTAGAATTCATCATTCCACAATAGATAGCCAGATGTAAGGCAGTGTTTCAAAAGTTCAGTGTATTCTTCTTGCATACTATTATCCCGTAGCTTTCTTGATACTATTTTGACACAGTCCTCTACTGGTAGGCTGGTGAATAGAGACTGTACATCAAAACTGACCATAGTTTCATTGTCCATGAGTTGTAGGTGTTTTATCTCATTGACAAAATGGTACGAGTCCCTTGTGAACGCTGATGTTTGTCCTCTGAGTGTTGAGAGTACTTTCGCTACTAGTTGGGCCAATTTATAAGTCGGTGTGTCGATTTGACTCACAATTGGACGTAGCGGAGCGTTAGGTTTGTGTATCTTTGGAAGTCCATACAGTTTAGGCGGCTTTGCACAAGATGGAACAAGATTTTTGACATCAAGATTCAATGCATCGGAGTGTTTCTTAATCAGCTTTTTAGTATTATTTAACACAGTGGTGGTTGGGTCTGTTTTGACCTTTTTATATGTACTTTCATCCGACAAAAGTTGTTTAATTTTCTCATTGTAATCTGATGTATCCATCACGACGGTGGCATTTCCCTTGTCTGCGCGTAGTATGATAATGTCTGACCTGCTGCGTAAGTTCTTCAACGCTAAATACTGTTGTTTGTTGAGATTAGGTTTGGGCCTTGAACTACGACGTAACAAAGATGAAACATCTTGACGTATGGCCTCCATATCCTCAGATTTCATAGTATTTTTGGCCAGGGCATCTTCAACCGCACAAATAATGTTCTCATAAGGGATGCGTGTCGGCGCAACAGCAAAATTTAAGCCTTTACTTAGTACTTGAATAGTAGATTCGTCCAATGTTTGTTTTGACAGATTGACAACTGCTTGACGTACGCACGAATTTGAAACTGTGGTAGACGGGCGCGTTCCGTTATTGTTTTTGGTTTTCTTTTTGATGTTATATTTCTCGACTAATTTTTGGTATTTTAATATATGTTTGTTTTTGCATTGGTTAAATTTAGATGTTTCGCGCTTATTTAAAGTTTCAATGCAATCATTGAAATCACTTGGTGTCAATACTGTCTTTATGTCTAATACTATGAAATCTGAGGATATGGAGGCCATACGTCAAGATGTTTCATCTTTGTTACGTCGTAGTTCAAGGCCCAAACCTAATCTCAACAAACAACAGTATTTAGCGTTGAAGAACTTACGCAGCAGGTCAGACATTATCATACTACGCGCAGACAAGGGAAATGCCACCGTCGTGATGGATACATCAGATTACAATGAGAAAATTAAACAACTTTTGTCGGATGAAAGTACATATAAAAAGGTCAAAACAGACCCAACCACCACTGTGTTAAATAATACTAAAAAGCTGATTAAGAAACACTCCGATGCATTGAATCTTGATGTCAAAAATCTTGTTCCATCTTGTGCAAAGCCGCCTAAACTGTATGGACTTCCAAAGATACACAAACCTAACGCTCCGCTACGTCCAATTGTGAGTCAAATCGACACACCGACTTATAAATTGGCCCAACTAGTAGCGAAAGTACTCTCAACACTCAGAGGACAAACATCAGCGTTCACAAGGGACTCGTACCATTTTGTCAATGAGATAAAACACCTACAACTCATGGACAATGAAACTATGGTCAGTTTTGATGTAGTCTCTATTCACCAGCCTACCAGTAGAGGACTGTGTCAAAATAGTATCAAGAAAGCTACGGGATAATAGTATGCAAGAAGAATACACTGAACTTTTGAAACACTGCCTTACATCTGGCTATCTATTGTGGAATGATGAATTCTACAAGCAAGTGGATGGAGTGGCCATGGGTTCGCCGGTCTCTCCCGTTGTAGCTGACATCTTCATGGAGGCCTTCGAGGAGACCGCACTAAACACATCACCTGTGACCCCTCGTTTCTACAAGCGGTATGTAGATGACACTTTCACAATATTACCATCTGATAAAATATCTGTATTCTTAGAACATCTTAACTCCATAAACCCTAAAATACAATTTACAATGGAATTGGAGTCTAATAATTCTTTAGCTTTCTTAGATGTATTAGTTATACGTAACCCAGATAACACCTTAAGTCATACTGTGTATCGAAAGAAGACCCATACTGATAGGTACTTGAATGGTGAATCTCACCACCACCCTTCACAGTTAGCTACCGTGGGAAAATCTTTGTTTCAGAGGGCACGCGGGATCTGTGACGAGCAACACCTGGCCGGAGAGCTGCAACATGTCAAGCAAGTTCTGCGAGACAACAAGCTGCAAGTGCCGCGCCTACGTCACAGGGACCGAGTGAAACCAGCCACAGTCGAGCGCGTCCCTGCAGTCCTACCTTACATGAGAGGCGTCACTGACAAGATTGGCTACATTCTAAAGCGAGCTTCAATTAAAACTTACTTCAAGCCGCCAAAGAAAATTAGTCAGTTTCTACCACCTGTCAAGTGCCACATCCCTCTACAAGATGCAGGAGTTTACAAGCTTGATTGTGATTGTGGGCTCTCTTACATCGGACAAACAAAGAGATCCATTAGAACCCGGGTCAAAGAACACATAGCTGATGTGAAGCACCGTCGCAATACAACATCTGCTGTCTGCAAACATAGTCAGGACCGCCCAAGCCATTATATTCGCTTCGATAGACCTCAAATCCTGGCGAAAGAAAACCGATATCGCCCTAGAATGATTCGAGAAGCCATAGAAATTAAAAAACATCCTAATTTCAATAGGGAAGATGGCTGGGTACTACCATCGTCATGGGATCCTGTTATTAATATAATAAAATCAAATAATAAATATAAACATAACAGACAGGCAGATGTAGTAAGTTCATACTGTGTAGATCAAAATGACAGCTTATCAGACTAATATTTTTCATTTTTCATTTGTAAAAGTATATATTAATAGTGTTGCTTAGTAAGTTGTTTTTAAATAATAGCAAACTAAATTAAAATTATTATCCTTAATTAATTTTAACTTTTTAAATTACACATAGAACAATTATATGGCTTTAATAATTAATACTACATTTTATATTTTTCTTTATGGTTATAAATATAATAATGGCAACACTAAATATAGATTACTAATTAATATTTTAAAATTGTAATAATTATAAAAATAATAGCAAAATTAAATAAATAATTTTCCATATTCAATTATAATTAAAATTATAAAAATGTTTAAAGTTAAAAAATATTGTAATGTAATTGGTGCAATTTTCATTTTGTTAATTGTGGGTAGGCTGTCTGTAACAACTATACATTCAAGACATGTAACACCTCAGTCTCTCCCGTGACCATGGATGCTGTAAAGCATTCGAAACGTCGGGAAACAAAAATCCAAATAAATCCGCGACAAAATCCGAAAAGATAGTTTTATTTAAATTAAAATTATTATTCTTAATTAATTTCAATTTTCACTTTTTAAATTACACAATAATGTTGTTTGATTAATTAATATTTTATTTTCTTTGCATATAAATATAATAATGGCAACACTAAATAAGATTACCATTTAAATTTTCTAATATGCCATATTTAATTATAAAACTAATTAAAATTGTAAAAAATGTTTAAAATTAAAATTAACAAATATTGTAAGGTACTTTGCTGCGAATTTTGAATTTTTTGAATTCATTTTTTTAATTTGTGGGTAGGCTGTCTGTAACAACTATATAATGCTTTTGAGACTTAGTTGAGTTAGACTTAGTTTGAGAGATAGTTTTTATTTAAAATGCTTTACAGGTAGTTTAATTTGAAAGTTAGTTTTAACCATAATTTTTTTTAATCATACAATAATAACTTAATCAACATATAGATAACTTAATCAACTATTAATATATTTACATATTATATTGTTATTGCCCAGTGTTAACGCGCCCGGTGGGAAACCGAGTGAAGCGGGTTCGAATCCCGGGTCTCACACCCCTGGTATGTTCATGTGCAAATCATTTAGTCTTACGGTGAAGGAAAACATGTTGAGGAAACTGCATGTCTGAGAGTCAAAAGACACGTGAAGTCTGTCAACTGCTACTTGGCCACCATGGTGGACTATTGCAGGCCCGTGCCCAGCAGTGGGATGTAAAAAGGACTGAATACGTAAATACACATTCATAATCTATAAGTTATCAAATCAACTAAATCTCCTCTAGACCATGGACAACGAACAACCCCATCAAGAGTTGGTCAAATGCGTGGTCGTGGGGGACACAGCGGTAGGAAAAACCAGGTTGATATGCGCACGCGCATGCAACAAACACGTTTCTCTCTCACAGCTGATGACTACACACGTGCCTACTGTGTGGGCGATCGATCAGTATCGGATTTATAAGGATGTAAGTGGAAATAGTGTATTTACGTTCTTTTAAGTCATTTTAAAGTTAATATTATAAATAAGATTCCATATCTTCATCTATCATATCGCTTTTGAATGAAGCCTATATCAATATTTTTTAATGTAATTTCTTTTTGATTATAAAAAAATCATTAAAAAGTGCAAATATATGTAGGTGGGAAATTCAAAGCAGTTAAAACGAATGCTATTGGTCAGACCGAATATAACGTCAGAGTATATCATAACAGAGCAATTAGGGATTTTGTTCGCAACAAATTGAGTCGGCATTTTTCTATGTATATCATACTGTGGCGTCACACTAAGCGAGCGAAAAGGCGTGCGCTTAAAGTATCCGTATCGGTATTTTTTTATACTAAATTTTAGTTTTTTTTGGAGCTATTTTTTTACAATTATAAAACGATGTATGCTGATGTATAAAAAATTTAAAAAAATCACCCATACTCCCTATTACCTACTGTTTTTTTTAAGTTTTTTAACGTAATTATTACATTAAACGGCGTAGGTACTTTCCATCCACAAAGCATCAACTAGAGTAATCCCACATATTTACATCCGCAAAAAAAAGGAACAGACTAATCTTGCCAACTTGTTCTATACTTTTTTTTAAAATAATTAATAAAGTATTTTTTTAAGTTTTGGATGACCGTTACTCAATCATTTTTAACTGATTTAGGTCTTGGAACGATCATGGGAAGTCGTAGACGGAGTAAATGTCTCATTGAGACTTTGGGATACTTTCGGTGATCACGAAAAGGATAGAAGATTTGCTTATGGAAGGTAAATGTATTATAATTTAATGAATTACATGTAATGAAATAAATGTTGGGATATTAACACACAGTGCCATTTAGTTCCATGGTAAGCTACGAGGCTTGTGTTATGGATACCAGATAGTTGATACACTACACATATATAACTTTAAATACATACATATTGTAAATACAAACACCCATGACTGGAGTACAAACGTTCGTGCTCATCACACAAATGAATGCCCCTAGCTGGACTCGAACCTGTGACCACACGAACAGCTAGTAGGGTCACCACCAATTGAGCCAAACGTGTCGTCAAACATGTACACATATCTATTGAGTAATTCAATTATTAATATAAATAACATATCCATATATTAATTACTATGCCCACGGTTTTAAACGTTCGTCGCGCGCTTGTGTGTCTATAATCTATATCGCAAATAATCTACATTTTATTTGATTAAAGCAGAATATGCTTAGATGACGTACGTTCATGATACGCGCGTTAATAAAGAAAAGTGTGTATAGGCCCTAAAACACAAAAGTCGGGTAGCCGGCTTCTTCGTGACACATACTTCTGAAATATTCAAACTCAATATTAAAGTTAATGCTTATTCTTCTTTTACAAAACAAAAGGTTTAGTGAAAAAAAAATAAGAGCGTTTTCATTTTATCGTATTTACTTATTCGGTATTGCCTGATTTAAACATTTGATTTGTTTAACATTTTACGACGATAAGATTAAATTTTTAATTACGATATAAACTCGTTCGAAGAAAACCTTTCTTGTTAAAGTGAATGTACTTTTGACGGGTTTGTTAACTTACTTTTACAAGTATTAAGACTGCTCAACGATTTTCTTCATACAAAATTATCTTTGACCTAGTCAATGTAATAGATACAATTTACAAACTAGCGACTCACCCTCGCTCTGCTCGGGTGCGTCCCTAGGTACGTTTTAATTTTTTCAAGCGGAACCCTAATTCTTTTTCTAAAATAAAAGTAGCCTAAATTACTACCTTATAACATCAGCTATCTGCCAGTGAAAGTCCCGTCAAAACCTGTCCAGTAGTTTCGGAGATTAGCCAGAGCAAACAGATAAATGTAAATTGAATGGAATGGTGAATGAAAAAGAAAATGAATTCATATGCATTTAATAAAAAGCTGATTTTTTAACATTACAAACAGATACTTCATTTTTTATCTGTATAGATAAAATAACACAGAACGAATACTTATTATATTATTATTATATATATATTATAATATTCCGATTAGACTAGCACTCGAATACACAAAAGGTGTTTATCAACATAATATAATTATTATTATATAATTCGATCGTAACACGAAGCACTTGTACGATTTTATTTTTCAGATCCGACGTTGTGTTGTTATGTTTCTCAATAACTAATCCTATTTCATTGAGAAACTGCGGGGCCATGTGGTATCCTGAAATACGGTGAGTAAATGCTATTATTTAAATAATATATTAGTCAATGATACATAAAAACCATACAAACACATATCTTAACAAATATATGTTCAAAAAGTGCCGTCGACGTGTGACGTTAAGTCAAACCAAAGAATGAAATTCAAAAAGCGAAACTTCTAATTGTCTAAACACAAATTCGAACTTACGCACACTACATAGAGTATGTTTTTTGACGAAACGATACAGTTTTAATTTAGCAATGAACAAAAGACATGTGAAAAAAAGCGCAATTCAATTTTGAATTGTGCACTTTTTTTGAGGACACTTATGAAACGCTAATTGTGTATCTTGAGTTTTTGTATATCAATGATTAGTATTTGACATAAAACAAGTTTAAACGTTTAAATAAAATAATGAATTAATTATATAAAAGTAACTTTAAATGGTATTTAATGTACCTGCTACATGTTGTGTTGAAATAAAAATGACATAAACGTTTTATTTATCTATATCTTTAATTAAATAAGAAAGTTAAATTGGCTTTTGCCTATAAAGTATAGGACTTTTTAAATGTAGGTAAAACAAACGCGTAGTGATAATAATATTCGATTTAAACTAATAACTTATATCTACAGGTCATTTAGGAGAGCGGATTTTTTTCTTTTAATTTAAACTATTCAAGGTATCATTAAGACTGTTTCATGATCGGCATTCAAATATATCTCATTATACTCATTATTTTGAAAACAGTTCAGTATATTTATTGAATTCGGCCATGGTAGTCGATCACATTATAACTAGCCAATTGCGCAAGATATATTACACACTAGCGATCAAAGCAAATCTATGGGCACAGAAAATTTTCGGGGATAAAAAGTAGTACATGTGCTATTCCAGATTATAATCTATCTCTGTGCCAAATTTTATCCAGATCCGTTCAGCCGTTCTGGCGTGATTAAAAAACATCCATCTATCCAAACTTATTTATAATATTAATGGGATGGCATTTTGTGAGTAAACAGTTTGAGAGTGACAGGAATAAAGTCTAGACACTCTATTCCTGTTACTCTCAAGTCTCAAACTTTGGTGGGATACTTCAACACTTGCGGTGAGAGATCAGGTGTGAGACAGATGGCGCTCTGCCTCGGCGCGGGAATGATCACCGCCAACTACCCAACTTCGGGCCGTTACTGAGAATTGCTTACCAGAAAAAATCAATAGTTAAACTTGGTCCGACCCGGGACTCAAGCCCAGGACCACCGAATCTGCAAGCACTCTTGCTAGCCACTAGACCTATAAGACAGTTCTTTTTGAATATCCTAGGTACAAATTAAAATGTATTTTTCTTTTACGATTTCAATATATATTTGTTTTTCCTTTATTTTAGACGATTCTGCCCAAACACACCAATTTTACTTGTGGGATGTAAGAACGATCTCCGTTATATGTACAGAGATGAGACTTATTTAAACTATTGCAAGGATAGAAGCCCATTTATCAGGTAAGCAATTTCTCACTTGGTCTTATATATTCTTTATTTATTATACCAATTTACTTAAACCAATATAATATGTATACTATATGCCTATAGTTACAGTATAAAAATATTTCTTTTTGCCAGTAAACAATGTTTTTGAACACAAAAATGGCTGCCCTTATTATTTTTTACATTATTGACCTTACTTCAAATATTTATACTAATTATAATTATTAATGTATTGCTTTTTTAACTTTTTCTACTCTTTTTTTTACTATCTACCTATCTATGCATGTAGCGTATTATAATATAATTCTATAATATAAAATAATAGCTATAAACATTGGCACCCTTATAATATTTTTTTCTAATTTAATCACACTTTCAAAGAGCCTATTAAATAAAAAATATAATTAAAATCGGTAAAATAATATTAGCCTCATCCTTTATCGGTCAGATAAAAAAATTACAAAATTAAAAAAAAATCCCGACTGCGTAAAAAACCGAACTAAAAATACAAGAACAAGTAATGACGAAAAAATATAGTAATGTTAATATTATGCAGTAACATAGGGTCGGACATACATACATACATACATAGAAACAGGCCGAATACATGACCATCCTTTGGGTTCCGTCGCAGTCGGGTAAAAACAGCTAAAATGCCAACCCTTTTTAAAGTCTGTTAAAGGAACAACAGTATAACGACGGATTTTATGTTCTAATAAACAGAGCTCCAAGGAAAAGCGATCTAGTAATGCCAGATCAAGGGCGCGCCTTAGCGCACGAGTTCGGGATATATTATTATGAAACGTCCGTATTCACTTATTACGGTGTGAATGAAGTGTTTGAGAATGCGATACGAGCCGCCCTTATTGCAAGGCGACAGCAGAGATTTTGGATGACTAATCTCAAAAGAGTTCAAAGGCCGCTTTTACAGGTGAATGATTTGTGTATTCATTCACTGTCGTTCATTCATCGTTCATTCGTTTGTTTACTTTTTGTTTTATGCCTTTTGTGTATTTGTTCATGTTGGATGGTTAGTTAAAAAAAATAGTGCGTGTAATCCTTACGCGCGGTTAAGTAAAACTTCTTTCGCGCTGTGGCAGATACCGCATAAATTAAAACAAATCAAAATATAAATATAATATTTTTTATAAAATTATTAGTATTATATAATATTCATTTTTATAACTAATAATTATTATAAAAATATAAATATAATATTATATTTAAATTATCTATAGTAAATTTGACTCTCACTTCCGCGACACGCATTTTACAAATTGTTTGATTTACTTACCCCTCAGTCGCGCCTAAAGAAATTTTACTTCAAAAAGTTCAAAGGTCGTTACTGGTGAATGATTTGTATATTCATTCACTTTCGTTTATTCATCTTTAATTTATTTGTTAACATTGTTTTTGTTTTACGCCTATTCAGTATTGGATCATTTTAGATGACCAAGCTACATTCATTCAGTTCATTTACTATTGGTTCATTTGTTTGTTTAGTTTGATGTATTTGCTCTTTCATTCATTTTGTGACTTGTTAGGTTTATTTTTTGTATCCTTTTTTATCTCCACTTCTATTTGTTTTGGTATGGTATTGAAACAAATTTTGTGAGTAACTAATTACATAGTAGGTAGTTTTTAGAGATTTTTTAGCTTCTATTAAACTTAAACCGTTGTATATTCCTTAATAAATTAGGAGTTCATATTAAATTGTAAAAAGCTATAAAGATTTTTATGTATTTATAATTCATTCAGCTATTCTTTTGTTCATTTATTTAATATATATAATGGGAGATATATTTTTAAAAATCTATGTTTTGTGGTATATTTGTTTGTACTGTTTGTTTGTTTTGATGTTTTCTATAGCCTATAGGAGAATTCTCATATAAATAACGTAATGCTGCACGGACCATTTGGTGAAATTAATATAAAAATGCAATTGCATGCAATTTAAACGTGAAATTAAGTATAACTATTTGTTTCAGGCCCCTTTTAGGCCACCAAGACCGCTAGAACCCGAAGTTGTGGTAGCGAATAGTGCTCTCTTGGAAAATATGACTGGTTTATTAAGACAACAGGTGAATAATAATATCAATGAATTAGTAATAAATTGTTATATTGATCTCATTTATATACGAATTCTTTGGTATTTCTAGATATATTTATTATACTTATTCTGTATATCTGTCTATCCATTGGTTTATCTATCTATCTATCTATCTATCATTCCACCCATTCACCTATCCACTAATCCATCTATCCACCTATCTACTTATAACCTATCCATTTCTCTATCGGCAAAGAAGTCATGTCTCTCGAGTTTAACTGTAACCTGTATGTCGTTACACCACCAGTACTTCACGGACATGGTGATAATATGCGGCGCGAAGGGCTTCCCCGTGCACAGGTACCTGATGGCGGCCGCGTGCGAGGCCTTCCACCGCCTGCTGACGACGGACTGCGTCAGTCTGTCCGCGGAACTAGCGAGGAGCTCCAGCGAGAGTAGTATGGTGAGTTGTTTGTGCGGTGTGTGTATGGCAGGGCTGTCAGTAGAGACAACTTTTCTTTTTATTGTTGGTAAATGCATTTACGCATACCACCTGAAGACATACAGGTGGTTATGTGGGACTCATCGGCTTGAAAAGCCAGTACTACCCACTAAAACCCAACAAAACCTCCCCCGTCTTAATGGAGCGTCGCAGGATCGCATCCGCACTCAACTACGACGCCCCGACGGCAGGTTTGCCGAAGCAGACCACAACAACCATGGGGTTGCTCCAAGGTCCACTCTGTTATCAGAGATGAACCAGAAGCAACACGCATGGTACCCAGTGCGTTTTCTTGGCTTTTTAGCCAAAAAGCACTACTGAGCCCCATTTACACACATATAACATACACAGATATAACATATATGCTGTAATTAATGTTAATAATAAAATTTGCCAAGAGGCAACACTGTCTGTATGTCTATACTAATATTATAAAGAGGTAAAGTTTGTGAGTTTGTGATGTTGTAGGGGGTAATCTCTGGATCTACTGAACCGATTTAGATGAAATTTGGTAAGAACATAGTTTGAGATCCTGGGAAGGACATAAGATACTTTTTATCCCGGAAATCCTCCTTGAAGGGGGTGAAAATGGGGTTGAAAGTTTGTATTTTGAAGCAAGCTAAAGACGAACTCGAGCGAAGTGAGGGTGAGTCGCTAATTATTAATACAAAAGTGTTTAGCCGTACTTCTATGGCGAAACTGGCCCCGATAGAAACCTATATCTTAACCAATGTTATATTGTAGAGGACACTAACAGTAATTGATCCAGTAAATATTAGCTCTATATCTTAGTTAATCGAAGAGCTATTTAAAAAAAAGCCTCCGGGGATAACTTTTTCCAAAGCGATATGTCTTAGTTAATTTCAAAACTAGCAAAATAAAACTATATGTAGATATTATAGTACTCTTTATAGTTTATTTTAGGGCCGTTTCCTATGGTCCAAGCCTAAATGTAAGTGTTAAAAAAATGCAAATAAAAATTTTGTTAATCGATTTCTATCAGATCTAATTGGATTACCTTATACTGAATTATTGGGAATTTTAAGACTACCTATTGTTGATTGTTTTGATGTATATTTTAAGGTTTAGCCGGCGCTGGCCATGTCAGCGTACGAAAGCAATATATTCTGTACACAATGCGTAACAGTCATTGTTTTAAAAAATATATTTCATGCACAGATTTGGCTTTGTTACTATTTTAATATAAGTATAGTCTATAGATAAGAAAGCACATATTTTTGTGTGTATATGTAAGTTTTTTTAGGATTACATATGTACGTGTTTTGAAGCATATATACACTGTATACTCATAAGTTGGAGGTATTTATACTTATAGGTAGATGCTTACAGGTGAGCAGTATGGGAGAAGCGACCGCTGGCGAGTTCAATGAAGATACTGAATATCTTATAAGGCAAGATCAAGCAAAACAAATGAAGTGAGTGATTAATAATTATTATTGAACTAGAATTTTAACATTTTGAACATACATAAATTAAAATGGAGATGTCTCCATTTAGTCCAGTAGTTAATGTACGCTTCTATAAAAAAAAATTCGGACCTTTTTGCCAAATGATAGGGCGATTTTTTTTTGTTTCGGTTCAGTTTCGGTATCAGGTTCGGATGGGGAGTAAATTCATGTAAGTCGTCATCGACATGGTCACGTGACGTGTTAACGCTAACCAGATAAACGTAAACAGTTTTAATTTACAAATTTTAATTTAAGATTAAACAATTAATTTGAATATCCGAATATAACAACTGTTTGCTTATAGTTTTAAGTTTTCACTTTTGTCGGCAGTCCTCATGACTGCCTCTTTTCTTCATTCTGTAAAACTTTTGATTGTACCCCTTCCCGAGTGATTTTATAGAGCTCTTTCTCAATTTAAGGGAGAGTAAGCTATAACCCACTACGCTATCTACGTTCAATATGCTCAAAAACAATTCAATTCGCAAAAGAAAATCTTAAAGGTGCGGTATCTGGGATTTGAACCTATTTCCCTTATTTCCAAAGCAGTTCTCCAGAGCCTTATATGTATTTACTACATATAATCTATGTCATAGATGACTTATTTACTAAAACTGATTTTAGTTTTCTCTAAAAAAAAATCTTAGATACTTACCATTTGTTTCAGAGTACTAGATCATATAAAACGTCGTTCGTCTTGTCAAATTCTGCCGCTCAGTGACAGTTGTAAGAAACCACCGGATTTATATAGAGAAGTGAATCATCCCGCGATCGTTTCCATACGAGTTGTTAAGGTTTGTACGCTAGTTTGTATATGTGAGAGCTTTTATGTAATATTTTCTAAAATTTACGCGATTATGACGTTCTAAGTATATTTTTTGGGGATTTATTTGCAGTTTTATTTTTGTTCTGATTTATCATTCCCGATATTTTGGATGATTTACAGCAAACATAGTCACGGGAGAGTCACGTGGGAGATAGCTAAAAATTAAAGTAAAAATAAAATCGTGAAAAAAATTAAAAAAAAAGTTTAATTTAAAATGAGAGGTACTTAAAATAAGAATAGAACATTGAATTTTAATTTTAGATTTTTAGTGTAGGTAAATTAATCATAATTTATTTATAAAAAACGAATATCATGATGATTGAATGATAAATTAAACACTATACTACCACTACTAACAGAACGTGATACCAAAAATCGTAAAACATTGATATTCATTTCATTGAACGTCATTGCAAGAAAACTTACGAAAATTCCAGTGCAACAATATCCAACACGCCAAATCACGGACCTAAACTATTGTGACTGTGAGTAAGCTCGTATCATAGAACGTAGTACAGAAGATTGTAAAATATTGGTATTGATTTCATAAAGAATGTGTCTTACATTTTCTTAAATGACACAAGATATATTTAGTGATAACTAGCGACTCACACTGGCTTCGCTCGGGTTTGTCCCTAGGTACGTTTTAACGGTTAGTATGGAATAGATAGACTATATATTATATGTATATAGTATACAAATGTATGATGAGTCGTTGTGGGTTGTATAATTAGATGTTTTCCCGTAGGAATGAGATAATCACCCGCGGTAAAAAGTAGCCTATGTCAGTCTCCAGCCTTTCAAGTATCTATACACAAAAAATCACGCCAATCCCTCGCTCTGTTTCGACGTGAAAGAAGAACAGATAAACAAACACACTTTAACATAATATTATAAGTATAGATTTTTTAAATAAAACTATTATTTCGGATTTTTTTGCGGATTTATTTTGATTTTTGGTTTCCGACGTTTCGATTGCCTTACAGCAATTATGGTCATGAGAGAGTTTGTTGAATTTGATGAATTATTTTTTTTTATTTTGTGGCTAGGCTGTCTGTAACAACCATAAAATGCCGTTGAGACATCTAAAACTTTAGTCTCTTCCGTGACCATGAGTGCTGTAAAGCATTCGAAACGTCGAGAACCAAAATATCAAAATAAATCCGCAAAGAAATCCGAAACGATAGTTTTATTTTAAATGTCAAATATTGGCGTAAACCCAAGAGAGTATAATATGTATTTTTTTAGTAAATGAAATGAATTCCAGTGTGATAAAATCCAACACGCCACATCACGGACCCAAACAATAGTGACGATGAGTAAGCTCATATCGCAAAACGTGATGCAAGAGATCATTAACTTCGCGTACACCGGCGTCATAGACAGCGGTGCGTTTAAACAGCAGGTTAGTCTTTGTTATGGGTGACGGTCGGTATGGCTTCTCGTTTTGCCTTTGGGTTTTGGATTTTACTGTGATATTATGTTGGAAGTTAGTCTAGAATCTAGATTTTATTGAAATTTGTACTAGTATTTGTTCGCGGTTGTTTATAAATAGATTATATTTGAACGAAAAATATTTCTTATCGGACTTATGGTTCCGATGATTATAACGTTCAAAATTCAAATATTAGCATTCTTCAGTTTTATAATATTTTGGTATAGAAAAAAATAAGATCAAGAAATTTTGTAGATGAAAATGGTAATATAGACAATATAGTAGCAATGGTATCATTTCGTGTTATGCCACTCTATTTTTGATTGTGCCACAAGAAGAAAAATTCTAGTTAATTCTAATTTAGTCGATATTTAAATAACGTATTTCATTTTATACAATAAATCAATAATGGCAAACATTTCAATAACTGACTTGGTTCAAAACAAAAAGCCTAATAGAAGTAGACTGTCACATTCCAGAAGTTCCAGTCTCTATACAAAAAACCTTTTTTTTGTATAATCACAATATAGTCCAAAACCCCGCTTCGTTTGTATTTAAATACTTTATCATTATTAAAATTTAATGATATCTTCTGCCACTTTTATACTGCTTTTAGTTATTTCTAGTCTATACCCTATTGCTATCTCTTAAACTGTATTATAATATATTATGTAATAATTATAATATTAAATAAAAATATATAATAATAAATGAATAATATCTTCTGCAGTCCGCTGCTATTGGATTACTACTGGTAACTGTCATTATAATAAATAATTCACTTTCATAATTATTAATTTATCATTATTGTTATTATTATTTATTAATGAAACAATTTAATATTGTATTTAGGTGCCATATATTTTATATCTTATATTGTATTCGCTATTCACAGAGGCTTCCTTTCTATGATTCATTGCACATGTCTTTTATAATATATGTATTATTATTATTATTCTTATTTTATTTAATATTTCAACGCACGCGCATATTCTATCAATCCATTTTTCATCACTTTTATAATATATTTAAACAATTTTTTTCTGAGAAGCGGTTTTTTACTAAGATCTAGGTATAAAATAGACACAGAAAAAAATGAATTGGCTATAAAATCGTAAATATAGTGTTTTATATAATTTTAACAAATAAACGTAAATAGTAAATATATAAAATTATAATTAAATAAATGTATAAACTAGCGAGTTTACAGCTTAAATGATTTAGGAACGAATAAAAATCAAACATCCAAAGAAAATCCTTTGTTTTGCTTCAATAACCTTTGTAGGTGTATACAGAATAACGTACCAAAATTTCATCACAATCGGATCAATGGTCTAGGAACGCATGGAGGACAAACATACGAACATTCATTTTTATTTATATAGCGGATTATGTTTTTTCAATCCACAATGGTTGGCAGGAAATACGTCAAGCGGCCGAATTACTCGGCTTTCACGAACTGACGAAACTCAGCCAGTTCATACTCGACCAGCATTTGCTCTTCGATAAGGGGTTCATGCATCAGTTTTATTCCGTAAGTTATTTTATCACTTTGTATAAAAAAATATATACTATAAAAATATATACTACACACAAATTATAGTTTTGAAAAAAATAAAAGTGGCATAACTTAAAAATTTTAAAGTTACATTAATGGATCAAAAAAAAAAATAACAAAAAAGTTACGTATATAATACATATTAATAACATTTTCTAAATACATGACTTGAAAATATATATATTTAATTATATTAATTATAAAGACGTAACATTACTTGACATGATGGTTAGTATCGAATATATAGTCGATTCCTGCTTCGTGAAAAACAAAAACAAATCTATCCCACGGAAACCGTACCGTCATTTTTCCTGGATAAAAAACTATGTGCTAATCCAGACTGTAATCTATCTCTATGCCAAATATCACCCAGATCCGTTCAGCCGCTCTGGCGTGATTGAGTAACAAACATCCATCCATCCAAACTCATAATAATAATGGAATAATTTGAAGACACGTTTGGCTCAATTTGTAGTGACCCTACTTGCTGTGCCAGCGGTTGCGGGTTCGAGTCCCGCTGAGGGCACGGAGATGCGTGAATGCTTGTACTCCAGTCATGGGTGTTTATATTTATAATATGTATGTATTTAAAGTGATATATGTGTAGTGTATCAACTATCTGGTATCCATAACACAAACCTCGTAGCTTACCATGGAACTAGATGGTGCTGTGTGTTAATATCCCAACATATTTATTTATTAATTTGATTTTTACTTGCAATAAAGTTAATAAAAGTGTGTTAAATGTTAAATTAAATGTAATCTTCTTCCATAAAGCCTCTCCCCCAAAGACTACGAGACATGTACGTAGAGCGCAACCTCTTCTCAGACGTGACGTTCGACCTCGACGACGGCATACACCACGCGCACAGAGCCATGCTCATGGCGAGGTGCGACCCCATGAAAGCTATGTTCCAGGGACACTTTAGGGAGAGCACTTCTAGGGTGGTGAGTGGGGAATATAATATAATATATAATAATAGTCTGTTAGTAGCTAGAAATTGCAAAAAAAATAATCGAATGAACCCCTAAAACACAGTACTTGAGAGGTACGCTGTCTAGTCTTCTTTCAATTCAATTCTCTTATTAATGATTTTAATAACGTCAAAATCGTTAATTTTGAATCTTTAAAGTCTATAAAATTATAATCAGTGTATAACTTTTCTACCGTACACTCTAGACTATTTTTAATAAAGCAAAAAGATATTTAAAAGAAAACAATACAAAAAAACGCGGATAAAATGTCTGTAGTATGTACAATACTTAAATTAAAAAAAAATCATTAAGAAAATATTTTACAAAAATAATTGAAGATGAAAATAAGTGTTTAATCCTCACACCACAATTTTTTTTCTATATTATAAAAGAATAAAAAAAGACTATATTTTTCCACTTTAAGCTACACTTACACTTCACTCACACTTTCTTACAGATATCCTTCCCAGGCGTGAAAATGTATGCGTTCCATATTTTCTTATGCTACATTTACTCCGACAAAATACCCACAGTGGAACCGACCAGGTGTTTGGAACTACTGGAACTGGCGAACAGATTGTGTATGAATAGATTGGTCAATTTAGTGGAAGCCAGGGTCATAGATACTCTTCAGCATCAGGACAGGTGAGGAAAGCTGTATTCATGTTACTCTTAGTATAATTATAAAGAGGTAAAGTTTGTAAGTTTGTATGTATATCTGAAACTCTGATTCGATACTAAAAATGCTTTCACTAACAGGAATCTATATTACCACTGAATGCACTAAATAGTTTTTATTCTGGTAAAAATGTGTTCACTGTCAGGAATCACTTTATTTAACTTTTTCAGACTCGGAGAAGATGATCAGGTTGTGGAAATCGCACTATCTCTATTAGAACCTGTAAAAGTAAGTTATATTTCATACAATAGTGTGTTTTGTATATATATTCCTCGTTGGCAATTAAATTGAATTTAAATTATTATTAAATATGTACTTCTTATTATTTAATATACTATTTAATATAAAAAAATATATACTTAATATTTTATATGTATAGTGTGTATATGTGTGTATGTATGTATGTATGTATGTATGTGTGTATATATGTATATATTTGTTTGTCTATGTATGTATTCATTTGTAGTTCTCCTTAAGATTGTTTGCACCTTCTCTCTTTCTTTCTCTCTACCCAAAGGTTGCCTAAAATAGATCGCTCTCTAGCGATAAGGCCGCCCATTGTACTATTTCTCTTTAACCTGTTTTAACTATGTAAAGTAAAATAATGGTGTGCAATAAAGAATATTTGATTAGCTTGCCAAACGAATTAAATTAACTAAATCTTGAAAACTTCCATTCTCATCTTTTGCCTCTATCAACAGATTTTGGTTGATGGTTTCAAATTATTTAGAGGTACTAATATTATAAAGAGAAAAAAATGTTTTTTTATAACTCGTTTTCGACGAAAGTGTGCGCACTTGGGTCAGCGATTTTTTCTCCGAAACATTAGAAAAAGAGATGATTTTGAAAAATTTGAGCCGCTAGTAAAGATATTTTGGAAATTCGAAAAAAGTCGATTTTTTTGTCATTTTCAAAATTTATAATCTGTATATTTGACCAGAACCACCTAACTACTTGTATTTTAATGCGCTGACGTCAAATCGGAGGTACTAAATACTGTATGTGTGTGTGCAGCTGCACAACGCGCACAACCTATCGGAGTGGTGCACGTGGCGGCTGTGCGGCGCCTACGACCGCGTGTGCCGCGCGCGCCACCTCAGCGCCGCCTCGCGCGACTACCTCGCCGACAACCGCTGGCCGCCCGTCTGGTGCGTTACTGTGCTATATTGTTTTTTACTTTGGATATTATTTAGGCATACCATCTGTATATACAGGTACATACAGGTGGTTATATAGGACTCACCGACTAGAGCAGCCAGTATTACCCACTAAACCCCAACAAAATCTCCCACGTCTTAATGGGGCGTCGCAGGATCGCTTACGCATTCAACTACGACGCCCCGACGGCAGGTCTTCCGACACAGACCACACAACCATAGGACCGCATCCTCTCCACTGCTATCAGTGAAGTACCTGGAACAACCAGCGTGGTACACCGCCCACCAAGGTGGGCCAGCCCCCAGTGTGTGACAACACTATTAGTACAATAGGTCACAAGTCAATTCAATGAGAGCTACCGCGCTTAAATTTACGCGCCAGAATTTTACTTGGCCAATGTCACGTACAATAGAGAAAACACGAAGGAGATGGGAGATGACACAATTCAATACTAATACCACAAAATGATACAGTTGTATAATAGTACAGACGATAGATTGTCTTTTTCTTACTATCTATGTATATTGTATACATTGTATATTTGTATTTAATATTATAATCATGCTCCTTTCTAAGGTAGCGAAGCAGTAATCATAAATGTCAACAAATCGAGCAGTTTTCCATACATTATTATGAAGGGAAGGGAAAGAAGAGTTTGTTTATTCGTATTTTGAACAAGGGTGAAGCCGCGAATTTTGCTAGTATAGAAATATTTATAATCCAAATCCCGGGTCTCGCACCTCTGATACTTTCATTTCACTTGTCTTATGGCGAAGGAAAACATCGTGAGGAAACCTGCATGTGTTAGAGAACTTAGTAAATTTTCGAAGGACATGTTCAGTCTGCCCGCGCTTGACCAGCGTGGTGGTCTATGGCCTGATCCCCCTCGTATTGATGGGATGCCTACGCCCAGTAGTGGGACTAAATAAGAGCGAATAAGTAATATTGTTACTAGTACTTTACATTCACCTTTCTTTCACCAGGTACGTGAAAGAGTTCGACTACTATCAAAAATGCGTGACGGAACAGTCCAAAGAACAGAAGGAGATCAGACCAAATACATCACTACAGGCGAACCAGCAGACTGGCTGCTTATGTTTTTCCAGTATGTATACAATATTTTGGGGCTTATGTATAGTAACTCTGTCTGTTTGTTACCTTTTCGTGCTTAATCCGCTGAACCGATTTATATGAAATTTGGTATGAAGATAGTTTGAAGCTCTAAATATAAATCGGTTCAGTGGATTAAGCGTGAAAAGATAACAGACATACAGAATTATATCTATACTAATGTTATAAAGAGGAAAGATTTGTTTGTTTGTTTTTACCGAATGGGTTTCGAAACTACTGAACCGATTTAGATGAAATTTGATAAGAAGATAGTGTGAGACCCTGGAAAGGACATAGAATATTTTTTTATCCCGGAAATTATCAAGTGAGGGTGAGTCGCTAGTGTATTATATAATTGAACTATGCTAGTTGAAAATAATACGCGTTGTAGGTACGTTTTGACGGTTAGTATAAAATACAAATCTTTCAAATCTCGGTTATTATGTACTATAATATGCATGCATTATACATATAAACCTTCCTTTTGAATCACTCTATCTATTAAAAACAAACCGCATCCGCAATCCGTTGCGTAATTTTAAAGATGTAAGCATACATAGGGACAGACCGACAGCGGGAAGCGACTTTGTTTTATACTATGTAGTGATAACAACAGGTAAAGTGCGTCGCGAGAGCGTCCCGGCGGACGCGAGCACCGCGCTGTGCCGCACCGAGCCGCAGCAGCCGCCGCTCTGACATCTGCCTTACTGGAGGTAACGCAATACACACAAACAAACACACACACACACGCATACATATACACATATACGCGCGTATGTTAGCTTAGCTTGGGGGTAGAATTTGTAGCTTATAAAAAACAAGCTTTTTGAAAACTAAAATAAATTTTTTACTCAGCACTTTGAAGTGGCCCACTGATTTTTAAAATTAATAATAAATGTATTTTTGTTTTAAATGGTTTTTTTTCGATTGATCATCTTTGAAAACATTCAAGAATTGGCGAATATAGTCATTTTCTACCTATCTTTCACTGTAATATTGCATTATTGCAATTTTAAAAAAAGTTGAATAAATAACATGTTGTTTTTATTGTATTACAGTGAAAGTTGATTATAAAATGATGAGACTGTAGATTGTTTCGTAAATATATAAATATGTTGGGACATTAACACAGCACCATCTAGTTCCATGGCAAGCTACGATGCCTGTGTTATGGATACCAGATAGTTGATACACTACACATATGTAACTTTAAATACATACATATTATAAAAATAAACACCCATGACTGGAGTACAAACATTCGTGCTCATCACACAAATGAATGCCATCAGCGGGACTCGAACCTGCGACCGCTGGCACAGAAACTAGGGTCATTACAAACTGAGTCAAACGTGTCGTCGAAATGTTTTTGTAAATTAGAGTATATATTTTCCGCAGATCGCTGCGTTTTGCGGTTCTCCTGCCCGTTTCCATGTGCTTCATGAGCACGATACTGACTATTCTCATACTGTTCCACATTTACACTTAAATGCGTTACGGTC
Organism: Brenthis ino; assembly: GCA_921882275.1. Taxonomy (NCBI): domain Eukaryota; kingdom Metazoa; phylum Arthropoda; class Insecta; order Lepidoptera; family Nymphalidae; genus Brenthis; species Brenthis ino. The sequence continues at coordinate 16,023,985 of OV170222.1, forward strand.
ATCGGTTACATGCACAATGTCAAAGACTATCTAGTCTTTTGAGTTTTGTCACACTCGTCTATTTATCGATGGTTTTCAATTCAATTCCATTCAATTTTCTTGTTAATAGCTTCAAAGCGTGCCAGCATCGATGGTTTTACAATTGACTACATCATATGATAATTAACTCCTTGATTATATATGAAAAGTATTAAATTTGACATGTTTTTTTATCTGTCAACGTCAATTTGATTCGAACCTTTTTAGTTTTGAGGAAATGATTACAGCATTGTTGATAGCCGAATGTGATAGAGTTATATTATTTTGAACTATGTTTCAAAATTATGCGAAGCAAAGAAATTGTAAGGAAATGTCGATATACTCGTATATGAAGAAGATTGACTGGCTTTTAAAAAAAACAAATTTTGTGGCCAATATCGATTTAAGCTTCTATTTAGATTTGATATCAATTTGTATTAATGAGTTAATTTTATATGTTGACTCATGTATTTAATAATATTTTCAATTACTAGCGAATGTTAGGATTTGTAAGAAAATGGTAGGAATTGGTAAAAAAAAATAAAATCGAATGGAAATGTAGAATGTAATGTATATCACAAGTCGTTTTTGTTTTTTTTTTTATTTAATTAAACAAATAATTAGATATATAATATAAGTTGATGCTAATGGGTTTTCATAAAAAAATGTTCTATGAAACATGTTATTATTTTATTTCGCGTAACTCAATAATCATATTGTGTTAATTAGAGCCATTAATAGTATATTTTACTAAACGCTTCAAGCGTTCTGCCCATTTTCCATAAACCTTAAAATTAAATGTGATAAACAAAAAAGAAGCATTGAATGTATCCAGATTTCCGTAACGTGAACTTTTTAATATATAATTTATATAATTCATAAAATAAGCTTAATTATGATCTAACGCTTGATAAAGTTGTGTAATTAGAAATAATTTGAGACGATGTTGTAGTAAGTAATGTGACCGAATTTTGAACTACAATAGACTTGCCCTATTTCCACTATGTATTAAAACACAAAATTTGTTTTTAAATTAAACTACTAACATTATATTTCGACCCAAAAAGTGCAGTAGTCTCAAATGTCTTTATAATGCAGGTTTAAATAAGATGAAATTCTACAATCGATTAAAAATTGATTTTTTTAACGAAATGACTTTAATTTTTATATCATAGAAACATCATACGTCATTACCGTAAACAGGGTGGAATAAACGAATATGACATAAAGGTACTTTAAATATTGAAGATAGAAAGTTTCACCCAAAGGACTGTTTAATAAATAAGAATAATTACAACCTAATACTTTAAAGAAGCTTGCTTAAGTCAGTAATTTAACTAAGAAACTAAAAAAAAATCAAAAAAATACACCTTCACTATTTTATCGAAACTTGATATGTTTAATATTTAACGAATTTTTTTTCTAGTCTGACGTACTTTGTTCCATCCTATATTTGTTAGATTTCTCTTCGTCAACGATTGTAGATTATCATCTTGTTTGAGCCCCATGTTCAACTGAAGCCTTTACGAATCATCAGAAAATTCTATATTGAAAATTTCGATCCACTATAAAATCTAAGCCCACATACACATACACACTTTATAAATTTTAAATTTATATATAATAATATTTACACAATTCATATTTTTGTACGCCAGTTATTCATATTTCATCATAGTTCTTAAATTACTAGTTATTAATAATAAAAAACTTGCATTCAGCACGAATAAATATAACGTATAATTAATGTTTAGTTTGTTAGCTGACAACACTGCAAAATATGTCAAAATAAAACTAACCAGTCAGTTTATATTTTTCAATAATTTTTGTTTTTATCGAGTATTATGATTAATATTATTTGGTTGTAAAACGGGATATTTACCATGTTTATCGCTTACTTTTGAGAGTTAATTTTCTGTTACAAGCGCTAGGGTCACGGGTATACTGATGTATGGTGTATGTCTGCCAGTAAAAAATTAAAATCTATTCGCAAAGTACTATCAAAAATAAGTGGTAAAAACCTCTTTTTAATAATAATAATAATATTATCAATGGACAATGATCATGACAGTTTAAAGACTTTATTATGATTAATAAATTATTTATCATTATTAATAGTATTGTCAGCTAAATGATTTTGTGTAATAATAATATGATATGATGGACAATTACTCACTTATTAGTATGTATATGAAATGCAATACCGCTTAGTTTATAAGATTTCTTATATTAAATTTTTACAATAGTTATATACTTTTGTATATGCTTGTACGTTTGAATTAAGTATGTATTTTGTAAATAAATATATAATTATTAATTTTTATAAGTTGCTATAAGCTGTAGCCGAGTACGTGTAGTCTGTGATAGGTCAATATCAGATCTGTGATTAGTAAATTGTTGACATTTGGATACCAAAGAGGTAAGTTTGTAATCTGTGGTAACTATATATTGTAATTGAAAGGTGTTTTTTTTATATTTGTCAATTTTGACAGCCTTTAAGACTATGTAGATAGTCCATAAATTTTTTTTAGTCTACATTTTATAATTATTAATGCATTTTTTATTTCATATTAGGTAAAGGCTTGCTTAGTTACCACCTATTACAAATGTTTAATGACGCTTGAGATTTGATTGTTAAAATAATTATAATTTAGTGTATTAAATAGATTTAAGTGACTATATTATTGATTTTTTTGTGATCTATATAATGTAGTTTTATTTGCGCGATGGTTATAGAGAAATCTCATTTCATTAAAATATTAATGATTTTCTGTACTTGAAAATAATAATTTAATTTATAATATGTACATGTCAGTGTTCTATCTTATGTTTCAGTTTTGTACACGCACAATTCTAAAATACGATGTAAAACACAACATATACTTTCTTTCCTTGATATATTTCGTTCAGTTATTTTTTTTAATGTTTATACAATTTAAGTCTGTATTATAGCTCTAGAAGAACCGTGAATCTGATTATTTAAACACATTTTAAGTTATTTTCGTAATGTTTAGATCTAGCACACTACAGAGGGCGCTGTATATATTTACAAGATATTTCAAATCTGCTACACTACACTAGAAATTAGACACTATTTTATAAGTAAATTTATGACTTCTAAGAATTCGAAGTACAAAATCACAATTATTCTCTTCGCTATAGAATTGTAGCATTGCACATTATTACCCCATGATATTATGTATTGATGTGAAACCAACAACAATTACTAGTAATGAGGTTTTATGAAAAGAGTATTTAAACATTTGACTTTTTGCAATGTTTACCATTTGGTATATTCAGATGTAAAGTATTTTGAAGCACTCTAAATTACCTATACCGTTTCTATACCAATAAAGTAAAATCGGTCAAGTGCGAGTCGAATTCGCATATGAAGGGTGCCGAACCATCATACATGTACCTAATTTTTATTTAGATGATTTTTACTCTATGCATGGAATATATTAACTTCGATGATCGATTATGAACGTTAAAAAATGTTTCTTGTATTTTTATTGTTTGTTGTTTTAGCGGCAATAGAAATACATACTCTGTGATAATTTTGAACTCTCTACCTATTACGGTTCATGAGATACAGCCCCCTGACAGGCGGACGGACAAAAAATAAAAATGAAGTGAAATCGATGCATTGTACCTACGTATAAGTAGAACAAACCATAAAATATTCTCATATAATATAAATAAAAATATCAACTGATTGAAAATAACTACAATAATAATGTGCAATCGCTCGTAAAGTACATTTCAGTCACATAATAATAGCTGCGTATAAATAAAAGTCTGTTCTATTTTCTTACACTTTATTGAGTAAAAAAATAATAAAGTATGATCTCATTGACAGTGCACTGACAAGCAGGGTTACTCATTAGGCTCTCTTAGACGAAACCATATATTTTAAATGATAATATTTACATTATACAATCAAAAAATAGAATGTTTACTCGAATTGTAGTGTCAGTTTCAATTACCAGTATTTGTGCGATGTAATACCTAGTTTTTTTTCCTCATCATAATATCGTCAATGGCTAATGGTTTTATTTGAAATATTCATGTGTTGTTTTTTCTAAATGTCAAATGGCTTTCTTCTATTAAAAGGGAAGTTGTATGGGTAAGTAATTATGACACCATCATTCACCACGAAATTGAAAAATTACATCTACCAGTCAATGTGAGTAAACCATTAATTTTCGTAGTACCGAAAATTTCTGCTTAATCGCTTACGTTAACGTCAATCATGATAAGGGACAACACTATTTGTAAGTACATTTTCAAGTTATGTGTCATTTTCACCAAATTATAAAATACTTATAAAGCTCAACAGTAATCTATTACATACAGGGTATGGCCGTAATTCAATAAATACAATGTAGTCATTAAAACAAAACTATTTTTGAATCGCTCACATTGTCTGTGATGGTTATAATTAATTTCAAGTTATCCTCAGAAAGGATTAAAATAATTATTTCACGTTATATTTCGTTCGAACTACAAATAGCTACAAGGCTTTTTTGAAGAAGACATCTGAAATCAACTTAAATAATAAATATTTTATAGTATGTACGCATCCTTACATCTACAGTTCGCATGACATTCAAAATTACCGCCATAAAATGACGGTAAATTGCGACTCAATATATGGTTTCGCTAGAGATTTTAAAGTTGCTTCAATTACTAGTATTAGATTCTGGTGAAGAACAAATTTCAGTAGATAATTGTATAGGAATTGTAGTTTATAGGTCAGGAACACGGCCCTAAGTATTTGGATGTGTTTAGAAGCACTAGAATTTTAGCGTAAGTCCTAGTTGAGGACAGGTTATGTACTGAAATATTGTTCTAAAGCTAATTTAGTCCTTTAGCTTAGACGCCCTAGTATTCTAGTGCATAATTAAAGTACCTAACGTATTTTGCCAATCTTCACTGTCGGTCAGACAATCTGCCATTTTTTACGTACCCTTAGATTTTAATAAGTGTAATAAATCTATGTGTAATGGAAAGCCTTTGTTTGATTAAAAATATCTATATCTTATTGTTTCGCATATTAAATTATTTAAGGTTTCAACTTTTTTGTTACAAAATTAATGTTATTACTAAATTCCCATATTATGTTAATAGTCTCTATATATTGATAATTGAGGTATAATTATACTGTTTAATATATGAGCAAGTCTTGTCCAAATCAAAAGTAGACTGGAAACTAACATTCTCATGAGACTCCATTAAAATTTGAATAGCTTCACAATTTTTTAGGCTACATTATTAAACCTAGTATATATTTATTCACAAGTAAGGCAATCCTACAATAATATTATAAATGAGAAAGTTTGTGAGGATGAATGTTTGTTACTCTTTCACGCCAGAATGGCTAAAGAGATCTGGATGAAATTTGGCATTATAGTCTGGAATAGCACAAAGGATATTATTTATCCAAGAAAATGTACAGTTCCCATGGGATAATTTGTTTTTCTCCAAGAATGAGCCTGAAGCGAAGTGAGAGTGAGTCATTAGTATTTACTAAAACTTAAGTTTAATAAAAATAAAACTAATACTAGAATTGTTATTGTTTAATTCACAGTTTACTAATGCAGATACAAGTGATGAAAGATGTCTATTTTTTAATATGGTTTCAGTCCTTATACTAAATTTTACTTAAGTTAGGTACAAGAAATAACTTAGGATTTTATTAAATCCTTGTTGAGGCTATGACGTTAAAACAATTTGACAAGGAAAATATCCTCAATATTTTCTGATACATTAAAGTATGTTCAATAATCTTTAAACTTAAAGCTAATTTAATCTAACTTATAAAGGATGACCAAGCAGTTTGATTTCACTTTTAACTTCATCATACAAGTCTTTGTAGTCTTCATGTTCTTTAACCAGTACCATAATGCATCCTCTCATAGTGCCCATAGCTGAACCAATATCTTTACGACTAGGTGTGTAACAGTATGGAACATCTTTCTCTTCACAAACAGCAGGTAAATGGCACATAATTTCTATTGGAGATATGTCACCAGCAAATACAACAATCCTGGAAATATTTTAAAAATAAATTATACACAGCTACAAAGAAAAAGTTGGATTAATATTTCTGAAATATTGGGATATGTTTTTAAAGTGATAATGATAATAAAAGATATTACTTCCAAATTCCTTTTCACTTATAAACAGTAACTTATGTAATTTAAACTTTCTTTTTGATTGGGGTTTTCACTGTTTCGCTAAGTTTATTTTTTTAACAAGAGAGAGATCTTTTATAATTTAAAATAGAAAATATAAGTTAACCATCATAACCTATAAGCCGACTTACCCTTTTTCTCCTAAACGTAACTGTTTCTGAACAATCTTCAGGCCATTCCTTATATAATTTTTATGACCACTGGATTTTTTGATTAGTTTGTATATCTTTTTACTAAGTTTCTTCGGTGCCATAGGCTTAGCAATAACACTGCAATGCTCAACTTTGTCATCATAAGTTTGAGGTTCCGTTTTTATGCTAATATCGCCTTGTTCTTCCTGTTCCACAGGTTCCTGTTTCACTTTACCCATTTTGTTTTATAATTTTATATATTTTAGTCTAAAGAGAATAGTAAATAAAATTCTACCCCACGTGCGTAAACAGCGTGTACAACAATAAAATTGACATTGACAATTGAATTTAGAATTGTCAATTGACGCACTTCAAAGATTATATTGTGTGGGTCGAGTCTTCACGCACAACTTTAGTGATAACTTTATTGACGTCATTTAATATAATATGCTATCTACGAATAAATAAGACTTATTATTTATTCATAGTATGTAATGCAATAAGCATTTTGCTAAATCTGCTTTTCGCTCTCTTGGTTATATCAAATTAACTGTTTTGTAGGTAATTTCTGGCAATATCAAGTTTTCATTAAGATTATTTTAGTATTTTTAAATAAATACCTACCTATTTTTACACAATAAACTAAACACTTTAAGTAATGAAATCCGGTTTGTTTTTATATATTTTACACGTAAGGAAAACTTATTATTAATCTATAATTTGAAGTATTTGTTATAAAATTAAGACGTACTACTACAGTTCTACTTAAATTTTTAATACATTTACAATTCGTTAGCGTGATAAAATTATCATAATGATAAAAAATCACGTTTAATAAATAAGCATTCTACATTTATACAAGAGCTTAAAAAAATAAGTGTCAATGTCACAAAGATCAAATTCGTTACCATGGTAACGTTGTTAGGTCAACAAAATTTGAACACGCAAACATTGTGCTTATTCATGTTTTAATTCATTAAATAATGTTACACTAAGTTCAGCAAACGTAATACGTCCATTAATCTAGTCAATTATTAAATATGGTAAGTCTTTATATTTGAATTGTAGTATTAATTCTCAAATCGAGTGGTGAAATGTTTAAAGTCCTTATTTTACTATTTTTTAGGGTCTGCTAAGTATTCTTAGGAAATTGCGTTCTGGTTCTGAGAGGGAGTTACGTTTGTTGTTGCTTGGCTTGGACAATGCGGGTAAAACTACGCTATTGAGACAGTTAGCTGCGGAAGATATATCTCATGTCACTCCGACCGCCGGCTTTAATATAAAATCAGTTTTATCTAATGGCTTTAAGTTGAATGTATGGGATATTGGTGGACAGAGAAAGATAAGGCCATACTGGAGAAATTATTTTGAGAATACTGATATTTTGGTATGTATGGCTTTACACAAATCTTTAAAATAAAGTTTTAAATTCATGTTTGTAAAAAAAAAAATATTTTTTTTTATCTGGATCTTTATTTACAATTTTTAAAGTATATAATAGAAGAAAAATGATACTTATCATTTTTCTTTTTACAATTAGAAATTTTAAAACTTGCAGATCTATGTAGTAGATTGTTCTGATCATCATAGACTCGAAGAAACAAGCTTGGAACTGGCAGAACTCTTGCAAGATGATAAATTACGTTCTGTTCCCTTATTGGTATATGCAAATAAACAGGATTTAGCTGCAGGTAAAAATGTTTTATTTTAAAATAATTAACATTTAATTTCTTTTTTAAAACAATTATAATATTAAAACTTAAAAGTTCATTTATTAAAATTCAAATCACATTTTTTTTAGATTTTATTAGTGCCTCGGTGGTCTAGTGGCTAGCATGTACGGTCTCAGATTCGGAGGTCCTGGGTTCGAATCCCGGGTCAGGCCAAGTTTAATTACTGAGTATTTCTGTTAAGATATTCTCAGTAATAGCCCGAAGTTGAGAAGTTGGCGGTGTTCCACCCCCGTGCCTCGGAGAGCACGTGTCGCGTCCGTCCTGCGCCTTAACTCTCACCGGTCGTGTCGAAGTATCGTCCCACCGGAGTGTGAGATTTGAAAGTGACAGGAATTAGAGTGCACATCCTATTTAATATATAATATTTCAGCATTACCAGCTAGTGAAGTGGCTCAGCATCTTGGTCTACATTTAATTAGAGATCGCACTTGGCAGATACAAGCCTGTGTTGCAACAGATGGGACGGGGGTAAAGGTATATCACAGATCACATAATACTATACTAATACAGATGTCTCATCCCATACAAAGAAATTGAACAGCACTAATTCGGGCTATTCTTCGGGCTAATTTTGTTTGCTTAAATAGATAATAGATGTTGTTGATTCGTAAATAGTTAAACTGTAATACTGTCTTAGATTTACGCGAATATTTGACATTTTAAATAAAACTATCTTTTCGGATTTTGTCGCGGATTTATTTGCATTTTTGTTTCCCGACGTTTCGAATGCTTTACAGCATCCATGGTCACGGGAGAGACTGAGGTGTTACATGTCTTGAATGTATAGTTGTTACAGACAGCCTACCCACAATTAACAAAATGAAAATTGCACCAATTACATTACAATATTTTTTAACTTTAAACATTTTTATAATTTTAATTATAATTGAATTTGGAAAATTATTTATTTAATTTTTGCTATTATTTTTATAATTATTACAATTTTAAAATATTAATTAGTAATCTATATTTAGTGTTGCCATTATTATATTTATAACCATAAAGAAAAATATAAAATAAAGTATTAATTATTAGTAATTAAAAAGTGTGATTTTATTTTTCAGGAAGGAATGGAGTGGGTCTGCAAGAACATTTCAGCTAAAAAGTAGCAATAGCTACTTTAAATCATAGGAATAAAATAAATTATTATATAATTTGATGTTCTAAATAACACCAATTATCATAATATTGCAAATTAAGTACTATATGCATATAATAAAAATAATAAAGGCTTGAAAAATAAAAATATAATAGTTAAATGGATATACATATCATAAAATAGTTTTAATAAAAGATCTATATCCATATATCCATAAGACGTGATAAGGAAAATATTTTTTTTGAAGTCATATTTCTATTGGCACGTTTGGAAAAAAATATGAGGGTAACATTTTGACGATGCGCGCGCACACCGACAGCCAAAAAGCGACGTTATGCAGTTAGCTGAGAGCGACATGATGAAGCTGGATACATAAGTACACACACTCGTTTTTTTATTTTCAAAGCGACAAACAAAATAGATTTATATAGTGCCTTCTAAACTTGATAAATAATGAGTAAGTAGTAATCGTTATAAACATTATAAAAGCGAAAGTTTTGATGGATGGATGTTTGCTTGGAACGACTAACGGATCTGGATGAAATTTGGCACAGAGATAGATTATAGTCTAGAATAGCACATAGGTTACTTTTTATCCCGGAAAAATGTACGGTTCCCTTAGGATAGATTTGTTTTTATTTCACAGAGCAAGGGATCGATCATCTATTCCATTCTAACCGTTAAAACGTACTTAGGGACGAACCCGAACGAAACGAGGGTGAGTCACTAGTCTATCTATATAATATGTAAAAATCGACGTGTATGAATATTCCCTAAGGACTCCGAAATGGCTGGAGCGATATTGATGAACCTTTCAGGCAATCTTCAGATCAGCCCAGCGGGTGATCCTGTGAAGTTTGGTAGCGATCGGAATTTTTAAAGCGGGCGAAGTCGCGGGTACTGCTTGTTTAAAAATAAAAATTGTTTTTTCATGTATTTAAGTTATTAATTCGAAATGGTTGCAACAGTACTGATTTACAATGTTACTAAGTATTTGCAGCTATTGAAATATTGTCAGAAATTTTTCTGTTCGTCTTAGTTTATCAAATGCGTAAATTAGATAATAGTATATTTTTTCAAATTAAAATAGATAAATATAACAGACAGACACACGAACAGACAAACAAATTAACATTTCTTATTAATGTTAAGACAACCCACGTCTAATATTAGGTATATTATATTAGTAATAATCTATATATTTAGTTGTTCTTGGACTAAAAAAATATTAAAGACGGAGCATGCAGAAGACAGTGATTGAAGCCTAATATGGTATTAAAATAAAAATACTTACAGCACAATTTGTATAGAAAAAATACTTTTACTATTAGATTTATATATTTTCTTTCTGATATTGACAGCTTCATTTGTTTTAATTTATTTTTCTAAATGCCCTGTCTATCTAAGGTGTACGTACGAAAACGTTTATTTTATGTAAGTTATATAAATCAAAGTAATACTTCTAAGAATGATTTATATTTAAAACTAGTGATTTATGCGTCCTAGGTACGCGGATTTTGTTCACTATTTCATTGGTTATATAATTAATATAATTTTGAGCGGAACCCTAATTCTTTTTCTAAAATAAAAGTAGCCTAAGTTACTCTATAACATCAGCTATCTACCAGTGAAAGTCTCGTCCCAATCGGTCCAGCCGTTTCGGAGATTAGCCGGAACAAACAGATAGACAGACAAAAATTCTAAAATACTTTCATATGCATTTAGTAAAAAGCTATTATTAGACAAAATTCGTTCATGTATTAGACATTACAAACAAACTTCAATATTATTTATCTGTATTGATAAAATATGTTTGCACATTAAATTATTATTAATTAGATCTATCTTCCAATGTATTTTAATTATGGAAATAAAACACATCATATATAGAGATTTTTTAATTATTTAAGTACACAATGCCTTATTTAGACTAAATTATATATTTAAATATTTACATAGTGTAAAGTGGATGAAAATGTAGAGTGTATTTTTTAATTTTAATGAACAGAAAAGACAGAAAAAGAACACAGATGTTGCAAAATAATTGCAAAAATAATTTTAGCACCATGTCCAGCAAATATATCTAAGTAACATTATCAGTCATACTTAATTATATATTTCATATTTATATTTTATATTGTTAGTCAACCATATAGGTTTTTTTATATTTTATTTTCAGTGTTTTTTTTATTCGCATCGTTAGTAGAAATTCATGGTCTTATGTGAGATTTTATTCAAACAGTTATTTTTTACACGATGGTTATTTGTTATTTTATTAACTAAATATGAATAAAATTATAAAAACGTCATATTTCTAAATTGCAATTGATTATTTGAATTTAATTTTATTAATTTTTTAAATATAAATGATATTAATGATATTTTGATATTACATATTATGTCTTAAATAATAATAATTTAAATTGATTTTATATCTAATAAATGCAATTATCATAAAAATCAAGATATATTAAAACTAGATAATATAGAAATTCATTTTTCATTAATTATATATTAATACTTTATTTTCACATAGTTTAAATACTTATTTATTAAATATAATCAATAATAATAAATAAAAAAAGTGAACCAATATAAATTCAGTTTAAATTACAGCATTATTATTATTTTTTATATTAAGTAAAATCTATATTTTATTAAGTAAATAATGTTTCAAATAAATCACTTTTATTTTAATTATATAATTAGACGATGAAATAAATTTCTTAATTTAATTCATTACCTTCTATGTTGTAAATATAAATAAATCTTTTTTAAAATAAAATTCTTCGCGGTTTCTAAGTAAAATATTATAATTTACAATTAACTAAATGAAGTAATAAATCTAAAAGTAATATTCTAAAATAGTAATTTTCTACATATAAATTCAATAAAATTTAAACTAATAAATCAATTTAATATTTAAAAAAAATGAAATAATGCAAAATAAAATATTTAAATTAAATTAAAAAAAAACTAGAAATTAATATAGGAAATTGCAATTAATATAATTTATTGAATTAAATAACGTACATTTATAATTCACTGTGGTATACTTCTGTAGTAACTTTTAGTTCGTGTTCGTGGAATAAAGCGCAGTCAGCCGGGTATTTAGCCTGAAATAAAAATTAAATTAAAAAAAATCTGACAAGTGTGAGTATTTTAACTAGCATGAGGGTTCTGTAACATGGAACATTCGTTTTCTTTTTCTTTCTACCACGCTTATGTGGACTTGAAATTTTTTTGCCACTCCTCAGTTACATGTAGGTATGTATGAAGCGCCACCTCATAGATCAAAAAAGTGTCACCAATTGTGTTTAGATAATTATTCTAGTTGAAATAAATATACAACAACGTAAATTGAACCTTAAATGCAATGCTTAAAGTTACAAAACATTTTTTTAATTAAATGCGAGCTCAAATGTTCAAATGAGCGCTCATTCGGTGAGGACATTTTTTGTCGCTGTTTGTGTATCTACTATCTAGAACTTTTTTAATCGATGCGCCATCCCTATTTTTTTAAATTGAACAACAGAATTGTCTAACAATTTACATAAGACTCCGACCAATAACATCTCAGCAATATATTTCCAAGTTGGCATACGGACAGATGGACATAGCGAAAATATAAAGGTTCAGTTTTAGATAATTAACTACGGATCCATAAAAATGTACATAGTATACTTCAAAAATTCCGCTCCAATAGATTTTTAATAGACTTTCTCTGCCATTTTTTGCCACTCTAAGACTAGTCGGAGCGTTAAAAGTAGTAATTGATGCTTGAAATTGTATTCTATTTGCATGTTTAGAAATACATAATGTTTGATTTTGCTTGTATTTCTCTATACGCTCTATTTATTTTATTCTTTACTGTGATCATATTGTAGTAGGGGAGCCGAAGGGGGAATTTTTGGAGTTACTCAAGCGCGGCAGATTAAATAATCTGATATACGGGATACCTTGCACTCTGTTGAGTACCTCTACCATAATATAAGTCCTCTATATAAGGCCGCGCGTCTAGGGCAGCCAATCAAGATATATAAAAAATATTTTGATAAGTTAGAAATACTTGAAACCGTCAGATTAAGGTGTGGTAGGCTAATTACATCCTGAAAAATGTGCAATTCAGTAATCTGCCGATTTACACAAGCCGAAGAAGCAAAAATCCACTACAAAGTTTATGTACGATTTTTGCCTCTTCGGCTTGATTGTATAGTAAACTAGCATTGCCCGCGGCTCCGCCCGCGTTCAGATGACCAAAAACTAAATTCTTAGGTGTTACATATTAGTATACTCTTACATTGCAGTTTTTGTATTTTTCCTCAGAAATAAGATATTTTCCCGCGGTAAAAAGTATCCTAGGATCGCGCGCTACATCGCCCGGTTTATATAGCTTGAGCAGGCGGTCGAGCGATGCGGGGCAGAGGGGATGGACTCGCCGTAGGCATCTCAATGCTCGCCAAGCATTAAAAATGTTTCGCTACTAATTACTTCTAACAACGATATCTCAAAAACTATTCATCTGATTGATTTAGTGTAAAGAGCAATTTTAATCTGCATTAAATGACTAAGCTAACTAAAATATTCATTTGGATAAGGATTAATACCGAACTAAAGAAAATAACTTTGAAAATAACGTAATGTTTTTAATTAAAAATGTTAACATAAAAGTGGTTATTGTAAGTCAACCGTAAGAGATAGAGATATGCTATCGCGGACTTTTTTGTAGCATTTTTATAGATTTTGAATTCTCTAGTACATTACTTAACTGTATCTTTGCTAGTTTACGCGGCGTTCGCGTGGAAAGTTCCCATTTGGCGAGATTTTTTGCGACCTCTTCAACATTTGTCGCCGTATTTCAGCTAATTTACATAAAAGCATAATAAATTATATACCTAAACCTTCCTCAAGAATTACTCTTTCTATTGTTGAAAACCGTATAAAAATCCGTTCAGTAGTTTTCGAGTTTATCGCGTTCAGACAGACAGGAGGACAGACAGGAGGACAGACAGGAGGACAGAAAGACGCGGCCGGGGGACTTATTTTTATAATAAGTATAGATGATTATAGCTGGTTATCCGGGTCAACATATAGACTACTTTTTACTGCGGGAAAATATCTCATCTCTGAGAAATCTATACTAAATGTTAAAGCGTAAGTAGGGACGAACCCGAGAGTACTTAAGTTGTATAAGCCTCAACACGACGGTTCTGTAGCATGGAAAATTCGTTTTCTTTTTCTTTCTACCACGCTTATTTGGACTTGAAGGTGAGTGAGTAGTGAGTTGAGGTGAGTCGCTAGTAAGTAGGTATAATAAAATAGTAATAACTTTCTGACTATATATATATATATATATATATATGTTTACTTTTCACGCAAAAAAGACAGAACAGATTTTAACTTAATTTTGTTTAGTGATAACTTATTACTCGGGTCAACATTTAGGATACCTTTTACTACAGGCAAATCTTTCGTTCCCACGGGAAAACACAATAACTGGTTCTATCGAAAGTGGTTAGAAATGTGCATAACTAACGGTGGCTAAATATTTAGATATACAACAAAACAGTGTACTAGACTATAGAATTGTAGGTCTTTTTAATAATTTAGTTTGATTTTAAAAGAAAAATCCGAAAAATAAAATAAAAATACTTTTTAATTTCCCGGAATCTCATTACATCTATAATAGGACAAATCGATAAAAAAGGGTAAGTACATACTACATTTAACACCAAATTCCCAACTTCGGACTGTTACTGAGAATATCTTAACAGAAATACTCAGTAATTTTTAGCCCGACCCGGGACTCGAACCCAAAACTTCCGGATGTGCAGCCAGTGCACTAGACCACCGAAGCTTATACTTACATCACAATTGACATCGCTCTGTATAGCGTTGTACAGATCCCAGAAGCCCTTCCCGTGTTGGTAGCTGAGTGCGGCGGACGCGGCCAGACTGCTTAGCTTTGTGAGTCCTGCTTTAAAGCCGGGAAGACCTGGAAGATGTGGAAGAGTTATTGTAAGGGATAAGCTTAAGGAAATAACATTGACTGTTGCTTTCGAAAATTATTTTGTGTTCGTAAAAGTTCATGACTCAAGAAGTGTGAAATGGAACTTGTTTACGCAGAGTCAGTAATTCTTTTTAAAGTTAACATGATCCCAGAAAACATTAAAAAACTTCTAACTCTTCTCTTAGTATTTGTCACTTTACACATGGTCTATGTTTATCTCTCTCTCTCTCTCTCTCTCTCTATATATATATATATATATATATATACATATATATATACATATATATACATATATATATACATATATATACATATATATATATATATATATACATATATATACATATATTATATATATATATATATATATATATTATATATATAAAAGTGTACCAACCCTGTATATGACGTTTCACTTTACATTATTATGACCTTTGCCAGGTGAAATTAAAAAAAAAGATTAATTAAAAAAAACAAAATACCAAAAATCTACATAAACCTTGTTTATCGCTATCATGGTGCCTATTGACCAGACACATGAGATGTTCCTGACATTGCGGGTTCTGTAGCGAGTGTTTGTACGCGCGGTACACGCGTAGGACCGGCTCGATCACCTCCAAGTTCAGTGTGTCGGTCAGTCTGTCCGCTACTGCGGTGTAGTCGGAGCGGGACGCTAAGTTTTGGGATGCTGCCTTCGCCATTTTTAGAGTTTGCTGAAAACGACAATAAAATTACATTGTTCAATTAGTTTAATAAGTATTTTAAGTAACCTAGTGGAACCGAGTGAAGCAGGTTCTTGACAGAAATACTTAATAACTGAACTTGGCCCGACCCGGAACTTGAACCCAGGACCTACGGATCTGCCGTACATGCTAGCCATTAAACCACCAAGGTAGTTAAGTATGTAAGTAGTACAACGCTAGTAGACAAAAAAGATTTTGTTGGAAAGAATCATTAGTATCCATAATACTTTAAGTTTACTTAAATTTAACAGGGCGAGAAACACTAAAAATCCATTTTGAACATTTTGTAGAAATCTAATTTTATATAGCTACTGTGTTATTTACTGCATTTTTGGTATTTTCTAAAAAAAATATTTTATTGACTGTATCAAATATTTTACAGTATTTATAAAATTGTTAGAAATAATTTGCTTTGGTTTACCTAAAAAATGGCGCACAGGTATGTTTTTTCATATTTCATATTTTCACGTTATACCTATATTTTGTTGTAACTTACTATTTTTACATTTACCGAAGATTACTTAGGAACAAATAAATATAAATAAATATGCTGGGACATTAACACACAACACCATCTAGTTCCAGGGTAAGCTACGAGGCCTGTGTTATGGATACCAGATAGTTGATACACTACACATATATAACTTTTAAATACATACATATTGTAAATATAAACACCCATGACTGAAGTACAAACATTCGTGCTCAAAACACAAATCAATTCCCCCAGCGGGACTCGAACCCGCGACCGCTGGCACAGCAAGTAGGGTCACTACAAACTGAGCCAAACGTATCGTCATGGAGGAATAAAATACGAAAATCTAACAGCTCATAAAAGCCATTATATAAAGGAATCAAACCTTATCCACTTACCTTCATATATTCAATCGCCGGATTGACATATTCGGAGACATCAGTATCCATATCGAAGAATTTCCTCGAAGCGTAATTCGCTAACTTAGTGATTGATTTTTCAGGCTTTTTCATATCAAAGTGGATGTTTTTGGGAAGTCCTTGCGAGTCTAGGAAGCCATTTATTATATACTGAGCCGAAGATAAATACCTGTAAATAATATTGTTAAATGAATGCTGTATTTATTTCAATAAAACTTTTTCTTACACAATCTTAATGTCAATACTAGATATGACTTGATGTTTGAATTCACTTATAATAATGTCATATTAATGTAGCATACGAAGTATATAATAATACTAGCACTCGCCCGTGACTCCATCCCTGGTATTTGGCGTTTTGGGGTGTAATTATAAAATTTGTGTTGTTGTGTGGAAGACTACAAGTTACTATTCGTGTAAGCTAATGCAAAAAACAAACTAAACACGTTACAGCTAGGAGGAAGTGACCGAAAAACACCTATTTAAATGGGCCTAGTTGGTATTATGTTATAGTTTATCTTTTAGCATAACGCACTGAATGTATTCAACCCTTTTTAAGGTCCCACTGCTGGGGGTGGGCCTCCCTTGAATACGAGGGGGATCAGGCCAAAGTCCACCACGCTGGGTAAGTGCGTGCGGACTGAGCACGTCTTTTTAAAACCTTCTTGGGTAAACAGGCTCTTAGGCATGTGGATTTCCTCACGATGTTTTCCATAACCGTAAAACGAATGGTAATCATGTTGGAAATGATTCGCATATGAAAATATCAGAGGTGCGAGACCTGAGATTTAAATCCACTTAACTAACTGGGTTTACCAAGAGAGCATGTTACCACTGGGCTACTGTCTTGACTAAAAGAGACTTGTAAAGGTGTATTTATTTCGCAAAATCACTCAACATCACTCTTTCAAAAGGTAGTTGCACGTTCAAAAATTCAAATGCAATTTGTTGTTTTAAACGTAAATCGACGTTACTTGAAAACGTGACGAGTTTTGAATGATAATAGAACGTTTCCGTTTTCATAAACAAGTTGTGTAGTCGTCAGCATATATTGCGGTCGGTCCTATTTGGCAAGAAACTCGTAAGATTAGGGTCTCCCGAACATAGAATTTATGTTAGCGATCTATGAATTCCAATATAAGGTTTCTAGGAAACATCTTATTTTTATCAGCGTTGATGCAACATTTTATGAATAAGTAAAAATATTTTGATGTTTTTGGTGTATATTTCATTTTTTCCTTGAAACTTTGTTAAATGTAAATTAACACTTATACTTTTTTGCTTATGATTATAATTATTATAATTTATAACACACGTAAAGGACTAATTTAATCTGCCATATCAAGCTATTTTATTAAATAAATAAATATGTTGGGACATTAACACACAGTACCATCTAGTTCCATGGTAAGCTACGAGGCTCGTGTTATGGATACCAGCTAGTTCATACATTACACAAATATAACTTTAATTATATACATATTATAAATATAAACACCCATGACTGGAGTAAAAACATCATGCTTATCACACAAATGAATGCCCCCAGCGGGATTTGAACCCGCGACCCGGCACAGCAAATAGGATCACTACGTTAACTGAGCCAAACATGTCGTCAATAAATTAATAAAAATTAATTTATAATTTTCTTATGCATTTTACCTTTGATAAACTTCAGGTTTAGCAACATGTACCACCATGTCCGTTAAATATTTCGCTACAGCTTTGATCCAGTGTCTTCTAAATGAGTGGTTCTCAAAACTCTTGAACATCTGTTCAAAACTGATGTTCCCATCTGGACCGATGAAAGATTTCGTGGCACGTTTCAATCCAGATTTCTCCCAAACAGTTTTACCCAATTCGGAATTGATGAATATATCCCAGTAGAGATGCGCCTTTTCCAAGAACGGTGGAAGGAAAGACGAATGGTCTTTGTGACTGTTTGATCGTTTGTTTGTTTCGTCTTCAGAGAACGCGCTAATAGTATTCATGACTAAAGGCAAAATACTGGCTGTATTTTTATTTTCCAAGAAACCTGAGGCCATACTTAAAAGACTGTCCATGTTGAAATCGTTTGATTCCGTATCTCTTTTTTGTCTCTGATTTTGGTTTTGGTTTTTCGAAACCATTTGCTGAGCAAACATGGAAACCATCGAACCGACCAGTGATGGGTCGATTTTTCCATCCTTACCGCCTAATAAGCTGCCCAAGCCTATAAAATAGAATTAATTGGTGTGTTATCTTTATAATTTACTAGCGACTCACCCTCGCTTCGTTCGGTTTCGTCCCTACGTTGCTTCCGCATACAAAATTTCATTCCCATTTTTAGCCCCTTAAGGGATAATTTCTGGGATAAAAACTATCCTATGTCTTTCTCATGATCTCAAACTATCTTCTTACTAAATTTCATTTAAATCGATTCAGTTTCGGAGCCTATTCGATAAAAACAAACAAAAAAACAAATTTTTCCTCTTTGTAATATTAGAATGGAATTTTTATTGCCAATAAAGTTAATTTCCCAATTTGTATCAATTATCAAAGCATGTATTAAATTAATAGTGGTACTGTACATTAATATACCTAGCGTTCATAACTTTTAAGTAAAACAAACTTTTATTCGATTTTCGCAGTTACATTTTGGTTTTTGGTTCACGATGTTTTAAATGCTTTACAAATCATGATAGAGACTAAAATTTCTGGCGTTTCAAAAATTATATGTAGTTATTAATTGTTATTTATTATAAATAGAGTCTATCAATAAAACTACTACACGAACGTCGGGAACCAAAAATCAAAATAAACACCTCGAAACTTAAAATTTATTTTTCGCGTACCTAAATGTAATATAATATGTAATATATAGTATAGATTTGATACCTACGGTTATTGCAAAATGTTTAATTTAAAATATTCTAACGTGTAGTGTGTGTTTTAGGTAACAGCAACCACAATCGCTAAAACACGATATTTATTTATGTTAAATATATTATATTCATATTCTATACCGCGCACTTTGCGTTTGCAACTATTACTATATAAATAATAAATAAAAATGGATGTTTGTATGTTTGTTTTCTACGCGTTCATATATCATTAATCCGATTGTAATGAAACTCTAGTAGGTAATTCTGTTTGTTTGTTTCGTCTTCAGAGAACGCTCTAATAGTATTCATGACTAAAAGCAAAAATTGGTTGTATTTTATTTCCCAAGAACCCAATGGCCATACTTAAAAGACTGTCCATGTTGACATCAGTTGATTCCGTATCTCTTTTTTGTTTCTGTTTCTGGTTTTGGTTTTTCGAAACCATTTGTTGAGCAAACATGGTCACCATTGACCCCACCAGTGACGGATCGACTTTCCCATCCTCACCGCCCAATAAACTGCCCAAGCCTATAAAATAGAATTAATTGGTCTGTGATTTTTATAACTTATTTTTATTGCCAATAAAGTTAATTTACCAATTTCTATTAATTATCAAAGCATGTATTAAATTAATAGCGGTACTGTTAACTGTATAATAATATATATAACATTTATAAGTTTTAAATAAAACACTTTTATTTTTATTTTTTTTATTTATAACACTTTACTGCGCACTAAAATAGTACATTAACATAAAAAAATACAATTAAAGAGATGTGCAAAGGCGGCCTTATCACTAAAAGTGATCTCTTACAGGCAACTGATAGAAAAGGATATAAGAAAATAAGCGAGAAGAGCGGAAAGGTGCATAAAGTGCAAATGATTAAAACTCAATATAAATAAACATACATAAAAATTTACATATATAAAATACTAGTTTTGCCATATATATTTTTATTATATATACATAAACATACATATACTTACATAATAAATTTATAATTTATATAAATAAGAATTTATTTATATTCTAATTGGCTGTCGGGAACCAAACATCGATTTTTTTAAGTAAGTATAATTCAAAGATATTTTGAATATCTTACCTGACAAAACATCGGCGGCTCCTAGGTTTTCTTGTCCGAAGAGTGATCCGACATTCTTAGCTCCATCCCCTTGTACAAAGTTCCCAACAACATTCTGTATGAAAGATCCCGCTAAGTCCATAATGGGGTCATTATCGTTATTTTGCGTTAGTACCGGAAGGGTTAAAATTTGACAAAGGACTAAACCTAGTACGAAGCGCGCCATATTCAGTCTGAAACAATATAGAAGTGGATAAATTTTATAGTTATTACGTTAGAGATTTATGGTTGCTTCATACTATAAATCTATACATATAATAAAATAGTTACAAGGCGAAATCTGTACATGAAATATTTTTAAATTAAAATACTCGTAAATAAATAAAAAGTATTAAAAACAATGACTTCTGAGAGAATGATTTCTGAGAAAAAATAAAAAACTGCATTTTAAAAGTATACTTTATGCAAAACCTATAAATATGCTTTTTGGTCTTCTGAATGCGGGCGAAGCCGCGGGCAATGCTAGTTCAATAATAATCACTTATAAATAATTTTTAAGTCACCGTTTTTTCTTTAGAAAAAAATAACAATACCAGCTAGATTGATACTTTATTCCCTCCACGACCGCGGACACGCCGGCGTTACAGTAAACAATAGATTTCTTAGAAATTTAATTAATTTCTTAGAAATTTACCTGGAGGTGATAATCATGAATCAAATTATTGTTCAATAGTTTGTTTTATTGTTATAGTCTTCATAACAAAAAATCAATTGAATTCTAATTAAAAATGATTGTCTAGTGATTTTTATTATGCACCATCAGACAAAATGACTGCACTAAAAACGGTCTTTAGATATGAGCGTTTAAGTAGTGATTTGTTTTTATTTTCTATTGTCTCTTAAAAATATAACCAAATAATCAACACTAATGTTAAAAAGAGGTAAAATTTGTGAGGTTGTGAGTTTGTGACGTTGTAGGGATAATCTCTGGAACTACTGAACCGATTTAGATGAAATTTGGATAGCAACTCACCCTCGCTTCCCTCGGGTTCGTACCTGGTTTGCTTCCCAATACAAACTTTCATCCCTAATTTTACCCCCTTAAGGGATGATTTCCGGAATAAAAAGTATCCTATGTCCTTCCCAGGGTCTCAAACTATCTTCTTACCAAAATTCATTTCATCTAAGTAAATCGGTTCAGTAGATCCAGAGATTAGCCCCTACAAAGTCACAAACTCACAAACGTTATCTCTTTATAATATTAGTATAGATAGCAAAAGAATATAGAAGAAGATTACCAAAGAAATAAAGTACTAATCATAAAAAAAGTTCTTTTATCTATAAAATAAGCGTATTTCGTAAATAGGTAATAAACTTTGTAAATCGATTTGGGAAAAAACCTTGTTCAACGTATAACATTTTTAAGACATCATCAATTACTGTCGAAAGCAGTATAATGAGACAGTCTGTTGAAAGGAGAGCAAATTGTTTTCAGGCTCATAATTAAATTTGAACATAATTATGAATTTATTTCTTTTTACTCTAATAGATTCAGATTTTGTATTTTTTGAGGCTTCAATATTATTGTTACAAGATAATTAACATAAGGAATCTAATTAGGTATGTATATTTAATTACAAAGTAATTTTGTATTTCAATATATTTGAAACATGCTTTGCTATTAAAATAACAGATTTTTAAAAGCTTATTTTAAGTTAACTATGGATGAATTTCTGAACCTCAAAAAGTTTTTTCCTTTTTTTTGTGCCAGTAGTAGTGTACTTGGTCAATCGTGAGTAAAATGAAAAAGACAAAAAAAACCCGACTTTATCTGAAAGTGACGCAATGGGCTTCCATTCCACGGAATTTTATTTCTAATTTAAAAAAAAATACAAAAAAAAAACATACAGTCGAATTGAGAACCTCCTCCTTTTTGAAGTCGGTTGAAAACTGTTGAATTTTATCTCAAAAATAGCTTTAAAGAGATACAAAGATAAACCTTAATAAAAAAAAAAAATATTTAAGTGTCCTGATATTTGCTAATGAATTTTAACAAAATACACACGTCATTTTATTTAAAAACGTACCATTCTGCTATATACTCGTACTAGAGCACTAAGGATTTTAAAATAAAACTATCTTTTCGGATTAATTCGCGGATTCATTTAGATTTTTGGTTCCTGACGTTTCGAATGCTTTACAGCAATCATGGTCACGAATCATTTTTGAATTTTTGAAAACATTTTTGTAAAATACCAAAATCAAAATAAATCCGCGACATAATCCGAAAAGATAATTTTATTTTAAATTGTTAAATATTCGCGTAAATCTAAGAAAGTATTAAATAATTAAACATGTAAAAAATTATGTATTCTGCCCACATTCTTTCTAGATGAATAAAAGATTGGTAAGATCTGTTCACGCTTCATCTCTGGCAGCTGAGAATTTCGCTTCTCATACATTATCATTAGTGAAACGACTCGACTACGCGTTTACTCTACATAATTATAGAAGTATAGAATAAAGTAAGAGTGTTCAATTATTTTAAATAAAACTATCTTTTCGGATTATTTATTATAGTGTTCAATTACTTAAATAATTAAAACTATTTTTGTTTCTTCTATTTATTAGGTATAACTTGAATGAGGCTTATATTAAAACTATGGTACTTATCTGGACGGGATTAATTACTGCAGACGAAGTCGATAGTTCGACTGACGTGCGGTATACTATATTGGTACGAAAATAAAACAGTTTTAGAAACCCAAAATTCAATCTTCTAAGACCAATAGCATAGAAAATTTAATAAGCGTTTATTTTTAATCGATAAAAGTGAATGCTAAAACATTCGCAAGATCAAATCGACCAACATAAAGGCTACAGTGAGACTTAGTTATATTTAATTAGATAATAATGTTCTCTTAAAAGATTTTAGCCACGGTGGCCAATCTCAATGACATGGGACTAAAATACTGCGCGGGACATATTATCTTATATATGTATATAAAACAAAGTCAGGTTTGTTACAACACTTATAACTCGAGAACTTTTGGACCAATTTTCATGGTTTTTGATTTGATAGATTTGTCTCCGCCCCGAATAGCAACATAACTATTAAAACAACGGAAAAATTCACGAGAAAATATAAATAAAAAATAAAATCTCTTTTATACAAGCGTCAAAATATACCTAGGGACGAAACTGAGCAAAGCGAGGGTGAGTCGCTAGTATATTATATACTATAGTGCACAACAGTATGTACAGGCACAAGTGCACGTTCTATTCCTTAAACTCTAAAATTCTGGTGGAACCACAACTCGATACGAACGGTGAGAGATGTGGTGTAGGACCGACAATTTAATGTGCTCTCCAAGTCATGGAGGTGTAAACACCGGCTTGCCAACTACGGGACAAACATCTAAAACTTTTTTGACCCGACCCGAGATTCGAACACAATAGCTCACGATTTGCAGCCATACATGCTACCCAGAGCGACAAGATCAACGAGACAGTTATTTAGATACTGCGATTATGAAAGTATTCGTCAGAACTATCAAAGTTTTTGCTGCATCGTACACACGCACAAATCATTAAAGTTTTATTTAAAGTGAACCTAAAATTAGAACTTTCTAGCAATCTTCGTAGGTACAAAAGAACGAGCAGCAATCATGACTTTCGCGGCACTCGTTTAAGGTCGGCTTCACTTTGTAATGAGAATGTCTTTATTTTCTGGGTATTTTTTGGTTATAAATTATAATTTATAAAAAATAACAATATAATATCTTCTTGCATTAATTTGAGCACCTAGGTATATAGTACCTTATTTCTCAGGTACATTGAAAGATTGGAAAAATCTTATCTAAGAATAAGTCCACCTTAGCCTATGTTATATTGGAATTTTACATCAACCAATATCTGTATAGTGTTTTTAAAATTGCAATTTTACGAATTTTATAAATGTGAAAATTTAGATGTTTGGATGGATGTTTGTTACTCAATCACGCCAGAACGGCTGAACGGATCTGGATGGAGTTTGGCACAGAGATAGATTTATAGTCTGGAATAGCACATAGGTTTTCCTTTTTATTACGGAAAAATCTGCAGTCCCCGTGAGATAGATTTGTTTTTATTTTTCTCTTCGAGCCTGAGAGAAGCGAGAGTGAGCCGCAAGTAGAGAAGCCAATAAACTGACGTTATATTATAATGAATAGACTATAGAATAATTATATACATTGATATAACTTTATATCTACCTACTATAATTAAATCTATACATATAATAAAATTGTAACTAAGTCGAATCTGTACATAAAATATTTTTTGGAAAATCTTATTGTAATAGACATTGTTATCGATACAGAGACCGAATCTATAGTTTTTTAGAATTTTTGTCTGTGTCTGTGACTGCGTCACAAAAAAACCAGTGGAGGGATTTTGATGAAATTTGATATGATAATAGCTGATGACTCGGGTCAACATATAGGATACTTTTTACTGCGGGAAAATATCTCATTTCTGAGAAATCTATACTAAGCATTAAAACGTAAGTAGGGACGAACCGGAGCGGTGCGAGGCTGATTCGCTAGTTGTATAAATGTAAAAGAAATAGTAGCTTATTCAAGCAGTTTCCAAGTGCAGGATTTGACAAAAAAATCTGTATGTTTTTGAGGTGCAAATAAAAGAAAACAAAATAAGTTTGTTTGTTTGTTAATTGCAAATGTTAATGCAAGGTTAATTTATATTTTTTTGTTAGTATTAAAATATATTTAGCACTAAGTCATTGGTCAAGGGTCAATTGGGTCATTCTTGATTGGGAGTATAGATATTTTATGAAACACCTGTAACATATTCTATCAAAGTATCATACAATAACAACTTAGCGGTACTTTTTACCGGTTCAACCGGTTTAAACTTAACACTCATCTATCATTTTATATTGTACGAGTGGCAATGACTTAAGTAATGTAACTTGTATTTTTTTCTTAAAGCGATTCAACTATAATTTTATTTGGAAAATCGCGTTCTTTTCTTTGTTGATATTATTTTTGCTTTCGACAATTAATTTTTTGGTGAAATAGGTACTATATTAATTACTCTAATATTGACGTGACTTCGCTTCGGTGTTAGACTTCCTAAGACACTAATAAAGAACCCCCCCCCCTCCCCCCCCCCCCTCATCCCGTGGGAACTTTTACCGGTATAAATAAAGAATGTGTCACCTTCATCCGCATGTTTTAAATATTTATCTACCCACTCACCAAGCTACACATAAACACATAGAAGGAATATTAGGAATTATTAAAATAGCCATTTATACAATAATTTAAATATCAATTTCTTTAATAACGTATATAACATTTACTTGACATAGTTTTGTAAAATAATCTACATAATGGTACGTCTATCAGAAGCATGATTCACAAAATTTACTAAGAATTTTGCATAAAAAGCCATAGGAATTTGCTGACGAGCCTTTCTTTTATATTCGCTTCAGGTTATACAAACAGTAGAGCATATCGTAGATTAGATAATAGATAGCTTTTTGTTTAAAATATTTTGTAAAAACTATCGATAGTTTATGTATGACACATAAAGGAGTGGATTTTTTGGAAATACATGTAGTGTCATAAGACAAGTAAAAAAAAAGTAAATAAAGTGTGTAAGTGTCATAAAACATTTCGCCGAAAGTCACAGGTTTTATCCATGAAATAAATATTTGTACTGACTAAAATTAAAAAAAAATAGCACAGTAACAAGTTACCTTTTTTTCTCAGTATCATTAACACAAGTTTTATTATTTTATTATATTATCTAATAAATCGAATCAAGAATTGAAAAAAATGTGATCATCCACAAATAAATTACCCTTGTTCGTTAAATTAATTGAAAATTGATTCACATTTGGTGAAAAAATCACAAAACATACATACAAAAATGATAAAACTATAGTAGAATTGCGAAGCCGAAGTGCTTTTTGAAGTTAAATAAAACATATGTTTAGATGTTTTCAAGATGTCTTTAAAACTTGTACTAGGCCCGCCATTTATCTTGTAAAGGAAAGTGCTAGTATTTACAACCCACAAGATCTTATCGATAGATCTACGACAATACAAAAAACTCATATATGTAGAATAATTACTAACTGTTTAGTTGTTTAATGATGCCTGAGAACCTTTGCAATTTCACTTTCAATTATAAAGAGTAGTATAGATAATTTAACACATCTCAATATAATATCGTTACCCAAGTCGGAAATCGAATCCATTACCTTCAGTATATCTTAATAAGAAACTGACTGCGTTACACGGTGGCCCTTAAATGTTAAAACTGCTTAATCTTTCTTACGAGTTGTTAAGTATTAGATTATTACGTGTACTTCGAAATAAGTTAGGGATCATCTGAGCAAAGTTTGCGAAATTAAATTATTGTCAACGTAAATAACGGTGGGTATGCACTGACGAAAGATTGTAATGTACGTGTTATAAAGTATGAAGAAAATTATAATTATATGTGTTACTAATTGTTACTTTGTTGTCAGGTTCTTAGATTTTTGTTTACATTGAACTAGTGATTTACTCTGGCTTCGCTCGGTTGAGGTCTTAGGTACTCAACAGTACCTGCAGTGATTCTCCAGGTCCATAGCCTATTTGTATACTAAATTTCATCACAATCTGCGGTTTTAGCGTAAAGAAGTAACAAACATACATATAAAATACTTTTCCATTTATTATATACAAGTACGATTGATAGATGACAATTAAAATAGTATAATGTCAGAACTGAAAATCAAATTAAGTTTTATTTCATCGGCCAAGTAAAGTGTACACTAGTAGTATCAAAGATTACTTCGAATGTGTAATCTCTTTATTAAATGAGACTAGCGACTCACCCTCGCTTCGCTCGGGTTCGTTATTTCCTAGGTTGATTCCCCATACAAACTTTCATCTCCACTTTCACCCCCTTAAGGGATGATTTCCGGGATAAAAAGTATTCTATGTCAGGGTCTCAAACTATCTTTTTACCAAATTTCATCTAAATCGGTTTAGTAGACCCAGATATTACCCCCTACAGCCTCACAAACTCACAAACATTACTCTTTATATTAGTATGATTAGGTACTGGCATAAGTAGACCTCATATACACGGAGAGGAAATGATAGAGGTCATTTTATTTTCTAATTATTATTTTTCTTTATTATTTTTAAAATAAATCAATCTTTTGGATAAGATTTTTCGCGGATTTATTTTGATTTGTTATATATATAAGTATTTTGATATAAATAAATTGGCGAAAAAAATCGAAAAGATAATTATATTTTAAAAGGTCAAATATTCGCGTAAATGTAAGAAAGTATTATTTTAATCTTATAGTATTAAACGAGCAATCCTTGCAAATAAATTTTGTTTTGTGTTCTCAGAAACGGTTTTTACGATTTGCATCATTTTTTTTTGTTTCAATAATTAAAAAAAACCGCAATTTTTCGCATTAAAAACATGTTTTAGAGCTATTACTATGAGAGCATTTTTCTATCTGGTTTTATACTGCCAATGTCATACAGCATCATCTCGTAAATGTTTGTGGACTTGCATTGTTGCCAATAGTTGATAATTGATAATGTACTGACGAAGCTCGGTCAGACAGGTACTATTAATAAAGTATTATAATATAACTAGTATTGCCCGCGGCTCCGTCCGCGTTCAGGTGACCAAAAACCAAATTGTTAGGTTTTACATATTAGTATACTCTTACATTGCAGTTTTTTGTATTTTTTCTCAGAAATGAGACATTTTACCGCGGTAAAAAGTATCCTATATTTTTACCCGGATAACGAGCTATCACCATACCAAATTTTATCTAAATCCCTCCAGTGGTTTTTCTGTGATGCGGTAACAGACAGACAGGCAGACAGACAAAAATTCTAAAAACTATAGATTCGGCCTCTGTAATATAATAATAATGTTAATTTCAATAAGATTTTCCAAAAAATATTTAATGTACAGATTCGACTTAGTTACAATTTTATTATTGGTATAGATATATGCAAGTATCATGTATTTACGAGTATACCTTAACAAGGTAATATTAAAAAAAATCTGTTATAACATGTAATGAACAAAGTAATTGTTTTTCTAAAAAAACACAGACAGACTTACTTAAAGAAACTTATTTTAAAGAAAAAAATTGTATTGAAGTAAAAATAATGTAAAATACAAAGCGTAATCATGTTTTTTGTAGTTAGTACAAACTTTATCACAAATTGTGATAAAGTTATAAATAATGAACACTTTTACCATGTAAATTTAGCGGCGGAATTCCCGTAAATGTGCACTGTGCCTAACTTCATAGCGGTATAACGTGACGTCACAACAGGTAGGTCGTTTGCCTTTCCACCTGACCGCTATTCGAGGTTACCGTTTCACCGATTTGGAAAAGATGGGTATGAATCAATGAAGTTATTAAATATATTTTTTCGGTAGGTAATAATATTGTTATATTTTTTTATTTTAAATAAGTCAAAATTATATTAAACTAGGAAAACAATAACAAACCTATCCCACGGGAACCGTACATTTTTTCGGAATAAAAGGCCTAGTGTTATTCCAGACTATAATCTATCTCTGTGCCAAATTTCATCCAGATTCGTTCAACCGTTCTGGCGTAAAAGAGTAACAAACATCCATATTCAGAAACTTTCACATTTATAATATTTATTATTTATATATTAAAATGTAAGGTGTAATAGAAAATAAATATGAGAATTAAATATTACGCCTCTTTATCATTTTTCATCTTTATATGCATGAGGTAACAATGCTACTAGTTTGTTTTAAACATTTAAAATACATAATCTTACTGTGTATTATAAATGCAAAAGTTTGAATGAATGGATATTTGTTACTCAATTACGCCGGAACGGCTGAATGAAGCTGGATGTGGCACAGAGATAGATTATAGTCTGGAATAACACATAAGTTACTTTTTATCACGGAAAAATGTGTGGTTACCGTGAGATAGATTTGTTTTTGTTTTTCACCGAGCAAGAGATCGACTATTCCAAACTAATCGTTATTGTATATATCATTAATTTCTGCTATGACATTATAGTTACGAGTACATTAATCACTCGAGATCGTCCTTTGTCCATAGGTTCCTAACAGTAACCGATGCGGCAATTCAACAGTGAGTTTTTCCGACTCATTATTTTTTCTGACAGTAAACACTTATGCCACGCAAAGGCAGTGGTAGTCTAGTGGTAACGTGCTCGCTTGGGAAACCAAGTGAAGCGAGTTCAAATCCCGGGGCTCGCACCTCTGATATTTTCATGTGCGAATCATTTCCAACATGATTGCCACTTGTCTTAACGGTGAAGAAAAACATCGTGAGGAAATCTGCATGTCTGAGAGAACCTAGCAAGTTTTCAAAAGACACGTGAAATCCGCCAACCCGCACTTAGCCAGCGTGGTGGACTATGGCATGATCCCCCTCGTATTGAAGGGAGGCCCGTGCCCAGCAGGGGGACGTTAAAAAGGGCTGAATACAAACATTTATATACTTTAATTTGTGCATTTAGTAAATAGTTGTTGTTTTGACATTACAAATAGACACTTCAATTTTATTTATCTGTACAGATGTATAGATGTAAAGATGAATGCGAAGCCGTAAGTAAGATTTAGTTATATTAACTTTGAAAATAAAAGCTATATGTAAACCACAAAATTGCTGAATTGTTTTTACGTGACCTCAAGCATCTCTAAAAGAGTTATTGATATACAAAAGCCGTTTAAAATTGCTGATGTTAAAAACAAAATAAAGCAAATGAGTATTTTAATGACCTAGAAAATACTTTTTGCTGTGGAAACAATTATTTTTAGTTGAATTTTACTGTTATCGATCGATTAAGAATGTAATTAAAAGTAATAAAAATCAGATAATATAAGAATTGATTAATATATTTAGTACAATTTGATACTTTATATTTTGGTATTAAGGTATAAAGTATATCTAATCTATACATATAGCTAATAAAATGTGTATAAATATAATAAAATAAAGTCGAATCTGTACATTGAATGTTTTATGGATAATCTTATTGAAATAGTCATTATTATCGATATAGAGGTCGAATCTATAGTTTTTAGCATTTTTGTCTGTCTTTCTGTCTGGGAACACATCACGAGAAAACCACAGGATAGATTTTGATGAAATTTAGTATGATGATAGGTGGTTATCCGGGTCAACATTTAGGAAAATTTTTACTGCGTAAAAATATCTCATTTGTTAGAAATCTATACTATCATTAAAACGTACCAAGGGACGAACCAGAGCGAAGCAAGGGTAAGTCGCTAGTCTATGTATATAATAAAAAAATAACTTAGCGAAATCGATGTGCTTGATTCCCCATACAATCTTTCAGCCCCATTTTACCCCCTTAAGGGATGATTTCCAAGATAAATTTCCTATATTCTTCGCAGGGTCTCAAACTATCTTCTTACCAAATTTCATCTTAATCGGTTCAGTAGATCCAGAGATTACGCCCCTACAATGTCACAACAAACTCACAAACTCATAAACTTTACCTCATAATATTAGAATAAATATATGTAATAGAGAATACCTACATATATGTAGATTAACTAAGACCTCAGATAGATGAACAATTATTATTTAAATATTTTCAAATGACAATTGATAACAAAGCCAAAAATGATAACATTTTACGCGTTTCAGAATATGAAGTTGTCTTCAAGAACTGTTTAGGCCATAAACTTTTAAGGCATAAGGACATATTATTGACGATACCGACATCTATACATGTAATAAAATTGTAACTAAGCCGAATCTGTACATTAAATATTTTTTGGAAAATCTTATTAAAATAGACATTATTATCGATACAGAGGCCGAATCTATAGTATTTAGAATTTTTGTCTGTCTGTCTGTTACCGCATCACAGAAAAACCACTGGAGGGATTTTGATTAAATTTGGTATGGTGATAGCTGGTTATCCGGGTCAACATATAGGATACTTTTTACCGCGGGAAAATATCTAATTTCTGAGAAAAAATACAAGAACTGCATTGTAAGTGTATACTAATAAGTATGTAAAACCTAAGAATATGGTTTTTGGTCACCTAAACGCGGGCGGAGCCGCGGGCAATGCTAGTATAGCTATATATTTGTATCGATTATAATACAGGTTTTGGATATAATTACTAGGTAATAACTTTAACTTAAAAAGTACTAAAAATTAGTTAATAATCCCTTAGTAGTGAATTTCTGCTTGAAACTTGTGTTGGATCATCTTTGATTGTCGCCAAAAGTTTACTGATTTGAAAAAGAAGGGTTTTTTAATATTATAAATTTCGCGATTTTTCGTTAATAATTAAAAATTGACAGTAATCGGTATAGGTCTAGTGGTTTGACCTAGATCTAGATATGCCAAGATAAGACAGTTCTATTTTATTACATAGATAGATATCCAAGCCAGACTTAAACTCTCCTTACATGAGCATAAAGCTATGTTAGCTTGTCACAATTCATAAATAACTTAATTTTCCCTTTTTCTGTGCCTTTATTTGGTGGAACTCGAAGTTTTAAGCACGTATTTTGTACGCCAATGGATTTAATATTGATTTTCTGAACTTAGGGGTTTTAACTTCTATATTATTATATTCACCAAAATGTAGATAGTCGAAAATACTTAAAGTAAATACTGTAGGCCAAATTTTATAAACTAATGTATACGATTTTTATATGCGGACTATAATATTGTTTACATAATAAATATACAGAATACGCACGTACCTATTCTTTTGATCAAGACACTAAGGCTAGTTTTATATACCTATTATATTGATGCTAGTTTTATTTAGGTTGATTCCCCATACAAAATTTCGTCCTCATTTTCACCCCCTTAAGGGATGATTTCCTGGATCAAAAGTATCCTATGTAGTGCCCAGTAGTGCAAACTATCTTCTTACCAAATTTCATCTAAATCGGTTCAGTAGATCCCGAGATTACCCCCTACAACGTCACAAACTCACAATTCACAAACTTTATCTCTTTATTATATTAGTATAGAATATAGATAGTACAATACAAGAATGCGTACGACATACCTATGATTAATTAAATAAAAATTGTTAAGATTTAAAAATATGATATTAAGGTCTAATTTTTCAATCACTCAATAAGGAACTACCTACTGCCTACATGAAATGATAATCTACGAGTAAGTAAAAATTAAAAAAAATGAATTATATAAAAAATAAATTACTTTAACTTATGTTGTATGTCTTATAATTTTTTTATCTTCTATTTAAAGAAAAATTGTCTTATCAAAGTATTTTATAAGAATTCTTAAGCTATCATAAATTATATAAGTAGGTAAGTAATTTTTAAGCTTACCGTACAGAAACTTGTTATTACTTATCAATATAAAAAAATCGTTTGTCGTTAATTTAAACTACAGTAAAAGAACAATGGCTTACCTTTAAGACTCCTGATTATAATTTTTAACCTGCTGATGATATTCCCAGACACATCAATCACAGAATGAAGGCGTTAAAATAACTTCATTGAAACTTTTATGTATAGAAAACTAAGCAATAGTCATGATTCATGCACCGGTTCATTTGAACACGTAACCACTATCTATAATATTTATATGATAAATATATTATTTTTAATTTATATTTTTAATAATTTTTGCTTTTAAATCAATGTCAAAATCACACAAATAAGTAAAATTCACTACGTTTAAAGTTTACTGAAGTTTAAAAATCGAATATTGTCGCGGCGCGAGCGACGAGCGTTCGTACACGTTAGTATTCTTTCTTGATATGAACAGAGCTACTATCTTCATCTCTGTTTCTTGTATAGCGTTGTCTCTTTTTAACATCCATGGTTGTCATGTCCTTGACTTTGATAGAAATTAAAGTCCCGTTGCAATGTTTTATCTCTCTTACACTTTATTGAAACTGCATATGTTAGAAAGGGACGAGTATATAATTATCGGGGAGGCTAGCTGTCAATGACCGAAGGCTCAAAGGATTCAAAATATGGAATTTACTGTTATTTGAGGTCCTTTGACCTGGTTTAGAGAAATTTTAAATTTCCTTTAAAATTAAAGCCATTTCAGATGGGTAATATATTATATTGTATTACGTATATAGGAAAAGTAAGTAAAAAAAGATTTGTTTGAATATAGTATGTATAGTAGGTATTTAGTATTTATTTACTTCTGTATACTTATTATAAATCCATTTAAAGATCTGATTTGTTTAATTAATATATACTATGTGTTTTCAGATTTTAAGTTTCCCTTTTGACATTGAGGAAACAAGAAAATAAAGGGTTGCTAGTGAAAAAAAGATTGATTACAAGATTAAGCACGTGAGTCTTTTGATAAGTTTTTTAAATGGGATTGAAGTTTTAACAATTATATTGGTTAATTCAATACGCTTTTAAAATAAAATAAAAATGAATTGTATAGAACCTTCAAAAATGCTTCCAACAAAAATTGATTTAAAGAAGATATATTTAACTACCTACGTATTGTTCTCAGTTACGCTTTGATAGTTTAGCGGCTAAAATAACTGTTTTATATTACCCTTAAGAAATACTATACACAACATATTCATTGAAAAAACAATTCCGCAACTGCGAAGATATATCTTAAGGTACATACATACATACATACATACATACATGTATATCCAAATTGAGCAACTACTTCTTTTTTTAAACCGGATTAAAAACAAAAATTAAATATTATATCAAAGTATCTAAGTAGCTAATTTCGTTAAGCGCAATCTACAAAAATATATCAATACTGATTATTAAAAGTTATTATGATAAAATAAATTCAATCTAAAGATAAAATAATAATATGATAAAAATAGGATTTGTATAACAATTTGCTATTATTTCAAAAAAGACGTTATAAATTTTAGTTAATAGAGCCATGTAGTTTAAATGGACTATCAATAATTTTAGGTTCACTAGGTTTGGTACAAAAGTTTATAATGAGACTAACTCTAAAATTATCGCATATATTGCAGTCGCAGAATTGCATATCTACTCAACGACGACGCCCCGATGGCTGCTTGCCGAAGCAGACCACACAACCAAGTGGTTGCTCCCTCTGTTAGACAAGTACAAGGAGTAAGCATGTTACAACACCCATTGAAGTGGGCCACTTCCCAATGCGTCTTGGCTTTACGCCCGGCTGGATTACTGGACGCTAACAAACCCGTCTACTACGACAAGGTCACACGTCGGGGTGACATGAGTGAGCAGTGCAACAGATGAGAGAACACCCCAACGCCAGCTCCAAAGCCAGTTCGTCGCGAGTATTTAATAAAAACAAAAGTTTTTTTAATAACTTCCATTCGTAAATCAACTGACCTAGTCGCCTGTAAATGTACTTAAAGTTTAAACAAATCTGTAAGGGTCGCAGGTCGCAGTAAACGGGAACAGCCGTTATTTAAAAAGTTTAGGGGACGAGGGACCACTGACGTTATATTGCCGGAGCTTGTTGATTAAATAAATTTTATTGGGTGATGTGAACTAAAACTGTACAGATTATAAAACTTAAAAAAAGAACGACTTCCAGGCACTAAAATGTTAAAAATTACTAAACGGGGGTTTTAATTTCTATGTATACTATATTAGCAACTCACCCTCGCTCCGCTCGGTGTCGTCCCTAGGAACGTTTTAACGGTTAGTATAGCTTTCTCAGAGATGAGATATTTTCCAGTATCCTAGGTATATGTTGACCCGGATAATCAACTATCACCATACCAAATTTCATCAAAATCTATCCAGCGGTTTTCTCGTGATACGTTCGTTCCGTCGACAGACAGACATAAAAATTCTAAAAACTAAAGATTTGGCTTCTTTATGGGTAATAATGACTATTATAATAAGATTTTCCAAAAATATTTTATATACAGATTCGTTTCTTCGATTTTTATGTATAGATTTCTCAGATATTTTATTTTATTGTACGACAAATATACGAGTAGAAGAATAGAAGATATATAGAATAGTTATAGATATAGAAGGTCTAATTCGTTTCATAAACCATAGTGAAAGAAAATATTATATTTTTTTGACCACCTCTATTATAATATCTATAGGTATTACGTAGTCACGATGGTAATTTTGTTTGATGGTCTTTTAGCAACTGTGTCTTTCTCTCTCTTTTAGGTTTACCAACAATTGTAAATTTTGTAAATTTACAATTGTAAATTTCACTTGCTTCATCAAGACGAATTATGATTCATTAAAATCGGTTAAGCCGTTTAGTAAATACGAGAGAACATAGGATCGGACATACATACAAATATATATAGATATTCATAAATATACATAGAGCTTCGTCGCAGTCAGGTAAAAACAGAAAGAAAAAGGTTTTCGCACAAGCGAATCTGCCGGCAAAACTATATAAATAATTATAAATTTAAAAACCCCTACGCAAATTAATTGTCATTTAACGATTACACTGGCACGCGTGAAGTACTTAATCGAGTAATCATACGCCAAAATGCCTTACATTATTTTGGAAAAGAGCTGATACTCTTACACTGTTGACCGATATTAACCAAACATAGCTAAGAACAACCGCATGGAAACTGGCTTTCAAATGAAAAAGACCGCATCAAAATCGGACAGACAGACAGTCACACACACAGACAGGCATCAACGTCAAAATTATAACACCCCTCTTTTTGCGTAGGGGGTTAAAAATTACTTAAGATATTTCTTTAATAAATGCTTTCGCTATGTGCAAAATTTTTTTCTTAATATCTGAGTATAAATATGAAAGTAACTGCTTATAAAAACGAATTTTACTTCATGTCTTTAATTCAGCAGAATTGCACACAAAGTGACTCGTAAAAGCTTATGTCTTCAACGTTTTATTTTCATCATCTTTTTATTTCTAGCACTAAAGTATTATTACTTATTGTTACAATTGCTATTAAAGAAATGTTAACCTTATATAACTTATTGGTTTAGGATACATAATTAATATTCGGATTTTTTGCCTTTCATTTTTAGGGTTCCGTACCCGAAGGTTCCAACGGAATCCAATTATTAAGCCTTCCCTATCCGTCCGTCCGTCTATTAGAGTGCTGTATCTCATGAACCGTAATAGGTAGAGAGTTATAATTTTCACAGAGTATATATTTTTATTGCCGCTATAACAACAAATAATAAAAATTAAAATACAAGAAACTATTTTTTACGTCCGTACATACAGAACGAATTCGAATTTAAATACGGAACCGTTCGTGTACCAATTCGACTCGCACTTAACCGATTTTATTAAAAAAATCGAATGAAAAATGTCGTTGTATAACAACTATAATAGAACTTCTTACTGATATAATAAATGAGAAATGTATTAATTAATTAAATATAGCAACGGGGCAATAGAACAGAATAACATTTTGTTTGAAGCTAAATGTCCTGGAACATAAAGAGGAATATCATTATACTAACAAAATATTGCCTTTTTTATTGTTGGGAAATACCTTCTGCATTCATACAGGTGGTTTTGTTGGACTATCTAGCCAGATAAGCCAATGCTACCCGCTAAAACCCAACAGGTTCCGTTGGGTTAATATATGTCGTCCTAAAGTCTAAACCATTCGGTCCTTAGGGATGCACTTGAACGAAACGGTGGTAAACTGCTATTCTTCTATAAAATCATATCCATTTTTGTCTTGTTTAGACGGCTTGCTATATTTTCCTACGGTCTCAGAGGCCAGAACCGGTTAATGCATCATCATCTCGATACACTAAAATTTCCATGAAAATCGAAAGCGTACAGTGAGATCAATAACATTTAAAGCTATATTGGCTAAACATATTTTTAACAAATTGCGTAAAAATCATTAAATACCTAGTTATGGTGCTTACTGTTATTGCTGATTTTAATCAATTTTAGTGAATTCGCTTGCAAATTTCATGATTTTTTTAGAAAAAATCCACAGATCTCGTGTCTGTCACGACCTTAGAGTACATTGAAAATGAATAATAAAAAGTAAAATAAAATAATATTTTCGAAGTCGCTTGCTTTGCTTTGTATCGGCTTGTACCGACTTCGAAAATATTTGATTAGGTCATAGTAAAAGAAAACTACCAATCATTTATTTTTTACTTTTTAGTGTAGACATAGTAGTAGCCAAGTAAGAACAAAGTATTTTAATAAAATATTCGCTTAAACCGTTTTAAGTTACTTTGATGCCAATTTTTATACGAAGACTTATAAACTAAAATTCGCTTTTATTAGTAACACTAAAAATTCTGACTCTAAAATCCGATTATAACGTGTTAGGCTGGTCAAATCAAACAAAATAAGCCCAAACTCAAAGTATCTACTATTAGCCGTTGAAGAGTTCCACCTATCCACCTTCTGGCCTTACCATCAGATACCAAACCGCTGCACTATCAACGGAAATAGAAACACTTGCAAAGTTTCAAGTCAATATGACAATTAGGTAGGTAGGTTAAATTCATTATTAGCTATTTTTCCACCCTTAGGGGTGGTATTTTTTTTTGAAATTTAAATGGAACTAATCTGGAAGTGTACACTTTCAAACCACACAAAAATTGTCCAAATCGGTTAATAAATGACGGAGTTCTGAGGTAACAAACATGAAAAAAATCCTCCTTTTTGAGGAAGTCGTTAAAAAAACTATGTAAAAGCATTAAATAAGCCGCAAAAATACTAACAAAATTACGGTTTACTGGTAATTTAAAAATTTCTGCGGTCTGAATCACCTACACGGAAATTAAGGAACTACTTATATCGCAAGAAACTATTGACGTTTTAATGGTTTTATAAACACAAAACAAATTATTATTCAGAAACATTTCATTCGAGTGCGTTTATCGTGAAAATTGACGTTTAGTGAATTTGGGGGACTTTTATTACCTAAATAGTCTCATGATCATTATTGTAAATTACATATTTATTGGACAATTTACAGTTAAAATTGCATTTAAAATTGAAAAATGTATATTTATAAAGTCTACTTACTTGAAGAGCTAATGTTATAAAACTGTAGTGTAAAACATTGGTTTTTACAGGTTGGTACAGTCTGTTACATTGTTTTAAAATATGATTTTCGATGATGCTTCAAATATTTATGATGCCAAATCAATAGTTTTTAGGTTATTAGATTATTATTTACAGAAAGACAGACAGACAGACAAACAAAAATTCTAAAAACTATAGATTCGGCATCTGTATTCATAATAATGACTACCTATTTCAATAAGATTTTCCAAAAAATAATTAATGTACAGATTCGATTCAGTTAGAATTTTATTATATGTATAGACTAGCTGATTCGACAGACCTCGTTCTGTCAAATCAAGTGTGTAGCAGGATTTTTTCCAATTTTTCACTCCATAAGAACCTTCCTTGACCTTTAGCGGATATTTGAATAAAAAATAGCCGAATTAGTCCAGTTGTTTTCGAGTTTTATGCTTAGGCAACATATTTAGCGATTCATTTTTATTTATATATAAAGATTGTAATATTAGCGTGATATGTTATATTAATAGTAAGCTATTTTATGAGGAAAAATGAAAATAGAATTGATTTTATTTCTAGAACCAAATCAGCAATTATTTTATACAAGATATAATAGCAAATATACAAGAAATGTATAGTAATCATCTAAATTATGCGGACGATTGATCAGAAGACAAGAGATATGAAGATAACTCAGGTAATATTTATTTTTATTTTACTGGATCATGTAAAATTGTAATGAATTAAAATAAATATATTATCTACTTATAAATTGGCAAAACAAAACAGTTCAATACCTTTTTCTCCTCTGTTTGTCAATCGATTTGCCTATTTTAATTATTTAGTAGCTATTGATGAGTCCTTAGTGTTAGCAATAAAACTTTTTAACAAAAAATAAAAACCAACTTCCAGGCACTAAAATGTAAAAAATAACTAATCTGAAGTTTTCATTTAGAAATACCTAATCATATATTTTTGAAGTCGGTGCCAGCCGATGCAAAGCAAATCTAATACATTTCGATACGTAAAATACATATTTTTAGCTATTAGATATTCATATTATTAACCAGCTCCAGAGCCCATATGCTAAAGGCCACAAGTTAATAGAGGAGTGGAGCAGGATCTAGGAGATAATGAAATAATGTCGTTTTTAACTTACAAATATACTATTAAAATATTTCAGATTATACTTGTTATACAATTAATATGCCAAATCACAAAATGTTCCCGGGTTATTGATCTGCACTCTCAAAAAGGTATACATATTGGTGACTATTGCCCCAAAATAGGTGTATGTGAAGAAGGCACCCATGTTATATGTTTATATTACGATCCTGTAAGTAAAGTAAATAATATATGTATGTATATATGTGTAATATAAAAAAGAAATCCTTTTAGTAAGAGTTACACTTGAGAATGACAGGACCGATTTAGTTAATTTTTATTTTAAAAAGGGTGTGTTCCCATCCTCAGGGCATTGTCTATTTGTTTACTAAATATCCAAATCTGTTCAGTCGTTCAAGTGTGAGTGTAACATACACACATACAAAATTTCGCATAATAGTAGTCTGATCTCGTAATATTTCGAGAAGGTTTACAGTAAAAAAATGGAAGTTTCTCATAAATTTAGAAAAAATAAAATGTGCTTTCTTCTATAGGATTTTTGTATGGATACAAAGATCATCTGTATAAATATTATAAATGTGAAAGTGTGTGAGTCTTTCACGCCAGAACGGATGAACAGATCTAGATGAAATTTGACGCAGAGATAAATTATAGTCTGAAATAGCACATAGGTTACTTTTTATCCCGGAAAAATGTACGGTTTCCGAGGGATGATTTGTTTTTGTTTTCGTAGAGGCGAAGCTGAGTAAAGCGAGGGTGAGCTCGTAAAAGAAATTTATTGAAATGTAGACTGAATACAATAGGTAGTGTTATAATGGTGCAAAAATTAAGGAATTTAAATGTATTGAATAATTTATGTTTTTTTTACAGAACAGGTTGATGGGGCCTGCATGCCATAACGTAGTTTACATCACGATAACTCCGGAATATGCCCAAACAATTCTGAATATTATGAATAAGTAAGAAATATTTTATATTTACTATTAGTATTTTTATATTAAACATTTAAACAACAAACCATGTCATTGCTTATATCGCGTCCGATTTAAAAATCATATCAAAAACATGAAAACTCTGATTTGATTTACCAACATTATATTTAACCATTAGTACTCGTACATATCTTTAAAAATACTTTTTATGGTTTAAGACTTGACTGTGACGCATATACATAAAAAAACGTGTGTTTGTGTGTACTATACTTCTTTGGCGTAAGCGTTACAGGAACAGAAATAGCTAAAGATTTCTTCCCTATGTCACAACTCTCTGTTTGTAAAAGGAATGCAGCTAACTTATCATGTCGCTTTTTGGCTGTCGGAGTGCGCGCGCATCGTAAAAATTTTACTCTCACTTTTTTTTCCAAACGTGCCAAGAGAAGTATAACTTCAAAAACATAATATTATATATATATATATAATCCTAATTATCGAACCCGTTTACATACAGTGAGATTTTTGATTTTATAGAATTCGGAGTAAAGCAGCAAAAGGTACATTGAAAGGAAAAGACAATATTCTTTTACCAAGAGGCTATGGGATATACAGATTGGTATGTGCTCCTTGAAAATTAACACTAAGATAGGTCGGTTTTTAACCATCGATACCTTTAATCGAAAATTAAAAATATTTAACATAAAGGTACACAGTGGCGTAAGCGTACTAGCCTTTTTGGTCCCCAATGCAAAAAACTGTGCCTCACTTTGCCTATTTTGAAAACGAATGTTGTCCACAGATAGGAACAGTTAGAGAATTTCTCACTTTTTTCAAACCGCTCTCACGGAAGAGTAAAATTATATAATACAGTAAAATGTAGCTTAAAAACCTGAGTTTAGAGGACTATTCATCATTTTATAGAACATAATAAAAATAAAATAATAGGAAATTTAGGATTTTTTTAAAACTTCTGTGAGGGCTATCCTCGAGAAAATGTTTTATAATGAAAGAATCATTTGTGATCCGCTGGGGCCCCCTTGAATAAGGTGCCCCATACGATCGCATTGGTTGCATTGGCATAGCTACGCCTTGACTTAATACTTTAAGATTCATAAGCTATTTTAGAAAAATCATTTCAAGCAGAATTCTTGTGAGTAGCTTCATTTCGAGAAGAGGCCCAACATTTTGTAAACAAAAATAAATCAATCATAGAGAAGTATCAATAATAGAGGGGTGTAGAATAAGGGTTATATAACTATAATTTAGCTAGATATTAACAATATTTTTATGTTTATTTTTTAAGTTTTGGTACATCTAAATTTGAAATGCATCTTTCTTATTTGGTTTTCATATTAGTAAAAACTGTTAATTATTTTAAATCTAAAAGCTTAAATTTAATAAAAATCGCCATGTTGTAGGAATGGGACGAGGAGCTGGCAACATTTGCACAGTTGTGGGCAAACCAATGCATTTTGAAGAATGATATGTGTCATGCTACTAGTAAGTTACTTATTGAGGAATTATGTATCTATTACTTATTTAAATGTAAGCATTGACTAGATTAAATAAAAAAAACTGAATAAAAAATAAAATAAAAAGGGGATAGGAATTTTGTAGCCTTGCTACAAATTCTCATGACTTTTTTCTAAATTATATATTAGTTATTACGTATTCGAGATATTTAAAGGAAATATTACCTTTTCAAATCAATGAAAATCATTAAAAATAAACTTAGTTTAATATTATCTTTGGAAATCGATGTAAACCATAAAAAATAATCTATTTACGTACCTATGTATATTGAAAACCTTTAAAAAGCAATCCAATTACGTAACTTTTATGTAAGTTTCTAAAGTTCTCATGGTGATATTTACCTCAAAATATATTAAAAACGTGACCTTCCTAAAATATATTAGCAATATAGTGCAGTGCTAATATTTTTTAATTTAAAGTAGATACTAAATTTAGAAAAGAATTAAAATGGAGCCAACGAATGCTAGCTTTGCTTAGCTAGCTTCCATCGAGAAATGTTTGATACCCTTTCTCAACTAAGTTGTAACACTTGCGTTATGTACAGTATACTGTAAAGACATCGACAAACTAAATAGTTGCTTCGAAACTAAAATACTACTGTACTTACGAAGATTAATTAATACATTTAAGTTTTGCTCTGCGGTACAACGGTATTTATTTATAATTGAATTCGACAACTTACCCGATACTACCTATATTATCTATACTAATATTATAAAGAAGTAAAGTTTATGAGTTTGTGAATTGTGAGTTTGTGACGTTGTAGGGGGTAATCTCTGGATCTACTAAACCGATTTAGATGAAATTTGGTAAGAAGATAGTTTGAGACCCTTTTTTTTTTTTTTTTAACGTTGGGAAATGCATTTACGCACGACGTGTGGGACTCACCGGCAAAGCCAGTACTACCCACTAAAACCCAACAAAACCTTAACCCGTCTTAATGGGGCGTCGCAGGATCGCTTGCGCATTCAACTACGACGCCCCGACGGCAGGTCTGCCGAAGCAGACCACCACAACCATGGGGTTGCTCCACAGTCCACTCTGCTATCAGAGAAGTACCAGGAGCAACCCGCATGGTACACCGCCCCCCGAAGAGGGCCACCTCCCACCGCCTACCGAAGTGGGCCACCTCCCTGTGCGTTTCTTGGCTTCGCGCCCGGTTGGGTTGCCGGGCACTACTGAGCCCCCCCACCACGACAAGGTGAACGCACGTTGGGGGGGATAGTTTGAGACCCTGGGAAGGATATAGGATACTTTTTATCCCGGAAATCATCCCTTAAGGGGGTAAAAAAGGGGATAAAAGTTTGTATGGGAAAGCAAGCTAGGGAAGTCGCTAGTATTATATATATAATTTGTATTGAGATTATTTTGATTGTCACTACCAACTAAATATCAATCGTCGGTTTGATTCCTGTGATATAAAAAAAAATTATAAAAAAAATATTATAAAAATTATTAACCTCGTGATATAAAAAAAAAATCGCTGTCTGCGTCTGTCTGTTTCTCCGCTTACTTATTCTAATCCACGTAACGGATTTTGATACGGTTTTCATTAATAGAAAGAGTGTTAAACGGGGATGTTTTATGTATAAAATTTGTAGATATTTTGTATAAAATGACTTAGCCTAGAGGGTGTTTTGTCAAAAAAACTGCGTACGATTACATGGCTAACACTGGTTAAACCTTTAGAGATACTTCAAAACAATGTACTAGTAAAATATGCTATCTGCATATATGTATAATTACGAGGGATGCACCCGGGAGAAGTGGGGGTAAGTCTAGACTTATAAAAAAGTAATCGTCTTTAATAAAAGCATAAACTATCTTTATGCAAAAGGTAG
This sequence comes from Brenthis ino, assembly GCA_921882275.1. NCBI lineage: Eukaryota > Metazoa > Arthropoda > Insecta > Lepidoptera > Nymphalidae > Brenthis > Brenthis ino. The sequence continues at coordinate 16,068,240 of OV170222.1, forward strand.
AGTGCAAATATTATATTAGTACCTAACTATAACTTATGTTTTACTCCAAGTATACAGATTACATCTATCTGTGCACAAAATGCCACCCAAATCCGTCCAGCCGTTTAGTGTAATGCAGTAACCGACATATAAATTTTCGCATTTATAATAGTAGTCCGATGAGTTGCTTGTGCTATTATGGGTGAACCAACAGACACTTTGACTTTGACGTCTATATTTACATATATTGGTTAATTTCCTTTATACATTTCATTTTCCATAGAAAACTTCCCTGAGCCCGGGCAGACCCTTGGATTGATACGGTTTACGATAAAGGATTGGAAGCCGATAAATTCCCCGGACTTCTCAAACTCTACCACTTTAACACCGGATAAAGTAAAATATGCTATTCTATCGGTTTTGGAGGCTTGGTACGATCTTAAAAGTTATATCACAGCGGATAATATTAAGCAACTTGATAACAGGTATGTATTGTCTGGACGTTTTTGTTTTAGTTTAGCGTAACACAGCTAAAAGGCTCAGTTGGATTCTTAACGTAGGATCGTATTCACCCTCTCCAACACCGTTGCGTTCACCTTGTCGTGGTGGGGGGGGGGGGGGGGTGCTGAGTAGGGAGACGGCTCACCTCGGGCGATGTGCCATGCGTACTTATCTGATAGCAGAGTGGGACCGTGGGAGCAACACCATGGCTATTGTGGGCTGCTTCGGCATACCTGCCGTCGGAGCGCCGTGGCTGAGAGCGTAAGTGATCCTGTGGTGCCCTATTAGGATGGGGGAGGTTTTTGTTGGGTTTTAGTGGGTAATACTGGTTTTCTAGCCGGTGACTCCCACATAACCACCTGTATGTATACAAGTGGTATGCATAAATGCGTAATGATCGTATTTTTCACCCCAAAGTGTGTATGGGAGGTGAAGGGGAGGGTGGCAGGGGGGGTGTGACCCCACACACACACAAACAAACAAACAATCGCAAGAGTTAAACAATTAAATACTAAAAAAGGGGTTTAGTTTTTTTGCAAAGTACTCAAAAGTTATTTTTTTTTAATATTAAGAACAAATCTTTTTACTGTTACAGTGTTAACCAATTTCCTTACTTGATACACGGACGATCGACCCACATAGGCTGTGGTTTATCCGCGTATAGAGAGTTCGCATATCATAATAACCGAGCCGATTTAATTTATAATGTAAAGTATTTTTTTATCTATACATATAATAAAATTCTAAATAAGCCGAATCTGTACATTAAATATTATTTGGAAAATCTTATTGACATAAACATTATCGATACAGAGGCCGAATCTATAGTTTTTAGAATTTTTTCTGTCTGTCTGTCTCTCTGTCTGTTACCGCATCACGGAAAAACCACTGGAGGGATTTTGATGAAATTCGGTATGAAGGTAGCTGGTTATCCGGGTCAACATATAGGATACTTTTTACCGCGGGAAAATATCTCATTTCTGAGAAAAAATACAAAAAGTGCATGCAGTATACTAATATGTTAAACTTGAGAATTTGGTTTTTGGTCATCTGAACGCGGGCGGAGCCTCGGGCAATGCTGGTATCTATATATAATAAAATAGCGTCAATTTTTTATTTACCGATTTATATATTTTTTTTACCTTGACGGAGCTACCAGAAACTTTTGTAAATATATACTCTTTATTGACTTAGGAATATATATGTTAAGAACAAACATTTATTTATACATACACTAGCGGATCCGACAGACGTTGTCCTGTCTACACGTCTTTAATTTGAAAATTTCAAACTTTTTTTAATATTTTTTTTGATGAAAACTATTATTCAAATTGAGAATCTAAACCATTCCCAGATCCCCTTGAACACACACAAAAAATTTCATCAAAATCGGTCCAGTCGTTTGAGAGAAGTTGAGTGACATACACACTCACAGAAGAATTATATATATAAAGATATACCCATATGTTCGTCCAGTGGTCGAAATCTGACCATAATAATTGAAGAAAATTGGTTGAGAAACAGAGGAGAAAAATGTACTGAACTGTTAAATGTCTGTCTTTTTGTATAAATATTATATAGTTTAGTGATCTCATTGTTTCACTAAACCAATATTCCACTGCGTATTGTAATTATTTATGACGACACGTTTGGCCCAATTTGTAGTGACTCTACTTGCTGTGCCAGTGGCCGAGGGTTCGAGTCCCGCTGGGGGCATTCATTTGTGTGATGAGCACGATTATTTGTACTCCATGGGTGTTTATGTTTATAATATGTATGTATTTAAAGTTATATATGTGTAATGCATCAACTATCTGGTATCCATAACACAAGCCTTGTAGCTTACCATGGAACTAGATGGTGCTGTCTATTAATGTCCCAACAAAAAAAAACTCGTTTTTCCCTACCTTATGTCTATGAACTTCCTTATATTCATTGTTAAATTGCTGGGAAAAGGGAAAACTTTCAAATCTGTATAAATTGTATGGATATGAATGACGGGTTCAATTCCAGCTTGGAGCGAATATTTTAATTAATTATATCTTATTTGTGTTTGCTCTAATTTAGCTAAGACAAAGCGCAGCATAAAGTTTCGCTATTCTATAAAGACAAACTTCGTTAATTATAAGTTAGTGGGTTAAAGTTATTTGGAAATTGTTAAATATATCTTACTAGCTGTGCAACGCGGTTTCATTCGCGTTAAATTTCTTTGATTATAAACATCAGTTTTACAATAATGTATGGAAGTGTTCCCGATTTGTTGACATTTATGATTACTGCGCCGCTCCCTTGGGTAGTAGCATGATGATATATAGCCTATAGCCTTCCTCAATAAACATTATAGTTGCAAAATGAATTTTTCAAATCGGATTAGTAGTGTCTGAGATAAGTTTTGTCTGTCTTTATTGTTTTCCTCAGTGCAAGTTAAAATAATGTGAAATACTAGAAAAAAAATATCCCTCTAAAATAAGATTTCTAACCACCTCTTTTCTCCGGTTAATTGAAAATTCTTAAAAAGTAACACATTCGCTTTTTTATATTATTTTATTGCTAATAAAATATTTCAAAAAAAATCGTTCAATACGTCAATACAGTATGCATTATATATTTATACATACCTATGTCCTGTCGTGACTGATTTCGCTAATCTTACTGAACAGGTTGTTTATTAAAAAAATTGTATGATAAACCCAACAACGACACTTATCCCGACTCGGAACTCGAACTCAGGACCTGTGGATCGCCGTACATTTTAGCAGACCACCGAGGCATTTATAAAAAGCACATACAAAACAAACCAAAGCTAGCTAATGAATACTTCTGTTTAAATCAAAAATTATATTTTACTTTCAGTCAATACAAATAGTATGTAACTACTCAACGAGAGTACGTAAAGGGACATCAGTGTACACCACCGACCCACCCACGAAGCCAGGTTATACGGTGCGATGTGGATGTCCTCTTGGATATGATGAAGATGACGACTGCTTATGCTATAGAAGTGGACGATCTTTGGCAAATAGTAAGTTTTATTTATTTATTAACTTTCGAAGCTCAAGCTCAGAATAAACTTGTTAGAAAAGTATTTTGAACAAGATAAGCTGGATAGGCTACAAATATAAGTGTAAATACGGTTCCCGACGTGGCGACGTACTCGTAAAAGCCCAAAGGAGAAATTTTTTATTTTTTATTTTTTAGAGGGGTCACTTAAAATTTTTAATTTTATTTCATTCTTTTTAAACTATTCGCGGACACTAATTCTAATAGATAAATCTCATTGGGATTATTTTTATGACCCCAAACAGCATCCCGCAGACTATTTGATGCTACAGTATCAGCTCAAGATGCTATGTCTTGGAAATACCACCGAAGTAATAGTACACCACATTTCAAATCAATCGGATTTGTGAAAGTTAGTAAGACCCTTCTGTCATGTAGGAAATGAGTGATGATCATCAAACGCTTGAACAAATAGAATAAAATAACAGTGTAATGAACGGTATGTAGTTAAAATCCGTTCAGTCATTATCGAGTAACGCAAATATTTATTATAATAATAACCTGCACATTGATTTAGATTTTTTTTGCTATCTATACATACTTTTATTATACAAACAAACAAACAAATATGTTAAACAAAAGAAAAAATTAAATTCCCTCAATTTCACACACGTGTTTGCTTACATCGAAAAAATATTGTAGGTTTTTATATTTAGCCTAATAATCAATTTGTAAAATATGTTATTTATTTAATAAAAAGTACTGAATATTTGTTTTACGATGAATAAAAAAATTGAGCGTGTCAAACAAGCAATTTAAACTAAATATATGTAATACTTTTTTTCCAGAGAGAGGGAGAGATCCCGTGACCATGATTGCTGTAAAGCATTTGAAACGTCGGGAACTAAAAATCAAAATAAATCCGAAAAGATAGTTTTATTTAAATATATACATACCTAGTTTATAGAGTATTTAATTTATTAGTTCTATAATAAAAAGTACCAGTTAACAGCCTTGCTATAGGCAATAATAATAATTGTTGTTTATACATTAAAAAAATAAGGCAGAGGTAGTTCAGTGGTAGCGCGCTCGCTTGGGTAACCGAGTAAAGCGGGTTCAAAGCCCGGATCTCTCGCACTCGACCAGCGTGGTGGGCTATGGTTTGATCCCCTCGTATTGAAGGGAGGTCCGTGCCCAGCAGTGGGACGTCAAAAAAGGGTTCAATACATACATAAAATTAATTATTCCTTAAAGGTGTTATTTGTTGGTACGCCAGAATATATCCTTCTAGTATTAAGTATATACTCGTATCAACATTATCGAGATGTTAATTCAAACATTAGGTTTCTCAGATATAACGAAATATAAGCAAATTTTAAATTAATTTTCTTTAAAGAACATTTAATGAAATTCGCCTTTGGATAAATAATGTAAAAAAACATATTATACTTACTTAAAAAAAAATATTTTAATTTTCGTACTATTAATAATAATTATTTAATATATCCTTAATATTTTGTAGATTATTCATGTAGAGATAACGAACGATGTAAACCGGCCGTTGTGGTTTTACCCATATTTAAAGTGGAAGAAGCTCCAGTACCAACGTTTGGGTAAGATTTCTATTTCTATCTCTCTTGACATTTATAGGTTCTAAGTATTTATAATATCTGCGTGGGCAGTTGTAGCCCAGTGGGAACGCTAGCTTGTAGGTAAGACACGATACTAGGAAACGATTTCTTGAGAATCAATATTGAATAGATACAAATTATATCGAATTAAAAAATTGCTAAAAGCCTAAAGTTTATGTATCCGAGCTATTATTTCGTTTAGAAAAGTCATCATATTAGATTTATAGGCATAGTTTTTAAATTAATTATTTAATAAGAACTTTTTATGGATTGTATTGTTTTTGGGCGATATTATGAATCTAGTAGTGAAATTAACTTTATACAAATACTAGCGGCTCACCCTCGCTTCGCTCGGGTTTGTTGCTTCAATATTAGCATACAATATTTAAAAATATGAATATATAATAGGTAAATATGTATTTTACGTATCGAAAAATATTAGCTTTGCTTTGCATCGGCTGGCACTGACTTCAAAAATATCTGATTAGGTAAGTATCTATTCTATATGAAAATAAGTAAACGGAGGATCCGTTTAGTTATTTTTTACATTTTAGTGCCTGGAAGTGAGTTTTTATTTTATGTATATTAATCTTATTTTATTTTTTTTCTCATTTTTAAAACTTTCCATGTACCTTGAGGAACATACGAAAAAAAAAATTCCTGAATTGGTCAAGCCGTTCTCGAGTTTTGCGCTTAGCAACATTCATTTTTATTTATATAGATAGCTATGAATGACTAAAAATCTCCAACCTATATTCCTATAATAGCAAAAACACGTGACATCAATTTGAGTAGAACAAGTGTAGGCGTTATCCTGATATGTCAAATACAAATATATTTTATTTATTACTTTGACAGAACAAAGAAATGAATTGAATTACTTTTCCACGTGCAAAAGATTTTTATAAAAAACTTTCACCTCACAGGCATTATTTTTTATTCTTCAATATATTTCACTGTTATTATGATTGCGTGTTACGTTTTCAATCTGAAATCATCGATCAAAAAAGTACTAGATACACAATCAGCAATAAAAAATGTCCTCACCGTATGAGCGCTCATTTGAACATTTGAGCACTCCTTTAATTTAAAACATGTTTTGTGAAAACAACTTTAAAAATTACATTTAAGGTTCAATTTACATTGTCGTATATTTATTTCAACTAGACTATTTACCTTAATGTAATTGGTGACAGTTTTATGAGAACTTTTGCATGGGATTATGTAGATAATACATTACGCGAATATTAAAATTTTAAAATAATAAAAATGTTTAAAGTTAAAAAATATTGTAAAGTACTTTGGTGCAATTTTTCAAGTTTTGAATTCATTTTGTTATTTGTGGGTAGGTTGTCTGTAAAACTAATTTTAAGACATCTATCACCTCAGTCTCTCCCGTGACCACAATTGCTGTAAAGCATTCGAAACGTCGGGAACCAAAAAACAAAATGAATCCGCGAAATAATCCGAAAAAATAGTTTTATTTAAAACTAGCATTGCCCGCGGCTCCGCCCGCGTTCGGATGACCAAAAACCAAATTCTTAAGGTTTTACATATTAGTATACTCTTACATTGCAGTTTTAGTATTTTTTCTCAGAAATGAGACATTTTCCCGTGGTAAAAAGTATCCTATATGTTGACCCGGATAACTCAGCTATCACCATATCAAATTTCATCAAAATCCCTCCAGTGGTTTTTTTGTGATGCGGCAACAGACAGACAGACAAACATACAAAAATTCTAAAAACTATAGATTCGGCCTCTGTATCGATAATAATGTTTATTTCAATAAGATTTTCCAAAAAATATTTTATGTACAGATTCGGATTAGTTACAATTTTATCATATGTATAGATATATTTTATGTTAATATTTTGTTTGATTCTTTCAGAAATAATGTAACACGACTATCGGATACCACGAATGAAATATTCGATCGTTATGACATGGTCCATAAGGTTAGTTCCATAGTTTATGCGAAATACGTTTGTTTTCACAATGAAAAGGCTAATATAATTAATCTATGACTTTACAGCGAACACTTAACGACTACAGCAATTTATTTAACAATCTACAAAGTATGGATCATAACAGGTAATTTTTTTATACACATATGTATGTATAATAAAAGGAGGGTTGACGTCAGGCAGGCGGCCGGTCGTAAAACTTTGGCCAAATCCTAACAGCAGTACGGAAGATGTAGTGCGCCGACCCCAAGTGATTGGGAAATGGGCAGGGAGATGATGATGATGATGTATGTATAATAAAATTGTTTGAAAAACGATGGTTAGCATTGTTCGATATAGGCATTTAATAGCAGTCAAACGCCAACCCGCCAACCCGCACTTGCCCGGTGTGGTGGACTATGGCCTGATTCCCCTCGCATTGAAAGGAGAGGGCCTCCCCAGCAGTGGGACGTTAAAAAGAGCCGATGAGATACTTTAAACGTATAATTTTTAGGATTTTCGTTTTTCTTCATTTTTGATAAAGGGTGGTCTTATATTGTCGTAGGAAAATATTCGTAATAAAGTCGATGAACTCTGAGTGTTATAATTTACTAATATATTATGTATCTTTTACAAATTAAGCTTTTCAATATGTTGATTAGAGTTAAAAAATCTACTTGAGAGGCGCTCGATGTCGCAGGCTAGTGCTAGTATATTAATGTATTATTATATATAATATATTTAGTATATTAATGTAATTAAAGTACTCTACTTTTATATTTATCTAGGACGTTTTAATTGTTAGCATGGAATAGACATATATACATGCACAGGTATGATAAGTTTTATATCCCTTACTTAAGAAATGATTGATTCCCTATACAAATTTTCACCCTCTTAAGGGTTGATTTCCAGGATAAAAACTATTTTATGTCCTTCCCAGAGTCTCAAAATATCTCCATACCAAATTTCATCTAAATCGGTTTAGCGGATTAAGCGTGAAAAGGTAACGGACAGACAGACAAAGTTACTTTCACATTTATAATATTAATATTAGTATGCATATCTTTAATCCTATAGTGTAATAACGCTATATAATTATGTAGAGGCTACGGTGCTTAAAAATTATTTTTTCTACAATTTCATACTTTGTATTATCGAATTTATTTATTTACGAATTTATTAAGTAATTTAAAAAATATGTAAAATAATTAAATGGTGGCAGTCCTTTCATAGATCCACTGACAAAATTATTTTTATCTATATTATGTGTCTTCCTTATTAAATTAATTATGAATACTTAAATATTTCATAATTTATTTTTTCTAAAAGCACTTAATTTAGGAAATACCTTTTAATATAATAATACCTTTGTATATTTTAGTGATAAGATAAATAGAAGATTTCCTTTAGATGTTTCATCGAGGCATTTTGGTTTAAAATCAAGACCCCAAGATATTGATCATAATAGTATACACTATCATATGAATTCTATACAAAATCAGGTTAGTTATCAAGTTTAAAATTTAATTAAAAATTAAAAAAAACTCTAACACAATAATTTATTTAATGGGCCTAAACACGATATCTCTGCGGTATTTTAATAAAGAGTTGAGTATCTTGCAGAATCCAGGTGACCCTGCAGCATCAGGTCATAGAAGTATCAAGTTTCAAACTGATTACGTCTGTGGAAGTTGATCATATTCTTTTACCGTCTAGAAAAAAGCAGATGGCTTACAAATGACTGAACGGATTCTTGATTTATAGCTACGAACACTCTATCAAATTATCTTTTAAACAAAAAAATTAATAAATTAAATCTGTTCATCCGTTTAGGAGGTACGATGCCACAGATAGACACACAGATGCATACATTACATTTATAAAATCTCTCTTTTTGCATTGGGGGCTAAAAGTTATCTTTCGTTGGCGTAATGTTTGTTTTTAAATTATATATTTTGCTTCTAAATTTCAGAAATACTCATCAAAACGTAGTATATTCTCAAAGCCAGCGATATTTGAATTACCTATGAGGAGAACCAAAAACATTTTGAACCAGAATACAAAAAAGTGCAAAAAAGGTGCATATAAAAAAGATGTGGCCCCACGAAAAGACTTCACTGAAGTTAAAAAATTAGTATCTAAATATTTAGAAAACAAGAGAGTTTCATTTGATGTTGAAAGAGTAACTAAAAATGACATAAATGCTGTGTACAATTATTCAAACTCGACAAACAGTACAATAACCGAAGTCCACAACTCACATACAGACACAAAACTAATGAAGTTATTAGATAAATTAGAATTAGAGGTTAGAAATACAGATTTTAACAAAAATAACAAAGAATTATTTGATAGCAAAATTCGCAAAATATACGGTTCCCTAATAGGTAGAACAGATGCTTTCGAGCATAAAGATAATATAGGAAATGGCTTCAATGACACTGATATTGTTAAAAAGTACGATGAAATTTTAAAAAGCAATCCATTGTATAGAAATCAAGAAGAGTTTGAATTAAATGATAGGGAAAACTATTTTAACATAGGACCAAGTCAAATATTTCGCAAAGAGAGTTACAGAAACACTGATGATATAAATGATACAGAAACTGAAAACAATTTTAATGTTGAAAGAAAATTAAAAAAGAATAGTAACAATTTCGTAAGAGAAGACTTTCGAGATAGTAATTATAACTATGGCAATGATTACAATTTTGCTTTGGGTTCTGATAGAAGAAGGTTTTATGAAAATAAACTTAAAAGTTTACAGAGAAAAATTAACTATATTAAAAGAAATGGATATAAACATGGCGTAAGTACTAATAAGGGGGATTTTTTTTAATAAATTAAAATAAAATTTTATATTCCGTTACATTTTAAAAAGAGTTAAAATAAAATTCATCATTTTTTTGTAAACACATTGAAAAAAAAAGATAAGCCAGAACTTTTTCAATAACAAAAATAATATAATAATTCATAGACAATAGTTTGGTAGTTTAATATTAAAGTAGGTACGAGCGTAACATCCCCCCCAACGTGCGTTCACCTTGTCGTGGTGGGGGGGCTCAGTAGTGCCCGGCATCCCAACCGGGCGCGAAGCCAAGAAACGCACAGGGAGGTGGCCCACTTCGGTGGGCGGTGGGAGGTGGCCCTCTTCGGAGGACAGTGTACCATGCGGGTTGCTCCTGGTACTTCTCTGATAGCAGAGTGGACTGTGGAGCAACCCCGTGGTTGTTGTGGTCTGCTTCGGCAGACCTGCCGTCGGGGCGTCGTAGTTGAATGCGTAAGCGATCCTGCGACGCCCCATTAAGACGGGGGAAGGTTTTGTTGGGTTTTAGTGGGTAGTACTGGCTTTGCCGGTGAGTCCCACACCTCGTGCGTAAATGCATTTCCCAACGTTAAAAAAAAAAAAAAAAAGGTACGAGCGTAACATACAACGTAATAGAGCCACTATCTTTTTTTAAAGTCGGATAATATAAAAGCAATGAGTGTCAAGAATTTAAAATAGTCACATAACACGTGGTAAAAATACTGTGAAGACTTTTTTGTGTAGTCTATTTTATTAGTATAAATCAGCCCTTTTTAACGCCCCATTAATGGGCACAGGCCCTCCTTTAATACGATGGGGATCAGGCCATGGTCCACCACTCTGACCAAGTGCGGGCGGATTTCATATGTCTTTTAAAAACTTGCTAGCTTCTCTCAGAAATGCATGTTTCCTCACGATGTTTTCCTTCACCGTAAAACAAGTGGTAATCATGTCGGAAATGATTCGCACATGAAAATATCCGAAGCGATCCCAAGTTTTGAACCCGCTTCACTTGGTTTCCTAAGCGTACGGGTTACCACTGGGCTACCACTGCAGTGGTACCAAATACCAAAGTACCAAAAGAAAGAGGTACCAAATATACAAACATAATTATCTTAAAATAATATATAAATAAATAAATTGTTACAGTAGTAAATAACGTAAGCTACGAGGCTTGTGTTATGGATACCAGGTAGTTGATACTCTACACATATATAGCTTTAAATATATACATATTATAAATATAAACACCCATAACTGGAATACAAACATTCGTGCTCATCACACAAATGAAGGACTCGAACCCGCGAACTGACAGCAAGTAGGGTCACTACAAACTAAGCCAAACGTATCGTCGATACTTTTTGTCGGTATGTCGATATATACCAGTACTACGGATGTTTTAATAAAATTACTTTAAAATTCTAGGTATCCGAAGATAGAAGATTGAGGCCAGTCAGACCAACAAAAGCTACTAATGAATTCCCATACGAGAAACCTAAAGAACCAATAAATACGTTTTATATGCCAGATCGGGCGAGATTCTTACACGGCTTTTAGCACTATCCATTAATATATATTTTTATATTATAAAAATTCTGCGTTATTGATTTTACTTGATATTCTGTTGTTTCGTCCATATGTGTAGTTACTTGCACATATGTACTTACTCGTATATATGTGTAGCTCCACACGTAACCATGAAATTAAATTTGCTAGTGGATTTTAAACTATGACTACCTATTATAGAGTTCTAAAGATGTGAAATTTTGTGAGTATAAAATATTTGAGTCTTATAGATATCAAATATTTTCGAAGTCCGTGCCAGCCGACAATATTTTAAGATATGAATAGGTAAATATGATTAGGTGTGAACTCTAATTATAGTTAAAATATTATACATCAAAATGATGATGATGTACTTTAGGTATTGAAATATGTTAGATTTACTTTGCATCGACTGGCACCGACTTCGAAAATTCTGATTAGGTATCTATTCTAAATAGAAACCCCCGTTTAGTTATTTTTTACATTTTAGTGCCTGGAAGTAGTTTTTTTTAAGTTTTTATATTATATGTATAGTTTTAAGAGCCTATTTATTGATGATGTAACTTTTAAAAAAGCTGTTAAAAGCGGAGAAATTATAAGTAAATAAACAGAAGAAAAACAGAAGGAAACAGCTTCACTACATATTATAAAATAAAGTCCTCCGCCGCGTCTGTCTGTCTGTCTGTTCGCGATAAACTCAAAAACTACTGCACCGATTTTCATTTTTTTTCATCAATGGATAGATTGGTTGGTTGGTCGGATAGAGTGGTTCTCGAGGAAGGTTTAAGTATATAATTTGTTAAGTTTTTGTATACATTGGCTAAAATATGACGATATTTGTTGGAAGTATCGGAAAAAAAGCCGTATGGGAGCTTTCAACGAAAACGCTGCCTAAATCCTAACAAAATAATGTATGGTGGAATTGTGTGTCTATATAGATCTACAGAAAAGTCCGCGATGGCATAAGTCTATCTTAAGGATTTATCTCTTAAGGATAAAATACTATATCCATTTTAATTTAAAACGTACCTTGATTAGTATAAATTGCTCAATGTTATTCAGAATTACACAATATATTCTATACGTCATTTCGTACAGACACCATTGGAATTCCCTTTAGATTAAAACGAACATATCAGTCTTCGTGTCGCAAATTATTTCGAGACAAATTAAAACAATTTATATATTACATACAGATTTCCTCCGACGTTTATTAAATTATACTGACGGGGAATCAATCGGGGAGTATTTTATTTGTTTTTTTTTTATATATAAATCATAAATCTTTTAATATAACGCTCTTTTTTGACCGACGTCAAAATGGTTGGTAATAATTAATCAAAAGTTTTTTTTGACTAGTTAAGTATTATCCTTGATTTTTGTGATTATCTTTTTTATTGTTTTTACTCTCTTATATATTCAAGCAAAAATTCCATCTTTAAGAATAGAGTAATTACTTTACAAGTAAATTTGGCATTATTATTACTACGTCAGAAGCCACTGAAGTAAAATGAGACAATTTAAAATATTATGCAATATTATGGGAAGATATAGGCAGGATACATTTTTGTTACCTTTTTATAAAGAACATTTGACATTAATGCAATAGCGATGCAATTAATTATCTTGGAGCCTTTTGAAACTGCATTATTATTTTTACTTATAATTAAATATTATGATAATTAAATTAAAAAAAATTAAAAATCGTCAAGTGATTCGCCATATTTTGGTGGCGGCCATGTTGGATTTGAAATTTATCATAGTGTTTAGTATACTACTAATCAAGCCCTTTCATTTGATACTATATTGAGGGAGTTATGAAAAAATATGTAATCCGCCATTTTGTGGCGGCCGCCATCTTGGACCGATTTTCATCAAACATAGCTAAGAATACTTCCGACTAATTCACCTTTCAAACCAACAAAATCAAAACGGATGAACCGATCCGTTCGGTAGCTACGATGCCACATACAGATACACACAGACACGTCAAACTTATAACACCCCGTCGTTTTTTGCGTCGTGGGTTAAAAAATAACATGTATATACATGTAACTAGCGTGTCTTATCAAATAGGTGATGTACCTAGAAGTACCATGATAACAGACGCTGATTCATATCATACTAGAAATACATTTTATACGAGTGTGTACTTTCTGACGTAATCCTATTTAAATGGCAGTCATCACCATAAATAATATTACAAGAGGAAGTAAACAATTTACGTATAAGAAGTAAGAAATTGTACTTCAAATGAAAATAAATAATATGTCAGGTTTTCAATATATGTAGCATATTTGACCGTGGTTCCTTTCACGCAATTTATATATTATGTATAATTGCTCTGCGAGAGAGTCGAATGTTAGATAGTCTTCACACAGACATACATTTACCCATTCCACTTGTGCAGGTGATTATGTGGGACTCATTAGTTAGAAAAGTCAGTACCATTCACGAAAATCCAACGGAACCTTCACGTCCTTATGGTATGCCACAAGATCACTTACGCGCTCAACCACGATGCCCTGATGGCTAACCTACCGACCTTCGCCTGCCTCCACAACAACCAAGATATTGCTCCCGTTTTTCAGTCTGCTATCAAAAAGTAACAGGAGCAACTCATGGCCTCTGTGTGTCTTTTAGCTTCTACCCACTGCTAGACACGATCCTCTCTTCAATTAGAGGGTAATTAGGCCATACTCCACGCAGTCTAAATGTTGGTTGTTGAACACATTCCTTCCAATACGAATGTTCCTATGATGCAAACTTGCATATTTTAATAATTATATTGGAAATAAGTCAAACTTGAAAATTTTATAGGTTTTAATCTGATCTTCTTTCACATGAGATTTAGATGTATCTTAAAATTATACCCAAGATTTGAATTTTGATTCACAGATTGAAAAAAAATATGTAAAAACATGAAATATTTGGTGCATAAATTATCTCCTTATATACAGGGTGGATTTTTGAGACCGGGCAGTAAGGGCAGGTAGGTAGGTACCTTAACTGCTATAGTTACAGGAAAACGTTCCTAGGAGACTATCCATAACTTTTTGAGATATTCTGAACTGCATTTAAAGATTTTGGAAAAAAATTGCAGTTAGCAAAGAAAATGCAATTTTTTTTTGCTAACTTATTTTATATTTATGTTCTACATACACTGCTTTATATAGAGATGTTTTTAGAAATACAATATTTAATATGTACATCAAATAAGGATGTCAAAAATTACATGTTTATTTTCGTAAAAGCTAGATTGCCTGAAGGCCATCTTGGCGTAAGACTGCAAAAGAAATGAGTGAATAAGTAATCGAATATAATATTTGTTGATTTGTACAAATATCACTTGAGTAAATATTTTGATTAGAAAGATAATTGTTTTTATAAGTGAATTCGTATGAAATGATAATAGAGCGTTGATCTCATTTAATTTTGTAAAATAATTTATTTAGGATTCCGTATATCAAAAAGAACCTATATAGTGTGTTTATCAGTTTATCACTGCTAATTTTCTCGGTAATTGACTATTACTGTGTATATAACTTCGTTTGAAATCCATTCTCGTGCCATCTGTTTCCTAACATTTTGCCTTAACGTTTCAGAAACATGTATTGTCCAAGCTGTCATAGAAACACTTTCCTAAGTTACTGAATTGTCTCAGAATTGATAGATCTATTTGTAGATTTGTCTACGCAGCTGTGAGACTTAGATAATAACTAGCATTGCTCGCGGCTCAGATGACCAAAAACCAAATTCTTAGGTTTTACATATGTATTTGTATACTCATACATTGCAGTTTTTGAAATTTTTCTCAGAAATGAGATATTTTCCCGCGGTAAAAAGTATCGTATATGTTGACCCAGATAATCAGCTATCACCATACCAAATTTCATGAAAACCTTCTAGTAATTTTCTTGTGATGCGGTAACAGACATATAGACAGACAGACAAGAATTCTAAAAACTATCGATTCGGCCTCTGTATCGATAATAATGTTTATTTCAATAAAATTTCCAAAAAAATATCTAATGTATTCGGCTTAGTTACAATTTTATTATATGTACCTATAGATATGTACGTCAGTTTTTGAAGAATAAAAATCTGAACAAACATATGGAAATAACATATTGATTCATTTATTATTTTAACACAATTTTCAACATTTTACAGAAGAATATAAAGAAAATATACAACAACGAAAAAAATAACATAATTTTCATAATTTACGAAATTATTCATGTGAATCCCATTCGCACTTTACTTATTTTATCCAAATTTAGTTCAGTTTACTCAATGCAAACAATAAATGTTAAGGCAAACAGCATCATATAAGATTAAATATGAAACAAAAATAGTCTTTTTGGTGTAGTGGTAAAATACTGAAAGTAAAGGTTCGATGCCACGTGAAATAATAAGATTTTTTTTAAATATGTTGTGACATTACCACGCACCACCGTCTAGTTCCATGGTAAGCTACGAGGCTTGTGTTATGGATACCAGACAGTTGATTGATTTGACACATATATAACTTTAATTACATACATATTATAAATATAAACACCCAGGACTAGAGTACAAACATTCGTCTAATTCTTCTTCCTTATAAGTAGATCATATTTTTTGCAGTTTTACTTAAGAATGAAAAAAATAATAATAAAAAAAGCATTTTCAAACTTTTTTCTTGGAAAACTTTCTAAAACATTCTACAGATATAAAATCTTCAAAGATAAGTAAACTTTGCGAACCAATTACATTAAGTATTTCGATGAAATCGGGAGTTCCCCGGGAGAACATTATAGTGGTAATTAATGAAGTTTGTTTTGTAAAATTAGCCTAATTTCTATTAAACAAGGTTCAAAATGGGGCTAATTTGTTGTAAGCCCATAATAAAGGCGTTCTGCTTAATATTGGTATATAAAGATGCCTTTATTTATTCCGCTATCAGTGTCTTAAAGGCTTTGAAAATGAATTTCACTAAAATATCCTTATTTGTTCTTGTTTGTATTATGGCGGTGTCTGTTGTGTCTGGAAGTCCGAAGTGGAAATTCGGAAAGAAAATTGTAAGTTCTTTATATTTTTTCCCAATTTTTATAAGGTTTCCATCTACAAATGAAAAGTGTTGAAATAAAGTAGATATCGTAGAGGGCTTAACCAATAAGTAGCGTGTATTTTAAAATAATTACATACTAGCGACTCACCCTCGCTTCGCTTGGGTCCGTCCTTAGGTACGTTTTAACGGTTAGTATAAAATACAAATCTTTGAATTTCTCAGCTTTTCTGTACTATAATATGCATGTATTATACATACAAACCTTCCTCTTGAATTACTCTATCTATTGCTGAAAACTGCATTAAAATCCGTTGAGTAGTTTAAAAATCTAAGCGAACAGACAGCGGAATCGACTTCATTTTATACTCTTCTTCTTCTTCTCCCTGCCCATTTCCCAATCACTTGGGGTCAGCGCAGTACATCTTCTGTACTGCTGAAAGGATTTGGCAAAAGTTTTACAAACAGCCGCCTACCTGACGCCAACCCTTCTTGGGAATAACTTGGACTTCATTTTATACTATGTAAAGATTAACAGTTCATCCTCGCTTTGCTCGGTTTCGCCCTAGGTTAGGCCTTATGGTTAGTATGGAATAGATAGAATATAGATATATTCTGAGCTTAAAGCACTTAAAAATATTATAAACATCAGTTTTACAATAATGTATGGAAGTCTGCGCGATTTGTCGACATTTATACGGCAAATAATATGTTACTCCTTCATGGAACTTAGTACCCAGAATCTAAATAGACTTAACCTATGACCATGAAGTAATATATAGGCACCCATGGAAAAATGCGAGTGAAGCTAGGGTAAGTCGCTAGTCTCTATAAGTTTTATTAATTGTATTTATTATTATTTACAGGAAAAAATGGGGAAGAGAATACGTAATAGTGTCATCAGTGCGGGCCCAGCCGTCGCTGTGGTGGGACAAGCTGCCTCCATATACAAAGGAAAATAAACAAATAATAAAATGCTATTTTATTGTTTAAAAATTAAACACGGTATTTTATAGCTATGTAAAGAATTTTTTTATTTATAAAATTAAAACGTTTTAACTTGTATATTTAATTTTTTTTATTTTTTCATAGCCAAACGGTACGACAACAATAATAATATTTCAAAAATATGTAACAACTTTAATATCTAAAATGACAAAAACACATTAACATTAATATGTAATTGGCAAGTTGCTATTTGTAATCGTACGCTATATTTTATTTTCTTAACAGTTTTAGTTTAAGAGATATTGCACAATATGTCGAAATGTGAAGTACAATTTCTAGGCCAATTTAGGACACATTCATATTATAATTAACATAGCGTAGCCTGTCGTAGATATTTGTGGCTACAACAACAGCTTGTACTCGTATGATAATACTAAGGGGGGGGGGGGGTATGAGGGAAGGATGGGGGGCTATGAGGGAAGGGTGGGGGGGGGGGGTTGATATAATACTAATTACTACATTCACGTCGATAGTCGATACTCGTCACTCACATTGAAAAATTAAAATAAAAAAAAAGTGAAAATGATTTTTGCCATAATATGTTTTGTTGTCATTTGTATTATGATGATTGTATTATTATGTTATGTGCTTGGGGACTATAATTTCAAAAAGAAAATTGTAAGTATTTTATATATTTTCATTTAGTATATATGTAATATAAATTCTGCTCCAAAGTTAAAACAAAGGTATAATAAGTACATACATATATCAGGTTATTTGGAATTCATCCTTTGAAAGGATAAAAATGTTTTCAGATTGCAGTTAGCTTAAAAGTCGCTTAATGCTCTTTGATGCAGAATTATTAAAACTCATTCTCACTCATACGCTTATCTATACTAATATTATAAAGAGGTATTTTTGAGTTTGTGACGCTGTAGGGGGTAATCTCAGGATCTACAGAACCGATTTAGATGAAATTTGGTAAGAAGATAGTTTTGAGACCCTGGGAAGGACATAGGATAGTTTTTATCCCGGAAATCATCCCTTAGGGGGGGGGGTAAATGGGGATGAAAGTTTGTATGGTGAATCAACCTAGGGACGAACCCGAGCGAAGCGAGGGTGATCGCTAGTTTATCATATTTGCATAATAAATGAGAAAATAACAATAAAATATAAATATTTCTAATCTTTTTTAATGTCTATAGTGTACATATTCAATTAATATTGTAACACATCATTTTTTAATAGTTTTTTAAATATATTTTGATATCTATTTTACAAGCTTTTGTTTAACTTGCAATTGTGCGGGTCAAATTTTGCAAATTTGCGATTAAGTGAAAATTTTGGATGCACTTTTAGTTTGGATGACAAAGCATGGTTAGCTAATTGACGTCATTGTAAATCTAGTAAGGCGGACGGCCAAAAATGGCGGACTGTGTTTTACGTGTGACTATGCAAATGAAAGGGTTTGCTGAGAAGTTGCGAGAATATGAATAACTAAAATTAATAAAAAATGTAAAAAAACCTCTTATTTTTATAGATAAATTAACTTAAAAAATTAAAAAAAAAATTATGATTTTTATAAAAGAAGTACATTTCGCGACAGTGTTTTATATCATATAAATCGTGTAGTAATGCAATAAATTGAAGGGTTTGATTTAGTTTAAAGTTTATTTTCTGCTTTTTAGAGCATTTCAATGAACGCTTGTTTAAAAAAAAAATCCAATTAAGTATTTTGTTAAAGCCTATGCTGTACGTATTCAATTAATATTATCTCATCAAAAACATATATATGAAAATGGGAGCCAAGTTCAATATTAAGAATAAGCGTTGTTGTCAACTTCACCGACAAAAGAATTGAGGTCTAAATGGGTGCAAAATTTTGTAGATAATCCTGAATTTTCATAAGAACATACAACATTCTAAAATAAATTAAAAAAAACACAATTTCTTGTTTTTTCTGCTATTTAAAAATAGAACTTAAATTTGAACAGTCGAATTATTTACAGAGTAGATAACTTAGGAAAAATTGAAGTTCAAGATTTGACTTGGCTGGTTTTTACCAGTAAGGCGTTAAAGACTTTTTTAGAAAAGTGAGACATGTTGACTTTACAATATAAAAATAGTAACAAGAATATATAAGTGATTAGCCGAATATAAGATAACTTGTATGTAAATGTGTATGTTCGTAACTCCTTTACGAAATGACTTGGTGGATTTGGAATTTGGATGATATTTAGAACAAAGACAGACAATGACCTGGAGGAACTCTTAGGTTTTTAGGAACCTAGGGAAGCACCCGAGCTAAGAGAGGGTTAGTTACTTGTCAAGTAACTATCACTATCGCTAATATATAATTTGTTATTATTTACAGGAAGAAACGGTGAAGACAACACGTTATATTATGAAAAATATGGATCAAGCTCTCTCTGTGTTGGAAAAAGTTGTCTCCATAGCCAATAAAATTTGTTAAAAAATAATCATAAGTATTTTAATTTAAAAATGGTTTATTGTGGATATGTAAAATGTAACTATCCCAAAAGATAGTTTCATTTAAAGTGTCAAAGATTCGCATTATCATTTTTTTTATTATATATTGTTTTTTAAATTTGTATATTTTATTTTCTCATTCGCTCATAACCAAACGATAGTCTATACATATCCAATCGAATCAGCACATTAAATATTTTTTGGAAAATCTTATTGTAATAGTCATTATTATCGATATAGAGACCGAATCTATAGTTTGTAGAATCTTTGTCTGTCTGGCTGTCTGGGAATGCATTACTAGAAAACCACTGGACAAATTTTGAAAATTTGGTATGATGATAGCTGGTAATCCGGGTCAACGTATAGGATACTTTTTACTGCGGAAAAATATCTAATTTCTGAGAATTTAATATAACAATATAACGACGCCAATTTAATGTTGAAATTGAGGAAAACATTCAAACAATAGTTAACATATCAACATTAAAATGCCATCGGTACGTTACTACCGCTATTATAACGTTACAAATATAGATATTTTTCCTTAACAATGTTATATCTGTACTAATATTATAAAGAGGTAAAGTTTGTGAGTTTGTGGCGTTGTAGGGGATAATCTTTGGATCTACTGAATCGAATTAGATGAAATTTGGTAAGAAGATAGTTTAAGACCCTGGGAAGAACATAGGATACTTTTTATCCCGGAAATGATCCCTTGAGGGTGTAAAAATGGGGATGAAATTTTGTATCGGGAAGCAAGGTAGAGACGAACCCGAGCGAAGCGAGGGTGAGTCCCTAGTTTATAATATTAATAGAATATTAAGAGAAAACGTCATTGGTTCCAACATATTATTATATTTATATTCATCATTTATGTAGGAGCAAATCGAGAAGCACATTCATACAATTCGTAGCCTGTCGTAAAGCTGCATATATTATTTAAATGGTACAAACATGTCACTTAAGAAAATACATACATTTGTTGTAGCAACAACGACGTCTTGTATAATAAATGCTATGATTTATAAATCCTTGCACATAAGAAGATGCAACGTAGAATTTGCTTGTTATTGGGATATAAGTTCAGAGGTTGGGCTCAGTGGTAGTTTTTGGGCTACTGATTACGAAAAGGTCACAGGTTCAAGTTTCAAAACCCCATAGGTCCTATCGATCTTGATGATCAAAAATGGTCTCCTTTCCTACATATCCTTGCACGGCAGAAATTAGCAATTTTGTATGTCTTAAATGAAGAGACCTAATGAATTTTGTATCGAATAGTAGTTTAAAGTTTTAAAGCCATACAAAGTATGAACATGAGTGCAACTGCGTATTATAACTATTCAGTATCGGCCGATAAATAGGTTTGATTGCTTGCAAATCGATATGCTATCGGCTGGCATCTAATACAGAATGGCGATTGTTTATTCAGGTGGTAGACTTAAATATATAAATAAATATGTTGGAACATCACCATCTAATTCCATGGTAAGCTACGAGGCTTGTGTTATGGATACCAGATAGTATAATCTCATTGAGACTAGCCATCTGCACAAGAGATATTGTAGTGCGCAAGTGTGCGCGCAGACACCAGTGCACTCTCTATTCCTGTCACTCTCATACTACGGTGGGACGACTACTCGACACGACCAGTGAGAGTTAAGGCGCAGGACCGACGGCTTTACGTGCTCTTCGCGGTACGGGGGGTGAAACACCGCCAACTTACTGAGGCTTACTAAACAGAAATACCAGATAACTAAACTTGGCCCGACCCGGGACTCGAACCCAGGACCTCCGGATGTATAGCCGTACATGCTAGCCACTACACCACCGAGGCAGTTATAAAACTACTAGTACAAATATAATTATTATTAATACTCATAAATGTTAGTTTTTTATATTTAAATCTATCGCGATGTGTTTAGGGAAATATAGATATGTACATATTAAATGGCTTGAGCTAAGCTAAGTGCACCTTACACTAAATACGTTTTGCTTTGACAATAAGATCAAATCTTGCACAGATTTGCAAGATGTTGACATTTGCATTAAAGGCTCATGTGTATTTTAAGACGGAAATGTAGTCACAAATGTGACTTTGTTTAACGTTTAACGACGCAAATAAAGTAAGATTAAGAGCAATTTCAGCCGTGTTTGATACAGAAAATGAATTTGCAAGTGTAAAAAAATTAAATTAAAAGCGGATTGTCACTTAAAACAGTAAATTATAGACATTGCGTGTTTAAAGTAAAAAATTAAACAAGAATGAAATTAATTTATGTCATTCCGTTTGCAATGTTTTTTTTGCATGTTTTTGAAGTAAACGGTTTTATGGTAAGACAGTAGAATCTAAATCTTACTATGTAGTAATATATGATCTGTGCTACTATATAAATGCGATAGTTTGTGTGAATGGATGTTTGTTATTCAATCACGCCAGAACATCTGAACGGATCTGGATGAAATTTGGCACAGAGATAGATTATAGTATGGAATAGCACATAAGATTTTATCCCGGAAAAATTTACGGTTCCCGTGGGATAGATTTGTTATTGTTTTTGACTAGGGACGAACTCGAGCTAAGCGAGGGTGGGCCGCTAGTATTATATAAAAACTATTCTTATTATATTATGTATCTTAGATCAAAAATTTTATTTAATGGTCTGTGCAGATACGCTACTAAATCGTTTAAAATAAGATAGAATTTGATGAACATTTTAACTTGCAGAAATCTAAAAATATTTCATCATATTACGATAATATCATCTTTGAAGATCAAACGTCGAAGATTCTTGGAAGGGTAAGAATATCTTCTGTAGTTAATAAATATGTATAATATATTCAATAGATATAGGGCAAATGCTCTGCAGTGAACCGGCCCTTATCAATGTCAGGCGACAACTTTTTTAAATAAATTGGGATTTCCGAGATAATAGTAGGGGAGCCCAAGAGGGGATTTTCTGTAGTTACTCGAGCGCGGCAGATTAACATAAAAGAGGTTACCTTGCACTCTATTGAGTACTTTCACCATAATATAAGTCTTCTATATAAAGGGGCGCGTCTAGGGAAGCCGATTAAAATCGGCAGATTATTAAATTGGACACTTTTCAGGATGTGACTAGCCTACCACACCTTAATCTGACGGTTTCAAGTATTTCTACCTTATCAAAACATTTTTTAAATATTTTAATCGGCTTCCCTAGACGCGCCCCTTTATATAGAAGACTTATATTATGGTGAAAGTACTCAATAGAGTGCAAGGTAACCTCTTTTATGTTAATCTGCCGCGCTCGAGTAACTACAGAAAATCCCCTCTTGGGCTCCCCTACTATAATGGCGACATGACACGCGTGGACATGGTTTTCTCTAAATTTTAATAATGCTTTTATTTGCATACTCGGATCTTACATAAATTAGAAATATTTGTTTTATTTTCACATTTAAATCAATATCTTCATCTTAGATTATTTATATCTATGTCAATAATCTAAGATCTTCATAAACTCCTTTGAATAACCTACATTGTACACATAGATATGTATCGTAAACATAAATTGAGGAGTAGTGGGCATTTAAAACGGAGGTGAGAGCACACGTGTTAATTTTTCACGGGGTGAATTTTTGTTTATTGAACAACTCGAAGAAAAATTGCTGCTACTGACTTAAAATATTCTAGTATGTGGCAAGCCTAAGCAATCAATCTCTGCGTATTGTCACAACTACGACACGTGATGAATTGTTTTATTATCCTTATATCATTTGTTTGTTTTAAGTCTTTTATTTGTAAACTTTTGCTTAGAATTATCATTTTCTTAAAAGAGTCTCTCTTTGTGTGCTTTTAATAAGTCTCTTGTACAAATTCATTTAAAATTATAATCGGGTTACTATATAATTATTATTATCTTTATGATTTACTATAAGTACGTGAAGATTTGCATTAGTTTCGAAAATAATTTTGTACACTATATGTATACTAGTGACCACTTCTCTCAGGGACATCCCTAGCTGCCTTAATAATAACCTATGGTTTACTCCAGGTAACCATATTTGTATATTAAATAGGTATTATCGAAACCCATTCTCTTTCAGCTGTTTGAGCGTGTTGGAGTAACAAACCTACACACACATACTCGTACAACCTTTTATATTTATAAAAGTAGTTCCGATACCTATAGTTAAACCAATAAAAAAAAATTACTGTCACTTAGAGTTACGATTCCCACAAATCTTATAAGCCGGCAATTCCCTAAGTGCGGAATGAAACTGTCGTTAGGTGGTCTTTGTCACAGTTGGGTTTTTTATTTGTGTAAATTATTGTTTTTATTTAAAACAATAATTTACACAACAAGTTGACAAAGAACATAATACTATCCTACACCTACATGTTTTATCATAGCTGCCTGTCTGTATTTCTCCGAGTGCATGTTCGTGTACTATGTTTCTTTGTCAACTAATTCCCATCTTTATAGTTTGCTTTTGTAAATTATTGTGTACAAATGTAAGTTATTATTTTATTTTTTAGTTTTACTCAGTTATTCATTTTTAGTTTTATTTAACATTTTTTTTATCTAAATTACTTTTAAACATTTAAGTTGTATTTATTGTTGTACCTAATCGTCTTTTAAAAATTTGTATTTTGATACCCCTTTTCGATTGATTCGGACGAATTGTCGACGAAAATGTTTTTCAAGACACAAATTGGCGCCTTCTATCCGCCATCTTGATTTTTAATGATATCTATTATCAGTATACCCTATGACACTCGCGCTATCAAGACGAATCGACCACGTATGAATCATCAAAATTGGTTAAGTGGTTTAGTAAATACGAGGAACATAGGGTTGGACATAAGTACGATTGTACATACATACAGGTCAAACACGTGACACTCCTTTAGGCTATGCTGCAGTCGGGTAAAAATAGCCTTGAGATTTATTTTCGGTGAAAATTGACATTTTCTATTTTCTATAAAGGTCGCTCGTCATCTAGAAGCTGTAACCGAAAATGTACTGACACACGTACTTAGAGTAATAAAACAGAACTACCCAAGCTTGAGAGACAAAAGTGGAACGCCTAACTTTAATGTTACAATGAAGAAATTGAAAATGAAATTGCAAAAATATTTACAAAGAAAGAAGACGCGAAAACTAACTAAATCACGTAGACACAAGTTTTCCAATTTTTCAAATAGAAATATTGAAGCGTAATGTGTGTATGTTTATATACACTTGGTAATACAAATAACTTTGAATTGAATAACTTTGTTTTCTTTGTAAAATATATACCTAGACTAGTGACTCGTTCTAACTTCGCCTTGTTTTTTTGCCACCCTTTTTTATTTTAAACTATATGTATAACTAAACCAAAATGTTTATGTGTACTTTTAAATATTTGACCTACTTGTAAATAATACAGGAATTTTACCATATGAATAGTCGATTTAAAAAAATATCTTATACTCACTCTCTCTGTACTCAAGGTGTGGAGGTCAAGTTTTAATTGCTTCATCATTGCAATTTATATTGAGATTGATTTTTCAATGTGCATCTATATATAACAATTTGAGTTTATTCTAAGATATTATAAGTAAATAATAAAATAGACTAAATTTATATTAAAACGTATTTTAGAGCTATTTAAAATATATATAGTTACAAACCTATAGTTAGTAGTAGCTTTAAATTACTGGTGTCCTAAAGCAACTCTTACACGAGTACAAGTAGGTATATAAGTATTACATAAGTAACATAATTTATGTAAAAATTGTAAAATTTTAAACAAAAACTACTTATGAAAAAAAAAAAAATTAAATAAAAGTGTAGTGTATATACATCTACCAACATATATATATATATATATATATATATATATATATATATATATATATATATGATATATATGATATATATATATATATATATATATATATATATATATATATATATATATATATATGTATGATGATTTTTATATCCCTTACTTGATAAATGTTACACATACTTCCACCCCCTTTTTCACTCCCTTAAGGGATGATTTCCGGGGTTAAAACTAGCCAATGTCTTTCCAAGGATTTCATACTGTCTCCATACCAACTTTCATCTATATCAGTTCAGCCATTTAGTCGTGAAAAGTAACAAACAGAGTTACTTTCTCATTTATATTATTTGTATGGATTTAAACTATATTATAAATCTTAAAACTGTAACATGCAATAGTTTAAAGGTAATTTTATTACATTGAGGATTGTAAAAAACCGAAGGAATGGAGATCGCTACTTTAAATAAAATATGTCTCACATATTATGTTAATCATTCATTTTAATATGCACAATAATATCCACAGGTTTTCTTTTCTGTTCAATTTCATTTGAACTAGACATTTTGGAATCCGCGTCTTTTAAAGTTGTTTTAACAAATCTCTTATTTCCAATAGCTTTCTTTCTCTTTTTATTCTTCTTATGTTCTTGGTTTGTGTTTGAATCTTGGTGAATTAAGTTTTTGTGTTTTATTGCTTTGTGCTTTTTCTTTGTGTTTCTTCTTTTAAACTTGGGATATTCAGTTTTTCCATTTTCATAACTGCCAGTTAGTTCATATTTTACTTGAGCATTCTGCAATAAAATATTTAAAATTTATTAGTTATCTTTTTTACTATACTAGATATTGACCATGACTTGTCCATCATCATTATAAAAAATGTTCCTACCACTGTATGCCTTTGGTTCGAAAATTAGGTCATAAAAATTGTCACGAGTACTAGAGTACCTATCATAAGCATCAAGCAACGTACATTGTACACGTTGAAACTCGTTAAAGAAAAACCTGCACAGAGTGCACCCCAATTTCTTACAACATATATTCCATAACACCTGGTACTTATGATGACGTCACACGGGATGCTCTTTAGTAAATAATAAAAAGTAGATAGTACAATAGAAACACCCAGCCAATGACATAATGCTTCCCAAAATGATTTTGTACAAGATTGTAAGGAATATTTTAATATGATATAGTATGGAAATTCTAAAAATTTATTAATAGTAGGAAAAAATACCTTAAGATGTCTTCTTTCAACGCTATCAAATAACGATTCCAATGGAATAATGTTACCATTTCTGGCTTCCACCTGAAAATTATAAAAAACATTTGCTTAATATTGTTATAGCAAAAATGATTAATAAGTCTGTTTAGTTTATGGCTGAAACCATATAGATTAGATAGTCTATATCGTTTCATGTAATTTATGTAGAAAGTGAGTTTAAAATGCGTAATAGACTTTTATATAAATGTGATTTTTAGTATAAATATATTATAAAGATAAAAGAAATTATACTTTATCTACATTGTGTTTAGGAATAGACTGATTTCTAAGGAATAACATTTATTTGAAAGTAGTAAGTATTTAAAGAAATGAATCCGGTAATACCTGAATTAATAAGGGAGATACAAGAATAGTAGTACACTAGCATTGACCGCGGCTCCACCCGCGTTCAGATGACCAAAAGCTAAATTCTTAGGTTTTACATATTAGTAAACTCTTACAATGCAGTTTTTGTATTTTTTCTCAGAAATAAGATATTTTCCCGCGGTAAAAAGTATCCTATATGCTGACCCGGATAACCAGCTATCACCATACCAAATTTCATGAAAATCCCTTCAGTGGTTTTTCCGTGATGCGGTAACAGACAGACAGATTGACAAAATATCTAAAAACTATAGATTTGGCTTCTGTATCGATAATAAGGTCTATTTCAATAAGATTTTCCAAAAAATATTTAATGTTCAGATTCGGCTTAGTTACAATTTTACTATATGTATAAATTAATAAAATACTTACTTCATAATCATAAATAAATATATTTTGCAGAATCAGAATGAGGCCACATATAAGAAACCGCATGATCGTTTACAAAAACCTAAATAACTCCTACAACACTTCTTTGTTTTCTAAACATCGTCTAATAATGGATATGAAGTCGTAAAAGTGAGGCAAAAATATTTTACAGCTTTCGTTAGTACATTTGTAGTTTATGTACAGTTTTTATTTGATACATTGTTAGATCTGTACAAAAGATTTGTAACACGTTTTCAACCAGGATTTTGACCGAATATGATTACAATTATATTTTATCTATGTATATCGTATCTACATATTGTGTATATTGTGGATCTTGTAGGTAGATGTTGTCCTGCCATATATATACATATATCTCGTTTGACCTAAAATATTCTTTTTTTGGTGCTGGGAAATGCAATTACGCATAACACCTGTAGACATACAGGTGGTTATGTGGGACTCACCTGCTAGAAAAGCCAGTACTACCCACTAAAACCCAACTAAACCTCCCCCGTCTTAATGGGGCGTCGCAGGATGGCTTTGTCAAAAGTCTCATATAATCTCGTGTATGCGTCTTTTTAGGCATTAAATGTTAAAGGGCCGAAAAGTCACTTTTTACCCGCGACGGCCACGGAGACGGTATATGTGTTTGGAATAAGAGGTGTTTGTGTGTGTGTGTGTGTTTGTTACCATTTTTATCGGAAACGTCTAGGCCGATTTACTTGTCTCGTTCTCGTCTCATTCTTGAGCATATTTTTAGCTTAGTATAGAAGTTTTATAATGTTACAGACCACCGGGGGGCGCACTAGTATATAAATGTTCCTACAAAACGGCTATATTTGAAGTTATACTTCTTTTGGCATGTTTGGAAAAATTTTGAGAGTAAAATTTTTACGATGCGCGCGGACACCCACAGTCAAAAAGCGCCATGGTGAAGTTAGCTGCATTCCTTTTACAAACAGAGAGTTGTGACATACGAGATGAAATCTTTAGCTATTTTTATTCTGTTACGCCAAAGAAGTATAACTTCTTACGTGCGTACATAAGTACACTCACACGTTTTTTTACTGTTCAGGAACAAGGCAGTTTTATATTTAAATAAATGTACAGAATTAACTATTATAATTTTAAAAAGCTACAAATTAAACATAAATTAAAAATGAAAAAAAACCCACGACGGAAAATTGTGACATGAAAAAAACTTTTTTTATTTTTTTTTAAACCTACGACATTATGCCGTCCGCCGTCTAGACAAGTGTTGGGCTGAATACTGGACATTCATTAAGTATAAGAAGTAGATATTCTCAACTTTACATTGAGCTTGCTCTTTTCCGTATTTTTATAGAGTAATGTGAAATTAAGCATTTCTTAGCTCTGGCGCTTTACTCTGAACCGGCAATCTGAAATCTGAAATTTAATCTTCTCCTAGAGATCTTAGGCCTGTAGTTTCGCCACTGATTAATAACTCGAAAGAGTTGTATAATAAGCTTATAATATTTTTTTTAATATTAAAGCAAGTACATGCGTAAGAAAATGAATGTTTTTAAATAAAAATATTCAAAATTTGTTTTAAAGGGTTTATTTATTTACAAAAATCAAATACAAAATGTTAATTTAATATAAAATAATATTCAAATAATTCAAGGGTATTCTAGTTTCCTAGGTAGGCTATGAATCCACATTGACTGTCTATATGATGGAAGCGTCGAGTTCAGTTCGTAGTCAGCATTCTGTAATAACAAGGATAGTTTTAAAATGTACAATTAAATATTTTTTTATAAATAACTAGCGACTCACAATCGCTCCGCTCGGGTTCGTCCCTACGTACGTTTTAACTTTTAGTATAGATTTCTTAGAAATGAGATATTTTCCCGCGGTAAAAAGTACGAGTATATGTTGACCGGGATAACCAGCTATCATCATACCAAATTTCATCAAAACCCCTCCAGTGGTTTTTGCGTTATGCGGTAACAGGCAGACAGACAGTCAGTCAAAAATTCTGAATACTATAGATTCGGTCTCTGTATCGATAATAATGTCTATTTCAATAAGATTTTCCAAAAAATATTTAATGTACAGATTCATCTTAGTTACAATTTTATTATATGTATAGACTAGCTTTTCCCGAAGGTTTCAGTCGCAAAGTTGATGTATAAAGCTAAGAAAGGTATATGTCACATATTTAAAAGATACTAATTTCAAGATCTTATACCTTAAATGAGTAGTTCTTGTATATATGTTTTGTTTTGTTTATTTTGGAAACAGCTCTAACGATTTGAATGAAATTTTGTGCATATTTAGATGCAGACGTGCGTTTTTAAGTTTATCTGGAAAATTTTTGATAACTTATCAAAATTAAGACAAAAAAATACGCCTAGCGAATTTCAATCACCCTGGTAATATAAGAAGCAGCAACGTTAAAATGTAATTAGGGACGAACCCAACCGGAGGAGGATGAGTCGCCAGTAGTTTGTCCAAACATTTGTTTTGGCATTCTCTATGATTTGTCGTCTCATTTTCATTTTGTCAGATTTGTCGAGACAATATCAAATTGGCTATAATAATAAGATTTTTATTAAACTAAATTGTTTGTATTACAAAATAGTACAACTATTATTAGGTACTTGTATTTATTTTTATTGAACTCGATGCTTAAGTTTTTCATTAATTTAGTTTTACTTACATATTCCTTACTTATGTATCCTCCAAATATATATTGTTTTCTTTTTAGTTTACCATCATCATTTTGATAATAATTTCTACTATTAAAACTTATATCTTCACGTTCATTTACATTAAAATTATTCAAAATGTCAGATTTTATATTTTTATTTTTATTGTTTATATATAGCATTTTTCGTACATTAATTTTATTATTTAATGGAATAATATTCTCAGTAACATAATTGACTTCAGAATATTGTAGTCTGTTAAATTGGTCTTCATAGTCATTTAATCTATTAGCTTCATTATTTGGACTTACATCCCTATTTCTGGATGAGCGTAATTTATCAGCAAACTTACTGTATATTTTCTTAATCTTCTTATCTAAAATATCCTTCTCTTTATTACCGAGTTTAATAGTTTTTGCCTCTTCCTCTAATTGATTTAGTAAACTTATTAATTTTGTATCAAACGCTTCAATTATTTTGGAACTTTTCATTGGGTGCTGTACAGGTTTGGAAATGTTATCATGATATCTAGAAAAGCCACTGTGCACTTGGTTTCTGTTATACCTATATGAGTTATTGATAGAGTTATGCAAATCCTTATTGTTATAATGTAGATCTTCTAAATTATTTTTTCGCTTATTTAAATAACTAGACATAACATCTCTTAAACGTGTAAAGTATTTTCTGGGCTGTACATTTCTCATCATTATAGAAGAAACACTGATGTTGTGATTAGTTTTTCTTGTAGGTAATTCAAATATAGGAGTTTTTGTAAATATGCTCTTGCAGTTTGTGCGATATTTCTACAAAAAGTTTAATTTAATTTTCTTTTCTACGATATTCATATTTTCGTACATTTTTTAACATACTCTAGGATAACTTACTCTAGATTGTGTGCCCATAGAAAGTGGAAAGTCCTGAAGACCCTTTAAATCGTGCGTCGATGGCAAATTACTAAAAATAATAAAGATATATAATAGTAACAAAATTATTAACTTATCATATAAAATTCTATTATATTTATTTATATCTATTAAATTAATAGATAGGGTATTTATTAAATTATTATACCTATAATTTTTTGGTGGTGCATTTTCTACTGTGAAAATCGGTAGAAGTACAACATTTGGTGCACAACGTCCATATTTGCAGGAGTAGGCTGATTAAAAATAAGCAATATTTTTATTTTAGTTTTGTTAAGGATCTTTAAAAAAAGATACACACTTTATATTTATAAACATAAAAGTTAATTATGTATTACAGTATTTGTGCTTCTTAATTTATAGAAGACCACAGTTTGCTCACTTATATTATGTATATCATGACTAAGTAAAAAGATAAAATATAGGTACCTATACATTTCGTGAAACATTTTTTCTGTTTTAAAGTACTTAACTACTATTGTATACCTATGTATATATAATAATGTATATTATATCTATTCTATACTAAACTAAACGTTAAAACCTACCTAGGGCCAACCTCAGCGAATCGAGGGTGAGTCACTAGTGATGCTGATTCGCAAGTTGCCGTTTTTTCTCTAGTGAGTATACCATGTTGTATTTTGCTGAAGCGAGCATTGAACCTACGATGAGAACCTACCATGGCATAAGCTATTCGAGTAATAGATATGTATTAATTTTAGATTATCAATTAAATTATTATCCAAACAAATTCTAAATGCTACGTAATAAAATTCGCAAGTGTACGTGAATAAAAAAATATTTTTGTATAATTTTTCTTAAATTTTATATTTATTTTTATTAATAAGCATAAATAAATACCATCGTTAACTTTGGGTAGCATCGTATATCAAGACACTATCTAAAAGTTTTAATTAAAGCCTCTAGGTGTTGAGCACTTCAAACACTTAGAGTTCTCAAGTTTGTTAAGTGCTTATGTGACATAAGGTTTCAATTACTTAAGTAAACGCTATCAGTGAAAATGCTAAAGAAGGCCGCTAAAATTGCCAAAAATATTAAGAAGAAGAAAGAAAAACATGTATATGGTATTATGAATACAAATATAAGGTACATAGCACTCAGTTTCACAGAGCGAAGCACGGGAGATAAGTCCGTGGTACATAAATATATATATTTATTTTATAAAACCGTAAATACAGAAACGTACGAATTCCTCTTCCACTTTCATAGCATAAGCATCCATCATCCTCATCATAGCCAGGAGGACAGCCGCATTTAACAGTGTAACCCACTTTTGTTGGAGGATCCATAGTGTATACGACGTCACCCTCACGAACGCGATTTGAAAAGTTGCAGCATAGTCGTACGATCTAAAAAATTATAATTTTAGGTTCAGCACTAGAATGGCAAGTATTTAGACCAATGCTTAACCGTTTTAGTGATACAAAGAATTTAAAATGATATGAATTGATAATGCGTTGGATTTCTGATTACCGATTTTAAGACTTTATCGAGTTGAAGGATGGTGATGTAAAGTGAAACATTCTAGAAAGAATCTCGGAATTAAAAAGTTAATGATGTGCCGTCGGTGTTTTTGGTTTCGCGGAGCGTTTAGGTTTTCTTTGTTTAGACAACATTTTTTCCATACATTGTGCGTTATCTAGTATTTGCAAGAGGATGATAACAATTGTTCTAGAGTGTTGGTAAAACTGTCCAGAATTAATATTTTTAGATCAGATTATAAAGCGTGACGTTGGAAATCATCCATCTTGTATTGTTTCCATATAAGCGGTGAAACGAGAGTGAAGTGATGCCACAAGTGTTTCTGTCTACATTACAAGGTGAAATGTAGTTAGAGAATTTGAGTTTAAGAGTATAAGCTCACATTACATTAAGAATTAGTTGATCAGACTCAGCATAAACAAAATCTTGGTATATAGATAGACCACAGCCAACATGTGTCGACGAACCTTGAATTAGTTGTATAATTGGGTTAATATAACCGGCCCTGTAAGACAAGATAATATTAAAATGTTATGTACATTTACACTATACAATATATTACATACTATACTATATAATATATGTATATGTTAATATTGTAAAATTAATTCAGTCTTTGCTTTTAATTTTACAATAGGAACCACTTAATTAAATCATTTTTTAAACTTTCCATGAGTAAATTTCCGTCTGTTTATATTTTTTAGTAATTTAGATACTCTACTTTACAATGCTTACCATCTACCATCTTTATTCATTGATTTTTCTATATTAACGCGATTTTTCGTTCGATAAAATCCTTCTAATGCTGATATAATACCGTATTTAACTTTTTCCAAACTGAATCCAGTGTAGTTAAATCGATTCCTTCTAACTATCGGTGTCCAATCTGGTATAGTAAATCGAGTTAGACTACATTCTTGGCCTGGATCTGGATATTTTTCTGAAATTAGCATATTTTATGAGGGATATAGTATTGTCCATTGAATAGCTAGTTAGATATTTTTAGAATCTTTCTAGATAAAAGTTTTCTGGCATTATTCATATTATGTTAAAGCAAAGGCTTATATTTTATGTATTACATATGAATAAAGGCTATTAACTCTATGTACTATTATTGCATAAACATTATTTTCCCAATGACTTTGCCTATGGAAGAATGACGTACATATCTATCTATTCAATTCTTTAGGTTTGTGGCTTCGGGGAGTGCCTTTGGGCACAATTTACCATATCTATCTATATCCTAGAATATCCTAGATTTGAATTGTATTTGATTTGAAGAATGGAGGAGGAGGAAATAAATTGAATGCCTTTATAATAAAGTTTAAAGTTTTAAAATTTACATTGCCTTTTTACGATAAAGAATTGAGTTATAATGACGTCTGTACTACGAGTATTGTGTGGGTTGTAGTAGTTAATATTAACTTGCTCTCTCATTAAGAGTAAAATATGTAACATATTTTAAACAAAGAGCCATAGAGCTCTCGATTTTCGAGGAACTGTTATGTATAATAAGTTACAGCATTATAACTTGCAATGATATCACATATATAACTTGCTGTATATTTTAAAGTTCTAGTGTCCATTTTGGAATGCACTTTATTATATTATATTCAGCCCTTTTTAATGTCCTAGTGCTGGGCACGGGCCTCCCTACAATATGAGGGGAATCAAGCTATAGTTCACCACGCTGGCCAAGGGTGGGTTGGTGGACTTCACATATCTTTTGAAAACTTGATAGGTTTTCTCAAACATGCAGGTTTCCTCACGATGTTTTCCTTCACCGTAAGGCAAGTTGTAATCATGCTAGAAATGATTCGCACATGAAAATATCAGAGGTGCGAGACCCGGGATTTGAACCCGCTTCGCTCGGTTTCACAAGCAAGCGCGTAACCACTGGGCTACCACTGCCTTATTGCCTTTATTACATATCAATAGCAAATTAATTTACCTACTTGTTGCTCGACATCTATCTTGACCATAAATACACTGGTTAGCCCATAATTTAGCTAACGTAGCTAATTCTGGATCCCATTGCTGGAAAAAATATGTTTTATTATTTTAATTTTAAACAAAACAGACACAATATTCAATCTTAGATTCTATTGTTTTAGTAGGACTTTAAATGATTACGTCATATGACGATCGTGATATTCTTCTTATATCTTATACTACTTTTTGCCCACGGCTTCGCTCGCGTGGTAAGGGGGTCGGAAATCAAAGGTAGTCTATGTCCGCCCCAATGATACCATTTACGTTCTTGCAAAATTTTATCGAACTCTGTTCAGCGGTTTAAGCGGGGAAAAGGTATCAGTCAGAGTTACTTTCACATTTATAAATTAAATAGTAAGTATGGATTATAAATGCAAAATAAGGTTTTTTCGTTTATTACTACTCATGGCTATAGTGAGTAAATTAATTGTAATAAAATTATACTTGGTACATAATCAAATCTCAATCAATAATATGCAAAAACACTGGTTATTTATATGCAAGAAATAAAAGTGGAGATTCTTACTTGGGATATACATTTATTTTCTACGTCATGCAATATTTTGGTCTATTGGTTACCGATTAAAATGATTTTTTTTGAAAAATAATAATCCATACTAATATTATAAATGTGAAAGTGTGTTTGTTTGTGAATGTTTTTTTTTCTATCACGTCAAAACGGAGTGACGGATTGGCGTATTTCTTGTGTGGAGATAGTTGGATGACTGGAGAGTGACAGAAGTTAATTTTTATCGCGTTAGATTATCTCATTTACACGGAAAACACGTTATACCTAATACAACCCAAAAAGTTATTTCTGATCAGAATTACTTGAAACTTGGTATTAATGCTCTTCAATATAATTAAATAAATACGTGTTTTAGCATTCGAAGCCGCGGGTTCTGCTATTAAGAAATAAATCGAAGATAGTACCATGTAAATTTTAGAAATTTCATATCTTTTTTTATGTCTTTTGGTGCCACTTTTTAATACCTAAATCATAACTACTCATGATTTGTTCGCATGTACAGTTAAGGTCTGTAGGAAGCGATGGTGGATCCATATTTTTTAAAGGATTCTTGACATGAATTTCTAATTTGACCTTATGATTATTGTGATTTGAAAAAGAAATGAATTATAATTATTACCAATCTAAATATTCCATAGCCGCGAGGAAAGTAACTATCCCCAAGAGGAATTCCTCTAGCTATTCTGCTTCTTATTCTGAAAATAAACAATACCGTTATTCTTATTTCTCTTTTACAAGATTTATTTAAACTTGGTTCGTTCATGTTCGCGTTTGCTATTGCCACATCTTCTTCTTTATTTTGGGAAAAGCATTTACGCATACCACTCGTATACATACAGGTGGTTATGTGGGACTTACTGGCTAGTACGCCCGTACTACCCACTAAAACCACCCCCGTCATAATGGGGCGTCACAGGAGCGCTTACGCAATCAACCACGAGACCCCGACTGATATTGAAACACCTATGTAACTTCGATAGAAATACAACTTCGATAGAAACGATAAACACGTTGGTAACCATATTTTCTACAAACTTATTATTTATACAATAGGTTATAAAATTACTTATTATCTCTTTGTTTTAAAATATTATTTAATTAACCTTCAATGAATCGTTTTGAAAGATTCATTCCCTAAATTGGTATTTCTGCAATATTATGGCAAGTGGAACCTTATGCTTTTGCTAAGATATTGACACATTAAACTACTTGTATGGTTCCTATTTAGTATGGTGTCCAGCGCTTTTTATTATGTAGTTTCGTGTGCGTGTAAGTGTTTTACAGTTCAATCTCTGCTGATGTCACTATTTTAAATTAACATATTGCTCAGTGGTCAAGTCTTGACACAATGTGACAAATAGACGAGTAGATATTATAGAAGTTCTTTAGATCAATTTTAGTTCAAATGGAAGCAATGTATTCTGATGTTATTAACTTAATCTAGATAGGACAAAATAGTGTAGTGAACGGAAAACGAATTACTTACCCATTTATTGAGAGTAATATTATATCCGCATATTCTTTGGTCATAGTTACATTTCTAGTGCCGAAACAAACTGTCCCCATTTCTCGTTTCTAAAAGTAGGTAGAATATCAACCAATTAAACAATTTATGCATTTTTTTTAAATATGGTTTTAAATAACTTAATATAAGTTAACTAGTCAGATATTTTCGAAGTCGGTATGCTTTGTCTATCTTTAGGTATCTTTAGTAAATTAATACCAATCAGTTATTTATTTTAGTTCGGTCGGTTTTTTTTTATTAAAAAGTTTTTATTTTTCACTTTTTAGTGTAGACATAGAAGTACCAAAAACTAAGACCCACTTTCATGAAAATCAAAAGAAAAAACCAAGAAAAAATGAAAAACTGAGTTTTTTGGAAATATCTCCAAAACTTTGATGTTATTGTAAAAAGTGTTATTTATAAAAATTGTAGATTTTTACAAGACCTACAACTTTTGTACAAAATATTTTTTGATAGAACGTCACAGTAAGCCGAAAATTGAAAAAACTTTTTTCAACGCTTTGCGTCCCTTATGTCTCGGGGATAGCTGGGCATGTGGGGCATTTTACGAATTTCTATTTTTTATAGCTAACATTTTAAATTCATAAAACTTCAGGTTTTCAATATTTTGTTTCCAAACCGGATTTCGATTGGTCTATATCTTGCATAATTATAAATTAAAAATTTAAAAACCCCTCTAAGGAAATTAAGTGTCATTTAACGTTTACACTGGCACACGTGAAGCACTTAATCGAGTAATCATACGCCAAAATGCCTTATATCATTTTAGAAAAGAACTGATACTCTTACACTGTTGGACCGATATTAACCAAACATAGCTTAGAACCACCGCAAGGAAACTGGCTTTCAAATGAAAAAAAATGCATCGAATTCGGTCCTTCCGTTTGAGAGCTACGATGCCACAGACAGACACACACACAAACACAGACAGACATCGACGTCAAATTTATAACATCCCTCTTTTTGCGTCGGGGGTTAAAAAAGCATATAAAAATGTTAACCTCTATCCCGAAGAAAAAAAATTTCGGGAATAAAATTTTTATGGACTTACTGGGTTATAATGTGTGCACATAATGTGTGAACCTTCTTCACATACCCCTATGCTGGGGCAGTAATCTTCTACATATAGTCCTTTTTGGTCATGTTCGTCGATTACTTTCGAACCTTTTATATGTAGAACCATTAACATTAACACTCCCTTAATCTGAAATAATATAACATTATAGAAAAATATAATAATTTCATATGATCAAGCTGATCTGACAGTGGAATCAGAAGAAAAGAAATCTGATAAATTGTGGCTCATTTGATTCGTTTTGATACGTCCCTTTCGGTAGTCAGACTTATTTTTTAGATTTTACAATTTTCATTCAATTCATTTTGCTGGAAGATTAAGTCATTTAAAAAAGTTATCATCACTCATAGTCAACCTCTTTATCTGCCAATGTAAGCTCTGCTAAAATCTATTTAGTCGTTCTGGAGATTTGCGAGTAGTTTAGATAAAATGATCCCCATTTGTTAGTAAAACTCAAGTTAATTTAAAATAACATATATAAATTTGAATACATAAGTACAATTTATTTAAAACAACAATTACCTTAATTAAATACATTGGCTTCATTTTCTTTCCATTTTATTAAACTTCACATAGAATGCTTGACACATAAACGACAATTTTTATATAATATAGCTATCACTGAGTGCTAAATAAATTATCAAAAAGACACGTTTAAATTAAATTTCAGTATGACTAGGCTAAAAATAAGAATTGCTTTATAGCCTAAAATGAAATTTTACAAACAATGGTGTTGAAGTTGATTGAATTGGTGGTATTAAAAAGACCTTTAGATTAAGTGAAGCTTCCTTTTGTTAAAGAACAGTTGTAGGTACTATTTTGATTTCAATACATTACTGTAAGAATCATCGTTGCTACAATAGTAACTTTTTGATCCTCTTACGAGGAGGTCCGTGTACTATTCCATGTTATTATTTTATATATAATATATTTTACACCACCAATTGTAAATTTATCTATTAAAGGTAACTATTAGAGGTAGATTTTTTTTTCTTAAAATTTATATGGGATACTTGAGGTATTATAGTACAGGTTTATTAAAGAACCCCCCCAACGTGCGTTCATCTTGTTGTGGTGGGGGGGCTCAGTAGTGCTCGGCAATACAGCCGGGCGCGAAGCCAAGAAACGCACAGGGAGGTGGCCCACTTCGGTGGGTGGTGGGAGGTGGTCCTCTTCGGAGGGCGGTGTACCATGCGGGTTGCTCCTGGTACTTCTCTGATAGCAGAGTGGACCTTGGAGCAACCCCATGGTTGTTTTGGTCTGCCTCGGCAGACCTGCCGTA
The DNA here is from genome assembly GCA_921882275.1 of Brenthis ino. Lineage (NCBI taxonomy): Eukaryota > Metazoa > Arthropoda > Insecta > Lepidoptera > Nymphalidae > Brenthis > Brenthis ino. Next base: position 16,107,473 of record OV170222.1, read on the forward strand.
GTTGAATGCGTAAGCGATCCTGCGACGCCCCATTAAGACGGGGGAAGGTTTTGTTGGGTTTTAGTGGGTAGTACTGGCTTTGCCGGTGAATAAAGAAGAATATAATTTACATAAATAATATAAATTGTTTAATTTACATTAAGAAAATAAAAGTAATTCTAGTTATTTATTCACTGTGCCACTTGATCTGCTATTGCGTTTCAGTTAGGTTTAAAGTAAATATTTTGACATGCTAGGGTTAGGTGAATTGAAAGCTTTCGAGGGCTTAGTATACAATTTAGTTTGGATTATTTGCATATTGTTTAGGTTTCATTTGCATTTATTAATTGGTAGTGACTTACGTGCGTCTCAAGTACGTTTTGAGCGGATTCTTAATTAAAAAAAATAATAAAAGTAGCCCAAGTGATTCCTTCTAACACCAGCCATTTCGGAGATTAGCCGGAACAAACAGACAGACAGACAATTTTCCTTACATTAAACTTTCGTGTTAGTGATGTATATAATTTCATATGCAATTAGTAAAAAGCTGTTATTTTGACATTACAACCAGACACATTAATTTTATTTATCTGTATAGATTCCATAGATGGCTGTTGAAAACTATTTTTCTAGCACAGCCTTTTATGTTAATAGTTACTTACCTTTTATGTTAATTTACTATAAATATGTTTGTTGTGTTCTAGCTTAGAGCAAATTGTCCGTGTTTTAATCGATTTAAGTGTCTTTTTGAAGATAATTTTTTTTATATTTCTGGTATTTGATATAAACATTAGGATATATGTACATAGAATAATATGGCGTAATCAGATTAGAAATAATGGCAAGTTTTATACATATATTAAAGTACCGCGATTCAAAGATATGAGTCTCGTTTTTCTGGGAAGTTTTTTGTATTTATCTAGGAGATTATCTAAAATAAGTTTGAAACCCTGTGTACGGCTTGGTATTAGAAAGTTTTTTTAAGAGTACATGGATTAAAAATCGATAAACATATGTATTGTGTAGAATAAATTATAGCTTTTACTATTTAAAATTATACTTTATGAGACTCATTATCAAAGTGATAACTAAAGGGTCGTAGGGTTTTGAAACGCCATACTGCCATTAAATAAATATCATATTATCATAATAAATCAAGGCAACTTATAAATAATGAAGCCTTACTTCATAATCAGTACAAAATTGCTTAAAAAGAAAACTAGCTCACAGTGCCCCTAACAATATTTGACTAACATAGCTCAAAACAATGGTGTTTGAGTTACAGTTTATAAACTTTTTCTTTAGCTTAGGTCACATTCTTTTCGTAATGACTTGATTTTAACTTCGGACTTTAGGTCGTAATGTTTCTTCTAATATGCGTATTTTATATTTTGGTGGGTAATGCTGTGAATGCTGATTCAACTAATAATCAGGTAAGATATTCTCTTTGTTTTTAATTAAAATATAGATTAGATGACAGTTTTTTACATATGAATTTAGACCTATTGAAAAAGTTATTAGTACTTTAAATAAATATGTTGGGACATTAACACACAGCACCATCTAGTTCGTGGTAAGCTTGGAGGCTTGTGTTATGGATAGCGGATAGTTGATACACTACACGTATATGACTTTACGTACATACATACATATTGTTAATATAAGCACCCATGACTGGTGTACAAGCATTTGTGCTCATCACACAAATGAATGACCCCAGCGGGACTCGAACCCGCTACCGCTGGCATCAAATTTGTGCTTAATAAAAATGGTACATCGAAATCTAAAATTTACTTTAAATTCCTTAAAAAAAGAACCATGGATATAACTATTGCCGAAGTATTGCATAGTATTATATTTTAAAACTGGTCAATGATTCCTACATATCATTATAATGGGTTTGTAAGCGATGATGTTAACGGTTAAAATATACATATATATGTACATAAAATAAAGACGATTTGAATACCTCCTCGTTTTGTGGAATCAGTTTTAAATAATTTTATTTTGAAACTAGCATTGCCCGCGGCTCCGCCAGCGTTCAGATGACCAAAAACCAAATTCTTAGGTTTTACATATTAGTATACTCTTACAATGCAGTTTTTGTATATTTTCTCAGAAATGAGATATTTTCCCGTGGTAAAAAGTATCCTTTTTGATGACCCGGATAACCAGCTATCATCATACCAAATTTCATCAAAATCTGTCCAGTGGTTTTCTCGTGATGCGGTAACAGACAGACAGACAAAAATTCTAAAAACTATAGATTCGGTCTTTGTATCGATAATAATGTCTATTTCAATTAGATTTTCCAAAAAATATTTAATGTACAGATTCGACTTAGTTACAATTTTATTATATGTATAGATAATACCTATAAAAATACTAAACAGTAAATAAATTACACTGAAAATAGAATAAGATTATTAAATAAACAACTGAGCTTATCGCTTATTCGAGGTACGCATTTAAGGATAAAACATGAAAATTATGCCATGCGAAAACAATCCCGTTATTTGAAAATAGTTGACTTCCATCATTAATTTTGCCCTTCAGAAGGTAGGCAGTTGGGAACAGTCCAATTAGTGCGTTCTTCCAAAATTCTAGCATTGTACTACTAAATTAATAATTGATCATCACCAGATGAGGGCATTATGGCTCAGTGGACAAAGTGTTGTGAATTGTTTTTTGGGAAAATATCGCAGGTTTTATTTAGTATTGCGTTAAATTTAATTAATAGTTTTAAACTTCTTCATTCAACCTGAAATTTCATCGAAATTTGTATAGCTTACCCTCGTTTCACCTAGGTTGATTTCCCATACAAATTTTCATCCCCATTTTCACCCTCTTAAGGGATGATTTTCGGAATAAACAGTATCCTATGTCCTTCCCAAGGCCTCAAACTATCTTCTTACCAAATTTCATCTAAATCGGTTCAGTAGATCCAGAGATTACCCCCTACTACGTCACAAACTCACAAACTTTACCTCATTATAATATTAAGTATAGATTGACAAAAATTCTTATAGGAGTCTCATATTTTGAGTTTAAGTATGAAGGACAATATATTCTCTCTCTCTGTCCCTAATGTACAGAGAAATTAGTATAAGTAGAGAAATACACAAAAATGTGTAAGACAATTATATTTGTAGTGGCTTTTTATATTTTCAAATTATAAATTGTTATAGAGATAAAGATAATTGTACTGTTTTCAACTCAAACTTTGCTTTCAGGATATATCCTCGTACACTCATGCAGGGAAGAATATAAAAAAAAATGAAGGGGCTCTAGGGTTTTATGCAGCTTTGCACAGTAATCCTGTTAGTTACTGCTTAATATTTTATGAAATTTTACATTTTTTACTTATCGTCAATAGAAAAACAAAAAATATTGAAATTACATTTTTAAGCGTTAAGTCACGTGGTCAGAATATGTCATTTTCATATATTTCTTGGATTTTTTATTCACCATATCTATTTTACTAATAATAATAATATGATAATAATAACATATGTATAGACATAAGATGAAAATAAATACACCTTTGATGATGTCGGTAAAAAAATAATTATGTTATATAATCTATACTAAAATTATAAATATGAAAGTTTGAGAGAACGGATGGATGGGTGTTTGTTACTCTTTTACACCAGAACGTATTAACGGATCCGGATGAAAGATACAGAGATAGATTATAGTCTGGAATAGCAAATAGGTTACTTTTTATCCTGGAAAAATGTACGGTTCCCTTGGGATAGATATGTTAATGTTTTAAACTAGTGACGAAACCGAAGTAAAGGGAAGATGAGTCGCTAGAACTTACATATTTTGAAATTATAATCGCAAAAATCTGAGCGATTCAAACTATTCTGACGTAATTAGCTTAGAATTTAGAATTTCTACTGTATGTTTGAGAAGCAAATATGATCGCTTTCGCTATCTTTAATCTGTACCTACTGTATTTCGCATATTTATCAAGACATACTTAGTACGAGCACAAAAGGTAAGATATGAATCGGCTTTTGTCAAGGTGGGTTTTAATGGATGAAATAAATTGTCGGGGGTAGGATATGTCCAAATTTACTTATTATATTATATCACATAATATAATCTATACATTTAACAGATAAATAAAATTGAAGTGTCTGTTTGCAATGCCAAAATAACAGCTTTTTACTAAATGCATATGAAATTATATTACTTATAAAAAAACTCGATTTTTAACATTTTTCTGTCCGTCTGTGCGTCAGTTTGTTTCTTGTGTATTGGTGTTAAAATTGTGTTTTACTTATAACTAGGTAGGTACCCTATATAATTTCGTAATGTGCATTTAGCAGACAGACAGACTTTTTTTATAAATTGTGTTTTTCTTATAAGTACCGTATATAGTTTCATATGCATTTAGTAAAAACCTGTTATTTCAACATTACAGACACTTCAATTTTATTTATCTATATAGACTATATTTTTGTATTATAGACGTATCGTATATGTGTGTAGTTGACTAGTTGTATGTTATATTTACGACTAAACAGATGAGCTGGTACCCATGAATATTAAAACAAACATAAAGTTATAACTATCTTTATGTTAGAAAATGGAAGTAACTACTCGTGAAAAAATAAATAAACAATTATAGGAAAAAATATAAGGATTTTGATGAAAATTAAACGTTTTATAGATTTTTATATTAAATTTACAGCCGCCAATAAATTTGACGTTCTACGAAAAGGACGAAAATCAGGTTAGAGTACCGACAAAATTCTATGAAGAGCACAAGAAGAAGAAAAAGATTAAGAAGTCACCTAAAAGAACTATTCAGAAAATTATAAAAAAAGGCAAGAATAGAAGCAGAAAAATTTACGTAAACCCCATCACAAGGCTGCCAACTGTAGCATCACAAAAACTTGAAGTTCAAGACAGTGATACCAACATAGAGGAAAGTACAACCGAAAACCATAAGAAAAAGTACAGAAAGAATTCAAAAGTACCAAGATATCCTATGCCATTCCATAAATTACAGCAAAAACCTTCACATTTCAGGAATAAAAGGGAAATAGATAGAAAAGATGTATTCATAATTAAAGATTTAGATGAAATGGAGTTTCTACACAGAGGCGATGATTACGATGTTATTAAGACTCATGTTGGAAAATATTGGTAAAAAATAAAAATAATTGTAAAAGTTTTTCCAGTTTCTTTAATTATTAATTTAAAAATTATTATTTTTTTCAATTGTAAGAAATAAAATATTAATGTCATTTTAATATGAGAAACACATTTCCTAACAAATATCTCTTCAATAAAAATTTTTAACAAAAAAATAAAAACCGACCTCAAACAAAAGCACTAAAAAGTAAAAATGCTTGTATCGACTGGCACCGACTTCGAAATTATTTGATTAGGTATGTATAGCAAATGAAAACTACCAATCAGTTATTTTTTACTTTTACACAGTAGTAGCCAACTTACTTGTAGACAGTAGTAGCCAAGTAAGAATTCTAACGTGTTAGGCTTGTCAAATCAAACAAAATAAGCCCAAACTCAAAGTATCTACTATTAGCCGTTGAAGAGTTCCACCTATCCACCTTCTGGCCTTACCATCAGATCAGGTCAACAATACCGAACCACTGTACTATCAACGGAAATAAAAGTTTCAAGTCAATAAGACAATTAGAAGTAGGTTAAATTCATCATTACTTATTTTTCCATCCTTAGGGTTGATATATTTTTTTTGAAATTTAAATGGGACCAATCTGGAAGTATACACTTTCAAACAATACAAAAATTGTCCAAATCGGTTAATTAATGACAGAGTTCTGAGGTAACAAACATTAAAAAAAATACAGTCGAATTGAGAACCTCTTCCTTTTTGAAGTCGGTTCAAAAGTGGCGTTGACATGACATTAATTGACAAAGAATAAAATTCAAAAATCGAAAGTTCTAATTGTCTCTACACAAATTTCGAACTTACGTACACCACATAAAGTACTTTTTTAAACTAAAGAATATGCGTTTTCAATTTTGTCATATCCGAAAGGCAGTAAACAAAAGAGATTTGAAAAAAGTGCAATTCAATTTTGAATTGTGCACTTTATTTTGAGGACAATTTTGAGACACTAATTAAGTGTATTTTGAGTTTTTGTATATTAATGAAGAAAGTGTAGGTATGTATATACTCGTATTGTATGAAAATGTGCACGCCAAGACCTTCAAATTGTTTTAACTAAGTAAAATATATATTATAAAGGGCTCTACACAAAACAAAATTATCGAATCTGACTGCTTTTACATTTATTATTTTACATTATATTATTTTAATAAAATTGGTAAAGAATAAACATCAGTATTATATGAATTTAAGTGAAAACGTTTTAGATAACCATCTGATAAGAAAGAGGTAAAGCTCATTTTTGAAGAGGATTTTCTTTAATATCATAAAAAACAAATAAAAAGAAACAAATAACAATCATACGTTTATTAAATAAACATTATGTACAGTCAGTAAAAAATAAATGTACCTACCTACAATTATTACACAAAATTAAAAAAAAGTTACAATTTAGAATAAAATGATTAAATAAAATAGATTCTATTTACATTTCACTTATAAAGTTTACACATATTCGTCATGACGTCGAATATAAAAAATAAAGCTACCAACACTTATGCAAGCTTGTATAAGTGTATGTAAGTATATTGTACAAGTGTTAAAAGCTTATACACGTTTTTTTTAGCTTTAAGATACGTAAAGGTCAACAAAAACAATACTTATATTAAATTATTTTAAGACGAATTTCATAGCATTATGAATACTGAATTGTAACCGTCTTTATACTTAGAATTATTATTTACAAAAACATAAATTAAATTACAATTCTATTTCGCCTAACAATAATCAAAGTTTCATATTGTTTTGTTAAGTTACTTAAGCAGTTTCAGCTTTTATGTCAGCGCCATTTTTACTTCTATACTCCCATCCTTGGTAGGCGAGGTCTTGAGGGCTTACATCGTGTTCTCGGAATGCAACGCCGTTAGACCCGTATTTGTTGTAATGGTTACCCTGACAAGCATTATATAAGTTAATAAATATATTGTAACTAGGTACGTTTTAACAATTTTTATGGAATAGATAGACTATATATTATATATACATATAGGTATAATGAGATTTATATCCCTTACTAGAGAAATGATTGATTCCCCATACAAACTTCCACCCCCCTTTTCACTCCCTTAAGGGATGATTTCCGAAATAAAAACTATCCTATGTCATCCCTAAGGTCTCAAACTATCTTCATACCAAATTTAATCTAAATCGGTTAAGCAGATTAAGCATGTAAAGGTAATAGACAGACAGACAGAGATAGTTATTTTCACATTTACATATAACATTAGTGAGTATGGGCGAGAAGAACACTATACCGTACCTACTAAGTATGTGCTAGAACGATTCTCCCGTTTTGTTCAGTTCCTCAAACAATCCCACAAATTTTGCTATTTTAAAACATTAAGATTTCCCTATTATTTTCCTTATATTATTTTTGGTTATGGCAACAATTATATTAAAATTATTTATAGTCTGTTGTTGTGGCAACAATTATAATGAAGCCGGTAAAAGGTGTACACGTAGTGTCTTAAAGTTTGGATTAAAATAAATAATCAATAAAAGTAATTTTATTTTCTCCCACTATCGACCAAAAATTATTAACGCATTTGTGTTTTGAATTACCTTCTATAGGCACAAATGAATGAAATTACTTGAGATTAGGCAGACGATAATAATAAATTAAATTATTTTATCCAGAAAAACCATATCTAAAAACAATTTAATAATATTACAAATAGTTAATTAACGGATAAAGAAAAATAAAACAGTTTTTTAACTACTTACAGCGTAGTTCTCATAATGACCATATTGTGCTGGTCCGTGTCCTTCTCTGTACGGACTAAGGCCTATACCAGCGGGAGAGTACTGCGGGCCTGAGTAGTGGTTGGACGAGAACGGTGAGGAGAGGTTGGGCTTGCAGAATTTGAAGTAACCAATTACACCTGCAACATAAAAAACATGCTTTTAGGTGGCTCTAATATATAGAAATTGTTAAAACGAATTACGTGCGTTCAAAAATGAAAGTTTTACTAAAAGGTATTCAAAATTCCTCCATGGTAAATAGATGAACTCTTAGTTCGATTATAATGATTAGTGGAAGTCCAATCGTAACGCGCTTGCTTGGAAAATCATGTGAAGCGGGTTCAAGTCGTTCTTGAAAATCTGAATATTTTCATGTCTTAATCATTTTCAATATGACTTACGGTGAAAGAAAACATCGTGAGGAAACCTGCATGTCTGAGAGAGGAGTATGGCCTGATCTCCCTCGTATTTAATAATTGGAGGCCTGTGCTAAGCAGTGGGACGTTAAAAAGGGCTGAATATATTATATTTTAACTTTGTTTTTAGATGGCAAACCAAATAGTATTGCCATCTAAAGACAAAGTTTCATCGATTATAGTCATTATATTCCATAATACCCATTACCTATAAACTTAACCTATTATATAAATATTATTAATATTACTTAGCTAAGCTAAATATGAAAACTGTGTCTCTAATAAATCTCACCTGGTACGATAAGAGCCATAAATCCGAGGAACTTCTTGAAACTGGCGAGGCCAAGTATGAGGGGAAGGAACAACAGCAGCTTGAGCTTGAACAGCTTAAGGATCAGCAACATGGGAATTATAAGCTTCTTGAGGTTATGGCGGCCTGTGAAATAATTAAATATATTTTTTAGCTTTTGTTCTGAAAATTAGATATATTATTTTATTTTTATAATATAGCAGTAGCTTAAAACTTTAAAATATATGTATAAATTCTATTCTAATTTGTAGCAAAGAGCAATAATTAAGACGATTTGATCTAAAATGGTAAGAGATATTAGATATGCAAACGTTATCGGTAAACATTGCTTTATTAGGTTAAATTTGATAGTAATTAACATAATATTGTCTTATTTCAAAGTTGATTTTCTAAGCAGTTTTATTTTTATATATAAAAATACTAACGGAAAGGAGGTGCCTTCTTATCCTCAATAATGTCAACTTCGTCAGCGATCTCGTCAAGGAACCTTGGAGCAATAACACCGTTAGATGTCACGTCGTCGTCTAATTCAAACTCCAACGCAGTAGATCTTAAAAACCTGAAACCAAATCCGAATATTAAATATTTTGTTAACTTCAAAAATAGATAAAATGTAAAAATGGTTTATTATGTATGTTTGTTACTCCCAGAAATGTCTGGATGAAAATTTGGCCTGGAATAAAAATCTGATTACTGCTAGGCGCCTAAAGACACAGACTAGTATTAATATACAAATTGTTCTACATCATTTACAATGATGTTAATTTAGATATCAATAGTAAAATAGCTTTATTAACTATATACCTACCTAATTTGTACTAAAATACAAAAATATCTGTCGAAACATTTTTGTTGGAACCATGTGATTTTCACTTTAAACGATTTGGCAGATATTGAGATCCTGTTATTTATGTCAGAAAAGAAAATGAATTACCATAAATTCCATGTTCCTTAAGATTTACATATGTAGCGAAGGCTGAAGCACAGTGTTCATTTAATATAAATAGTGTACTACTTATTTTATACAGTCACACTACTAGTAGGTACTGCTTTAATTCTATTTCTATGTTTGTTCAACCGGTTATACATCAAGTTGCACTAAACTGCATATCTTGATAGGTGCCTAGTCTATACATATAATACAATTCTCGACTCGAATCTGTACATGAAATATTTTTTGGAAAATCTTATTGAAATAGTCATTACTAGGTTGATTTCCCATACAAATGTTCATCCTAATATTCAGCCCTTTAAAAGATTTTTTCGGGGATAAAAAGTATTCTATGTCCTTCCCAGGGTCTCAAACTATCTTCTTACTAAATTTCATTTAAATCGGTTCAGTAGATCCTGAGATTACCCCCTACAACGGCACAAACTTACAAAATGATGATGAAATTTGGTATGACGGTAGCTGGTTATCTGGGTCAACGTATAGGATACTTTTTACTGCGGCAGAATATCTCATATCTAAGAAATCTATACTAACCGTTAAAAATGAACTAGGGACGAAACCCGAGCGGAGCGAGGGTGAGTCGCTACTCGCTAGTTATATTATATTATAAAAAAAGTAATGGTCTAGTTTTAGATTGAATTATTATTTATTTTTATTTTACAGATCATCTTTTACGTAATAATGAAGCAATAAATTCACGAGATATATAATATCTCGAACGTGAAGTCGGTCACGCGAACTCACCAATTATGCTGAGGAGTAAAATTATTTCAATAAATGCAAGAGGCTTATTACAAGTATGCAAATTACATTTCACGCCATAGCCTTGTGGGTCAGGATATTATAATTTATTTATTTATTTATTTATTTATTTAATTCGTGGTAACAAAAATGTATACAAATATACTCCTTAATCTAGCAACAATTATTGTTTAACAAAACATTGGCAATGGAGTGCTGAGACGCACGCACTAGGATACCCTGTGTCGCGCACGTCTAACCTTCCACAGGACCCTCTTATTTAATTTAAGACTATAGCTTAAGGAGATAAGTTGTTACATACCTAGAAGTATATAATAAAAATAATAATAAAATATTAAGACAATGATAAATTAAGTTATACATTATTTTTAGGAATCCAATATAATAACTTAAAAGTAAGTTTGAGCGCGTGTGGGTGTGTGTGTGTGTGTGTGTGTGTGTGTGTATGTGTGTGTATGTGTGAGTGTGTGTGTGTGTGTGTGAGTATGTGTGTATCCTGAGGTTATGGCATCTTATCAGTATCAAGTTATTACTTTTAGTAAATCTTCAGTTTCTGTGTAGTTTAGTCCCTTTAGCCAAGTTTTAATAGCAGACTTACATTTATTAGTTGTTAATGATAAAATATTAAGGTGTCGGTTTACCTTATTGTATAAACGCGGGCCGAGAACTTCAAAGTGTCGACTTGCGAGATATGTTCGGTACCGTTTAATATGAAAGACGACTGGAACTCTGCGATTTTTATAATTAGGATTACTACGTACTGCTAGTGGGTGAAATTTTAAGATTAACTTCAAAATAAAAAGTTGTCTTACTGATAACGCTTTACTATCTTTAAAAAGTAGATGTGTAGGATATCTGATTGGTTTTTTTAAAATGATTTTAAGTATGGTTCTTTGAGCTCGTTCTAAGGGTAGAAGAATGGAGGTAGAACAGCCACCCCAAGCAGTAATACAGTAATTTAATAAGGATTGGACGAGTGCAAAATAGACCATCATTAGGAGATCTAAATTTGCAACATGAGAAATTTTCCTAAATATATATGAGAGTTTCCTAAGACGCTGTATTAGCATACCTATATGACTACGCCAGGAGAGAGAATTGTCAAGGACGACTCCAAGATAATTAATTTTATCCACTCGATTCAAGGATGGGCATGAGCAGATGTCAACATTACGTGGGCATCCATGAAGTTTTAGCGAAAACAAGTTACAAGGTTGTGAGGATAGCGTAGGAGAGAAGGTTATAAATTTAGTTTTAGCTAAATTCAGTGTAAGCAGATGAGTCGATAGCCAGTTTATGACTACTGAAAGTGCGTTTTCCGCAAAAGAACGTGCCTGTTCCCATGTTTTACCTTCTACAATAATGACTGTGTCATCTGCATAGCAGATAATTTTGCTATGAGGAATGGTCATACGACACAGGTCATTTATAAATCAAAAAAGAGGGTTGGACCAAGCACGCTGCCCTGCGGAACCCCGTAGTTAACAGGCAGGTTATGACTTTTTAGTGTTCCTATTTTTACATATTGCTTGCGATTCCCGAGATAACTAGAAAAAATATCCAAGACATTTCCTCGAATGCCAATAGATTCAAGCTTATTTATAAGGATTGGGATAGAGACTGTGTCAAAAGCCTTTGAAAGGTCTAGAAAAATGTAAAAGAGTAAATTAATTGGTGCGTATTATAACTTCGTAAAGCTGTGAATATCTCAAATAAATTATATACATATATAAAATTGATATGTTATAATATTAAATGAGCAATTCTTGTATATAAATTTTATTTCACGTATCTCGGAAACCGCTCTAACGATTTGTAACAAATTTTGTATTCAAATAAGGTGTTACTTTTGAAGTTTCTCTACATATATGGGTGTCTTTTCTAAAAATACCGAGCAAAGCTTGGTCGCCCAGGTACTACATACCTACTAAAGCAGTGTTTGTTTCTAGTTTACGTTCTATAGATATTGGAATTTTAATTGAAATTCAGAATACGTTTTATCCTGGATAAGATCAAAGTGTAGCCAGATATAACAATCAATGATATTTTTCTATTTGGTACGGTTTTTGTCAGATTAATTTTACTACCGGATGGGTAAGATTTTCATTAGGAATATGTTAATAAACACGCATCAAAAATTACAGCCGCATTTTATCGTACGTTCAAAGGAAAATGGAGCAAAGGGTGAATTACATTATTTTTCGGTCATTAAGTTATTCATAAAGGAATACCACCGAGCTCTTCGATGTGGGTACAAAATGAGATCGGTGAGAGATTGTTAGAAATATACTCGTAATTTGTTCACTGACTATAAAATTAACAGTTCAATTAAGTATTATTTATTATAAGATGCGATAGCTTTGCCAATTATTAAATAACTGGCGGCTCACCCTAGCTTTGCTCGGATTCGTCTCTAGGAAAACAAAAACAAACCTATTCCACGGGAACCGTAATTTTTTCCGGGATAAAAAGTATAGCCTATGTGCTATTCCAAACTATAATCTATCTCTGTGCCAAATTTCATCCAGATCCGTTTAGCCGTTCTGGCGTGAAAGAGTAACAAACATCCATGCACATAAACTATCACATTTATAATATTTATATACAGATATACAGATTTCAAGAATGATCCTAAAACAATCTTTTAGGGATTTTTCGAGGATTTATTTCGATATTGTGTTCTAAAAAAATTACGCGAAAAAATCGAAAAGATAGTTTTATTTAAAATATCAAATAAGAAATTTTAATCTAAGAAAGTATGTCTAAAATGTCCTTATATAATTTTCAAAAAAGAGGTGAACTCTTTTGATAAAATAATTGCTTTAAATGATTTTGAAGTTAATACTTTTGTAATTACAATGCTAATGTAATATTTTTTACTTTCTAAAATATCCTTTTAATTCATATAAGAAGGAAAAAGAAGAAGGCAGGTAATATTATAAAACCGTAGCACATTCTCTACACAATTTTTATTTATTTTAATTATTGCCTTTAAAGATTTTTGACTGATTACAAAAAGGGATCTAATTTTTTTTTGGTTTTTACTAAATTAAATGATTTTAAAATCTGCGTACCTTTTTTGTTTAAAGTAATTATGGTCGTCGCAATTAAACTCTACAGTGTATGTAGTAAATTTCACAAACTTTTGGTGACCTGATAAAGTTTGGGATACCTAGTTGTATATTGCCTATGGAGTTGGGGGTTATTGTTTTGTCGAGTTATTGAATTCCTTTGGTGAATTCCTTTACTAGCTTGATAGGTAATTATTAATTAATGTTTCTGAGAATCTCTAAAATCCTTTGAAATATTTCGTTTAACGTTCCCGAAATTTTATATTCTACAATATAATTATAAATTGGTAGTTAAAAAAAGGTTTGCTCATTTGTAATACTTTACTCTATTTGTTCTTACGAATTTTGAGAAAATGCGTGCTAGATAGCGCTAATTAAAGGCATAAATACGCATAACTTCACTGATAAAGTATTTCTAGATCCGTTCATTGATTTTTTTCAGTATAGTTTTTTTAACTGCAACATTCGCGTGAAGAAAACAAACCAGCGATCAGATGCAATGTCAGTAAAATACAATTTTATTAAGTTAAAGGATATTTAAAAAATTAAAGTTATAGATAATATTCAATTTTACTCGGTTGAATTTTTAGATCAAGTCCCCGTTATATATCTTTTTAGATGTCAGAAGCTCAATTTCAATAAAGAGTTCAATTTAATATGAAAGTAGGATATTATATCGAATAGTAGTAGTATATGTTGAAGTAGCAAGTACACCAAAAATTACAATGTAAAGGTTCAAGCAATTTTAACAGCGCTAGAACCTTTTCTTTAAAGGTTTTCAACTTCGGAAATCCAGTAAAAAATTGTATTGCTCATTAGCTTCCGGAAATATAGCTGAACGTAAACCTAAGAGATGCACTGGAAGGTGATGGGCTGCTTCTGGTAGTTTTCTGATATCAAATTGGACCATGGGGGTTGATCTCCCCGATGTTCGTGATCTACCTTGATAGACCAGCCTTCGAGGCATCATAATTAAGTACCTAAGTGACGTAGGTTTATTTTGGATTTAAGTGGGGTTTTCTGACTGGTGAATCTCCTTGCAGATGGAATTCGTAAATGAATTTTCCAACGTTAAAAAAGGTATTTCAGTGTGGGCATGTAACCTAGCTACTAAATGAATGTATTAATTGCAATCATTTTCTTACCTTTCAATTTTTCTCATGCCATATTTGACGAGGGAATCCCAATCTGAGTCCTCACTTCGCGGTTGTGAACTCAACTGCGGTGGCTCTCTTGCTAGCGCTCGTGCCTGGGATTCTACTTTACGTAAAATCGCGTTGTCTGATAGTCTGTAAGTTAAAAATTTAATTAATTACTAAATACATATATCACAGTATATGTATTACGTGAAATGTAGAGCATTTATTATACTACTATAATAAATGCCCTGTATTTCACGCTAGTGCAGAAACGCCCAAATTTGGATGTTTTGTAGACAGATTATGAACTAAATGAATGAATGAACATATACATACATACTAACTGAGTTTTTGTAATTTTGTGTAGTGATTGATTATTAATTTTTAAGCTATATTATTCGGGTCAACATTTAGGATACCTGCTACTACAGAAAAATCTTTCATTCCTTTTTTAGAAAACACGATTTTAAAGCTGGCTAAACCTTAATAGATACTTAAAAACAATGTACCTACTAGATAATTGTAGGTCTTAAAAAGGTCTACATAAAAATCTACAATAGCATGTATTATTTATCTTCTATGGTACACTCGTAATAACTGTTAATATATATTTAAAACGTACCTAGGGACGCACCCGAGCGAAGCAAAGTTAATGATTGTATAATTATGATTGAATTTGTTATTTCAATACAAATATTTTGTTATAATATTTTGTCTAATTTTCAGGTAACAGTTGTATTTTATGGTCTAGAAAAAGTAAAATTATAATAATACCTATAATTAATCACATCTACACCACTTAAGAAGTCTGCCCACTACAACGTCTCATACCATGACCGTACTAGGACCGTGTCAGGAAAAGTATGAGATTCTGTCCACTAGACCGTTCCGTCACCGACCGGCACCGTCGCCGGTTAAAATTGTCGGCGAGAATATTTGGTCGGTGCCGGTGCGTTCCGTGCATAGCACGCGACGTTGCGGGACCGGTGTGCGCAGTCAGCGTAATGGTGAGCATAAGCACTAAGCAGCACTAGAACCGTTATGTACGGGTATGATACGCTGTTGATACGTTCTGGTGGGCATAGTAGTGCATGCACGTACATGCTTGTTTCCGTGCCTGATACGTTCATAGCACGGTCATGGTATGAGACAGTGTAGTGCGCAGATACCTTTAAGCGTGTATATTTATTTTATTAAGAATCAATTGCGTTACATATTCAATTAGTTAGCAAGTTACTTACTGGTAGGATGGTTTATCGAAGAAATCGTCAAAGGATCTCAAAGCTTGGGCTTTGAAACAATCTGCCAGGTCACCATTTATGCACTGCTGGGTTGCTTTTTGGATATACGGGTCTTCATCCTCACCTAACCCTATCCAGTCTAGGAAACCCCTGCCTTGAGCTTCGGGCTGGGTATAGAATGAATACATTAAGTATAAAATATATTATTATTATATATTTAAATGTTGGTTTAGATGTACTTCATTGATTTTAAAAAAGAAATGAAACTTATATTATATTTATGTGAGGGACAACAAACGGGAATTAGTCAGAAATACGATTAAATATACTAGGGAGATGTAGTAGATATAAAAATAAGATCTTTAAAACATTCAAGAATTTAATACTCGTACTTTAATCTTATAGAGCTGTTTATATACAGCGATGTTCAATAAACCCATTCTCTCTCTAGTTATTTGACCAATAGTCTTTACTATCTAAAAGTTTTAGTATCGAGTAACTTACCGATCTTCCACGATCATCATTATAATGCAAAGATCTTTCTTCATTCTCCTCTTTTGGAGGCTGGTCGGGTAATCTAATACCGCCATCACCTCTCGACTGTATGGCCAACACCGCCGCAATCGCTACCATCAACCACCTCGCTCGGTTAAACATCCTTATGGCTTAAAATATCCTGAAAAAAAGGAGAAAATGCTGCATAAAATATTATCCGATATTAAGGATCTAAGGAACATTATAATAAATAGTATTTGCAAACAAATACTTGTCTCAAGCAAGAATCAAAGCTCAAACTATCGTCATTTTGATCGTTGTATTAGCTTATAATTAGCTTGAAAAAACGAATAAGTACGTCCTCATGGGGTTCTGTATTTAAGACCTCTGACGATACTCAAATCTTTATTTAAATACTGCAGAGATATCTTGTTTAGGCTCAACGAAATGGCTTCAATCAATAGGTTATGGTTTTAGTTTTTTTTTTAATAGCAGCGTTTTACCTACCAATAAAACGCATATTAATTTACTTACCTTATTCGAAGCTTACGTATTGAGATAGGCATTACCGTTTCCGCCGTTTATATATCTATCCTTGTCTATCCGTCTACTGTCTCGCTCTCTATCGCACCACCTGGCAGGAGAGTGGGGATCGGTGTGAACGATTCCCACTCTTAAAATTATTTCTTCATTGAGTCGAGATACACCAGGCAGTTATTCAAAGTTAAGCTTCGAATAAGGTAAGTAAATTAATATGCGTTTTATTGGTAGGTAAAACGCTGCTATTAATTTGACTTGACCGTTATTCGAAGCTTACGTATTGAGACTTGTTTGTTATCGCCTGGTGGTGCAAGCGTAGGAGACGGACGCCAATGTGATGAAATAAACTCTGCTGTATGTAACTGAAACACTGAGATGAGATTTATACTAAGACCAAAATAAACACTTAATGCAGTGCTTTTCCAAAGTCCTTTTACAAATAAAAAATAAATTATATTGTAGATAACACAACTCAACAAGGTATTAATACAACATGGGAGACATCTCCCTGGCCGATTACGGCCTCGGTCGCCAATGTTTCAGAAACCATCTGCCCTCGAGATGTTATGGTTTAAAAGTGTGTTCACTTAACATGACCAAGTTTATTCTTACTTACGCTCTCCCAGTCCAGTGATCAGGCCCGAAGCCGAGACCCTAGACCGTTAGACCTTCAGAAAAACTAATATCTAACATTACTATGCGCGACCCGATACTCGAACAATAATTTCAATAACTAACATTAACAATTAATGCGTTTTAAAATTCCAATTTTAGTTAATAATAAATTAATAAATTCTTCTGAAAACACACACATTAGTTGACTTTCAATTCCTCTTCATTATTAATAAATAGTGCGCCCCATTTTATACCATTTCTTTAATAACTCTGAAGCCCATTGGTTTGGGAAACCAACTCTTTACGTATATAAAAAATAAATAAATCAAATGTAACAACGCTTAAGACTTGATAATGGCTTTGGAAGTGCCTATATTTATAGATAGAGAGATACCTCAAGAGATGAGATGATAACTATGGTAGGGAAAGGTCGACTTCGCACGATACTAACATATGTTGTAGGTAAATAACAATAATAATAGGCTAGTAATAATACTAGGCTGTAAAAAAAATAACAAGACAGATCTAGTTTCAGAAAGCTCAGCTAAACGAGTCATTGTTTCGTCAAAATGACTCGCATTCAAATTAAAAATTCTAATAATATTATTTAATTTTAGAATAATAATTTCTTAGATTTACACGAATATTTGACAATCCGAAAAGATAAATATTTAATTTAGAATAATTACAACGCCTAACGTAAATCCTTTCCATAAGTGTGCCAAAAATACCATAACGGAAATATACTGTTAAAAATGTTCGCATACACATTGGTGTAAAATTTATGATTTTTTAACAATGACATACGTATACGTACGTACGTACGTTTAACCTCGACGATAAATTTATGATTTACGTAGAAGAAGCTACGTATGATGTACACAGATGCACATCACAGGATATTTCCACATATGACAATAAATTGAGAACACTTCTTAGGCACGAGTACTATTATATAAATTTTAAAACAATGTCACTTATAAAACCAAGACTCGTCAAATATACGCCATAACTTTTATATAGTAGAAGTCGGTCATTTGGTAAAATCCATAACCAAACAATGGACATTAAATTATCTTGTTAGTGGCTACAAAAACGTGTCACTTAAGCAAAGATTACTTGCCAATGTCACGCAAAATTAAGGATAATTTTTATAATGTATTACGTACCTCTCTCAATTTGTGCCTATAATTCATATTTTTCAGAACTACCCTAGCTGTCAGACTGGGGTTTCATAATAATATGTCAAAAACTTACAATTTTATACGTTTATATATATAAAATACGTCATTTCCGTTGTAGTTTATAAATGTGATCCAAAATTAAGGATAAATTTTCACTATAATGTGCTACATTTCAAGCCTTCCTTGAGAAAATGTCATTTTCTTAATATATTAGTAGTAGTATTTGCCAATGTTATATTTTAAGTTATATTCCATGCTTAACGTTGAGTCTTATCGTTCTTGGAACTTTCAATACTATTATTATTATTGAAAATTCTCAACGCCGTAGCTTACCAACATGTAATGTTTGTATGATTTCTTAGGCTTTTTAAGGCTTAATTTGCAACAAAGACGACCTGTCGTTACAAGCACAGCAGGAACGCCTAAAATAGCAATTGCCCCTGATGCCCCGAGTAGGAATATCAGTTTAATATGAAATACATTACGTTACATTTAATCAACGTAATTCAGAAAGGCCCGTAACGTATGCACTTCGTAAAGGTACACTGTTGTTTCTTCTAATAATTTGCCTTGGCCAAAACCAATTGGATTCGGCTGTTCGACCACTGGAATAGAATATTATACTTTTTAACGTGTTCAGCAAGTCTTAATGACTCGCTGCTGGGCACAGGCCTCCCTTCATAAGAGGGGGATCAGGCCATTGGCCACTACCCTTGCCCAGTGCGGGTTAGAAATTTGATAAATGGATATACGATATCCATATGTTCAAAAAAAAATAATAATATGTATAATATTTCTTATAATGCTCAAAAGCCAACTCATTCACAGGTTTGGAGTTTATATATTACATACATACCTAAATTTATATCTTTTAAATCCGACTTGTATCTTCATAAAAGTGAACCAATCTTATTGAGACGATGCCTTCCCATACAATTATACGCATTAAACTATATCATGTAAGTGACCATTCAACGCATAGCTTAAATTTTATGCTATACATATCAAACTCCAATTGAGATCACAACTGCACATTAAGCTCACTGCTATTTTCTCCTGATGTTTTACTGTTTCATTGTCATTTAGACAAGAATCAACAATCTGTAGAGATTGATCTGTGAAACGAGTATATTGTCAATCCCGCGAGGATTTATATTCATATTAAGCTCACTGCCATTTTCTCTTGTAGAAAATTAATATGTGACTCACATTTGGACACAAATCAAAAATCTGTAGAGATTGTTTTATGGAACAAGTATATCGTCAATCCCGCGAGGATTTATATTCATATTAAACTCACTGCCATTTTCTCTTGGAGAAAATTAATATGTGACTCACACTCTGACAAGAATCAAAAAATCTGTAGAAATTGTTTTGTGGAACAAGTATATTGTCAATCCCGCGAGGATTTATATTCATATTAAGCTCACTGAACGGGGCTTACATTCAACATTTGTGATTATGATATTAATATCACAGCTAGATGAAAATCTCAGCGTTAAGGTCTCCATAGATCCTCCTCCAATGTGCTTATATGCTTATCTTGTCGTGGTGGAGGGATCATTAACGTCCGGCAATCCTGCGACGCCCCTTTTAGACCGGGTAGGTTCGGTTTGATTTTAGTTAGTAATACAGGCTTTGCCGATGAGTCTCACATAACCACCTGTATGTATTTGCATGTAGGTAGTATGCGTAAATGTATAATGGTCACCTTTGATACTCCTTAGGTACCCACATAACTAATAACCCTGCGAGGGTTAACCATTTTACGTACTCCTGCGGGGAGACGTTTTATTTATAAAATACAGCTCATAGGACCTCTTCAAGGCAATTAAGATTTGTATTTAGTCTAATAACAATATACACATGTACCATGGCAGTGTTATGAAAAATAATTAATGTCCTTATGTTGTCTCATGTTGATACTCGTGTTGACATCTTAACTGCATTTTTGCTCTGAACTGAAATAAAGCTTATAAACTATCGTATTGTCTGCTGAAAATGAATATGAAAATAAAATATATGAAATTGTGAACTACACCAGTAGGCTCTTCCTTTTTCCGAAAGCATTTTCACGCTTCATATCACGTACTTACATATATACTACAACTGTAATAACTTTATTTGTTTACAGTGCTGAAATGATTTCTCAATCCAATAGACATTCCATTACTCTATGTCAATGTCAATTATCCATGAACCACAAGAATATGTAGGTATATAACTTACATAGTTATATAAAAATGACATTTAAATATGTATTTAATTTCAAGACTCACTTTAAAAATGTACTTGTTTATACCCTCAAATTGCTTACGCCATTTGAACAATGTATAATTATTGCAAACTCACGCGAACTGTTCAGCTATTGTTTCGTTATATTTCTGTCGGAACATGCTCCAAATGCGAGTTACTGGCATCATCGGATGTCTCCACATGCCCTTTTCGTGTTGCTCCCTCTCTTTTGCAACACTGCGTATTTTATGTAAAAGTTACCTATATATTAATATGTGTCCTGCGCTTCGCCGTTTATGTTCCTTAAATAGGCCAAATGTTGGCTTCAACCCCTATATTCTAAAAGTAAACAGTTAGTAAGCAAAGCACTGCAAGGTAACTGATTAAAATGTAGGAATTATACCATTGTATAATCTATGTAGTCAATAGTAAAACAAGATTTATAAGCTAAATTGAATTACGTAGTGCCAATATACTTTACCATGGTGTTAATTTATATTAATTTGAATTATCATGGCATGAAATAGGCAGGGAGATCATGATGGTATTAATTTAAAAATTGCAGTTAATGTAAAAACATTTTTAAACATTTTAACAGTTATTTAACATAACATGCATTAAATTTCTAATTCTCAAATACTATTAAGTATTTGTTACTCGTTTTATTTTGTGCTAAACAAATGTCTAGAAAAATGATGATAATAAATAAGGTAAATGTACTTACATGGTGTGAATCGTTACCTTTTAAAATTTTTGTTGGCGATTACCTCAAAAACTTACATAGAAACGTCTTCCTATAATGCTACGAGTTACTTGTATAGTCGGTGCGAGCCCAAGCCAGCACGACTGCACTCGGCGGAAAACAAGACGCCAATGAAGAAATAATTTTAAGAGTGGGAATCGTTCACACCGATCCCCACTCTCCTGCCAGGTGGTGCGATAGAGAGCGAGACAGTAGACGGATAGACAAGGATAGATATATAAACGGCGGAAACGGTAATGCCTATCTCAATACGTAAGCTTCGAATAACGGTCAAGTCAAATTAATTTACAATATTAGGCGATACTTTCGCCATTTGTGAATCGATGTTTATGATATTCTACCCACTATCTATGGGTCAACGCAAGGACTTTTTTTATCTTTAAGAGTGGTGTGTAGAGTAAATTGTACGAATTGAAAAAAAAGAATGCATACCTTTTAGTTAAAATAAAAAAATAATTAGTATTAAAACAATATTTATTCTCAGTTCGGTCAGTATGAAAATAATGTACACGACATACGATGTACTGAAAAACGTATCCTACCCATATCTATTGCTAAGCTAGCTTCGTGAATGAAGCAAAAAGTAACAAACATTTAATTTTATATAGGTAGTAAGGAAAATAGAAGTGTCCAGATAATGTTAATATTAACAGACATAATATATCTTACGGTCATGTTATGGTTCACTATACAACAAAAGGTTTTTCAAATTTAGTTGTATTATGTCTATCCATGTATAACGTGAATTGACATTCAATAACGCTTCCTACTTTTACTTGGACACTTTCGCGCGTTTGAATTCGATTGGTAGTCGTAATGTTAAGTACAAAAAAAAATTAATTACACTTAAACGAATTTAGACTTTTAAGTTATAGTGTATAAGACTTAAAATCCTATGACGTACATGTTATGATTTTTTTAATATAATGACAATAATAATAAGAAATAAGCCATTGACCGAAAGTTTTATAACTTTTTTTTACTCTCAGTCACAAAATTACATAAACAACTAGAGTGAGTGAGACAGATAAAAAATAGAGCAAGATGATATTTTTCAAAATAACTTTAAAGAAAGAAAATACTTATAAGAATAAAGTACAGATAAAATGAAGACGAGTTAAAGAAAAAGGTAAATCTATAAACTAACTGTGATCTTTTAAATTAACCTTTTTAGAGGCAAGAAATATGTTTTAATCAAGATTAGCTTTAAAAAGAATATATTTTATATTATCGTACCATTTCCAGAACAACACTCAAATACATTGTTTCACATTTATTTCAACAACACTTTTGAATCACATAGAAATGAAAGTAAACTCGTGCGGACGACACGCATCGCACTGTTGGACTGCGCGTGAGTTGGTAATAGAATAATGTACAGTAAAGCAACAGATGTGGTAAATCGTTAAAATGAAAAGTTAATTTTAGGATGAATGAACGAACAAAGTGACTATTTCTATATTCAATTATAAAACTTATTAAAATTATAAAATAGTACTTTGAAATCATTTTGTAATTTTGTGGGTAGGCATTGTCTGTAACAACAGTATAGTGACCTTTGAGACGTTAAAACCTTAGTCTCTGACAATGTGCATCACGTGACCATGATTGCTGTAATGTATTCGAAAGGACGGGAATTAAAAATCAAAATAAATCCGCGAAAAAATCTGAAAGATAGTCTATGTGTTACTAAATCTATTAAATGTAATAAATTTTATCCAAATTTAACCAGCCATTTCGGCATGAAGGAATAACAAACATACATAATATTACATACATACATTTCAGATTTTTAATTGTAGCCATATAGGAGGTTTTAGAACTAATGAACTCATTCGAATTTTTGGATTTTATACTATCACTGAAGTATGACAAAAATTAAACATACATATTATCATTTTATGTAAAATAAATCGTGTGAGTGTACTTATGTACGTACGTAAAAAGTTATACTTCTTTGGCGTAATAGAACAAAAATGGCTAAATATTACATCCCGTATGTCACTCTCTGGTTGTAAATGGAATGAAGCTAGCTTCATCATGTTGCTTTCAGCTAACTACATCATGTCGCTTTTTGGCTGTTGGCGTGCGCGCGCATCGTAAAAATTTTACTCTCATATTGTTTCCCAAACGTGCCAAAAGAAGTATAACTTCAAAAACTAAAAATATTATCCTTCTTTTGAGAGAGTCGGACAAAAAATAAGGTCGCCATAGCCATTTCACCTTATACATATTTATAATTCAAAAAACGTATGAATAACATGCCATTTCTATGAAATTAATCTTTGCGTTGAGTAATGGTCCGGAAGTCGGAATGGGGCCTGACTTGAATACTAAGTTTGACATAATTTTAAGGCATCTGCAGTTATTTAGAGATATTGTTTTGTGATATGTCTTAGATATTATATTTCACAACGCAAAGAATTAAACAACGGATTTTGATATGGTTTCCGCTAATAGATAGAGCGATAAACGAGGAAGATTGTTATGTATATAATTTGTAAATATTTTGTTCAAAATGGCAGCCTAGACGGAGTTTCGTCCAAAAACTATTTTCATATGATTATATGACCAACGCTGGCTAAACCTTGAGTGATAAATCAAAACAATGTACAAGAAAAT
The DNA here is from genome assembly GCA_921882275.1 of Brenthis ino. Taxonomy (NCBI): domain Eukaryota; kingdom Metazoa; phylum Arthropoda; class Insecta; order Lepidoptera; family Nymphalidae; genus Brenthis; species Brenthis ino. The sequence continues at coordinate 16,131,709 of OV170222.1, forward strand.
TGTAGGTCTGAAAAGGGCCTAAAGAAAAGTCCGCAATAGCATATGTATATATCCTAAGGTACGCTCACAATAACTATTTTTATCTATATAAAAGCAATAGGTATGCACCCGAGCGAAGCAAGGGCATGTCACTAGTACACTAATAAAAAAACGAAGAGTATAATTTAAATAGTCTAAGCAAAAAGTGTTGTTTAGTTGTTTTAAAACTATTTATTCAATAGAGATCTCAAGAATACCGCTATCAGGAATATTTTGTAAGCCATTTTTCTTTGAGAGTCGCGGACTACTTTAGCACTGTGCTTTGAATGGATAATTTTTCAATATATCCGAATAACAATTTTAAAGAACTTTTGTTTTTGGTAAGCGTTCAGAATGCTAACAACTTTAGTTGTTCTTTGTGGTTACAGTTAATGGTTTTAGCCTTACGGTATTTTATGCTTCATGTCCATTTTTCATTTTGCTTACGAGAACATTTTTCTTTATCTCGTATACTACAAAACCAAATTAAATATTGTTAAAAGATTCAGATCAATATTCAGTGCTTGGGAAGACGAAACTACTTGTTTTAATATTAATACTTATGTATCTTAAATAATAGCTTAATATTACTATACTCAACAAAATATCTATAGGTATATCGAGTCGAATTCATCCGTCCGTCGGTCCATCCGTTTGTTTGTCTGTCAGTCTGTTTGTCGGGGAACGCATCACGAAAAAACTACTGGACAGATTTTGGTGAAAGTTGGTATAATGATAGCTGGTTATCCGGGTCAATATTTAGGATATTTTTTACTGCGGGAAAATATCTCATCTCTGAGAAATCTAAACTAACCGCTAAAACGTGACGGTTAGGTTAGTTTAAGTATTTAATAAAAGTATTTCTGCTAAAATATAAAAGCTTTATGTATTGCTTCGCGGGTTTCTTTGTAGAACTATTAAAGGCAAATACGTACAATATTTGCCTTTTTTTTTATTTTCTTAATTTTTTTAGTTCCACTTATACAAAAAACGTGACAGCGCGGCTAAATATAGCATTCTGGGTCAATTCATAATATAACTATTATATATATTATATATTAATCGATTAATTATTGAAATCAGTTTAGTAATTTTAGTTTATCAATGACAAAAAAATTAATAAGTCCTTATAACATAAGTGTAGATATTAACTTAGTACATATGTATTAGTCCCTTTGAATGGGATAAGACGTACAATACTCGTACATTATTATTGTCCGAAAAGTGACCTTAGCCCAAGTTAGCAACTTTAAGTCCCGTAAAAAGAGAAGATACTATATGTGATATTTTAGCATATTACAAAAAAAAACTTATGAAGGACGCGCGAAATAAAAGCTTTTTTGTTAAAGAATGCTTTTCGGTAAGTGGGTAGCATATTATACAGATGCAAATCGTAGGTTCAATTCCCGAATAGTCAATTATTGTAAGTAAAATTCTGTGTTGGGAAGTTGGCGGTGTTAGACCTCTGTACCGCCTTCTTACACTATTATATCAAATTGTCGTTTTACTGGAGTTTAAGAGAATGAAACAGATATAAAGTGCCTTAGAGTTTACGTACGTTCATACTACACTGTCCTGTGAGATGGCTAGTCGCAATGGTCACCATGGCCCAAATCAAAGAGGATTTTACTATTATTATTAACCAAGGAGGTCATGGTAGTCCAGTGGTAGCGCGCCTCGCTTGGGAAACCGAGTGAAGTGGATCAAATCCCGGATCTCGCACCTCTGATATTTTCATGTGCGAATCATATCCAATATGATTGCCACTTGTCTTAACGGTGAAGGAAAACATCGTGAGGGAACCTGCATGTCTGAGAGAACCTAGAAAGTTTTCAAAAGACATGTGAAGTCCGCCAACCCGCACTTGGGCAGCGTGATGGACTATGGCCTGATCCCTAAAGGGAGACCCAGCAGTGGGACGTTAAAAAGGACTGAATACATACACATATTAACTAAAGTAAATTCTATAATGCTTTATGAATACAAACAAATATAAACAATCTGTTTTAGGCATACATAAATGTAGGTCGTCGGTGGACAATATTATATCATTCTTGTATAACTCTGATCATGCACACAGGATGAACTTTCACTAGCTTCAGTACTTGTATCATTTCCTACAAAATTTTACTTAGCAAATATTATTGTGGAAATCATTCATATTTTTGTTTTTAAGGAAGACAGTTTAATAGCGCTATTCGGATTTTTTCGCAGATTTATTTTGATTTTTGGGTCTCGACGTTTCGAATGCTTTACCGCAATTATGGTCACTGGAGACACTAAAGTTTTAGATGTCTCAAAGGTCGTCGTCGAACGAAACGTCGGGAACCAAAAATCAAAATAAATCCGCGAAAAAATCTGAAAAGATATTTTTATTTAGAATGTTAAATACTCGTGTAAATTTAAGAAAGTATTAATGACCTTAGTAAGAAAATTAAATATTTTTGACATATTTTTATTAGCTTTATTTGTAACTACTTATATAGGTATAGGTACCTACATAATATGTAATCAAATCTTGTAAGTCAATTCGATCTGATTTCAAAATCGACTGAGTATTTGTGTGTATCAAATACGGATAACAATACGATAACTTGATATCATCGAGCTAATCTGGCTGTTGAGCTGAGTGATAACCGATTTTTCAGTAAACAGAAACTATGTTTTATATAGATTTTCAAACAAAAATGTTGACTACTGTCCATATCTTTAAGCGATATCTTGAAGCAGTGAAGCGAACAAACAGAAAATAAACATATTGCAGATACCAATAACACGAGCCAAAACCGTATGACTTTATTATTTTTCTACCACTTTAGCTATTTTTAAAAGTAAATATCTAGTAAATATCTAATTAATTATATTGATAATTTTTAATAATTATTTATTGAATAACAGAGCATCATTGTTCTTGAAATAGTAAAATTCTTACTAAATATTGGAATTTTTATAAAATTAAACTAGCGACTCACACTGGCTTCGATCAGGTTCGTCCCTAGGTACGTTTTAACGGTTAGTATGAAATACAAACCTTTGAATTTCTCGGCTTTTCTGTACTATAATATGCATGTATTTTACATGTAAACCTTCCTCTTGAATAACTCTATCTATTGCTGAAAACTGCATTAAAATCCGTTGAGTAGTTTAAAATATCTAAGCGAACAGACAGCGGAAGCAACTTCATTTTATACTATGGGATGCAACTTCATTTTATACCTACTATGTAATATGTAAAAATTGAAATTATTGAAACCTACAATATAACATTTCATATAAAATATTACGCAAGTCAATTAAAATTTTGTTTACCAAATATATGAAGTTAATATATAATTACAGATAAGCAAAACCATTAATCAAACCAATTCATTTCATTTGATTTTAAAATATACAATTACTAATAAACCTTATTTAATACTAGTGATGTGATACACTATCGCTTCGCTATATATTTATATAACTTCGCTTTGGATTCATAATATTACGGCCGTTAGAAGGGACGATTTTTTCCAGCCTAATTCACATATAAATTGGTATGTAATATGTTAGGTAATATGTTCATAAATTATAATTTTCTTAGATAATTCTTTTATCTATTCGCGAAAACCGTATGAAAATCCGCTTAGTAGTTTCTGAAGTTAGCCCAAACATAAACTCAGCGTGCGGGGTACCTTAATTTATAATAATAATGTCCTCCTGACCGATTGCGCAGGAGATATTATAGTGCACAAGAGTACGCACAGACACAGGTGCACTCTCTATTCCTGTCACTCTCAAAGTTCGACGGGACGATACTTCGACACGACCGATTAGAGTTAAAACACAAGACCAATGGCTTTATGTGCTCTCTGAGACACGGGTATGCAACTACTGAGAATATGTTAAAACAAAAACTCAGTAATTAAACTTGGCCCGACACGGGACTCGAACCCAGGACCTCCGGATCTGCATTAACTAGCCACTAGACTACCGAGGCAGTGAATTTATAATACATAATAATATGTGGTGAAGTAGGATTGTGCCTTTATTGGTTTTTATTACTTTAGTGAAGCAAAGGATTAACATTATTTTTGTATGAAGATAATATTATGTAAGCCGGAGAAGGCCGTTATTATTTTACCCAGTAGGTCAAGTGGTTTAAAAAAAATATATATTAAAAATGACATATAAATTGTACAATTACTCTCTCCTTGTATAGGATGAGAATTATCTTTCTTATACATAACTATTTTTTCTTTATAAAAAAGAGCTTTTAGAAAGAGCTTTAAGTAAAACATTGACAGTAAGTTTTATGATAATGATACTATATCTAATTGATATAACTTATAGAGAAATTGCTTTTACTCGCTTTACCGATATAGAAAAAAGAAAAAAATCATATATATTTAATTGGCAATTAAAAAAATAATTATGTACTTAATTATTTTATTTACTTATAAAATTAGTAAGAATACTTTACTTAATTGTTTAAAAATAATTATAACTCTTACCTTTAGTGTTATTGACCAAAATCTAGATCACGTCAGTGCACTGTGCGTTTCAAATGAGAATGAACCCACGTACCGTCAAACAACCTTATATAATAACAACATAAGAATTGCATAAACTACTTCGTTCTGTTTTGTATGAGTCTAATATATGCACAGAAAAATCGACTCTATTACAAGTCAATAGAGTCTATTATTCTTATTTGGTCTTATTGCATTTTACGTCAAAACAAATCTTTACATTCATTCGAATGTCAGCTTTAGTGTGAGGTTTTAAAGATTATTTTTATTTATCCGTTTGTTTTTGTGAATCAAAACCTCAAGTAACAAGTTTATTTGTTATTGGAATTCGAGTTTTAAAGCTTTTAGATAAAGTTCAATTTCAAATGTTAAGCTGCAGCGAACGTTTGAATTGAGTTAGCGCAACTTTGGGATATCCCAGCTGTTGTTTTAAAGATACATTGGTATAGAGTTGGCTTTTTTAAAAGAAATAATTTAAAGTAACATTTTAATTACACGTTTTATTAATGAATAAAAATAAACTACTTAATTATACGTAAATGTATCAACAATGAAATAAAACAAAAATTATTGTAATTCTATTCATACTTTATAAAAATATATTAGTAGTAATATTTTTATTTATACGTCTATAGTTATATAAATAAAATACTAAAGATAATTGAATTGAATTATCCGAAGGATGCCAACGGAACCCTATTACTAAAACTCCGCTGTCCATCCATCCGTCTGTCTGTCTGTCAGAGGGTTGTATCTCATGAACCGTAATAGGTAGAGAGTTGACATTTTCACAGAGGAAGAGGAACCCTTCGTCTCCGTGTCCGACTCGCTTGACCGATTGTTTCTTGTTCAAGTGAATCTACATGCACTTAGCAAGCTACTGGACGAACTTAAACAGAAGTGTTTAACTATATTCAAAAGACACTTAATAAAAAAGCCGTTTCTTTACAACTTAGCCGATTATTGTATCCTGGTAAGGTTTTCATAATACAGTTCATGGTAATCGGACGTTCCTCAAACTTTTCATTGATGTAGAAATTTATCCCATGAGGTTACAAAAAACATATAAAATCCTATGTTTTCGTATTCAAATTGCGCGGAAAAATCGCTTTTCTGATAAACTCCAATACAATTTAAAAAGATGGTCCCAAAACAGCCATTTTTACATATCCTTATTTCTGCAGTGAATATATAGTTATTATATACCTTTCATATGAGAGCGACTTACCCTGGCTTCGCTCGAGTGTCTGGTTGCCTAACAGTATTACTCCAGGACTTAGACAGTCTATCTGTGTTCTAAATGAATGAAATAGGTTGTCGAATAAAAAACTAAAAAAAAGACTTCAAAAAAAAAAGACACTAAAAAGTAAAAAAATAATAAATGATTGATGGTTTTCGTTTACCATATTAAATGTAGATACTTAATCAAATATTTTCGAAGTCGGTGTGCTTAAGAGGCAATAAAAGGCTGCCTTGATTATAAAATGATGATATAGGAATGATTATACTTGTACTATAAAAAATACATCATCAAAACGTAAGTAAAGTGAAAAAAATACTGTTGTAAATAAATTACATTATGACGGCCATGACAGCGGCCATAACGTAATTTAATTCCCGTCCCTAGAAATTACATTAAGTTATTTTTTCACCAGCAGAAAGATCCTTCTTGCAGAAAGAAGTATTAAGTTTATTTGTATTTTATAAGATGTTATGGGATATATTCGCCAATTGTATAGGAATTGGTTTTTATAATATCATTAAGGATGGTGGTATGTAAAAATGCATAGCTCTAACGTCATTCTAACTTTCGTTTACTTATGTACGTGTGTGTACTTATATACGCACGTAAGAAGTTATACTTCTTTGGCGTAACAGAATAAAAAAAGAGCTAAAGATTTCATCCCGTATGTCACAACTCTCTGTAAAAGGAATGCAGCTAACTTTATCATGCCACTTTCAGCTAACTTCATCATATCGCTTTTTGTCTGTGCCAAAAGAAGTATAACTTCAAAAATAAGAAAAGGATTTTGACAAAGCGTATTGGCCTCGTCAATACCTCATAACCTAAATTTGCCAAACCAAGCCGATTTACTGTTAGCTTTTGGAAAGTCTTCTATCCATCTCCTGAACTTCATCATCAGATTAGATCGATGGTTCCATATAATTGAATCGAAACGAACTTTAGAAGCAAGATATAATCGTTCTTGTTGATTTTGATTATACATATAGATATATGGGAAACAATTAGTAACCAATTTTTACTTAATACGAGTAGCATATTAAAAATCATTTCTCTATAGATTTTTGTATAACTAGATTACTATATGTTTTCAAGCACGCCTGATTTTCTGTCTGATGGGTTTTTATTAACCGATTTCAAAAAAAGGAGGTTATATTATGTTAATTAACCTATATACTACCTACCTACCTATAATATTTAACCTGCGTGGTGGACTATAATTTGATCCCCCGATCTCATCATTCGCATTGATTAGAGGCCCAACATAACAGTGTGACGTTAAAAAAGGATGAACTATTACTATTATTATCATCGGACTTTGAGAGTAAAAAGGAATAGAGAGTACACTTGTGTCTGCGTGAACACTCGATACTAGTCTCAGTGAGGTTAGCTGTCGCGGCGGAAATCAGACAGTAGGATATCATTACTAAAAATCTTAAAACTATGCTTATTTTATTATATATTTGCCAATCTATATTTATATTAGGTAATAAAAAATTTATACTAAAATCTATAAATCCAGTAGTAATGTAAATATTTAGTGAACTCAGTTTGTGAACCTGGATCTTAGGCGAGTTCGTTGTAAAAGACAAATCTCTTAGATTTACTCAAGTGTTTACTTTTAATTGTTCTACTTTGAATATTAGCTTTATGTTTGAAAGCCATGCCGAAATAAGTTTAGTTATATTATTAGATCGCCAAAATTCGTGGTCAGGGGACTGTGTTCCAAATGCCGATTCTTATAGGCACAGATCATATAATAATATACTTCTAGCTACGTTTTAAATAGATATAAATAGTTATTAGCCAGCGTGTATTTTTTCTTAAGTGCGTCGATGTTTTAATAGCTATTCTGTTACTCGGGGCGGAGTCAAATCCAACAATTAAAGATCATCAAAATTGGTCTAGCCGTCATTGAGTTATTAATGGTGTAAGTAGCCCGACCTTGTTTAATATAGGTATTTTAAGTATTAGCAATCATTATTTTAATAATGTAATAATTTCTAATATTAATTTCTGTATAATACGAATCATAATATTTTATCTAAGCTTGTTATTAATGAAGCATAAAAATAATCGTAAAAAAATTTCGTTTGTTTGTCTATCTGTCTGCTTGTACCCCCAACCTTGTACCTACTATGGGACTACCTCATAGGTCTAGTTGCTAGCATGTATGGCTGCAAATCGTGAAGTCGTGGATTCGAGTTCTAAACTAATTACTGAGGTTTTCTGTCACGAATAACTCAGAAGCTCGAAAAACGAAGTTGTCGGTGCCTTATTTCTCACCAGTTGTGTCAAGTTGCAATCCACTGTAATTAGGCTTAGAGCGCGCTTGCACCTGAACATACACTTCTTTAATACAATACGCCGCCGTAACCAAAATTGGTTAGGAGGACATTATAACTATATTGATATGAGATATCTATATAAATAAAAATGAATCACCGAAATGTATGTGCACCAAATTGTTTTTTTTTTGAGTTTGTTATTGTGGAAGTTTTGTATAGAAGAAAATTAAAAGAAACATTTTTTTTACTAAAATAAGGTTTTTTTAAATATCATGATATGAAAAGTGAGTGAGTGAAATAGTTTTTATCCCGGAAATAATCCTTTAAGGGGGTAAGAATGGGGATGAAAATTTGTATGGGGAATCAAGCTAGGGACGAACCCGAGCGAAGCGAGGGTGAGTCGCTAGTATTTTATAAATTCCGAAACAATTGGACTGGATATATTTTTATTAGAGGGTATGTTATTCGAAATATATCTACATACATAAGTTACCACTATGTGCTAAAAAAGGTCAAAACATTTTTTGTATTCAAATGTACTTATATTTGCACGTTCTTTTTCCTTTTATAGTACCTAGTATATTCAGAGATAATGTATCTCGTTACTTATCTTAATACGGCTTCGCTTTCCACTACATTATATGAGCCTAGCTCATAATTAGATTGAGATAAAAGAATAAATAATTGTTTTTTTCCATTTTGATAACTTTTAGTTCACTGGATTATTTAACTGACTTCAAAAAAAAAGAGAACGCACTCAATTCCAATGTACGCTGTTCTGTGCGTGCATGTTCTGTGATATCTTCGTCAATTACGAACAGGTTTTCATGATTTTTCTTTTACCTGATCTTAAGAGACACCCAAAATTTCAAGAACTAGATTCCAGCCCTAAAATCCCATCCACACTGTAGTGCCGAACACAGTCTATCCTATTCGATACTGGTAAAGTATTTTTGTACAGGAAACGTTGCTGGAGTGTGTTTCAACCGGAACTTGACTGTTACTGATAGTGTGGTCACTCATTGTTTCTTGTACAAAAATACTTTACTAATATTGGACCAAGAACGAACCGTGACCGGCAATAGGTCCTTATAAAGTAATTTCGAAGTCGATCTACTTTTTTGTTGGTTATTTTATCATAAATACCGATCTGAATGTAACTATTTTGATATTTATTGTATACTGTATGTAAGAATTAAAATATATCTTTTTTGTAAGTGGAATGACTAGCCTTTACCCTTTTTTTTAACGTTGGGAAATGCATTTTCGCACGACGTGTGGGACTCACCGGCGTAATACAGCCAGTACCAACCACTGAAACCCAACAAAACCTTCCCCCGTCTTAATAGGGCGTCGCAGGATTGTTTACGCATTCAACTACGACGCCCCGACGGCAGGTCTGCCGAAGCAGACCACCACAACAATGGGGTTGCTCCAAGGTCCACTCTGCTATCAGAGAAGTACCAGGACCAACCCGCAAGGTACACCGCCCCCCGAAGAGGGCCACCTCCCACCGCCCACCGAAGTGGGCCACCTCCCTATGCGTTTCTTGGCTTCGCGCCCGGTTGGATTGCCGGGCACTACTGAGCCCCCCCACCACGACAAGGTGAACGCACGTTGGAGGGGTCTAGCTTTTACCCTAGGATAAGTGATTTTTTTTAATTTAAAATCGGTATCTTGCTCTTGTTTTCTGTAATGAAAAAAAACTCAAAAAGCTCCAAAAAGGTCAAAAGAATTAGTTTGACTATAGGACTATCTTTAAATAGTTAGCAACTTACACTACGTGACGGCTTGCAGAATGTGTCATTTAACCCACATTGGCTTCGTCATATTGAATGAATTGGTGTTAGTTCATTATTATTCTATTATATATATATATATATATATATATATATATATATATATATATATATATATTATATAATGCTGAAGAGTTTATTTTTTTGTTTGTATGTTTGTCCATTTTCGTATTCATAATCCATATATGATACGAATTGAATCATTCTTTTTTTTAGTTTTGCTGGGGGTGTATCAGGAGTGGTTTAACTATTAAAAAAAATTTGGAAACCCCAGAAGAACAGCTGGCAAATCGAAAAGTTTAAAACTGTTTATTTTCTATGGGAATCACTTACCGTTAAAACATACCTAGGGAAGAACCCGAGTGAAGCTAGGATGAGTCGCTAGCATTATATAAATAATGCCGAAGACGCGAAAATTGTCCAGCATCTTTTATAACTGACATATAGGGAAGGAAATGAAACTGATTATAATTAATAATTATTAGATTGGATTAAGTATTTAATATAAATAAAAGATAAACAAAAAAGTAATTTACTCCATATGAAATGATTTCAGCGATTTTCATGTCCCTCGTGTCTTTTCCACTCTATGTGACATTGGCCATTTTTTTAAATAAGAAAATTGAATTGAACGTCTTCATGGCTGTTTCAAAGTCATAGTCGGTCGAAAATCAACTACAGCGGATACCGGTTATTATACATATATTATGCAGTTATATGACATACATAACCAAATATGACCTTGGCTCATGACTCAACATATCAAAAACCCCATAACGATTGAGCCACTAACCGAAAAACACAAAAAGTTACCCAAGATTATGCACTGCGGATTTAAATTAGGACCAAAAATATATTAAATAAAATTGGGCCTTATATCCATCTTGTAAAGTGAAATTTTGCTTACAGGTGATAAGTATGGATTTTTATGGCCATTTCAAAATGAGCTCTAATGTGAAGAAATAAAGCAGAAGTTAGCTATGAATTGTTTATAAGAAAGGTCAACTTTCTACTGGCTTGAAGAGTAGGGGCAAACCGGATCTTCATCTACATTCACTATATTTGGACTGTACAGTTTTGATATTTGTTTATTTTTAATATTCTTTTAATATTTTTTCAAAATTTATATAATTCAAATTTATCACATTTTAACGAGGTTTTCAATAACTTGCGATGTTCGTACATGTAAGGTGCATCCATAATACAGGTAACTATGCTTAAGCTTTTTAAATTTATATTTTTATATTTTCACAAGATCTTTATTTATATAGTTACATTAACTATATACGTACGCCTATATTATGTTGATTAAATGCCAAAGATATAGGAACATATTATATAAGATAATAATATTTTTTGGAGTTTTTTTTAATAAAAGCTTGTCTTTAAATATATTTTTTTTTTACTTTTAGTTTATTTCTTTACAAGTGAACTCATCCTCGCTTCGCTCGGCGTCGTCCCTAGGTACGTTTTGACGGTTAGTATGGCATAGATAGACTATGACATATACATAGGTATGATCAGTTTTATATCCCTAACTTAAAAAATGTTTGATTCCCCATACAAAATTCCACCCCTATTTTCCCAGGGTTCAAACTATCTCAATACCAATTTACATTTAAATAGGTAAAGCCGTTTAGTCGTGAAAAGGTAACAAACAAACAAACAGAGTAACTTTCGCATTTATAATATTAGTATGGATGATGTAGTAGAATATAAAAAGTATCAAGATTAAAGTGTTCCTCATTAGAATATGTAACAGTTTGCACGAAATTACTAACATGTAACAATTGGTCCTTGTTGGCGTCTTTCACCTATTTGGGCTTAGACTCTTACATTTACCCAGGTATTATTATCTAATATATTCAGAAATTTAAGCATTACAAGCAGGTCAGTTCCGTAAATTAAGTTATTCTGAAAGCTGAAAGCTTTTGTTTGTTTCCTTTGGTTATTATTTCGTTTTCTTTATTGTGGTACTATTTTACGCCCACTCATGAGTTATGATAATAGAAATAGCGTCAATATTTGTAAGAAACGATAATAGTGAATAACTAAATAACTGATGAATGAGAGTTGATATAGAAGTATTCCGTATGAGCCCTCCTAATGTATGTTCACCTTATCGTTCTCAGTAGCGTCCGGCAATCTAGCCGGGCTTGACAACCAGAGACAGATGCACTTGGGTGGCGATGGGTTGGTCCTGGTACTTTTGTGATAGCAGAGTGGATTGTGAGAGTATCCCCCACAGTTGTTGTGGTCGGCTTAGAGAGGCCGGCCGTCAGAACATTATAGCTGAGTGTGGAAACGATAGAGGATAATAAAGTGTTCCATTAAGACGGGGGTTTTAGTAGGTTTTACTAGATTTTCTAGCAGTTGTACAGGTGTTTTGTACAAACTTTTTGACGGTTCTATCAGTTCCATCGTTATTGTATTAGTATTTTTGTTTACGCAAAATTTCATAAGAATTATTGGATACATAGTTTTTCCTAGCTTATAGCCTGCCGAGTATCGTATGCTATCGAATGATATTTGGACTATTTATCAAAATTTGTAAAAAGCCGCACTTATTAACCACTTAAGTATATCTAATTAAGTTTTTATGATATATATTATTGTGCAGTCTTTTCTTGTAGGTCCAAGGTTTATTAAGGATTTACTCCCTTTTCTTATAAATTATTATTAAATATAGTTTCTAGTCTTCTCCATTCTACATTATATTGCTGAAGTTTGTGCTCAACTAGCACACTTTGATGTCATAGACAAGAAAATTGAATTGAAATGTAAAAAACCACGTCAGTATTCGATATTATGTAACTTTTCATAATACCTATATCTAATACATAACAGGTATATTATAGATTTAGAAAGTTTACATAAGTGCGTTTAAGATTGGGACCTTAAAGGACGGACGGTGGGTTCATTTATATATGTATAATATATATTTTGTTAAATACGAATACATACTTATGATCATGTGTGTGTTTGTCCCATCCTACTAATATTATAAACGCGAAAATTTGTGAGGATAAATGGATCAATGGATGGATGAATATTGCTTGTTACTATTTTGATTTTAATGAAAATGTACATTATTAATATGGTTTAATATAGCACACATATACATAGGTCATAATTTTATAAAGTCATATGACTTTAAAAAATTATATATTTTTAATAATATATTTTTTAAAGCCTTATAATATATAAATGAACTACACGTGCGGATCCGCGGAAAAACGCTCGTTAGTATATAAGTGTCCGAGATAACCTTGGTAACAAGTCGAACGATTTCTTCGTGACTTATACTGTAATGTAATTTTCTAGTACACATAGTACACATAAAGCAAATTTAATTAATTTAGAATTTCGAGTACTTAAAATATAATTAATTAACAGTTCAAAAACTTAGGGCACGAGAAAGTCACGTAAGGATTGAAATATTGAGATAATAAAAAATAACTGGAGAATGTTATGAATTTAAATATAAAAAATTAAAAAGTAGACTTACTAACATTACGTTTTTATATGAAACTAGCGATACGTTTTAACGGTTCGTATAGATTTCTCAAGAGATGAGATACGAGTACCTATTTTTCCCGTAGTAAAAAGTCCTAGATGTTGACCCGGCTAATCAGCTATCATCATACCAAATTTCATCAAAATCTGTCCAGTAGATTTCTCGTGATGCGTTCTCAGACAGACAGACAGACCAAAATTCTAATAATTATAGATTCGGCCTCTGTGTCGATAATAATGTCTATTTCAATAAGATTTTCCATAAAATGTTTAATATACAGATTCGACTTAGAATTTTATTATAATTGTACAGACTAGCAATTTATATTGGCTTCTATCAAGTGTACGATCTTAGTATAGAGGCGTATTGTATTTATAAATATTACTTAAGTCTATGTGGTACTTTAAGGTTATAGTTTATCTGCGTACTAAATTTTATTTAAATAAGTTTAAGTGTTAAGGATTTACAAACATACATAAGTAGAAATTTTACAAATTTAAAATAGCAGGTAGCCCTATAAGAATTCCACTAGGTTCTAAATCGTACTCAATAACTACGTATTAAATATTACGAATGTTCTAATTTCTCGTACAATTATATAAAACACGCAAATAATATTTTTAAGATATAAAAATTATTTTAATAGACTTTTTTATTACAAGGCAAATTTTTCATAGCTACGAGTAAAGAAAAGAAAATATAAACATTGAAATAACAAATACATTAAATTTATATACAAAACAACAAAAATATATATACAAAACAAATGTTTACTTAATTATTACTGTACAAGTCATGTCCGCGTGGAATAGTGGCAAGAATGCTAGTCGCATTTCCGAGCTGAATGAATTTTTAATTACAAACAGATACTTCAATTTTATTTATCTATACTATAATAAAAGAGTAGAGGTCGAATGTCTGTACATATCAAAAAATAGATGAGATAGCCGGAGATAGCCGGAGATAGCCAGAGATAGCCAGAGATAGCCGGAGATAGCCGGAAACAAACTGAAACAAACTGAAATAAACAAATAAATAAACAAAGAAACAAACAAACAAAATAAAACAAACAAACAAATAAATAGTATATTAAAATAATAGAACAAATCAAGATTTTTTCAATTTTTTTGTTTCTCTGTCTGTTTGTCTGTTTGTACGGGCTAATCTCCGAATCTATTGGACCGATTTAAATGAAATTTTGCATGGTGTACCTTACATCCCCGGGCAACATCTTAGATACTTTTTATCCCGGAAAATTAAATAGTTCCCGTGGGATAGTTAAAAAACTATAATAACTTATACAGCTTTGTACACAACAACTTATGCACCTAATTTAGTAAAATTTAACATTCTGATACCTTAAATTGCCGGTCAAACAACAGGTTACTTTGCATCCCGGAGAAATAAACAGTTCCCGTGGAAACTAATAGATCTCTATTAGTGTTTTTCTAGAGGCGAACCCGAGCGAGGCGAGGGGAGCCGCTAGTCTGTATTATAAAGAAGAATGCTAACCATACAATTCTAAAAACCATACTAAAAGTACAATTCAAATCAATTTAATAACTTTGGTGCAAATTGTCTTTTGATAGATAAGATTGAATAAATTTATTCGTGAAGAAATTGAATTTCAATTGTAATGTACTTTTTATTTATTGCGGCCAACATTAAAATATTAAATGTAAATTGTAATGAAAAATATTAATGAGTGTATTACTTACTTTATAGTTGTTAATATTGGTTACCACTGCGCTATCAACTGTAGCGGGTTCAAATAACGGGTCTTGCACCTGTGATATTTTTATGTGTTAGTAAATTTTTTATTATGATTATCAATTGCCTTATGGTGGAGGAAAACATTGTGAGGAAACTTGTATATTTTAGAGAACCTAGCGAGTTTTCGAAAGACACGAAGTTTGTCACCCCCACTTGGACCAGCTTGACGAGCGCGGACTATGACAGAATTCCCCTCGCATTGAAAGAAGGTCCATGCCCAGCGATGGGACGTAAAAAAGGGCTGAATCAATAATAAATATAGCTACATTTGTAAATTCAGTCCTGTTTTTAACGTGCCATGTTTAGTAATTTTTATTTTTGTATTAACTGTTATGAGATAATGATTTATATATTTTTTTATTAGTTTATCGATTTTACTTGATATTTTGTGTAGAGATAGTTTAATTTTATGGTTCGGAGAGTGATAATTTCTACTATTTATTCCGGACATTAAGAATAAGTTTGTGGATTAATTTGAGAAAGAACATTTAATGTAGAAAATAGATTTTTTGTTAAAATAATACAAATATATATTCATAATCGGTAAATATTTATTTTTATAATTATGACTATAACAATAAATAAATTAAATAAGTTAGTTAATAAATACAAACAATAAATTAATTTATGGGCACTCTTTAATAACAACATTAATATAATTAAATATTTTTAACATAAAATGGTGATTGAAAGTTAAATTATATGTTATACACTTTATAATAAATTATACTTAAAATAAAATAATAGAATAAATTAAATTATTACAAATCAACATGTTCAAATAAATAATAACAAGCATTCATCAAACACAATAAATTACAAACATGCACAATCATATTAATTCTAATCTAACATACCTACAATTATAATATTTACAAAATGTGACATATTTGTTATTAAATTTTATTTAGTAGACGTTTCAGTACACATCTCAATATTCATTTACCTCAATAAACAAAAATGACATAAAATAAAAAAATTAAAAAATATTTTTTCAAATCGGATTAGTAGTTCCTGAGATTAGCGCGTTCAAACAAACAAACAAACTCTGTCTCTTTAAAATATTAGTATAGATTTATTTCAATTTAAATTTGATTTAATACATGGTTACAAAAACATACTTAGCACTTTGAAAAATCTAATATTTTTTAATAAATGCCTATTCAAATATAAAATCTTCGGTTGTGGGTAAGAGATCTACTTTAAAGTTCAACGGCGAAGTCTCTTGGTACAGAAATTTCTATGTAATGATTCTTGCAGACCTGTAAAAGAATTTGTTAAATAAATTTGTGAAAGAAAAAGAATTTGTTTTAGACCATTTATATGTTATTCGTGAAATATAACATCGTTTTCGTGAGTGCGGTATTTATTGAAGGTAGCCAATTTAATGCTCTTTGAGATTGAAAAAGAGCTCTTCTAGCTACAGGGTATTTTTAACAATAGGATACAATAAATTGTTACATCCAACCATTCAACTCTCCTTAAGATCTTATAATCCATAATGGTTAACTGCTTTGTTCGTTTTATGTATGATCATTAGCAATTACTTTTATCTAACTGCGGCTAAACCCAAAAGAGGGATATGTATGTATGTCCGACTCTATGTTCCCTCGTAATTACTAAACGACTAAACCAATTTTTATGATTTATACGTTGTTCGATTCCTCTTGATAACGCCAGTGTCATAAGGTATATGAATATAATTAAAAATCAAAATGGCGGATCTCAGACAGCAATTTGTGTGTCTTGAAACATTTTTTTCGTCCGAATCAATAAATTAGAATTAATAAATAAATATTATTAAATATATACTCATTACATTGAACTAGCTTCCGCGGTGGTCTAGACTCTAGTGGCTAGTATATTACGGTCGCATCCGGATGTCCTGAGTTTGAGTCCCGGGTCGGGATAACAGCCCGCAGTTGAAGTTGGAGTACGAAAGTGACAGAAATAGAGTACATATGGGCATACCCGCGCAGACGGCTAGTGTCAGGGTAAGACATGATTATTATTAATTGTTGCATTGAATAAATAAATAAAAACTAAAAAAAAAACCGACTTCCAGGCACTAAAATGTAAAAATATATTAACTAAACGGGGGCTTTCATTTAGAATAGATACCTAATCAGATATTTTCGAAGTATATATAGTATACATCCTCACAAACGTTCGTATTTCTAATATTAGTAGGAATTAGGATAATTTATCCTTATAGAGCTCGTATCAGTGAAGCGTATCAAAAATGTGATAACATCGCGCGTGCATATTAAATTGGTATGTGTATGAATTTACATGGGAAGATTCAGTAAAAATCTTTCATATTAAATTTAAATAAAAAGAACTAGGTTAATTACAACAAGTAGTATTTTTTTTCGTAGTAGTTAGTTAGTTTTTCGTAGTATGATAAGTTTCTATGGATTTATTACCTACAAATGAACAAGACTAAAATATATTAATTAAATCAACAAAATGTTAATTAAAGTTAAACTGAACGTCAGAGATGTTCAGTTTTATAGGATGCATAAAAAGAATGAATAAATATGATATAATTATGTTCTTATTAAAAGATAGAGTGAATTCGAAGTTACTTTAAAAGTATTATTTCTACAATGATTCTTGCGACCTGTATATTTTTGATTTGAACTTTATTTTCTTAACGACTAACCCTCGTTTCGATCGAGTTTGTCCCTATGTACGTTAGTATATATAGATAGACTATATATTATATGATATAATTATAGCCTATAGCCTTCTTCAATAAACGGGCTATCTAATGCAAAAATAATTTTTCAAATCAGATTATTAGTTCCTGAGATTAGCGCGTTCAAACAAACATACTCTGCCTCTTTGTAATATTAGGTAGTACCTATACATATGAAAATAGGCTTTCAATAGGTAATGATAGAAATATAATTTTGTAAGTGCTATTCTACCTATCTCAAATATATATATATATATATATATATATATATATATATATATATATATATATATATCTTTACGGCTAATACATATTAATAAACTAGACTTAGGATTAGGGAATTCAATATGCAAAGTTATTTTACGAGTACTATGAAGATTCGTGAAACACTATATGATGTCATGGAAAATATAGAACCTATGGCCTTTTTTTTTAACGTTGGGAAATGCATTTACGCACGAGGTGTGGGACTCACCGGCAAAGCCAGTACTACCCACTAAAACCCAACAAAGCCTTCCCCCATCTTAATGGGGCGTCGCAGGATCGCTTACGCATTTAACTACGACGCCCCGACGGCAGGTCTGCCAAAGCAGACCACAACAACCACGGGGTTGCTCCAAGGTCCACTCTACTATCAGAGAAGTACCAGGAGCAACCCGCATGGTACACCGCCCTCCGAAGAGGGCCACCTCCCACCGCCCACCGAAGTGGGTCACCTCCCTGTGCGTTTCTTGGCTTCGCGTCCGGTTGGGTTGCCGGGCACTACTAAGTCCCCCCACCACGACAAGGTGAACGCACGTTTTGCAAAACCTATGGCCTATGTCGAGGATTTTTATTTAACAAGTGTATAATATCAGAGGGGTAAAATTATATTTTCCCTAACGTAATATTTTGTTATTGGCAGTAAAACCATATTCCACCTTCGTTACAATTAGTACCCAGGGAACGATCTGAGTTAACTATAATCGGATCGTTGGGATCTAAATGGAAAAAGGTAAAAATGTGAATCGAAATCTTGACCCAATTTTTTAAAGCTCTAATACAAAAAATAAATAGGACAACACATCCCTAGAGATGCAAAGATACGGAATGTCAGCTTTTCTCATATTTCGTTTTGTTTTTGTTTGCCGACGATACGTTCTCGTCTTGATGAAACCGAGATTTGTTTGTTTTAAGCGAACTTAAAACTCAAAACAACTTGACTGTATATTTTTAAAGAAAACAAATCTTTTACCCGCGTCATTGTCTCTTGAGATCAAAACTGTAAGTGAGAAGTTAAAAAATAAATACATACCTATAACTTGTCACTTAATACGTCGTCGTTTGACGACACGTTTGGCTCAGTTGGTAGTGACCCTACTTGCTGTGCCAACTGTCGCGAGTTCGAGTCCCGCTGGGGGCATTCATTGGTGTGATGAGCATGAATGTTTGTACTCCAGTCATGGATGTTAATATTTATAATATGTATGTATTTAAAGTTATATATGTGTAGTGTATCAACTATTAGCTTACCATGGAACTAGATGGCGCTGTGTGTTAATGACCCAACATAAAAAAAAATACTTTCTTAGATTTACGCGAATGTTTCTCATATTCAATAAAACAATCTTTTCGTATTTTTTCGCGGGAGTCTCTCCCATAACAAAGATGTCGTGTAACACATATGTATACAAAAAGCAGCAAAATTGACCTCTTTTTTTGAAGCCGGTCAAAAAAGTGTACAACATTTTTATAAATGCACAAGTCTATTTGTTGGTCAGTGACTGTACCAAAAATAACGAGTATTAATAGCATATTATGAAGAATCTGAGTACTAGTAAATATCTATGCTATATATATAAAAATAGACGAAGAAAAATCAGTTCAGTAGCTATTTCTCTTCTGTTTGTCAACCTATTTTCATTTGTTTGGTTTAGTAGCTATTGACGAGCCTTAGTGTTATCAATAAAAAAATCGAGTGAGATTTTTATATACACATGTAAATTCTATATATGTATATGTTTTTAATAATGATTATAGTCTTATTTCACACACTAGAACATATAAATAAATATAACTAAAATATTTACATCTATAAATTTTCACCTTGATTACAACTTGTCTTACTGTGAACGAAAACATCTTGAGAAAACCTGTATGTCTGAGAGAACATAGCAAGTTTTCGAAAGACACTATAAACGATATGACGTATTGAAGTGAAAGTGTAAGAAGCCCGTGCCCAAGCAGTGGGACGTTAAAAAGGGCAGCACACACATACACACATATGTATATCTAAGAAAAATGCTACACATTGAATATATGTACATAATATGTGCCTTTTGGACGAGTTGACCGTTTATATACTCAGTGTCGTGTTCCTATAGTAAAAATTGATTAGAAAATAATACTAACGTTAATTTTGAAGTTTTCTAGCCGTAACAAGTTTGTTTATATCGTGGTATGCAGCTATCATTGTATGTGAAGGTGTGGATACAGCACAGGCAGAGTGAGTCTGGATACAGTCATCTCCCTCTTGGCCTCTTCTCGCTGCTCTCATGTATCGGAAGAAACGTAATATTTCTGGATTATCCGACACTGGGCGTCTAAGCTCGTTTAGCTCCCTGTAAAATAAAAAAAAAACATACTTAAAACACATTTAATGTATCGAGTTAATTTTAAAATAATATATTGGTAACCATGAAAATACGTTTCACTTAATTAGTAGCGATTTCTTTTTAAATACTTAAACGCGCCACTAGGCCTTTGAGATTGATCGACTCTTATCTACGCCCTGGTACCTATTAGAACGAGTAAATTAAAAATAATTTATAAGAACGAAGGTCATATTAAAAAATATGTATGTACATATATGTTAGGACATTAATAAACGCCATCTAGTTCCATGGTAAGCTACGAGGCTTGTGTTATGGATACCAGATAGTTGATACACTGCACATATATAACTTTAAATACATACATATTATAATTTATATAAATACCCATGACTGGAGTACAAATATTCATGCTCATTGCTCATGATACAAATGAATGCTGCCAGCGGGACTCGAACTCGCGAACGCTGGTACAGCAAGTAGGGTCACTACAATCTGAGCAAAACGTCTCATCATATTAAACATTCACGATATTTCTCATTTTTTACGAATTCATTAACATTTTTTTTTAAACATATTTAAACAATCATAACAAATCAAGCAAGATAAACTTTTGACGAGGCCTCGCCGCCTCTCGTGAGCTGTTGCCCTGGGCTATAAATCCCATCGCTGCAGAGTATACACCATCGAACTTAAATACGTTTGAGTGAACAGCATTTTTTGTAGAAATTCATTAAAAAAATTAGCAAAAGTGCTTATCACTTGTTCTGAATTTAGCATTAACATATATTGTTTACATATATTGTTGTTTACATATATTGTTGTTTTTATATATTTTCCCTTAAATTTTATCTTAAAATAGCTTAATCTCCTTATCTCCAGCTTAGCGCGCGCTCCATACATTTAGCTACATACGAATTTCAGTGGGAAAATTCAGACAGTATTAGTGTTTTTCTACTATGGACTTAGCCAAGAATAAGTATATTTACGTATTTTGCTCATTTGCATTACATATCAAAGCTTAAACAAATAATTGGAGTCATATTAGAGTATAGTGTGATTCCAATTTTAAGATGATTTTCTGTAGAAGATAGAGCAATCGACCGAAAGCAATTTACTCGTAAAATACTTTTCATCGCAATAGAAATGATTACCGCGGGACTAGTCTTTGGATATAACATAGAAAGATGCGGTTTGAAGCTTGTATATTTATAAAACGTATTATATGTGCAGACATATAATACGTATTACTTTAGTCAGCTAAAGTAATATCGTCTGGGTTGATCTCAGGTCTCGTTTCTTTGTTGAGACACATTACTAAGTGGATTTAGTATTTACGAGTGGTGTAAGAATAATAATAATATATTCTAATTTAATGAGTTAGACATCAGTAAGTACAGTTAAAGCTTAAATTTAGCTACAAAACTCATATTATAAAACTAGAAAGAGTACAAAACAGATTTTTAAAGTATCTTACATATAAAATCTCTACCGTAAGCCAAAACAACCTTGTTTTGCCTTCCTTACATCGTCATCGAATGGAGAGAGATCTATTACTTTTGAACTTCAGATGTCCTTCTCTCACGCGTAATAAGTAAGTCATTGTTTTATCTCCCAATAACTAGAACTAAACTGCAAAATTCTTTCTTGTTACGTTCTTGTAATTTATAATTATTTTTTTATACTTTGATGTTTTTATATTTATATGTATTTTTTTTGTTATATAAGTTTTTTGTGGTCTACTCTATCTGTATGTATGTTTAAATTAGTGAAAACTTTGCTGGTTTGTGTAATATTCTATCTGTGATGTATCTACTTATGTTATAAAATACTGTATGTTTCCAAAATAAAATAAAAAAATGTTTTACGTAATTTTCATTGTCGTTCTAAGAATTTGTCTACTCTATTACGCAGTATACATCAATTACGTATTTAAAGCTTAATAATGTGTGTATGTTTGTTAATATGTACGTGTTAATCTATGGAAGTACCTGTTACTTTTGTTTTTTTTTTTGTATTTTATAGCCTATTTAGTGAAGAAGGTTACGTGCTACCTAACATCACGCGTGTTAGTATTAATCACAGACAATACAACCTGTATTTTCTGTGGTATGAATAAATGAATGCTCCCAGCGGGACTCGAACCTGCGACCGCTGGCATAGCAAGTAGGTTCACTACAAACTGAGCCAAACGTGTGGTAAAAATATTAGTCTATTAGTGAAATGTACCTAAAACACACACAATATTAGTCTATTAGTGAAATGTACCTAAAAAGATAATTACCTGCTTAACTGCGCCGACACTAAATTACTGTACGGGGCATATTTCGCCGGGCTTGCATACATGAGGCAGATTAATTGTTCCCGACAGGCCTCTAATTTCACATCGCTGAGGCTCTGACCGCCTATCATTGTACTTTCCTCGGTTGGTGGATCGGATGGAACTAAACCTAGAATGTAATTTTGTATATTTTGTAATATAATTTTTATTTTTGAAGTGAAACTTCTTTAGAATCGTTGTGATTTGAAACTCGATGAAACGGAAATGTGACACTAAAGAGAGACAAACACATAAATAAGCCGGCGAGAGAATGAGATAGAATACATTGCCATGTTGCCACGATAACCGTTATTATTGTCTGACAGATATATAATATTAAATTTCACTTCTACCATGTGTGAATTGCACAAACACGCACTTTTTAGCCTATTATAATTGATTTATTTAGGGCTAAGAAAGTTGTTAAAAATATTTTAAATAATAGTCGTGTTAATTACTAGCGAAATACCTATACTTATAAAAAAACTTCCACAAAACCTTATATCGTCGGTTTAAAGAAAATCAAACTAAATGTAAGGATTTTTTAAGATGACCTCAATAAAGTTTAACATAGTTTTATTTTTTGTGATTTCATTGCACAAGCAGAAATGTTTTGACATTAAACACTACACCTACTTATAAAAATTTAACAATATCCACAGTACGAGTATATTTTAGCTACAGACTTCTAAAGACCTCGTATGTTAAAGTTAAAGTCCTCGTATATTCATCGAATAAAAATTAAAAATTGAATGTAATTTGAATTGATTTATTTTTGATACTGCTTTATAAATTAAAATTTTTATATGTTATCTTTATATATACCACATATTATTGTATCTATTAAAAGTTAAAAATACAGTACCTATGTATAATTATGTATTGTGTATTGATATTGGTTTAGTCAATATGCAGACTTAAACCTTAGGTTTAGAAGTTTAAAGTTGAAAATAATTTACACGTGTAGAATATTTTTCTAAGTACAATATAATTGGTTTTAGAATTTGCTGAAGTTAATTAGACTTTGTAGATGTAATTATTAAGGTATATTTTAGCTTACCAAGTCTAGCGAAGATGCCATCGAGCCGTGAAAGCAACGGAGAATAAAACGGATCGTAATTGCTCAGGATCATAGATGATGCAGGTATTTTCTGAAATATCTGAAAGAGATATTGTTGAAAGTAAGTTATATCTAATATTTTATATCTTTAAACGAGCATTCTTATATTATATATATATATATATATATATATATATATATAAAAGAAAGTCGTGTTAGTTACACTATTTATAACTCCAGAACGGCTGAACCGATTTGGCTGAAAATTGGCGGGGAGGTAGCATAGAACCCAGAGACGGACATAGGATACTTTTTATCCCGTTCGACTGCGTTCCCGTGTGATATTGTTTGTCTGTTTGTCTGTTTGTACGGGCTAAACTCCGAATCTATTGGATCGATTTAAATGAAATTTTGCATGGTGGTACCTTATATCCCCGGACAACGTCTTAGATATTTTTTATCCCGGAAAATATAATGGTTCCCGTGGGATAGTTAAAAAACTATTATAACTTATACAACTTATGCACCTAATTTAATAAAATTTAACATTCTGATACCTTATATTGCCGGTCAAACAACCGGTTACTTTTCATCCGGGAAAAATGAACGGTTCCCGTGGGAACTAATAGATTTTTATTAGAGTTTTTCTAGAGGCGAACCCGAGTGAAGCGAGGGTGAGCCGCTAGTATATATATATATACATATGTATATATATATGCTCCAACGATGTTCATGAAATTTAGTATACAGGGGCGATAAATCAATCTAGATTAGTTTTATGTCTTTGAAAATGCGTGTTGTCGAGTTTTCATGCGGTTTTGTTTCACATTATTCCACGCAAAATACGGTCGCTAATTCACGCGATAGGATGGCTGATTAATTTATATAATATTGAAGTCAAATAACTAATTGATGGGTTATTTCCAAGAGGTTTAATATTTGTATATAATAACTTGTACGTTAAGTGTATCATAACTTTCGGTCACGTTGACCAAATATACTAAATGAAGCCAAACACGCACAAGATATTATTGTATACCACATACCCACGCTTCGCGCGGGTGTGTCCCTGAGTACGTTTTAATTTTTTAAGGGGAACCATAATTCTTTTTCCTAAAAAAATTGCCTAAGTTACTCCTCATAATATCAACTATCTGCTAGTGAAAGTTTCGACAAAATCAGTCCAGCCGTTTCGGAGATTAGCCAGAATAAACAGACAGATAGACAGACGGATAGACAGACACGGACACACATACAAAAAAAGTGTTTTTTTTTTTATAAGTACCGTATTATATAATGTCTTATGCATATATTAGCATTGCCCGCGGCTCCGTCCGCGTTCAGATGTCCAAAAACATAATTCTTAGGTTTTACATATTAGTATAGGTACTCTTACAATGCAGTTTTTGTGTTTTTGTATTTTTTCTCAGAAATGAGATATTTTCCCGCGGTAAAAAGTAGCCTATATGTTGACCCGGATAACCAGCTATCATCATATCAAATTTCATCAAAACGTTTTTTTGATGACGCGGTAACAGACAGACAGATAGACAGACAGACAGACAAAAAAAATCTAAAAACTATAGATTCAGACTCTGTATCGATAATAATGTCTATTTCAATTAGATTTCCCAAGAAATATTTAATGTACAGATTTGATTTAGTTAGAATTTTATTATATGCATAGATTACGAGTAGTAAAAAGCTGTTGTTTTGACATTACAAATTAATACTTCAATTTTATTTAGACGTACTCGTATATATAGATTTTTAAATACGTGTTTGTAGAGATTTTAGTGGACTTTTTATTTCATTCTTTGTCAGAAGGCCGGCAATTACATAACCTTAGTGAGATCAGGTGCAGGACCGACAGGACGATTTTACGTGCTCTACCAGTCACGGGAATGTAACGAGCGTTATTAACTTCCTAACTACAAGCTGCTATTGGCAATTTTCTCAGAATTATTTTTCTTTTTCAAACTGCGAGTAGAGTTATTGACAAGCGATAATAGTATTTCTAAAATACCAATATTGTTTTTTATTTTAATTAGAATTAAAAGTGTAATTAAATAAAATACTGCGTCGTATTTAAAGTTCTCACACATTATGTAAGACTTTCTTTAAATTGAGTTTCCCAAGCAAGCACATACCACTGGGCTACCGCAGCCTTTATAACACGTGTAACCATTTAATTAATTAATTTAAAATAAACTAACATTTAGCAATAATATGTTGATTATTTTTCAGAGCATATTAATTTAATTTGATTTAATTAACATTGGGAGACAGACGTCATGATGGAGGTATACATATGTATGTGAATTCTGACTTTGGGGGTAATTAATAGTACCTGGGTGACCGAGCTGTGCTCGGATTTCTTTTTTGTTATATCGTATTTTTTTGATCAAAAAACCAAACTAAAAACTTGTATAAATACAAAAAAAAACAAAAGTAAAAACTTTGTATCCGACCGCGAGTCAAACCTGGACATCTATGATTGTCAATCTTGCGCCTGGGCCGCTTGACCGCGATGCCCGAGCATGCGAAATTAGCGACATATTTCGCGTGGAATAATGCGAAAAAAAATCGCATGAAAATTCGAAAACACGCGTTTTCCCAGACTATCTTATGGACATCTAGATCGATTTTTGCCCCAGAAAACCCCCACATACCAAATTTCAGCGAAATAGTTAGAGCCGTTTCCGAGATCGCCGGTATAAATAAATAAATATACAAGTATTGCTCGTTTAAAGGTATTAGATTAGATAATGACAGTTTAAATTTGAAAAAAGTAAAAACTACAAATCGTAATTACTGAATCAATTAATCGGCTGTTAGACAAATAGTACATTACTAGTGGGAAAAAAGTGATGTCTTCACATGCGAAGCCATAATCAACTCAAGAAATATCTATCCCATCAAAAACATACTGTAAAAATATTGCAAGTCTCGCAACGCATCTCTCTACCGCAAAAAGCTATGAGATATAATGTAAAACCAAGTCGGTTAATTTATTCATTACCTATCTATGGAAGCATCTATCCGACAACTTTGTCATAAATCGTTACCGAATTAGTTAAGTTACAACATTTTATAGTGACCGTATTAATATCAGATATATTTATTTCTTTAATTAATAGAGTGACTTGGCCATCGCACGGAAACATAATCACATAAGAGTCGACTACTTTAAATAGTCCTAATTAAAAATACCATGACCAAGGTGGACGGACGACTTGGTCAAAGTCGCTGGAGCCCACTGGATGCGGATGGCACAAGACTGGTTGTCGTGGTAATTTTTGGGGGAGGCCTATGCCCAGCTGTGGACGTGTTTGGGCTGAAATGAATGGAACATAGTACTAGCGGGTCAAATTGATGCATACACTAACAATACATAAATAATGCGCTCAGAACGTTAATATTAGGTAAATTTTGTTATTTGTAGGTTCTGTTATCATGTGCGATGGCCAAGTCATTCTATTAATTAAAGAAATAAATATATCTAATATTAATACGGTCACTATAAAATGTTGTAACTTAACTAATTCGGTAACGATTTATGACAAAGTTGTCGGATAGATGCTTCCATAGATAGGTAATGAATAAATTAACCGACTTGGTTTTACATTATATCTCATAGCTTTTTGCGGTAGAGAGATGCGTTGCGAGACTTGCAATATTTTTACAGTATGTTTTTGATGGGATCTCATTTCTTTTTGTAAATATTTCTTCTTTTTCCCTTTTCTTGTACTATTTCTTGTGTGTCAGCTAAGGACTTCTTAAAAGCCCACTCCCTGTCTCTGTGGGCTTTTTTTCAGAGGCTTTGATATAACAAATTTTGACAAGTCTGGATGATAAAAAATCTAAGTCTATTGTATTCGGAAATTGCGGATTCCTGGGCTTCATTACTACTATCTTATGCATTAAGTATAAATATGTATAGTTAATTTAATGAATATTTTAATTTCATTGTTGACCCTAAATACCTACCCCGATACTGATATTGAACTAACGTAAGTTTAATAAAACGTGTAGATTTATGTGTCTATCTGCGGCATCGTAGGTAAATCCCAAAGGTTAATTATTATTGCTTGTTCAGTCAATTTTGATGCAGTTTAATAGAAAAGTGAGGTTACCAACTCACTTCATTCACTGATTCCATTGGCCATTTTAAAAGTAATTTTCGAAGGGATTGATATTTAATGACCTCTACATTCCATGTTCTATTAGGTGTGTACAGTTACGAGCAATGAAATTTTAACAAGTTTTCTAATTCAAATCAACATCATACTTTATAAAATAAAATATACGAGCTTTGTTTCAAAATATGTTGGGACAGTAACACACAGAACCATCTAGTTCCATGGTAAGCTACGAGGCTTGTGTTATGGATACTAGATAGTTGATACACTACACATATATAACTTTAAATACAATGATATTATAAATATAAACGCCCATGTACACGAAATGTACCTAGTTTTATTATGTTCTCTTAGTCACTCAAAATTCAAGCTTCTAGCTTTATCCATAACGAAGTTATGGGGGGGTGGAAAATGCTCTAAATCCCTTCGAGAAAAGGATGGTACTGCCGTGCCCTTTTTTGCTCGACTTGTTTGCTCGACTTGGCGGGGGCACTGCCGTGCCCCCCGATCTTTATACATATCGTGTGTATATCAAAGAAATACCACTAACTGATTAATTACGAAATTTCTGAAAGTATACATGGTACAAACTTTAGTTGGTACATTTGTCATAGGGAGTTGGTACTAAATAAAAGTTGGTGCTAAATAAAGGTTTTTGGAAATTCTACCCCTAAAACGGTAAAAAAACGGTAAAAAAAGTTTGGGAGTTTATATAAAATTCAGTTTTAAAGTTCCAACAACGAAAGTTGAAAATAATTTATTTCATTAAAATGACAGCTTTTCTTATTAAAAGTTTCAGGCAGTACGTCCTCTGGGAAAAATACGGGATTATGTAAAACTTAGGAGCGGAGCAGTTATAGATAAATAAACTTTACGAGAAAATTCGCAGGGAAACGAAACTATAAAGAAATTTATGATTAATTGTGTTATATGGGCCATTAATGATTATTAAATTATGCTGCAGGGTATAACCTAATAATCATAAAATCAAAGGCATACTTTACCCCTCGCTACCCATGAAAACCACTAGCTCTCGTATTCATCAAAATAGGGTTTTCACAATAAATTGAACCTCAATATTATATTTGAAATATCTAAATATTATTTTAGGCATTAAAATAATATTATAGTTTCGCTAATTATCTATTAAAAAAAAACAGTGGTAGCCCAGTGGTAACGCACCATCTTGGGTATTTTTTGTGCGGATCCTTTCCAATATGATTACCATTTGGTAATACGGTGAAGGAAAACACCGTGAAAAAAATATATATTTAAGCATTCCATATTATAGAATAAAGCATTTTTTTAATTTATAGTTTCTACGAAGCTTTTATAGAAACGGACGATTCTATAGAAAGGATACCATTATTGGTGTTTTCAAATCTTAATTAGAAAGGGAACTTGGTCCAGTTCTACCTTTAGTTTTTTACAGCAGAAAGTTTTAACGATGGTTTGGATTGTAAAAATCTAAAGTTGGTAAACTTTTAATTAAAACTCAACGGTTTATTGGTAAATATTAATATAAGAACAAAGTTTAACGAAAGTTCGTTATATAATAACCATTGCATGTTTTGAATGATGCGTAGTAACTATTGATTCTGTTGTATTTTTAACAGATGAAAGCGACATTTTTCTCTTAAGTTAATTTTTCTTTGGTGTGTATGCAGAATGTAGTACATATACTTTTAATCTTACTATTTTAGTGATAGATAATTCAATATTAAAACACACGCAAGGTTGCAGGAAATAATAATAATTAATTACAATCAAAAAACGTAATAAAATATTTATTAAAATGAGAATTATTTAATACTAGTATGTCATCCTCGCTCTGCTCGGGTTCGTCGCTAGGTTCGTTTTAAGGGTTAGTATAGATTTCCCAGAAATGTTGATCCGGATAACCAGCTATCATCATATCAAACATCAAAATCTGTCCTGTGGTTTTCTCGTGACGCTGGGCGGTGACGTGGAATCCCAGACAGATAGACAAAAATTCTAAATACTATAGGTTCGGCCTTTGTATCGATAATAATGGCTATTTCAATAAGATTTTCCAAAAAATATTTAATGTACAAATTCGACTCAGAATTTTATATGTAGAGATATATAGAATATTTAATGCCAGAATGTCAAAGTTTCGAAGTATTTCATTAAACAGTCGGCGATAATTAACAAAAGATAATGCTGACAGGCAGGTGTCTACAACCTTGAAGTGTCCTTAATGTTTCATTATTGAAAATGTACTGTACAAAATAATTGAAATAAGAGTGCTGGTTTGTTTTCCAAATCAAATCCAATCTAAATTAAATTTATTTTAATAGACTCAACTCCTAACCTGTTTTGGCTACGGTGGCCTCGGCTTTACTGAGATTAGCCAGGTAGCGTAAGAGATATAGACAAACAGACATACAAACAAACAGATATTTTTTTCAATAACTATTGTTTTGGGGTCTATATTCTCTACATAATACGTTACAGTCATTGTTTTTAATAAATATTTCATGTATAAATTTCGCTAAACTACTGTTTTATTAAATGTATAGGTATTAGTTAGTTGTTATTTTAAATACATATTTATTGAATCACATAGAATCACTTAAAACATAATCATGCTCCAAAACATAAAATTTTTTTTTGTCGCTTCGGTATATGTCCGATTTTCAGCGAAAATGCAACATCGCCCTGGTGTCGTGGGTTTAGGCACTACGTGGCTGATTGGGATTTTAAAAGACGCGTATTGACAAGGGCTAAAAATACAAAAAAAAAATCGAAAGAATGTGAAAAATTTACATAAAATAATACAGTGCACAAGTACACACGTGTATGTGTAGACAATTGCACTCTTTGCTCCATTCACACTCAAAGTACTATCGGCCTGAATAGAGATTGAGAGGTTAGGACTTAGGCGTTATAGAGATTGATATACCGCCAACTTCCCAACTCCGGACTGTTACTGAGAAACTCAATAACTGTTATTAAATCGAGCCACTCTGGATTTGCAGCCGTACATCCTAGTTTCTAGGCCAACAAGGTAGGCAACTTTTACAAATACTTTCGTATCCTCAATTTTTACATTTAATTTAATGTTCGTAATAATATTTCTTTTTGGCATTCAGCGGAGGAAGCTACTTTCGTTCTTGCGACCATTCGACGCGAACATCACTTTTACAATAAGCGTACATTTCTTTTGTATAATATATTTAAGTATATAATTAGGTCTATTCTTTCTTTTTGTAAGTAAAATACTTTTGAGTTTAATAGGAAATATTCCAAAGATCTCTAAAATTCAAGTCAAACTCATCATGCAAATGTAACATTTGCTTACTAAAAATTAAGTTAGCCCAGAAAAATAAAATTAAATATATAGAAATTTATTATTGACTTATAAGAAAATGAAATGATGATGATGAGTGTTTAGTAAATACCTTATAATTATTGTTCGTAGCCATTTGATTCTTATAATAGCTATTTTTGCTGGGCAGGTAAGAGGCTTTTTGGCCGCCGACACCAAACCTGAAAAATAAAGACAATCATGGAAATAATCTATACATATAATATAAATGTAACGGATTGCTGTTTGTACATGGAAGATATATGAGAAAAAATATTATTGGGACCTTTTACAATGCAAATAGCACCCAAAACAATGATTGTTAGAATTTTTGTCTGTTTGTCTATGCGTTTGTGCACACTGATCTCAGAAACGACTTATCCGATTTAGATGTGGTTTTCTATAATATATTGTGGTAAGCTTTATTTAACATTTAGTATTTGTTTCATGTCAATCGGTTCATAAATAAAAAGGTTATCCCAATTTAAAGAATCACGTCGAACATTTGTTAAACTATCTATATCTATCTATACTTTCTTTCTTCAGTAGCATTGAAACTTTACTAAACACAATATAATAACACATAGGCTACTTTTTATCCCGGAAAAATACACGGTTTTCGTAGGATAGATTTGTTCTTGTTTTTCTAGAGGCGAACCCGAGCGAAGCGAGGGTGAGCCGCTAGTATTACATAATATAATTTAGCTCTTTGAACGTCCCACCGCTAGGTACGGGCCTCACCTTAATAAGATGTGGATTTTGCCATTCCTGTTATTTAAAGGATAGGTACCTAAATAACGTTATAATAAAATGAAACAAAGCTCTTTGTTTTTATGCTTTCAAACATGCATAAAAAGCATTAACATTTCAAACATGCATAGCAAAAGAAAAAGCTTCTATATTTTGCTATGTTTTTTCCCAATAAAGTAAAGAAAGCTCGATATCTTGAAGTTAATGAATGACGTAAGAGATGCAGTTTGAAACTAAATGAAAACAGTTTTAAACACATTTAATAAAGTCTCTGTTGTGTACTTTTCCCAAGTTCTATTTTAGAATTAGAATAAGTTTTAGTTTGTAAAATCGAGTTTGGTAGACTGACTAACTTGACAAGGCCCAAATTGTTTTAGGAACGATGGTCCAAAGAGATTTTTAATGCGAGGGGTAAAGTCTACGGTTGTTCGCTCGGAGTTTACCCCTAGCATTAAAAAAACTATAATTTGATTGGCTTATTAACATATTATATTTACTATATCTATTTTCGTGCGATTTATAAAACATTTAATTTTTTTGAGCTTAAGATATTCTCTTCTGTTTTGGCGTTAAGGTGGAACCTTAAATTTCTATTGCAGTTTTTTGGAAACGACTTCTCTTTGGTATTAATTTCATAAAAAAAGACTTGGTATACTAACATGATAATAAACAGACACACAAACGTTTTAAATCTCTCTATAATTAATTAAGTACTGATTAAATCGTTTATATTTTATTTATTTTATACGAGACAAAGACGAATTGGGCTTAGATGAAAATTTCATTGAATTATTTCCTTTAACAGATGCTTTTGTCACGTGTTTTAATTTAGTTTGCAAAGAGCAAACCTAATTTCTCTATTTCTTACGTATTGCTTCCTTATCATATAACCGCGGCTCTGTGCGTGATACATTAATGAAAAGTAGTAGTAGTAAGTAAAATTTTTGTTATAATTATAAATTAAAAATTTAAAAAACCCCTACGCAAATTAATTGTCATTTAACGATTTCACGCGTTAAGCACTTAATCGAGTAATCATACGCCAAAATGGCTTACATCATTTTGGAAAAGAGCTGATACTCTTACACTGCTGGACCAATATTAATCAAACATAGCTAAGAACCACAGCAAGGAAACTGGCTTTCAAATGAAAAAACCGCATCGATATCGGTTCATCCGATTGAGAGCTACGATGCCACAGACAGACACACACACACACAGACAGACATCGATGTTAACTTATAACACCCCTTTTTTGCGTCGGGGTTAAAAATTGAATTACTCATCTAAAGATTAGCGAGTACAAACGGGCAGACAAACTATAGATTTTTATCGATTTTCGATTGATTTTTCTTGTAAAGAACTTTATGATTATAAGGATGAAACAATACACATTTTTTATTTATAAGTATACATATGGAGCATCGTATGGAGAGTTGAAACTTACATTGAAGTTCTGTCATTCGTTTTGAGGATCCTTCAAACGGATACGACAAAATTTCTTCCTGACTTTTTTGTGTATTTTGCAATTTTGCATATTTTGGATGATTTTTTTTATTAAATAGCTTAAAGGGTTGAATAGATTTTCAGTCGAAATTCCGGTCTTATTCGGTTCTTATACCTTTGTTGTCGATTAACAAAGGATTAATAATTAAATGCTCTTCTTAACATAAAACCCTACAAAGTATTAAGGTGAGTATGATAGTGACATGAAAATAATATGAAAAATGAGTGTATATATGTAATAATGGTTGGTAATCTATACTAAATCTATATAAAGAGGCAGAGCTTGTTTGTTTGGTTGAACGCGCTAAACTTAGGAACTAATAATCCAATTAGAAAAATTATTTTTGTTTTAGATAACTGGTTTATTGAGGAAGGCTATAGGATATCATCCCGGAAAAATGTCCGGTTCCCGTGGGATAGATTTGTTTTTGTCTAGGGACGAACTAGAAGCGAAGCGAGGGTGAGTCGCTAGTCGTTTAAATAAAATTGATTGACAAACGCACTAACCGTTTTCTTACATGACAGTATAGAAATATCAATCAAATTATGTAAAGGACGAAGATTGTAAGGACGTACAACCAAGAAGACTGATTGACAGTAACAAATTGATGAAAAACCTTTTATGTGAAATTGGATCAGCTTTACACAAGCTTTGTTATATCCAACATTTGGCCAGAAAAATAGAATTTAACTTTGCTCTAAATTTCCGATTCAATGGTTTTTTTATAAGATTTAGGATTACTTACTGAGTATAAAATCACGAAATGTTGACAGATTCCGGTGAAGCTTCAAGCCCCCTCTTGAAAAAACCTTTTTGGCCGATATCTCGGAAAATATGTAAATTAAGGCAAAAGTCATTCAGCCCATTTCTGTAGAGAGTAAAATTTCGAATCTTTTGTTCTTTGTAATTTTTTTTTGTAAAACTTACCGTTTACGATTTATGGTCCATTTAATGAATTTTTTTTACAAATGGGATCTGTCTGCATTTTGTGATTTTATACTTAGTAAGTGATTCTAAACCTTATAAAACAAAAATTGTATCGGAAATTTACTGCAAAGTTGACCAAAAAAAAACGTCTATTTTAACTGGCCTAATTAGTTGAAAACGATTTGCAACATTTTAATACGTCGACCCTTGTCATGTATTACCAAGTTTATAGGATTTTGGGGTTTTAGCAATTAAGTAATAAATTAAAATTTTAGAATTGACCATTTAACGATTAAATTGTAGGTTTTTCCTGAAAAATCACATATATTTTATTTATAAGTTTAATCTTAACAACATAATACTTAAACGCGATATTCTGAAAATAGTTTAAACTATTTCTACTTGGTCGAGTTTTTGTAATATAATAATTCAAAATTAAAATTCAAAAGACAAAATTAAAAATTAATCATAGTTTGACTTCTGCTACCTTTTTTTAAAATTTTAAGAACTTAAATAGATAGAAAAGCACAAACAGATCTATCCCACGGGAACCATCCATTCTTCCGGGATAAAAATTAACCTCTTGTTTGACCAGCAATATAAGGTATCAGCATGTCAAATTTTACTAAATTAGGTGCATAAATTGTTGTGTACTAAGCTGTATAAATTACTATAGTTTTTTAACTATCCCACGGGAACTCTTTGATTTTCCGGGATGAAAAGTATCTAAAATGTTGATCAGAGATATAAGGTACCACCAAGCAAAATTTCATTTAAATTGGGTCTAACAGTTTCTGAGATTAGCCCGTACAAACAGACAAATAGACAGAGAAACAAAAAAAACTGATTTGCTCTATTTCTTTTCTTACATCCCCCTGACTTGGTTTTTAGCATTTTTTTCTAGATACAGACATTTGACCTCTACAGTTTTATTATATATGTATCTTACTATAAAAAAACCTCTTTCAAAAAACTTACTTTTCCTAATGGAAATAAGTCAGTGGACTAATATTTTCTGTCATTTGGAAAGTTTTCATGCGCACTTCGCATTTCCAGCCACGTCCCTACGGATTTCAACTTTTTTTCACACAGCGTCCGCGGAATGTAGGCCACGATAATAAAACACAATAATATTCCCATATATCGTATAGATAGCACGGAGAATCATTTTCTGAACATGCATTATGTTTAGCCGCTTATCTCATGTCCATATTTATTTTAGATTTTGTGCTAACGGTACCCTTGTTTGGGCCCCAAACGCACTGTAATTCTGTTATTTATGTTACAATTCCACCCGAATTATGTTATCTTTATTCTGTATCTTTTACATTGTAACAATAAATAGATTGAAAGATTGGCAGAACATATTTTGTTATGGTCAATTTTCCTAATATTTTTTGCAATATAAAATACATTAAAATTTTAAATACTTTCCAGGCCCTTGCAAGTATTATAAGTATTTAATATTTATAATAATCTTACTTTTTAAGCTATTTAAAAACATTAAGTACTAAATAAATATTTTTTATAAGAATATTCTACACAGAATATATTTTAAAAGGTTTAAAGGTTACAAAATGGCTATTTCTAAAAATTTCAATTTCAAAGCGACGTTTTAGAAAAAAAATTGAACATAAATTGAACATTTGTCACTTATCATTGTTTTTACATTTTACATATTGAATATCAGTGTTCGTTTATTTTATAATTGAATTCTTAATCTTACCGAGACATATCGATGTTAGAAAGATCGTTCACATCGTTCGCATTTCCATACAATTCGTCTTGGGAGTAGGCGTATGTCGCTGCTGGATTTGTTTCGTATCCCATAAAGTCTTTATTATCATTGTTATAGGCGGTTTGATCATCGCCATTGGCTGGTGGATAGCTTGCTTGACTGGATGCAGCTGATATTTGGGATATACCTGCAAACATATTTTTTAGTTGTCAATAATCTAAACACTAATTAACAAAAAATATGAAATCTTTATATTTTTGTTGCTTAAAGCTATGTTTATTCTGCTTTGAGGTAGGCATTAAGATTTTTGCATCTGGGATATAATTCCCGTGGGGTATTTAATGTAGGATGTTTTAAAAATAGTGTTACTGTAAAAAAGTTAAATTGTTCGTACACATAGGAATTATCGATTATAAATTATAATAACGATATTAACATACATATTTAAAACTTTTCTTTATTATTGATGTTTCAAATTAGATTTGTTCTAAACTCCTAGAATTTATCTTTTATTAATATTTTTAAATATAAAAAAGAATTTTACTTCGTTTTATAAAGCTGTGAGGCTATCCTAACCTAATGTTAAAATTGAAAACATTTTCTTATACAGAAAATAATAATCTTTCAAGGAAAATGTTCAAAAAAGCAATACTCTTAAGCACAATATAATCAACTACTTTGAAAGGATTCTTGTTGATTGATTAAGGTATTTAAAATACGCAAAGCTTTCGACAGTGACACAAACAAGTGCCAAAGTTTTGTCACAATGGTGATTTAATCAATTCAGAAGTTACTTTGGCTTACCTTTGCCTAAGATTTTGCCGAAACTTCCTAATATGCTCGGCAAAAACATGGCTAGCAGAATACTCTTGAAAATTTGAGCACCGATGAGGAGTGGTAAGAACAACTTTTTTAGTCCGAATGCTGAAATGAAGATTAGTTAATGTATTTTAAAATTGGTATCTTTTTTATTATGGCAGATAAATAAATATTTTTTATTTCACAAGGTTATTCATTAACTACATTTTTTAGTAAGTAAAATCTTTAATCTAAACAATAATGTAAGTGTGCTAAACAAATTATTCCAAAGGTCTCAAAATTATTATAAAAGTAATGTCAAATGGAATTTATCTTTGAGGAATCACTAAAGTTGGATCGCAATCGCCGAAGACGTCACGTACATACACACAAAAATATACACTTTAAATTAAGGACCTCCTCATTTTTTAAGTCGGTCAAAAATAATCATGACGTGAATATATGTTTTTTTAGTCAAAACTATTACTTACATCTAAATCCTACAAGTCGTGCAGCTTTTGGAAGATTTATGGATAGTATGTGGGTATCAACAAAATGTTTTATTTTCTGAAATAGTCTATATTCGTAAGTGTATGTGCTGAATAATGCTCTCCCTACTTCTTTATGTTCAAGGCTTTCTTTTGGTTTTATTTTATTCTTATCTATCGCTTTAATTTCAACACCTTCGAATATTTCATAATTATCTTGATTGAGAGCGTCATCTACAAATTTTTCTAATACGTTCTGTAACTGTCTCTCTGTGCTGTTTACAAATACATATTTTTCAGAGAAGGTGCTAATTGCATCTAATATATTGGCGAAAAAGTTATTTTCCTTTGGAACTTTCTCTTCATTATTTACATTATTAATTTTATTACTACTACTACTTTGACAGCTATGGCAACTAGTCGAATCTACTCTATCATCTAATTTAATAGAGCTATCCATATGACTTAATTTTTCATTTTGAATATTCTGGCAGCTGCCTGTCACGAGCAAAAGAAATATATATGTCGTGACTATGACGGTATTCTCTGAAAGTTTCCATGCTTTTCTTCTATATAACTTTTGGTTTGATTCGTATGGGTCCATGTTGCGTCCAAACTTTCAAACTTCATCACCGCAAAGTGGCTAGAAATGTTTTAAAGTCGATATATCTATTGGGACGATAATCTGAAACAAAAGGTTCATCATAAGTCAATCAATCTCAATAATATTAGTACCAGTTTATTTTGAATGTAATTTACAATATGAGTAAAAGAGTTTCATCCACCCATTTTTATCCTAAAAAGTTTTTATATACGTACATACGTTCTAATTAACTCGTTTTGTTGCGGAAGTAAGACTATCAGTTGCCTTTTCATGTTTAAACCACTGAATAGATTTTAATGAAACTTGATAAGGACATAGATTGCACCATAGGGACAGACATACGCTACCTTTTATCCCGCTCACCCTGCGAGGCGGCGATTTTAATTTTATTTTCTTATAAAAGAAAATAAAATTAAAAATACTTTAATGGCTTCTTTTTGATGTTTTTACGTAAAGAAATCCACAATAGTGTAATCTAAACATGATTTCTATATGAGTTGCGTCTATTGAAAACGTTCACACCATTGTCATTGCCATTATGTGCTGTAACATTATACTACTAGATAGTTTCGCTTCAAGCCCTCGTTTACAAGCTTTTCTAATTACATAAAAGTTATTTATTTATAAAAAAATGTCCCATAAAATTTCTTTATTATTTATAGAATCGCACTCTATTATATAGCTTTTTCTTCTTCTTAAGAGGTAAAATAAAGACTTTGTTACATTTTAAGTCGCTTTCAAATATTTAAAAACGAGATATAATACCTCATATGTATAGAATTGACCTGTGAATACTAGCTTAATGGTAATAGCGACTTCGATCGCAATGGTGGGTTTTAAAATAACCTGTATTACCAAAGTTAGTTTTCTACTGATAAAAGAAATTTATAAATTCGTTAATCGTATTCTTAAACATTACTAAAAATCAGTAGCAGTGGTAGCATAGTGGTAATGCGCTCGATCGGGAAACCCAGTGAAGTGATTCAAATCACGGAATTCGCACCTCTGGTATTTTCATGTGCGCATTATTTCCTACATGATCACCTTATCTTATGACGAAGGATGATCTTAAAACGTGCATGTACATATGTGAGAAACTAGCAAACTTTCGAAATATACCTATGTGAAGTCCGCCAACCTGCACTTGGCCAGTGTGGTGGACTATAGCCTGATCCCTCTTATATAGAAATGTTTGGAAAGCCCATGCCTTAAGGAAGTTAAGGAAGGCTGAATGTACAAAAAATAGATATAAGCTGTGTATAATATGATTTACTAGGTTATTATTGAGCTACCCTCACTCCGCTCGTGTACATCCCTGGGTGTCTTTTGTATTTGTAATATTATAATAATTAGCGCCACTTTTTGACAAATTTTATACCTAACAGTATCTTATGTGGTAGTCAAGCTCATGTCTATCTGCGTACTAAATTTCATCCAAATCCGTCCAGCCTTTTCATCGTGAAGTAACAAATATACACACAAACAAATTTTCGTATTTATGATATTCGTATGATTTTCTAATTAAAAACTCTTATCAATTTCAAACGCTATAACTATGATGAGTACAAAGGTGTTCCGTAAAAGCTTTATAATGCACTCGTTAATATTCATTTTTTACGTCAAATATGCTGCACATTATGGGTGGATGAGATATAAAACTTTATGATGCTTTTATTGAAAACTGAGCAGTAAAATATATGTGTTAAAATATATTTTAGTGCAGACTAATGGTATACCAATGATATATTTTTCTTATATATTATAATACTAGCATTGCCCGCGGCTTCGCCCGCGTTCAGGTGACCAAAAACCAGATTCTTAGGTTTTACATATTAGTATACTCTTATATAGCAGTTTTTGTATTTTTTCTCAGAAATTAGATATTTTTCCGCGGTAAAAAGTTTTTCTGTGATGCGGTAACAGACTGACAGACTGACTATATAAATAAATATCTAATGTACAAATTCTGCTCAGTTAAAATTTTTTTATATGTATAGATTATAATATGAAATTTGAAAACGAATAAACATATATGATTATGCATACTAAAGATTTATCGAGCGTTAGATCAAATCACAATTGATGATTAACCAATACAAAAAATAATGTTTTGCAAAAAAAAAACTAAGAAAACAACTTCAAAGTCATTATAAAAATAAATAACTAAAGCTTATAAAATTCTCTTTGTAAGCGTATCGATTACATTACCCTGATGACATCTTGCCGATCCCTGGATTGATTACATTAATGATACGATTAGACGATACATAGTAACAAATTCAAAAATTGTTTCCGGTTTTAAGAGCGCTTCCGCAGCTTTGCGCTGTTAAGCTTGAAAACTGAACTTTTTAAAGCTTTTTGTATCCATTAAGTAAGTCTTACGAATATTTTAGGAATTTTATTTAACAAAATATTAGGTATAGAAAGAAACATACTCGTAAGTTAATGGAGTGTTTGTGTATAAATATAATTTGGAAGTTATGATATTTGAGTTTGAGAGCTAACATAAATATACACGTAAATGAATTCGCAGGCTGTTATACGCTTAGGGATTTACGGACCCATCCTCTCTCGCTAGTTTAAATATGAATAGTCTAAGATCCCACTATGTGGTGGACCTCTCATTATTTTTCAAGGCGAAATATATTTTAAACCATAAAGCATATTAAGAAACACGACCCAGGGGGGTTGCCACCAAAAATTTGCTCCAGGTTATTTCTTGCTAAAAAAAACCTCTAGTCTGGAGATGTTTTGGTATAACAACCCTATATCATTAAATTTGTTATAAAAATATGTATATTTTGATACTTGGTTCGTTGAATACTATACGAGCAAACTACTTCAACTTACCTGTTTATACCTGATGTCAGGTAAATTATTTGAAAAAGCCCGCAAAACGTATGATGACATTTTCTACAAGTCTTTTACTTACGATTGATACTTATTGATCACAGGAAAGAAGTTCTTGTACTTATAAAAAATCATTTTTTTTAATTAAAAATAGCCTAGGACAAATTTTTGGTGACAACCCCTGGTTCTTGTTTGTTAATATGTTTTATGCTTTAAAAAATGGTCTGGAAAAAGAGTGAGAGGTCCACATAGATCGGGATCTCTTGCTATAAAGGAAAGGTCAATTTATTCGAAAGTCAAATCGTAAATGTGACGTATACTATTTCAATCTTGTTTCAGGTAGAAAAAAAATACAAAAAAATGTACAGAAATTGAATTCAAAAGATTAAAGTAAATGTTTCAATAAACTTAGAATAACGGCTAGCTTTCATGCTGTCAGTCAACACGTCATATGTTTATATTCATATGAGCAAAATTACTCTTGTATATTAAAATACTAGCGGCTCACCCTCGCTTCGCTCGGGTTTGTCGCTAGGTACGTTTTAAATAGATATAAAAAGAAAAAATCTTTCTTTCTCACATTTTAATTATATGTTTTAATACTTACCTATTCCGGACTAAGAGAAATCCAAAAATTAAAATATCATAAAAATTTGAACGCGGTCGAACGGGATAAAAAGTATCCTATGTCCTTCTCCTGGCTCTAAACTACCTCCCTGCCAATTTTCAGCTAAATCGGTTCAGCCGTTCTTGAGTTATAAGCGAAGTAACTAACACGACTTTCTTTTATATATATAGATTAGCTTCCAATTACAGTTTTGTTTGGGTAAAGTTTATTCTTTTAATAATTCTATAAAGAAGAAAGATTTGTTTGGCATCGATAAAAAATGAAAAAGAAAAACAAATACAAAACTTAACAGGTTTTGATAATTAAGGCGGGGTTTAAAGGTGACCAATGTCTGCACATGGATCTAACCTATATCCTTGCCAAATTTTATCAAAATCTGCTCAGCATTAGTTAGTTTGATTTATTATTCCCGGGTTTTAAAATATTTCTTTTAAAATTTAATATCGTAAAATAATATTTTTCTTAAATTATTTGCAATACCTATAAGAAATGTAGTCGTATAAAGCAATAACGACTTGAATTTTCATCGGTAATTCACATTAACTTATTGAAATCGTAAAATCTTTATTGGTTATGAACTTCTTCCAATGGCTTCTTACATTTATATTTCTAACTTCAGTAAACTTAATGTTTTGTTTTCTACATAGTAGATATCAAGATATAAGGGATAGTAGGTAAGAAGGATAGGGAAAGAAAATATACTTTTACCATATAGCTTGTAAGACTTGATTATTATGATCATATTTTTAAGTTATATGAGTCCTAGGACCGGGTATTATATATATATATATATATATATATATATATATAGTTTTGGCTTAACTTAGCCCCCGAGTAGATACTTTTTTTCACCACTAGCTACACTAGCACCATTTTACTCCACTTTTACTCACTTTTTTGTATTTCTTCGAAATTTACTGAATATTTTCGTAATTTTCAACTGAACTGCCGCAATTTTTATATGAAAGAATATTCTAGTATTCGAAAATTCGAAACCATTCTAATAATTTCAAATCCTTTCTGGAAAATGTTTTGTCCCTTTCTTACTCGCGGGGATTTACGGTTAATTCTAGTAGTTGTCATTTGTTGACAACTTT
This sequence comes from Brenthis ino, assembly GCA_921882275.1. Lineage (NCBI taxonomy): Eukaryota > Metazoa > Arthropoda > Insecta > Lepidoptera > Nymphalidae > Brenthis > Brenthis ino. The sequence goes on from OV170222.1 coordinate 16,174,390, forward strand.
CTTCGTGTCGTCTCCATTCTACGTGACAGTGGCGAAATAATTAGTGCTTTGAAGCTGTTGACAAGAGAATTGAATTGAATTGACAACTTTCTTGGTATGTGTAAAGCATGCTTCAGACGTGTCATTTTAAATTAATATTTTTGGTATAAAGACGTTACACACTCTCCACTACACGACAATATTATATAATTACTTTTTAACCAAAAGGTACACTGAATTCTAATTGATTTAAAAATAATCATCTCACAGTTAGACGTATAAAATAATAATACGATATAAAATAGAATGGCTGAAAAAAAACCTTTTTCAGAAAAACGTAAACAAAAGATTTACACGTGTAAGAAAGAAACAAAAGATAATATGACTAAAACGGATTTATTCAACTAACAAAGGAAAACTAATATTCGTAGAGAGTAACAAAAGATGCAAGCAGTAAAAAGATAATAAAGCTTAGCTTAATAGTAGTTAGTAATTTATAATATCGCTTTAAGTGCATCTGTTTATGAACTAACTTGTAGAGTCCATTAGTGGTCGATTACAACGTGAAAAATAAATACTTATCGATTAGCTTTGCGAGAAAAGCTACATTCGGTAAACTCAAAGCACTTTGCACAGAACAACAAAACTGTAGAATTTTATCTTTTAATTTATCTATTTATTTACTTAATCAATAGATAAATTAAATATAACCTTTAGTTATAACGTAAATGTGAAAGTGTGCAAGTGTATGGTTGTACGAATTTAGATGAAATTTATGATATTTATAGACTGACCTGGATTAATATAATATAAACTACTATTATTAATGAATATTACTACGAGGTGTCGCTACCTCTGCGTAGGGAAGTATCTGAGGGACCTACCCTGGGGTAGCTTGTTTATTTTGAAATAAAATAATAAATGTAAAAATAATGAAATGTTTTTTTTAATAATAGGTACTTTCTTAGCTTAATGCGAATATTTCGCGAATATTTCGTGGATTTATTTTAATTTTTGATTCTCGATGTTTCGAAAGCTTTACATGACCATGATTGCTGTAAATAAGTAATCAAAAATTCCGAAAATTTAGTTTTATTTAAAATATCTTAATTATTTTAATTTTATCGCAATAATAGAACAAGCAAAAAATGGAACGTTTTGGTCCGATTTACAATACATAACATTTTAAAATTAATTGTCCTTTTTTTTAAAATAACTTTTTACGTAAATTTATAGTAAATTGAGTAATTATTTCTAATTATGTTTATCGAATTTTTACTTGTTTTGATAAAACTGAAGTTCAAACAACTCAAGTCTATATTAATCATGTAAAGATAATAAACATTATAATCATTATATTAAAATCGAAAGTGCTACTTATAATATGAAAGGTGAATATCTCTTTATAATGTAGTATATGTCAATCACTTTATGGAAAGAGCTAAAACGCATTATTCGCGGCTATAAGTCTTTAAAAGCTTTCTTCTAATAATATAGCTTTACTAGCCCTCAATTATATCACTATCAGGCTATATAATGCTATTGATGATTGATTTTCTACAAAGTGGTGAGGTTTGTGAGCTAATATAAAACTAGCGACTCACTTTCGCTTCGCTCAGGTTCGTCCCTAGGTAGTTTTAACGGTTAGTATGGAATAGATATACTATTTACATATATACTATATGATATATACTATTTATATATATACTATATGATATATACTATATGATATATAACATATAGTCTTCCTGAATAAAGGAGCTAGATAATGCAAAAATAATTTTTCAAATCGGATTAGTACAAAACATTAATGAAACTCGACAACAGCGACAAATATAGCTAAGAACCACCCTATAATATGGCGCTCCCATAAGTACATATATAAATTTCATGAAAATCAATTAAGTAGCAAAAGACGAAAATAATAACAAACACAGAATTTTATATATTTCGTACTACATCAGGGATCAGTTAAAAATAACTAAAATAAAATCTCTAGTAATTAAAATTCTTAGAAATTGTATTACATTTGTACTTGTTTAAGAAACTATAAAAAGGAAGATAAGTAAACGTAATAGATTTTTCAATCATTTCATTGCGTCTTATTCAAAGTAGTCTGTAAGAAACACGATTTATTTTAAGTTTGAATTATTTATTTATTTGAAATATTTTTCTTAAAGCTTGAATACTTTGTAAATTCATATATAAAATATGTTTACTGCAGTTTTGCATTATTGAATGGAAAATGTTTGTGTTATAATAATTTCTTTTAATACATAATGCGGAGCGGTCTAAAGGAGGGTTATGCGTTTGACCTGTATGTATGTATGTCCGATCTTTGGTATCTCCTTAACGGGTAAACCGATTTCGATGTTTTATACGTTGGATTGGTTCTTGATAACATGAGTGTCATCTATTCTAATATTATAAAGAGGTAAAGTTTGTGAGTTTGTGACGTTGTAGGGGGTAATCTCTGGATCTACTGAACCGATTTAGATGAAATTTGGTAAGAAGATAGTTTGAGACCTTGGAAAGGACATAAGATACTGTTTATCCGAAAAGATAGTTTTATATAAAATATCAAATATTCGTGTAAATCTAAAAAACTTTTATGATGTGGGTTACATTACCGTACTCTAAACATCTAGAATTCTCAGTAATTTTCGAAGCAAATATTTTCTTTCAATATTCTATAAGGATAATTTCTTTAATGAGTCGCCTACGCCACTATCAAGTGAACATATTCTTTAGAATCTATACGTCAACATTTTTTTGTGAAATAGTTATACTCGTGGCTAGCGACTCACCCTCGCTTCGCTCGGGTTCGTCCCTACGTACGTTTAAAAGTAGAATGGATATAGTATGTTAACCTTAAGAGATAGACATATGCCATCGCGGATTTTTCTGTAGACCTATATAAGATACACAATTATACCATAGATTATTTTGTTATATCTCAAAGGGTTTAGGCAGCGTTTTGTTGAAAGCTCCCAGACGGCTTATTTTTTTCCGCCACCTCCAACAAATACTGTTATCATGAACGAATTAACCAATTCGTTCATGACTGTTATATTTTAGCCAATGTATACGAAAACTTAACAAATTCTATACTTAAACCTTCCTCGAGAACCACTTTATCAATTAGTGAAAACAACATGAAAATCGGTGCAGTGGTTTTTGAGTTTATCGGGATCAGACAGACAGACAGACGCAGCGGGGTACTTACTTTGTTTTATAATATGTAGTGATAGTACAAAATATATACATCATATATACTTTCATACTGTTTACACTTCGATCTTGTTGAACAATTTGACGGCACGTTTAGCTCAGTTTGTAGTGATCCTACTTGCTGTGCCAGCGGTCGCGGGTTCGAGTCCCGCTGGGGGTATTCAATTATGTGATGAGCACGAATGTTTGTACTCCAGTCAAGGGTGTCTATAGTTATAATATGTATGTATTTAAAGTTATATACATGTAGTGTATCAACTATCTGGTATCCATAACACAAGCCTCGTAGCTTTCCATGGAACTAGATGGTGTGGAGTGTTAATGTCCCAACATATTATCCCAACATATATTAATTATACGTTTGATTGTTAATATCAATTTTGTATTACGTATTCATAGTATGAATAATTATAGGGGAGCGTATGGTATTACAAAGACAATCGAATGAAACCATGAGGGTTCGAATGAAACAATAAGGGTACTTTTCCTTTTCACATTAAACTAAGCTTTAACGCATCTTTTAGTACTAAACACAAACAAAGAGGAAATCGTGATAACCATTTTGAGATTATTTTGTAGATGCCTTTTGTTTAATAAATAAGAATAATAAAATTATTGTGTAACAAAAATTAAAATTAAAAGGAAATTGCTGTGACCATGCCTGTCATGTCTTACTACTGTTCTGAATTAAAAAAGTATTAATATAGAATTTATCAAAAGAACTAACTATAAAATATTTACCATTCTTTCAGTCTGTGTGTCCCAGCTATAATAAATAATCGATTTAATGAGACTGAATAAAAAAAATGTTAAATGCATGTGTGTTTAAATGTTTCTTATTTGTAAACAATATTGCAATACAATAATTTGCAGTAGTGTTAAAAATCTAGGGATCATAATGGACAGCACTTTCTCCTGGACACCTCAAGTTGTCCAACTTAGCCGTAGGATATTTCTTGCTATTGGCACCTTGAGAAGGTGGAAAAACCTATTGCCGGTCAAAACCAAAATATTATTAGCCAACTCCTTTTTATTGCCGACACTCGACTATGCTGACTCCTGCTACCTAGATCTATCTCAGTAATTACTTAATAAGCTTGAGCGTCTCCAGAATCTTATTATAAGATATATTTTTGGACTTATGAAGTATTACGCAATATCGGACACAGTTGAGATGGCTAAGAGTTCACAATAGACGTAATTCACAACCCTTTACCATCCTCACACTCCCACTTACCTCAAAGAACACTTTACGTTCCTAGGGAATCTTTCACTATTAAGACGGTGAAGCTCTGGAACGAGCTTCCAAATGAAATAAGACAGTCCAAGTCAATAAGCATTTTTAAAAAAGCGTCTCAAAACACACTATTTGTCGCTTTACAACTAAGCTGTCATGTCATTATAGTTGCATGTATTATATTATTGTGTATATTATGTATGTTTATTATTATTTTATTATATTATTATGTATATGTATGTTTAAGTATTTAAACAATAAATATTTATTGTATAAATAGTATTTTATATAATATGTATTTTTTTATGTATGTTTATAATATGTAATACGTCTATTGAGTACACTTTAGGCACCTTTCCGCTTTCTTTTGTATCCTACTTCTAGTGGCTGCCTGTAAGAGATCACTTTTAGTGATAAGGCCGCCTTTGCACATTTCTTTAAATGTATTTTTATTGTATGTATCATTTTTATTTTTGTGTGCAATAAAGTGTTCAAATAAATAAATAAATAATTATAATCTAAGTTTATCTTACGTCAGACCCAACCAGAAATTAGTCCCATGCATTATTTGTAATATTAAAAACAGATACAGCCAGCTTTTAGCTAGTTGTATCACTTACAGTAGTTTAGGTTGTGACTATGGGCTATATATGGTTGTATATTACATAGGATATTTTAGCGAGGAGAAGTATCAAACGTACACATATAAACTTTAACATTTGATGTTGATTGATGTTCTCCTAGCCGATTCCGGCTCCCCCCCAACGTGCGTTCACCTTGCCGTGGTGGGGGGGCTCAGTAGTGCCCGGCAACCCAACCGGGCGCGAAGCCAAGAAACGCACAGGGAGGTGGCCCACTTCGGTGGGCGGTGAGAGGTGGCCCTCTTCGGAGGGCGGTGTACCATGCGGGTTGCTCATGCGTAAGCGATCCTGCGACGCCCCATTAAGACGGGGTTAAAAAAAAAAAAACCGATTCCGGCTACGGCGACCAATCTCATTGAGACTAGCCAACTGCGCAGGAGATATTATAGTGCTCAAGTGTATGCGCAGACACAAGTGCACTCTCTATTCCTGTCACTCTCATACTCCGGTGGGACGACTGCTCGACACGACTAGTGAGAGTTAAGGCGCAGGACCGACGGCTTTACGTGCTCTCGGAGGCACGGAGGTGAAACACCGCCAACTTCCCAACTCCGGGCTGTTACTGAGACTTACTATACAGAAAGACTCAATAACTAAACTTGGTCCGACCCGGGACTCGAACCCAGGACCTCCGAGTGTCCAGCCGTACATGCTAGCCACTACACCACCGAGGCAGTTTAACATTTATTACAATATCATAGTGTGATATATCAGTAAAAAAATGTATAAAACTTTTTGTTGCTTTAACAAAATGCCTGAAAAATCTTATAAGAACGTATCCGAGTGAAGCGAGTGTAAGTAGCTAGTGTAATATTATTATATTAATTTTCTGTCATCTATACTAATATTATAAAGAGGTAAAGTTTGTGAGTTTGTGACGTTGTATGGGGCAATCTCTGGATCTACAGAACCGATTTAGACGAAATTTAAGGTAAGAACATAGTTTGAGACGCTGGGAAGGACATAGGATACTTTTTATCCCGGAAATCATCCCTTAAGGGGGTGAAAATGGGGATGACAGTTTGTATGTGGAATCAAGCTAGGGACGCACCCAAGCGAAACGAGGGTGAGTCGCTAGTGTAAAATAAATGTATACATAATTATTAGACTACTATGAAATTATAAATGCTAAAGTCTGTACGTATAGGTATGAATGTTCCTCCTTTACGCTGAGATGGTTAAACGGATTTGAAATTTGTACTGATAGACTTTGACGTGTACTCGCCTAGGCACTGTACTGTTAGGCATCTACAAAAGCGTAAGCTTGAGGATAAGGGTCGCTATGTACATTTATAATGATAAAATAAATAAACGAAAGCTTTACTCTCTAAAAAGATAAATGAGGAACTTAACCTCATTTTACGCACTCACATATACAAATGATATTACTTGTAATAGTTACACATCTATGTATATATGTAATATGTATATATAAATAGACAAAGACAAAATAGTTCAGTATCTTTTGCTCCCGTTTGTTTGTTAACAATCAACAAATCTGTTGATTTTCTTTTTTTTTCTTTAGTAGCTTCTCAGAGCTTTAGTGTTATCGATATTTTTGTTGGAATCAGTTACTTTTTTCATATACATAGATAAATTCTGTCTGTCTGTTTTCCTTAAATTTCCAATAATGATTATCAATAATGGATGAATATAAGGTAACAATACATATAAGCACATTATTGGTGTAAAATTCTGTCACACCTGGTATATGTACGAGCGTCAATATAAAGCAGATTATAATATGTGCTTATCAATAAAAGTTATCGGAAAAGGATTTCTTCATATGACCCACTTGGCTTTAACTTTCTTTGTCGTATGACTTAAGTAATAAAATATTCGCGGGCTGTCTCTTGTAAGATAAGTAAAAAACTAACGTCTATCGTGTTCTTTACTACATAGATATTTTATGTGACCCAAGATATTTTATTAGAATTTTTTTGTATATATAGATAAATGCATACTTTATTACACGCACAAAAGGAGAGAATAGAAGATAAAAAGAAAGATGACAAAAGGGCATACAAAGGCGGTCTTATTGTTAAGAGCAATCTCTTAAAGAGAACCTTTGGAGAGATTAGTGGAACCAACCGTAAGCGGGATGGTATAATTAATATTAAATATACACAAGAGTTTTGTAATTCAATGGATTACATCACATTCCTTGTATAAAAGGATGTTTAGCTTATTAACAAAAGGTAGCCATTATGACTTTCTCATTTAATAACCTCTCTCAGAAGGATCTATTTAGATTTTATTGTACCACCTATAAATTTTTAACCATTAGGTTGTGGTTTTACTTTATTATATTAAAACACTAGCATTGCCCGCGGCTCCGCCCGCGTTCAGATGACTAAAAACCAAATTTTTAGATATTACATATTAGTATACTCTTACAATGCAGTTTTTGTATTTTTCTCAGAAATGAGATATTTTCCCGCGGTAAAGAGTATCCTATATGTTGACCTGGATAACCAGCTATCATCGTACCAAATTTCATCGAAATCTGTCCAGTGGTTTTTTCCTGATGCGGTCACAGACAAACAGATAGAAAAACAGACAATAAATCTAAAAACTATAGATTCGACCTCTATCGATAATAATAACCATTTCAATAACATTTTCCAAAAAATATTGAATGTACAGATTCTACTCAGAATTTTATTATATATATAGATAAAAACTAACGTCCGTCTTCCGTACGAGCCTATCCTTAGATTGCAATGAAACTTTAGTCATGTAAAACGAGCGCGCCAAGGCTATTGATATAGTCTCATCAATGTACCATATGTGTAGGTAACACGACAAATAATAATTAAAACACAATACAGCATATAAGAATTTATTAGTATGATTTATTTATAATGCTTTCCTACAACATTTATCGCTTACAATGAAATGTTGGTGAGTGGTCACTGGAGAGTTGTATACGCTCGTAAAGGTTTCTGTCATAGTAACATCAATAACAACTTAGTGGCGCGCGAGATTTATTGGATAGCTTGACATGCAATTGCAATGTATATATGGATATACTTAATATTATAAATGTGAAAGTGTTTGTTTGTTTGTTTGTTTGTTTGTTTGTTTGTTTGTTTGTCCTTCTTTCACGTCGAAACGGAGTGACGGATTGGCGTGATTTTTTGTGTGGAGATAGTTGGAAGGCTAGAGAGTGACATAGGATACGTTTTATCGCGGAAGATTATCTCTTTCAAACGGGAAAACAGGTTATAAGACAACCCAAAAAAATATTTGTGTTCAGAATTACTTGAAACTTTGTATTAATGCCCTTTAATACAATTAAATAAATACGTGTTTTAGCATTTTTCGAAATTCATCCCATAAGGGGGGTAAAGTAGGGAATGAAAGTTTGTATGAAAATTACCTTTTTCGAGTTTTTTTTGTAGTTTTAGCGCGAGCGAAGCCGCGGGATCTGCTAGTATACAATAATAATAATTATTATTTTCATATACATATGCACGTGTTTTGTCTGTATATTCTATGTATATTCCATTTTTTATTTTGATAGATTGGTTTTTGATTAATTTAAAAAAAAGGAGAAGTCTTAAAATATAACTTTCTCAATTATAAGGGATGTATTAACCTATTAAGTTCCAATTTACTTTTTTCAAAGGATAGCGATAGTGGTACTTATCACGAAAAATTTCATACTTTACGGTGTACAACTTTAGTTGAAAAGTAATAAATTATAATCTTGTTAAATTTTACTTGTATTTATTAGTCCTACAAAAATGTTGACAAAATGGATATTGTGAGCAAAATTCGCTATATCTTATGCCTTGGGGTATTGTTTGGAGAAACAGAGGGCGCAGTGCTAAATAATGCAAATTATGACCGTAGCTTTCTATTATTGCATCCTAATTTCCATGTTATCTATATTATACATATAAATCCATAAATGTGTTTTCTGTTTAACTTAATGTCAACATTATAAATCCGTTTTAACCAACTTTCCAAAAAAGGAAGTTCTAAGTTCGTGTGTGTTTTTTTCCTTTTTTTAAATAAAATAATAGGAGTAAGTAATAGCTTACATTTTGCAGTTATTAGAATGATAATTTCAACAAAACTATCTGTTCGGGTTTTTTCACTAGGGAAGAACCCGAACGAAGCGAGGGTGAGTCGCTAGTTTCAAATAAAATTAATGTTATCACAAAACCCCCCTAGCATTATTATAGATGAAACTATCTTTTTTTATTTAGCTGCGAGCTAATTTAATATTTTTGTTATCGACATTCCGAACCCTTTACAAAAAACATGAACACGTATCAATAAACAATCCCACATACACAAAATAAAACCGCGACAAATTCCGAAAAAATAGTTTCATTTAAAATCTTAAATATTCTTGTATTAACAGGCAAACTCTCTTTGGCGGTTTCAAGTACCTTACTTTGAGAAATTCTGTTCTAGGTTGTTATGTGAGGAAATACAAATTCTTTGTGGTATAACAAGTCGTAAATAACTAATGAAATATATATTTGCAAAGAAATTTGTCAAACGCATCTGATTGCTAACCTACTTTCAGTACAATGTAGAGTTGATTATCTGATTACACAAACAAGAGGCAATCAATCGTGCTCTATAATGTTGATGTGATGGGAAGTGAGTAATAGAGGTCAGTTTCATGCAACTTCAGTATTATATACTACTATTACTGGTATAAAGAGAAAAAATAATGTTTTTTAGTATGTTTGTTTGTAAGATAAACCAAATATCCGCTGAAACGATTTAGATGAAATTTGGTATGAAATTTGAGACCTTGGGAAAGACATATTTTTTTATTCCGGAAATCATTACTTATGGGGGTAAAAAGGGGGATGAAAGTTTGTATAGGGAATCAATCATTTCTCAAGTAAGGGATGTAGAACCTATCTATGTTAATAATTAAGCGAGGGTGAGCCGCTATTATTTAATATATTGACTCTTATGCGGGCTATCTATAATATTATGTTAACTAATCTATACATATAATGAAATTGTGACTAATCCGAATATGTACGTACATTTAATTTTTTTATTTGGAAAATCTTATTGAAATAAACATTATTATCGATACAGAGGCCGAATCTATAGTTTTTAGAATTTTTGTCTGTCTGTCGGCCTGTCTGTCTGTTACCGCATCACAGAAACACCACTGAATGGATTTTGATGAAATTCGGTATGGTGATAGCTGGTTATCCGGGTCAACATATAGGATAAATTTTATCGCGGGAAAATGTCTCATTTCTGAGAAAAAATACAAAAACTGCATTGTAAGAATATAGTAATATGTAACCCTAAGAATTTGGTTTTTAGTCATCTGAACGCGGGCGGAGCCGCGGGCAATGCTAGTAACTAAATAAAATGTGATTTAGATATTAAAAAGAGCAACTGTTGAGTTTCTTGCCGGCTCTTCTGAGGCTCTTCTCGGCAGAACTGCTTTCTGAGCTGGTGGTAGCTTCCTCACGGACTGACTAAACTGACGCTTTTTAAATTAAATTCACGATACAAAAGTGCTTGTAATAAGTCTAATTGCATAAAGTTTAATTTCATTCATTTCATTAATATCAGACTATTTTTTATAAAGATGAAAGTTTGTATGTGTGTGTATATTTGTTACTCCTTTACGCTGTAACGGCTGAATGACTTTTGATGTAATTTAGTAAAAAGATAGGCTATGACCTGAAGTAACATATAGGATCGGTTAGAAAGTCACTCGAGCGTAGCAAGGATAAGGCGCTAGATTTTCTTATACATATATTAACTAGGTTCTGTATTTGGTTTTGCTTGTGGTGTAATTATAAAACCAGACCACACTTATACTACATTTGTATGAAAACGAATATTTCACAGATTTTAAAGTAAAAATAAGAAGATAAATTAAAAACAAATTAGAGTTAACAAAAGGTTTTAGCATATTCCAAAAATAGTCGCTTCATTTATTTATATTATTAATGGTAAAATTTCTATATTTGACACTAATTAGTAAGCAAATATGGAGAAAGTATTGACCTTATCTTAACCTTGAACAAGGTAGGCGAAAACAAATAAGACAACTTAGTTATGGACGATGACCCACTTGTGACTGCCGCGAATGTTTGCTTACGTTTTGACAAAGAACTTTCCTTAGCCATTATAAAGAAGTGCTTTTGCTATATAATAAATAAATAAATATGTTGGGACATTAACACACAGCACCATCTAGTTCCACGGTAAGCTACGAGGCTTGTGTTATGGATACCAGATAGCTGATAACTACATACATACATTTAACTTTAAATACATACATATTATAAATATAAACACCCCTGACTGGAGTACAAACATTCGTGCTCATCACACAAATGAATGCCCCAAATAATAGGTAGGCTTTAACTACTTAGCCAAAGCACACCGACTTCGAAAATATTTGATTACGTATGTATAGTAAATGAAAACTACCAATCAAGTATTTTTTACTTTTTAGTGCTTTTGTTTGAAGTCGATTTTTATTTTTTTGTTAAAAAGTTTTTATTTTTCAATTTTTAGTTTAGACAGTAGTAGCAAAGTAAGAATTCTAACATGTTAGGCTTGTCAAATCAAACAAAATAAGCCCAAACTCGAAGTATCTACTATTAGCCGTTGAAGAGTTCCACCTATCCACCTTCTGGCCTTACCATCAGATCAGGTCAACAATACCGAACCACTGTACTATCAACGGAAATAGAAACACTTGCAAAGTTTCAAGTGAATATGACAATTAGAAGTAGGTTAAATTCATCATTAGCTATTTTTCCGCCCTTAAGGGTGGTATTTAAAACAACACAAAAATTGTCCAAATCGGTTAATAAATGACGGAGTTCTGAGGTAACCAACATAAAAAAAAATACAGTCGAATTGAGAACCTCCTCCTTTTTGAAGTCGGTTGAAAAAGATAATAATTTTCAATATAAATGTAGGGATAGGATCACCTTTAAGGTGTACTTTACCTGTTTATTTAACCTATTTATTTAATAAATCATGAAAAAGGTCAACAATTAGCAAATATCTTAGCATATCTATACGAATAGTATTATATGATCTGTGTCTATACATACGAGTATAATAAAATTCTGAGTCGAATCTGTACATTCAATATTTTTTGGAAAATCTCATTGAAATAGTCATAATTATCGATACAGAGGTCGAATGTACTGTTTTTATAATGTGTCTGTCTGTCTGTGTGTCTAGGAACGAATCACGAGAAAACCATTAGACTTGATGAAAGGAACGAATTGCAAGATTTAGATAAAATTTGGTATGATGATAACTGGTTATCCGGGTCAACATATAGGATACTTTATATTGCGAAAACATATTTCATCTCTGAGAAATCTATACTAATCGTTAAAAGGTACCTAATGGCGTACCCGAGCGTAGCGAGGGTGAGTCGCTAGTGCTATATACAATATACATATGTACAAAAAGTATGAGATATAAAAACATTCTTTGGAAGCCAAACAATCTATAGAATATCTTAGCAATTTAAATGTGCATACAAAATAAACGTAATAAATATGTATCAAGGTGGCAAGAACGCTAGCTGCATTTACCCGCAGAATTGCAATGTCTCTGGAGTAAAAACGAGCCATTTCTCTTGTCAGTGGAATAAGGTATTTTGTTATATACTAACTTTTTCATTCAGTTTTGTAGGCAAATTTATTTACAGACAGAAACACCTATAAAATAATCCATAATTTATGCGGTTGGCATAGTATTTGAAGCGTAAGTGGCAATTTTGGATAAGCCTATCTGATTGAAATAAATTGATACTACGTTTTATTGGTGTTTTAGTGCTATGACAAAAATTGTTACTGAAATGTTTTCTTTCTATTCCTTGGAAAGAAAATTGATTGATAAAGAAATAGAGACGAAATGTTTTACTCATTTTAATTGTACTTTAACTTCATATAGGTTATTTATCTTCATAACATTTGAGCAAATCTAGTTATTACATTTATTCGACTACCGGCGGCTTGCCATCGCTTTGCTTGGGTGTGTTCCTAGGTACATTTTAATTTTTTGAACGTAATCCTAATTCTTTTTTTAAAATAAAAGTAGCCTAAGTTACTCCTTATAATATCACCTATCTGCCAGTGGAAGTCCTGTCACAATCGGACCAGCCCTTTCGGAGATGAAAAAATGTGTTTTATATGAAACGTATACTTTCATATCGCATTTAGTAAAATAGCCGTTGCTTGCTATAATATAGTCATTACATGTTGTATCATTGACGCTTTAATATTAAAAAGATTTTTTGCTGATTTGGTTAGCTGTCATAGATATTGACTTAATTTGTGTTAACATGAATTGATCGTTAGTTATTTTTATTCATATGTAAGCGAATGGCTTCAAGCCTAATGGGGTGATTTGGTTGATGCAGGAGAGAAATTTATTTATGTACATAGATATTTCGTAAATTTAAGATAAAAACTTTTGTGTGAATGTAGAAAAAGTATTCTGAACTTGACTAGTATAGAAATGGTGGGTTTGATTTTTGCATAGGTTTGTTGTTTATCTGTTAGACATTTGGGCTGGTCTGCTTAGGAATTGAGACGAACCAAGAACGTATTGATATGAGCGAAATTCGAAAAACGTAATTTTTGCCAATGGATCCCATCACTTTATGTGTTAAGGCTGCTCTTACACTGAAATACGTGTATGTGAATTTTTGTTTTCTTTTTACATAGCTTTTTATGGTATAGGTAATTAATAAATAAAATAATAATTATCCCCCGTATCCTTTTCGTCTATCTTAGATAAAGTAAATACTTCCCCTGATATCTCAAACATACAGACTGGTTCTTACTTGTCAAATCAAAATAAACAAACAAACTTTTGAATCGTCAGTTTTACATTTCAAATTTTCCTCTATGTGGTACGGAAAATACACAATTTTTCATTTAATATTTTATTCCAAATATTTTGGAAACATCAAAACCTTTATAAATAAACTAAGCATTTACTAAAACAAATCGAGCGTTTAAAATCTGAATAGGATTTCAGCGAGTGAAAGTACAAGCATCTATATGCATGACGCGGTGAATGGTTATCGAAGCGCGGACGTTTTTCTCTATTTTACTTCGTTTATTGTTATTACTTTTTCTACTGCTTTTATTTGTGTGTGGTCTGTGATTTTAAAATAGCCACTTAATATTTGGCTTATATGGATTATTGACATGATGCCAAAGCCCAAATAATTGTTAAAAATATCTGTCTATACAAACAAACAGATATTTTTTTCATACGGTAATCTTGAGAAAGTGGGCATGAAAATTATGTATTTTATTCCCTATGGGTTACTCAGAGATGGATCCCGGCTGATGCGTCACATCAAACAAACTTGAATCTGTTATGGCCTCTACGTGTTGGACATGTGTCCCCACGCATGCCTTCTAATGGATCGGGCTTCTTTGAGCCCGTGAATTCTAAAGAGTTTGAAATATTAAATAAGCAATTTTTGTATATATATATATATATATATATATATATATATATATATAAATGTATATATATATATATATATATATATATATATATATATATATATAAATGTATTTTATTTTCAATTGAAACTTTTCAACTTTTGTGTTTAGATAAGGTGTTGCCTTTTAAGTTTATCTATACCTATAGGTCTCTTTACTGAAAAAAAAAACGTATTTTTTATATATTTTCTGAAAAACGCCTATTGAATCTAAAACGCCCAAGTACTAAATAATAATAGGAATAAAACTTTTAATTTATATATATACTATGAAAGTACATTTTAAATATGAATATTAAACAAGTAATGCTTATTTAATGTAGACAGACTGGTATCATTTTAGTAGATACCATCACGTTTTTTATTACATCAATAAAAGTTTTGGGTACGAAAAATTTGGTGTAACAAGATCACATCGTGGGTAAGTTCACGTTACCGCGAGTTTCTCAATCGAGTTTTTACCGAAAATATTAGATAAGTTTTCTGTTACAAATTTCTTCCTTAACTCGAGTTTGTTGTTCTTACAACTTATCAACGGGTCGACGTGATTTTTTATACAAAATAATGTCCTGATGATGATGATGATCAGCCCTTACAGCTATTCTCACTTCTTCTTTACAAACCTTCTGCGTGGGAGAAATATCATTTCTCATAACGAGATTTTCAAAAAGAAAGATATGTGCAAACACAAGTGCAATCTCTATTCCTATAACTCTCAAAGTTCTGTGGTGGTAACAATTTGACATTCGTGGTGAGTGGTCAGGTAAAGCACCGGTGGCATTAAGAGGTTTCAAAGGCACGGCATTAGATAAAAAGTTTTAATAGAAAAATCCAAAAACTACATATATTTGGTCCAACCCAATGCTTGAACACGCGCTTGAAATATTGATGATGCGCATGAGAAGCATGTTAATTTATTTTTCTCATTTATTTTATAGTATAATAACTTCTTTAAAAAAACCCAAACAATATAATATCTGAAAACCGCAGTTAAAAAAATAAAAAGTTTTTTATGTTATAGAATAGAATATTTGCATCAAAATTAATTTAATTTGCAAAGTAAGCAAAGAAAAATCTATTTCATTCTAGTTTCCCTTTTATCTTTTTGATACTAATTGTAGCTATTGTAGAATTTGCTAATAACATAAATACGTACTTATCTTATTACCACATAGTACATATTAAATTTGAAAGCATTCCTATGTATTAATGCTACGTGGAAATGGAATTTGAATTCATAGAAGTGCTTTAAATTATATTTTCTATTGCATTACATTTCAATTTCAAACAAAACCGCATGTAAAGTGTTAATAAATTATTCAGTCGTTTATAAAAATGCTTTTAGGAAGTAGTTTTATTGAGTAATAGCTACTCGCCCTCGCTCCGCTCGGTTCGTCCCTAATTAAGTTTTTTTTTATTTGGGAAACATACAGTATTTTATAACATAAATAGGTACATCTCAGATAGAATATTACACAAACCAGCCACGTTTCCACTAATTAAAACATACATACACATAGAAACAACAAGAAATTTATAAAACAGAAAAAAATACATTTAAATATAAAAACATCAATATAAAATAAAATAACATTTCTCTCACGAACGTTTTAACGTTTAGTATAGAGTTATCAAAGATGAGATATTTTCCTGCAGTAAAAAGTATCCTATATTGACCCGGCACCACTTACATAAGTTTCGAAGTGTAGACATTTTTAATAACAACTTGAATTTAACTTATTTTGTAAGAAATCTCAACGACATGACTTTTAATAATTTCTTTAATTAGTTTTTATATTAGAAGCACGAAAGCGATAAATACAAACGATATTCGGAACAGGAATTCCAATCGCGGTGTAATCTGCTTTAGCTTTACCAAGCGGTAAGCTTGTTGATTACGGATCATTTACTATGATAGATGGGTATAGAGATTAAGAGGGAGTAGGTATAACGCAAGTTTTGTTGTTGTATATGGTTTCATTTATTAGTAGTATCACTACAGTAGGCAGTGGTAGCCTAGTGGTAACGTGCTCGCTTGAGAAACCGAGTGAAGCGGGTTCAAAGCCCGGATCTTACACCACTGATATTTTCATATGCGAATCATTTTCAATATGATTAACACTAGTCTTACGGTAAAGGAAAATATCGCGAGGAAACCTGTATATCTGAGAAAACCTAGCAAGTTTTTGAAAGACATGTGAAGTCCGGCCCGCACTTGGCCAGCGTGGTGGACTATGGCCTGTTTCCCCTCGTATTGTCTTCTGTTTCAACTTAAAGGAGTAACAAACATACACACATAGAAAATTTCGCATTTATAATAATAATTAAATTATTCCTTTTCGTGTTATCTCGACGACCCAGGGCTTTCAAGAGAGCTTGTAAGAAGAAGTCCAGGATTTAGATAAGGATGTATTCGAGAGAAACTGTTTGTATGAGAAATATGTGTTAATATTTGTACGTGTTAGAGAGTGGAGCTTGTAAAAGTTAGTAGATAAATGTAAAAGACGCTTTTAAGCCAGATGTACATATGCTTAAACTCGTACCGTGTTTTATTACTTCGTATATTTTAAGAGCTTCAATACTTGAAATTTAACATTGTTAAATCTTGTTTGCACTCGTACTCTGCTTAGCTGAAGATTGCTAAGCGCTCCTTAATAACGAATGAAATTTTGAAGTGATGCTTGCGTTTTCTATATCCAAAATCTTTCCATTACGTGCATACCGACTCAGAAAGTTTTTAAAACGTCTAAATTTTAAGAATCAATAGAACCATTCTTGTTTATATCAACAAAATGTTTTTTAAATGTTATTAATTTTTTTTACGTTTTTAACGTACAATAATAGAGTTATTTTAAGGCTATATTAAAATTTACTTCAACCGAACCCAAACCTCAATACCAGATGGTCGTATATTTACAAAATATTATTACACCAAATACTCACGTTAAAGTCAAATTACGTATAAACAGAGTAAAACTGCGTACTAAAGAGGGCAAATTTAAATAAATAATATGATTATACTTTTTATACGGTGCATGAACAGATAGCTTGAGGCAGTGACCTAGATGGTCAATCTTGACCGTGAATTATTAAATGTATGGTATTAACGAATGACTCGCTGTTCTAGTGGCTAGCATGTGCGGCTCTAGAACCGGGGTTTAGGTTCGAGTCCCAGATTTGCCAATTGGAGTTTTTGGGTTTTCTGTAAAGATATTTTCAGTAACAGCCAGGTGTTCGGAAATTAGCTATGTGTCAACCCCATGCCTGGGAGCATGTAAGGATGTCGGTCCTGCCCCTGATCTCTCCTGTCGAATTGTCTCACTGGAGTGCACTTCTCCGATAGCGATAATGTCCGAGAGTGAGACGTAAATTATTAATATTTTGATCGAATTGTCAATAACAGCTATCTAAATTAAAGTTATTTGCTTTGCCAATTACTTAATTTAAACGAAATCGAACGAAATAGTATATACCTACAATATATCGTATTTAGTCCTTTTTAACGTCCCATTGCTGGGCAAGGGCCTTCCTTTAATACGAGGCAGATCAGGCTATAGTCCTCCACGCTAGACAAATACGGGTTGGCAGACTTCACATGTTTTTCGAAAACTTGCTAGGTTCTCTCAGACATGCAGGTTTCCTCACGATGTTTTTCTTCACCGTTATACAAGTGATAATCATGTTGGAAATGATTCGCACAACATATCACAGGTGCGAGATCCAGAATTCGAACCTGCTTCACTCGGCTTACCAAGCGAGCGCACTACCACTGCCTTATATTTCCAATACAATTTCAATTAAAAAATCAACTTAATTGACAAACAACAAGTACATTTTAATAAAGCAATTAACTTGTTTTAAGTAGGTACATGCTAAAAAACTAGCTCACTAAATTATATAAATAATAAAATATACTATCTAATGAAGGTATGTATAGCTATATTAATGCATTTTTAATATGTGTGTTGAAATAAACGTAAGGGCGTTCGTAGGTTGGAAATATTAAAATTACAAAAGACATTGAGGTATTCAAGATATTGTTAAAATGAAAATTTTTGAGTGAAACCGTTATTCTGAACATTCGACAAGAATATCGACTTTCGAAGCTCCTACATGCTTTTCAAGTCAAACTACCAAATAACTACATTTATTTCATTACTAGCGGCTCAACCTCGCTTCGCTCAGATTCGCCTCTAGAAAAAAAAACAAATATCCCACGGGAACCGTACAATTTAAAAAGTATTTATAAAAAGTAGTCTATGTGTTATTTTGATGTATGAGCTATATTATTGTAAAGTTTCATCAAAATCCATTCAGTAGTTTTTGCGTGAAAGTATAACAAACATACATAAATATATCCATATATACATTCTTACAAACTTTCGCGTTTATAATATTGGTAGGATATAAACGCCATTTTATAAATTTAGAAACCAGTGTTTTTTTTATTTATTCAATATTACCATATTCATACATATTAGAAGTAAGGAAATGTAGAAACAAAGACAATCGTATAAGGTCAGGTTTTATTGTTTGTTAGATTGTTATCTGCACAATTTTATCTTCAATACAGAACTAGTGACCAGTTCTGTATTGAAGATAAAATTGTGCAGATAACAATCTAAGCACGAGAAGGAAGATTTAATAAGAAACAAGGCATAAACGTAAGAAAAGTGTTATTCACGTGGCCATAAAATGGTTTTATTTGATGTACCTATCATAAGTAAATTTCTTGATACAATGTGACTGGCTTGTGCTTATTATATTATATACTGACGATTTCTCGCAGCTCAAAGGTCGCATCAAAAGTCTAAGCTCTCATAGGCCATAATGTGATGTAATATATCTATATAGTCCATAACCTTCCTCAATAAATCATATTTATAAATGTGAAAGTTTGTGGATAGATGGATGGATGTTTGTGACACTTTCACGCCAGAACGGCTTAACAGATCTGGATGAAATTTGGTACAGAGATAGATTATAGTCTGGCATAACATTTTTTTTCCGGAAAAATGTACGGTTCGCATGGGATAAATTTGTTTTTGTTTAGGGACGAACCCGAAGCGAAGCGAGGGTGAGTCCCTAGTAGGCTATAAAATGTGGAAAAAAATTTCAAATCGGACCAGTACTTCCAGAGATAATCGGTGCACACGAACAAATATAATTTTCAGGCTTATGCAGATATGGTACAAATGGATGGGACGTGGAAGAAAAGTATCTTAAATATTGAAGTTATCAAGTTTTACTCAAAGGAAACATTCTTTTATTAAAAAAAATATTAACTACTTAATTTACTCAATCCTACTTTATACTAATGTTATTATTACCTACTATTACAAAAACAAACCTATTCAATGGGAACCGTACATTTATTTTTCCGGGATAAAAAATAAACAAGTAACAAACATGCAAGCTTACAAACTTTCACATTTTTAATATTTATACAAATGCGAAAGTTTGTGATGATATATGGATGCCTGGATGTATAGATGTATGGATGTTTGTTACTCTTTCACGCAAAAACTACAGAATAGATTTTAATGAAACTTTACAATAATATAGCTCATACATCAGAATAACACATAGGCTACTTTTTATCCTGAAAAATGTACAGTTCCTGTGGGATAGTTTTGTTTTTATTTTTTTGATATTGAGTATATAATAAGTCATCAGTTCGAACCCGAGTTAAACAAGAAACAAGGTGTATTTCCATCATGCCATTATAACATAGTATGCATTTTTTTATAATTCTATTTTTCTACGATTATAGAGTGATATTTTGTCTAAAACCCACTTTTGAGGCATATGTTTGTATGTGTATTATATTTTGTAGAAAAGATAAGATATTCGTACATCTATAATGTAAGTATGTCAGCAATAAGGAAGAGTGAAAAAATGTATCGAGGTTTATTATTTTTAACCTATATGCCATAAACTCAATGGTCAAAGTTAATAATAGGCTTTAGAGTTTCTTTCCGAGTAATATAATTGATAATGTACCCTAAGAAGATATGTTTGGACATTATAACACACCATCTGGTTCCATGGTAAGCTAGAAGGCTAGTGTTATGGATACCAGAGTTGATACACTACACATATTATATAACTTTAAATACATACATATTATAAATATAAACATCCATGACTGGGGTACAAGCATTCGTGCTGATTACACAAATGAATGCCCCTAGTAGGACTCGAAACCGCGACCGCTGGCATAGCAAGTAAGGTCACTACAAACTGAGCCCAACGTATCGTCAAACTTCTTTTAACTTCTGTTATGTCTTTATATCGAGGATTCGTGTAACATATCTATACTTATAATAAAATTGTAACTAAAGTGTATTGTAAACTGTATTGTAACTAAGCCAAATGTGTACATTAAATATTTTTTGGAAAATCTTATTGAAATTGACATTATTATCGAGCAGAGGCCGAATCTATAGTTTTTAGAATTTTTATCTGTCTGTCTGTCTTCGTGATACAGTTTTCGTGTGTCTGTTTGTTAAAAAAGTAAGATTTGAATGAACAAAATCATAAGTAAAACATGGAACTTCCTAGCGAAGTCTTCTCATACATACCACCTTTATAACCAACATGTTCAAAATAAATTAATGTACATACCATACATGAAAGAGTAATAAAAACATCAATTAGTTTAGTGAATTGCTCAAGTTTTGCAAATTTTACCAATTCATGTCTCGGCAGCAGCGAACAGCATTTATATATGTACTCTCCTTTCCTTTCACTCCCAAATTCCGATGAGACCAGTAACAGATTAATCGCGATAACGACGGATGTGCTTCCTGAGTCACAAAGGAAGAATCGCCAGCCTCCCAACTCCAATCTGTTACTGAGAATTCTTAACAAAAAAGTCCAATAATTATATTTGGCCCGATCTAGGCCTCAAACTTAGGACCTCCAGGTCATGGGTTTGAAGCCTAGGTCATGTTAGCCATTAGACCAACATAGTAACACGAATATCACACAGCGTAGCTATAGTTGTCTCTATGCCTGGCCACTGATTTGTCGAGTCTCGCTTTGTTATGTTATATGAAGTATTTTCAGTCTTTTTTGAAAGAGAGCTAAAGCAATTCTTTTTTCTAAATAAAAGAGCACTAGACTAGACTACACTCTAGATATAAATGTATTGTTTAACTTAAGGTGACTTAATAGTCACTTGGTTATACGAGTACTGCAGTTTTAAGCTGCATTATAAAACAAAAATTATACAGATGAGTGCCACACACTCTAAGTTTTTGAAACAAAAGTTCTAATTTTCCTATAAAAACTTCGTTTATGTATCGTAGGGAAAAGTATGTAATTCTACCGTTAGTTATTAAAAAATCCCAAAAGTGGTGCTGTCTTTATATAATGTTACTAGCGACTCACCCTCGCTTCGCTCAGGTTCGTCTCTAGGTTGATTCACCATACAAACTTTTATCCCCATTTTCAACCCCTCAAGGGATGATTTCCGGGATAAAAACTATCCTATATCCTTTCCAGGATCTCAAACTATCTTCTTACAAAATTTCATCTAAATCGGTTCAGTAGCTTCGAAGCCTATGCGGTACAAACAAACAAAAAACCAAATATTTCCTCTTTATAATATTAGTAAAAATAAATAAAAAAGACACCCAGGGACGAACCCAAGTAAAGTGAGAGTAAGTTGATAGTATAAATATATAGATGGGATTATATTATTCACTTATAGTAAAATTAACATGCAATCGGAACGGTTCAGACGAGCGTGACGTGTGAGAGTGAAAGGTGATCTCGAATGAACACACTATATTGGAATGTAGAGGAAAGTGAGCGAAAAAAACATTTAATTGGCGATGGACGAAATGTCGTGTTGGAATGAATCACTTGACGCTGTTTAGCTAAAATTCCTGAATTTAAGATTTTTTTAGAGTATTATTTACCTATCTGTAAGTGGCGAGTTTCTATTGTAAATTTGATAGTACAATGTTTTTTTTGTCTTTGAAATATTTTTTTATATTTGTAAAACACTACGAATAAAAAGCCCGCCAACCCGCACTTGGCTAGCGTGGTGGACTATGGCCTGATCCCCCTCGTATTGAAGGGAGACCTAACCCCAGCAGTGGGACCTTAAAAAAAAGGCTGAATAAAAATAGTCGCCAGAACTATTTTCTCTCACAAAACTCATTAAAATTAATTTTCGCTATTTTAATTAGCTCAGAGAAACAGATTAACAATAATTTCAGAAAAATAATAATAGTCCTCATATAATCTAATGTATTTCGTACATCGAATATTCAAAAAATATTTCATTTTAATAATTATATATTGTATTGGCATTTTCATATTTAAACTTCTTCTTCCACGGAGCGCGCAATATACAACTTTTGTTTTTAAATATTTTAAGTCTACAATATAACTAAATTTACTCGGTCTCTAAATCTATACTTATTATAAAAATAAGTCCCCCGGCCGCGTCTTTCTGTCCTCCTGTCTGTCCTCCTGTCTGTCTGTACGCGATAAACTCGAAAACTACTGAACGGATTTTTATACGGTTTTCAACAATAGAAAGAGTAATTCTTGAGGAAGGTTTAGGTATATAATTTATTATGCTTTTATGTAAATTAGCTGAAATACGGCGACAAATGTTGAAGAGGTCGCAAAAAATCTCGCCAAATGGGAACTTTCCACGCGAACGCCGCGTAAACTAGCAAAGATACAGTTAAGTAATGTACTAGAGAATTCAAAATCTATAAAAATGCTACAAAAAAGTCCGCGATAGCATATCTCTATCTCTTACGGTTGACTTACAATAACCACTTTTATGTTAACATTTTTAATTAAAAACATTACGTTATTTTCAAAGTTATTTTCTTTAGTTCGGTATTAATCCTTATCCAAATGAATATTTTAGTTAGCTTAGTCATTTAATGCAGATTAAAATTGCTCTTTACACTAAATCAATCAGATGAATAGTTTTTGAGATATCGTTGTTAGAAGTAATTAGTAGCGAAACATTTTTAATGCTTGGCGAGCATTGAGATGCCTACGGCGAGTCCATCCCCTCTGCCCCGCATCGCTCGACCGCCTGCTCAAGCTATATAAACCGGGCGATGTAGCGCGCGATCCTAGGATACTTTTTACCGCGGGAAAATATCTTATTTCTGAGGAAAAATACAAAAACTGCAATGTAAGAGTATACTAATATGTAACACCTAAGAATTTAGTTTTTGGTCATCTGAACGCGGGCGGAGCCGCGGGCAATGCTAGTATACAATACAAACTCAAGGCTTTGTTCTACAATGAGAGTCATGTTTTATTATTTTACTAATTACTTACCCTCGCTACGCTTGGGTACGTCCTAATTCTTTTTATAAAATAAAAGTAGCTTACATTACTTCTTATAGAATCGCCTATCTGCTAGTGAAAATCCCGTCAAAATCGGTCCAGTCGTTTCGGAGATTACCCGGAACAATCATACAGACAAAGAGACAATTTAAAAAAAGTGTTTAAATTCGACGACACGTTTGACTCAGTTTGTAGTGACCCTACTTACTGTGCCAGCGGTCGCGGGTTCGAGTCCCGCTGGGGGCATTCGTTTGTGTGATGAGCACGAATGTTTACATACTCCAGTCATGGGTGTTTATATTTAAAATATGTATGTATTTAAAGTTATGTATATGTAGTGTATCAACTCAACTATCTGGTATCCATAACACAAGCCTCGTAGCTTACCATGGAACTAGATGGCGCTGTGTGTTAATGTCCTAACATTTACATTTATATACTTAAGGGTGGTTACTAGAATGTATGCAGTCGCATAAAGCACCTAAGCATCAGTTAGTCCCAGCGGTCTGCTAATGCACTTAAGATGCTATTGGTACTGTCACGCATGACCTGTATTATGGAGGCACGTCGCTTCCGTATGATTGTACTAAAGCTGTCAGTAAGAGCTTCGGCGAATATGCCTAATGCACTACAATATCGTGGCAGCTCTATTACCACCCTAAAAGCATTGTTATATTGCACAAGCAGGTCGTTGTATATCCTCTGCAGTTGCACAGCCCACAAGCTGCACGTAGGTATAAAAGGTTTGACAGCAGCGTAATCTTGACGTTGTCAGTACAGCTTGCGAACCTACGAGCTAACATGTTACATTGGCATTGACCTTTTCTACCCGATTGTGCATGCAAAGGAGCGTAATGTGTTTATCAGTCTATGTATGTAGTCCATATGTATGTCTCCGATTGCATAATACTTAATTACTTCGTCAACTTCATTTCATTCTTTTTAGTTAACTTTTATTGCAGTCGGGTTTTTTATTTTTATAATAGTTATATTTTTTATTAAATAGAAATTAGTATGTACAAAGTAAGTCATTTTGAGACAATTACTTAAAAGAAACTATTATAGTTAAAACACATCCTATGGATATAATAAATGTTTATTATTTTACTAAGAAAATACCCAACAGTGGGCGGACGTAAAGCTGTAACTTTAAAATATTTACAAGAACAACAAATGCTGGTAGCGAAATACGTTATTTTAATACTAGCAGTACCCGCGGCTTCGACCACCAAACTTCCGATATAAGCATCAGTTTTAGAATAATGTATGTATATTATAACCTATAGCCTTCCTCAATAAACATTATTAAAGCATGTTAGTACGCAATTTTAAAAGAAAAAAAAACGTGTGTATTTATGTACGCACGTAAGAAGTTATACGTCTTTGGCGTAACAGAAAAAAAATAGCTAGATTTCATCCCATATGTCACAACTCTGTATGTACTTTTTCAAACAGAGAGTAAAGAATGCAGCTAACTTTATCATGTCGCTTTTTGGCAGTCGGTGTGCGCGCGCAGCGTTTAAAATTTTACTCTCATTTTTTGTTTTCAAACGTCCTAAAAGAAGTATAAATTCAAAATAGACAATAGTTAGGCACTTTGCGAAACAGTCCTTAACATAAATGAACTGTTCTTTAATTTAGCTGCATTTTGATATGATATATTAATTAATATGATTTACTTTTTTCATTTTGCGTTCACTTATAAAAACAATATTTTCATATTAACGTCATGCATTAAACTATCCTTTAAATTAATCTATACTAATATTATAAAGAGGTAAAGTTTGTGATCTTGTGAGTTTGTGGGTTTATGAGTTTGTGAGTTTGTGACGTTGTAGGGGGTAATCTCTGGATAAACTGAACCGATTTTGACACGAAAAATGAAAAGGCTTTTTCGTGGTAGTCGGATTTGCAAAGTAAGTCGGAGAAAAAACGGTCGAACGAAAACGTTTCTTAAGAACGCTGCCTTAACGATGAGAGATATATGATTATGTTCTAGAGAAAAGTTGTAGAGCTTAATAATGCCTACAAAAAAGTCAGCGACAGCATATGTCTAATTTTTATATTTAAGTCACAAAAAGTAATTTTTTATATTAAAAAAATAATTTAAATCGGTAGGTCATGTTTATTGGTCATATTATCAACAATTATGAATTCTTATCAAAATAAGTAAATTTATCGTCTAAAATGTTTAAAACAAAAGACTTTTCCCTTTTACTGCGTATAATTTGGACAAATGGTTAAAGAGATAATACAACATATTCGTAGATATGGACGAACCCGAGCGAGCTGTTTGTCTGTTTTCCTGTTTGTACGGGCTAATCTCCGAATCTATTGGACCGATTTAAATGAAATTTCTATGATGGTACCTTATATCCCCGGGCAATATCTTAGATACTTTTCATCCCGGAAAATTAAAAAGTTTCCGGGGGATAGTTCAAAAACTATAACAACTTATACAGCTTAGTACACAAAAACTACTGATTGGATTTTAATTAACTTTACAACAATATAGTTCGTACATGACAAAAATAAATCAGCTACTTTTAATCCCGGAAAATTAAAGAGTTTCCGTGGGATCGTCAAAAAACTATAGTAACTTATACAGCTTAGTACATAAAAAGTACTGATTGGATTTTGATGAAACTTTACAATAATATAGTTCATACATCAGAATAACAAATAGGTTACTTTTTATCCCGGAAAAATGTACTTTTCCCGTGGGATAGATGTTTTTGTTTATTTTTAACGTATTATGTACACAACATAAACCCCAAAACAATAGTTATTAAAAAAAATTATCTGTTTGACTGTTTGCCTGTATGATAACTTATTAATCGAGTCAACATTTAGGGTACCTTTTGTATGTAGTATGTATGTATGTTGTATTCAGCCCTTTTTAACGTACCACTACTGGGCACGGGCCTTCCTTCAGTACGAGGTGGATCAGGCCATAGTCCACCACGCTGGCCAAGTGCGGGTTGGTGGACTTCACATGCCTTTCGAAAACTTGCTAGGTTCTGTCAGACATGCAGGTTTTCCATCACCGTTAAGACAAGTGGTAAGTTTGTTAGAAATGTTTCGCACATGAAAATATCAGAGGTGCGAGACTCGGGATTTGAACTTGCTTCACTCGGTTTCTCAAGCGAGCGCGTTATCACTGGATACCCCTGCCTAGATACCTTTTACTTAAAGAAAATCTTTCTTTCCCACGGGAAAATACAATAACTGGTTTTATCGAGTCCTCCCTAGAAACCTTCCGCTGGCTAAGCCTTAAGACTTAAATACATCAAAACAATATACTAAAAAATTGTAGGTCTTGAAAACTCCTACAGAGAAATTGTGAATAGTATATGTCTATCTTCTAAGTTACACTCGCAATATTTATTCTTATCTATACCTATAATAAAACTTAGTCAAATCGATGTGCGCATTTCACGCAAAAAATAATCAACCGATTTTAACTTAATTTTGTATAGTGTTAAAACTTAGTGCTTGGGTTAACATTTAGAATACCTTTTACGACAGGCAAATTATTCATTCCCACTGGAAAACACAATAACTGGTTCTATCGAATTGTCCTTAGAAATTTATATGGCTAACGTTGGCTCATCAAACATTGTACATGAAAATTGTAAGTCTTAAAAAGGTCTATAGAAAAGTTCTACATAGTATATGTTTATCTCCTAAGGTACACTCGCTATAACTATTTTCATTATTATATATTACTGTTTTATTATACGTTATTTATTCTATCTGAATATACATTTATGAATAATAAAACTGTAGAGGTCGAATGTCTGTACATAGATGGTAGAAAAAAATGCTGAAAAACGAGTCAGTTCTCTTCTTACATCCCGTAGAGAGAGAAATAGAACAAATCCAGATTTTTTCAATTTTTTTCTTTCTTTGTCTGTTTGCCTGTGTGTACAGGCTAATCTCGGATACTATTGAACCTATTTAAATGAAATTTGGTACTTTTCATTCCGGAAAATTAAAGAGTTCCCGTGGGATAGTTAAAAAACTATAGTAACTTATACAGCTCAGTACACAACAACTTATGCACCTAATTGAGTAATATAGGCATGCTGATACCTTATATTGCCAGTCGAACAACACGTTACTTATTTTTATCTCGGAAAAATGAACGGTTCCCGTGGGATAGATCTGTTTGTACTTTTCTAGAGGTGAACCCGAGCGAAGCGAGGGTGAGCCGCTAGTTAAATAATAAATACCGTATTATTAAACCCCGACGCAAAACCGACGGGGTGTTATAAGTTTGACGTGTCTCTGTGTGTGTCTGTCTGTGGCATCGTAGCTCCTGAACGGATGAACCGATTTTGATTTTGTTTTTTTTTGTTTGAAAGATGAATTTGTCGAGTGTGTTCTCAGTTTGACGACACGTTTGGCTCAGTTTGTAGTGAACCTACTTTCTGTGCCAGCGGTCGCGGGTTCGAGTCCCGCTGGGGGCATTCATTTGTGTGATGAGCATGAATGTTTGTACTTCAGTCATGGGTGTTTATATTATAATATGTATGTATTTAAAGCTATACCTATATGTGTAGTGTATCAACTATCTGGTATCCATAACAAAAGCCTCGTAGCTTACTATGGAACTAGATGGTGTTGTGTGTTAATGTCCCAACATATTTATTTAAAAAAAGTTATGTTTGATGAAATGTTATAAATTTTTAATTTATCACTTGTAGCCTTAAAAAATAAATAAACGTGTAGCCGATAATAAACACTTGTATTTTAAAGTTAAAAAGCATTACGCCATCAAATTTTATATAAACACAATAAAAAATAACGACATGTATGTTAAGTGATGGCCATTTAAAACACCGGTAAAACGCGAAATCTCACAATTGTACATAAATGCTAACATTACGAAGGACGCTAGAACGACGTAATAAAATCTAGCTCGGTTGCCATCTAACTGATTGGCTACGATAGGACATCTAATAAAGCACTAGAGATTCGTTTTGTTTTAGTTAGCTTACACATGATTTTTATTCTCATCATGTATGCTAAAATACCGTATTTACAATAATAATCTAAAAGAAATATGAGATAGTATTATAAATACGAAAGTTTATATATCTGTATATTTGCTACTCTACCAGACTGAAACGGCTGCACAGATTTGGATAAAGTACAGAGATAGACTATGACCTGGAGTAGCACTTGGTATCGTTTTTTACTTCATAATTTAAAAAGATACGATTTTAATAATATCTAAATTTTGTCCCAAACATATTTTTTATATGTATTTTTTATTTAAAGTTATACATATGTAGCGTACCAACTATCTGGTATCCATAACATAAGCCTCGTAGCTTACTATGGAACTAGATGGTGTGTCTTAATGTCCCAACATATTTATTATTTATTTATTATTAGTAAATATTGCTATTCCGCACAGACGAAGTCGCGGCTACATCTAGTATAGTAAGTATGTCATGGCATAATTATCGGACGAGTACATCTTTAAATAATGAGTCTGTATACAATACATTTAAATACTAAAGAAGCAGGCATTCTAGAACTAAGCAGTCTTGCCTATTTTCTAATACCGGTTTCAAAGGAATTGGATAAATTACGTTTCACATATGGTCTACTTGATTTACCTTCTAATAAATAATTCTTGTCACGTAGTTAATTTCGTAAAGTTGTTTTGTTTAAATATTATATTTTCGTTAGATATTTTATGAATTTACTAGCGGCTTATCGATTATCTATGCTTCGCTCGGGTTCGTCCCTAGGTACGTTTTAGCGGTTAGTATGGAATAGATAGATTATATATATATATATATATATATATATATATATTGCTGCTACGCTTCCTTGGGTAGTAACATGATGATGATGAGGCTATATAGCCTCTAGCCTTCCTCAATAAATGGGCTATCTAATGCAAATAGAATTTTTAAATCGTATTAGTAGCTCCTGAGATTAGCGCGTTCAACCAACAAACTCTGCCTGTTTATAATAATAGTAAAGATATAAAAACTAAATCTGGAAATAATGAATTATGTCAGAAGCTAATATAATATTTAATCAGTCTTCCGATAACAAGTTAGGTTTTCGCAGACGTGCAGATTTCGTCACGATTGTTCCCGTGAGGCACATGACAATTATGTTGAATATGTGTCGCACATGAAAATATCAGAGGTAAGCCGTACGAGACCCGATTTCGCATCACTTGGTTTTATTAACAAGCACGTTATCACTAGGCTACCACTGCCTTCAATCAATGTAAGATTATCGTAGTAAATTATCATTAATAACATTTAAAAAATCATTAAATAATGAAAAGAACATTTAATTATTTATAGGCTTCCGTACCTGAAGAAAAACAAGGAACCCTTATAGGATCACTTCATTGCCCGTCCGTCTGTCAATGCCTTTTTTCTCTGAAACCCGTGGACGTATCAAGTCGAAATTAATATCAAATACAGAGGCCTACAATCCGTAGGATCTGTGAAAAAATTAAACCTCTAAGTCAACGCAATCAAAAAATACGGCCGTTATGTCGCATATTTTGACGTTTACGAACGTCAAAGTAAAGAGAAAAATCCGAAAACTGTAAATTTGTAATTACATAAAAAAACTTATTTTAATGCTTCCTGCTACGGAACCCTCGGTGTGCGAGTCATGACTCGCACTTGTCCGATTTTATTAATTAAAATTCGGTACTAAGTTAAAGGAAATTAAGCATTAAATCATAAAAATTGTTGTCTGTGGGTACTTTTGATAAAATTAAAGGTTTTTTCACAGATGTATAAATTTTGTAGAAAGCTCATGCGACATGCTGTGCATTCGAAATGAAGGAAAAATGTTAATTCATAAAACCGGTGCCAAGTGGGTCGATTGTGTCGACCCATCGGATTCTGATACTCTTTAAAATTTGCTTGAAAATGTCGTTAGCTGGATTTTTAGAATGACCAACTTTGTTTTCACTTATTAAGCTACAAATTTTATTGGACTTTATTTAACGAACTTAATTAAAAATATATCAATGTTTATAAATACATAAAAAGTTTTTATCTTTACATACTATGTTTTCTACAGCAAAAAAAACCTAGCTAGAGTGATGTCTGATTGATTACATTTTTTACATTTTTTATTTTTTTATTGGGAGCATCTGTACCAATAAACATTCAATATGTTTGATAATTGAGGCTGAAATATATTATCTTTATTCTCTCTCTCTCTAACTTTAGAAAGGAACTTTAGAAAATTTCATCCGTCAGCCGTCCTGGCGTATTACTTACAAACATCCAAATATACATCTGAACTTTCATACTTAAATATTAGTAAGATAATTAAAAAAAAAATTATAATAATTATTGTTTATAAAATTATTGATTTATTATTAAGATATAATTTTATAATAATTTTGACTTATGATAAAGAATATTTATTACTAATCCATACTAATATCATAAATGTGAAAGTGTGTTTGTTTGTTTGTTTGTTTGTTTGTTTGTTTGTTTGTTTGTTTGTTTGTTTGTTTGTTTGTTTGTTTGTTCGTTTGTTTGTTTGTCCTTCTTACACGTGGAAACGGAGTGAAAGATTGGCGTGATTTTTTGTGTAGATAGTTGGAGCGCTGGAGAGTGACATAGGCTACCTTTTACCGTAGGAGATTGTCTAATTCCCACGGGAAAACACGTTATAATACAATCCAAGAAATATTTATGATTACTTGAAACTTGGTATTAAATATTGATGCTCTATAATAAAATTAAATAAATATGTGTTTTAGCATTTTTTGAAATTCAACCTATAAGTAGGTAAAATAGAGGATGAAAGCTTGAATGAAACTGCCTTCTTAGAAATTGTTTTGTAGTTTTAGCGCGAGCAAAGCCACGGGTTCCGCTAGTCTATCTTTATATAATTTATATAAAAGGCAAAAGTGATTGACTGATTTATCAACGCACAAGCCCTTAAGGCTAGTCTAGAAAATTGAAATTCTAAGTCTATGTTTTTTATTTTTTCTTTTATTACGTACTTTACGTAAAAGAAAACATTATATAAGGAAAATTTTATTTTCATTAAAAATTAATAGCATAATAAATTAACTTACCTAAAAAGTAATTAACTCTGTCGAGTTATATTTAAAATGAAGGTTATATATAGGAAACTAATTAAAATCTGTACAAAATTATTTCATTAATTTCTTAGTAAGTATATATGTACATATAAATAAGGCAAGCCCAATGGTAGCTCAGTGGTCGCGCGCTCACTTGGAAAATTAATTGAAGTGGGTTCAGAACAAAAAAATCGTGCGTGTGTACTTATGTAGGTACGAACGCTAAACATTTCATCCCATATGTCACAACTCTCTGTTTGTAAAAGGAATGCAGCTAACTTCATCTGTTGCTTTCAGCTAACTTCATCATGTCGCTTTTTGGCTGTCAGTGTGCGCGCACATCGTAAATTTTTTTCCAAGCCTGCCAAAAGGAGTGCAACTTCAAAATTGTGAATTATTATCAACATTACCTCTTGCCTTTCTGTAAACGACATGAGGAAAAAAGCATTTCTCAGTTACCTAATTAGTTTTGTCCGACAACACACACTTGACCAGCGTGGTAGACTATATCTTTATATACATAACTAGTATTGCCCGCGGCTCCTCCCGCGTTTAGATGACCAAAAACGAAATTCTTAGGTTTTACACATTAGTACTCGTATACTCTTACATTGCAGTTTTTGTATTTTTCCTCAGAAATGAGATATTTTCCCGCTGTAAAAAGTATCATATATGTTAACCCGGATAACCAGCTATCACCATACTGAATTTCATCAAAATCCATCCAGTGGTTTTTCTGTGATGCGGTAGCAGACAGACAGACACCAAAATTCTAAAAACTATAGATTCGACTCTGTATCGATAATAATGGTTATTTCAATAAGATTTTCCAAAAAATATTTAATGTACAGATTCGGCTTAGTTACAAGTTTATTATATGTATAGATATACAAGTATACCCTTCGCATTGAAGAGACATCCGTGCTAAGAAGTGGATCGTTAAAACGGGCTGAATATATACTATTATACAAAAAACATAGAATTGAGAGCCTCGTTTTTTGAAGTCGGCCATAATGAAATTTTAACCTTCATAAGGGTAAAAGGGTTAATTGTTTTAATACTCTCATTTATCACGCCTACTACTTACTGTTACTCATACTTGTCTGGAAAATATCACGTTTTACGTACCTATATAAAAATCAATTAGGCATTATCTACAGTCTACATTATCTAGTACTGAGTACATCTACAAATTACATACTACAAATTAATTCTGTAAATATGAACATTAGCTCTGTCTGTTTGTTACTCTTAAACCGCTGAACAGATTTCAATGAAAATTGACAATGGCATAGTCTATGCCTTTATACATTATGAGGACGGACATAAGCTTTTTATCTTTAGTGGAGTCGTGGGCAACTTTTTTAAACGGAAATCTCTATAAAAATCTATACATATAATAAAATTGAAACTAATCCGAATCTGTACATTAAATATTTTTTGGAAAATCCAACTGAAATAGACATTATTATCGATACAGAAGCCGATTCTATAGTTTTTAGAATTTGTGTCTGTCTGTCTGTTACCGCATCACGGAAACCCCACTGAAGGGATTTTGATGAAATTTGGTATAATTATAGCTGGTTATCCGAGTCAACATATAGGATACTTTTTACCGCGGGAAAATGTCTCATTTCTGAGAAAAAGTACAAAAACTGCAATGTAAGAGTATACTAATATATAAAACCTAAGAATTTGAATTTTGGTCATCTGAACGCGGGTGGAGCCGCGCGCAATGCTAGTATCCTATAATTTAGAGTTACTGTTATATAAATAAAGCAAGCAATTATGTGAATTTTTGAATTATGATGATTGATTTTTGAATTATGGGATATGAATATTTTATACTTGTATTTTTACTTTAATTTAATATGATAGGCATGTCTAATATTCCTAATACGTATTGCCAATTGCTTACTTACAAAATATTGTAAAGATTGAGACGTCTTTTATAATATCATTTTATTTCAAGTAGTATTCTAAATCAAAAGAGAAAACAAAGCTCCAACATGCTCAAAAACATGTATGTTAAATGTAGGGATTTGGCGCGATGACACGCATTTACTGCCAGCTTATAACATAATAGAGTTTTGGTACTTTGCCAAATTACACTCAGGTCAGCTATTACCGTATGCATTATGCTTACGAGCTTTGGTCCAAAAGGTTCCGAACTGACTAAGAATAAAAATATACAGTTATGCACATTTACGAAACTGTCTATATTTCTATATTATTATAAAGAGAAGATTCTTCTGTTGGTTTGTTTGTTTTATTTATATTTTTTATTAGACGATTTAGATTAAATTTGTAAGAAGCTAGTTTAAGACTCTGGGAAGGACATAGGATAGTCTTTGTCCCGGAAACCATCCCTTAAGGGTTTGAAAATGGGGATGAAAGTTTGTATGGGTAAGCAACTTAGGGACGATCCCGAGCAAAACGAGGGTATTTACTAAAGATCACTTTAAGGATTTCTTAAGCTATTTTTTTTTATACCAAAACCAACAGCCTATATTATTTAAAAAAAACTATGACTTACATATTCTGTACGGAATATAGAACCCAAAACAATGGGTAATGTTTTTGTCTGTTTATCTGTTCGCTTTTGACGCAAATACCTAGAGTACAGAACGAGCTTTAAATAAATTACGTGTAGTGATATCTTATTACCCGAGTCAACATTTAGGATACCTTTTACTATAGGAAAATGTCTAATTTCCATGGAAAAATGCATTAACTGAGTTGGTAACGTAGTCTTTTTATAATGATCCCATAAAATTTAAAAGAAAATATCCACCTCTAGAAGAAGAACTTTCAAACATTGAAGTTGATATTACCTTTTAGTTAAAAAACCATAAAATATGAAAGACGTTCTATATGATACTTCTATTCGTAAGAGTATACTTATATGTAAAACCTAAGAATTTGGTATTTGGTCATCTGAACGCGAGCAATGCTAGTATATATATATATATATATATATATAGCCCAGTGGTAACGCGCTCGCTTGGGAAACCGAGTGAAACGAGTTCAAATCCCGGGTCTCGCACCTCTGATATTTTCATGTGCGAATTATTTCCAACATGATTACCACTTGTCTTAACGGTGAAGGAAAACATCGTGAGGAAACCTGCATGTCTGAGAGAACCTAGCAAGTTTTCAAAAGACATGTGAAGTCCGCACTTAGCCAGCGTGGTGGACTATGGCATGATTCCCCTCGTACTGAAGGGAGGCCCGTGCCCAGCAGTGGGACGTTAAAAAGGGCTGAATACATACATATTATAATAATATGCATTATTTTCTTGTAATAAAATGATATAATTAGTCATAAAATGGTGTAAACTTCCCAGTATTTAAAGAAAAGTGTAAAAAAAATTTTACTCATAATGTGATTCTTGCATAATACTATTTATAATACTTTCATTGTGTATATTATGTATTTTTTAATTATGGGAAAAATACTGCTTAATCATTTATTATGTGGTTTGGGCATAGCATATTAAAACTGTTATTCCAGATGATTTTTTTACAGATTTTAAGAAAGGAGAAGACGCAGGGTTTGTGTTAGGCTTTGATATACAAAAACTCAAGATACACCACTAGTGTCTCACGTGTCCTGAAGAAGAAGCGCACAATTTGAAATTATGCGATTTTATCAAATCTCTTTTGTTCATTGATTTTCGGATGATAAAATAAAAATGCACGTTGTTTGGTTTAGAACAATTCTTTGTGTGGTGTGCGTAAGTTAGAATTTGTATTTAGACAATTAGAACTTTCCATTTTTAAATGTTACTTTCTTTGGTTCGACTTAACGTCACTTGTCGGTCGACGCCACTTTTTAAAGAGATATTTGTAAGGAAATGTGTATCTACGTTTTTATATATCAATGACGTTAGGCAACAAATGTTCACCAAATATGAACAGATTTAAATCATTATTTTCTTATAGATTATACTAAGGGTTGTGCCATATATACTTTAAAACATCATCCTTGGTGGTGGAAATTACATTTAAAGTAGTTTTGTAAAATGTAATTATTAAATATACGTGACAAAAAAAAACATTTTTTTTGGCTTTTATTACAATTTTGACGTCTTTAAAATTTATAGTTATTATGAACAATGTTTACCCACAAATATTATACAATAATTTTGAGGAAAAGAGAAATGGCATCGACCTGACAATTACATCAAATATCGAGAATAAAATATATATATAAAAAAAACGACTGAATAAAAAGCGCAAAACCGCAAAAAAGCGAATTAAAAAGGTGGGAACAAGTTACAGAAAGAATATAATATTGTGCAGTCGGAACTCTGAAACATACACGTAGCGAGACTCGCGGCAAGTATAAAACACTTTTATACACACAGTTTTAATTATCAAAAATTTGCGTAAATCTTTACATTCATTAACTTGATGTTTTAAGAGATTTTATTATCTACACTTATTTTCAACGGACAAGAGCAAAAGAGAGCTTTAACTAATGCAACTATTCAAAGGCTAATGACGGCGCGCAATAAACTTTAACGAGATTTTTAAGCAAATTGTATCAAAGTTTACTTGTTATTCTAATTTTGCCTCGGTGGTGTAGTGCTTAGCATGTGCAGCCCTAGATCGGGAGGTCCTGGGTTTGAATCCCGGGTCGGGCTAAGTTCAGTTATTGAGTATTTCTGTCAAGAAAGTCTCAGTAACAGTCCGGAGTTGAGAAGTTGGCGGTGTTTCACCCCCATGTTTCACACACCCCTATGTAACAGACGTAGAATACTTTTTATTCTAGTAATATGTTTCCGTTAAAAAAGACAATAAAATACTTTTTAAGCGAGCTAAATCACGGAATAACGTAGTTTGTATATAAAAATTTCGTACCAATGTTATATCTTTAGCATACATAATAGGAATATATGTAGCTCACTATAATATGTGTTCCATTTACAAAAATCGTAAACATTACGGTGTTCTCGAAAAATGCATAAACACATGAAAAAAATTATAACTTTTAACTTGCTTTTATTTTTTTTAAATATCGTTGACTTTTGACACACTTTTCTTATTACAACTTCACGCATGAGGTAAGCATGAACATTCTATGTACAATTTGTTGAAATATGAAACGTTCCGTTGGTTAACAAAAAAGCTACACACATCCACTTCAAAATTAAAAAAACTTAAAAGTAAGTGTTCCACATATGGGGGGAATTTTTATATGAAGAAGGAAAAAGAATAAAAGAGAGAGAAAAAAGAATGATGAAAAAATTAGTAAAAATTACCGACAAATTGATCACCATCTTATTTATGAAGTTGTTAAAAACAAAACAAATGCACAGTGCTAAAAGGTATCATTAACTTAGTGGAAACAACAAAACTTTTCTAAATATGAGCCGGATATGTGACTTTTGCGGTTTGAGGCGAGCCAGTGTGTCGAATAGACAATATGTCAGCTAGACGAGGTAACAGTAATATAGAGTAAAAAAGCCACACAGCATGACATATATGGTATAGTCAAGAATTGAAATCATAACCTCGTGTAGTACTTATGTGGGTTAATTGATTGACCGATTTTAAAAAAGGAGATGTTATTAACACCTCTAGGTAAATTTCTAAGAAATTAATTAAATATTTAAGAAATCTATTGTTAACTGTAACGCCGGCGTGTCCGCGGTCGTGGAAGGATTCATTAATTAGAGTTATTTCTCACAAGTTTTCGAAGGACATGTGAAGTCCGAACTTATCCAGTGTGGTGGGCTATGGCATTATCGTATTGAAAGAAAGCCCGTGCCTTGTAGTTAGACGTTAAAAAAAGGCTTCAGAATTTATTCCGCAAAATTTACCACGCATCGTTTTATCTAAGCAGTTTATTTGAAGCAATGCATACTTTGTCATTTGAAACAATGCACCCTTGTAATCCTAATCCTACAAAACCCATATATATGTTAGGGCACAATTGGTGTGGACAATATGGCGGGCGTTTTATGGCTAAATCATTAAATGGTGACGTATCACTAAGCTTCTTGGCAGATCACAATCGGGTGAATGTAATAATTGGACTTCAACTATTATATCAACAACAAGTTGTTCACAGCTTTTTGTTGATATATGGTATTTTCAATTACTCTAAGCCTATTCATTCAAAAGAATCGATAAAACCGATTCAATGATCGACCTCTAAATTACTTTCTCATTTTTGAAGCTAGTCCAATAGACAGAAGAAGAGCAATGTCGCTTTTTGTAATGACTTTTTTAAATTTCTATTGTTTTCTCTAAAAATGTTAGATGTATGTATAACTACATTTTTTATCCTTACTAATATTCGCCAGTGGTCGAAATTATAAATAAATATCTTGGGATATTAACACACAGAACAATCTAGTTCCATGGTAAGCTACGAGACTTGTGTTACGGATTCCAGATAGTTGATACACCACACATATATAAGTTTAAATACATACATATTATAAATATAAGCACCCATAACTGGAGTGCAAACATTCGTGCTCATCACACTAATGAATGACCCCAGCAGGACTCGAACTCGCGACCGCTGGCACCGCAAGTAGGCACTACAAACTGAGACAAACGTGTCGTCAAATCTTCGTTACATCATCTCAAGCTCTATAACTCAGCAGGCAAAACTTTAAGTAAAAATAAAAAAAAAATAACAAAAAAATAAAAACCGACTTCAAACAAAAGCACTAAAAAGTAAAAATTATCTGATTGGTAGTTTTCATTTACTATACATACCTAATCAAATATTTTCGAAGTCGTGTGCTTTGCTTTTTGAAGTCGGTTCGTCCATAATTCGACCATAATCTGTATAAAAAATACTAACTGCTTCCAAAAATTTTAATGACAACACTAAAGGTCGTCAATAGCTATTAAATAAAAAAAAGAAAATCGGTTCACACACAGGGCAAAAAAGGTACTAAACTGTTTTTTATTTAATATAATATAGGTTAAAATTATTAGATTATTATTGCTTTTAACACAGGAATATTGTAAATGTTAACTTTTCTTATTACTTTTATTGTTTGAATACTTATTTCCACAGGAAAAATTGTAGCACGAAATTTATAACTTCTTTTTAATAAAGTAAAAGCTGAAAAAAAATAAGTATGTAAGTATGACGTATATATATTATTGCAAGCAGCTAAGCCTTTCTAGTATATAGTTTTCGTTTTCAATGTATTTTTTAATGTATTGATGAAATAATCTGTAAGAACTTTTGGCTAAAGAGTAAATAGTTGTTTTGAATTATAAAAGAAACCTAGAAGTAGTCCTCTACAATTTGTAGTCATAAAAAGTATCACG
The DNA here is from genome assembly GCA_921882275.1 of Brenthis ino. Classification (NCBI taxonomy): domain Eukaryota; kingdom Metazoa; phylum Arthropoda; class Insecta; order Lepidoptera; family Nymphalidae; genus Brenthis; species Brenthis ino. Next base: position 16,213,710 of record OV170222.1, read on the forward strand.
TATACGATACTTATGTTGAAATCGACCGACTTTATAAGATGATTTTCTTTAAAATAGTAATAACTACAATACATAGCATCCGGAATACGGAACACATTCGCCAAGGCATTAAGGAGAAACTTTGTTGACATTGCATTTTGTGCAAATCATGAACCAGTTTCTTAAATATTCTTAATTTGAGAGTAATGTTATTGCGAATCTTATGTTCATGCACCTTAGACAAAAATACTAGAAACAATAAATGACAAGTATAATAAAAAAATAACTTGACAAGTATACTTACATACTATAAGCACTAACGTTATCCATATCTAGACACTGTCACCAAAAATTATTAATCAATCCAAAAGAGAAAACTTGAAACCTAGATGTAGTCCGGTTTATCCACCAAAGCATGTAGCACACCACTTTCATATAAGTAAATACACTAAAACACTAAAATACATCAAAATATTATCACACACGTAAAACAACGTACTCTCACCGTAGTTTCCTCACCACTGTCACGGTCGCGGTCTTCCGCGCCTCCCACCAAGCAGCACCTCGATAGGTTTGGGTCAAATCAGATCTAGAATTACTGGGTGGCTATAATATAATTTCATACATTAAATTCGTAAGTATAATATAAGTTAATTGGTCTCACAAAATTATTTTTGTCGATCAGTTTTTGGTGCGTATGCGCATGCGATAAGAACTCGTACTATGATGGCCATACTATTGAATAATTTAAATAAGAAAACAATAAGAGTGAAAGTTTGAGTTCGGTTGCGACATTATTTGACGCAATAATAAGCGAATGTATTGAATGAAACGTCAATCGACCCAGTTTATTCACTTTCCAATGATTTACGTCCGAATCTTTCTTTTGAAAATCAATAGACTGTAGATTGATGGCTTTGTGAATTTCAGATCGACATGTTTTTGCCTCATTAAGAATAAGAAATAGGATAAATGCTTTTATTAATATTTTACCGTTCTTCGAATCACCTCAGGTGATCAAAAGTTAGCCAAACTAGTGACTTAACTCGGGTGGCTTTTGTGCTACTCAAAGTTTTAGTCTATATGAGAAAGAATCCCGTCCAAACGTGTAATCTGAAATAGCAACAAACATACACAGCACAGGTATAAATTTTCGCATTCATAATAATACTCGTAGTATGATTTTATGTCAAAGTTATGTATTTATTGAATATTCGCCAATTTTTAATACATTTTAATTGTAATATTATTTTTATCGTAATTCGTTAGTTTCGTTAACGTCGTTAAGATTTATTCCAAGTGTATTGCAAGTTCGCTTTGTATTATATATACATATGTGATTGATGTGATTATACAAGTTTGGAAGCATTCCAAGATATGAATTAATATGTAGTTCCAATGCACGCCTCTTTATGTGTTTGAAAAGTTTATTGAAGTTCTTGCTGCAGAATATGCAAATCTTGGCTAGTTTTCATAATCAATAGCTTCCGTTAACGTTACGGTTAAACCTCATTATTTAAACTTAAAATAATTTAAGCTTAAACATTTCTAGAACTTGGCTCTTATTGAATTACACAGTTTCATCTCTACAATGTTTCCCGTGTCTTGTTTTTCATAGATTTTCTTTTTTAACACTTTTAATTTTTAACCGAATCCAAAAATTAGGAATATTCAATTCGAGTGTATAATTTTTTTAGTTGCGTTATATCAATTCTCATAATTCTATTTTTACTCATACAAATATAAAAAAAAAATACCACCAGCCATGACAGTGGATAAATTGCTCTTAAGTGGTTTTGATATCAGCGTACAATACATAAATATTAGTAAATAAATAGAAAATACTGTATTATCTAGGCAAGTAAAAAACATTAAAAAGGCGATAATTCATCGAGTTTCTATAGTAATGGAGTTCAAAGCAGGTGAATGCACTTGACCGTCATGAACGAGTAAATTGTCCGCTAAGTAATGACCTAGCCTTTCCATAGCACATTCCGTTCATTTATTTTCAATACACTTGTATCTATGCCAGTCTATACTAATATTAAAAAGCTGAAGAACTTGTTTGTGTGTTTGAACGTGCTAGTCTCTGGAAATATTAGCTCACTTTGTAAATTCAGTTAGAATTTCATGGCATTTTTACTGAGGTTATCCAAAAATACGCTTCGATCCTTGCAAGTAGACAAATTATTATAAGTACAGAATTAAATATAATTTAACATTTTAAATAAGAAAGTATTAACTTAATTTAAGTTAAATTATCTGTACATATAATAAAACTGTAGAGGTCGAATGTCTGTACATAGAAAAAAAATGCTTAAAACTGAGTCAGGGGGATGTAAGAAGAGAAATAGAGCAAATCCAGTTTTTTTTTCATTTTTTTTGTTGCTGTATTTGTTTGTCCGTTTGTACGGACTAATCTCCGAAACTGTTAAACCGATTTAAATGAAATTTTGCATTGCATTGTACAGTGGTACCTTATATCCCCGGTCAACATATTAGATACTTTTCATCCCGCAAAATTAAAGAGTTCCCGTGGGAGAGTTAAACAACTATAGTACCTTATACAGCTTGGTACACAACAACTTATGCACCTAATTTAGTAAAAATTTGCATGCTGATACCTTATATTGCCGGTCAAAAACAGGTTACTTTTTATCCCGGAAAAATGAACGGTTGATGTGAGATAGATATGTTTATGCTTTTCTAGAGGCGAAGTGAGGGTGAGCCGCTAGTTTAGAAAATATATAACAGATAAATATTTTATTACACGTACATATACGAATAAAGAGGACAGGTAGAAAAGAAAATAAGTAATAAGCGTGCAAAGGCAGTCTTATTGCTAATAGCAATCTCTAACAGACAAATTTATTTTGGGGAAAGGATTTGAGGAAGTGGAAGATATAAGCTTATTTATTACTAAATTATCAAAGATTTATTATTAAAAAGTGGCACAGAATTTTTTTTTATAATTGCGATTAATAAAATGTTAAGTATTAATAGGTAAGTGTTATTTTACCAAAAAATATTAAATGTTTTATTAGTGCAATCTTTTTGTAATTTTGTAATTCTAAAGTATGCAAATGCAACAATTCTAAAAAAAATATATATATTTTACTAGCTGTACCCCGCGGTTTCACCCGCGTTAAATTTGTTTAATTATAAACATCAGTTTTACAATAATGTATGGAAGTCTGCCCGATTTGTTGATATTTATGATTACTGTTCCGCTCCCTTGGGTAGTAGCACGATGATATATAGCCTATAGCCTTCCTCAATAAACGGGTTATCTTATCCAAAAAGAATTTTTCAAATCGGATTAGTAGAGATCAGTCCTGAGATTAGCGCGTTCAAACAAACAAACAGACAAACTCTGTCTCTTCATAATATTAGTATAGATAAACCATTAAATCATCAAATATAATATCTTCGATATAATCTACGAATATTTTAAGATATAAAGTATAAGTGTATCATATGGAAACCACCCATGATCCATGATCCATGATCTATAAAAATATTATGTTTTCTTCTGTTCTGCTACACACGGATGGACAGATATTTTTTATATTAGACATGCTAACAATTATTGCTGTAGAAATTTAATTTAAGTTTGATTTATTCCCTAAAGCTGAGAGTGAAATGTTACTTGAGAAGGATGACCCAGATTTTAAGAATGGCTTATATCGGTTTCATTTTAGAATATATACTTATGGATGTGAGTGCATACCCGTTTTTGAGAGACTATTTTAATATTTATCTTCATTAGAATATCATCAAATATATGAGTATTAGAGAAATATATCGTATAGGGCAATGAGTAAATATAAGTCAGAGGCCTTCAGTTCAAACCTTGTATGGTGTAAACTCGCTGTTGTTTTGCTAATTTGATATTTATTTTGTCATCCAGATCATCCAGATTCAGAGCAAAAATTGTTTTTTGTATGCTTGTCTGTTTGTATGTTTATTTGTAATTGATAAACTAAAAATTAATCCTTCAACGACCGCGGACAAGCCAGCGTTACAGTTAACAATAGATTTCTTAGAAATTTAATTAATTTCTTAGAAATTTTCCTGGAGGTGTTAAATATTTTATGATGAAAGTTTGTATAGAGAAACAATCATTTCTCAAGTAAGGGATATACGAGTAAAACTCATCATACCTATGTATATACATATATAGTCTATCTATTCGAGAAATGAGAGTGAGTTGCAAGTTCATAATAAAAACAATGTCATTGATTGACGGATGTTTGACAAATTTATTTTAAAGCAGCAATAGTTTAAACTATCATACCTACCTATTATATGAAGATAGATCTTTGTATAAGTTATAGGTACCAGAGCGTGCTTCGTCGCTCGGCATAGCGCGATACAGGAAATAAACTTATATACAAGAATTTCTCATTCTATATTATAAGATACTAGCGACTCACCCTCGCTTTGCTCGGGTTTGTCCCTACCTTACTTCCCCATACAAACTTTCATCCCCATTCTCACCCCCTTAAGGGACGATTTCCGGTATAAAAACTATTTTACTCACTCACTTTTCATATCATGAGATTTAAAAAAAATCTTTTTCTTTTAATTTTCTTGTCTTGACAATACATTTCGGTAATTCATTTTTATTCATATAGATTGTAGGTAAAAGTGCATAGATTGTAAATGCTAACCCATCATACAACCTAGATAGGTAAAAAAAAGAGCTAGTCTGATCTCACAACATAAGTTTGTATGTAAAAAACACGTTTTTAATTTTTAATTCTCTTTGAAAAATAGCTGTCTAAAGCAGTTTGATATGTAGGTCAATAAGTCACAGCTGGCACTATCGATTTTTACGTTTTCTTGTTATATAGTTGAAAGTATCAAATTAGAAAAAATGTGGTTCACAAAATATAATATTAATTAGCAGTAAGCAAGAGAGTATGTAACAGAATGAATAATTGAATAAGCTGTGGTTGGTGATTGAATCAGTAAATGCGTTTGTTTTCGCGACACACGGCTTTAGTGGTAGAGAAAAATTGAGATGATAGCTTAAGTCCTGGATCATTATATCCTGTACTAGTGACTAACAGTGGTCTATGTGTTATTTCGCTTCATAATTATTATAACCCACATGTTGTTCAAAGATATACATATATTTAGCATTTATTATAGATTTCTCAGAGATGAAATATTTTCCAGCAGTAAAAAGTATCCTATATGTTGACTCGGATAACCAGCTATTATCATACCAAATTTCCTCAAAATGTGTCCAGAAATTTTCTTGTCATGCGGTCACAGAAGGACAGACAGACAAAAATTCTAAAAACTATAGATTCGGTCTCTGTATCGATAATAATGTCTATTTTAATAAGATTTTCCAAAAAATATTTAATGTACAGATTTGGCTTGGTTATAATTTTATTACCTTTATGTACCTATAGATATAGATATCTGTGTGTCATTTAAATCCGCCCAGTTTCAGGTCAAATGAGTAACAAAAGTACACACAGATACAAAATTTTGCACTTATAATAGTCTATCAAGTCAATTTAAAACTCTGATGTGTTTATGGCTATGTTGATTTTGGTAATAATAATACTAATATTATAAATTTGAAAGTTTTGACGTTTGCATATTTGGATGAATGTTTGTTACTTAATCACGCCAGAATGGCTGAACGGATCTAGATGAAATTTGGCACAGAAATAGATTATACTTTGAAATAGCACATTGGTAACTTTTTATCCCGAAAAAATGTACGATTCCTCTCGGATAGAGGTTTTTAATTTTCAGATCGAACCCGAGCGAAGACAGGTTGAGCCACTAGTATTATCACTGATATTACACATTATTGTTACTAATATTTCAGAAAAGCTTTGGACCTTCCCCAATTTGACAGGTTCCTTTCAATTCAAGTAGTTTACTTAAGTGGAAGGACGGTAATAAAACGTATAATTCGACCTTTTTGCGTTTAAACGTACGGTTAAGTATGTACGAGTATTTTATGTAGAAAATGGGGATTAGAGGAAAATTTACGTTCAAAATTAAAATATAATATGTGTTTTTGTAAGTAAAAGTGTTTGCGCAATTTCATATCTCTATACGTACCGTATCTAGAGTACTATTTGAGAAGTAAAAGATTCAAAATAGGAATATATTCTCAAAAACTGAAATTTGAGTATATTTTTTTTTGTTTTCTATTTCGTAAATTATCTCTTATACATATATAAGCAATAATAATATAATAAATAAAGATAAACACTTTATATTTTTTAAGATGTAGCATTCATAAAAGTACAAAGGCAAGATTTGCTAAAAAAATGAGCGAAGTGGAAAAGTTTTGAGAGTTATTGCTGGAAAAGTTATGTTACTTTCATTTTCCTAGAAAATTTAAATGAAAGCAACCGCAAGCTTTTTTATAAAATCCCTAAAGGAAATAATTTTATTTAAGCTTGTACTGATAATTAAAAATTATTACAGTTGTTTGTTACTTAGTTACCAATTGAGCGAAAACCAAAAATTTATTAGCTTTTTTCGTGATATCGCTTGAATACTTTTTCATTATAAATTAGAAGGGAATAGGATTTTTTACGTTTGATTTTTAATTTTTTATATAAGCATCAAGTATTTTTCTCAAAATTTTACGTTTCAAAATTCAGGGGTTTTAAGTTATTTTATCAGTCAATTTTTTTTATTCCAACTCTTTACGATGTCTCTTCTTCTCATTTGTTTTCTTTAATGATAAATTCTTGTAAGTTGAGCACTTATATATTATATTTTTTCGATTATCGACAATAACTTTGCCATTTAGCTGTCACTTCCTGATTAAACGCTTTATGTTTACGCTAGTAAATAAAAATAAAATCGATTAACTGCACTCAATTGAAAATGGAATAATATCGGTTAAAACTGTAGTTAAAAAGAAAAAAATATATTATACTAACTCAATTCATTTCATTCATTCATTGCAAAATGATTAGTGGTTTGGTCTTCTGGTTTCCTTTTTTAGTTATCAATATTTACGGACTAATAAATAGGTTCATTAATTTTACTATTTCACATTCAAAATTTAAAATATTTTATTCAGCATTAAATTATTACAATTTTTTACTGAACGTCATGAGTCTACTACCAGTTCGGAAAGAAGAAGCCTCAGACCTGAGAAGAGCTGGCGAAAGAAACTTAGCGGGACTAATATTGACTTGTTATCTTTTTTTAAAGTAAAATTATAATTTACAATATTTCTATCAAGTTGAAGTAGCCTGGAGGCGATCATTTCATTCGCAAGGCGTGTCATCTCATATAAAATCATTTATTGTATAATAGCCTTTAGCGCACAAACGTTCTTAAACATTTTTTTTTGAATTTGGCGATAGAAGCCTTTTGAACATTTTCTGGTATCCTGTTGTACAAGCGTATACATTGTCCACAAAAAGAATTACTGACTCTGTGTAGACGAGTCACAGGCATTACAAGTTTGTGTTTTCTCCTAGTATTAATGTTATGCATGTCACACTTCTTGGGAAATTCGTGTATATTTTTAGGGACATACATAACATATTAAAAAATATATTCAAAAAGCTTAGAAATTATTGTTATATATTTATCGTACAGCTGAAAATTGAACGAACATTAAGAAAACCTATCACCTTTTTACACACATTTTCCTTACCTAGGTAGTTTAGAAAACCTACTTAGTATAGGTATCGAGCACAGAACCCTGGCATATATTGTTAAGATTGACGTATTTGACGTACGAATAGTTCACTCTAAATTTTTTCAGTAACCCTCTTTATTCTCTTCAATGTAACTAAATAAATACAGACAGCTTGAAAGTCCTTGAATAGGTTTTATGTCTTACTAGCGATTCACCAGCGCTCCGCTCGTGTTCGTCTCTAGGTGATTCTTTAAATTGACGTAACTTTTTTATTTATGAACCGATTGAAATTAAACAAATACTAAATGTTAAATGAAGTTTACCACAATATATAGTTTGGGACCCTGGAAAGGATATAGTATACTTTTCATCCCGGAAATCATCCTTTAATGGGATGAAAGTTTGTATGGGGAATCAACCTAGTAATTAATAAAAATTTCTTTCAAAATTTGTTTACCTTATAATATCGCTTTAAAACCATGATATGGTCAAACAATAACATAGACAATAATCAAACAATATAACCATAAACATAACATTTTATAGTCATATTATTTAATTTTATTTACAAGTTTATATGTATGTTTTTATAAACATACATATAAAATAACTAACGTCACTAACGTCGATTTTGTTTTTACGTCACATTTTGTTGTATAGTAAACAGGTAAAATGAGTGTTTTATGTTGTTTCGAAAATTTACTTTCACATAAGGTACCGTAATTCGTTAAATTAATGCGAAACTTTCACCAGATGTTTGAGTGCCGGTTAAAATCGAGCTTCTAAATGATATATAATATTGTTAGAATATTGATATATAATTTGATATACTTATTTATGGATTTAGGTAGCATATTCAGGTTTGTCGGGTGTGGTAGTGGGTTCGATGCCTACGAGTGAACGTGGGCTTAATGTTTTTTTTTAATATTACTTATTTGACGCAACGCAGTGATTTTGACGTCAAATCTATATATACATACATAACATGAAATATTTTTAGAGACAATAACTGTTATGTATTGTGTACAGAATATAGACCCCAACACAATATTTGTTGAAATATTTTTTGTCTGTATATCTGTTTGCATTTTACGAAAAAAAAATATCAGTACTTTGGATTAACTAAATTTTGTGAAATGATAATTAATTTATTATTCGGGTCAACGTTTAGGGTACCTTTTACTACAGAAAATCCCTCATTCCTACGGGAAAACACAATATCTAGTCGGTAATTTAGTCAAGTAATCATAGTGTTATAGTATAGTAAGTATGTATGTATAAATCAAAGTCGCTATCGCCCCTGTCTGTTTCTCCGCTTACTCTTTCTAAACCACGCAACAGATTTTGATACAGTTTTTATTATTAGAGTAAGCGATAAACAACGAAAATTTGTGTATATAATTCGTAAATATTTTGTATAAGACGGTTGAACTATGAGGACTTTTTATCAAAAAAAAAGGGATACATCAAAACAATGCACTAGAAAATTGTAGGTCTTAAAGAGGCTTAAAGAAAAATCCACAATAGAACTTGTGTATCTCCTACGGTATGGTATCTTAGGAGATAACAGCAGAGTGGGCCGTTGGAGCAACCCCATGGTTGTTCTGGTCTGCTTCGGCAGACCTGCCGTCGGGGCGTCGCGTCGTGGTGGAGTACTTAAGCTATCCTGCGATGCCCCATTAAGACGGGGGAGGTTTAGTTGGGTTTTAGTTGGTAGTACTGGGAGTCCCACATAACTATCTATAAGTATGCAGGTGGTATGCCTAAATGCTTTTCCCAACGTTAAAAAAGGGTATCTTAGGACCACCAAAGGACACCCGTGCATATTAACTATATATTTAACAGGGATGCACTCGAGCGAAGCACGGTTAACTAATATAATAAATACCATTTTACAAACTATAAGTCTGTTTTTCCTTTTATACTTAATGAATTCATCTTTTGTTTGTAGAAAGTAATATTAAAAAAAGTTGTTATTAACAAACAGATCACGCAAAGTGGAATGCGCAATGAATTTTTTACGTCCACTTTCATAATATTATAATTTTTATGACTTTGACTTTTCTTCCATATCACAATAGAAGTCCTAGGCACATGGCTATGTCTGATTGTGTTTATTTCTGCTATTTTGAGAGCTGATCAAATTTTGATAAAGATTTGCAATTACATATGTCGTGCGATTTTCGGGAAAGGTTAACAAACACTATATATCATTAAGCTTATTTTAAATTTTATTTATTTACTAGCAACTCACTCTCGCCCCGGTTCGTCCATAGTTACGTTTTAATATTTAGTATAGAGATTTCTCAGAGATGAGATATTTTCCTGCAGTAAAAATTATCCTATATATTGACCTAGATAACCAGCTATCATTAAAATCTGTCTAGTGGTTGTCTCGTGATGCGTTCACAGACAGACAGACAGACAGACAGAAATTAATTCCAAAAAACTATGGGTTCAGCCTAAAAACTATAGATTCGACCTCTGTGTCGATAATAATGACTTTTTCAATAACATTTTCCAAAAAATATTTAATGCACAGATTCGACTCAGAATTTTATTATATGTATAAATTAGTATGAAAATGAATAATAAATATATTCCGATCCCATCCATATAGATAAATCGATAACACGATAACATAATGTAATTTAAAGGTGAAAAAACTGTACATGTTTATATATAAACTATTATACCTATAAAGTATATATAAAAAATAATATCAGACAAACAAATATATATAATATGTATACCAACATAACAATAGTAAATATTACCAACACAAAACCAATTAGGTATAATTATGAGTTCGTCTGTCTGTCTATAAAAAACTTTATTTTCTCCATTGTTATTCTCATCACGCTGCAGACGAAGTGAACGCCGACAAATTTCGCATGCATTACGTGCTTTATTATGCCTTACAGGAAATAATTTTCACCTATTCATTCAATAGCACTGTACTTTACTAGTTGATTTATCCTGTAATGTCTGTTGAAAGAGAACTATGTAGAGTAAACACTATGAAGTTATAATGTACTTATATATTATTTAATATCGAATTACTCTCGCTTTGATCGGGCGCGTCCCTGGGTCTAGGTAAGTCGCCTAGGTGCGCTTTAAATAGATAAAAAAAGTTATTGTAAGTGTACCTTAGGAGATGCTTCTAGCATAAGTTACTCCTGATAAAATAAGCTATCTGCCAGTGAAAATCCCGTCAAAATCGGTCTAGCCGTTTCGGGCATTAGCTGGAACAGACAGACAGACATTTTTTTAATTGTGTTTTTCTTATAAATACCGTCTATTTTTATAAGCATTTAGTAAAAAGCTGTCATTTTGACATAACAAACAGGCAAAAATCATGTAAAAGTCTGTGATTTTAATATATCATATTAATTATATGTATATTAATTTTTTTAAATAAAACTTGCTAAATAGTGACATAGGTTATTTTTAATTCATAGAAAGACGACGCATTTTCGCGAATGCAAAGGCAAAATTGAATGTTTGTTAATATTTTAAAGCTCATTAATTTCAAGTTCAATGCAGGAAATACAACGTATGCATGTAGGGTAAGGTTGCTCAAGTCGTACTACGGCCTAAGTCGTACCCCGGCAATATCTTGTCTAATAATTATAAATTACGCAATCTAGTGTCGCTAATTTGAACTACTTAGTCGAACGACCGAACATAAACAAGTGGACGACCGGCCGGCTTCGTGAAGTAAAAATATTGAAAAAGTAAGTTTTTTGCACAGTTTTCATTAAAATTATTGACTAATTTGTAAACTATTTATGACAGCAATGAGATCCTTATCTTTTTTCTTTTTTAACATGTGCTTGTGATACTTATCTGGTAATCGTTTCGAATACTCAAACAGTAGAACTTTTTTAGGTTATGTCATTACTTTTAGTTTTAAATTTAGAAAACACTGCTCCTTAAGTCGTACCTGTACAAAATCCCTTACTCGTACTGGTACGACTTACGTATTAAGAAATTTATTTAATATATAATTTACTTATTTTTTTATCAGGTTACACCTAAATGTGGTGAAGAGAAGGTACAATACTTGGAAGCAAGAGGATATGGACGAAGCTTAGAGAAACACCGGAATGGAGAAATTGGATTTAGTGAAGCTTTTAGAAGATTTAATATACCGAAGCCTACTCTGCTATGGCATTTAACGAGTTTGAATGAAAGAACAAAATTTGGTGCACAGCATTTGATGAATTTAGAGCCTTGTTTCTTCGGATTAACGGCCATTGAATTTAGGAAACTTGCGTTTGACTTTGCTGAGAAATGTCAACTACCTCATCGTTTTAACAAGGAGAAGAAAACTGCAGGCAAAAGTGGTATTACAGGTTTATGAAAAACCATCCTACTTTATCATTGCGTGTTCCAGAATCAACCTCAATGGCCAGAACTAAAGGATTTAATAAAGATCGTATTAATGAGTTTTTTGAAAAGTATGAAGAAATACTAGATAAATACAAGTTTGCTGCACACCAAATATACAATGTGGACGAAACTGCATTATCTACCCTTCACAAACCTTCCAAAGTTATTGCTCAAAAGGGAAAACACCAAGTAGGTGCAATTACAAGTGGAGAAAGGGGTCTGGCCACAATAGGCATATGTGCGCTGAATGCAGCAGGCGAATTTATACCACCCATGTTGATATTTAAGCGTAGCAGACTGAGTGATGCCTTAAAAAGGAGCTCCTCCAAACACAGCATTTGGTTACTCGAAAAATGGATGGATAACATCAAAATTTTTTGTTAAATGGTTTCAATATTTTATTAAATGCACGATATTAGAAAAATGTTATCAAAAACAGATATTGCTTTTACTAAATGGTCATAGCACCCATACCAAATTTATATATATTTGACATTTATACAAATTTGACTTCCAACTTAATAACCAAAAAAATGTTTTAAGTTGATCTCAGACTAAATTGTTTGTAATTATTTAGTTGTTCATTGTGATCTGTGGTTATTACGCATATTTCTGTATACAGAAATATGCGTAATAACCACAGATCACAATGAACTATACTATACTATAGTATTATGCGTTAAATAAAGTATATTTTCTAAGTACGACTTAGGCTATAGGTGGTACGAATTAGGCAACTAGGTGCCTTAATCGTACCGAAGGTATATTTTTGAAAAACGTTAAAATATCTATTTGGAGAAAAGATTTTCCAGTTTTTGTTATTGTTGATTAAAAGACAATTAAATAAATATTCAATATATGCAGAAGATTTTGTTTTATTTCAATTGTGCTCAATATAACAGAACTATTTCCTTAGGGGTTACGACTTAAGCAACCTTACCCTACATTATAAATATACCGAAATAGACTTAGAATTAACCCCATCAATTATTCTATGAATTTCATTTTATTTTTCTTTGGACTCAATATAATTATGGCTATCTATACGAATATTATAAAGAGGAAAGACTTCATTTTTTGTTTGTTTGTTCGTACCGAATAGGCTCCGAAACTACTTAGTCAATTTAGATGAAATTTGGTAAGAAGATAGTGTAAAACCCTGGGAAGAACGTAGAATAGTTTTTATCCCGGAAATCATCCCTTAAAGGGGTGAAAATGGGGATGGAAGTTTGTAAATGGGGATGGAGTCACTAATAATTAATAAATTTTAATAATCTTACCTTTTAATATTTGACACTATTGACCACAAGAGACTTAACTTACAGATTTATCCAAGAATAATAGAAAAAATACATGTGTAGCCTATTAAATATATTCATTTCAAAATGTGCTCCTAGAAAAATCTACTACACATGTATTTTTCCACGAAAACGTGGTAACATCCATTCTTAGTTCAGAGAACACGTATCATTGTTCTAGATTAAGCTAATAAGCATTAAATATTTATGGGAGCAGCGTGTTTTACTTAGAAATGCTCGTTTTGGTCGGTAACAAATTATTTGTTAATGTCGCTGTGGTTGAAGGTAACTAAGAGATGTTCTTAAAATCTAATTATAAATAATTAAAAACTTACATAAATATTGCAGGAATTTTTGATAGTAAATACTATTTTATATGTAAGTGATACCTAAAGATAGGTAGTGGTAGCTCAGTGATAGCGCGATTGCTTGGATAACCAATTGAAGCGTGTTCAAATCGCGGGTCTTGCACTTCTGATATTTTCAAGTGCGATTCATTGTCAACATAACTATTGCTTGGCTTACGTGAAATAAAACATTGTGAGTACTGCATGCCTGAAGAAAGCCTAATAATTTTCGAAAGACGTGTGTGTGACGTGTGACACATTTTTGGTCAGCGTAGTGGGCTGATCCCCCTCACATTAAAGACAAGGTGCTCAGCAGTGGAACGTTAAAGACTGAATTATATTATTAAATATAGAGTATGCGAACATCGCCCACTTTTTGTCTGTGATTTTTTAGTTTTGCTTTTATTAATTCTTAATTCCTTTTTTTATTTTAAAATTTTCGAAAGATTATTACCTTTTATATTATATGTAGATATTAAAAAGTATTCACCTCGCGTTCAAATTTGACATAATTTAGGCTAGAATAACCCTTATGGCAATTTTTCGGCTGTTTAAGATCTTTTGTGCTGCGTGACATTGTTTATTATATTCAATAAGTTAAAATATGTAAATAATAAATTCTCAAACTGTATAAGGAATATTTTTCTATTCATTCTGACTTATAAATACATAACTAGCTTTATGCGCGCAAAGTGGTTGATACGAAAAAGTCTGGTTTACACTTCAGTAGAGGTTTGATCCACATATGACTTTCCATCATTAAGAGTAAATTATAGCGAGTTTTATCGTGAAGATACTTTCGGATTTTTAGTAAGCAATTTATATATTTGTATGTATCATACATGCATAATATATACTCGTATTTCTAAATTGGTATGTACATAGCCTGTCAAGATCTATAAGATGCTACTTGGAGCAGAGTACAAGAGTGGAGTCGCAGTGAATGGTGCCCATTTCGTTGGGCGGGAAGAGTCCCATACGGGTTGTTGTGAGTGAACCGTGAGACCCTTGGTTATCGTTTACAGGTAGGTAGAAAAATAGATTACTCTAATCCCAATATCGATGCATTTATCCTTAGGAAAGTTGTGGTCTGCCTTGGTAGGTTAGTCGGGCTTCCGTCGGGTTTGAGTAGGCAGTACTGACTTTTCTGTGTATACGCATTGCACCTGTATGCGGTATGCGTAAATGAATTTTCCAACGTTAAAAAAATATCTATAAAAATCAGTATCTGCGCAGGTATAAATGGGGCGATATGCTTCATAAAAGCTAATAAACCAAAACATTAGACCAGTATAGAAGAAACTCTTATTACTTGTTCTTATTTTTCAGTCGCCATCACTGTGTGAAAGTTTTACAGCATTTGCATTAAAAACTTGGTCTGGTTTAAGTACCACTGTGCATATGATATTAATATCTGTGAAAGAGTGCTTTGTTGAAGTTTTTTATCTCCTTTATTAACCGTAAACTATTACATACATAAGTGTCTAACTTTAAATAAAACTATATTTTCGGATTTTTTTGCAGATTACAAACGCTCCACATTTTCAATGCTTTACAGTTATCATTCTCTCGGGAGAGCCCTATATACAAAATCACAAAATGATTAAAAAAAACTATAATGTCACCAAAGTACCTTAGAATATTTGATAATTTTAATTTTAATTTTTTTTTATAATTATAATGTTCAATGCTCTTTGTTCTATGGCTTATAGGCGTGTCATTTAGGCACAATTTACTTCGCCAACGTCGTGTAGAATGGAGAAGATAACTGATTGTGTATATGTATATAGGTATTTATAAGAAAAACAACATTTTTAAAATTTTTGTCTGTCTGTTTGTTCCGGCTAAACTCCGAAACGGCTGGGCCGATTTTGACGGGACTTTCACTGGCAGGTAGTCGATGTTATAAGGAGGAACTTCGGCTACTTTTATTTCAGTAAAAGAATTAGGGTTCCGCTCAAAAATCTGTAAATTTACCCAGGGACGAACCCGAGCGAAGCTAGGGTGAGTCGCTAGTACTATGTAATAGGGTAAAGGTTCAAATATGAGATATCATTTTGTTTTTGGCTTATTTTTCCAAAAACACTAAGGCTAAGATGGTAATATTATTTTTTAGGCAAAGTACGTGGAGTTACTTTTTTGGGCATACACTAATTACTACAAAATTTTGCTAATTTAGGCCAGTACTCAAATATAATTAAACTCATTTTATTAGCACACTAAAGCAAAATCTAATATCCTCGAATGATATATAACGAGCAATGCAATTGACAAGAGTGGTTTATTAATCACATATAACGACAATTTTATTATAGTCATTTGTTTCAGGGCCTTTATGATTACAATTTATTAGGTCCCAAATTTATTTTAAATCTACCCTCGAATTTATTAATAACTACCTCACGTTCATATCTCCGCTCACGATCGATAAAAATTTAAAATAGCTTGAAATATTACAAAACCTATGTGAAGCAGTCAGGGAAAATAAAAATAGTTTTTTCTTTCTCAAATCACTTTATATCATAGATTTTACAATTATATAACTATTAACTTTTAAGTCTATGCACTGGAAATTATTTAACAATTCTTTAACACTGCAGAATAATTAATTCCATATAAAAATATAGGTATCAAAATATATCTTAAAATTAATTACAAACTGTAAATCTGATTTTGATTTTATATCGTACTAGTGACTCACCCTCGCTTCGTTCGGGTTCGTCCCTATATACGTTTTAATTTTTTTGAACGGAACCCCAATTCTTTTTCTAAAATAAAAATAGCCTATATTATTCCCTATAACATCAGCTATCTTCCAGTGAAAGTCCCGTCAAAATCAGTCCAGCCTTTTCAGAGATTATCCGGAACCAACAGACAGGCAGACAAAAATAAAAAATATAAAAGTTTTTCTTATAAGTGCCGTATATAATTTCATATGCATGTAATAAAATGCTGTTATTTTAATATTACAAATAGACACTTCAATTTTATTTATCTGTATAGATTTTACTCGCTTATTTTATGATTAGATTTGTTTTAAAACCATAAAATATTGATATCAATAACTGTTACCAATATTTTAAACTAGATAGTAAAATAATCGCATGTCCATATACACATATAAGTACATCTATCTATACATACATATGTACATATAATAAAATTCTAAATGAGTCAAATCTGTAGTTTTTAGATTTTTTGTCTGTCAATCTGTCTGTCTGTCTGTCTCTCTGTCTGGGAACGCATTACGAGAAAACCACTAGACAGATTTCGATAAAATTTGTTATGATGATAGCTGGTTGTCTGAGTCAACATTTAGGATACTTTTTACTGCGGGAATATATATAAGTTTGTGACGTTGTGGGGGGTAATCTCTAAGATCTACTGAACCGATTTGAATGAAATTTGGTAGTTTGAGACCCCGGAAAGGACGTAATCTACTTTTTATCCCGGAAACTGTTTAAGAGGGTAAAAATGGAGATGAACGTTTGTTTTGCGAAGCAAGCTAGGAACGAATCCGAGCGAAGCGAGGATGAGTCGCTACTCGCTAGTCTTCTATACATACGTGTATATAAAAATGAATCCCTATTTCCCTTGGTCACGCCATCACGCGTGAACGGCTGGACCGATTTAACTATTTTTTTTGTTGTGTTTGTTATTGTCAGGAGAAGGTTCTTATGAAAGAAAAAATTAAAAAATTGCGCGGAAAATTATAAAATTTAAGAATACCTAATTAAGAATACTTATTTAAGAATACTTAACAACCATAGTAAAATGTATATCGCTCACGCTGGCTAATAACTATTTATATCTATCTGAAACGTACCTAGCGACGAACCCAAGCGAAGCGAGGGTGAGCCGCTAGTATACATACAATAAATATAATATATCAAGTTTTGATGAGTTCGACTGCAAGTACGTGAGGTGAGCTTAAATTTGATTTTATAACTTTTCGTATGAAATTTTAAAGTTAGATGAACTTGTATAAATTTTGAACTTAAAACTATTCTCATTACTTACATATCTCAAAGTAATCTTACATACGAGAACATATATTTATCAAAGTTTTTAGTATAAATATTATTAATTCATATTTTTCTTCTGCTTTATGTGTGCGTGGCGGAAGTCAGAAAGCTTTTAAAAAGTGCATTTTTTTATTGCCTTTATAAGTGAAAAGACGGATTATTAAGATTTCTTGTACGGGATAAGCACTTAAATAACGAATGTCTTATGCTATAGCTTTAGGTCGATAGATGTATATAAAAAAATATATTATGCGCGATTTAATTCTCTTAGTTCTCAATTCGTGCAGGTTACGTGCAATATTATTATGTATGTTTACAAAAATATTCATGAGTAGGGACAATGTGAGTTCAGTAAGTTTATCTTGGTAGGGAAGGTCATTCGAGTCAATCCTACCGAGCTTGAGGCCCAGAAATGCACTAGGCAGCAGCCAAGGTTACCAGTGTACCATGCGGGTTGCTCCTGGTACTTCTCTGATAGCAAAGTAAGCCGTGAGAGCCACCTCTTGGTTGTTGTGGTCTACCTTGGCACGCCGACAGACGTCGTGGTTGAGTGTGTAAGCGATCCTGTCATGTTCTTTTGGATTTTTATGAGTAGTACTGGCTTTTCTAGCCAGTCATCCTCACATAACTTCATGTATGTATGCATACATGTAAATGCAATTCCTAACGTTAAAAAAATCATAATCTATCTCTGTATTAAACTCAACCAAATCGGTCCAGTCGTTTTGGCGTGAAGGAATAACTAACATTTATAGTATTATGTAGTAGTCCGATTACAGTCGATTCCGTAATGTACATTAAATACTATTTACATTCTACAATAACAAAAAACTATTTTTACTCTTCATAAAATAAATAACAACAACATGTTTCGTTCTCCAAATAAAGAAATAACATAATAATATATCGACATGGTACGTCGAATCTCTACGAAATTGCGGCTTCTGTCACACTAATCATTCGTTATAAGCGGAAATAGGGTTGAGAGTACGCCAAAATCGATACATATATTATTTTCAATTGAGTTAACTGATTTTTGATCTTGATTTTACAGATATAAAAAAGTAATTACATGTGTGAGTCTAGCAAATTATTGCTGTGTATTAAGTTACACCAAAATCCATCAAGTCGGTTGTTGTATGGCAAATGCACACAAGCATACGCACACGCACATACGCACAAGCACACATACATATCCACAAATGCGCGCGTATGCACACAGACACACACACACACGCATGCACATTCTACGCACATGGGCCCATATTATGCACACACACACACGCACAATCCACACACACGCTTTTATAATTTATAATAATTTATATAGCTAAATTAGTCAGAATATTATTATTAAGTTAAAATCAAAATAATTATTTTCAAATTACTATAAACCAATTAGTTAGACGCATTTGCAAGTTAATTGTTTAGCCGATTGTTTCGTTTGAAAGGACAAAGTTTATTCAGAAATAAACATCGTTATAAAGTTTCTTTCATCTTATCAAAATATAATTAACGTTACCATTTAGCAGTATAATGAAATAATTGACTTTTTTGTGAGGCTTAATATTGCTATGCGATAATAAGCACTTGGTGGCTAGGAGCCATAATGGGTACACAAGTTTTTGTAATTATTTTTATTTAACTAATGTTTTCCTCTCCCGTTTTATAGCATTCTATATTTGGTTGGTCAGAACGTTTTAACAATTAGTATAGATATCTCAGAGATGAGATATTTTTCCACATAAAAAAATATTCTAAATGTTGATGTTCCCAGATAGACAGACAGGCAAAAAATATAAAAACTATAGATTCGGTCTCTGTATCGATAATAATGTCAATTTCAATAAGATTTTCTAAAAAAATATTTAATGTACAGATTCGACTCAGTTAGAATTTTATTATATGTATAGATATAATAAAAATCTAAATAATATATTCATAATATATTTATAATATATTCATTTTTTGGCTTTACCTTAGAGTTTTTTATATAGAGTTTGAAGGTATTAAAAAGAATAATTTTTTGTTTATTTATTCTGGCCGTTAGTATTGAGACAATATATGCATATTAGGTAGCTTTTACCAGTCAGTAAAATTTTCCTTAAACTATTGCTTACTACTTTTACTGACGAAACAAACAAATAAACAGTAGAAAAATTGTGCAAGCTGAATAGAAGATAAATAGATAAGTATGTATCGTAAGATATATATAATAAGTAGGATTTTTGTTACTTGTTTAATGTTTTATTAAGAAGTACAGTGAATTCGATATATCTATATACCGTCAGGCGAATCTGTCCTAAAGCGAACACTAATTTATGTTACACTAGCGTTTCAACCTCGCTCCGTCATAAAAAGGGTCCTATATGTTGACCCGGATAACCAGCTATCATCATACTAAATTTCATCAAAATCCGTCCAGTGGTTTTTCCGTGAGTAACAAACAGACAGACAGACAAAAATTCTAAAAACTATAGATTCGGCCTCTGTATCGATAATAATGTCTATTTCAATAAGATTTTCCAAAAAATATTTCATGTACAGATTCGGCTCAGTTAGAATTTTATTATATGTATAATAAAAATGTTCGCAACAGTACATCTCATTCGCCATCTCACATAATATACGCCACCCTTGACACTTATAACACTTGTTATACTAAAAACGGTCGTCCATCTAAGAACTTACTAAAAAAGTCGCCATTCCACATTTGATTAAACAGGTGATTCAAATTCCTGAACCATGCTGCGCCTTTACCAATAAACATTTCAAAAAGTATTAATATAAATTTTATAGGCATATTAGCATATGATATGAAAGCGGAACAGATAAAAAACTTTCACATGTTATATATATATATATATATATATATATCGATATGGTACATCACTAGCTTGTTGTCATCGTAACGTATATTGATTGGCTTCCACATTCCTTTTGAAAGCAACATTATAGCCGCCGAATGTATCAAAATAATGATGAATTCTCTTCTCACAGCACTTTATCTGACATTATTGTTAATGAACTTAGCAGAGTTTGACATTTTATATCTATACATATACCTAATAAAATCGTCAGTCGAATCTGTATATTAAATAGACATTATGATAGATAAAGAGGCCGAATCTATAGTTTTTAGAATTTTTGTCTGTCTGTCTGTGACCAAATCACGAGAAAATCACTGGACAGATTTTGATGAAATTAGGTATGATGAAAGCTGGTTATTTGGGTCAAAATATAAGATACTTTTGCTGCAGGCAAATATACCAGCTCTGAGAAATCTATACTAAACGTTAAAATGTATATAAATAAAATTCTATTTATAGCTTCATTTGGTACGCTTAAACTATATAAAAAATCGTTGAACGAACACCTTTATTACTCGACTGCAACAAAAGGTATAAGTTTAACTTATCATGGTCATATTCTATCTATATAGTGTAAAAAATTTCATAAAAAATATCTATCCTACCGTTTCAGCGTGAAGGAATAAATACATACACACATACAAACTTTTGCGCTTATAATCTAGTACGGTTTGAACGATGGCGTTTGCAACAGTGTCGAACTTTCAGAAATACCCGAAAGAAATTAAATAACATGATAAATATCTTCTTTAACATCATACAAATAATAAATAAATCATAAATGTTGGTACATTAACACACAGCTCCATCTAGTTCCATGGTAAGCTACGAGGCTTGTGTTATGGATACCAGATAGTTGATACATTAAACATATATAACTTTAAATACATAAGTATTATAAATATAAACACCCATGACTGGAGTACAAACATACGTGCTCATCACACAAATGAATGTCCCCAGCGGGACTCGAACCCGCGACCGCTGGAACAGCAAGTAGGGTCATTACCAACTGAGCCAAACGTGTCGCATACAAATAATACCGCAAAAGAAATATTTTCCAAGAATGTACATTAATATGTCTATTTCTTTGGCACGCTCTATAACTTACAACGGTTCGATGATTTACTTGATTTTACTTCAAGTTGGTGAGGCTTGGTCTTAATTAAATTATTTAGTTAGGCAGCATTAGATCCCTTTCAATGACAAGAAAGTGATGTGGGATAGAAAATCAGTCTCTACTCTCTGGTCCATTTTGATATATTTCATTATTTTATTACTAGTGACTTGCCCTGGCTTCGTTTAGACTTTAACTGTACACTGTGCGTATTTTACAGGTCACTGTCAAGTTAGGCTTCTTATTGAATCCTTAAAACGTTCCACTGTATGGTGCGTTTTCGCATTTAAAATTGTGAAAGGGATCATCAGATCAGTGCCTAGTTAAGGTTGCTTTATTTCACATATCTTTCGAAAACTTGTTAAGTTCCCTCAGACATGCAGGTTTCCACGATGTTTTCCTTCACCGTAGAGCAAATAGTAATCAAATTGAAAATATTCACACATGAAGCTATGAAAGGTAAAAGCCGGTGTTTCAACCCGCTTCATTTGGTTCTTCACGATAGCAGGTTACCACTAAGTTAGTTACTACCTAAGCAATGTTTAGTGTTTAAAAATGTAATATGTCATGGGAATATCTTGAACTTGTTAAATACTAAAACTAAAATTAAAGAAAAATAAGCGTCTACTGAAATTTGAACTACATATTAATTTTGGGGTAACGCCGTTTTAACTGTAAGTAGTTAAGTAACAAAATTTAAAACAAAAAAATATTTTTCTTATTTATTATGTAATTTTAGTTTAATTTATCATTTAAAAACGTCCTTGCTTGGATTGAATTTAAACGGCATTAGAACATGCGAAATGAAGGGTTAAAGCTTTTAGGAAATGCTAATAGAAAGTTCTGCATAATATTGCAAAAAATAGAATATAGTAATTAATAAAAGAGAAATTTATCATGTTACCTTAACTAGGTAGGTAATTGTTTCAAGCTTCAATTTCATTGTTTAAATTTTCACACAATCAAATATAAATACATTTTATAAAATAATATTATACATTAAAATATATTTATTTATAAATAATAACACCGTTTAAAAATACATTAAACCATTCATCTGCTGTATGGGGGTCTTTTTATCTATGTTAGAAAATACTATTTTTTCATACCATCACTCAGAAAGTATTAATTAAGAGATCATATAGTATCAATTTTATAACAAATACGTTCGTCTCGATAATTTTCAGCCCCCAGAACAGGCCATTTTTTAAGGGGATACGGCACCATAGACTTAATCCACATAGTGCGGTGGATTATTCAGATGAAAACAAGCAAACCTTTGTGGACTATGAGAAAGCCTTTTCTTATTGAAACCTAGTATATTTGATTCTTATGAGTTGTATTTTTATTGCTATACGATTCCCCAATCTAAAATTAATTTAAAATCATTTTTATAACAAAGAAAAAAGAAATAAGGTTGTAAAAATTTACGCTAAATCGGGTTATGAAGGAAAAGGTCCACTTCGATTCTGTAAATCCAATCATCTATTCAATTTTCTATCTGTCATACGTATACAAATTTTTCCACAGTAGTACTTATAGGGTTAGAAAATTATACAAAAATATATTTAGTATTCAGATCTCATTATTATTTTGCGCTAAGAACCACCTGTGCCAGGTAGTTAAGGTATGATTACAATTTCAAATGTGTATACTTGTATTATTTTTTGCTCTATAGAATCTTGTTAGAAATAATATATATATTAGAAATAATATATCTTGTTAGAAATAATATATAGATTTCAAAAGTTTATCAATTTTTTTTTTAAATAAATTGCTTAATCGAACTTGTAATTAAAAAACTTTCTTCTAACAAATTATCTGCTAATTACGTCTACACTAAAAACGGACAAATAACAACTTAAAAAAACCGACTTCCAGGCACTAAAATGTAAAAAATAACTAAACGGGGGTTTTCATTCAGAATAGATACCTAATCAGCTATTTTCAAAGTCGGTGCCAGTCGACAATATTTTAAGATATGAATATCTAATAGGTAAATATGTGTTTTACGTATCGAAATATATTAGATTTGCTTTGCAGTGTCCCTGATCCCCTCAAAATCAAGGGAGGTCCACGCCCAGCAGTGGGACGTTAAAAAGGGCTGAATACATTAAGAAAACAGAATTTATATGGAATTTGTTTATTAGCGTGTTTGTAAACCCTTAAGTCCAATTACGACAAAATATTCATATTTCACTTCCCTTGTTAGTTTGATTGCTTCTGCGTAACCTTTGCTATAGTACAGATTGAGTCACGAAACATTTCTAGATAAAAATCAAATTAATTTTTATATAACCAAAATATTTTAAATTATTATTTTATTAGGGCCTTGCCCTTGCTTTGATCGAACCGGTCAATCGAGTAGTTTGGTTGTTATGTTATTCTGCAATAATGTTCAAAAGGCTTCTATCCCCAAATTCAAAAAAATTGTTAAAGAACGTTTGTGTGCTAAAGGCTATTATACAATAAATGATTTTATAGAAGATGGCACACCTTGGGAATGAAATGATCGCCTCCAGGCTACTTCAACTTGATAGAAATATTGTAAATTATAATTTTACTTTAAAAAAATATTGTACTTTAAGAAAAGATATTGGTCCCGCTGAGTTTCTTTCACCAGTTCTTCTCAGGTCTGAAGCTTCTTCTTTCCGAACTGGTAGTAGACTCATGACGTTCAGTAAAAAATTGTAATAATTTAATGCTCAATAAAATATTTTGATTTGATTTGATTTGTCCAGGGGACATTAAATTGGTGAGGAAACTGATTAAGGCCATGATGACCCTGACATTGGCCACCTGCGTAGGAGAATATATAGTGCACAACCGCTTAAAGCATTTACATCTATTTTATTGGTTTTCTTTACGTTTATAAATGAACATGGATAAAACAGTTCAGTACCTTTTTACCTTCTGTTTGTCAACCGTTTTTTTTTTGCCTAGTAGCTACTGAAGAGCTTTATAAATACATATCAATAAAAAGTTTTTTTTTCATATATGTATATATAGGGAACTTCTATTAGTATACGTTTTACACATGGAATTTCGACCACTAGGCGAACACTAGTTTAATTTATTTGATATTAATTAATGGTTAAATCTAAGTAAATACATCTTTAATGCATTCGTCTGGTCATATTATATTGTCTTTCCCTAGGATAAAAACGCCCCTAGATTTGATGACAAGTTTGGCTTAGTTTGTAGTGCCTACTTGCTGTGCCAACGGTCGTGGGTTCGAGTCCCGCTGGGAGCATTTATTTGTGTAATGAGCAACGAATGTTTGTACTCCAGTCATGGGTGCTTATATTTATAATATGTATGTATTTAAAGTTATCAAATATCTGGTATCCATGACGCAAGCCTCATAGCTTACAATGGAACTAAGATGGTGCTGTGTGTTAATGTCCCAACTTATTATTTATGTCCTAAAAATAAATAATAAGTGTACTTTAGAAACTGCAACGAAGATGGCTAGTTATCAGTGAGATCGGTAGCCGTGACCAAAATTCTGTCAGTAGGAAATTTGGAAAAGCATCAAATTATAAGTAAAGATATACTTTATACGTGTAACTTTCGTTATTTTCTTTCATTGACCAAGTTTCAAGGTACAGTGACTACGTTGCAGTCATTATAGCTAATAGATTGATGTGTACTGCTTTCTAATGTGAAGCAAATAATACCTCAATAGATATGTTGCTTATATATATTACATTAACTGCCTCGGTGGTGTAGTGGCTAGCATTTACGGTTGCACACCCGGAGATCCTGGGTTCGAATCTTGGGTCAGGCCAAGTTTAGTTATTGATTCTTTCTGTATAATATTAACTAACCAAGTAAAGCTATACTGTTGAATTTCAGCTTTTTGTTATGATTTCATGACCGCTTCAAAATAGCAAGCTTTATATAGCAATAGCCAAATATTAATTATTAGGTACTTAGCTTACCCTTTATGTTACTCCAGATTATATTCTGTGTACTAAACTTGATCATACACACGCGCACGCACACACATACACACACACACATTAAATCTGTTTTCACGATCATTCTTTTGAGAAGAAGCTATATAATTAATACCTAAAAAAATCACGGAAGTCCGTGATTAATTAACAGTGCTTCCAAAGACGTACCTATGCTTTAATTGAGCAAAATAAATCTTCAAAAAAAGTAACACAATACCTACATCTATCTAAACATTATTATATAAAAATTCTAACCGAGTCGAATCTAACATTAAATATTTTTTGGAAAATCTTATTTAAATACTCATTATTAATGATGTAGAGGCCAAATCTATATTTTTTAGAAGTTTTGTCTGTCTGTCTGTGACCGCATCATGAGAAATCCACTGGACAGATTTTGATGAAATTTGGTATGATAATAATAGCTGGTTATCCTGGTCAACATATTGGATACTTTTTACTGTGGGAAAATATCTCATATCTGAGAAATCTATACTAATCGTTAACAAATATATTTTAGTAAACAAGAAATTACAGTGCTAGGTGTCAAGATATACATAATATGTACACATATGCCACATTATTATGAGCCACGACGGAAAATTTACAAATGAACAATTTTATTATACGTATAAAGATAAAATCTAACATGCTATTCCTTTTAAAGCTGTGGTTCTGAGAATATGGTTTAGAATACAGACTGATAAATATTCTTTGGCTTTGTTCCTTTGATACTTTAATATATTAATAGTAGACATGAATAATCTATACATATAATAAAATTGTAACTAAGTCGAATCTGTACATTAAATATTTTTTTGGAAAATCTAATTGAAATAGACATTATTATCGATACAGAGTCCGTATTTATAGTTTTTACAATTTTTGTCTGTCTGTCTGTCTTTCTGTTACCGCATCACAGAAAAACCACTGGACAGATTTTGATGAAATTTGGTATGATGATAGCTGGTTATCCTTGTCAACATATATGATACTTTTTACCGCGGGAAAATATCTCATTTCTGAGAAAAAAAAACAAAAACTGCATTGTAATAGTATACTAATATGTAAAACCTAAGAATTTGGTTTTGGTCATCTGAACGCGGGCGGAGCCGCGGGCAATGCTAGTATATTTATAATATTTTAACGTATCTAGATACAGTATAACGTGCTCTGGATCAGCATTACTTGCTGGAAGATGGTCGGTAAAACAAAAAGAGGGTGAAAAAATATATGATATTTTAAATAAAACTATGTTTTTGGATTTTTTCGCCGCTTTATTTTGATTTTTGGTACCCGACATTACGTATACTTAACAGCTATCATGTTCACGGGAGAGACTAAGGTATTAGACGTCTCAAAGGTTATATATATTATACATATAGTTGTTACAAACAACACCTACCCACAAAATCAGTCCACTAAATTGTATTTCGTCAGCGTGGTGAATTATGGCCTGTTCTGACTTATATTGAAGGAAAACCCGTCCGCAGCAGTAGGGCATTAAAAAGAGTTTAATTAACTTACATTCAACAAGTTTATATTTCATCCCTCCAAAAAGTTACTGATATGGAAGACTTCCATGAGAGAAAAATTTTCTCTCATGGAAGTCTTAAATCAACAATCAACATTTAATGTTGATCTACCAACAGATAACTCAATTTTTAATTTAATTAAACATGATTAGTAAATATATAGGTGTTCAGGGTAACACAGGGGATTTTTACTCCCGCCATCTCCAGCTTAGAGATGGGTCAGACTATTTTGCAGTAAATAATAAATATCGATAAAAATTTAAATAAATTATTTTTTTAAATCTTCTGAGATTAGAGATCATTTTTGGGATACATCACGTTGGCATTTTTAACTTAGATTTATTTATTTACTTTTTGCTACAGCGACTTATTTCGACCTCATTTGGTTGCTTTTTTTTTAGCGTCTGAAAAAATAAATTACCTTAAAATTTTGTAACCTCTAAGGAGTTGAGTATCGGATAACACTGATATACATTTATTAGATGTTATTTTTAAAAGCATTTTGTTAATATAAATTTGATTTAAAATATTGTTTTCTATACAAGCTTTTTTTATATTGTCGCCTTTTTTGAGGTTGAACTTAAAGTTATCATCGCTGTGGAAATATTAATGCTAAATATAGCATTAATATTAATAAACCCAACCATTAATATCGAGTCGTTGTTTTCTTTAACCCATACATAGATAAAGATACAAAAAAATATGAGTTCTGAAATCTAGGCATATATTCAACACATTTTATGATGATTTTAAAGGCCTTTAATCAACCACACGCAACTTATTATAGTCGCTCTGAAAAAACCTGCTAATATTATTTAAATTTTATACTTACCCACCAACCAACACAACCTTGTAGTTAGCGATAAGCGTTTACACGAAGTCATATCACACGCAATCACTTACGTACCAAAAATTGCACGTTATTAAGCTTTATAAGAAAAATAGTTTTGACATGCAAAATAAGCTTTAACAAATGAAATCAAGGTAATGTACTTAATAGTGGTCAACTATATGGTAAGCTAGTTTTGATTTTACCTAAGTAACAGATGAAGGGATTTTCTATAGGAAATAATTATAAATCTATACATATGTATAATAAAACAGTAACTAAGCAAAATCGATTTTAACACAATTTTGTGTAATGATAACTTTATAACTTTTACTACAGGAAAATCTTTTATTCCCATGAGAAAACACAATAATTGGTTCTATCGAGTCGTTCAGACATGTCTAACGCTGGCTAAGCCTTAAGAGACACATCAAAACAATGTACTAGAAAATTATAGGTCTTAATAAGGCCTACAGAAAAATTTGCAATAGCATAAGTCTTTCTCCTAAGGTACACTCGCAATAACTATTCATATCTATTTAAAACGTACCTAGGGACGCAACCGAACGATGCGAGGGTAAGTCACTAGTATGTTTATATATTGCTTACTTCGAAGTTCAGGCATAAGTATTACTGAGACTATAGAGAAACGTATGAAGTAATTTTGAATAAAACTATATTTTAGGATTTTTTCGTAGATTTGTTTTAATTTTTGATTCCCGACGTTTCGAATGCTTTACAGCAATCATGGTCACGGGAGTTCAGACTTTCCATAAAAATTCTAATATTCGCGTAAATCTAAGAAAGTATTCGTAAGAAGTAAATTAAAGACAAGATATAAATAATTAATGCTTAATATTCTTAATATATCACAGTATTCTAACATATTATATACATATTTCTTACTGTCCTCACCATATTAGCTTAACTCTTATCACAAGAAAACAGGTCTTCATAACGTTATCCGTGTGAATTCATATATATGATGGTGAGTGCTTGATTTAAATGCTTATTTATATTTAGACTTGCTATTATTTACTTCGAATATATTAAATTATTTGCGGCTAGTTATTGCCCGCGGCTATGTTCGGAAGATGATGTTCTTTTTACTAGTGGGGTATATAAGCATCTTTTTTTTAACTGCCTCGGCGGTGTAGTGGCGAGCATGTACGGCTGAAAACTCGGAGGTCCTGGGTTCGAGCCCCGGGTCGGGCCAAGTTTAGTTATAGTCTCAGTAACAACCCGGAGTTGGGAAGTTGGTGGTGTTTCACCCCCGTGCCTCGGAGAACACGTAAAAGCCGTCGGTCCTGCGCCTTAACTCTCTCTGGTCGTGTGGAGCAGTCGTCCCACCGGAGTATGAGAGTGACAGGAATAGAGAGTGCACTTGTGTCTACGCGTACACTTGTGCACTATAATATCTCCTGCGCACTTGGCTAGTCTCAATGAGATTGTCCGCCGTGGCCGGAATCGGCTAGGAGAACATCATCATCATCATCATCATATAAGCATCTAGCAATCCAACCGGCTGTGAAGCTAAGCAGTGCATTTGTGACTTAGCCCACCTCTGTGGACTTTTATCTAAGTGGACTGTGAGAATAGCCCCATGGTTCTTGTGATCTACATACATATGTATGTAGGCAGTCGTGGTTAAGTGCCTACGATGTCCCACTAATACGGCGAAGGTTTCGTTAGATTTAATAGCTTTGCTAGTAATGGCTTTTTCTAACCAGTGAACCTCACCATGCATATTAATTAAAAAATATTATAAGCTAGTTTCATTTTAAGCAAATCCGTTGAGCCGCTACAGCGTGAAAAAAATATAAGAACATTCGCGTTAATAAAATTTAGTACCATTTGCACTCGATACTATAACAAAAAATAGGTAAAATGAAAAACAAAGTTTGTTACAAACATTTATTTTAAAGAGCAAAATGTATATTAATTTATCCTAGATTCATAGCCGATCCCGCCACTGCTACAGCCGGTCCGGCTTTAATAATTCCATCTCGGATATTCTGGCCGACGTGCTCCTGAAAGTATGTTAAGAATTCATTAAAATGTTTTATGCAATGCCGGATGTGGTTAATATTGACTACATCGGCAGAAGTTCGACTTCTGCTTTTAAGGAATACTTAAATGCTATCGGTTTGAGAGTTGTACATATAATCATATCGTCAATTCTTCCCTAGGTACGTTTTAAATTAAAATAGATATAGTTTGTTATCCTTAAGAGATATGCCATCGTGGACTTTTCTGTAGACCTATAATATAAGATACACAATTCCACCATACATTACTTTGTTATATCTCAAAGTGTTTAAGGCAGCGTTTTCGTTGAAAGCTTCCAGATGGCTTATTTTTTTCCGACGCATCCAACAAATATGGTTATTTGTTGTAATATTTTAGCCAATGTATACAAAAAGTGAACAAATTATATACTAAAACCTTCCTCTAGACACTCTATATCTATTAAAAAACCGCATCCAAATCCGTTGCGTACTTTTATAGATCTAAGAATACATAGAGACAGACAGACAGCGGGAAGAGACTTTGTTTTATACGACGTAGTGATCTATACAAATACTTTCTTTTTACTAAATGAATATGAAAGTATATACGGTACGTATAAAAAAACTACATTTTTTTTGTCTGTTTGTCGCACCCGAGCGAAGGAAGGGCAAGTCGCTAGTTTTATATACATTAAGTAAAGTATTAAATAAAATCAATATTCTCAAATAACTTTCATTATAAGAATTATAATATTTCATATTTTTATAAAACAACTAGATAATGTGTACGAAAACTTGGTAAGCTTAAATATGATTAAATATGAGTATTTAGTGTTACGCCAAGCCGTGGTCTTGTAAACAGTTATCTGGCATTGAGATGGGTTAAATGGGTAGCCGTTTTGATAAGGACTGAGTATTTCCGTATTACGAAGGGCGCATTAAGTTATCTGCTTCAGACCTCAGTTGTTATCGATTTATGATAATCCTTAAGTCAGACCCTAAATGTCATTATGTTAGACCCTAAAATGTCCGAATAAAATTTCAAATCAGCTATCAAAGGCACTTACATGAAAATATCGGTGAAGTGCAAAGAAGGGTACCGACATCTTATATTATATATTTTCTATATTTTGCTCGTTATTTTTTGATTTTATTATACTATAGTATTGACGTCTCAATTTATTATAATTTTAACGATCTAGCGAAATATAATCTTTAATTTATAGACCCCACTAAATTTTATACATTTTGCCTTTTTAGTTATTAGACCTAATCTATTACAAAAATCAGGATATATGGGCGGACGAACAGACAGTATAAACTTAGTATATTTTATTATTATTATTATATATTATTATATATTATTTTAAGGTAATTTTCGGCTTCTTGGATCGGAATCTTAAAACTGTTAACAATAATAGTAAACAAAAAAAAACGAAGGACAAATTCTATTTTTAACCCCTGACGCAAAAAGAAGGGTGATATAAGTTTGACGACGATGTCTGTCTGTGTGTGTGTGTCTGTCTGTGGTATCGTAGCTCTCAAACGGATGGGCTGATTTTGATGCGGTTTTTTTCATTTGAAAGCCAGTTTCCTTGCGGTGGTTCTTAGCTAAGTTTGGTTCATATCCAGCAGTGTAAGAATATCAGCTTTTTTCCAAAATGATGTAAGGCATTTTGGCGTATGATTACTCGATTCAGTGATTTACGCGTGCCAGTGTAATCGTTAAATGACCATTAATTTGCGAAGGGGGTTTTTAATATATATTTTTTGCAAATTATATCGCTAACAGAATACATGAAAAATATAGCAAAAACACATTTTTACCAAATGACAACGTTGAAATAATATAAATAGAGATTTTTTTAGTGATAACAATTGTAAAATATCATCTCGATTTCCACTGCAATGAATAAACATAAACGCCTACTAAAAGTTTTTGAGCACTACGTGGATATTCGAGCGTGCTCACAATATTTAAATAGGGAAATCAATCAAGAGGGTGTCTATTAATATTTAATTCAAATATACCGCATGTGATTTGAGATTAAATTTACATTACTAAATTGGTTAAGTGACATAATATGTCTAGAGGAAAGTGCGATATATCTGCAAATGCTTGTAGTAATTTATCGTTAGGATATTTTGTACGAGCATCACAGACTTTTGTTAGTGCCTTTTTTTAATTTTGGTTTTATTTAGTCGTGATGTGTTTTTGTTTTAAAAATATTGAAAGGTCAGGTTCAGGTTTTCTTTACGTGAATGGGATCTTTATTGTTAGGTTAGAAAATTAATAAATTATAAATTAACGTTGCTGGTGTTCAGGGAGAAACCATAAAACAGATATGTCGACCAATTTAGTCATTCGAATCGCAAATCATGGTTTTTGATATGTTGTTGTCTTTAGGCTTTTACCTATTATTAAAAAAAGTCTATGTTATTCCATGTTATAGTTTACCTATCGATATAGCCTATATGTCTTTCATATTTCATCCAAAATTGACCAGCCGTTACAGCGTGAAGGAGTAACAAACATATTCACATAAATACGGTTTCAAATTTATAATAAATATGTTGGGACATTAACACAAAGCACCATCTAGTTCCATGGTAAGCTACGAGGCTTATGTTATGGATACCAGATAGTTGATACACTACACATATATATCATTAAATACATACATATTATAAATGTTAACAACCATTTTTTTTAACGTTGGGAAATGCATTTACGCACGAGGTGTGGGACTCACCGGCAAATTCAGTACTACCCACTAAAACCCAACAAAGCCTTCCCCCGTCTTAATGGGGCGTCGCAGGATCGCTTACGCATTCAACTATGACGCCCCGACGGCAGGTCTGCCGAAGCAGACTACAAAAACCACGGGGTTGCTCCAAGGTCCACTCTGCTATCAGAGAAGTACCAGGAGCAACCCGTATGGTACACCGCCCTCCGAAGAGGGCCACCTCCCACCGCCCACTGAAGTAGGCCACCTCCCTGTGCGTTTCTTGGCTTCGCGCCCGGCTGTATTGCCGGGCACTACTGAGCCCCCCTACCACGACAAGGTGAACGCACGTTGGGGGGGGAAATGTATAAACAACCATAACTGGAGTACAATTTCGTGTTCATCACACAAAGGAATGCCTCCAGCGGGACTTGAACCCGCGACCGCTGGCACAGCTAGTAGGGTCAGTACAAACTGAGCCAAACGTGTCGTAAAATAATAATAGTATGTAAAACTAAAAGTTTTTACTGAAACTGAAATTATTGAAATTACTACTTACAACTTTTTTCCAGAATTTCCAACGTGGAGCAGGCGATGCGGAGGCCATAGAAATGATGAAGAAAATTACAAGAATGTAAAAGATTTTAAAATTCATTTTGCTCTTAATTATTTCTTAATTACCACAGTCGATAGTAGAAGAAGTACTGTATTCGAACTTCAGTTGATTGAGTTTTTATATAATTTTATAGATATGTAGGTACTAATAATTTTACTCGACTTTGATTTATAATCGGTAATTATTTGATTTTGTTTTCGCATAATTTATTTTTCATAGAAATTCAAATTGATATTTAGAAAATAATTGCCGTACTATTTAAAATTTCTCTGCGAAAGATTTTTCTGAAACAATAATTTTGACTCTCGTGGCATTGCTTTAAAATTAAACTAGAGTAACAAAAAAATATAAATCTCTCATTTCTCTATCTCTCTGTTCTATTAATTCGGCTTGAGCGAGAGCCGGATTTGTTTTAATTGAGTCCAGTTGAGTTTTAATAGAACAGTAGGTAATGGTGACAGTCCCTGTCACCATTACCTACTGTTCTAGATTCTATTTATATACTCATATTTTAGTTTTATGAACCAGAAAAAGTCATTTCTATGTATTATCTGTATTTTCTCATAAATAGCTATAGTTAGTAAAGTTGGCGACCGGGCTAAGAAAAAATATAAAATTGCGTTTTTTTTAGAAAAGTCATTTATTTAAATGCAAAACCTCATTTATTATTATAAGACAATAAGTTTCTTTTTTTTTAACTGACAGCAGCATGTGAAACACTTTATTTTCAACCGACTTCTTCAAAAAGGAGGAGGTTCTCATTCGTTGGAATCTGTTTTTTAATGTATGTTCACCGATTGCTCGAAGACGCCTGAACCGAATTGGATTTTTTTTTGTTTCAAAGGGTACTTCCCAGGTGGTCCCATATAAATTTTATCGAAATCGGTCAAGCGGTTTTTTTTAAATCAACAAATAAATGACTTTTTTTAAATAAATTGCTTAATCGAACATGTTATTAATAAACTTTACTACACTCAAAATGGACAAATGAAAACTTTTAAAAAATAAATAACCACCGACTGCCAGGTTTTTTTTAAAGTTTTTATACTTACGAACGGACGGTTTTTTCATTCACACTTTGACTAATTGAATTGGGTTAAGATTAAAAACTATTGATCACCTTATCAATTATTTATATTTGCAAGAGCTAGGGTACTTACGTTATGTATTTGTTTAATCAACATCATATTTCACAACGCTCATGATGGTAGAAGATATTCTTTATATTTCTATTTTAAAGCAAAGAATACGATAGCAGCTACTAGTATTTGCATTAAAATTTGTTTCAGATTTTTAAGGAAAAAAGGTTGAGATTGACATATTCTCAACATATTTTTTGTATAGCAACACATATTATTTTTCACAGAACTGTCCTATTTATACTATACAATTTGACAATTCTTTTTAGGGTTCCATGGCTAAAAAGCAAACATAATATTATTATTATTATTGCAAGTTGACCTCATTTTCATGTGATTTTTTTTAAGTTTACCGATTTAACTATTAATCTTCGCTATTTTATTTACAAAAAATAATTTATACTACCACCCAAGATTACTTGGAATCTCTAGCGATATGCAAAAAAATTCAGTATGGCGTCGACGAAAAATAGTTATATAAGCTTAGGTGCCTAATTAATTATTATAAGTATTAAAAAGGTTTATATTTCCCAATATTAATAGAAAAGAGGGTATCACCATTTGGCTCAGATTCTAGTGACTTTTTACTAAATACTTATATTCCACGAGAAATGCTATAACTTAAAAAAATCTATCTCAGTTCTATTTTAATTATTTGTTAAATTAATTATATTTTTATAAACCCTTTTAGCACTTATAACTCCGTAGGTTATTTCAGTATATTATTGTTTCCCGTAGAATATCAGTATTCATTAAAAAATCATTTAAGTCTAAGCAAAATTATGACATGCTAGCATAATAATATGTTAGTAAGATTTCATATAAAATTTAAAATAAAGAGAAAGAATTGTAGCACGTTTGTGTTGTTGCTATAAAAAAGATGGCAGGCGCTTATCAGACGCTTATTACAATTTATATAAACCTTGCCAAGACAACGACTATAATATGGAACGTGTTTTACTAAATCTCGCCCTAAAATTGCGTAAATGTTTTTTCATATAACGTAGAAATTCTTTTTCTAATACAGCATTAGTGAACTTATGTTACCAATTTTAATAAATTTAACTACTCGTAGATACAGTCAATTTTAGTAGCTGTTTATTTCGTTATAACTAAAGAAAGTAAACGTATAATGAAATTATGTATTATAGCTAACTCCTTTAATTAAGAAAGTGTAATATAAATATTTTATGTTTGTTCGTCTGTTTATCCACATTTTAACTTGCAATGGGGAATCGTTTTTTTTTTGTGATAAGCTATTAAAACTCGAAGGTGCTATCGTAAGTTTTTGAATTAAAAGGTACGAATTTCAAAAAATATTTTAAAAGTAACTTAAATAATATAACACAAAATCCATCCTTAACTATGAATTTATAAATATCGTTCTTCTTTTTGCATGGCTTTTTTCGCACTTAGGTAATTATTGCTTGTACTAATTGTATGTGTGTTATTCTTTTCATCCCAGGGCATTCCGATAGTCTAACAGGCTGCCGGTATCCTAGAAGGTTTATGGAAGGGAACCCTGGAGTCTAGTTTTTCGCGTAGGTATTCCAGTTCACTATATTCATTATGCTCGAATTTCATCCCCTTGAAGACACGCTCTGCACAGGGGACTGTTTATGATATCTAAATTAAAAAGATGTTTATCGAGATGCCAATGTCCTGTCCTCAGGCCCACCGTTGTTTTTAATTTTGTTCTACCTAGGTG
Organism: Brenthis ino; assembly: GCA_921882275.1. Taxonomy (NCBI): domain Eukaryota; kingdom Metazoa; phylum Arthropoda; class Insecta; order Lepidoptera; family Nymphalidae; genus Brenthis; species Brenthis ino. Next base: position 16,249,907 of record OV170222.1, read on the forward strand.
TATTAGTTTTGTTTTAATTTATATGGATTTGTATTAGGGGAAAAACCGTAAAAATCGCTTAACCATTGACTAAAAAAAGATCGCTTAATATACACAAAAGACACACGCAAATGAAATATTTTCGAAGTCGGTTAAAATATCACCTTTTTATTATAAAAGCGCATGCGAAGCCACGCACAGTAGTTAGTGTTATACAATTTCATACGTCATGCATTATCGATTTGTCTCTATGCCCCCATTGCGAATGATTCACCGGTAAAGTACCTCATATTAGTGATATTGGCAGCATTTAACCGCTATACAGGATGTGAAATCTAACGCATTCTTTCGTAATACAAAAATGCAGCTTATATGTGTAATAATAATTATCGATAAATGTTTTTAAAAAGTCCCTATTTTGTTAGTAGAAAAACTTTCGCGAAAACGAATAAAGCACAAAGAATGCTGACGCATTTTTAAATTGTTTTTATTAGCTTCACTTGTAAGTATTTAATGAAATCTTGGGAGTCGATTAGAACCTCCTTTTTTATATTGCTGGGGAAACCCATTATGAAGTCCCGTCTCCCTTTAAAGACATGTGACTGTGAAATTCTTACTATGGACATAATAGTAATATTTCAGCCCTTTTTGACATCCCACTGCTGGACACGGGCCTCCTCTTAATGCGAGGCCATATATAGTTAGGTTCTCTCAAACATGCAGGTTTCCTCAATATGGTTTCTTTCATTCTAATAATAATAATATTAATTTCATTCTAAGCTATGCGACGCGGCACATGGCAATGTAATTGAGAATGATTGGCACATGAAAATATCAGAGATACGAGACCCGGAAGGTTCATCACTTTTAAACAAGCGCGTTATCACTCGGTTACTACTCCCATTTTAAATAACTTTCTGAATCTATATATTATAATATAAAACTAAGTCGGGTTTGTTATAACAGTTATAACTCGAAAACTACTAAGCCGATTTTTATGATCTTTATTTTATTGGATTTGTCTTTTCCCCGAATAGCAGAGTAACTATTAAAAAATCAGAACAAAACACCTAAAAAAATTTGAAAAAATAAACTATTCTATACTAAGCCTCAAAACGTACTTAGGGATACTAGGGGATCAGGTGGTATGCGTAAATGCATTTCCCGACGATAAAAAAAAAGGTGAGCGAAATATTGAAAGCAAATTGAAGATGTTTATGGTTGTCTAATATTTCGCCGATAGAAATACTGGGTCATGGTTAAAAATAATGATGGCAATTCAAACGGGTGTGAAACCAAGGAATGTACTTGGGATGCGGTGTACCATAACAGAGTGTGTGGGAGCAACCCCTTGGTTGTTTTGGTCAGCCTCGGCAAGCCAGCCGTCGGGGCGTCGTGATTTAGTGTTTCCCAATGGTGAAAAAGATCATGCCCAAAGGCGAGCTGACAACAAATTTATTGATGCCGATGTCGAAAATGTTATTATAGAAACATAAAATTATCTATCTAAATTATAAGAAATAAAAAATAAAAAATTATTGAATTCATTATTTTTATTTATTTATTACCTACTATTTGATAAATTGTTATTATAATAATTGTTACAATGCATGAAATAATATAGAAGCTATATTTTTTTAAATATAAGATGGTATAATTAACAAAATCAATTGTAATAAAATGTACAGTGTTAAAAATAAAGGCTGACTTGATTTCGCTATTGACTAGATTTTGTCTAGCGATAATATTACATTATTTATTTATAATATTAAATATATTTATAAAAAAAATATTTTGCAACATAACATTGCAATAACTCAGATTTTATTTATGTTTTTAATAATATGTGTTAGTGTTTTTCAAAAGTTTTAATCCTTTGAATAGTAATAATTAGTAATAGGACAATAGCATGATGACCAAGGATATGGATGCTGCGACTCCGGTCCCATCGCAAAACAATTTGGGATTGCCAGAGTATCTCTCATCTAAATACTTAATAGATCATAATTATATACGTTCATACTACCTAATATTATCTCTGTTGGCTCTTTACATTGAAACCGCTGAACAGATTTCGATAAAGTTTGTCAAGGATATAAATTTCATCCTGCACCTTTGATCTCTTCCCACTATCCACGCGAGCGAAGCCGCGGGCAATAACTATATAAAATAAAATATGTCCTAAATATATTATATTTTTTAAGCATTCCAACTTTAAGGAACCACCTGTATATATTTTAACATATAAGATAGATACAAATAGATAAGTTTTATTACAATTTTCACATATTTTCCTATATCGATGTTAGTTGTTGTAAAGCAGTGCAGCATTTATGATTGAAAATGAGAACGAATTTTAATTGTAAGTTATAATAAATCTATACTATATATTAACCACAAGTAATTATTATAGTTTTGATGACACGTTTGGCTCAGTTTGTAGTGACCCTACTTGTTGTACCAGCGGTCGCGGGCTAGAGTCCCGCTGGAGGCATTCGTTTGTGTGATGAGCATGAATATTTGTACTCCAGTCATGGGTGTTTATATTTATAATATGTATGTATTTAAAGTTATATATGTGTAGTGTATTAACTATTTGGTATCCATAACACAGGCCTCGTAGCTTACCATGGAATAAGATGGTGTTGTGTGTTAATGTCCCAACATATTAAAAAAAAGAACAAAAATAAATAACATAACGTATACATACACACAAAATATAAAAAAATAAGTTATTCTCTCTTTTGAACACGGTCAATAATAAATTTACACCAAAAATCCGGAAACTCAACTTAAAATTTATCAACATATTCCGCACTTTATCCTCATGAAAGCGGTTTGCTAAATATGAGTGGTTAAAAAGGAACTTTATAAGTAAAATTCGTTTTCATGTTACAAAAGATCGTCTGATGTTAACATACTAGCATTTTCTCGCAGTTCTGCCTGCATCGTTTAATTTTGCAGAATTATCCGCTCTCGTAGTCGTATTGTGATGTTTTTTTTTTATTTCAGTATATCTAACACCCACAGACACACATCCGTGCCTTTTTTGAACATTTTTATGTTTTGTTGTTATTTTTATTTTATTTTATTTAAGATTTTAGAATCAATAGATATTGCAAACAAAAAAGAAAAGCTGAACAAAACTATGGGGTCGGGTGGACTTTAAGAGTCCACATAAATGAGGTTAGTGTATTATATGCGAGCGTATTGTGATGTAAGCGCTTTCCACAATAAATAGGATATAAAACAAAAAAAAACAAGTTAGACTAATAGATCGGGAACTAGCGCATTCAAACAAACTTTACAAGCTTTATTTATTAGTAAATAGTAACCAGTAAGTGTTTAGTAAGTTTTTATTAGTTTTATTATGTATTAAAAAGTATGTCAGCCCTTTTTAACAAACCCATTGCTGGGAACGGGTCTCCTTCTATACGAGGGGGATCAGGCCATAGTCCACCACGCTGGCCAAGTGCGGGTTGGCGGACTTTACATGTCGTTCAAGAACTTACTAGGTTTTCTTAGACCTGCAGGTTTCATCACGATGTTTTTCTCCACTGTAAGACCAGTAGTAGTCATATTGGAAATGATTCGCACATGAAATTATCAGAGATGCGTGGAATTTGAACTCCCTTCACTCACTTCTATATCTAAAAATGAAAAAGTTATTTCGTGATTTTTGAAATCCTATACTTGGTTGATCTCAAAGTTCTGCATAAGTTCTTCTGCATAAGTTTTCAGTAACACAAAAAGGAAGTTTATAACTGTCAAAAACTTCACCTCAGTGTATTATGTTTTAATTCAAATGGATTTCGTATGTTCTTGGTAACTCCTGTATAGAGTGTTTCGAAGAAATATAATCATACAGACAGTTGAAAAGCAATATCCTTTTTCTGAGAACATCAGGTAAAAAGTTTCTTATATAAAACGTCTAATTTTGTAGAAGCTTTGAAGAAAATCTGGCCATCTGAAAAAACTTTACTTGTTCGCGAAAGACTTGTGAATTTCGCTAATATACATTTAGCTAGCTAGGTAGTGGTCTACCTAACGCCTTGAGAAAAGGCTTATGACTAGCAGTGGAACGTTAAAAGGACCGAACTATCAAAATATTTCATATTACAGTAATCCCGACCCATTAATATTATAAATGCGAAAGTTTAGATGAAGGTTTGTTACTCAAAATCACTAGAAGGGCTGGACGGATCTGGATAAAAGTTGGCACAGAGATAGATTATAGTCTGGAATAGCATATAGGTTACTTTTTATCCCGAAAAAATTAACGGTTTCCGTGGGATAGATTTGTTTTCGTTTTCCATTAGGAACGAACCCAAGTGAAGCTAGGGTGAGTAGCTATTAAAGTATAATTAATTATTACTCCTCCGATAGATCCATCCCATTTACTCTAAAACAGTAAGGATTTAATACACCGTGATAAGTTACTTAGATATAGCTTAGCTAATTAAAAGTAAAGGAATTTATGTGATCGATTCAGTTGTTCCTCAAGAGTTTCTTGTACGTATAAACAAACAAACAAATACCATAATAGTAATGGTGTAAGATAAGAATTATAAAACTTTACTCGCTCTAAAAGTGCTATAATACTCCCAGCTATGAGAGTTATGAGAGCTTAAAACCCTCGAAGGGCCAAGAGGTTTAGTTACACGAATCTTATAAATTATTTTAGGTTCTAAAGTCAACATCCCATGTGCAATCAAAATGTAATCAAGGCATTTAACATTCTGTTTATGTATATGTTATAACATGTTTATACTATCTTTTGCATGCGAGAAAGGAATTATTATAATTAATATTAGTATTTGTTTTGTATTTTATATTAATACTAGCATTGCCCGCGGCTCCGCCCGCGTTCAGATGAGCAATAACCAAATTCTTAGGTTTTAAATCTTAGTATACTCTTGCATTGCAGTTTTTGTATTTTTTCTCAGAAATGAGATATTTTCCCGCGGTAAAAAGTCCTATATGTTGACCCGGGTAATCAGCTATCACCATACCAAATTTCATCAAAATCCCTCTAGTGGTTTTTCCGTGATGCGGTAACAGACAGACAGACAGACAAAAATTCTAAAAACTATTGATTCGGTCTCTGTATCGAAAATAATGTCTATTTTAATAAGATTTTCCAAAAAATATTTAATGTACAGATTCGGCTTAGTTAGAATTTTATTATATGTATAGATAATACATAAAAGATAGGTAGGTATTTGAATAAAATATGATCAATGACCTACTTACCTACTAAGAAATAATGTACTAATAATAATTATTAAATATTTTTCAATTTACAGTATATGTATGTACGTACCTATATCGAAAAAAATTGTCTATTATATCAATCTAGAAAAATAGCTATATCCATTCAGACTTAACTTAACTATGTTAAAAGTTACTGCGTAAAAGTAAAACAAACAAACACACAAATTTATTCACAGATTTTCATAAATTATAATATCCATGGGATAAGATAGAGTACCTACATATAGAGCAAAACTTTCATGTTAAATGTCTTTATAATGGGTTAAAACTTTTCATTTAACATATTTTTATGACTCCATAATGGAAACAATAAAACTAACGTTATGGTTATTTAAAATAATGACTTAACATTACGTCTAAGTTGTTAACAAACTTTTGTTATCAAAACTGACTTTATTTGCTTATCACTAAATGTTTATATTATGATTTTCACAAACAGCGTCTTTTCAAAGCAAATTACTCGGTACACTTACGTGTATTTGTGTGGTTCATACAAAAATTTGTGAGAAATCGAACCTGCAACTTTCATCATAGCTAACTAAGCTTTAAAACAAAAATATCAAAATCTATTTTTTCATCATTTTCCTTATGCTAAAATTCATTAATAAAGTTATTATTATGAATATTAATTATAATTATGAGATATTTCTGAAAAACAAAACCGAATACTGATATCAAGAAAGTCCCGCAGCACCGTTTGAAAAGGAATCCCCGTATCTTTAAACGCCCCGAGTTTAACCGGAGATGACCTTACTAGCACCAACTTATCGTGCTGTTACAAACTACAGTAAATAATAAACACACTCTTAACTATAAACCAATTGAGTTCAAATTGCTATCGTATAGTTTTGTCAACTGTAAATATAAGTTAGTCTATTCATACAACTGGGTATATATAAGGGAACTATATTGCAAGGAGCATCATACCTTCAGAGTCATTCGAATCTCATTGATTACTTCGAAAAAACAAGCTTTACGAAACTAAAAATGAATTTTGCCAAGATTTTCTTCTTTTTCTTCGCCTGCATTTTGGCTTTGAGCACAGTTTCTGGAGCTCCTAGCCCCAAGTGGAAGCTTTTTAAAAAGATTGTAAGTATATTTTTAACTTTTTTTTAAATATTTATTGCAAATATTAAATGTTGTCAAATATTTTTTTAGTCTGTTCGGATAATAAAATTATGGCCACTTAAGAAATCTAATGGCTTCGGCACGTCACTTTGATTTTACGACTTACCATTAGATTTTTCAGTTTTATTTTTTAAGACCAAGTTATTTTTTTTCTTTATTAAAAAATATTAAAATTAGAACTTAATTTTATTTTTTAAAGTATAACTCTCATGATACCCCATAACTAGGGCATAACAGACAGACATTCATATAATGACACTACGAGCACTATTCTCTTAATAATACTATTTATGCCTATAATTAATTATATATTTTTTAATTTCCAGGAAAAAATCGGAAGAAACGTCCGCAACGGCCTTATCAAAGCTGGACCTGCAGTACAAGTTGTCGGTCAAGCAGCCACTATCGCTAGAGGCTAAACAACATCAATATAAGCCAAAATTGTATTCATAAATTACAAACTAGTCCTAAATTAAGATGTATTTATAATAAATTTAATTTTTTTTATAATATTTTTGTCTTATTTTCTAACATTAAAAATCGCAAATATTGTATTGTATATTTTGGTGATCGCTATAGTCAAAAATAATGTTTTTTTTTTAAAGTACACTTCCTACCTAGCTATAAATAATAACGTATATTTTTACTTACTTCCTAGTGTAGTAGATAGAGATAACTTTAAAAAAATGATTATTGTGCTTCCGGCACTGCTATCGCGTCCATAGGATTCAGTCCTTTTTATCGTCCTACTGCTGGGCATGAGCCTTCCGTTATTACGAGGGGAATCAGACCATAGTCCACCACGCTGGCCAAATACGAGTTATATTTTTTGAAAGCTTGCTAGGTTCTCCCAGACATAATGGTTTCCTCACAATGTTTAACTTTATAAATATTTTGTACAAAATAGCTGAACTATATCGGAGTTTTGTCAAAAAACTGTTTTCATACGCTAACATGGCTAATGCTGGCTAAATTTTTAGAGTAATACTTATGTACATCAAAACAATGTACTAGAAAATTTTAGATCTTACAAAAACCTACAGAAAAATCTACGATAACTTGTGTCTATCTTTTTAGGTACTCACAATAACTATTTTTATATATTTAATACATTTGTCTAAAGTATACAATTCTAGAAATTTATATATCGTACTAGTGACTCACCCTCGCTCCGCACGGGTTCGTCTCTTCTTACGTTTTAACGTTTAGTACAGATTTATTAGAGATGAAATATTTTCCTGCAGTAAAACAGTAAAATGTATCCTATATGTTGACCCGGGTAACCAGCTATCATCATACCAAATTTCATCAAAATCGCTCCAGTGTTTTTTCCGTAATAAGCGGACAGACGGACAAGATTTCTAAAAATTATAGATTCTTCCTCTGTATCGATAATAATGTCTAGTTTAAGAATATTTTCCAAAAAATATTTATTGTAGAGGTTCGGCTTAGTTACAATTATTATAATATGTATTGTGTAGTGTATACATTAAAAATCCCTCCATCTGAAGTTACTTCGGCTAAATCAACGTTAACTCACCAGATTTACCATTATTATATTACTACTATTTCAATAATTGCTAAAGCTTTTTTGCATGTCAAAAAGCTTAATAACGTGTAAGACGTTTTCGTACGTAAGTGATTGCGTGTGATATGACTTCATGTAAACGCTTATCTCTAACTACAAGGCTGTGTTGGTTGGTGGGTATAAAATTTAAATAATTAATAAGTGTTTTTTCAGTGCGACTATAAAAGAAAGTTGCGTGTGGTTGATTAAAGGCTTTTAAAATGATCATAAAATGTGTTGAATTTATGTCGAGCTTTTAGAACTTATGATTTAATCTATAGGTATATAAAAACATGATGCATTGAACTCATGTGAAGAAGGTTCCGTATCTACATCTTTTGCATTTAAAAATTAAATAGATTATTTTTTAATAATAATATACTAGCACAAACAGATCTATCCACGGGAAACCTTTAATTTTCCGGGATAAAAAGTATCTAAACTGTTGACCGAGGATATATAAGGTACCACCATGGATAATTGCATTTAAATTGGTCGAACAGTTTCGGAGATTAGCCCGTACATACAGACAAACAGACAGAGAAACAAAAAAAATGAAAACATCTGGATTTGTTGTATTTCTCTTCTTACATCGCTCTGACTCGGTTTTTAGTTTTTTTTTCTATATACAGACATTCAACCTCTACAGTTTTATTGTATATATAGATAGGTTTTTATATTAATTATCTTCATGATGCTACTATCTATGATAAAATATCAATTTATTTTTTTAGACTAACCCAATATTAACCTTGATAATTAATATTCATTTATGGTTTTTCATTTATTTATGCTTCATGTTCTCCTTAACTCTATCATCTCTCCTATTTATCCGCCAAGAACATTTGTACTTTGGATTTAGTGTGAAAGACGGACACACATTTATAACAGAGACTGCAATGGGGGACCAAATTTTTCTTAAAATAAACCAGATGCGTGACAATTGAGAGGGCACCATATTTAACTTTCTTTTGAAGTGCCGAACCTTACAAATTTTTATCAGTTTTTTGTACTTGATCACCCTACGGAAGCTTAATTTAGCTAAGCATTCAGAAAATATAATTTTATTTTAAAGGGAAAATCCCAATGCCGAGTTCCTACTGTAAGTATCACTATTTTTTCCATCATAACACTTGAGCAGAGTCACGAGTAAAGTCTAGTGAAAGTTTTAATTGTTCTCATGGCTTTATATCGGTATTTGTTTTTCTTGCCTAAATTAAATGTGTGCACAAATATTTATGGTCGCTCTCTATAGAGACGCTTTTGTGTTTTATTTTAATACGAGTATGTATGTGCTGTATAACAAAATAAGTTTGTTTGGGTTTGAAATGATTTTCCTGTTTCAAATTTATTATTATATATAAAGGATTTAATATTTTTTGACGTGAGGTAAGTAAATAATTTTCCTTATTCCATGTTCATCGATTAATTATAACATTGATAAATAATCATTATTGATTATTTGAGGAAAATATAATATGTGAATATAATTTACTTATCCATTTAAAAAAACTATTTCCAAAAAAAATATTGATAACACTAAAGCTCGTCGATAGCTACTAAGTAAAAAAATAAGAAGTTCGGTTAATAAACAAAGGAGAAAATATTTCTGAACTGTTTTATTCTTGCTTATTTCTATATACTAATATTCTAAGAGGTAAAGTTTGTGAGATTGTTAGTTTGTGATGTTGTGACGTTGTAGGGAGTAATCTCTGGTTCTACTGAACCGATTTATTTGATTTTTTTGATTTGATTTGAAATTTTGTAAGAGGATAGTTTGAGACCCTGGGAAGGACACAGGATACTTTTTTCCGAAATCATTCCTTAAGGGGGTGAAAGTGGGGACGAAAGTTTCTATGGAGAATCAAGCCAAGGACGAACCCGAGATATAAATATAGTGCTAGTTCGAGTTTTTTTAAATACAACCATTTTAGTAAGTAAAAAACTGCCATATACGGTGTAATTTATGTATTTAACGACAATATCTACAATTTTTCAACAATTATATTTATACAAAATTTTCTGTAGAGAATCTTATACAGCTGTGTAAGCTTATAGAAAACTTTTACAGCAAACAGCGCCCATTTTATCGTATAAGCATTGCTTGTATAACTAAAATAAGATTTAAAAAAATATTTTGTGAAGTTAATAAAATGGTTTAAATAAATTCAACATTTAAAAAACCCCCTACGCAAATTTATTGTCATTTAACGATTACACTGGCACGCGTGAAGTACTTGGCGTCGACATCTCGAGCAACGTCCAGTTCCGTGGTCAATTGGAAGGTAAGGCCAAACTGACCTCAAAGAAGCTTGGTGTGCTCAGCAAGGCGAGACAGTACTTCACGTCGCGTCAGCGTCTTATTCTTTATAAGGCGCAAATTCGGCCCCACATGGAGTACTGTTCTCATTTTTGGGCGGGAGCTCCCCAGTACCAGCTACTTCCATTTGACCGTATTCAACGTAGGGCGGCTCGAGTTATCGACGATCAAGCTCTCTCCGATCGGCTTGATCCTTTAGCTCTGCGTAGAGATGTTGGATCACTCTGCATCTTCTACCGCATTTATCACGGGGAGCGTTCCGAGGAATTGTTCGGATTGATCCCGGCTGCTGAATTTCATCATCGGACATCGCGCCAAAATATTAAATTCCATCCACACCACCTCGATGTCCAGCGTTCCACAACAGTGCGATTTTTTAATACATTTTCTGCCCCGCACAAACACTCTGTGGAACCAGCTATCGCCGGCGGTCTTTCCAAACCGCTACAACTTGTCCACCTTCAAGAAGAGAGCGTATTCTTTCCTTAAAGGCCGGCAACGCATCTGCAACCCCTGCGGTGTTGCAGATGTCCATGGGCGGCGGTGATCACTTTCCATCAGGTGTGCCTCCTGCCCGTTTGCCCCCTTAGTCCCATAAAAAAAAATAAACTTAATCGAGTAATCATACGTCAAAATGCCTTACATCATTTTGGAAAAGAGCTCATATTCTTACACTGCTGGACCGATGTTAACCAAACATAGCTAAGAACCACCACAAGGAAACTGGGTTGAAAATGAAAAAAACCGCATTGAAATCGGTGCATCCATTTGAAAGGTGCACGATGCCACAAACAGACACACATATCCACACAGACAGACATCTACGTCAAACTTATAACACCCCTCTTTTGCGTCGGAGGTTAAAAACATGTAAATTCATTTACAGCTACTAGTTACTATGTCAAAGACGAGCAAACTAAAACTAACAAATCCGTGTATGTTTCAACGTGAAAGATAAACTTTAATGTTGTATAACTAATGCAGTAATTAATATAGAAACTGTTTATGATATTATATGCGAAAATGATGTGCTTAGTAAATAAATAATAAATAAATAAATAAATGTATACAAAAACAAGTAAAATTTTTGTATTTGTGGGGGTTTGGTAGTGTGTTGTTGTTGAGTTGGCGAGAACTTAATAAAAGTCTATGTACAATTCACAGCCTTTAATGCACTATTTTACACCCACAAAATATAGAAGGAGAAAGAGCAAAGCGGAAAGATAGTTCATACAGTTTACACGATAGAAAGCACAAAGATAGTAGAAATAATATACATAAAATTACGAAGCTTATATGATTAAGTACGTAAGCTTGGAATGGCGAGTAAGCGAGCGGTACGTGTCTCTCGTCTAGCGTGCGGATTGCGACTGACTGGAGTAAGGAGTTGAAACTTTTTAACTTTTAATTAACTTGAAAAGATCGTCTGCCAATGCGCGGGCGCCGCTAATGGTAAACACCGAGGTGCGGTGCGCGGGAGGAAAGATGACATTGCGTCACCTCGATCAGCTGTCCGCGAGGCTCAAGTTCAAGGCTCAAGGTCTATGCGTATTTTTTATTTTTTTATTTTTTTTTTTTATTATGTAGGGTGTGTGAAAGGTGTGTGAATTTATTTAATGTTTTATGATGAATGTAAGTCAGCCACATCACTCCCCTCCAGAGACCGTTCACGGGCGAAAGTAGTCTGGAAATCTAACTTTACGACCCGATCGAGTAGTTTTTAAAATTGGAGTGATGGTAACATTTTTATCATCGAAAGCTTTAGGTGTAATGTTTTGGTCTGACAGTATGTAGGCTGGTTTTATACGGTCTATCGATACTGTGACATCTTTACCTTTTATACGGATTTTAAAAACTTTTGAATCTCTTTCGATTACTTCATGCGGGCCAGTATATGCTGCTTGAAGTGCACCTCGAAGAGAATCTTCGCGTAAAAATACGTGTGAACATGATGAGAGGTCTTTGTATATAAAAATTTTATTATTATGTGTGTGATGTCTAACAGGGACTGGTTTTAAGTCATTGGCAAATGATCTGATACGGGAAGAAAAATCTGTTATATCAGTTGTACACTTGTCAATGCTCTGGTCAAAGAAATCGCCTGGAAGACGTAAAGGTTCTCCATAAACGAGCTCTGCTGAGGAACATTGTAAGTCCTCCTTGAAGGAACTTCGTATTCCAAGGAGAATAAATGGTAGCGATTCCGACCATCTACAATCAGCATGGCACATTATTGCTGCTTTTAATTGTCTATGGAATCGCTCGACTAGACCATTGCACTGAGGATGGTAAGCAGTTGTTTTACGATGTCGGAAGCCAATAGACTTCGAAAGCTGCTGAAATAGCGTAGACTCAAACTGCCTACCACGATCAGTGACAATGTCTGTAGGGCAACCATAACGTGCAACCCATTCGGATAAAAATGCTTTGGCTACAGACTCCGCCGTAATATCGGTAAGAGGTACAGCTTCGGCCCATCGTGTGAAACGATCGACGGCTGTTAAGCAGTACCGATACTCGGCAGATTGAGGTAATGGTCCGATGAGGTCTAGATGCACATATTTGAAACGCGCCTTCGGTATATCGTGCGTGCCCAGAGGAGACGACACGTGTCGATTCACCTTTGCGCGTTGGCAATCCAAACATGCCCTAGCCCACTCGCGACACTGCTTCCTCATCTGCGGCCATACGTAGCGTTGTGCTACGAGTTTAGCACTAGCATTAGCGCCGGGATGGCTTAATGAATGCAGGCTATTAAAAACTTGTTTGCGTAATGATTGAGGTATGAAAGGCCTAGGTGTCGTTGTACTGACATCGCAGTACAGATAAGTGCGACTACCTGGGATTGTCATCCTTTCAATACGCAGAGAAGAATCTTCTTTTAGGTATTTATTAAGTTCGCTATCAGAGTTTTGAGCCTGAGCTAGCACTTTGAAATCTACAGGGATCTGTAACTCTTCGATGCGTGATAATGTGTCTGCGACTACGTTGTCCTTGCCAGAAATGTGACATATATCTGTAGAAAATTGAGATATGTAGTCCAGATATCTATATTGACGCGGCGAGCAATTATTCTTACGCTCACTAAATGCATAACATAAGGGTTTGTGGTCAGTATAAATAGTAAAGCTTGTTGTCTCTAGCCAATGTCTAAAGTATTTAATACTCTCGTAAATTGCTAGAAGTTCTCTGTCGTAGGGCGAGTATTTCCTTTGCGATGGACTCAACTTACGAGAAAAGTAAGCTAGAGGTTGCCAGTTACCATCCTTTAACTGCTGCAAAACGCTACCAATGGCGAAATCTGAAGCGTCAGTTACAAGGCTTAGTTTTGAGTCAGGATCAGGGTGTGCTAACATAGCTGCATTGCACAAACTGTCTTTACATTTCTCGAATGCTTTCAACGAATCTCCACATATGTCTACAGTCTGAGAAGATTTCACGGAACCAGTTAAGAGGGCGTTTAAAGGGGCTTGGATATGAGCTGCTTGAGGTATAAACCTCCTATAGAAATTAACCATACCCAAAAATCTCCTAAGCTGCTTAGCCGTATTAGGTATGGAGTAATTTTTTATCGCCTCTACTTTACTCTCCAAAGGTTTAGTGCCGGCCTGTGAAATATGGTAGCCTAGAAAAGTGACTTCTGTTACTCCAAATTGACACTTAGAGGTATTTATTAAAATGCCATAGTCTCTTAACCTCGTGAAGAGTTGACAAAGATGGTCCTGATGTTGTGACTCATCCTTCGAAAATACTAATATGTCATCGAGATACGGGTAACAAAAATCTAAACCACGTGTCACTTCATCTATAAACCTTTGGAAGGTCTGAGCGGCGTTCCGTAGACCAAAAGTCATATATGGAAATTCGAAGAGTCCGAACGGTGTAGTTATAGCAGTTTTTGAAATATCCTGCTCAAAAACTGGTAACTGGTTATATGCTTTAACTAAGTCAACCGTAGAAAATATGTTACATCCAGAAAGGCTATGAGCAAAGTCCTGGATATGCCTAATGGGATATTTGTCAGGAATTGTCCTAGCATTTAGCATCCTGTAGTCACCACAAGGACGCCAGCTATTGTCCTTTTTGGGGGCTAGATGAAGCGGTGAGGACCAGGAGCTTTCTGAAGGTCGAGCTGTGCCATTAGCCAACATGGCTTCAAACTCAGCCTTAGCTATCCTTAGCTTATCTGGAGCGAGACGTCTTGGTGAACAAGCTACTGGTGGGCCTGGTGTGGTGCGAATGTGGTGTGTAATGTTGTGTTTTATGATGCGTACTGGGCCAGCTGGTCGAGTGATCTCAGAAAATTCGGAAAGTATATTATTATATTTATTATCACAAGTCATGATCTTAACGCTAGACACTAGACTATCTACTCTACTAGAAATCATGGCTACAGTACACAAATTAGTTGTATTATCTATTAAGCGTTTATTGCGAATATCTACAACTAAATTAAAATAAGATAAAAAATCTACGCCAATAATTGCTTTAGATACATCTGCAACTACAAAACGCCACATAAATTCTCTACGTAAGCCTAAATTTAAAATAAGTTGTACATAACCATACGTGTTGATCGTAGTACCATTTGCTGCACACAACTGGTAATCCGTTTTTGCACGTCGTTGTTGAATCGCGTCATGAGGAAAAACACTCACATCACTTCCTGTATCGATTAAAAATTGCACTTTCGAACTGCGATCTGTCACAAACAGGCGACCAGTATTAGAAGACGGAGGGCAATCGTCAGCCGCCATCACCGACTGCCCGTCTCGTTTCCCGACTTATAATCACATGGTAAGGTACATCTAGTCGCTTTATTGCCGAATTTGTAGTGATACCAGCATATGGGAAACTTCCTAAAGTTGGAATGTGATCTTCTAGAATTGGAATGACTGCGCTGACGTGGCCTTTGTCTATGCCGTGGACGCGCACGATCGAAGTTCTGGGTAGTCAGTTCACTCACTTGCTTCGTCAATGCCGTTATTTGACGCGCCATGACATCCATCGCCGATTCTAACCTTGAAATAGATGCTACTGCCAATTGAGGCTGGCTAGGTGCTATATCATGTACCCTGTCCGCTAATTCGGCTAAATCTTGAAGAGCCATATTAGGTTGAGAAGCGATAATAGTCTGTAAATTATTTGGTAAACGACTAGTCCACACATCCATAATAAAATCGTCAGGCATATTCGGTCCTGCTAATTGTTGTAAGTGTCGCAAAAATTGAGAAGGTTTGCGATCTCCTAATTCCTCAGATTGTAATAATTGTTTCACCTTCTTCTGTCTCGATATAGAAACACGCTTAATAAGCTCTGATTTAAGCTTTTCGTACTTGCCAGTAGAGGGTGGATTTTCAATTATATCCTCGACCGTTGCAGAATATTGCCCGTCCAAATGCGCCAGAACGTAATAAAATTTAGTGTTGTCATCTGTTATCCGTGCTAAGTTAAATTGCGCTTCAATTTGTGCAAACCAAATCTTAGGTTTTTCTATCCAAAATGGCGGAATACGCACGCCGACACGAAATAACTCCGTCGAAAGATCTCGGTCCGTTGAAACGCGCTCACATTTCTTAACACGTTGGCGAACACGTGGACTTTTCGCAGAGGGTCCAGATTCTGCTGTAGCACCGTCGTCACTGCTCATTTTAATGTTCAATTGGGGTCACCACTGTGGGGGTTTGGTAGTGTGTTGTTGTTGAGTTGGCGAGAACTTAATAAAAGTCTATGTACAATTCACAGCCTTTAATGCACTATTTTACACCCACAAAATATAGAAGGAGAAAGAGCAAAGCGGAAAGATAGTTCATACAGTTTACACGATAGAAAGCACAAAGATAGTAGAAATAATATACATAAAATTACGAAGCTTATATGATTAAGTACGTAAGCTTGGAATGGCGAGTAAGCGAGCGGTACGTGTCTCTCGTCTAGCGTGCGGATTGCGACTGACTGGAGTAAGGAGTTGAAACTTTTTAACTTTTAATTAACTTGAAAAGATCGTCTGCCAATGCGCGGGCGCCGCTAATGGTAAACACCGAGGTGCGGTGCGCGGGAGGAAAGATGACATTGCGTCACCTCGATCAGCTGTCCGCGAGGCTCAAGTTCAAGGCTCAAGGTCTATGCGTATTTTTTATTTTTTTATTTTTTTTTTTTTATTATGTAGGGTGTGTGAAAGGTGTGTGAATTTATTTAATGTTTTATGATGAATGTAAGTCAGCCACATATTCATAATTATAGTGTGATTCAATACGAATTATTTCCATATCCAAAAATGGTTTTCGTGATCAAAAATCTTAATAGATAAGTAAAATATTGACTAACATTATAATTGACCAATTAATCAATATTTCTTTCTGCATTATGCAGTGCCAGCGGTCGCGGGTTCGAATCTCGCTGGGGATATTCATTTGTGTGATGAGCACGGATGTTTGTACTCCAGTCATGGGTGTTTTTATTTATAATATGTATGTATTTAAAATTATATATGTGTAGTGTATCAACTATCTGGTATCCATAACACAAGCCTCGTAGCTTACTATGGAACTAGATAGTGTTGTGTGGTATTGTCCCAACATATTTGTTTATTCTAAAATTGCTCTAACAAGCCAAAATAACATACATCTTAAACATTGATTTTTAAATCACTGACTGGTTCAGATTGATCTGAAAACATCTTTTATTCATGCCTAATCGTAAATCAAGTTATCTGTTTTGAACAAAGTTGCCCTCTGACCTACATGACATAATGAAAGCGAATCAATAACCTCTTGGGTTAATTGCTATTGTCGAAGATGATGCACAGCATCAGTATTTATAGATAAAAATTGTAACAGATTCAATTTAAATAAAATATCTTTTCGGACTTGCGTGGATTTATTTTTTTTTGGGTCAAAAAAATGTAGAGAAAAATACGAGAAGATAATTTTATTTAAAAAGTCAAATATTCGCGTAAATCCATACTTAATATTATAAATGTGAAAGTGTGTTTGTTTGTTTATTCTTCTTTTACGTCGAAACAGAGTGACGGATTGGCGTGATTTTTTGGATGGAGGTAGGTAGTTGAGAGTTGGAGAGTGACATAGGCTACTTTTTATCGCAGGAGATTATCTCACTCCCACGGGAAAACACGTTATAATACAATCCAAAAAAATATTTATGATCAGAATTACTTGAAACTTGGTATTAATGATCTTCAATATAATTAAATAAACACGTCATTTAGAGTTTTTCAAAATTCATCCCATAATAATTTTTTTAATTAAAATTTATAAATTAAATAAAATAGGGGATAAAAGTTTGTATGAAATCTACCTTCGTGTTTTTTAGTTTTTTTTTGTAATTTTAGCACGAGCGAAGCCGCGGGTTCTGCTAGTAACTAATATATTTATACTATTATTAAAATACCATCAATAGTTGTCTATTGCTCCAAGTAGTTGTGTATTATATAAATTAACAATATTATGAAAATAAATTCACTACAAAATATCTTCACCCGCACAATATGAGTTCACGGCTGTGTTCATGTGATTAATGGAAGGCCTCGGGGGAGCGCCGCGGGATAGTATTATTATTACTACAATATTATATTTTATTTATGCACTAGCTAGTATAGTATTATATGATCTGTGGCACTAGTTTCTGCCTTTGACTTCACTGGCATAAATTGAAATTCAAAGTATTTCATTGAGCAATAAATTATTACAATTTTCAACCGACTTTAAAAAGGAGGAGGTTCTCAATTCGACTGTATTTTTTTATGTTTGTTACCTCAGAACTCCCTCATTTATTAACCGATTTGGACAATTTTTGTGTTATTTGAAAGTGTATATTTATTTATTTATTTATTTATTAGGATTACCAACAGAAATGACAACAGTAATACAAAGATAATAATTTACATAATAAATTGATCACAGTATAATTGTATTTCTTTTTAAAGGTAATCACAACATGCATTGATTTTTATAAATAGAGGGATAAAAACATTTAAAAATTGAATTGGATTACATAATTATATGAGAAAATTGATATTAATAATTTAAAAGAAATATAATTAAAGCACTAAAAAGTAAAAAATAACTGATTGGTAGTTTTCATTTACTATACATATGTACCTAATCAAATATTTTCGAAGTCGGTGTGCTTTGGCTAAGTAATTAAAGCCTACCTATTAAATACATACCTAATCAAATATATTCGAAATCGGTGCCAGCCCATCCAAAGAGAAAAGATATAAGAGCTCTAGTTTTGAATGGGATGTAATCTGATTGAAAGAATACTTAAGAATTTCTTTAATTAACATTATTTCACATATATTATATTTATTATAAATACGAAAGCTTGTATGTTTGTCTTTTACGATAAAACGGCTGAACATATTTGGATGAAATTGGGCTACTGTTAGGCACTTAGTCACGCAGCCGAGAGCTGACGGATAGTTCGCTAGTATTTATTATTGCATACATCAATCTCTTTGTATTATGGTTATTCTGGAGAAATACTCGTACTAGCTACATACAGTTAAAACCCAGAAAATGAAAAGGTATAATTTGTAAAATTAATATGTATAGATTGAAACATCCTGTTAAATGGTGTGAATAATATTTTAACGTATTAAGGTTGAGGTTTCAACCCATTGGGGTCTGCCTAAGTAGTAACTGACTCAATGGTATTTTTTATTACCTGTAATAAAAGCCGAAGTTACATTTCGACAGTGGAGTGCTTAAATTTTAAATAATACTAGTAAAGTTAATCAATACTGATAACTTTACGAGAATCTACATTTTTGGTTACTGCGATGTGTTGTTGTTTGGTCAGACAAATGTTTGTCAATATGGCTGCTGGCTGGAAATGTAAATGCGAATGCACATTGCATATTGACCTTACTTAAATGGTACTGATAACTTATTACTCGGGTCAAAATTTAGGACACAATAAAATGTATTATAAACAACAGGAAATCTTTCATTCTATCGAGTCGTCCTTAGAAATGGATCTGAATCCATGGCTAACGCTGGCTAAACCTTAAGAGATACATCAAAAAATGTCCTAGAAAACTATAGGTCTTGAAAATGCCTACAGAAAATTCTTAATAATATAGACGAAAGTAGCGTGCTTGTGATATAAAAATGTGTATTACTCATATTCTAAATATTTACTTACCCGGTACTATCACTGAATACGAGATAACGTCACAAAAAGATAAGAATTAATTAGTGTATATAAGAGGGATTCACTTTTATCTCAACTGCAGGGAGTTCCCTCTCTGTATGACCTTTTATCAAAACAAAGTTATTAATACAATAATATAATTATAAATATATTTAAATGTCCTTTATTACTAAGGATATAGAGGTGATATTATAGTTTTAGTAATTAATTTATCGCAAAAGTAAATTTGCTATAGCTATTGCTTTTCATAATATATATTAACTGTTTGGATGAATTTGATACATTTAAAACTTTAGACAATATTCAATATTCTGTTTGTACTGGAGCTATATAAAATAAATAAAAAATGAATTTCGCAAAGATTTTTTTGTTTGTCTTTGCTTGCATCGTTGCTTTTAGTTCGGTAAATTCTGCTCCAAGTCCCAGATGGAAGTTTCTCAAGAAAATCGTGAGTATAATTTATATATAGGTAATATTAGTTTTTTCATTTCTTTTTTTCTTAAATTGATATTGAATTGGGATTGAGCGAATAAGGAAGTAATCTTTTAAATTTTAATAATTATTTTATACAACTAGCAGTTTATACTCGCTTTGTTAAGAAGCGTTCAATGTTTATCGATCAAAAAAGTACTAGATACACAATCAGCGCCAAAAAAGGTCCTCACTGAATTAGTGCTCATTTGGACATTTGAATGCGTTCTTAATTTTTTTGTGAAAACATCTTTAAGCATTGCATTTAAGGCTCAATTTACATTGTTGTTTATTTATTTCAATTAAAATAATTACCTAAACATAATTGGTGTCAGTTTGAAGAGAACTTTTGCATGGGATTGTGTATACTTCTTTGATCGATTCCCGTGGTACATAAATCGTTTGTGTTACACTTAAAATGTACTAGCAGAATCCGCGGCTTCGCTCGCGCTAAAACTACAAAAAAAACTCTAAAAAGGTAGTTTCATACAGACTTTCATTTACTTTATAAACTTTATTTTACCATCTTATAGGATGAATTTCGAAAAATGCTAAAACATGTACTTATTTAATTTTATTGAAGAGCATTTATACCAACTTTCAAGTAATTCTGATCATAAATATTTTTTTGGGTTGTATTATAACGTGTTTTCTCGAGTGAATTAGATAGTTTCCCGCGGTAAAAAGTAGTCTATGTCACTCTCCAGCTCTCTTCACACAAAAAATCACGCCAATCCGTCACTCAGTTTCGACGTGAAAGAAGGACAAACAAACAAACTTTCACATTTATTATATTAAAAAAAAAGTATGGCTTCGCGTACTAAATTTCAACTAAATCCGTCTAGCTGTTTTAGCGTGAGAAGTAACAAACATACACAAATACATAGACACTTTCGCTATTGTAATAAAAGTGCAATAGTCCGCAGATTACCGTCTTAAAGTCTAAAAGTCTGTAAAGCTTATAAGTCCGATTCAGGATATATTTGAAAGCAAAGCATAATAAATATTCTAATTTCGTTTGGAACAAAATGCGACTTCATATGGGAAATGGCCCTTAGGGCAAAGTCTTTTACTTACTCAACATTTTTAAATAGCAACCTCTTATTGAGTTTATGTGCTCATTATCCTGATACCTAAACCTAAAAATATGTAAAAAAAGAATTTATCTGTACGTCCCGCTGGTCTACAGTTTAACAGATTTTAATATGGTTTAACAGAATTTTATTTAAGAATTATAGGCTATAATATGTTAAGGGTTTAATATAAATTTAAAAAATAATAATATATAGAAATAATTATTTTGAAGCTGATTTTGAAGGGGAAGCTTATTTAGTTCAAAAGGTAATCTTTACTGTCTGTATATTGATATAAAATATATTTTTTTAGGAAAAAATGGGAAGAAATATCCGTGATGGCATTATCAAGGCTGCTCCGGCGGTACTAGTGGTGGGTCAAGCGGCAGCCATTGCAGGAAAATGAGCGTTTCTAAATAAGAACTTACAATATTTAAACAGTGCCATATTATGTTAATAAAAGTATTAAGTATTTATTAAATTATGTTAAGGATATTTGTGTTTTTTTCCTTACCTGGGCCGAAGTTCACTCGGCGTTTATTTTGTAAAATCATTTTTTTTTGGGAAAATATATAATAATTGCATTTTTTCAGAAAATATACGTTAATAGATAAACTTAAAAAAAAACTTATCTAAATATATGATCCAAATCGTTAGAGCCGTTTCTGAGTTATACTACTATTACTCATTTTATATTGACATTTCCACATTACATATTTCTTAACAATCTGAATAAATTAAACTGGGTGGTTTCTTAAAGTCCATCCGACCCCATAGTTTTGTTCAGCTTTTCTTTTTTGTTCGCAACATCTTTTGATTCTGAAATTGTACACGCACAAATCCATCTCAAATAAAATAAAATTATCAACAAAACATAAAAATGCATAAAAAACATAATACGTGCGTATCGAAATATGTTAGATTTGCTTTGCATCAGCTGGCACCGACTTCGAAAATGTCTGATTAGGTATCTATTCTAAATGAAAACCTCCGTTTAGTTATTTTTTATATTTTAGTGTCTAGAAGTTGGTTTTTATTTTTTGTTAAAAAGTTTTTATTTCCTGTGTTTTTTTTTCTTTTATGTAAATTAATAATATAAAGGAAGTAATTCATTATTAAAATAATTCTAAAGTTGAGATAGAAATAGAACTAACATAGACAGAAATGAAGACCAACTTCAGTAGAATATTATTCAAACCAGTTTAATAATGTGAAAAAAAAATTACATGACATTATAATTAACATAACTTTTTTCTTCAACATTACTTTTTGAATTGGTGAAACGAAATAACACATTAAAAATCTTTTACTGTTTCTCCACACATATGCATATTGCGTGTAAAAGCCCTGACAGGACACTGCTGCCTAAACAAACACATGTTCAATCTAAAGCTGCGTGATAGACATGCCCACAGAAGATACATATAGGTAGAGGAAATGCCACTTCATCGTCTTGGGGAATATGGATATTTAATACAAAAACGGTAAACAGTATCTATGTAGTTAAATACTTTCTACGTCCAGGGTCGGCAGTCTCTACATAGTTAGCGATCGCTATTTTATCAATTATTCATGTCGCTAAGTCGTAATCATTAATGACCACGACATTGAAATCACTCATGAAATTTATTTATAACTATTGTACTTCATTCAAAAAGTTCCCTTCGTATGTGTATATGTACGAACATATATTGCCTATATATCCATTTATTTCTAACATCTTATTGAGAGCTTGTAATTTGATATAGTTTATTTTTTCAAAAAGATACAATTTTATAATATTTTATATTATAAATAATTTATTTGTTAAGATATTGCTAGCATTTTGTAAAAATTGTACCTGTGTAATAAAAAAAATACATTTTATTTTGAAAATTTAGGTTTGTACGTATTTTTAATGCCGAATCATAAAAAATATTTTTTTTGAATAAAATGAAAAATAATTTACGTCCTATTCTCAGACCTACTGAATATACACAGAAAATTTAATAAGAATCGGTCAAGCCGTTTCGGAGGAGTTTTGTTACAAACACTGTGACACGCGAATTTTATATATTAGTTTAATAATAATAATTAATGTTTAAAAACTAAATATAATAGCGTATTCATTTATCAATCACTTTAATATTATTGATGTTCATATTAATAAATCCTTTAGAGGGGATTTAGTTTAGTTACAAGATCCAAGGCTGCCTGGCCGCCTTTCATAAGCCAACCCTGTAAACAATTAATAAAATTAAATAGATAAATACTCATAGAAGTGTACTTACCACATACATTTTAATAAATGAATAAATTTAATAAATAAATTCGAAAAAAATTTCGGCCCTAATTTTGTTTTTATTTGAACGACAAAGAAATTAAAAATTTTAGCAACAATCATGGTCACGGATTGATGTAAAGCATTTGAAACGTCGGGAAGCAAAAATCAAAATTAATTCGCGAAATAATCAAAAGTATAGTTTTATTTGAAATGAAAAGCTATGAAACGAAATATTTCATCGTTATTTATTACCAAAAGACCTGACTCAGGTGCGGGTTCAGCCTTTACGGCCACAAGAGACATAACACCAACTAAAAATATAACATAATATAATTTAACTAAATTCATAATTTTAGTCACTGCTTCGTATGTACGACTGTTTTGCGAATAGATTCTCAGAGGAAAGAGTACATATTAAAACCATTTATTTATATATCCATGTATTTATAGGTTTAATAATATAATATAACTAGCGATTCACCCTCGGTCCGCTCTGGTTCATCCCTAGTTACGTTTTAAAGTTTAGTATACGTTTCTCATAGATCATATATTTTCCCGCAGTAAAAAGTCCTATATGTTGACCCGGAGAACCACCTATCACCATACCAAATTTCATCAAAATCGGTCTAGTGGTTTTCTCGTGATGCGGTCACAAGCAGACAAACAAACAGACAAAAATTCTAAAAATTATAGTTTACGCCTCTGTATCGATAATAATGACTATTTTAATAAGATTTTCGAAAAACTATTTTATGTACCTACAGATTCGACTCAGATTTTTTTATATGTATAGATATTAACTGAAAATGCATTGAATTGTTTCAAATTCATTTTTTCACATATTTTTTCTATTTTCCACTTTGATAAGCAATTTTATATTATACTAGCTAGCATTGCTCGCGGCTCCGCGCGCGTTCAGATGACCAAAAACCAAATTCTTAGGTTTCACATATTAGTATCATCTTACAATGCAGATTTTGTATTTTTTCTCAGAAATGAGATATTTTCCCGCGGTAAAAAGTATCCTATATGTTGACCTGGATAACCAGCTATCACCATACCAAGTTTCATCAAAATCCCTCCATTGGTTTTTCCGTGATGCGGTAACAGACAGACAGAGAGACAAAAATTCTAAGAACTATAGATTAGGCCTCTGTATCGATAATAATAATGATTATTTCAATAAGATTTTCCAAAGAATATTTAATGTTCAGAGTCGGCTTAGTTAGAATTTTATTATATGTATAGACTATCGGCTTACCCTCGTTTTGCTCTGGTGCGTCCCTAAGGGATTTTTCGTCATACACTTTATTGCTTTATATAAAACTCCAGGAGGTTACTAGTAACCACTGAAGAGTACCAATCTCCATACTACTCCAGGCTCCATCTCATCATATATAAGTATATATCATTTTTATTTTTCTTAACCTTTTCCACTTCACACTTTGTTATTTCCTACACGTATGTTGCCTAGGATAGGACTAATCGCTGTTTTAGCGATAAGGTCACCTCTTGTGCATTTTATTGCTTTTTTCTCCTTCTTTTTGTGTGCAATAAAGAGTTTTTATTATTATCATATTTGATATCACAAGCCGTGCCTGGTAATATGACCTAGCACGAATGTGAACTAAGTGCTGAATCAGTTCTGGGTAGCTTGTACTATTTCATCATTATCTGAAGAAAGATGCCAAAATTTTCTTACTGTTCTGCAGGTTTTTAAAATAGCAGCTTTTTGAAGAAGTTAAATATATAAATTTTGGCAAAGAAAAAATGATTAAAGAATTAACTAAATGTTTGGGAACAACGTCTATTGTGTATTCTATTATGGGTACAATTGCAACATTAGTCATTTTCCAGACTCTCCTAATTTCTTCTTGTAACTGTGTATTTCCTTATTTTTTCACTGATTGTTGCTTGTAAGTTATTAATATTAGGTACTGCTATATTTAATAAATATTTTTGCTTATTATGTTTATTTAGAAAGGTTATATCAGGTCTATTGTTATAAATTGTGAGATCTGTTAAAATTGTCCTATCATAAAACATTTTGTATGCCTAGTTATCTAATACAGGTGTATGTACGTGATGTATATCTATAGTAGGGTGTAGTGAGTTTGTATTTTTGTACAAGTTTTTGATGTTTTTATGATAATAATATTAACTAATTAGTTATGCCTATGTGTGTAGACATTTTGTGTTAGTGTAGCACATGCTCCTGTAATTTGCTGGATAGTTTCTGGCTTAAGATGGCATTTAAGACATAAATCGTCTTGTAACGTTCTGTCTTTCAAAATGTATTTTCTGTAATATTTAGTTGATATGACTTGATCTTGGATAGCGATTAAAGAACCTTCAGTATCTCGAAATAAACCTCCTAAATCAAGCCATTTCTTGGATGCTTCTTTATGTACATGTGACTGTTCTAATTCCTTTGGGTGCCTACCGTGTAATTATTTTTTTTTCAGTTTTTAATTTTCTCTTCAATTCGTTGTGTATTGTGAATCGGTTCAGTAGTTTCAATGTAAAGATTAAGTGTTGTAAAGAATCTATTTATTGCAATTATAGATTCATGTAACTTAGTTGTTATTTTCTTTTCTAAAAAAAGATTTTTTTTATTTGTTACTTATACAATAATAGCAACACTAAATAATATTAGTAATCAATAAAGTTTTTTAAAAATTGTAATATTTATAACAATTACAGCTTAAATTAAATAAATAATATTGCTTTATTTGATTAAAATACTTAATGATTAGAAATAAAAACCAACAAATATTGTAAGGTACTTTATTGACATTTTTTGAATTTTTGAAATCATTTTTGTAAAATAGTGGGTAGGCACTGTCTGTAACAAGTATGTGTTTGAGACGTCTATAACCTTAGTCTCTCCCGTGACCATTATTGCTGTAAAGCATATTTGAATCGTCGGGAACCATAAATCAAAATAAATCCGCGAAATAATCCGAAAAGATAGTTTTATTCTAAATGCTTATTAATTTTATATCTTATGCATGAAGTTATAACCTTATAAATTGTTGGGAGACAAGTTATTGGTCTATACTGAGATGGACGTGAGTTCGATTACTTTTTAGTATCATACAGATGACTCCTTCATTTAAAAAGTGTGGTGGTATACTATTTTCTTTTATAATATTTGTAATCTGTTTAGCTAAAGTGTGATGAAGTATGTGTAGTTTTGTGTACCAAAAGTTCTGAATATAATCTGCCTTTTCTTATTATTATTATTTTAAGATTTGATTACATTGCCACTTGCCAGTTACAAGTGATGCTAAAATAAAAAAGGTGTTAAAGACGGGCAAGTCTGACTCACATTAAAGATTCCGTAATATGAATAGTAGGTAAATAGCTATACCTAATTTGGTACGTTTAAAGTAAAATATGCATTTACTTTATTTCATATCGTTTTAAAATTGGTTTTTACTCAATTTTTTTTCTGTAGAATTTTTTACCCTCATTTTGTAGTCATTTTTTTTTCTCTTTTTATTAGCAGTGCATATATGTAATTTGTTGGTCAGTGCTATGGACACTTGTAAGTGACTAACATACTAGAACTTGTGTATTAAGAATGAATTTAAAATGTATTTGTGTGTTATGTTGTTGGTGTTCTTAATAAATTAAAAAAATAAATAAATAAGATAACTTATCTATAATATATTTGCATAAATAAATTTGTATTTTGATTATTTTTATGAGGAATAAATTAATTTTACATGAAACAAAGATTTGTACAAAAAAATACACATTATATATAAAATTCCAACCAATCACTTTATTAATTAATTATAATTATGTGATGAGATTATCGATCTCTTTTTTTTTAGCTGAGAATTTCATCTATTACCTTCGCACTTTTCCTGACATCTCTTAGAAACTTCTCTGAAATGAAAAATCATAAAATATTTTTTAATTCTGTTTATTAAGAAGTTTTTTCTTTAAAAATGTTTTTTTTTTCATGATAACAATATGTTTATGGTTTAAAACGGGATATTTACCATGTTTTATGCCTACTTTGACGACACGTCTGGCTCAGTTTGTAGTGACCGTACTTGCTGTGCCAACGGTCGCGGGTTCGAGTCCCGCTGGGGGCATTCATTTGTGTGATGAGCACGAATGTTTGTATTGCAGGCATGGGTGTATATGTGTAGTGTATCAACTGTCTGGTATCAATAACACAACCCTCTTAGCTTACCATAGAATTAGATGGTGCTGTGTGTTAATGTTCCAATATATTTATTTATTATACTTTTACGTATTACCGATATTTCAGCACTGGCAATGTTGCTTGCTATGGTCACGGGGCGTACGTTTACATTGTACAGTGTACACTCATGAACATGGCGCTTGTAACTATGTCAAAATATCGGGAATCCATAAAATTGTGTGAAACACATGACATATCCCATTTTATATCTTAACAATATGTTTTTTTAATTGCTTACCCAGGTCACTGCATCAGGTAAAGGCTCAGGCAAAGGCTCAGATAAAGCTTCACCGGTTGCAGCGAGAGACATGATACCGATAAAGAATATAGAAAAGACTTTGATTAAATGCATTTTTTGCTTCAATTGATTTGTGTGTATCGGGGAATTTTTCGGACTCAGGATCTAAACCTTGCTTTTATATGTCTAATAACTAACTGGAAGAGTTAGTGTATAACCAATTTATTTTTATTTGTGAATAAAATATTGAGTCAATTACAACCAATAAAATAACAAGTAAAATAAATTATTGCAGATTTCCATGAAATTGGTTGTAAATTGATATAATTTTATTATTTTCCACTTAGATTTTCCAATTTTATATTTCAAATAGAATTCTTTTGAACGATTTAAAAAAAATACTCAATATAGTTTTAAGGATTTTTTGTATAGGTATGTGTAACGTCATACATTATCCAATCGTTAATCAATTTTTGGAATTTGCTTGTCTATGTATATATGTATGTATGTATCTTTCTTGGTCGATTTTGACCACAGTGACTGTTAAGACTGGATAGGTTTTGCTCTAATATTGTGAGTTAGGGTTTCGTTGCTCTACCCTTTGGTGCGCTCTTGAATGACTTGTCTATACTAATATTATAAAAACTTTTTAACAAAAAAATAAAAACCGACTTCAAACAAAAGCACTAAAAAGTAAAAAATAACTGATTGGTAGTTTTCATTTACTATACATACCTAATCAAATATTTTCGAAGTCTGTGTGCTTTGCTTTGTATAGGCTGGCACCGATTTCGAAAATATTTGATTAGGTATGTATTTAATAGGTAGGCTTTAATTACTTAGCCAACGCACACCGACTTCGAAAATATTTGATTAGGTATGTATAGTCAATGAAAACTACCAATCAGTTATTTTTTACTTTTTAGTGCTTTTGTTTGAAGTCGGTTGTTATTTTTTTGTTAAAAAGTTTTTATTTTTCCCTTTTTAGTGTAGACAGTAGTAGCAAAGTAAGAATTCTAACGTGTTAGGCTTGTCAAATCAAACAAAATATGCCCAAACTCAAAGTATCTACTATTAGCCGTTGAAGAGTTCCACCTATCCACCTTCTGGCCTTACCATCAGATCAGGTCAACAATACCGAACCACTGTACTATCAACGAAAATAGAAACACTTGCAAAGTCTCAAGTCAATATGACAATTTGAAGTAGGTTAAATGCATTATTAGCTATTTTTCCACCCTTAGGGGTGGTATTTTTTTTTGAAATTTAAATGGGACCAATCTGGAAGTATACACTTTCAAACAACACAAAAATTGTCCAAATCGGTTATAAATGACGGAGTTCTGAGGTAACAAACATAAAAAAAAGAAAAAAAAATACAGTCGAATTGAGAACCTCCTCCTTTTTGAAGTCGGTTGATAAAGAGGTAAAGTTTGTGAATTGTGAGTTTGTGTCGTTGTAGGTAATCTCTGGATTATGATGAAATTTGGTAAGAAGATAGTTTGAGACCCTGGGAAGAACAAAGGGTACTTTTTATCCCGGAAATCATCCCTTAAGAGGTTGAAAATGGGGAAGAAAGTTTGTATGGGGAATCAAGCTAGGGGCGAACCCGAGCAAAGCGAGGATGTAGTGACTCACCCTCGTTTTGGTCGGGTTCGTCCCTAAACTTTAACTTTATAAAAAGCTTTATAAATGTAACTTTATAAAAAGCTGAAGAAATGTCTTAACTACAAACTAATTCTGTGCTTTTCTTTATTAAAATAGCAATTTTCAAATTTTAATAACCGAGTAAAATATTACCCGGTCTTGTGGCAGACGCGCCGGCTCAGGTGAAGGCTCCACAGGCATTATGACGAGAGACGTGACGCTGACAAAGAATAAAGAAAAAACAAATTCATTGTTTTGCATTTGATTCTTATAGTTAAGATAAACGGTCAAGTAATGAATTTACTTTCATAAAATGTTTAAAAAGTAATTTCTGTTGTTTATTATTTTTTTACTTTTCTATTCTAATATTGTACAAAGGAAAAAAAATATTTTTTTTGTTTGTTTGTATCGAATAGGCTTCGAAACTGTTGAACTGATTTATATGAAAATTGATAAAAAAATAGTTTGCGACCATGGGAAGGACATATAGGATAGTACTTATCTCAGAAATCATCCCTTTTGGGGGTGAAAATGGGAGTGAAAGTTTGTATGAATTATATGTATATAATAATATTTTTTTTTTCTGAGTATTAAAATCGGGCAACACTCTACGATGTATTTAATTAATAATTAATATTAATCGAAGACGTCCACTGCTGGACATAGGCCTCCTCCAAAAATTTCCACCACTGTCGGCCTGTTTTATGCCATCTGCATCCAGTGTATTTCAGCGACTTTGACCAAGTCATTAATCTAAGATTCGAGAATACTTCGTCCCGAGCGCCCATCTGTTATGCGAGTCATCTGCTCCGCCCAGGCCACTTAAGTATTGAGATTTGGTGGGTTATGTCGGTGACTTTGGTCCTATTATATTAAAATGGCAAGCTATAGTAATGAAATCTAACTTCCTAATATGCAGTGCCGTAATATGCACTATATGTAATCTGCGCTTACAGTGCACTAATTAAAAAATATACTTGTATAAAAAATGGCTTTCTTTATACGTAGGTATAAAAAATACACATTCTGTACAAAATTCAACCAACCACTTTATTATATTATATAATTATGTGATTATGGATGTCTTTTTTAATGGATAAAGTGACACACGGCCTTCCCAGCGTCTCGTACTAGTGACTGAAATAAAAAGAACACATAGGATTTTATTAACTCTGTATAGGTATTAAGACGTTTTTTCATTGTAATTGATTTTCTTCGTCATTAAAATATTCTTATGATGTAAAACGTGATATTTACCACGATTTTTGGCATACTTTTATATGTATATTACCGATATTTCAGCACTAATAATGTTACTTTCTATGGTCACGAGTTATAGGTACAGTGCATACTCATTAAAAATTAGGGGAAAATATGATAAATTTCCCGTTTTACATCTTAACAATACGCTTGTATTACAGCAATCATGGTCACGGGAGAGACTAAAGATTTTATACGCTGCTCATCTCACATCTCCGCAAGGGGAGTGGGGAAACAGTATCAGGACATAGCCCTCTGACTATGGTGTCAAACGTCGCCCACTAATATGGACGTGTCCCTAGGTGAGTCTTGCAACGGACTCGTGATGGCGTCGGACAGGGGAGTGCCTCGTGCGTCGCGGGCGGTCGGCCCAGCCGGTTTTAGTCGCTCTGTATATAACGCCTGTGAAACGTCTAAAACCTTAGTCTCTCCCGTGACCATGATTTCGAAACGTCGGGAACCAAAAATCTAAAAAAATCCGCTAAATAATACGAAAAGATAGTTTTATTTAAAATGTCAAATATTCGCGTAAATCTAAGAAAGCATAATTAAAATAAATAAATAAATATATCAGGATATTAACACACAACACAATCTAGTTCCATGGTAAGCTACGAGGCCTGTGTTATGGATACCAGATAGTTGATAAATTATACATATATAACTTTAAATATATACATATTATAAATATAAACATCCATGACTGGAGTACAAACATTCGTGCTCATCACACAAATGAATGCCCCCAGCGTGACTCGAACCCGCGACCGCTGTCGCAGCAAGTATGTCATTAGAAACTGAGGCAAATGTGGCTGTATTTATTTTATTTGCAAAGTATTAAGTACTTACCCAGTCAATTGGGTCAGGTAAAGGGTCGCAGGTTACAGCCGCAAGAGACATGGCACCGATAAAGAATACAGAAAAGACTTTGATTAAATTCATTATTTCGCTACAATTGATTTGTATGTACCAGCAATTTTGAAGACTCGGGATCTAAACCTTTCTTTTATATATCCAAGAACTAATTGGAAGAGTTAGTGTATAACAAATTTATATAATTGATTATAAATAAATTGATTATGAATAATTTTTTTAAGCCACATAAAATAAATTATACTGGATTTGCATGAAATTGGTTTGAAATTGATATAATTTCATTATTTTTCACTCTGATTTGCCAATTTTATATTCGATTTCAAAAAAATACTCAATGTGGTTGATTATATGGTAAGGGATTTTTAACATTGAAATTTTTTTTTGTCGCTTCGGTATAGACCCGATTTTCATCGAAAGTGCGACATCGCCCTGGTGATGTTTTGAGACTACGTATCTGATTGGAATTTCAAAAGATGAGCTTTGATGAGGGCTACAAAATAAAAAAAAAGAATCTGAAAAAACTTAAAAACTTTTTTTTGTGAAATGTGAAAAATGTGGTCATTTTGCACCCGGTTTCGGAAAGAAAAAAAATCATATCCCGAAAATGAAGTGAGATATCGAAAAAATTAAATAATAACCCTAGAGAGACTTTGGGCTGTATTTAAAATAATATTGGAGGTCACTGATGGGTTATTCAGAAGTTGTACCTTTGTGATGCGGAGTTTACGCGCGGAGAGTGCTTAAGCGCGATATAGTCCAATTGGAATCCGGTTTGGGAACAAAATATTGAAAACCTGAAGTCTTATGATTTTAAAATGTTAGCAGATATATAAGGAATAGAAATTCGTAAAATGCCCCACATGCCAAGCTACCCCCGAGAAATGGGGAACGCAAAGCGTTGAAAAATTGTTTTTTTTTTCCAATTTCCAGCTTACTGTGACGTTCTATCGAAAAATGTTTTCTACAAAAGTTGTAGGTCTAATAAAATAGATATTTGCAAAAACTCGGTTTTTAACTGTTTTTTATTTTTTATTTCTAAAATAATCTTTTGATTTCCACGAAACTAAGGGAATGTAATCTTTGAAATACATAATATAATAAATTAAAAAAAAATTGAAATGTTAAGGCCATTTCCGAGAAAAATATGTCTTAGTATCTCGAGAGGCTGAAAATCACCCCAAACTTCAAGTGGGCGTTTACATTTAAAAAAAATCTTTCAATTTTTAGATAGGGCTCATTCTTTTCGTCTTGAACTCTACTTTTTGCAAATATAAAGAAATAGTATGGTCGTCTTGTAAAACACACCGTTAAAAATTTTAAAAGTTGGAGAAATCGATAAGTTATTCTTTGTAAACTACATTTTTGTCAATTATCATTGAAGAAGTGCACTTTATTGACCAAATTTTTATAAACCAGTTACACCAATGTATTTTTCAGGAAAAAATGAAAAAAATGGTATCCTTAAGTTTTTAATTTGACGCTTATTATTTATACAATGTCGCCGTAAACATTCCAACTTTGCAATTTGATGAGTTGTGAAAACATAATAAAAATTGGAATTCACAAACAATTAATGTTATAATTTTTTCGAATTTATCGATATTTTATTAGTTTTGATCGATTTTGGTGTTAATTTTATTGATTGTTCTGTAAATTTTAATTTTAAGGTAATTACAGAAAGAAATGAAGTTCATTCATACTCTAATCTTGTTCATTCATTAGTTAAAAATATATTTAAAAAAATTAAGTTGATATTTATAAAATTTAGTCATAGTTTTGTTAAAGAATCATAAAAAATGTAAGGTGAGTCGCTAGATCTTACATTAATCTTAGTGATGTTGTAGTGAATGTATGTTACATTCTATGTTCAAATAAATGAAGGTGTCGAAGGTAGAAAATCTTATTATCCTGCCGTTCTTTTATTACTTTTATTATTTTTTTAGTAGTGGCGTGAGTTGATTATAAGTTGCAGCTATTTCTTATAATCAGTTAGATCATAATATGTTTGCTACCTTTAATACACAAAAAAGTATTAATAGCAGTTTAAAAAAATTAACATATTTAACAGTACTGCGGTAAAATCTCTCATTTGCATAAAAAAAAATTAGTTCGCGAAAAACAAAATTTAGCGCTCATCAACGACTAATAATGGCAAATGTAATGGCAATAACAAGTATAATCTATGTAAAGGCAATAACAAGTATAATCTATGTATAATGTATATCATAATATAAAACAGTCACTCTCTACCACTGTATGTTTTTAAGCTTATTACCTCTAAACTACTTATTTCATTAATCTATTTACAAGAAGAAAAGGCCTTTGAAAAGTGTTCAATAGCATTTGTATTCTAAGGTCATTATAACCATTTTTATCTGTTTAAAACGTACCTCAAAGAGTAAGAAATGCACCCAAGCAAAGCATGGGTAAGTTGTTAGTTATTTAATAAAAATTAAAGAACAAAGTTGAAGACTGATAAGTAGATAAAATAGGGAGCCCAATATTAAATTGCCCGATGCGATAAGAGTTCACGTAATCATTAAAATTTTATTAATGATCACTTCAGGCTTTTAAATATCTTTTTACTTGGGCTCCGTAGCGCAAAGGCGAAAAATAAAACTCTCTAATTATTCATGTCCGTCTATTATATTATTTATTATCTTTATCTGTTTGGACAACCATTTTACTTTTTAAGACTTCATATACAGGGTCATTTTTAATTTACTGAAAACCTTTTGGGAATATACTGTTTACATCATAACAACTACATCTGTAGCAAGAAAAAATAATATTTCTTAAATTTTTATTTTCATACAAAAATAAAAATATTTTACTTGCACCTTCTAAACGGTAAAGTTCTAGCATCTGGCTAAGTTTAAATGAGTAAGCCCTGCTTCCTACACCCCTTCCACCCCTCCCTCTCCACCGGACACGCGCTTTCTTTTGCTAATGCTGGACTATTACCGTTTAGAAGGTGCAATAAAATTTTTTTTATTTTCGTAAAATGTAAGAAATATTATTTTTATTTCTTAGATATGTTTTTGTTATGATGTAAATAGTATATTTCCAAAAGGTTTTCAGTAAATTAAAAATGACCCTGTGTAAGTATTATGTAAATGAGAATACTAGAAAGCAAAAAAAAATTTGCCCATCCCACGAAATCCCAATTTTCAGCTTGTCAATGAACGTGTTAAGCGTGTTTATATTGGTAATTAATGGTAAACACAATATTAATCAATGTTTAATATCTATAATAACATATCACTAAAAAAATCGACAAATAGAAATATGGTAATGACAGTAATAATTGTGAATAATAATTTAATATTAACTTACGAGTATATTATAACAAAATGAAACAGACATATGGGCTTTTGTAAAATTTAATTGTAGAAAAAATATATAAAATAATACATGTTTATAATAATATTACATACTAATTAGTCGATATAAATTAATTTTTGCCGCCTTTTAGTATAGAAGTTGCTTGACCAACCACTTCAACAGCCGGTCCCGCGGAAATAATAGCATCGCGGACGCGTTGTCCTGCTCTTTCCTGCAAAAGAAAAAAACAATATAATATTTTTTTTGATTTACGCGAATATATGGCATTTTAAATAAAACTATATTTTCATATTTTTTCGTGGATTTATTTAATTATTAGTTCCCAACGTTTTGAAAATCTTTACAGCATGGTCACGGGAGAGACTAAGGCTTTAGGCGTCATAAAAATGTAAAATAAAATGTTTATTTATAATTAGTGAACAAAATTCGACCATAATAGTTTCTTTTCAGTGATAACAACGAAATTAGGCATTTTATTTTCCACTTAAGATACATACACCATATATATTAAGTATAAATTGCTATAATTCAATACTGAATGATTTAAAAAAAAATGAATTGAATTAGCTTAAGCGTATTGTGCTGCGTATTTAAGTTTAAATCGGCCTTCATATTATTTGTGAACTAAATATTTCCCTTTGAATGTACAGTGCTTTTTAAATAAAATAAATTGGTTGAGTGAACTTTCACTAACTGCTTGAGCTTTCTGTACTATACGATCGATTGTGGTTAAATAAACTTGAAGCTTATATAGAAATTATTACTGTTGAGAATTTGGTTTAAACTAAAGTTATGTTATGATAAGATATCTCAGTGATGAAGGAGGATATTATAATAAATACATGTAAATATGTTGGAACATTAACACAGCACCAACTAGTTCCATGGTAAGCTATGAAGCTTGTGTTATGGATACCAGAAAGTTGATACATTACACATATGTAACTTTAAATACATACATATTATATTGGAGTACAAACATTCGTGCTCATCACACAAATTAATGCCCCCAGCGGGACTCAAACCCGCAACCGTTGGCACTGCAAGTAGGGTCACTACAAACTGAGCCAAACGTGTCGTCGAAAATTATAAATTTAGTATAACGATATTCTCCCTTAATAATATCCTCCTTACTGAGATATTGCCATTTAAGCTTGTGACAATATTATAGTGCCTTAGATTGCGCGCAAACAAAACTGCACTTTCTATTCTTGTCACTCGTATACTCTGTTGTTGTGACAATTCGTACGACCAGTTAGATAAATGACGACCGACGGCTTTACGAGCCTTTCAAGTCACAATTTCTTTACAGAAAACTCAATAACTGAACTTGGCCTGTCCTGGGATTTGAACCCAAGATTGGATCTGCTTCCGTACATGCTAGACACTAGACCATGAAGGCAATTAATAAAAATAATACCCTTACCAGTTCCTTCAAAGGGTTCCATGGTTTCGCGGCCACAGTGCTTAGAGCCATGAAGCAGGCGAACACAAAGAACAAAACTTTAGTGAATTTCATTTTTAGTTTTCTTTGGTATAGGTACGAAAGTACGTCGAAACTTATCTCTTTGCAGATTACTTTGGAATGAAGATGCCAAACTACATACCATTTATATATAGGAGACCACTAACCACAAACCAGAAAGATGTTATAAAACTAATTGATAAGCAAAAATCATTCTTATGACTAAATGCTTAAGAGCTATTGGCGATTTTGCTGAACGCATAACCGCTATATTAAGTTTGCTCGTTTGCATCGGTTAAGGGACCTCACAGTAAAAGTGATTCCCCTGACGGTATAAGTGATAACAACTTTTGCGATAACTATTTTAATAAGCATTGAATAATTTAATTATAATTCATTATATTATTTATTCACGTAAATCATTTTGCATTACGTATAATTTTATTGCCAATTCAAAATATGGACATTAAAGGGGTCATGTTTAGGAATTTTAAATATTCTCGTAAGCTACAGTTAGGAGGTATAGATTTTCATTGAATATATATATGACGACACGTGTGGCTCAGTTTGTGCTACTTGCTGTTCCAGCGGTCGCGGGTTCGAGTCCCGCTTGGAGCATTCACTTATGTGATGAGCACAAATGTTTGTACTCCAGTCATGAGTGTTTATATTTATAATATGTATGTTTCTAAAGTTATATATGTGTAGTGTATCAACTATCTAGTATCCATAAAGTTAATGTCCCAACCTATTTATTATAGTGCTTCTTTAGTTCTAGCCACAGTATGTAAGTGCAAGATGGACATACTATCTTCCTCTCGTTAGAGTCACGTTGGTTATATGCGATTTGGCGGACTTGACATATTTATAGAAAATAAAACCAAAAATTCTTGGATTGTTTCGGGGATTTACGGGAGAGACTTACCGGTGTCTATAATTGCTGTAAAGCATTCGAAAAGTCGGAAACCAAAAATCTAAATAAATCCACGAAATATCAAAAAAAGATTTTATAAAAGTCAATTATTTAAACAGATTTTATTTTATATTTTTTTTATGTTTGACCACACACTTTTTACAGTGTAGTCCGATTTCGATGATTCTTTTTTTATTAGATAGGGTAAGTTGATTCTATTTAAATTAAAAAAAAACATCCCTATAAAATAATAAGGGTTGATTGATTTTTCACCTACTGATTTTTTTTAAATACTTTCTTCTTACTATGCTACCATATAGTGAAATGAAACATCATTTATCTATTAGTTCATAGTATCTGCAATATTTGATCTTTGCTTTATTATCGTTAACTTAATGATATTCGTTGTAATATATTGTATAGCATTTTGAGCACATATGAATATTCATATGTTGCTATCTATGTATATATATTATTACTAGCGTTTTCCTGCGGCTCCACCCGCATCGTACATTAATCACCAACATATCATATACTATAATTTTAAATAAAAAATTTAAAAAAACCCCTTACGCAAATTAATTGTCATTTAACGATTAAACTGGCACGCGTGAAGCACTTAATCCAGTAATCATACGCCAAAATGCCTTACATCATTTTGGAAAAGAGCTGATATTCTTACACTGCTGGACTGATATGAACCAAATATAGCTAAGAACCACCGCAAGGAAACTGGTTTTTAAAAGAAAAAATCCGCATCGAAATCGGTCCATCCGTTTGAGAGCTACGATGCCACAGACAGACATACACACACACAGCCAGGCAGACATTGACGTCAAACGTATAACACCCCTCTTTTTGCGTCGGGAGTTAAAAACCTTCTCCGAAACACGCTGCATCTTATGGTATGAGTATTATTCTGATCGGTTCAGTAGTTATCACAGTATAACCGAACTAAAAAAATCGGCTCTCCATTTATTAGTATAGATTATTCTTACTGATTTATCATTTTCCAGGCCAAATCAGTAGACCTTAATGTCTGGAATTTGATAGTCTATTAGATCAGCCTATAAAGTTATGATAACCATTACTACTACATAACTAATGAAAGTTTGTTTTTGTAATTCAACTCCAAAGTAATGGTTAATGCTGACAAAATTGAGAAGAACAACTCGAAAAATCACAGACATACAAATAATTGTATATATTTACTGATTTTAATTTATTAAAGCAAAACTAAATATGGAAGCAATGGACCTGAGTTTGAGTTAGATATGAGATATTTTATTTAATTCAATCAATAGAAAAGATAAAAATTAATTTAATCATATTTTTTAAAAGAAAAATCTTTCTTTTATCAAATTTAGTTGAGGTATAGTAACGCTCTTAGATGCTGTTAATGAAACACGATGGATGTCTTCGGATAATTTAAGAAGAGGCTTGCCTTATGGATCAAACTAAGATATTTTTAGATTATGAAATTAATTTAATTTATATATTAAAGAACTATTAGTACCTATTCAAGATGGTATATAAGTAATATATTGCCAGACCTCAGAAGATACAAAATCTTATATGCTTTTAATAAAACGTTTCATATTACGCTCTTTTAGAACTGCCTTAATCTATACATATATTAAAATTTTAACTGAGTCGAATCTGTATATTAAATATTTTTCTCGAAAGTCTTATTGAAATAGTCATTATTATAGATACAGAGGCCGAATATATAGTGTTTAGAATTTTTATCTGTCTGTCTGGGAACGCATCATGAGAAAACCACTGGACAGATTTTAATAAAATTTGGTATGATGATAGCTGGTTATTCGGGTCAACATATAGGATAATTTTTACTGCCGGAAAATATCTCTTCTCTGAGAAATGTACACTAAATGTTAATAGTAACTAGGGACGAACCCGAGCAGAGCGTGAGTTGCTAGTTTATATTGTATAGTAATAAAGCCTGAAATTTTATTTTTATTGAATAACAAAATTTTCCATTATACACCAAAAATATAAGTAAAATGTTACATTTTTCATTTATATTCGTTCTATTGAGTAAGTTTAGATTTATTTTTAATATATTTGTTTAGAAATAATATTTTTTACCAATGCTATTGCATAATGTCAGTAAATTATCAATACGAATTTAGCACCGTTATAAGAGTTAAGATTATTTTGATTATATGATCAATGTGTAGAGTGAAACACTTCTTTCGAATTGAACCAAATATCCTATAATAATTTTATTTTCATATAAATATCAATTCTATAAATCTTAATCTATATTTCAAAAATGAATAGCTATCCCATACCTACCACCACATAATATCATACTGTTATTTACACGACGCGAATCCTTTAAAATTCGACTCTTTTTCAAATTTTTTACTAATATAATAGCAAAACTCGGGCGAGAGAGATATTGACCGTTTTTTTTATCCTGGGCAAAAAAGTAATCCCGTGGGACAGATAGAACAGCGACTTGATTAATCGGATTTTTACGGACATGTAAAGGATACTTTTGTTTACTTTGATGAAACAATTTTAATATTTCACCAGTGAAATGTACTTTTCAGTAACAACTCAAATGGATGCAAATTATGTCAACATAAACTCAACGAAACCTGGCCGAGTGCGATTTTACCCGAAAAACTCAGTTTTCCGGAAATCCGACTTAATTGACAGAGGATGCATCGTATTCATCAAAGACTGTCCAGCAGCGTATAAGTAAGAAATTATGTCAGAATCTCTTAAGACTTTAACCAACTTTATTAAAAAACTATAATTGCAAGTTTTGTATGCCACATGAGTTAGACACCTTTTTATATTAAAAACTAGCGTTTCCCGCGGCTCCGCCCGCGTTCTGATGACCAAAAACCAAACTTTTAGGTTTTACATATTAGAAGTAGTAAAAAGTATCCTATATGTTGACCAGAATAACCAACTATCACCATACCAAATTTCATCAAAATCCCTCCAGTGGTATTTCTGTGATGCGGTAACAGACAGACAGACAATCAAACAAAAATTCTAAAAACTACAGATTCGGCCTCTCTATCGATAATAATGTAGACATTATCGATAATAATCTATTTCGATAAGATTTTTCAAAAAATATTTAATGTACAGATGCGACTCAGTTAGAATTTTATTATATGTATAGATAAGTGAGGTTCTCTTAGATTCCTTACAATATTTTCCTCTAGCGTATTCGCAATTAGTGGCTTTAGGGGCTGTTATGTTAAAAAAAAACCTATATCGTATGTAGCATGAAGTCCGAACTCCGAACATAAAAAAATTTAGCCGAACGTTTCAATCTCAGCACTCTATCTGTGACTTGATTTATGTGATTTAAAAAAAAATATTCTTTATATTTAAGGTTATATATGTATACCACTTGACTTCAAACAGGTAACATGATTTCAGGCACAAATTTTAAGTTTTAAAATAATATTTTACAGTGTACAATATTTCACAAATTTTTATCCATATTCTAACAAACGTCACAAATATTTTTAAACTAAAAAAAATACCTTAGTGCTTGTCTAGTAAATCATACCTACCAAATATATCCTGTATTTTAAAGTTTAAGTGTATTTCTTTGATAACATAAATGTTAAGGAATAAGATATCATCACCATTATCTAATTTGTTTTCATTCAATCTAATTTATGTCATTATATTGTTAGTGTATTACATAAATAAAATTATAAAATAAATAAAAAAAATATCCCCAATATTATGTATTTTAATTATTATTTGTAAAATTATATATCTATACAGTATACATATAATAAAAGTATGATGATGATGTTCTCCTAGCCGATTCCGGCCACGGCGGCCAATCTCAATGAGATTAGCCAACTGCGCAGGAGATATTATAGTGCTCAAGTGTACGCGCAGACACAAGTGCACTCTCTATTCCTATCACTCTCATACTCCGGTGGGACGACCACTCGACACGACCGGTGAGAGTTAAGGCGCAGGACCGACGGCTTTACGTGCTCTCCGAGGCACGGGGGTGAAACACCGCCAACTTCCCAACTCCGGGCTGTTACTGAGACTTACTATACAGGAAGACTCAATAACTAAACTTGGCCCGACCCGGGACTCGAACCCAGGACCTCCGGGTGTGCAGCCGTACATGCTAGCCACTACACCACTGAGGCAGTCATAAAAGTATAACTGATCGCTGTCTGTACATGAAAGATATTTGAGAAAAACTATTATTTTTGGTCTTTATTTAACGCAATAGAACCCAAAACAATGAGTTTTAGAATCTTTCTCTGTTTGTCTGTGCGTTTGTGCGCGCTAATCTCAAAAACGGGTTAACTGATTTGGGTGCGGCTTACTCTGATGTATTGTGGTAAGCTTCATTTAACATTTAGTATTAGTTTTATTTCAATCGGTTCATAAATAAAATAGTTATGTGTATTTAAAGAATCACTCGGGACGAACCCAAACGTAGCGAGGGTGAGTTGCTAGCGTACAAATAAATTTAGTGTTATAATGACTAATTTACTTATAATTCAAGTGAAGTCAGGACACTTGTATAAAATTGTGGAACGATTTGCGTGGTTTAAGAAATTTTACAATGTTAATTCATCATTCTCTAGAGTACAGTGAAGTTAAATTCGTTTATGTTGAAAATTCATGATTGATCACAGATCAGAAACTACGAAGAAAGTGTATTTTTACCAAGAACTATCAATATACTTTGCCCTCAGCTTCACTTGCGTAGTTCACTTAAGTATAATTTGTTGTACTGAGCTATTTTGGTTGTAGCGTGATGACATAGGTAGCCCATAATTTTCCATAATAAATAATCTATGTAATGCAAGCAATTTTATTTCAAATTTGAATAGTAGTTCCAAATAAAAACAAAAAAAAAAATAAAAACCTATTTTTAGACACTAATAAGTAAAAAATAACTAAACGAGTGTTTTCATTTACTATAGATACCTAATTAGATATGTTCAAAGTTGTTGCCATCCGATTTGAAGCAAAGCGAATCTATTTCAATATTTATAAATACATAACAAATGCATTTATGTAGTAATACTTACAATAGCAAGTAGCAAATCGATTAAGCCGTTTCCGAGAAATCATCGATTTCTTTTAAAAAATACATAAAAAAAGCAACATACAGACGAACATAGAATCTCCTCGTTTTTAGAAGCTGGTTAAAAATGAGTACCTAG
The DNA here is from genome assembly GCA_921882275.1 of Brenthis ino. Lineage (NCBI taxonomy): Eukaryota > Metazoa > Arthropoda > Insecta > Lepidoptera > Nymphalidae > Brenthis > Brenthis ino. Next base: position 16,292,329 of record OV170222.1, read on the forward strand.
TTTCTGACAAACAAACAAAAAACAAATAGCGTATAGCTAAAACTACAGTTTTTCTTCAATACTTATTTTAGACACAGATTCTAGATCAAGCAAATAATGTCTCGTATTGCATAATATGATAAAAAAATGTATAGTTAGAATTATTCAAGTAAAAAAAATTTACAAAATGAGACCACAAATGTACCTTATACTCGATTTTATTTTTAAGGCGTGACCTGGTATGTGGCAGACATTATGATGGTTACCTGAAAAATTTCAACAATTACTGTGAAATGGAATACGAAAATTGTAATAGTTGGAGGCGTAAGTTGGACTTTTCTCATTTATCTTCCTTAGACTTCGCATCTTGTAACAAAAGTTGACCGAGATGTTTTCAAAGAAGTATTCTAATGATATCATTAGCATATTTCTTTAAGACTAGAGATTTTACTATAAAATTATACGTTTAAATGGACTAATGCAGTTTCAGTTGAGTTTTCTAAAATTCGAGTACACTAATATTCAAATCCATAATAATTAGTATTCTGTATTACTTTCTTATGTTATAACTAGCACTGCCCGCGGCTCCGACCGCGTTCAGGTGACCAAAAACCAAATTCTTAGGTTTTACATATTAGTATACCCTTACATTGTAGTTTTTGTATTTTTCCTCAGAGATAAGATATTTTGCCGCAGTAAAATGTATTCTTTATGTTGACCCGGATAACCAGCTATCATACAAAATTTCATTAAAATCGATCTAGTGGTATTCTCGTGATGCGCTCCCAGGCAGACACAAAAATTTCTAAAAACTATAGATTCGGCCTCTGTATAGATAATAATGTATATTTCAATAAGATTTTCCAAAAAATATTTAATGTACTGTAATGTAATTTTATTATTATGTATACCTAGTAAAGGTTGTAAAAAGTTGGTAAGCGCACCAATTGAGAACGACTGGCCTGATTAGGCATTTTTTTTAAATGTGTCTAATAGTATCAATAAGGTAATAGATGTTTAGAAAAAATTGAAATATATTTACGAAAAATTCGAGGGAGCGTGAAAGTGCTCTTTTATCAACCCAAAAATAAAAACAATGTCACTTAGGCAGGACGACGACGAAGTGACGACGTCACTTAGTGTTAGTAAAGTATGCTTTACTCAGACCGAAACAAAACATGAACGTCGACCGTCGACAGACGACTTTGAGAAGTTAAAACTATACGCTAATAGAATAAATTGAAAATATCACCATAAACTTTGTAATTATTTATGTTTATGTATGTCTTTTTTTCAGAATGGAGCATGATAAAACGTGAGAGGTGTTGATTGCTCCACTCAATACGTAGGCGTTTGACGTCAAACACTCGAGTTAACACTTCGTTTTGTATAGAATTTTTAAAAAGTCACTAAATTATGTATACATAATTGTATTTATTTGCTCTTAGTTATAAAAGCGAGTGATTGATTACCGCTTATATTCAGCTTGATGCTTGATATTTATTTTTCTTTAACACAAAAACTTCCTAATGGAGTTAGTAGGAGTAGTAACAGTACAGTCTCATTCGAAAAATTAGCCTACTGAAGATAAAAAAAATGTGCACAATGTTTATTTAACTCTTTCATTACATTGCAATTAAGTTAATAATTATTAGGTAATCTACAAAATATGTTAGTAATTATAATTACTTAGAATGTAAAGTAGGTGCTGACCTTTATTTTATTTATTTTTTAAATGGGGAATGGGATGTAAAATACAGACCTAACTTAATCATTAGCTGATATTAGATCCTTAGATTATGTGTCTTGTTATATATATTTTTATCTCTCTATTTCTCTATGGAGAAAGTGATGATTACTGACGATCATATTTAAGTTAGCGGAGGGCTTCACCATGGTAAGTTTTGATTGTTTTTTTCGCACACTGGCTTACAGCTAAAAATATATACAATAAGACACATAATCTAAGGATCTAATATCAACTAATGATTAAGTTATGTCAGTATTATACATCCCATTTCCTAATTAAAAAAAACAAAATAAAGGTCTATAGGTACCTACTTTACATTCTAAGTAATATATATCATAATAAAACTATATTTAAATTAACCCTTGTTATATAACAGAATCTAAAAAAAACTTTAAAATTTTCAATTTTTTTAAAAACAAAACTTAATATACTTACTATCAGAAATTAAACTGTGTCAGAGTAAAAGCAAAAAATGGGTTTTGTTCTCTAGAATGAAGTTAAAAAGACTTCTCGTGACCTAAATATGCCCTTTTCATTCAGATCACGAATAACGCTGCGCCGTGATCCAACAACGTTGTTAGTAGTTTTGTAACGTTTTATCCATTTCATAGGTCCCCTTTACAAAATGCCCTAATATCAACCTTTGAGTTGGTTGTGGTTTGTCTTATACCTATCTATTGCCATTATACCTTAAAGATATTCAAATTCAAATAATATAATATTATTACAACTAGCAACTCACCCTCGTTTCGCTGGGGTTCGTCCCTAGGTTGCTTCCTCATACAAATTTTCATAGCGATTTTCACCCCATTAAGGGATGATTTCCGAGATAAAAATGAAGAATGTCTTTCCCAAGGTCTCAAACTATCTTCTTACCAAATTTCATCTAAATCGGTTCTGTAGTTTCGGAGTTTACTGGGTACAAATAAAGAAACAAACAAAAAATCTTTCCTATTTATAATATTAGTATAGCTTATCACTAAAACAATATAAATATTATTATAATATTTTATTTCATTTAATTCTCCCATTGCTGGGGTTTATTTTTTCTAACGCGAACATCAGTCAAACGTTAGAGGTGATTAGAATTGTTCATCTATTATTACATTGCTAAAAATTTTCTAGCAAGAAAAGTGTTTAAAATAACAGCTTTTTGTAACTAAATATAAATAGGTGGATGAAGATTGGTTTTTTGACTGGTGTGTAGCGCGGCTGGTATGAGTCCAGTGGTTGATACAAGTAAAATGCTTGGGATTTTTGGTATTTTGTTTAGATACCATTGTGTTTTGAGCTTTATCGATAGATCTCTATATTATGTAATTTTATCTGTGTTATTTGTTGCCAGGTTATGTGTATTTTGTATCCCAACATAATGTAAACTATATTAAAACTAGTTAAAATAATTTAATAGCACTGTCAATTTTAGTGGAAGTTGTGGGCTTAATTTCTTTATGAGGCAAGTATTTCCTAAAGGGAGAAGAGTACCAATACACTTGAATATTTTAATCAACTCTGTTACCAGCCTTAGACAAGCATCATAAACAGCGGATTGATAGGAATTACATTATATTAGTAACATCTATAATATTGAAGTGAAACTTCTTTAAAATCGTTGTAATTTGAAACCCGATGAAACGAAAATGCGACACTATGTAAAAAGAGACAAACTGAATATGAGATAGAATACATTCCCATATTGCCATGGTAACCGTTGGTATTGTCTGGCAAATATAAAATATTATATTCTTTTCGCATATGATATTCTATAAATATATGATTGTAATATGCCTAATATGTCTTATTTAATTATAGATTTGTTTTTTTTTATTTAATTGTGATATTGGCCAAAGAATGTTTACTTCAACCGCGCGTAAAGGTTACACTCATCTATTTTTTTATACTAGGAAATTCAACTATAATATGTAACATATTTATAACAGAAAAAAAACTTTTAATAGAATAGATAGCAAGATTTTATAGCTTATACCTAGCCATGCTCCAGCAATTATTGTAGTTAATTTACGTACATATAGCTAATCGTTTTAGTTAAATAAACTAATCCCGTCACAAATCAACCTGGTACGAGTATCTAGACATAAATATATTCTTAGATCTAGACAGTTAGACATTATTATTATCATGTCTATGTTTTAGAATTATGGTTTATTTGTTCTTACATGTAAACAAAAAAAAACAAGCAATTTATTAGCCTGTCAGGTATTGTTTTATTATTTTATGGTATGGGAGTATTGCAATAAGTAAAAATAGCAAATGCAATAACTCCTCAGTGTGGATTTTAACCGGTTGTATGTATTGTATTCAGCCCTTTTTAACGTCCCACTGCTGGGCACGGGCCTCCTTACAGTACGATGGGGATCAGGCCATAGTCCACTATGCTAGCCAAGTGCGGGTTGGTGAGCTTCACATGTCTTTTGAAAACTTGCTAGGTTCTCTCAAACATGCAGGTTTCCTCACGATGTTTTCCCTCACGTTAAGTCAAGTGGTAATCATGTTGGAAATGATTTGCACATAAAAATATCAGGGGTGCGAGAACCGGGATTTGAACTCGCTTCACTCGGTTTCCCAAGCGAGCGCGTTACCACTGGCCTACCACTGCCTTTTTAACCGGTTAATAATAAAAATAACCTGTTTGTCAAAAACAACTACTAACTTTGTGTTTGATTTTTTAAAATATTTTTTGTATTGTTTGTAAAAACAGTCATTTTGAATTCCGTTACGTTAAATATGTACGATTTATTCTACGGATGCCGAAAAATGAACACAGGAGTTGTATTTGTGTTTCTTTAATTTAACAGCAAAATTGTACATTAATTGTGTAACTTATTTATATTATTAGCATAGTGAATTGATATCAAAAAAATGTTATACAAGCGACTCATCTCGTTTCGCTCGGGTTCGTCCCTATGTATATATATAATAATATATAGTTTTACAATAATGTATGGAAGTCCGCTCGATTTGTTGACATTTACGGTTATTGCTCCGCTGCCTTGGATAGGAGCACGATGATATAATATAGCCTTCCTCAATAAACGGGCTATCTAAAACAAAATGATTTTTTTAAATCGGGTTAGTAGTTTCTGAGATTAAGGCGTTCGAACAAAGTCTGCTTCTTTATAATATTAAGTATACATTTATCACCTATATATGAGTTATACATACATAATTGTGAGGATAATGGTGTAGTAATAAAAAAACAACAAAAAAAATTTCATATATATTTAGATTATTGTTATATTGTTTATCATTTTACATTTATCGTCCTGTAAATAGTGCCATTTTTCTGTAAAATAAAAATATCAAAGTATATACTCACCCTCGCTCCGCTTGAGTTCGTCCCTACTTACGTTTTAACGTTTAGTATAGATTTCTCGGAGATGAGACATTTTCCCGCGGTAAAAAGTACCCTATATGTCGACTCGGATAACCAGCTGTCACGATACCAAATTTCATCAAAATCCCTCCAGTGGTTTTTCGTGATGCGGTCACAGACAGACAAAAATTCTAAAAACTATAGATTCGGTCTATGTATCGATAATAATGTCTATTTCAATAAGACTTTCCGAAAAATATTTAATGAACAGATTTGGCTTAGTTACAATTTTATTATATGTGTTATATGCACATGTAATAAAATACTAATTTTATAATTATGTGTATTATAGTAATATGGTATTATGAAAACCAGAAATCTGGGCAATCTGAGACCAACCAAGAATAATATAATTTACATAACACTTACTATCTGAGTTTCTACAATTTTCATATTCCATTTCACACAGAGTATTAAACTCTCTGTGGTCTCCATTTTCATTTTCAGCACATAGAGATTTTCTGAAATGTCAATTACAAAAGCTTACAAAAATGTTAGTTTTTTCAGGAGACATGTTCTTATTAAAAAAAAGTTTAATATTAAGTAAGGCTTAATAAAAGCTTAGTGCTAAAAGAAAATAAGAATGTATACAGCAAGGTAGGGAATCGCATGCAAGACATAAGTAGGTCTGAAAAATGTACGCATATAAAACGTTAAGTTAGCTCTAAGCTAGAAAGTAGCGCTTGCCACTTCTTACTTTACAAGCAAGTCTAGAATATCTGTTTACTAAAGAAACTATAACTTTTAAGGTCTTTTATCTAAATTGTAAAAGGCTTTATAAAAATAAATAGTGCCGTCACTTAGCTGCCGTAATTCGAATATTTTTCAGATTCCCTACCATTTCGTTACAGTCGCTTTATTCGTGCGATTAAATATGAGAGCAATTGCAAACAGCGGACGCGGAAATACAGTTGGAAATTTGAAGGCTTTTGTTACAATGGAACATTTTCGTGCCTTTAATATGCAGTCCTGTGATACACCGTGTTTGTGATCGCGCTCTCCGAAACGGCTCGAACGATTTTAACAAAAAATGTGTATATTTGGTAGGTATGAGAATAGGTCGTAAAGTATTTTTCTCCTACCCCCAACCCCCATTTTTTAATCGCGATACATAAAGTCATAGAGTTTTTTGTGTAAAAACGTATTAACGCACCATTAAACTACTGTTAATAGTTACTTCTTCACAACTGGATGGATTTGGATGAAATTCATTACATACATAGATAAACTATGAACTATACATTGGTTATTGTTTGGTACTAGGGCCTCGAACAATGCATAGGTAAGTCGCTAGTATAACATAACACTGTTAGGGTCACAGAACATTTGTGCGTAAATAACTGACGATCTCTGATCCAATTAACATACTTCAAGTAACAAATTTAGTTAATTAAAAAAAAAAAACTCAGCTTAGGTTTCCTAGATTGTGCAGAACAGTAAGTAGACATACTACACAAATCATACATACCGATCTATTCCTATACACTGAATATATTCTTCCATACAATCTTCCATCATCATTTCAAGCTCAGTTTCATTAAAAATTACATCTTGCTTAATTGTAGAAGTACTGGTAAGCTTAGTAGTACTGAGAGTATTATTTTCCTTTACTTCTTGACCATAACATTTTATAAAAAATACTGAAATTATTAAATCTTTTAATACTTAGGCTCTGGTTTAAGTCCTGTTCACATATTATAAGGTACATATTTGATACTGCCTGTGGCCATCTGCTTGAGCATGCGGTAATCCTTCTGTTCAAACCTAACTGCATATTGAAGCTACAATGGACCAAAAGTGGTCGACGTTGCTAAGGCCGACCTCGGCACCACATCCAACAAATAAATAATAACTGCATATTGTACTGGCAGAGAAGCTCTTTCATTTTTGCCCGCCTAATCATTTTTAGTCTAATATTCGCATACCGCTACATGTACGAAATACCTTTTTGGCGGTATGGAGATTATTCGTTTTAGTTGCGAAATTTCATTTCTGAAAATCCTGTGAAACGAGTTTTTTCCCTACCTTTAGTCCGAGAGCTGGCTGGCATTTTAGGAAAAATGAGAATTTTAACATCACTTCTTTATTCATAGGCAGGTATAAAAGTGCAAGTCTGGCTGAAGGGTAGTGGTTGCTTTGCCACCCTTAAATTTTCAAAGTATTCAAATTTTTATCCAAAAAAAATTTTTTTAGGCATTTTCGAACTTTTGTGTTCTTTCATTTTATTATCAAAAAGTTTAAAAATGATAAAGCCAGATCATTTAACCGGTTAAAAAGTTTGGCCAGGCATTTCCAAAGTTATTTATTTTTTGATAAATTCCAAAAAATGTATTTTAGGCACACTGTGATTTTAACAGCATAAAATAGGTAATTAAAAATTAATAATTACGAAAAGACAAATAATTTAGTGGACTTTTTTAACTCGCCAGACGATCAAGAAGATAAGCAAGAGTACGGGTAAACAGCGCTATGTATACGCTGAATATCTAATATTGCTATGTCTATTATTATATATGTTTGTTTATTATTCTTCTCTACAAAGGTTATAGTGACCTTCCCTGGACAGACTAAGCAGGTTTTTTTTTATTATTAGTTGTGACATTAACACACGGCACCACCTAGTTCCATGGTAAGCTACGAGGCCTGTGTTATGGATACCAGATAGTTGATACACTACACATATATAACTTTAAATACATACATATTATAAATATAAACACCCATGACTAGAGTACAAACATTCGTGCTCATCACTCAAATGAATGCCCCCAGCGGGACTCGAATCCGCGACCGCTGGCACAGCAAGTAGGATCACTACAAACTGTGACAAACGTGTCGTGCAGATCTCTCAAAAGTTCATATATTATAGTCATTACAGACAGTAGTGTAATAGCTAAAAATAAAAAGGTTGGTTTTATTTAAAACTAGTGACTTAAGCTTGAAAGGTTTAAAAAAACACATAAAAGTCAAATGTCCAAAGAAAAATTCAGCAGAACCTTCACAGGCATATACAGAATAACTCATCAGAGTTTAACCACAATCTGATCATTGGTTTATGAACACATAGAGGACAAACATACTAACATTCATTTTTATTTATATAGATGTAAAATATTTGCGTAAATCTAAGAAAGCATTGTTTTTGCCTAATCAAGACGAGAGAAACAAAACGGTTGAGTAAAATCAATATTATTATTAACTAAGCGAAATCTATGTTACATGATTTTAAGTAGGTACTTCGTTTTAAGATAAAAATAGATTCATTTTTTGATAAAACAATTTAAAACAAAGTTCCTATGAACATTCAGTTTTATATTATATTTTTTATGAACCATAGAAGATATTGTAATTTTTTCTCTATTTTATTTCAAAGTTAATGGGGCCTACGGCAACGGTTACGTGGACTTCCCAACAGCCGCTAGGCATTTATGAACTACGCTTTATTTGAGATCACAACAAAAAAGAAGTCCAAGTGCAAGTCAAGCTCGAACAATTGGATTCTGTAGCATGAAACACAATTTTTTAATGTTTCAAGATACATATTTTGCTACTACGTTAAAAATAAAGTAAAATATTTAACCATCGTATGTACGTTATATGAGCATTATAATATTTTATTGAAGGCATAAATAAGTTTGTATTAAAAATCTTAAAAAAAAACCGCTATTGAAACGATTTTTTCCTTACTAGTGCTGTATAACCTTGCTTCGTGCCTTTAATGACTTTAGATCAACGAAAATTATCCTACTATAAGTTATGATTTGCTTGCGAGTGACAAAATATACAAATAGTTAAACGGCCGTGTTTTTAATTGAGTTGACTTAGATGTATGATTTTTTTACAACTCCAAGGAACCGTATTTGATATTTATAACAACGTGATATCCTTCATATATAGGTTCATTTGATTTAAGGGTGCCTTTTGTCTTTACAAGTACGGAATCCTTAAAATATATTATGTATATAACTTTAAATCTACTCAACTGACTTAATGATAAAAGTTAATGGTAAAACTCGATAAAAGATATCTATCTACTAGTTATGTTTTTTTTTCTATCGTTTCTTTATTATGTGGTATTTCTTTTAGTCACAGTGTAATTTAAACTAATTTATATCTCACTAACTAACGGCTCACCCTCGATCCGTCCGGTTCATCCCTAGATACGTTTTAAAGGTTAGTATAGATTTCTCAGAGATGAGATATTTTTCCGCAGTAAAAAGTATCCTATATGTTGACCTGGATAACCAGCTATCATCATAAATCAAAATCTGTCCAGTGGTTTTCCCGTGATGTGTTCCCATACATACAGACAAACAAAAATGTTAAAAAGTATAGATTAGGCCTCCGTATCTATAATAATGACTATTTTTATAAGATTTTTCAAAAAATATTTAATGTGCAGATTCGACTTAGTTATAATTTTATTACCTATAATAAATGTATAGATAGATGATACATATTAAAATACTTGCCAACGTAGTCATTTACCGTCTCATTGATTTAGCAGCTGGCATATCTGGCCTTTTTTGGATTTTGAGGTTCTGGATTCGAGTCCCGGGTTGGGTCAAGAATTAATTTATCAAGAAAATCTTAGTAACACATACAATCGACGGTGCTACACCCTGATCTTTCGCTTGTCGTGTCGGTAGCGATTCCCCTGGCTAAGAGAGTGTACAGGAACTGCGAGCCCACTTGTATGTATGAAGGCTAGTAGTAAATCGATCATTATATTTTTCTATAGTGATTTTCATAACCATTAACATAGATCATTTTAATAATTCTATATTATTAAAATCATACACCTTTATATGTATGCGTGGTATCACTAAAGTTTCATCAAAATCGAATGAATAAATGATGATGGATGAGCACATAGGATCATAGATTAAAACTTCTAATACACTTTAACTTTATATAAAAAATATTATGATTAAAAACTTACAAAATGAACAAAAACGTATAGTATTTTTTGATAATATATACATTTCAAGAATAAATTTAGAACACATTAAACCAAGTAGGTATATTACTAATAAACTATAATTAATAGCCAGATTATAGACTATAACTATTAAGATTAGAGTATTTCAAATTAATCAATTATGTTTTCTTTATTCTCATATAAGATGTTTGAGATAATATGCTTTTCTTTTTAAACGATTTTAAAATAGGCGGAGGTTCTATTTTAGTTGGTTTGTAAGAATAGGTATAGGTATTATTTTAGTTAAATAAAAATAAGTAAATTATTGACTGATTAACTAAATTATATGAAAAAACTAAAAAAAAAACGATTTCCAGGGACTAAAAAGTAAAAGATAACTAAACGGTGGTTTTCATTACTTTTTAGCGCCTGGAAGTCGGGTTTTTTAAAGATTTTATTTTTCCATTTTTAGTGTAGACGTAATAAGCAGGTAATTTGTATACCCTTTGAAACAGAAGAGTAATTTTTCAGTGTTTTCGAGTAATCAGTGAACATACATAAAAAAAGATTCCGACGAATTGAGATCCTCCTTTTTGAAGAAGTCGGTTGAAAAGAGAACTAACTTAAATCACTTGTATGTTTTATAACATTTTTGCTAATTGTGAACCGACTAGTTTTTGGCCAATTGAATCAAGTGTAGCATATATCCGATCCCAGGATGCAATCTATGTCCTTGGATATTTTATTAAAATCTGTTCAGCAGTTTTAGCATGAAAAAATAACAGACAGTTTCTTTCACATTTATAATTTTAGTTTAGAATCCTTAATTTTTTTAAGGAATATTTTAAAGGTACTTTATTGGTGGTATAAATGAAAAAAAACATTTTCAAGTTTAATTTAAAAAAACACCTTTTTAGTTTAAGAATAATTATGATTAGATAATAAGATATTTGGTAAAATTACATATTGACTGACATTTGGACAGCGTTCACTGCTGCATATCTCAGTACGATTATTTATAATACTTTGAAAACAAATATAGGTAATAGAGAAGAAGAAAGGTATATTGGGAATATTAATTGAGATGTATTAGTCAAAATATGTATAGTTTTTATACGTATTTTTTTTTATTAATCTGTTTATCTGCCTATTACTTTTTAATTGTTGTATAGTGGGGTACGAGGACTTTAAAATGTTTTTTGTAGGTTGTGGCCTGAGTCAAAAACGGTCGAGTATGTGCGAAAATATAGGGCTATTTCTTCGCACATCTAAACAAATCATATATAAGGCATATTTAATCGTTGCGGAGTACCTACTAAAAACTACACTGGCGCGTAAAATTGTTAGCAGTAGTGAAGTTTTATGAATACATATAATATAATTAAAAATTACAAAATTAGACAGCGACATCTTTTGGCGATTTTTATTACTAACTCTTAATATATATTATGTACTTATTTTATACAAATCCGTTTAGCTATTTGAGCGTGAACGAGTAACAATCATACATACACATTACACACATACTAACTGACTCATTTAAAATGATAGTCTGATAATCAAAAAGGATGTAAAATAAAAAGATCTTCGTAAAATTATTTATTCAAAAAATTTACAATTATGTCACTTAAATCACATTTTTTCGTATTCGGCGATTTACGTTTTGGGCTCAAAAAAACGTGAATTGCCAATGTTTAAGAAATAAAGAAGATCTATGATATATTTATTTACACTACACGAACGAACTACACAATTATTATTAACAAGAGACGAAACGATACCAATACAGGAACTTTTTACACCGTTAACTGTACAAAACTATACTTATTCGAATTGACAGAGTTCAGATACTTTGAATTTCACATGCCTCCTGCTATTTAAAGCATGTTTTTAGTCAGAAAATCTGGGAGCATTGAGAGGTCTTCGTATTCGCTGTCACTGTGTGTTCGAGTTGCGCAAGCGCAGTTAATTCAGTGTCCATTTTTCTATTTTTGATCCTCATATTTTTATTTTTTTGATTCTTAAGTCTACAACAGCAGAGGATTTCCTCAAACTCCTTTCTGAAGTTGTCATTCAACCACCCGTAAAGCAAAGGATTTGATACAGCACTAGACATTCCAAACATATGGCATATTGCATACGTTATAGTCATAGCTTTCTCATCTAAAAGATCCTCTGTACTGAAATCTGCTACAAGATTAAATACATTCAAAGGAAACCAACTTATCACATAAGTAGCAGCTATAGCTATTAGTATTGCAGGAGTTTTTCTCGTAGTTCGTCTCCTTCCTCGCAGTCTTTTGTGAATTTGGACATGTGCGATTACAACTACTAGAACTGGAACGAGATATTGAAAGATCAAACTAAATACCGAGTATATAGCTCTGCCATTGTCAATTGGCCAGTCTTCTATGCAGAAACTTAAGGAATCCATTCCTAAAAGACCAAACTTATGGGTTTTTAAATTTCTGAATATGTATAGAGGAGATGCCAGGGCAAATGCTGTGACCCATATAAAGAACATTGTGACGAGGGCTCCCATTGTTTGTAATCCAGGCCGCGTCGGATACACGATCAGCTGTAAGCAAAAATATAATTTAATTAGTTTGTTATAAGGTTAATTTTACATCGTTATTATTACGATTATTTTTCACCTGGGAAAAGATATAATAAGTGTACAAATAGTAGATAATTTTAAAAAGCAAAACATTTATTCGAATGCAAAGTTATGATTGAAAATCTAATAAAATATTATAGATCAAGATCCGGCTGAAACAAATATACAACAATGTAAATTAAATAAATTAAACCTTAAATGCAATTCTTTAAGTTGTTTTAAGAAAAAAGTTTAAATTAAAAGCGCGCTCAAATATTCAAATGAGAGCTCATTCGGTGAGGACATTTTTGTCGCTGATTGTGTATCTAGTACTTTTTTGATCAATGGGGTAAATGTTTAATAAAACAATTTTGGCTATTTAAAATTATATATAGGATAAATATCTCTTATTTTAGGCCATAATTTAAATTGAATTTATACAAATGGCGCACACTCGCTTGCATGTCTATGTATGAGTTTTATTATAACGTCTTTTCCCGAGTGAAAGTGGTATTTTTTCTGCGATCAAATTATCTTATATTATTTTCCAGCCCTTTAACTATCTATATACAAAAAATTGTATCGATTCCCTTTCGTAAACAGTGTATCTATAGACAAGCTATCAACGTATACGTGAGCAAGACAGACGATAAGAATTATGTATGTAATTAATCTAATTCTATACGAGTTAATAGCTAAAACGATAGTAAAAACTCTATATCATAAAGGGTAATTAGTAAACCTAAATTTTAATGTATTAAGCAACTTATCGATGATAGGTTATGTTTTTCAGTTTTTTAGCATTCTCGCTTTTACATCCTAAATACTGCAGTGTAGAATCTTTTCACGTTATTTTACAAATTTATTATGTTCACTAGCACAGTACTTCACAAAATAATATAATATGACACTGATAATCAAGACAATAAAAAACCCAAAACAGTTGTTAAGCTCCAATTCGCCGGTGCTAAACAATCCCCAGTCTGACAATTATGGCATAAGCCGACAGGGATGGGACATCATGATGTTATACTTATTCCTGTGTCTATATACATAATATACCCATCTCCTTCCTTCACAACTCTTAGGTTCCATAGCTAATCTACCATATTCTCTAGTTAGTTATAGTTCCCTTTCGACGTGAAGTTGAAAGAGGTTTGTGATTTTATTGCCAGTTTTTTTTAAATAATGTATTCTTATATATAGTCTCTCTCGTGACCGTAAATCATTTGAAATATCGGATGCTAAAAATCAAAATAAAACCGTCAAAAATCCGAATAATTTTTTTTAAATGTCAAATATTCATGTAAGTCTAAAAAAACAGTATATGAATTCAAAATATTTTGATGAGTAAGAAAATTATGTTTATTCTCTATGCTGACCATCGAGATTGAGATTTGTGTGCCAATGTCCAATATGGCCTTTTGTCCAGATCAGATCAGTACATTTGTATATAAGAACGTTAATTGTATGTTTATGTATATAAATTACTAATGAAAAAAATATTAATTGTAAATACATACAAATAGAAATATTCCTTTCTATAGATAAATAATATTCTTACGAGTATTATAATTTTTTTTGTTCGTTGTTTGTTCGTTTTGTGTTTCCGAACTGTCATTGTGTAGTCCGGTCAAAGTAGACATTCACCCTTGCATAAATTTCCAAGAAGCTGAAAATTTATATGAACGTTGTGGATACCATTATAATGAAATTGTGAAAAGTCCCCATCGATCTCATTTGTGCAAAATTTTTTATGCAATTTTATGCAAAAACGCGCACACACAAACAGACAACACACAAAAATGTTAATAACTATTATTTTGGGGTCTATTGTATACATAATATGTTAGTCGTTGTTTCTAAAAAATATTTCATGTACATATTTCGCTAAGTTACTGCTTTATTATACTAATTAAAAAAAAACGCACCAAGTACTACCCAAGTACCAACGCTCTACCTCATACGTTGCGTAGAAACGTGTGCATATTATGGAGAATCCAACTTTAGTACATTTTAGAATTCTTTTTTCTCAGAAATTGTGAATTTTAGGAAAATTTACAATTTTTGTCTGAACTATTTTTATCATAAAATTTACCGTTTCGCAGAAAAATCTAAAAAAACCATTTTCGTGAACTTTGACTATGCATAATATTTTTTTGCACCCACGGAATCGATGGGGACTTTTCACTTATATATTTCATTATAATGTTATCCCTAACGTTCATGTAAATATTCAGCTTCTTGGGAATTAAAGCAAGGGTACCCCTATTTTTCGGGCTAACTAGACCGGACTAGTAAATCTTCATCTCAGTTCATTGCAATCGTATTTTCAGGAATTAATATTACACTGAAACCAAAAAATTCAAGAAAATATTGTGTAATTACTAATGAAGTAAATTAAAAAACAAAATTCAATTTGAACGTGTTTAAACATTTTTATTACATTCTTTTATGTTTTGTTGAAACGTTATCGTTTTTATTGAGTGGTGCTATCATTTCTCTAGTGTTTGGTTATTCGGTTCATTACACGAAACTCTTGAATGATAAACTGATAAATAATAGAGTTCATACAAAATCAATATGTAAGTATATTGCATATATTGAGATATTTCAATGGAGTTATCTATACGTATATAAAATAAAGTTTTTTATCTTTACGTATATATCTATATGTATCTTATTCTAATGACGCTAACTCTATAAATATGACAGTCTGCGTGTGTTTGTTACTTCTTTATGCCATAACAGGCTTAAGGTTAACAAGTGTTGATGAGAAAGGAGACAGCTCATATCCTAAGTAGAACTGCAAGCAAAAATTTAAACATGTACAAAAAAAATCGGTCAAGTGCGAGTCGAATTCGCACATGAAAGGTTCTGTACCATCGTACATGTACTTTTTATTACTATGATATTTATTTTGTACATTAACTTTAATGTCGATTAGGTACGAACGTTAAAAAAATGTTTCTTATATTTTTATTTTTGGTTTATTTTTATTATTTCTTGTTATAGCGGCAATAGAAATACATATTCCGTGAAAATTCATCCGTCAATTATCTACCTATTACGTTTCATGAGATACAGCCCTCAGACAGACGGAAGGACGGGCAGCGGAGGCTTAGTAATAGGATTCCATTGACACCCTTCGGGTACGGAACCTTAAAATAGAAAGATTTTTCTTATCATATATTTTTCATGACGAAATAAATAAAGATTTTTTTTATGACAAAACAAGTTTTGAAATGAATGTATTTATGGACATTTAGATTGTACATTATACAATAATAAATAATCCGAATTTAGATATAGCTGAGATTTCATTCAGTCCTGCAGATTCAAAGGCTCGAGCTTCTAATCCTATATCTACCATATAAATCACAACGAGATCTCATTTGGTAGCGAACTAATCAGTCGTGAATAGGAAGTAGATACTAGCAATACGTTATATAGATACAATAATATTATTATTTAATGCGAGTTAATTAAGTATCTTACCCACTTAAGAGATTGAAGAGAATGGCGCCATAACAATGGACTTAATAAAGTAATAAGCATATTAATTCATTGATATCTACATTTAATATATCTATATAGACTATATAACTACCTTGGTGGTCTAGTGGTTAGCATGTATAACGAGATCCGGAGGTCCTGGGTTCGAGTCCCGTGTCGGGCCAAGTTTAATTACTTAGTTTTTCTGTTAGGATATTCTCAGTAGTTGTGAAGTTGGCGGTGTTTCACCCCCTTCCCTCGGAGAGCAGGTAAAACCGTCATTCCGTCCCGTGGATGATCCCATCGGACTTTAAGAGGAAAAGGAAAAGAGAGTGCACTTGTGCATTATAATACCTCATGCGGCTAGTCTCAATGAGATTGGCCGCTGTGGCTGAAATCGATAGGGAGGACATTATTACTGCACACTTATATTATATGTATGTGTGAAAGTATCTCTATATGCTTTTTACTTTCACGATTAAACCGCTGACCAGATTTCGATAATATTTTCCTAAGAAATAGATTAGCCATTCATCATACGTACGAATATTTTCTATTATCTATCCCAACCCCGCTTACCATTCAAGCTGAGCAGCGGGTGAAAAAAATAAAATAAAATGTTATATTTATTTATATCCATATTCCATATATCAAAACGTTTTTTAAAATTTACTATCAATGGATCGGAACTTTCAACGACCAATATGAATTTAGTTATTGTTTACACTTACGTTATTTTATTTACGAGCATTACAAAACACTCTATATTGAGATAGACTATAAAAGTTTGCGAACCGCAAATGATGACCAACTGGAGTTACGGTTATGTATTGCACCGTATACTGTTTTTAGAATACCTAGTAAAAGACTAAAATGTATATTTCATGTAAAAATTAATCACATATGCATATAATATACTAAGCATTGCCCGCGGCTCCGCCCGCGTTCAAATGACCGAAAACCAAAGTCTTAGGTATACTCTTACATTGCAGTTTTTGTATTTTTTCTCAGAGATGACATATTTTCCCGCAATAAAAATTATTCTATATGTTGACCCGGATAGCCAGTTATCATCATACCAAATTTTATCAAAATCCCTCCAGTAGTTTTTCTGTGATGCGGTAACAGACAGACAGACAAAAATTCTAAAAACTATAGATTCGGACTCTGTATTGATAATAATGTTTATTTCAATAAGATTTTCCAAAAAATATTTAAAGTACAGATTCGGCTCGGTTACAATTTTATTATATGTATAGATGAAACTTGTTAAAATTTAATTTATTAATACAGACAAACATAAAACTCCTTTTTTTCTGTTATAAATATGTTTAAAAAAACAAAAAAACCTTTGTTCTTCTGACTGCGTTAGTGCACACTGTATTGTGTGCCATGTCATAATATATCTATTAGATATTACTATATTGTATACGCAAATATTACGAGGTCTAGACCAGAATAAGACACTTTTGAAGTGCTTAAAATAAACCAAGATCCAGATTGTGAAGCTGTAAATTTGTTACTCGTAGTTATTAAGCAAGAGCAGAGTTAAATATAACTGGTTTACATATTTTATTATAGCTTTGCAAAATAACCGCACCCTTATAAGCCGTATAAGTTAGGTAAAAACTAAAGAAAGGACTCATTGGCAAACAATTACGGACGAGACGTATGAAGCTTTGAAGCTCCAGGCATTTTTAGAGAAGGCAAAAACCTGTTTTTTAAATCCATCACTTAATTTTTGTAGTGGTTTATTATTTTTAATTAAGCGTTTATTTTTTTTCATTAACTTCGTGTAATTTTGAAGGTTTTTTTTTATGAAAACTTTACAAAACGCTCCATTTCATCATAATATTTGGTAATATTATCATAGATTAGATAATCGCAACGCTTCTACAATACTTGATAAAATATGTCGATTCAGAAGCAAAAATAGCATTAGAGCTAGTTATTTATTACAACATATGAATGATAATAAATAGCTAATATTTGCAATAACATAGATATTTGTCAATAAAACGTTATCATTTATCAATTTATATTAGATGTTAAATTAAAATTGAAATATTGTTCTTCATATTATCACTAAGTTGCAATATGATCAAACTTTAAGTCCGTAAAGTTGGCCCCGAAATTTTCGAATTTCTAAGAAATAGAAAATGCGCTGAAATGTGCTCAGTGCATGCTATTACGTGCCGCTTGAGAAAAGAAATATTCAAAAAATATAATTTCTATGAGGAGGTCGAAATCATTTAAATTTTCATTCATGCGAAATTTTCCATTTTTACTTATATAATTGTTATTTTTTTTACGCACATTTTCTATTTCTTAGAAATTTGAAAATTGCGGGGTCAACTTTACGGACATAACTTGAAGGCAGATTGAAATAGTTTATAGTATTAACCAGACTACTACTATAAATGCGAAAGTTTATGTGTGTGTATGTTTGTTACATATGTACATTTGTGTTCGTTCACGTTAAAACGGCTAGATCTCTCACAGCAGAGTGGATCGTGGGAGCAACCCATTGATTGTGTGTCGTGGTTGAGTACGTAAGCAATCCTTCGATGCCCCGTAAAGATGGGGAAGGTTCTGTTGGGTTTTAGTGGGTAGTACTCGCTTTTCTAGCCAGTGTGTCCCATATAAACTGTATGTATACAGGTGGTATAAGTAAATGCATTTTCCAACATTAAAGAAAACTCTAGTTAATACATCATTTTATTTATCATGAACACTATAAGTTGATATAAATACATTTACATATAAAGTCGTGAAAAGTAAGATGTATTAGAATGGCTATCTCTTATTATTAGACTCGATGAATAAAGCTGCCCTGCATACAAATAAGTTGGTTATTTGTTCAGTTTTATTTTCTATTAACCTTCATTATACTTTTTATTAAGGCAGTGGTAGCCCAGTGGTAACGTGCTCGTTTGGAAAACCAAGTGATGCGGGTTCAAATAACGTATATTAGTGTGCAAATAATTCTAAGGTCTGAGAGGGCCTAACTAACGAAAGACATGTGAAGTTCGTCATACTGCACTTGGCCAGCGTGGTGGACTGCCTGATTCCGATCGTGTTGAACGGTTGCCCGTTCCCAGCAGTGGGATTTTAAAAAGGGGCTGATTAAAATAATAAATAAAATATATTATCATCATCGATAATATACATATTACTTTAATCAACTTTAAAAAGCACGACGTACTATATTGTAAGATTTTTATTCTCAAAAATCTTACAATTTTCTATATTGTAGAATATTGTAAGATTTTTTTATATGTGCGCTACGCAATTAATTTGGTCAAGTTTAAATCGATTTTATTATTTTTTTATTAATAAAATACCTTACGGGATAGGACTCGTACCTTAAAAAATCTATCTCCAAAGGTAAAATTACCTGTGTTGTACTAAATGATTTTAAACTTCGTACCCCTTATTTAGTTAAAAAATTAAATATAATATAATTGAAATATGAAAATAATATAATTAAAATGTAAAACAGTAAAAATAGTAACCACAAAATATGTTTACAGCATTGCATCATAGATTAATTTGAAAAACAAATTGATTAATGACTGATAGCGATATTAAATAAATGATTTAATTCTTTTTTGTTTTTTTTTATGGTATTCAGTGACAAACGAGCAGACAGCCCACCAGATGGACAGCGGCACCTGTCGCCCATAACACCTACGGTTCATGCACTTAGGTTCTATGTTACAAAAATGCAGAACCGCAGGTGCGTTGTCACTGTGAGGATTAAGATGATATGCCTCTTGCCTGTAATTACGCTGGCTACCTTATCCTTCAAACACAAATACAACAATGTAATCATTGTTGCTTGGCGGGCATAGATAAGGGGGTGGTACCCATCCAGTCGGACTCCTCAGGCTTGACAGAGTCTTACAACCGGTAAATATTTCCTTTCCATGATATTTGTATTTAAATAAATACCAAGAATAGGCTTTATATTTCAAAAATCATTAGTTATTTTAAATATCTAAGTCTGATATATAAAAAAATAGACATACACATAGATCATTGTTTTTGGTATTTTATAGTCCATGTAATCTTTTATAATACATCTAAAATGTAAACAAATTATTTAATGTAATAAAAAAACAATAAAATTTTATCTTTTAAAATCTCTTTTGTGTACAGCTCCGTTTGCATAGTGTTCGTAGAAAATAGAATTACCCATGGGATCTATTGTTTCCATTTGCAAAGAAAAGTAATTTTTCACTTCATCTTTTGTAATCTTTTTGTACAGAAGATATGTTGTTGAAATTGACAGTTTCATTCCATTACGAATTCTGTTTGTATTTTTGTATATTTTTTACTAGCGACTCACCCTCGCTTCGCTCGTGTGGGTCCCTAGGTAAGTTATCTATACAAATAGATAAAATTGAAGTGTCTGATTGTAACGACAAAATAACAGCGTTTTACTAAATGCATATGAAATTACATACGATACTTATAAGAAAAACACATTTTTTTTGACTGTCTATGTGTCTGTCTGTCTGTCTGTCTGTCTGTCTGTCTGTTTGTTCCGGATAATCTCTGAAATGGCTGGACTGATTTTGACGGCACTTACACTGGAAGATAGCCGATGTTATAGGGAGTAACATAAGCTACTTTTATTCTATAAAAAGAATTAGGGTTCCGCTCAAAAAAATTAAAACAACCCAAACGAACCGAGGGTGAGTCGCTAGTAAATAGATAAAAATAGTTATTGTAAGAGTACCTTAGGGTAGACTTATGCTATTGTGGACTTTTCTGTATGACTTTTTATGACCTACCATTTTTTAGTACATTGTTTTGATCTATTATTAAGGCTTATATGTATATGTATCTCTAAGGCCGGCTGCATATTATAATTTTTTTTCTGTGAGAAAATATCTGACTCCCACCGGAAGGCACTCTGCTCATATGTTTTGGTCTAGACCCCGCATACTATTAGAATTCTTACGGGTCTGACGTCTGCTTCTGATGAGTCCCGGATGCAATTGATCAGACGTCAGACTTTTTCTGATCAGAACATCGGAAGGCGCGTTCTCTATATATTTTGTACTAGATCCCGCACACTTATCAGAAATTCGCATCAGTTGTCGAGCAAGCGCCGCGAACTAAACTCAATGTCAGACTCCCTGGAGCGAAGTTTTTGAAAGTGCGGGATGGTACCGGCGGGCGTCAGAAATTTTCTGACCGAAAAATCTTTTAACTGTCTAAAGTCTTTTAATCTGTTGACTCAAGTAATAAGTCCAGCATTTTTAGCGTGCAACGCACACATATCTGGACAAACAGACATACACTCAATCTAACAAAAATGTCAATAACTATTGTTTTGGGGTCTATATTCTGTACGCAATATGTTATACAGAATTTAAAATAAAAATTTATATACAGATTTCGGGTTTTTACTATTTTATTATATGTATAGATATTATCTAACATATTTAGTATAGATTAGTACTTATAAATGCAAATTGAGACGAACTTGCAGTGAAATGTTCAGGACTTGCAATTTCCTTCGCCTCAGATCCCTCTCATATATTAAAGATGTCTGACGTCAATAGTCGTGGCAGAGTTAGAAACATCGTAAATAGCAATCGTTTAGAAATACGTTTATTTATTAACAAGCTTCAATCTAAACTAGAATTTAGAAATACTTTCTTAGATTTGCTTAAGCTTTCAACACACTATGTATATAAAAAATAAAATATATTAAATTTACAAATACTGTAAGGTATTTTGGTGCTATTTTTTTTTTTCTTCTAAATTATTGTATAATTTTGGGGGTAGAAACATATAACAACTACTTTGAGATGTCTTTTAAACTTTAGTATTTTTTGTGACCGCGTTTGTTGTAAATTATTCGTAACGCCGGAAACAAAAAATTAATATACTTAAAGTCCGAAACGATAGTTTTATTTAAAGTAGAATTTGGAACTGCGAAAACTTGTTACAGTGAATTAAAAAAAAACCATTCCATTTCTAGGTGATAATTTGATAAGTGAGATTGAAACGAAAAAAGTGAAAAAGTTATAAATCTGATTATTTAGTGCATAGTGAGATCTATACATATAAAAAATGGTATTTAATAATAATGGAATATGAATGTTAAGTTTTTTTTACAATTATCTTTTATGTCGCCGTTTGTTTGTGTGTAATTGAAGTAGGATTTTTCATTTTAAGGAAATAATAAACAGACTATATCGATTGTCTACGCTGAAGGTTCATGCTCATTCATATTGATGATTTTTTTTTTAAATCGGATACGTAATTTTTGACAAGATGACGTCCTAAAAATAACTTTAAAACTTAGGTACCTCTCATAATAATAACGATAATTCCAGTGTTCATGACAATAACAATTCGAACTTGATTATGTCGTTGTTCTAGTGTCTGTTATACTGCTCTTATCATGAAATTTGAAAGAGTTCCGAATTCGATCAAAATAATATTTAATAATAATAATAAGTTTGGGCATTAACACACAGCACCATCTAATTCCATGGTAAGCTACGAGGCTTGTTTTATGGATACCAGATAGTCGATACACTACTCATATATAATTTTAAATACATACATATTATAAATATAAACTAGTACCGACTCGAACCCGTGTTCGCTGGCACAGTAAGTAGGGTCACTACAAACTGAGCCAAACGTCTCAACAAATATCGGGGTTTCATTTCCATAAAATTTGTAGAAGTTATGTATTTTGCTTGCTTCAGTGAGTACGTAATACTTTCGTCTGATCTTTCTGTACATCGAAAGAACACGAATAGACTCAAAGGAATAAATTCAAATTAAAATTATTTTATCCAGCATCAAGTCATTACTGTTTATTGAACGTCAAAAGTCTAACAGTTAGGGAAGAAAGCGCCTAAGCCCTGACAAGAACTGGCGAAAGAAACTGATCGGGAAAATTAAAAGTAGCTAAAGAGTTCGTTTTTATTTTTTGCTTTTGATTTAAAAGAAATACCAATAAAATGGTTATAAATAATATTTTTTTGATTTTGTTGATAAACTTGATATAAATGTGGCAAAAAAAATTTTGAAAATAATAAAATACTTATTCAAAAATTATCTATACATATAATAAAATTATAAGTAAGCCGAACATTAAATATTTTTTAGAAAATCTTATTGAAATAGACATTATTATCGATACAGAGGTCGAATCTATAGTTTTTAGATTTTTTGTCTGTCTGTCTGTTACCGCATCACAGAAAAACCACTGGAGGGATTTTGATAAAATTTGGTATGATGATAGTTGGATATCCGGGTCAACATATAGGATACTTTTTACCGCGGGAAAATATCTCATTTCTGGGAAAAAATACAAAAACTGCATTATAAAAGTTATCTAATATGTAAAACCTAAGAATTTGGTTTTTGGTCATCTGAATATGGGCGGAGCCGCGGGCAATCCTAGTACGATATATATGTACAATATATGCTCCTATTTATAATTTATCAACGTACTAAGCCAGTAAAACTACGAACGAAACTAGTATACATTATATGTAAAAATACCAATGAAATGCGCTGTTACTGTGATTCTCTTGGGAAATTACTGCA
This sequence comes from Brenthis ino, assembly GCA_921882275.1. Lineage (NCBI taxonomy): Eukaryota > Metazoa > Arthropoda > Insecta > Lepidoptera > Nymphalidae > Brenthis > Brenthis ino. Next base: position 16,316,051 of record OV170222.1, read on the forward strand.
AATTACATAGAGACATCTGAGTGAAGCAAGGGTGTACATAGTGTCAAAAAACGTGCGTTAATAAAATAACCTAATACATAAAAACGACCTTGCCTGATATCTGTCCAAAGCGATGGCAGTGATTGATATAGTGGAGACAAATATTGATATAGCCTGTATCGCCCCGCAGGCTTTACATAGGCTCGGCCAGTCTGGTAAGGGCCAGTGTTTTGTTAGTAATTCCATGAGTGTTAGAGGTGTCCCCACGCAGCAAACTAACGCGTCAGAGACAGCCAGATTGACTATGAACATGTTACGGGCTGTTCTCATCACCGGTTTTCTTACTACCTGTAATCAAAACAAACATGAATAGAAAATGCTTTCATTAAATTTATGTTTAATAATAGGTAAGGCTTTAGGAAAATTAGTAATAGTAGTCTATGAGTTATTCCGAGTCATAATCTATCTGTGTACAAAATTTCAACCAAATTCGTCAAGCTGTTTCAGCGTAAAGGAGTGACAAACATACAAACACATTTGTATGTACAAAAGTTTGTACTTTCGTATTTTCGTATCATTAGGAGCACAGAAAGCTGTTCCTTTATATCGAATATTTTGAACTTTTCACTAATACAACATACAATCTAAACATAGGTTATACACTATAATAATTAATATTTTTCGCACTTCAGTATAGGCAAATTAGGATTTAAATTAGTTTAATTTTGCGATAAAGTATATTTATTTATCTACAGCATTTGATACCCAAACGTTTTGAGAAACTTGCAAATTAATTAATATTCCTGACTAACAAACGAATAACAGATAATATAAAATGGTGTTCATAAAGCTCTAACGGTAAGACTTTAAAAGACGAACAGACAGACAAACAAACACACAACATATCTTCTAAGAATTCCACCTTATTAATATTGTATACATTATAAAATTAATTTAAAATATCATTACTTACAGAAATAACAACAAGAGCATTTCCAACAGCGCCGATAGTGACAAGAATGCCATAAAAAGTCAAAACTAAAGCTCTAGTGGGATCATCTACTTTTCTATTCAAGGAGTACTTCTCTAATAGTGTGTTAGGGTTTTGGATTCCCCGTGATGCTTCAATTACCCATTTTGCTGATGCGTTCAGGGTAAGATTCATACTGGGGTCCTCCCTCTGAAACAAAAATATATATATCAGGTTTTGTTTTTCATCTTTACAGACTTAGATATATTTTGGGACAGTTAAATCTATGGAAAACACCTTGACCCCATTTGATAATATAATAGAACCTGACACCATCGATGCCAATCAGGCAGGTATTGTACCATTTATTTAATATTATTTTGTAATACTTAGTTCGTTATTACGAAATACAAGCTCTACTTTACCTTATATAGGATCATCTAAAGTCTTATTAATACTTTGTGCTATTCTTCAAGTTCAAATTTAAAATATTTTATTCAGCATTAAATTATTACATTTTTTTACTGAACGTCATGAGTCTACTACCAGTAGAAAGAAGAAGCCTCAGTCAGACCTGAGAAGTACAGGCCAAAGAAACTCAGCGGGACTAATATTATTTCAATATTTTTTTTATAAAGTTAAATTATAAATTACAATATTTCTATAAAATTGAAATAGCCTGGAGGCGATCACTTCATTCCCAAGGCGTGCCATCTTCTATAAAATCATTTATTGTATAATAGCCTTTAGCACACAAACGTTCTTTAACAATTTTTCATATGTTATAGTATAGACTATTATTTTGAATTTAATTGATTCGCACATGAAAATATCAGAGGTGCGAGACCCGGGATTTGAACTCACTTCATTCGGTTTCCCAAGCGAGCGCGTTACCACTGGGCTACCACTGCCTTATATAACCATACCTACATCGAATTGAATAATGCTTATATTAAAAAAGTGCAATTATAGAGCATTTATACGTACTTAAGTAATAAGTGTATGTTTGTTATGTACATAAAAATGTCGGTGAATTTAAAAAATATGTTTACACTTTTTAATATTGAGTACATCTTTCCTCAGAAATCTTGGCAGTAGCTAATCCAATTAAAACAAAATTCTCAAAGAAATATAAAAAGCTTTAGAGTAGGAAGAATAAAATGCTATAATTACGATTTATCTATAACTAGCGGCTCACCCTCGCTTCGCTCGGGTTCGTCGCTAGGTACGTTTTAAATAGATATAAAAAGAAAAAATCTTTCTTTCTCACATTTTAATTATATGTTTTAATACTTACCTATTCCGGACTAAGAGAAATCCAAAAATTAAAATATCATAAAAATTGGAACGCGGTCGAACGGGATTAACACGACTTTCTTTTATATATATAGATTTGCGTAGGACAAAACGATAAGGGCTTCTAAGAAGTAATTGGAGTCTTCTAATTTCTAAGGGTGTATAAATAGGCTAAAACTAGTAACTAAATAAACCAATGATAAGCACTTCCTGTTTTTCGCCACAGTTATAAAAACATGTTAGTACTCGTAAATGTCGGCTAAATCGTGATTTAAGGTGAACGCACATCATACAATATTCAAAGGAATTGAATTACTACGAGGAAAAATAGTATTTACATTTGAAGTCTTGAGTTGTTGGAAATCATATAAATTGGTAGATCACAATAATACTGGAAAAATCATAACATCTTTCCAGTATTATTGTAGTTTTGATGAAATAGCAAGAATAATGTATCCATTATTGACGAAAATATCGTATATGATAAAGAGTTAGTCTTAACACATTACATGATAACCACTTGTCAATACATTATATGAAGGAAAACATCGTCAGGAATCGGCCTGCATGTCTGAGAGAACCTAACTTTTTCCTTTTAGTTCTTGAAAGATCTGTCAAGTTTACCAAACGGTACTTGGCCAGCGTGGAGGATTATGACTTGATCCTCCTCACATTTAGGGTACTCTGAATTATTATTAATCATTAATCGAACAAGATTATAAAACAAAACTTGTCAAGTTTATACATATAAAGCACTAGCGACTCACCCTCGCTCCGCTTGGGTAAACCATTGGTACGTTTTAACGGTTAGTACAGATTTCTCAGAGATGAGGTATTTTCCCGCAGTAAAAAGTATCTTACATGTTGACCCGGCTAACCAGCTATCATCATACCCAAACTCTATCTAGTGGTTTTTACGTGATACGTTCCCAGACAGACCGACAGACAAAAATTCTAAAAACTATACATTGGCTTCTGTATCGATAATAATAGCTATTTCAATAAGATTTTCTGAAAAATATTTAATGTACAGATTCGACTCAGAATTTTATTATATATCTATATATATATATATATATATATATATATATATATATATAGATAGATTAACAGTAACAAAGTATAAGAAAAAAGTAATATTTAGGCATTTCTACGAAATCATAAGTGTTTTGACGTACCACAATACACGTAAATGAAAATCTGGATATATGATACGAATGATACTTAATATATATGTAAAAATTTCTGAGAAACAGTCATTTCGTTATTAAGGTGTCAGACGTTAACAAACGAAAAAATTGCCAATCAATGGCCTACAAAAATATTTATTATCCAATATCTGCTACACAAAAATACTTCAACGTTTTATTTTTACTATGAAATTGACATTTTTAAAGCTCCCGTGTTGAAATGAGCAGCACAAACTAACATCCTTCATATAAAAAATCGAGCGAATATAACTCATATTTTATCGCAGTAAAGTGTAAAATTCTTTGAAGATTTAAAAATAGTAGCGTAAATATAGTACTTAATGTATATAGCGGAACAGGAAAATTTTGATACCCACCTGCTCTAAAATTTCATATGACAAGCAATAATGTTGAGATTTTATGGCGTAGTCTAAGAGACAGTAGTTAATAGTTGCATGTTTATCCAAATTTATCTTTTCGGCGATATTTTAAAAGAATGGGTGGGAAAAATGATCTGATGAAAAATGATGATGAGTGATATGATCACATCAAGAAAAATAAAAAAAATACTAATGTTTACATATCGCGAGCATCGAACTTACAAAGGCTATAGCAGTCAGTTACAAGTCATAGTGAAGTCATATTACGATCATGTTTAATTAAAATTTTATTTGTGTTTAATTAAGATTTACACTTAACTAGCAGAACCCGTGGCTTCGCCCGCGTTCAATCTACAAAAAAAACTCTTTTGCTTTATGTTATATAGCGATTCACCTAAGCTTCGCTCGGGTTTTTACCGCGATTTTTTACCGCGGAAGATTATCCCATTCCAATGAAAAAACACGTTATAATGCAACCCACAATAACTCATCATAGCTATGTATATGTATAATATGTAGTCAACACGAGCAAAGCGAGGGTGAGTCGCTAGATATTTTATAAATATGTTTTTAATTTATGATTTATTTACATTGGATGATGAAACGTAATACCTTTTCCAGTTTTCTCTTTTGTCGACTTTCAAAGGATTTATTCCATGAAATGTTACATAATTTCCACTCACAGTGTATGATTATCATTTCTCATCCCAATTAATTCTATTTCGGAGAATAATTAAAACTGTTATTAAAAAAACCTGACTACGTTGAAAAATATTAAAAGACGGTAATAAACAACTGACTTTACATTAATTATACTACTGTTTTCAATATTTGTGGTCCTATCATTATTATGTATGTATTCAGGCTTTTTTTAACATCCCACTGTCGGGCAAGGTCTTCTCTTCAATACCAGGTGGATCCATAACCCATCACCCTGGCCAAGTGCGGGTTGGCGGACTTCATATGTCTTTCGAAAAATTGTTCTCTCAGAGATGCAGGTTTCCTTACGATATTTTCATATAATATTTGATCAATTTAGCTATATTACAATACAATTTATGCATCATTCTGTTATAACTTATTACAGCGGCATGCAATATGCGTGATTAGAATTTATAGAGCCAATATAGTGTAGCTATTGACGTCAGATTATGATAAAACTTTATATATTTTATAGGGCCTCGGAACTTCTAATATATTAGTTGTAATAATATTGGTCGATATTTAGCAGGTACATTATTACTTCACTAGTTAGTAGTTTAAGTTTTGGTGAGGTTGATTTATAGTAATCTATCTATACATATAATAAAATTGTAACTAAGCCGAATGTGTACATTAAATATTTTTTGGAAAATTTTATTGAAAAAGAAATTATTATCGATACAGAGGCCGAATCTATAGTTTTTAGATTTTTTGTCTGTCTGCCTGTTACCGCATCACGGGGAAACCGCTGGAGGGATTTTGATGAAATTTGGTATGGTGATAGCTGGTTACCCGGGTCCACATATAGGACTTTTTACCGCGTGAATATGTCTCATTTCTGAGAAAAAATACAACAAACTGCAATGTAAGAGTATACTAATATGTAAAACCTAAGAATTTGGTTTTCGGTAATCTGAACGCGAGCGGAGCCGCGGGCAATGCTAGTAGCTTACATAATATTAAAAAAATAGTGTTATTTTTTATTCTTGAAATGATTTAAAAATTCAGTGTAATGAATACAATTTGTATAAATTATTACAGTTTCTTTGATCATAATACCTCTATCGATAATAACATCTAAGGTGGAATTTTATAGCTTTATAATTTTTCCCATAAAAGAAGCTACTAACATCATACTCGTATATTTAGAACAACGTGCATACTCTATAAGGCTTTTTATTGGCTATAAAGATATACATTTTTATATCATCTGCTCAAAGGACTGCCATGAATGACATACGTACCATTTTAGTATAGAAAAAACCTGCTTATGTGCAACCCGAACTCGAGGAAATATTAATGCACTAGCGACTCACCCTCGCTTCGCTCGGGTTCGTTTCTAGATTGTTTCCCAATACAAACTTTCACCCCCTTAAGGGGTGATTTCTAAAAAGTATTCTATATCGTTCCCAGGGTCTCAAACTATCTTCTTACCAAATTTCATCTAAATCGGTCCAGTCGATCCAGAGATTACCCCCTATAACGTCACAAACTCGCAGACTCACAATTCACAAACTTTACCTCTTTATAATATTAGTATAGATAAAATACAGCCGAGTTGATAACCTCCTTTTTGAAGTCGGTTGAAAGGTATATAATATACGCACAATATGATATAAAATGAAGCTATAATACAAAAGTCAGAAACGCAGTTCACCGATAATCAGGTTCATATATTATTAAAAAAATATAATTTTCATCGCACATATGTATAAATATATAATTATATATGTATATATGTGTTCAGTTTGTTTCAGAGGTAGGACAGAAGGACTCATGTACAGTAACGCAGTAGCGAAAAATAGTAGACTTCTTATTTTAGTACCTCCTTTTTCTGAACAGAATCCCTTAAACTGCGTTTCTTCGCTAGTTCTTCTCAAGTATGTGGTTTCTTCTTTCCGAACTCGTAGTAGACTTTGAATTTTGAGAAATAATATCACACGTATTCTCTTTGACTACTCCACAAGGAAATTGTGTAAAAATTTTACAGGTTTCATTATTTTCTTGACATTTATTATCTAATATATAAATATCTGGTGTCACGGTGTTTGTGGTCACACTCCTTCCAAACGGCTCGACCGATTTTAATTATTTTTTTTGTATATTTAGTAGGTACAAGAATAGGTCATAAAGTATATTCCACCGTCCTACACCCCCATATTTTAACGTGATTTTAGTATTTACAATACATAGCGATGAACTCGAGCCAAGCGAAGGTGAGACGCTGTATAACATAAAGCCAAAGAATTTTTTTTTGTAGATTGAACGCGAGCGTAGCCGCGTGTTGTACTAGTCTATACTAATATTATAAAGAGATAAAGTTTGTGAGTTTGTGACGTTGTAGTAGGTAATCTCTGGATCTACTGAACGAATTTTTGATAGTTTGAGACCCTGCGAAGGATACAGGATGCTTTTTATCCCGGAAATCATCCTTTAAAAGAGTGAAAATAGGGATGAAAATTTGTATTGGGAAACAAGCTAGGGACCAACCCAAGCGAAGCGAGGATGAGTCGCTAGTTATATTATATTTAGATTTCCATATTCAAATATTCCCAGAACCATTTACATGTTCATATGCGAGAATAGCCTCAAGGGTCTTGAAATGGATTGGCGTTAAAACTTATGCGCTAAACCAATATTGGGGCTTTGAAATTTCTATTCCATATTGTCTCAAAGGCATCATTGTGTCATATTGTTTAAATAGAGTTATATATATATATATATATATATATATATATATATATATATTGTTATGTTTATGTATAGTTGTACATAAAATTATATTTAAGTAAGATTTCTGCTTTCTACTATTTACAAGAAAAAATTTTGGACATATCTGGGACGTAAAGCCAAATAAATCGTTCTCAAAGTAAATAATACTCAATTTTTTTTATATTTTTAACTGTATTTATATTGGTTTTAGAAATCGTCTTTATTCATCGGTTCATGCGACGGTTCATGACCAGTTGTAGTGAAAATGTAAAATTGAAAATTCAAAAGTGCTTGTAAAAGTCTATTTCAATAAATTATATTTTGACTAGCATTGCCCGCGGCTTCGCCCGCGTTCATATAAACAAAAACCAAATTTTTAGGTTTTACATATTAGTATACTCTTACATTGCAGTTTTTGTATTTTTTCCCAGAAATGTGACCTCCAGTGGTTTTTCTGTGATGCGGTAACAGACAGACAGGCAAAAATTCTAAAAACTATAGATTCGGCCTCTGTATCGATAATAATGTTTATTTCAATAAGATTTTCCACAAAATATTTAATGTACAGATTCGGCTTAGTTACAATTTTATTATATGTATAGGTAGATTTAACTTGTCATGTTTATAAGTAGGAAAAGAAAGAGAACATAAATTTAAGCAGACCTTCGATCTATTATCAGATCAAATTGATATCAACGTTCGATGGTATGGAATTATTGTATTCTGATATTTAACCATAATATGTATACAATGTATATCTATACTAATATTATAAAGAGGTAAAGTTTGTGACTTTGTGACGTTGTAGGGGGTAATCTCTGTATCTACAGAACCGATTAAGATGAAATTTGGTAAGCAGACAGTTTCAGACGCTGGGAAGGACATAGGATGCTTTTTATCCCTTAAGGGGGTGAAAATGGGGATGAAAGTTTGTATGGGGAATCGAGCTAGGGACGAACCCGAGCGAAGCGAGGTTGAGTCGCTAGTGTATTTATATAATGTATGTATATGTCATTACAGTACATACTTGCAATATTTACAAATCGATAAGGCAATTAAAATTAATTAGGTTGACATCGACTTTCATATTTTAATTACATTGAGGTTTATAGAAGCTGAAAATGTCAAATAAGAAATCACTTGATTGGGGATTCGTGTCGTCGATACATAACCAGGCATACTCTAAAGTGTAGATTAATTGTAGTGAAGTTTGTGACGTGTAGTTATATGTGGTGCCTACCTGCCATGTAAGATTTCCTGGGTTCGATTTCCAGCTCGAGGAAGTTATGTGAGTTAGGGGACTAAACAGTACTAGTATTTGTATATTGTTATCTATAATATCTTTTACACAAATTATAGTGAGAAAAATTACAAGGTATCTATTACCTATATCCTCGACATCTATACTACCTATACCTACTAAAATTATACAGGGGCAGAGTTTGTTTGTTTATTTAAACGTGCTAATGTCAGAAAATACTAATCCGTTTTGAAAAATACTTTTTGCATTAGATAGCCCGTTTATTGAGGAAGGCTATACATCATCCCGGAAGAATTTACGGTTCCCGTGGGATAGATTTGTTTTTGTCTAGCGGCGAACCCGAAGCGAAGCGAAGGTGAGTCGATAGTTAACAATATAATGCATTCGATTTGTTCTAAAAAACTCTATTCATATTAAAATTTAATCCAAAACCAGTCTTTTAGATATGAACTTTAGGTAACAGTTGCGTTTGCGTATTCTGGCATTCACATTTCTTTATCATTGTGCAAGTGCATTGAATGCAGTAGACAAAAACTTGGTACAAAGCCGGAGAAAAAATAAGGTAATCTTCAACTAGCTGTCAGCTATTAATTATATAGTTTTTTCATTGTCATAATAATTATTAAATAGAAGTTAAAGTCTATTTTTAAAACTATGGAACAAGCAGTGCTTTATTACGTCAATGAAACGATATCAAACTTTTAACAGTAACACTAAGCTTTAGAGCTTTGTTCAAATAAAGGAAGTTATAAAAAAGTAAAAGTAAAGGTAGTGGCTCTTTCTTCCTCTTGTATAGTTTTATTAAGAGCAACGTAATATACTACTTAGAAGTTAGATAGCCAATAAAAAAATTACAGACAGTTAAAAACGTAACTTAAAAACACTTGTAAGTATTTTCTAATTACATAAAATTATCTTATTCATATAGATAGAAACTTTTGCACGCCAACTGCTATAAAGAAAAATAAAATATACTGTCTGTATTGGAACTTAGATATTAGGTATTATAGTATATTATAGTATATATATTAACTTAGGTATTTTAAATAAATAAATATTAGATAATATATTTTTTTACCTACAGTTTTTTTTTTAATTACTTAAATAGAGTACTCATAGTTCATTTTGTACTTAGCTCTGACAAAATTTATATATGGTATAACATTAATTCATTCATTATTTTTTAAAGTATTTTTGGCATTATTTTATGTTTTTTTTTGTTTTTTATATATATTTATACCAGCTACATTTATTATTATGTATTTTAATTATGTATACCGCAGGCGTCCGGTTGTTAAACATTCAGGGTATCATAATATTATTATGTAGTTGCTTCAACGGCCTTATCAGTCTAGTGCTTGTATGTACGTACCATGAACGAATTAGTGGTTAATTCGTTCATGGTACGTACCTACGGTTCAAGATCTGAGCGTCCTGAGTAGAGTCAAGTATAGTTTTATAAGGATAACAAGATTTTTCTGTCAAGAATATTTTACTAACAGTGCGTAGTTAGTTTGTTGAATGGTCGGTGGTGTTTTACCGCCATGCCTCGGAAAGCATGCAAAGCGTCTGATCTCATTGATCTCGTTTAAATGTTATCTCATCCAAGTTTGAGATTAGAGGTAATATGTATGTTTTTGTATACTTGCATATGTATGTTTATGTGCACTATCTAATATCTCTAATAATCCTGTATATACAAAGCTTATCTCATTGAGAAAAGCCGCTTAAATCGATTAGAGGGACTTTATATAGTAGCTCACTCATTAATTAATGTATCACAATAATAAAACGGTTTTTTTACCCTTTTCCATTTGTTAATATATCAGGGTCAATGATCTCACGATGTATTTGTTCGAAAACAAAAATTACCCGAAAACTTTCTAACAATTGCTTTGTAATTTGCAATGTATATGATAATGGCAAAAGTTTTTCTCGATATTTTAAAATGTTGTATTTATACTGGCATCATAAAGCTACAAAGAGTACATTTTGTTTACTTGAGCGCGTTAATTCCTGGAACTATCAGTCAGATTTGATGATTTTTATTACAACTTATGCTCGCTTCACTCCTGGCATCCTTTGGTGCTTTTTGTATATATAATATCTATACATATAATAAAATAAAACTATGCCGAATCTGTACATTAAATATTTTTTGGAAAATCTTATTGAAATAGACATTATTATCGATACAGAGGCCAAATCTATAGTTTTTAGAATTTTTGTCTGTCTGTCTGTTACCGCATCACTGAAAAACCACTGGAGGGATTTTGATGAAATTTGGTATGATGATAGCTGGTTATCCGGGTCAACATATAGGATACATTTTACTGCGGGAAAATATCTCATCTCTGAGAAATCTATACTAAACGTTAAAACGTAACTAGGAACGAACCCGAGTGGAGCGAGGGTGAGTTGCTAGTAATAATAATATTATATGGAATTACCTCATGGAAAATTTTTTACTTACATAAAATTTTATTTCTTTAATGCAACATACATTTTTTCCGCTTAGCATTTATTTGCATATGTATGTTTATGTATATGTATATTTATATAGTTAATACATATATTAGATAACATTTTTATATTTTATATATCTATACTTGTATATATAATAAATGTTTGTAATCAAAATATGTGTAGGCATGTTTTGTATATTTTATATACATATATGTTTATTTATGTGTCATACTTATATACTTTACTAAAAAAAATCTCTTTCTGTCCCGCTATTTAACACTATTTCCCACACGGCATGGAGGAGATCTCTTAGAGAGATAAGTCTACCTTTGTTCACGTCACTTTCTATGTATTTTGTTTTCTTATAACTTATTTATGCAATAAAGAATATATATACACACGGCAAAAAAGGGCATTTTGCTAATACCTATACAATTATTACTGTTATTCACATATTGACTATTTGAAATTACAAACCAAGTATTTTGGTGCCAGTCCATCACCATATGTGATTAAATCGGATGCACCGAGACGACGTTAACACTAACAAACATTCAAATTACAGCAGTTTCACTGCTAGAACAATCCGATGTTGTACAAGCGATTAAATTCTGCACGCAATTTAGTCCGCAATATTTGTCCAGTATATATTTGATTGGAGTATTTTTATGAAAATTTATGTTTTATTTTTGTAAAACAGTCCGAATTATTCCATTGGTAGTTATTTTTTGCCATTTTAATTGTGAATACTAAACGGCCTAGGTTCGAGCTCCAGGTCAGGCAAATTTAGTTTTAGAGTTTTTTTAAGGAATTTTCACAGCAGCCCGGAATGGGAAGTTACACTTCTATCCCTCAGAGAGCACGTACAGCCGTAGGTTCCGCCAGCCTTAATTCCCACTGGGCGTGTCGAAGAAGCTTTCCATCGGACTTTGAGAGTGTAAAGGAATAGAGTACGCTAGTGTTTGCGCGAACAATTGTTTACAATAATATCTTTTTAGTAGTTGGCCTAGTCCCAGATGAAAGGCCGCCGTGACCGAAATCCGCCAGGAGGAGAACTAAAGATCAAACATAGAATAAAACACACCCAAGGTTCTGTAGCACAATACATTAAAATAAGTAGATAACCGCAATTTTTTTGTGAAAAAAGTACAAATTTACGGTTGATTTTTTCACTTCAAGAGATTGCAGTCCTGAGTATTTGATTGTAATTTTAACTTGGTAGGTATTTCTACGCCTGTCTGGGAAAGAAATTCTTGATCGACAGTCAGACAAAAAGATAGACAGGCAGACGGACAACGAAGTGATCTTATAAGGGTGCCTTTTTCATTTTAAGGCACGGAACCCTAAAAATAGACACTCAGATGCGTTAGTTAATATGTAACAAATGTCGTGTAAGTAAATTGCTTAGTAGCTACGTGTTTCCAGAATGAGTCGATGATATACAATAATTTCTTTTGATAAAATATCGTTTTCGAAACGCATAGCTTAGAGATGGAAAATTTAATATAAATATTTTTATTTAGAGCTAGAATTTATTTATTTGCAAGAAATAATTTTTTGAAATAAAGAAATGATTTTACAAATTCCTTTCATTTACAAAACAATAAACATTCGATTAAGTCCGAATTCCTCTTTGGTTAGTTATTCAAAAAATTATTCAATTATAAAATTGAAACCTAAATATAAATCGTAATAATAACAATTGTGCTTGTTATTGTTTATACTGAAAACAAACTTTTTAATAGATAAAAGCTCTCAATTCGAATATGTAAAATAGAAGTTATAATGTACGTTCACACAATATTATTGCTGATTGTTAAGCCATTTTAATGATTAATTCTATGATAATGAATCGATATGGAGCTCTTGAAAATATTTTTTTCACGTTAGACATGTTATGGGGCATTACAGTGCTTATATACGAAGCAGGATCAAGGCAAAGGTCGAAATGATGAACTCAGAAAAGACAAAAGTATCTAAAAAATTACTATTTATTTATAAATCTAGTTATTCAACTAGACTTATAAATAAATAGAATGATATACCCATGTGTTAATACTATTTAATACTACGGTAACTTTTTTTTATGGGACTAAGGGGGCAAACGGGCAGGAGGCTGACCTGATGGAAAGTGATCACCGCCGCCCATGAACATCTGCAACACCGCAGGGCCTGCAGATGCGTTGCCGGCCTTTAAGAAAGGAATACGCTCTCTTCTTGAAGGTGGCCAGGTCGTAGCGGTTCGGAAAGACCGCCGGCGATAGCTGGTTCCACAGAGTGGTTGTGCAGGGCAGAAAATGCCTTAAAAATCGCACTGTTGTGGTACGCTGGACATCGAGGTGATGTGGATGGAATTTACTATTTTGGCGCGATGTCCGATGGTGAAATTCAGCAGCCGGGATCAGTCCGAACAATTCCTCGGAACACTCTCCGTGATAGATGCGGTAGAAGATGCAGAGTGATCCAACATCTCTACGCAGAGCTAAAGGATCAAGCTGATCGGAGAGAGCTTGATCGTCGATAACTCGAATCGCCCTACGTTGAATGCGGTCAAATGGAAGTAGCTGGTACTGGGGAGCTCCCGCCCAAAGATGAGAACAGTACTCCACATGGGCCGAATTTGCGCCTTATAAAGAATAAGACGCTGACGCGACGTGAAGTACTGTCTCGCCTTGCTGAGCACACCAAGCTTCTTTGAGGCCAGTTTGGCCTTACCTTCCAATTGACCATGGAACTGGACGTTGCTCGAGATGTCGACGCCAACTTTATACGTTACGTATTAACGGTTAGTATGGAATAGGTAAACTGTATATTATGTATATGCATAGGTATGATGACTTGTTGTGGGTTGTATTATGACGTGTTTTCCCGTGGGAATGAGATAATCTTACGCGGTAAAAAGTAGAAGTCACTCTCTAGCCCTCCAACTATCTATAATCTTCACATAAAAAAATCACGCCAATTCGTCAGTATGTTTTGACGTGAAAGAAGGGAAAACAAACAAACAAACACTTATATTTATAATATTAATAATTAATAGTAAATAGTATGGATATAAAAAAGAAGTAAATAAAATTTAGTATACCATCCAATGCATTCCTTGTTAGAACAGTGATCGTTGACGACTGAATTTTAAGAGCGTTTGACCTAGTTCACTTGTTAATAGTTCTAGCTGTAGACTTGAGATTTCAGCTCTCACCAGTTTACTGGTTTTAAGAAAACGGTATTATTTTGTAGCTCTTATTTTATTTTGTTTGTGTATCTTGTAATATCTTCTTTTGTGTTATTCATATAATTTTAAGCACAACTCTTCAAACAAGTTTGTGTTTTGTGTACTTTAGATATATTTAAAATGAATTCAAGGAGGAATATTTAGGTCTTTTTTACCGACATAAAATAGGAGTATGTACTGCATTTGGGTGTCTGTTATGTTACATGATATTTTGGTCAATGATTACGACAGAATTTTAATATGTTTCACGAATAGTTACGTAATGAAACTAGGGATTTACCGTCGTTTTGCTCGGGGTTGTCTATGCTTAGACGTTTTATATGTAGATAAAAATAGTATTGTAAGTCTACTATGCCATTTCAAATCTGTTTAGTTCTGACAGATTTTAGAAGTAAATTTAATTATTTTTACTCTAATCAAATATTACTATTTGGTATCCATAACACAAGCCATAACTTACGCCATGGAACTAGATAGTGCCGTCTGTTAATGTTTTAACATATTTAAAAAAAAAACTAAATTCTCATATTGCACGTAAATAATACGTAAAAATGTTAAGTTGTATATTTCTCATATGCTCTCATAATGTATAAAGTGGGTTTCACATTTAATATTATAGAGTGATTCTGATATTTCATAATAGCCTTGCTATTCCACGTAAGTTTATTTATAAGATTTATAATATACTAGTACAATAATATGATATTTTCTAGTCTGTTGAAGATGTTAAGTACCGCAATTGAGAAAAATTCGTTTGCCAAAAATCTGTAGATAAAAATTAGTGAAATATACCTCGAGGTTTTAATATTAATGTTTTAACTAAAAATAAATTTTATTTTCAAAATTATTTTGCCCTTAACAGTGGAGCTTTTTTTAAAAAAAATAAAGATAATTATTCGCACATGAACATATCAGAGGTGCGACCCGGCATTAGAACCCGCTTCATTCGGATTTCCAAGCGAGCGCGTTACCACTAAGCTAATTGCACTGCAGCATGTATGGCTATAGATCCAGAGTTCGTGGGTTTGAGTCCCAGGTCGGTCCAAATTTGATTATTAAGTGTCTCTGATGAGAAATTCTAAGTAACAGTCCCTGAGTATGGAAGTTGGTCTTACACTCCCGTGCCTCTGAGAGCCGTCGGTCCTGCATATATGTAATACAACTATGTTAGATATAATTTAATAGGTATTAACGTATTTAATCCCAGTACTTATTAGTCTGTAACAAACACATTTTATAGGGAAATGAATTATGTTACTTCTTAATTAAAACCCAAACTCCTGTTAATCCTAATATAGAAGCGAGTAAATAATACAAGTCAAACTCATAACATGTGCCTGGAGGGTATGTTACCGTACAATGATTAATCATCTCTTTCCAAATGTTACCATATAAAACAAAAGAATCCAATTTATTAATTTCATCATAGTTCGTTTAGTTTTACTTGCTCAGTTACTTTCGTCTTATTTTTTATAAAATATTTTTTTATTGTTATTTAATGTAATAAATTTTGGCGAAGTAAAAGAATTGTGGCGATAGTTTCATTTATTAATGAGTAAGGAGTTAAATTATATTTTAGTTTAAATTATTAAGTTATTAACTGACTTCAAGGAGGAGGGGCCTCCAAATGACGTTCGTTTTCTTTTACATAATATGTTTCATGATTCTTGTCACTTGTAAACCAATTTTTATTACTGTCTTAAAAAAATAATATAATATGTATTATGAACATATCTACCTTGAGAGTAATTTATACTAATATTATAAAGATGATAGTAACTCTGCCTGTTACTGTTCACGTTGAAACAACTAAACTGATTTCGATAAAATCTGGCATAGACATAGTTTGTATCCTGGGATTGGACATAGCTACTCTTGATCTCCACCCCGCGTAGTAACGCGAGTGAAGCCGCGGGCAAACTAGTTCTATATAAACAAAGGAGAGATGTTATTTTAATTCTATACCTTTAAACTTTAAAAAATAATTATACAAACGATTAGATCGCCCTTGCAACTTGGTTCTGGAGAGAGTTTACTTCCCTACTCGGGGTATGTTACTTAGAATTTCTCATTAGAGACACTTAATAATCAAATTTGGACCGATCTGGGACTCGAACCCACGACCTCTGGATCTATAGCCATACATGCTAGCAGTGCAATTAGCTTAGTGGTAACGTGCTCGCTCGGGAATCCGAATGAAGCGGATTCAAATGCCGGGTCGCACCTCTGATATGATTAAACCCTTTCTGATGTCCCACTGTTGGGAACGGGTCTCTCTTTAATGCGGGCAGGCTATAATTCACCCACCACGCACGTTGGCATACTTCTTTTACTTTTCCAACGTATTAGATTTTTTTAGAAATGCAGGTTTTCTCGAAATACGAGTGTTTAATATGTTGTAAATGATTCACACATGAAAATATCAGACGTGCGATATACGATGTTTGAACTCGCTTCACTTGGTTTACCAAAGGAGAGCATCACATCTTATAATTATCTGCGTACAAATAAACAATCTTTTATCTCTTTACAGTATTGTACAGTAGGTAATTTTGTTGTAAACTTGGATACATTATTGAAACTTAACTTTATACGTATACTAACTACGGTTTATATTTCAACCTATGTACGACGCGGTGGATAGCTTTAACGTGTAATTTACGGCGTTAGTACTAAAAGCTTATTTAGATTTTATACGAGGAACATCTCTATGTAAACGTCAGTATGTTACAATTTATTATTTTTACCCACCTATACTTATATTATACCTAAATGTGAAAGTTTGTGAGAATGTATGGATGTTTGCTATTCCTTCACGCCAGAACGGCTGAACGGCTGAACTCGTTTCGCTCGGGTGCGTCCCTAAGTTTTTGCATTTCTAACATCTCCACACTCTCTTCCCTTGATCTATACATACCTATAATAAAAATGTAACTAAGCCGAATCTGTACATTAAATATTTTTTTGAAAATCTTATTGAAATAAACATGATTATCTATACAGAGGCCGAATCTATAGTTTTTAGAATTTTTGTCTCTCTGTCTGTCTGTCTGTTACCGCATCACAGAAAAACCACTGGAGTGATTTTGATGAAATTTGGTATGGTGATAGTTGGTTATCCGGGTCAACATATAGGATACTTTTTACCGCGGGAAAATATCTCATATCTGAGAAAAAATACAAAAACTGCAATGTAAGAGTATACTATTATGCAAAACCTAAGAATTTGATTTTCGGTCATCTGAACGCGGGCGGATCTGCGGGCAATGCTAGTATTCATTATATAATAACTGTTTATTTTCTACAAAATAGGTACCGCCTCATCTAGCTTAATCTAATCGTTCTAATCGTTAATCTAAGCTTATTTTAATCAAATGATATTGCGAGAGCTATCACTTTATATGAATGTTTATATAAATTATATGGATATGAATGTTGTGTATGTAAATCCATATTAAATGGAAACCATGCTTATTCATGTTGAAACTACCGCGCAAAACCAATGCGAAACTGATATGAAAATTGTGACAGGAATGAAAAACATACTCATTATAAATTACAAATAAAATCTGTCTAAAGTAAGCTATCAATCTTTCAAAAAACCATTTATCTATTACAAATTTCAACAAAATTATATAAAGAATATGAAAAACAATGAAAATTTACAGAATCTGGTGTATATCAAACGGAAGATTGCAGAGTTGCCAAGCTTTTAAATTAATCAAGATTCTTCTCGTTCACGTGAATTTTTCTACCGTGTTAACAAATTAATGTGTTGCGAACTAACAGTTTTAATAATAGATCGTATTGAACTGTTAGATAGTAAACAAATTGTTTTGAAATTTTGAGTACGTTTTCATTTTATAAGCACTCACCATTCACATTATACTAAAAAACTGTTATTTAATACAACCGTTTATGTATATATTAGCGTCTCACCCTCACTCCGCTCGGGTTCGTCCTACTTACGTTTTAAGGTTTAGTATAGATTTCTCAGAGATGAGATATTTTTTCGCAATTAAAAGTATCTTATATGTTGACCAAGATAATTAGCTATCATTATATCAAATTTCATCAAAACCTGTCCAGTAGTTTTCTCGTGATGCGTTCCCAGACAGACAGACAAACAGAGAAAAAGCTAAAAACTATAGATTCAGCCTCTGTATCAATAATAAAGACTATTTCAATAAGATTTGACTCAGAATTTTAGTATACGAGTATGTATAGATAAAAAGGCAAAGACAGAAAAGTTCAGTACCTTTTTCTCTGTTTGTCAACCGATTTCCTTATTTTTTTGTTTAGTAGCTATTATCTTAAGTGGTACCTATCTATAATATTATGTATCACACTTCTTAAGCAAATGTATAAATTTTGAGAACAGTCCTATTTCTTTCAATATATATGTATTGGAATGCTAGCTATTGTCTGTACACTGTACAATTTTCTTAGAAAACAATAATGTAAGTTTGTAAATGTTGTGAGTTCAGAGTTCTGGCTTATAATAAACATCAAGTTTTGCATTTTATTTACAATATTAATCAATGTACAACTTATTTACTTATTAGTTTTGCAAAATTTTATCAACTTTTGATCGTCCTGCGTTCAAAATTCAAACAAACACAGAAAATAACTCGTCAACGTTATATATTATTATAATATTGGTATCTGATTAACATCACGTTTATAAAAGGAAATTTATTATATTTACATTAAAAAAAAACTAAGCGAACGTAGCTAAAGGTTAAAGCGAGAAATAAATTTTAGCCTTCTTCTCTATATGAACTAAAACTGTGCCAAAGCTTTTATCCCTTCGTACTTACAATATGCTTATATTTACGAGTATCTTGGTTCTTTTAATTGGAAAACGCTTAATTAGAACATCGTACTAATTAAAGTGTTCAAGCAAAAAAGGATGCCGAAACCAAAGAGCAACGTCAACAAATGAGTGATGCTAAAAAACCTAATTAAACAGAATAATAATAATAATATATTCCAGAAAGCTTATGAAAAAGGCTCTTATATTCACATTAATATGAATTAATATAATTCACATTTGCCCTAAAGCAAGAAGGGTTTTTTCATTAAGCTTTAAGAGTTAAAAGGGTTTCCAAGTTAATGTAAAAAATCTTGTTGTGAACTTAATAGCATGAAAATGTTTTGTACTATCACTCTACGGTTATAAATACATAAATACTAAAAATATCAGTTTTGTACTTATCATTGATATCCATAATAATATTATAAATGTGAAAGTGTGTTTGTTTGTTTGTCTTTCTTTCACGTCGAAACGGCTTACTGGGTTGGCGTGATTTTTTGTGTGGAGATAGTTGGAGGGCTGAGAGTGACATAGGCTACTTTTTACTGTGGGATATTATCCTTTACCCACGAGAAAACACGTTATAATACTATTTAAAAAACTATTTATAATTAGAATTCCTTGAAGCTTGGTATAAATTCTCTTCAATAGTATTAATTGAATACGTGTTTTAGCATTTTTTTAAATTCATCCCATAACGGGGTAAAATAGCGGCTGAAAGTTTGTATGAAACATACCATTTTAGAGTTTTTTGGTGGTTTTAGCGCAAGCGTTGCCGCGGGTTCTGGTAGTAAAATGTTAATACATACTTATTTGTATTTCCATTAGAATAAGTGTCTATTTCAGCGCCTTCATGGCGCTACATATTGTTTTAGAGATGAAACGCAATTTGTTAGGTTGTTCCTGTACACTCGATTCATTATTGTAATGGGCTTGCGCTCCGCCTCGGCAAGGAATGATGCTTATATCCTTTGATTTACATAAATATACTCTATACATAGAATGAAACTGTAGAGTATGTCTGTATATACAAGTCAGTTTGTACAAACTCAAGGAAAATGGAGTGAATCCAATTCTGATAATTTCATGTGCGAATCATTTCCAACATGCTTACCACTTGTGTTACGGTAAAATAAAACATAGTGAGGAAACCTGCATGTCTGAGAGAACCTAGCAAGTTCTCGGAAGAAATGTAAAGTCCGCCAACCCCCTTTTGGCCAGCGTGATGGACTATAGCCTGATCCCCGTTGTGAGGCCCGTGCCTAGTGGAACGTAAAAAAGAGATGAATAAATACATATATATTCTTAAATTATAACTCTATGTTCACTAGATCTCCGAACAGAAGTCAATCAACAGTTTTTAAAATTTTATTAACCTATCTGTTTATTTACGCATCACTCCAAGATGTCTGAAAGAATAATATCTTAAGAAATGACAAACCCAATTTTTGGTTTAATCAATCACATAAATAATATTTGCAAAACAAAGAATCGAAGTCCACTAACGCTATCGACTTTAAATCTTTTTTATTACAAATACAGTCGTACGTTCTGTCTGGTGAAGCTATATACATATAATCTGGTAAAGCAATATCATTATTTAGAACTATTGACTTACGCTTACGTTTTAACGTTTAGTATAGATTTCTCAGGGATGACGTATTTTTCCGCGGCAAAAAGTGTCCTATATGTTGACCTGGATAGCCAGCTATCGTCATAACATATTTCATCAAAATCTGTTTAGTGGTTTTCTCGTGATGCGGTCACAGACAGTCATACAGACAAAAATTCTAAAAACTATAGATTCGGCCTCTGTATGGATAGTAATTTCTATTTCAATTAGATTTTCCAAAAAATAGTTAATGTACAGATTCGACTGAGTTATAATTTTATTATATGTATAGATTTAGAAGACTATGACAAGAGTTTGAGCTGTCATTGCAATGCAAATTTCTTCAAGCATCTGTATGTAAATAATTCACGTAATTATGTGTAAACTTCTTAGTAGTCATACTCGACATGCTTATTTAATATTTATACATTCTTTTATTTCATTTCACAATTGGATCGGACTACTATTATATATTCGACGGTTTGTATGAGTGTATGTTATTGTTTCTTCATGCTGAAATGACTCTTCGGCTGGACGATTTTGGATGAAAACATGGATAGACTACGACGTTGAACACATAGACTACTGTTAGTAAATAAAAATTGTCCTTATTATTGTGGTCTAGACCTGACGTCGGGCCGTCGTAGTTGAGTGCGTAAGCGATCCTGCGACGCCCCATTAAGACGGGGGAAGGTTTTGTTGGGTTTTTTGTGGTGAGTCCCACATAACCACCTGTATGTATACAGGTGGTATTCGTAAAGCCAATTACAAAAAAACACACAGTCATCAATTTATTTTTATGTATTTTGCAAATTTGTATGTAGATTTAAATTTCTTTCACGAAAATATAATAGCTTCATAATTGGAAAAAATATTTTCCACATGCTTATAATATGATTGAAACCATTGAATTGATATCTCAATGAGTCCTACACAAAGAGTTTGTTGTAATTGGTATTTTTTTTCCTTAAAATATAAAATCAAATGAAAGAACTCTTATTACAGTAACGACTAACGATAATAATTCAAGCGCGCCTTTGAAGTCATAATTTGTGTATGTATATATATATATATATATATATATATTGATATAATGTTTTAATTTCGGGTATATAGTAGGTATTGCGGCAGGATTTCTTATTCCAAAAGAAAAATACCAACCAAACCAAAACTTTAAACTATTCCCGTTAAAAAACATTCCGTTTATGTACATACAATACTTTTACATCTATACAGATAAAAAAAAGATTATTTTTTTTATATTTTTGAGTGGAACCCTAATTTATTTTCTTTACGGATAAATAAAATTGTGTTTTTTGTCTGTCTCTGTCTGTTTGTTCCGGCTGATCTCCAAAACCGCTTAACTTATTTTGACGGGACTTATACTGGCAGATAGCTCATGTTATAAGGAGTAACGTAGGCTGGCAGACAGACAGACAAAAATGTTAAAAATTGTGTTTTTCATAAGAAAAGTATAAAAGTACCGTATATAATTTCATATGCATTTAGTAAAACGCTGTTATTTTGACATTACAAACAGACAAAAAACTTTTAACTTGTGTTTTTTTTTATAAGAATCGTATAAAATTTCAAAAATATTAAAATGCGCAAAGTAATATATAAAAATATGAAACGTCTCTTACTGTTATATACCTATAATATGCTGTCCTATACAATTTAGTAGATTGTGCTAAAACTTTGGTAAGTTATTATACACGCCCGCAAAGGTTTCCAAGATAGAAATTACGTATAATATAACATCTGGCACGAGTTGTATTAGATCATTTGAAAATTAGTCTGAATATAGAAGTATTTAAAAAATGTATGCATGTATGGATACTTTGAACTTGGAGAAAGTCAGAGCGGGACGCTATATGAGACTATCGAGTCTTATAAATCTTTTAATATTTCATCAGAGGGAATAAATTTTAATAAGGCTACATCGAATCTTTCCACATGTATTATATTTTTTTCAAACGCTCAATTTCCACTTTTCATGTCAGACAGACATTTTACAAATTAAAAAATTAAAACGTTTCATATTTAAATTATTACTTATCTGTGAGAAATATACTCGTTGAAAGAAGAGTAGATTTTATTTAAAAAATAATATCTACTCTTATACTAAGCAAAGACTTTGTAATTATGAATTTTATAATAATACTGATGTGGGTATATTCGCAAGCTGAAGTTGATATACGAACATATGACCGATATATTTTACTTCCTAGAAAGTTTAAGCTGTTTATCATCGCTTCACAGGACTTACGCAATGTAATCTCAAGAACTTTTCCAGATTAAAAGTTTCTTATGTACTTATGTGATATATTATGTTGATATATAGAAGTAGATAAATAATGTTACTTTTTAATTTCCGATAAGCGATCATATTTTATTACCAGCATTGCCCGCGGCTCCGCCCGCATTCAGATGACCAAAAACCAAATTCTTAGGTTTTACATATTAGTATCTCTTACATTGCAGTTATTGTATTTCTTCTCAGAAATGAGAGATTTTCCCGAGGTAAAAATTATCCTGTATGTTGATCCGGATAACCAGCTATCATCATATCAAATTTCATCATAATTCCTCCGGTGGTTTTTCTGTGATGCGGTAACAGACAGACATACAGATAGACAAAAATTCTAAAAACTATGGATTCGGCCTCTGTGCCGAAAATAATGTTTATTTCAATAAGATTTTCCAAAAAAATATATAATGTACAGATTCGGCTTAGTTACAATTTTATTATATGTATAGATTATTGCTTGATTTTCAGTCAAAACTCTATAACTCAAAATATGTATTCAGCCTTTTTTTAACGTCCCACTGCTGGCGGTGGACCTCCCTTGGTGGACCACGCTGGCCAAGTGCGGGTTGGCGGACTTCACATGTCTTTCGAAAATTTGCTAGGTTCTCTCAGACATGCAAGTTTCCTCACGATCTAAATACAAACAAATGGCTTAAATTTAAGCTTATGCCTATTACTAGTTTGTACGATAGTTAATAGATCCAAATTGTCAAAGCTTTAATGAAATTTGATTTATGCAAGTTGGTATGTGAGTAAGTAGACTTGAAGCCACAGAAATTCTAGCTATATTGTCAATATTATGTATTTTCCAGATTATATTAATATCAATACTATCTTAGATTTACGAGACTTGATATTTCAAATAAAACTAGTTAGTCGGATTTTATCACGATTTTATTTTTATTTAGATTTTTAGGTTCCAATGTTATAAAGAAATATGGCTGAAAATATACGAGAGAGATCAACAGATTTATTTAAAACTATCGGCTCACCCTCACTTGGCTCGGGTTCGTCCCTAGTTACGTTCTAATGTTCAGTGTGGAATAGATAGATACACTATATATTATATTACTGCTGCGCTCCCTTGGGTAGTAGCATGATGATAATATAATATAGTCTATACTCTATAGCCTTCCTCAATAAACGGGCTATCTAACGCGAAAAGATTTTTTCAAATCGGAATAGTAGTTCCTGAGATTAGTGCGTTCAAATAAACAAACTAACAAACTCTGCGTCTTTATAATATTAGTATAGATATGTCATAAACTAAGTAAGCTTCAGCATTATCGTAGTACAAATCTACCATCGATAGAAGTAAGAAACCATTTTTGACTACCCACAATTTATTACACAAACTTCTGTCGCATTGGTTGCCTGACTGGACAATAAATTATTATATTATAATGTGCGGGACATTTGATAATCCATAATATTACAAATGAGTATTTGTGTATTTGTCTATTTGACTGCTTTTACGCCGAAATAAAACAATTATTAATAGTTATATTTTCTTTGTAAGGAGACTGTTAGGGGGCTTGAGAGTTATATAAGCTATTTTTTACCGCGGGAAAACATCTAAATCTTCCATTACAATTTTTTAAACAGGCAGTAGTAGCCCAATGGTGACGCGCTCGCTTGGGTAACCAAGTGAAGCGGGTTCTATCCCGGGTCTGGAAGCCCTGATATTTGCGTGAGCAAACGATTTTTCTATATGATTACTAGTTCTTTACGGTTAAAAAAAAACATCACGAGGAAATCTGCACGTCTGAGAGAGTCTAGCAGATTTTCGAAAGATATGTGAAGTCTGCCAATCCGCACTTGACCAGCGTGGCGATCTAGGGCCTGATAGTCCAGTAGTGGAACGTTAAGAAATAGCTGAATACATATATGTACAAAGGGAATTTTGTTTGTTTTATTTGTGAAGATTTTTGTGTTGAGCTCGAGAAGATAGTCGGAGACGCGTCTTAGGTTATGATTCTGCTTAGTCAGGTACAAATCAAGCGAAGCTAGGGGGTATCACTAGTTTTTCATAATTGTATCATTTATCCTCAGTCGCAAGTTGATGTTATAATAACGTAAGTAAAAATACAAGTATGTAGATAAATTTATTAATATGTTTTTCAGTATAATGTAATTTAAAAATACTGTCTCGCATATTATGAGAAATTCAAGATGTGTAATGTGTAATTTAACCAAACATTTCGCAAAACAGTAAATTTATTTGGAATATAATATCCACACTCATTTTATAGACATGAAAATAATTCTGTACTTTTGTCTGTTATCTTTTCAATTCAATTAAATTTGGAAAAGACATAGATGGTATCATGAGATCGAACGTAAGCTAATTTTCAACGAAAAAAAGTGGTTATAAAATATTCTTAGAAATCTTGTTTATTTCACATTTTCTCCCGCGTGTTCTTTTGACACTGTCTTTCCAATCTTTTCTTTATTTATATCTCCTAACTAATATTGTATATAAATTTATATTAATGACTACGATTTCACGCTTAGTATAGATTTCTCAGAGATAATTTCCCGCAGTAAAAAGTATCCTATATGTTGATACCTAGATAACAAGCTATCATTATATCAAATTTCATCAAAATCTGTCCAGTGGTTTTCTCGTCATGTATTCCCAGACAGACAGACAGACATTCTAAAAACTATAGATTCGACCTCTGTATCGATAATAATGCCTATATCTAAAGATTTTCCAAAAAATATTTTATGTACAGATACGTCTCATTGTCAGTTAGAATTTTATTATATGTATAGATTAAACACAATAAACGTGATACAGTCATGACAAGGGAAATGTCAATTTCACTCTTAGCTTCGCGAGTAACGAAAATCTATACATATAATAAAATTGTAACTAAGCCGAATCTGTATATTAGAAATTTTTTGGAAAATCTTATTGAAATACACATTATTATCGATACAGAGGCCGAATCTATAGTTTTTAGAATTTTGTTCTTTCTGTCTGTCTGTTACTGCATCACAGGAAAACCACTAAAGGGGTTTTGATAAAATTTGGTATGGTGATAGCTGGTTATTCGGGTCAACATATAGGATACTTTTTACCGCGGGGAAATATCTCATTTTTGAGAAAAAATACAAAAACTGCAATGTAAGAGTATACTAATATGTAAAATCTAAGAATTTGGTTTTTAGTCATATGAACGCGGGCGGAGCCGCGGGCAATACTAGTCAATAAATATAGGTATACTTTTCATTTAAGAATGTTACATACAAATGTAAAAAATATCCTCGTTGGTTTTATATACGTTTTTGTAGAAAAAACAAATATATTTCTCTCATCGATTGATCTATACTATTATTATAAAGAGGTAAAGTTTGTGATCTTGTGAGTTTGTGAGTTTGTGGGTTTGTGAGTTTGTGAGTTTGTGAGTTTGTGACGTTGTAGGGGGTAATCTCCGGATCTACTGAACCGATTTTCAAAATTCTTTTACCAATAGAAAGCCACGTTCTTTCTGAGTGTCATAGGCTATATATTAACCCGAAAAATGAAAAGGCTTTTTCGTGGTAGTCGGATTGCAAAGTAAGTCGGAGAAAAAACGGTCGAACGAAAACGTTTCTTACGAACGCTGCCTTAACGATGAGAGATATATGGTTATGTTCTAGAGAAAAGTTGTAGAGCTTAATAATGCCTACAAAAAAGTCAGCGACAGCATATGTCTAACTTTTATATTTAAGTCACAAAAAGTAGTTTTTTATATTAAAAAAATCATTTAAATCGGTAGGTCATGTTTATTGGTCATATTATCAACAATTATGAATTCTTATCAAAATAAGTAAATTTATCGTCTAAAATATTTAAAATAATAGACTTTTCCCTTTTACTGCATATAATTTGGACAAATGGTTAAAGAGATAATACAACATATTCGTATGTATGGACGAATCTGAGCGAGCTGTTTATCTGTTTTTCTCTTTGTACGGGCTAATCTCCAGATCTATTGGACCTATTTAAATGAAATTTTGCATGGTGGTAACTTATATCCCCGGCCAACATCTTAGATACTTTTAATCCCGGAAAATTAAAGAGTTCCCGTGGGATAGTTAAAAAACTATAACAACTTATACAGCTTAGTACACAAAAACTACTGATTGGATTTTAATGAAACTTTACAATAATATAGTTCATACATGACAAAAACAAATCAGCTACTTTTCATCCCGGAAAATTAAAGATTTTCCGTGGGATAGTCAAAAAACTATAGTAACTTATACAGCTTAGTACGCAAAATAACTGATTGGATTTTGATGAAACTTTACAATAATATAGTTCATACATCAGAATAACAAATAGGTAACTTTTTATCCCGGAAAATTGTACTTTTCCCGTGGGATAGATGTTTTTGTTTATTTGTAACGTATTATGTACACAACATAGACCCCAAAACAATAGTTATAAAAAATTTCCTAATTGTCTGTTTGCCTGTATGTCTGTTTGTCTGTTTTTTGTGTGTGCGTTTTACGCGAAAAGTAATGTACTAATTTCAACGAATTTTGGTGAAGTGATAACTTATTACTCGAGTCAACATTTAGGGTACCTTTTGTATGTATGTATGTTGTATTCAGCCCTTTTTAACACATGCAACGGGCCTCCCTTCAGTACGAGGTGGATCAGGCCATAGTCCACCACGCTGCCCAAGTGCGGGTTGGTGGACTTCCCATGTCTTCGAAAACTTGCTAGGTTATGTCAGACATGCAGGTTTTCCTTCACCGTTACGACAAGTGGTAACTGTGTTAGAAATGATTCGCATAGAAAATATCACTCAGTTTTCCCAAGTGAGCGCGTACCACTGGGATACCACTGCCTAGATACGTTTTACTTAAAGAAAATCTTTCTTTCCCACGGGAAAATACAATAACTGGTTTTATCGAGTCCTCCCTAGAAACCTTCCTCTGACTAAGCCTTAAGACATACATCAAGACAATATACTAAAAAATTGTAGGTCTTGAAAGTCCTACAGAAAAGTTGTGAATAGTATATGTCTATCTTCTAAGTTACACTCGCAATATTTATTCTTATCTATAGGTACCTATTATAAAAACTTAGTCAAAGCGATGTGCGCGTTTCACGCAAAAAGTACTCAACCATTTTTAACTTAATTTTTGTAGTCATAAAAACTTAGTGCTCGGGTCAAACATTTAGAATACTTTTTAACGACAGGCAAATTACTCATTCCCACGGGAAAATACAATAACTGGTTCTATCGAATTGTCCTTAGAAATTTATTGGCTAACGTTGGCTCAACCTTAAGAGATAGATCAAACCATTGTACAAGAAAATTGTAAGTCTTAAAAAGGTCTATAGAAAAGTTCTACATAGTATATGTCTATCTCCTAAGGTACACTCGCTATAACTATTTTATTATTATATATTTCTGTTTTATTATACGTTATTTATTCTATCTGAATATAGGTACATATATGAATAATAAAACTGTAGAGGTCGAATGTCTGTACATAGATGGTAGAAAAAATTGCTAAAAAACGAGTGAGTTCTCTTCTTACATCCCGTAAGGAGAGAAATAGAACACATCTAGATTTTTTCAATTTTTTTGTTTCTCTGTCTGTTTGTCTGTTCGTACGGGCTAATCTCCGATACTATTGAACCTATTTAAATGAAATTTGATACTTTTTATTCCGGAAAATTAAAGAGTTCCCGTGGGATAGTTAAAAAATTATAGTAACTTATACAGCTCAGTACACAACAACTTATGCACCTAATTTAGTAAAATTTGGCATGCTGATACCTATACCTTATAATGCAGCTCAAACAACAGGTTACTTATTTTATTTTTATCCCGGAAAAATGAACGGTTCCCGTGGGATAGATCTTTTTGTGCTTTTCTAGAGGTGAACCCGAGCGAAGCGAGGGTGAGCCGCTAGTCGTATATATTTTTACTAAGCATATTACATACTGAAAACATTATCGAAATAATAGAAAACGTTCAGCTCACTACTGTGTTGCTACTGTAGTAGAATAACAATATTTCCTTTCAATCGCTTGAGCGGATTTAAAAACATAATGACTAAGTAGGTTACGATTTAGTTTGTAATATGCTTGAGGTTTCCTCGTGTACTTGTTTTAAATTAAAAACTGATTTAAATGCAAGTGTTATATCAAAATAATATAACCGTTCCAATAAATATTAGACTATAATTGTAAAAATAGCTATACTAATATTATCAAGAGACACAGTTTATTTGTGTGTTTGTGTGTTCTCATAATCTCAGGAACTATTAATCCGATTTGAAAAAATCTTTTTAAATTAGATAGCCCGTTTATTGAAGAATCATCATGCTACTGCCCATGGGAGTGGAGCAGTAATATAATATATAGTCTATCTATACCATACTAACCACTAAAACGTACCTAAGGACGAACCCGAGCGAAGCGAGAATGAGCCGCTAGCCGGTAAATAATGACATATTATCCGGCTTTTCATTCGAAAGTGCATTCGATATGTTTTGACTCGGTGTGTATTTGAACGGTGCGTTTATTATTACAGCGCAAATACAGTATTGAGAATGCAATAAACTATACAAAATACGTAACAAATTTGCTTGTGATCTTTGAGTTCATAGAAAAATCCTATCAAAATAGAAATCACTTTTTCTATTATGAATAACACTTAAAAAAAAGAATGATTTAAATCGAACAAGCCATTCTCAATACATTATGCGCTTACTATCCATAACGAAGTTGATTGAAGTTGAACGAAGAAGGACAATGCCCTGAATCGCTTCGAGAAAAGGATGGTACTGCCATGCCCTTGTTTGGTCGACTTGGCGGGGGCACTGTCGTGCCACGGGAAGCGTACATTTTACCTGAATAAAAATAATCTAAAAGTTCTTAAAGTTTTCTTTAGATATTCGAGTTATTTACTGAAGGCGCCAGAAACAGTATGTTATGTATGAAGAATATAGAACTTACAGAACTACAGACGAAGACAAGGAGCGTTGGTAGGTAGCTTAAATTTTTAATCATCTTTTAACAACTAGTTTACATCTCTGTAGTTTTGCTAACTCAGTAGTGTTTGAATTGCATGCTTCATTTGAAGGCGAGAGCTATCCTATATTATTATTCTAGTAATTGGGCCAGCGAGCTTCGCTCGGAGTTAGGAGGGTTAAAAAGAGTACAATTTTCTTTAAAAAAAAATAAAGACTTGAATAAATACAAAAAAAAAAAACAATAATAAATTATACCTTTATATCCGACCGGGATTTGAACCCGGTTACCTATGATTTGGCTCAGTTTGTAGTGACCCTATTTGCTATGCCAGTGGTCGCGGGTTCGAGTCCCGCTGGGGGCATTCATTTGTGTGATGAGCACGAATGTTTGTACTCCAATCATGGGTGTTTATATTTATAATATGTATGTATTTAAAAGTTATAAGTGTGTAGTGTATTAAATACCTGGTATCCACAACACAGGCCTCGTAGCTTACCATGGAACTAGATGGTGCTGTGTGTTAATGTCCCAAGATATTTTTTTATCCATAATATATCATGTAAATATAAATAATTATAACTAATTGGATTGGGCTTTTTGGTCATATCTTGACCTTCAAAATATATTAACAGAATTAATACAATGAGTTATAAATTGAATAGCATTCTCAATAGCCATGTCTTGCCATCTTAACAGCCGTCATTATTGGGTAATGGTACCTACTTTTCGAAGGATAGCCTCAAGCATATTTTTGGGCAACTCATTTCAGATATAATTGTTTATGTAATATATTTAAAACAAAATTTATCTGGTAACGAGATAGATGAAGATGATCTTAGCCCGGATTTTCAACATAAAAATGGATAACAGAGAAAGTTATTATCAAGTAACCTGTCTGGCCTGAAGGTCTGGCCTTCCCTGCACGTCGGTATGACTGATAGCTTGATCCCCATTAAACCATAGTCCACCAGGCTGCCTAAATATAAATCGCATTAAAACTTCACACTCAGAAATGCAGGTTTCAAAAATGAGTTGTACATGAAATCTCAGAGGTGCGAGACCTAGGTTTTGAAGTCGCTTCACTTGGTTTCCCAAGTAAGCGCGTTACCAATGAGCTTCCACTACAAATTATGAAAAACTATTCAGAAAGTTGTATATGTAAGTATACAGAAATTAAATATTAATAGAAACTTAAGAATATTATTTTGTACATATCTATGACATAGTACCCTTGGAACGATGTCTCCACTTTACGTATAAATAAAAGAAGTACTCGTAATTACTATTGACGTTCAAGTATTAGCATAAATATGTCTATGAAAGGAACTACAGTTGGTTTTGATGTCAATTGGCATGATTATAGCTTATTACTCGAACATTCATTTTGAATATATTATGCGGAACTCCCGGAATGGGAAAGAGAATTCTGTATAAGATTTCTAGTTCATTATGATTATTTAAATAATACGTAGATATATTTGATGAAAATTGGCACGAATGCTAGTTACGTTTAATTAGAATTTAGTACCTATACTAGTTCTTGGTTAAACATTAAATTCTAACAAAACAATAAACTTTCATACGAAAATACACCTACTTAACTGTGCAACATTAGGTGTAAACTTGACAAGCTTCATGTATAGACACTCCTATTTATTCCATATTAAGATTGATTGAAATTTTTTAAGCCCAGGGCACTTGTTCAATTTAATTCAATTCTTTAGTTTCGTGGCTTCTAGGAATGCCTTTGGGCACAATTTACTTCGCCAATGTCACGTAGAATGTCTCCATTTGACGACACGTTTGGATCAGTTTGTAGTGTGAACCTACATGCTGTTCCAGCGGTCGCGGATTCAATTCCCGCTCGGGGCATACATTTGTGTGATGAGTACGAATGTTTGTACTCCAGTCATGGTTGTTTATATTTATAATATGTATGTACTATGTATTTAAAGTTATATATGTGTAGTGTATCAACTATCTAGTATCCATAACACAAGCCTCGTAACTTGCCATGGAACTAGATGGTGCTGTGTGTTAATGTCCCAACATATTTACTATTTATTTATTAATTATTCTACGCGACATTGGTGGCACGTTATATATAGAATGACCGGTAAAAAGGAGAAAAAAAAAACACTTATCCGATTTGTTTTCACATACAGAAAATGTAGAGACATAAATATGTCAGTGGAATGTTAAACTACCCAACCCTTACATAAATTAAAATATTTGTGTTGACTCTTTCTCTTTCAAAAAAGATCTCAATTTGGATAGAATAATATTTTGTGTATGTGATTTTAGGAGCAGTGGTAGTGTAGTGGTAGCACGCTTGCTTGGGAAACCTAGAAAAGTGCGTTCAAATCCCGAGCCCCGCTCCTTTGAATCCTAATCATCTTTACTTGCCTTATGGTGAAGGAAAACATTGTGAGGAAATCTGCATGTCTAGGAGAACCTAGCATGTTTTGGAAAGACATGTGAAGTCCGCCAAGCCGTACTTGGCTAATGTGGCATTATGGCCTGATTCTCCCAAGCCCAGCAGTGATGACGTTAAAAAGGGTTGAATATGTAGATATCTATTATACTAAATTCGATGGATTAGTAAACGTTCACTTTCTTTAATGTTAATTTTTTTATTGTCTGATAATAATTTACTCCGTTGTGTAACTATTGCAGCATTTTGAACAATTTATTACAAAGGAAGCATTAGGTCGCCAAACCGAGGCAACATAGGTCGTATGACAATAGGTATTAAAACATACACGTGTTGTTGTCGACTAAATATGCTTAGCCAATATGTCATTCAACAGTCAGTTGATAGTAGAAAATTAAAAAAATATGTAAATAGGCAAAGACAAAACTGTTCAGTACCTTTTCTCCGCTGTTTGTCAACCGATTTCCTTTTTTTTGTTTAGTAGCTACTGACGAGCTTTACTGTTATCAATAAAATTTTTTTGGAAACAGTATTTTATTTTTATTTTGTAGACTAGCATTGCCCGCGGCTCCGCCTGCGTTCAGATGACCAAAAACCAAATTCTTAGGTTTTACATCTCTCTTACTTTGCAGTTTTTGTATTTTTTCTCAGAAATGAGACATTTTCTCGCAATAAAAAGTATCCTATGTGTTGACCCGGATAACTAGCTATCACCATACCTAATTTCATCAAAATCCTTCCAGTGATTTTTCTGTGATGCTTTAACAGACAGACATACAGACAGACACACAAAAATTCTAAAAACTATAGATACGGTCTCTGTATCGATAATAATGTTTATTTAAATAAGATTTTCCAAAAAATATTTAATGTACAGATTCTGCTTAGTTACTATTTTATTATATGTATAGATCATAATATGTCAGACATTAACTACGGTTCCCATGGCAACAAACAGTTATCAGCTAAACTTCATCATGTCGCTTTTTGGCTGTCGGTGTGAGCGCGCATCGTAAAAAATTTACTTTCATATTTTTTTCCAAAGGTCCCAAAAGAGGTATAACTTCAAAATTATGTATGTTCAAAAAATCCAGTAAAAAGTACCTAAAATATATAAATTCGTGGATATTACAATTTCAATATTACGTATTTCATTCACAGCGTCACTACGTAATACATTCGATTTCCAAATAATAACAAATATTTTTATAGCATTGTATAGAGCCAAATCAAAAATCCAATAAAGAAGCATGAGAGCTATGATAAGCTTCAAAAGTATTTTTTTAACGTTACTTTATATAACACCTGGTTAAAATATGAGTTCGAATATTTCATACATGAATAACCAATTTAATTTCAAGCTACTTTGACTTTCAAATCAAATATATACGTAGATTTTTTATATTTCTTAGGTATTATTTTTTTTTTTTAGGGTTTGAATGATTTAACGAAACCCCTATAGTAACCATCGTGTATTTCTTATCAAATAATATCTTCTGAATTATTTTATTAGTTATCAAATTGATAACACCTCCAGGTAAATTTCTAAGAAATTAATTAAATTTCTAAGAAATCCATTGTTAACTGTAACTAGTAACTAACTGTAAATAATTAGAATAAAAAAGTATCATTTTTTTTAATTAAATTTAAATAAAAAGAAAATTATTATTTCATCAAAAGTTATCACAATATCTGATAACTACTTTCGGATTGATGTATAGATTGTATACTATATGTATACAGGAATATTCAACGTAACGAATGTTCGAGGTGAAAATATTATAAACATGACGTTAATAAGAAATAAAATCGATCAAGTGCGTGTCAAATTCGCACACGAAGGTTTCCATACCACTGTACATGTACTTTTGATTAAAATGACTTTTACTCTATGTATGTAGTATACTAACTTTGGTGATGGATTACGGACGTTAAAAAATGTTTCTTGTACTTTTATCTTTTATTTTTCCTTATTTCTTGTTATAGCGGCAAAAGAAATACATACTCTGTGAAAATTTCAACTCTCTACGTATTACTGTTCATGAGATACAGCCCTCTGACAGACGGATGGACAGCGGGGGCATAGTATATATGTATAGGGTTGCTTCCATTGGCACCCTTTGGGTACGGAATTCTAAAACCGATCAAATTGTTGGGTTACAAATAAAATCCAAACATGCATGCACAAAGCATTTTTATCTTTATATTTTATGGCTCTACGCAGTTATTGTGGAGATAAAACCCAGAATTATCTGGAAAATATATAAATATTTTGATTTCGGCGGTGGGCGGCTGTAGGCAAGTGTCACCCATATCTCTACAGTTATCAAGCAATTTTTTTATGTTTTAAATTGTATTATTTAGATTATTCTGCCACCTACATCGTTTGACTTTAAATTGACCTAACTGTTAAATTATTTTAATTAAAATTGAATGATTGGCATGAACATTTTTGTTTTTTATTTTGTTTAATCTTCCACTGATACATATAGCTATTTATATGTTATGTTGATAAGAGGCATGAATAAATGTATAGAATTCTGTATAATAAAATTAATTAGGCTATACCTCAGGAGCGTTTTTAAACGTGTCTACCATTTGTCTAACGATGAATGAAAACATCGTGAGATAACCTACATTTCTAAGCAAGGTATTAGAAAGACGCAAGAAGTCCGCTAACATGTACTTGGCCAGCGTGGTGGATTATGGCCTGATTGCCTTTATATGGCCCTTATATGGAAGCCACGTTCCCAGCAGCGGAACGTTAAAAAGAGCTGAATACGAGTATGTATTCAGCCCTTCTTAACGTCCCACTGCTGGGCACAGGCCTCCCTTCAATACGAGGGGTCAGGCCATAGTCCACCACGCTGGCCAAGTGCGGGTTGGCGGACTTTACATGTCTTTCGAAAACTTGTTAGGTTCTCTCAGACATGCAGGTTTCCTCACAATATTTTCCTTTACCGTAAGGCAAGTGGTAATCATGTTAGAAATGATAAGCACATGAAAATATCAGGGGTGCGAGACCCGGGATATGAACATGCTTCACTCGGTTTCCCAAGCGAGCGCGTTACCACTGGGCTACCACTGCCTTACCACTGTGCTACCACTGCCTGAATACGAGTAACATGGTTTAATAACGCGCTTCCATTAATAGCTACGCTAATTAACTACATTTAATCAAATTTTGGGAATCGATGGGAACGTGTTTCTAATTAACTTTGTATATGTAATCTGGATGTTATTACAATCTATACATACCTATAATAATAAAATTCTAACTAAGCCAAATGTGTACTTTTTTTTTTGGAAAATCTTATAGAAATAGTCATTGTTATCGATACAGAGGCCGAATCTATAGTTTTTAGAATTTTTGTCTGTCTGCCTGTTACCGCATAACGGGGAAACCGCTGGAGGGATTTTGATGAAATTTGGTATGATGATAGCTGGTAATCAGGGCTAATAGGACTTTTTACCGCGGGAATATGTCTCATTTCTGAGAAAAAATACAAAAAACTGCAATGTAAGAGTATACTAATATGTAAAGCCTAAGAATTTGGTTTTTGGTCATCTGAACGCGGGTGGAGCCGCGGGCAATGCTAGTACGTAATATAACTATATCATCATGGATGATGTTGGAACGAGGAGGAGAATTATTTATGAGTGAGTGAACCTTTTTAATGGCTTATAATATAGTAAAATCTTTAAGCTTGGGCTCATTTGAGTAGTTTTGATGACATTCGTATATAATTACAGAAGGTCAAGAATGTTTGTATGTATACGTAATTTTTTTATGTGCAATTGTTTCAATAAATACGACGTTTGAAAACAGAAAAGCTACTGAGAGATTTTGTTAAGTAAGTTGAGGGGAGTGAGGCAGAGGATAAATAAAAGAATAAGAGAGTGATGGCGGAGGGTTGATTAATTTAAATGTAGACTGGACTCGAACCTGTTATCTAATAAAGTTGTTTCGTCTTTTCTACCTATGCTCTTAGCATGAGTAAAAAGAAATTGTAAAAACGTATCAAATCTTATGTATATCTGTTATTTCTTTCTTATCTAATCTAGATATAAAATGTATCGATTATTTTAAATCTTGTAAACGTTCAATATACATGTTTTGTACACCTATATAAATATTTTGTACACCTATTATTTTGTACTTATTAAATATAAATGAAATTATTCTAAATTAGCGTCTCACCCTCGCTCCGCTCGGGTTCGTCCCTACTTACTTTTTAACGTTTAGTATACATTAAATATTTTTTGGAAAATCTTATTGAAATAGTCATTATTACCGATACAGAAGCCGAATCTATAATTTTTAGAATTTTGGTCTATCTGTGTTTGTCTGTCTGTATGTCTTGGAACGCATCACGAGAAAACTACTGGACGGATTTTGATGAAATTTGGTACGATGATAGCTCGTTTTCCGAGTCAACATATAAGATACTTTTGTACTGCGGGGAAATACCTCATCAATAAGAAATCTGTACTAAACTTTAATTATAATTATATAATAAAACAATATTTTCTCCTTCTGTAAAGTTGTTTATAGTATTATAGTATATTGACTTTTTATAAGTATACAAATTCGCCTTCCTAAAAATGAAAACGATCGTCCAAATGTCTTTGTCGACATCAAACAAAAGGGTAACCAATTTATTTCATATAATTCAATTATGAAGTCTTCAGCGACATAATATTTTAATACAAACCTTGATTTTAAGTTTGTAAATTGCCTATTATATTCCCTTTGATATGTAATAGCTCCGTTAATGTTTAGTACCTAGGCGACCGAACTTCGCTCGAAGTTTTTGGCCAAAGCTACAATTTTCTTTATAATTTGGCATAAAGACGAAAAAAAAACAAAAGTGAAAACTTTGAATCGGACTGTAATTCGAACCCGGACCTATGATTGTCAACCTTGCGCCTTTGCCGCTAGACCACGATGGTTATGCTCGAGCGTGCGAAATTAGCGACCATATCTTGCGTGGAATAATACGAAAGAAAACCGCACGAAAATTAAAAAAACACGTGTTTTCCCAGAAATAAGACTAATCTAGATCGATTTTTCGACCCCGAAGACGCCCGAAGACATACCAAATTTCCGTGAAATCGTTAGAGCCGTTTCCGAGATCACCGGGGTATACCTATATAATTAATTAATTAAAATATACAAGAATTGCCCATTTAACGCTATTAGTTTATATGAATATCTATTAAGGAGTCTGTTAAACACACAATGCTTGACCTTTATACACGCTTAAGAAATTTGTGGTTTCATCCATAAGAGTAAAAATTATTTTATCATTATGATTTATTTAGAAATCATGTCGTTATACTTGTTTCGTTTTAACATAAATAAATAAATATGTTAGGACATTAACACACGGCACCATCTATTTCCATGGTAAGCTACGAAGCTTGTGTGATGGATACCGGATAGTTGCTACATTACACATATATAACTTTAAATACATATATATTATAAATATAAACACCCATGACTGGAGTACAAACCTTCGTGCCCGTCACACTGAATGCCTCCACCGAGACTTGAAACCGTGACCGCTGGCACAGCACGTAGGGTCAATACAAACTGATCTAAACGTGTCGTCAAAGTCATAGTGCCTAATAAAATTAAAAAAATATATATGTATATTGCTTAACGTTGTGAATCTCATCATACTTCCAAAATAGTTTCCCACAGGAAATGCCAACATATTCAATTTATCTTTCGACACGAACCCTTTGCGAATCTGTCCTTGTCATTACTTATTCCTTTATATCAATATAAAAGTTTATGCTGCTTAACTTTTTCAATCGATTTTAAATAAATTTTTCAATCGACATAAGTTGAGTTTACGTGAGTAGTGAGAAACAGCTTAAAGTAGCAAAAATGTGACTATATTTTAAATACAACTCATCTTTTCGGATTATTTCGTGGATTTATTGTGATTTTTGGTAATTTATATCTCAAATTATCACACGCACGCAGGCCGGCACGCACACGTACACACACACGCGCATACGTACGCACACACGTACGCACACACACGCGCACGCGCACGCAAATGCACACGCACACGCATACGCATTTACAATAGTAGTCCGATGAATTCATATTTTGTATATCTTTGTACACATTTATCAAAAATAATGTATTATCACCAATCAATATTACGTTATTTATAAGCAGTATTTACAGAAAATAGGCATTTAACCGATATACATAAAGTACCTACTGGCTTAATTCGATGCTATGCAATACAATCGATTCATCAACGACGGAGTTAATCGATTCTGCGCCAAGCGACTCATTCAAGCCTTTAAATAATTGATACTATTTGTTTACTAAAGTTTAATTGCATTATAAAATCGTTCACTGTTATAATGCAGAAAGTATTACATGAACTATCATTCTATTTACGATATAAATAATTTGAACCATTCCTACTTAGATCAGCTAGATTACATGTTTTTTTATATCCTAATAATATTATAAATGCGAAAGTTTTGTAGATGTTTCGATGTAAAGACGTAAGGATGTTTGTTACTCTTTCACGCAAAAATACTGAATGGATTTTAATAAAACTTTATAATATTATAGCTCATACATAAGAATAATACATAGGCTACTTTTTATCGCGGAAAAATGTACGGTTCCCGTGGGATAGATTTGTTTTTGCTTTTATAGAATACCACTAGTTACAATATAAAAGAAGAATCTTAAACTGAAAATATTAAAAATATACAATAATTATGGAACGCGATAATTTAGATTTTTTTTTA
Organism: Brenthis ino; assembly: GCA_921882275.1. Lineage (NCBI taxonomy): Eukaryota > Metazoa > Arthropoda > Insecta > Lepidoptera > Nymphalidae > Brenthis > Brenthis ino. The sequence goes on from OV170222.1 coordinate 16,355,195, forward strand.
TTTAAAATGTAAAAAACGACATTTCAGAATAGCTATAAAAGTGTAATAAAGAACATTTTGATTTAATTAACATACCGATACTGAAATAAAATATTTATTTTTGTTAACAAAATTCGATTGGCTTAAATAAAATATCTTAAAATACTAGTATATTATAATAAAAATCACTAGGATGAGTGAAATAATAAGAATAAATAGTTTATTCTTATTTATTGTTTGTACAGGCAATTGTTCTAAGATTATGATCAAAGTTGCAGGTAAAAGTTAGTGAATCATCAAATGTTTATTGTATACGTATTATATGACGGTATAAATTTTATTGTCTTCCAACGTTATCGTTAGTGTAGCTGTGAGCAATAGACGAATTCATTAAAAGTCACTGTACTGTGATGCAATACTTTGGTATATGAGACGTTAAAGATAAAAGATTGTATTATATAAACTAGCGAGTCACCCTCACCCTACTCGGGTTCGTCCCTAGGTAATTTTTAATGTTTAGTATAGATTTCTCAGAGATGAGAATGTTTTCCCGCAGTAAAAAGTATCCTATAAGTTGACCCGGATAATCAGCTATCATCAAACCAAACATCAAAATCCGTCCCTTGGTTTTCTCACGATGCGTTCCCAGACAGACAGACAGACAGACAGATAAAAATTCGAAAAACTATATATTCGGCCTCTGTGTCGATAATAATAATTAATTACTATTTCAATAAAATTTTCAAAAAAAAATTATGTATAGATTCGAACCAGTTAGAATTTTATTATATGTATAAATAAATACCGTTCTTAAGATTAGTCCGGACAAACAAACAGACTTAGGTTAGATATGTGAGTTAAACATACTTTAATTTACATAATACTTTCTTAGATTTACGCGAATATTTGACATTTTAAATAAAACTATCTTTTCGGATTTTGTCGCGGATTTATTTGCATTTTTGTTTCCCGACGTTTCGAACGCTTTACAGCATCCCGTGACCATGGATGCTGTAGTAGTAGTGTAGTATGTGGGTAGTATGATATTAGTAGGTACGGTTTGGTGGAGTCAATGTAAGTAATTTGTAACAAATAGATTTATATTGATGTGTATGTACATAAAAAGTACAAAAAATTATTTGATAGTTTATTCCCTATCTATCTATTTTATAGCTAAAGCACATCACTGGAGTACAGTCGGACTGATTTGGCTATTTCTTTAAATGTACATAACACTCGTACTAAGATTTGTGTGGAAATATAAATGATTTTTAGAATAATTGAGAAATTGGTAAAAGTGTTTTCGACAGGAGTTTTGTACTTAAATATCGAAAAACCATTTAATTGAAATATGAACACGACAAAGTGTAGTCGGCTAGTCGACAAAATAAACAAAAGCTTAAACAACAATTTCAATATTTCTTACTTAAAAAATACCAACTTTACTTCACTTTCATCAGCTATTTAACCTACTGACTATAAATAGTAAGTTAAATAGGGGTAAACCCCAACTAACATGTAGTCTATAAATATAAAAAAAATCTGAGTCGAATCTGTTCATTAAATATTTTTCTGAAAGTCTTATTGAAATAGTCATTATTATCGAATCTATAGTTGTTAGAATTATTGTCTGCCTGTCCGTCTGTGACCGCATCACCGAAAAACCACAGAGGGGATTTCAATGAAATTTGGTATTATGATAGCTGGTTATCCGGGTCAACATATAGAATTTTTATTGGGGGAAAATATATAATCTCTAAGAAATCTATACTAAACGATAAAACCTAAGTAGGGACGAACCCGAACGGAGCATGGGTGAGCCGCTAGTGGTTTATAAATTTCTAATAAGCCGCCCTTAGTTAACTTTCTGTACATAAGAAACTCTTGTGTAAAATTTCATAATACTCCGTGGCTTAGGCTCGTAATCTGTTAGTGATTTTTTATTAAGTATACACATCGAGCTTATAATAATTCCTTTATTAACTTAGCCAATCCCTTTTATTTCTTTAGGGGTTAAATTTGGAGTAATCCTTGTTTAAATGATGCCTGCAATTTAAAACCAACATTCCCAAATTTCAAATTTATATTTCGAGCAATTTTGACTGAGCGTTGATAATCCAATTAATAAATACATTGTGTCATTGAATATATGACTAGCATTATCCTGCGCCTCTGCTCGCATAGTTTATAGTTTATCAGTTCATGTAATCCATCCAATTCCATTGTAGATCATCTGGTTCCATGGTTAGCTACGAGGCTTGTGTTATGGATAACAAGCAGTTGATACACTACACATATATAACTTTAAAAACATACATATTATAAATATAAACACACATGGCTGGAGTAGAAACATTCGTGCCCATCACACAAATGAATGCCCCCAGCGGGGCTCGAACTCGCGACCGCTGGCACAGCAAGTAGGGTCACTACAAACTGAGCCAAGCGTGTCGTCAAACTTTTACTTGTTCCAAAGATATATATTTTTAATGGAGATTAAAATTTATTTAGTGGCTTGGAACTAAAACATATAGATACCTACTATAAAACATATAGAAACTAACTAATATATAAGTAAATAACAAGGTCCGCATGACATAAAAATTTTACTATATTCTCTTAAGCAAAACGTCAGTCTTAAGGGAGCGTAAAACTATTCATGAATATCAAAATTGAAACCGAGATTTTCAGCAGAAACTAACCTGTCTGTGCAAAGTCACGTCCGTGCCTTACGTATGAATCTGTCTAGTACCCACGAAAATCATCTCTACCATATTTTAAATCATAATTCTAAGCCAAATTTGAAACGTCAGGATATAGAAATACATCAAATATGTACATACTTTTTAAATAAAATCAAAACTGTATCGTAAGGGTACCCTAAAAGTCAATTTTAAACGTTAATCGAACCCGCTATATTAAAAAATAAATTAAAAATTATACTTGCACCACCTGCGTCGCTTGTAAATATTAGGTTTTGGGGAGAATTATGAAACGGCAAACGCAAAGAAAATATCGAAACCTGCAAGAAACAATGTTGTAACTCTGTATTGAGATAAATTAAAAATAGTAGTTCTTATAATACTTTCTTAGATTTACGCGAATGTTTGACATTATTAAAAAAAACTATCTTTTCGGATTATTTCGCGGATTTATTTTGATTTTTGGTTCCCGACGTTTCGAATGCTTTACAGCATCCATGGTCACGGGAGAGACTGAGGTGTTACATGTCTTAAAGATATAGTTGTTACAGACAGCCTACCCACAATCAACAAAATGGGAAATCCGCGAAATAATCCGAAAAGATAGTTTTATTTAATAGTAGTTCTTTTTTCGTAGATTTTATATTCCTAATTCAAAATTGCTATTGAACAAGTAACAATGTTTTTCATTATTACATATATTACTATATAATATGTATCAGGGTGGCGCAAAAAAACCAACAATTTTTTTTCGTGTCTCGTATAAAATGTTAGTTTTTAGGGTTCCGTACCCGAATGATGCCAACGGGACTCTATTATTAAGTCTCAGCTGTCCATCCGTCCGTCCGTCAGAGGACTGTATCTTATGAATTGTAATAGGTAGAGAGTTGAAATTTTCATAGTGTGTATTTCTATTGCCGCTATAACAACTAATAATAAAAAACCAAGGTGGCGAATTTCAAAAAGGCTGTCATACAAATTAAAGAAAAACGATATGGTACGGAGACCTTCGTGTGCGAATCCGATTCGTTCATGTTTTAAGAGCCTCCATAAAAATCAACTAAAAAATACGTTTTTAGTAGTCGCTCACAATTTTTTTTAGTTTTCAAAATCGTTAAAAGTAGATTTTTTTTAATAATTTTTTTTTCGTCAAATTATTGTATATAAAACGGTTAATTCTAATACGTATATGTATATAAATAAACCCAAATATAGTCACAGACAAAAACTATTATATAATAATATAATTGCAATATACTCGTATTGTTTATTGACTTATTTGTTCATTAGTTAGTCCTGAACAGGCACGCAACATTTATTTAGATTTATTAACGTGATTTTTTATATAATAAACATAAATAAATACATGAAAAAATCCTTTTGAGGAGTCTGTTTCAATAAAATTCACTTATGTTTTCCTTTGAGGAAAACGTATACACATTATGTAATCAAGATAGAGGCTAAGAGCTTAATATTTATCTCTAAGCATTTAAGAATGAAACAGACATATCTAATCAAAACTATTGAACCTGCATTGATATTTAAAAAAAGTAGTATTACGATCAATTTCTTTAACATCTTTCCCATTCTACGTCGCATAAAAATATATGGGAATGATATTTTAGATCATAAAATGTCATTCCCATACATTTTTTGACATTTCTATTCTTTAACAATTGTAGAACATCTTATTTATCGATATAACGATTAAATTTGTTATGTCAATACAACTTTTTAAAATATTTGTTGTTTTGATTATGATTTTATAAAGTTATAAGCACGTAAAATTATAAACTAACAGAACTAAAAGCTAAAGGAAAAACCCAGATGGAATCAAAGGTTTTTAACGAAAATTGTTTTTGCTATAAGGTTGAAGAAAAATATAATATTTTTAGATACGACGATTGTAAGAGATATTTTTCATGTAATTACATAATTTTTATATAAATTTTAATGTTTACATATTTTTATAGCTAACTTGGTTATATTTTCGGATTTTTTTTATTAATTTTATTTTAAACATATCGAATTTTTTACTATAATTTTCCTAAATCTTATAGTGTTAAAAATTTCCATATAAATCCATAAATTAAAACACTCAAATTTTTCGATAGTCGAACATAAAAAAATCTTATTTCATAACATTAAATCTGCATAATATGACAATTAAATTAATAAAAACTTACCATATCATCATAAAAAGGCATCAGTATGTTTAAAATCCTCTTTACGTAAAAGTAACATAACGTCCAGTTTATTTTGACACCACTACATACAGAATTCGATTTCTCATTATTATGAAAATTATTCTCCAATGCGACAATTTTAAAATACACTCATTAAAATAAACTAAAAATCACGCCCGAGAGCTTACTATTTTAGTGAAAAAGCAGTTTGAAATATATAAATTTGCTTTTAAAAGTAATAATTTAATATTTATTTTGTATATTACGGTGGAAGTTTCGTAATTTGCGGCGGCAAGAGACGTGCGTTCAATCGGACGTCTGAAACACGACTGACTTTGTTGCTGAACTTCATAATACGTTTTCAGTGACGCCCTAATTTTATTAAGAGCTAACTTGTGTAAAAAAATATATACATAAAAAATACCTATATCTTATGAGTACTCTTTTTACATACATATTATAAATACATACATATTATAAATATAAACAACCATGACTGGAGTAAAAACTTTCGTGCTCATCACACAAATGAATCCCCCCAGCGGGACTGGAACCCGCGACCGCTTTGATCAATTTTTTTTCTCACTTCTTACTAATTATAATTATTATTTTGTAATACTTCTGATGTTTTTGAAAATATTTTCAGGTTTCTTTTGGTTACAAAATGTATAAAATGAGAACCATTATAATTTCATCAAGTCCGTATGTCACAGCAATTTTAGACTATTAGGGCTACATTTATCAACTATAGCTGAAGCTGTTAGGTAAATTTGTTCTAATAGATAATTAGTTTTTTCCATATTATTTTCAATGAAAACTAATTACATACTTCTCTAAATTGAATAGATTTTGATATGATGGGATATTTTTCGTTCCACGTGATCAAAAAATATTATAAATAATTGACATTTGAAATATAACTATAATATAATATCCTTTCGGGTTTTATTGCGGATTTATTTTGTTATTGGTTCCCGACGTTTCAAATGCTTTACAGCAACCAAGTTCATGGGAAAGACTAAGGTTTTTGACGTCCTAAAGATCATTATAATATATTTGTATAGACAGTAGGTACCTAAAACATTGGGAATCAAAAATTTAAATTAATCTGCGAAAAATTCCGAAAACAATTTTATTTAAAATACTATGAAAGAAATACACAATTTTATTTAAGCCGTCAAAATAATGAATATTGTAATAAATAGTTTATTTTATTTTAACAACAAATTGCATATGTTAGAGTATTGTATAAAATTTAAAGTTTCATGCTATAGAACCTTTGGTGTGCGAGGCAGCCCTGATTTTTTTATGAAGAAATAACGTACAAGACGAGGTATGTAGGTGAATGAGACGTTGTTGATGGCTCTATTGAAACTCCTAAACGAACGGTATTATGTATCACATATATAGGTACATATGTATGTATTTATGATATGTATTTACGTGTAGTAAGTACACCGCCTACCATTTCATATGATTACTTCTACATCCTAAGGTTGCCTGGAAAAGATCACTTATAGCGATAAGGCCGCCTCCTGTGCATCATCTATTTGTTTATTTAGTCTTTTCTGTATTTCTTTTGTGGTACACAATAAAATATATCTATCTGTGACTTGAGTTACGTCGAATACTTTTAATGGTAATGTTAACTTTGCAAAAAAATCACTGGAGCAGTGACCACTTTCAAGACTAATAATAATGTATTTTTACGATAAAAATATGTTGAGAGATTGCGCTCCAAAGGCTCTATATGAGTTTCTTATTAGATGCACTAAAATATAATATTATTCAAGCATTTTAACCGACTTTGAAACAAATGAGCTGCTTTGTCCGCTTTTATATTTTTTTGCTACGTGATTTGCTCACCAATTGTGAATTGAATTTCATATTTTTTAAAGGATAGGCTCTATCTAAAGGAATTATTTTTAAATGATTTTAAAGTCGGTGTACTGTTTATATAGAACTATCTTTTTGGTTATTTTCATGGATCCATACTGACTTTTGGTTTCTTTCGTTTCGAATGCTTTATAGCAAACATGGTCACAGGGGAGACTAAGATTTTATAAGTCTCAAAAGCTATTATATAGTTGTTACAGACGGTCTACGCCAGTACTAACTATATAATACCTTTGAGAAAACAAAAAAGTCTGAAAACGGAAAAAAAACCGAACAGATTTTAAAAGTATTCGTTTGTTGTTATAACTTTATTTTTTTAAAGAATTCTGCAAAAGAAATGTTACGTTTTTCAGTTCTAGATAAGAATGTGACCTTTATGATATCCATACTAATATTATACATGTAAAAGTGTGTGTGTTTGTTTGTTTGTTTGTTTGTTCGTTCGTATGTTCGTTTGTTTGTTTGTTAGTCCTTCTTTCAATTCAACACAGAGTGACGGATTAGCATGATTTTTTGTATGGAGATAGTTGGAGGGCTGAAGAGTGACATAGGCTTTTTACCGCGGAAGATTATGTAATTCACACGGGACATTATAATATAATCCAAAAAAACATTTATGATCAGAATTACTTGAAACTTTGTACTAATGCTCTTTAATAAAATTAAAAAAATACTGTTTATCATTTTTCAACATTCATCCAATAAGGGGGTAAAATAGGGGATGCAAGTTTGTATGAAACCTCACATTTTAGAGTTTTTTCTGTAGTTTTACCGCGAGCGAAGCCGCGGGTTCTGCTAGTATACAATAATTTGCAAAGAAGATACGGTTTACAATTTTAAAATTACTACTTACTAATTAGATTTACTACATTTACACGATAAAATCAATAATAATTTCCATTTCTCTAACAAAAATTACAACTACATACTAATAATTTTATTGTAATCAGTATAATACTATTATTGTTTTACATATAAATAAACAAAAATAAAATCCAGTAAACAATTATATGATTACGCTTAGCAAAGTGGTGTGATAAATATTTAGATTGATATTATATTTGAGTATTAGCGGCTCACCCTCGCTTCGCTCAGGTCCGCCTCTGGAAAAACAAAAACAAATCTATCCCACGATATCCGTTCATTTTTCCGGGATAAAAGTAATCTATATATTATTCTTATGTATGAGCTATATTATTGTATAGTTTTATCAAAATAGATTTAGTAGTTTCTGCGTGAAAGGGTAACAAACATACATCCATATATAGGGGAAGGTGGGGGGACACCGGATGGTTAAGAAGAAGACACAATAAATAAATCACTATGTTATTTATTGAGATAATCAATATTATAAATGTTTAAGTATACCTTGGGCATAACTTTGGTATGAAAATGCTTGAGATCAATCTTAATAACTATAAAATAGAACAATTTTAATTAAAAATTATGAATCCGAATTCACCCCATACCTATGGGTCAAACCGGATAGGTATTTTATATTCTATGGGTAAATACAGATACTAACAATAAAACTAAATATTCAAATTATTCGCAGTTTTTGCATACAAAAAATAATAATTCTTGCTCAGAACAACCGATGCAACTTCGTGAGCCCATTTAAGTCAAGCAGTGCATTGGTACCATTCATTTGTGGACTTAGTTTGACTGTACTTTTCGCCTCAAACCAAAGACTCCGAATCCTCCTGATAGTTTTATTATTCGTCTTTTTACCGATTCGAAAATATCTGATTAGGTATCTATTCTTAAGGAAAAACATCGTTTAATATTTTTTACATTTTAGTGCCTGGAAGTCGGTTTTTTTAAGTTTGTATTGTGGTACAGAGGTCAATCCAGTCTCGTCCATATCTAAAACATTAAAAAATGGTGACACTACAGCTCTATTAAAGCCTTTTGAACTTTTGGGTACACTTTATGTAACGTTAAAAGATATCCCATTCTACTTTCTATCACCGAATTTAGGGCTAAAAGCATGTCTGACTCCGACCATTGCAACTTATCTGACTTTTTCACATATTTTCGTGGCATGTTGTCGCTCACACTCTGTAAAAAATAAATAGTAATTAAAAAGAGGAATAAAACAAACACCCACAATACCTACATATAAAATCGATCGGGGTGAAACCGGGTAGTCGGAATCACCCCGTCCGCTTGTACCCCACAAGTACCATGTTTGAAATTGTAATAACTAACAGGTTATGTTTACACTCATAGCAACACCCAATACCGTTTTCAAAGATTAAATATGTATTACTTCTTAAAAAATACAACTGTATATATAATAGCACACAGCTAAGTTTAATGATAACACTTTGAAAAAAATTAAATATTAGATAACTTACCCTTGTTTTTAAATTACGTTATAAAGACGCACGCGCCGAGATGATACCGTCGCCGCGATTTGCAACCGCACTGAGTAAGCGTTCGCGCGTATTTCTCCAATAGCTAATATGAGACAGCTGTACGTGGAGCAATGAAATAGGAACTATCTGTTTTCACCCCCTATCTGGTTTCCCCCCTCATTCCCCTACATTCTTACAAACATTCGCGTTTATAATATTAGTATGATAATACGTCGAAGGTAATGGTAGACCACTAGTAACGCGCTCGCTTGTGCGTTAAGTAAAGTGGGTTCAAATCCTGTGTCTTGCACCTCCGGTATTCTCATGAGCGAATAACATTCAACATGAGGAAACCTGCATGTCTGAGAGAACTTACCAAGCTGTCGTAAGACATGTGAAGTCCGCCAACCCGCACTTTTGCAGCGTGGTGGACTATGGTCTGATCTCCCTCGTGGCCCGTGTTCAGCAGTGGGACATTAGAAAGAGCTGAATATATATAATATTATAATAGAAATGGACAATGGTATTCTCTTCGTAATCTATATTATTATATTTTCTCATACTAAAAACTACGTTAAAAAACTTTGCTGGGGCACACACAATCACTTACTTAAATTATCGTAATATACAAATACTCGTATAACATAGGATACAATACTCTAGTTAGATAAATACAAATAAAACATAGGATAAAAATATACTTGTATATAAGAACTAAGAGACATAAATTCATTTTTTTATATTTCTTATGTGTTCCTAGGTTCGTCACTTTCATAAAACTAAATGTACTCTAAAATTTTAGCTCACGTAAACAGTTCCGTGAGAAAAAGCTTTTGAGTTTACAAAACAAGCGAGGCCATGGTTCTTATATAATAAATAAATCTATTATTATGTCTTTATTTTGGAGCTTCTAACCGAAATGTGTGCAAGCGAGGTTAGACTCATAATTCTTATCTAACGATCAATTATGGTGAGAACTATTTAGATATACTAAAATAGACCTTATTTTAAAGCAGTAAGCTGCAAAGAAATGTATTTATATAAGGTATAAATAAACAAATTTTAAGCTTCTGAGAAAATTTAAGCCATTTTTTGTTTTCAACATAACGTGTATAATGTATGTTGTGAGGAGGTTAAAAAGGTTATTTACCATATTTTAGTTGCTGATATATATATATATATATATATATATATATATATATATAAGATATATGGAGAAGACGGAAAGTACACAGCTTAGCTTTAACATAACAATGCCCTTCTGACCGATTTCGGCCACGGCGGCCAATGTCAGTGAGACTAGCTAACTGCTTACGAGATATTAGAGTGGGATTTCAAATTCCGGTGGGATGATAATTGAACAAGATCGGTGAGATATCAGACGTAGAACTGATGGAAATGAAGATGAAACATCGTTAAGTTGTGTAGTAGATCGAAAGAAACTTTTTTAAGATATAATTAATCCAAATATTCGTCTCAGGCAAGACAAACTCGTAACCTTCAGAGCCGCCGTAGCAATTACTATGTATAAAGTATCGCTGAATATACACTCAAAAAGCGACAATATATCATATTATATCAATACTAGTGACTCAGCCTAGCTCCGCACGGGCTCTTCCCCAGACCTTTAGGTTTGTATGTATTTTAATACCACATCATAAAAAAATTACGTCAATAAAAATGTTTGTCCAAAAAATAAAAAATAAAATTTTGGGGTGGGCCACCCTTATCAAGTAGGGGTATGAAAAATAGTTTACGTCCTATTCTCAGACCTACTAAATATACACACAAAATTTCATTAGAATCGGTCAAGCCGTTTCGGAAGAGTTTTGTTACAAACACTGTGACACGAGAATTTTATATATTAAAAGATTTGTCCTAAGCGGAATTTTAACCCACGTTCTCTTAGATATAGAAAAAATAATCCTATGACAACAACAGGCGGTGAAGTAGAAAAATAGCCCATGTAAAAGTGAGAAAATGTAGAGGGAAATGCTTATCTTCCAAATATTATGTCATGTATGTAGTATCTACTCAACGTTAGTGGCAACTAAATCTGCGTTCGTAAATTTAAATCTGCATCATTATCGATCAATCAAATATGTCGCCAGTCCATTAAGCTTTATTGGTACTTTAAAAAGATAATGTCGCGTACAATTTTGTAATTCAATTGTTTGGGAATATTTTATAAGGTAATATACACACTATGTACTATATTTTATAATAAACAGGCAGGGTTTACAGGTTTAGGTTATCCTAATGAGAGTCCATATTATACAGACAGGTAGGACGCAAAAATTCAATCCACTCTCGGTAAACATGTTAGTATCTAAAAGCTATAAGCAAAATAGAGCAATAAAATGCTAAAATGCTTGTTGGGTTGACCATCTTCTACAACGTTTCAATGTCATTTTCTCGATGGAAACGGTAGCTTAATGTGCTATACCCGGAGCTCATGGTGGAGCATGGAAGAAAAATAACCTATTATATATTAAAAACTATTTTTTTATTCCAATATAAAACATACTCTCTATAGGATTTTAGACAACACATCGTTTATAACTAGTTGTATAATATTGTCACGACTCACGGAATGTAAATAATAGTTATTCAATATAAATGAGCCTATAAAAGTTAATGTTGAAGGTATTTTAAATTAAAACAGAACCTTTATCGATATAACAATAGATTATTCCACCTCTAGGAAACTGGCTTTCAAATAAAAAAAACCACATTGAAATCGGTCCATCCGTTTGAGAGCTAGGATGCCACAGACAGACAGACTTCGACGTCAAACTTATACACCCCTCTTTTTGCGTCGGGGGTTAAAAATGGATAGCTTTATGCACAATTCCTCTTAGAAACACCACGTCGTTATGATTTGATCTATTATGTATTCTATTGAAGACTCGAGGGTTTGTTTGAACTATTTTAATATCACAGCAAATGAAAAATCATGAAAGAGTCAGTATAAAAACATATTGAAAGTTTTTCTATCTCTTTCATTTCCATTTATTGCAAGCGAAAAGGTTTATTTTCCTAAAATAATAAACCGTAATAATATAAAGAGAGTAATGTATGTGACATAAAATTGAATAACGTAAAAACATACGTAACGTAACACAAATATTGAGAAAATTATAATATTTTTTTTCTTTAAAAAAATATTAGAAGACAGAAAGTTGTAAAAGTTACTGGATTACAAAAATTAGTTACTTTTTATCTTGCGAAAGAATAATATTGCCAAAAGATTATAAAATATAGAAAGAATCACTGTTTCGTTCGGGAAGTCCGGATAGATAATAAATGCTTTGGTAACGTGTAGTGATTATTTTAACATGCTAGTACATCTATAGCATTATCAGTAATACTCGTAACTCATTAGTAACACGCTCGCAAAGCAGATTCATACCCGGGTCTCATATTTTTGGGAATTTTATATGAAAATTTTCAATATTACGTTACCAATCGTGAATTTGGTGAAGATAGACATCATGGTAAATCACTAGTAAGTTGTTTTGTTGATAAATTTCACCAAAACACTTTAAATGGCGAAATAATTAATTTTAAAGTGAGTTTAAAGTTACTGAATGGCAGACTTTGGGCTAAAAAGCCATTAGAAATTTTACTTTATACTTAGTAGTATCAACTACAAATGACATCTCAGCATACTCATGCATAATTATTTGATACTATAATTGCCCGCGGCTCCGCCCGCGTTCAGATGACCAAAAAACAAATTCTTAGGTTTTACATATTAGTATACTCTTACAATGCAGTTTTTGTATTTTTTCTCTGAAATGAGATATTTTCCCGAGGTAAAAAGTATCCTATATGTTGACCGGATAAGCAGCTATCATCATACCAAATGTCGTCAAAATCTGTCCAGTGGTTTTCTCCTGATGCGGTAACAGACAGACAGACATACAGACAGACAAACAAACATTCTAAAAACTATAGATTCGGACTCTGCATCGATAATAATGTCTATTTCAATTAGATTTTCCAAAAAATATTTAATGTACAGATTAAACTTAGTTATAATTTTATTGTATGTATAGATTAAAACTGTTCACGCTACTTTACTGACGAAAGAACAAGAAATTTAATTGTAATAAACCAAGGAATTCATGAATAAGCGCTCTTTTGTGCGCTAACAAATTCCTTTAGCATCGCTTTAAGCAATGCAAATTACTTATTTAATGTATAATATTGTGAAGTCAGGGTAACATTTTTCATAACGAAGAACATATTTTGATTAAAATGCTGCTCTTGTATATGCAGAAATGGAAAACTTTTACCAAAACGTTTATTTTTGTTGTCAAAATTATTTGTCTATATTTTTGTTTCATTGTTACTTTCAATACAAGACTGAAAACACAACAAACGAGACACAGAAGTATGTTCGAGCAAAAATATAAAATTAATAGAGACTAATATAAAAGAAAAATAAAAATCATTAGTTCGGTCTACGTTGTAAAAATATCATGTCTTCAATTGACCAGCATAATTGGTCTAATCTTCTAAAGTCGCAAGATCAATGCTCATATAGAGCAAATATATATACTAACGATGTGTTTGTTCGTATAAATACATATCAAAGGATTATGTGTAGATGCAAAGGAGTATGTATCTCTTTCACGCCTAAACGGCTGAATGGATCTGAATGAAATTTGGCACAGAGATAGATTATAGTCGGGAATAATACATAAGCTACTTTTTATCCCGGAAAGATGTACGGTTCCCGTGGGATAGGTTTGTTTTTATTTTCCTGGAGGCGAATCCGAGTGAAACGAGGGTGAGCCGCTAGTTGGTTTATAATATTTACATTTCGTGGTTTCGTTGGTTATAGAAATATGATGTAATACAAATTTATTTATGCTGTCAATATAATGAATACCGTAAATAGATTAATAGTTTATTTTAATTTTAAAGTCACGAAATAGTATGTTAAAATAAAACATTAATTTAGTGTTCTTTGCTACAGAATTCACGTTTCGAGATAACTCGCACTTGTAAGTTTTTTTTTATTTTAGCATATTAAAACGGCAGATGACTTAAAATGTTACAGTCATTATTTAATTTGTGATTTCATCAGTAGATGTATTTTATTGCCAAATTTTGAGCCAAATTAATCTAGTTTATTTTAGTGTTTGAATCATAAGCAATAAGCATATTAGCATCTGACAGATAAAACTTTCATATTTATAATGTTAACTGAGATATATGTATTGTAGGAAGAAACACATCGTAAGTTCAAGGTTGAAATATTTGGCAACGCCTACTTGATAATGGCTCTTAGTTGTCTATTGTACGATTATAAGCTTAACAATTTATGACTAGTTTATCTACACTAATACAATTATAAAAAGGAAAAATTGTATTTTTGTATGTTTGCACTTTTGCAGCGAATAAATTCAAAAACTACCGGACCGATTTAGATGAAATTTGGAAAGACATAATTTTTACAATAATTGTTTCTTATCTGTGAAAACTTAATGAGTTTATAAATCATTTTTATGTTTTTATAGAGTTCTAAAATTAAAAAAAAAACATTTTTAACGAAAATAGGAATAATAAGTCTTGTCAAACACGTATTCAACATGCCAGGATATTTGCTAGTATTAAGAAAGATATTTATTGCAGGACGATTAGAACTTCTCAACACAATAACGCAGTGGAACGACCGCCCACTACCTAACCTGTTACTGACGTTTGGATGACGTTATCTAATATATGTGTTACAGTCAAAACTACATTTTAGTTAAAACTACTTTTGACTAAGGAGATTGGTTAAAAGTAGTTTTAACTGCAGGCATTTTTTTTCTATTCGTTTACGGCATTGTGGTCAATGTTCTAACCTAATCTAGAAAGAAAGAAAAAGTTCTTCTGTATGTAACCTTCCACCTTCATTACCTAAACTTTTAAAGTGTTTTTACCGATATCACTAGTGCCGGATCCAGTCTTAGCACCGCCCCTGGGCACAGTAAAAAACTACTATTGACCAAGGCTTGCAGTCAAAACTATTTTTGACCAACATCTTTAGTCAAAAGTAGTTTAAACTAAAAAATAGTTTTGACTGTAACATATATACTCCAAGTTCGGATGTTACATATTGTATTATCTAATCAATCGAATGGAACAAATTGAAAGATTACATTTTCTATAAACGTAAAAGTGGTCATGTTTTTGACTAAAAAATCGTTCTAAGATTTTTATAAGTGCCAAAGTAATTATTTTTAAGCGTAGGTTTGAGTCTAAGATAGTAACAATCTGTATATAAAAAATCAAAACAGTTTAATACCTTTTTCTCCTCTGTCAATAGATTTTATTTTCTTTTAGTTTAGTTTAGCTATAAAAAACAAAAAAATATTGGAAACAGATTTTTTTATATAGATGGATAAGTTATGTTATTTATATGTATTTATTTTGTCCAAATTTTCAATAATCATTATAGTAGAATTTCGACCACCATCCTGCGGCGTCCCATTAAGGCGGAGGGGAGGGGAATGTTGGGTTTTAGTGGGTAGTACCGGCTCTTCTAGCAGGTGAGCCCCACATCACCGCCTGGGGCATCAGGTGGTATGCGTAAATGCATTTCCCGACACTAGAAAAAAAAGGGTGTCAGAAAGTTATCGGTGTTATGACCTATCGGATTGCCGTCCTACCAGACTTTGAGGATAGAAAGAATTAAGAGCGCATAAATGTAACATTACCTAATTTTAATAGATGCACTTATTTTGTATTCGCTATCAATTTGATTGTTCACTGATACAAGCTTTAAAATTTTATACAAGATCAATAAAAAGTGACATAAAAATTATAAAATCCCATAATTTGTACAACACATTGTACTATTACCGACGTACATGTCCTAATATAAATAATATAGCCCTTAAACGAAACAACGAAGTTACATTTAAGGACTAGTGAATCATAGACATAACAATGCTATCCAATTCCGACCAATGTTGGTCACGGCAGCCAATTTCATTCACCAATCTTAGTTAACATACCGTTAGGCACCTCGGGACTCATCCGGAATAAGATAGGGTAAGATTTTAGTAAGCTATAAAAACTTTTTTACAAAAAAATAAAAACCGACTTCAAACAAAAGCACTAAAAAGTAAAAAATTACTGATTGGTAGTTTTCATTTACTATACATACCTAATCAAATATTTTCGAAGTCGGTGTGCTTTGCTTTCTATGGGCTGGCACCGATTTCGAAAATATTTGATTAGGTATGTATTTAATAGGTAGGCTTTAATTACTTAGCCAAAGCACACCGACTTCGAAAATATTTGATTAGGTATGTATAGTAAATGAAAACTACCAATCAGTTATTTTTTACTTTTTAGTGCTTTTGTTTGAAGTCGGTTTTTATTTTTTTGTAAAAAAGTTTTTATTTTTCCCTTTTTAGTGTAGACAGTAGTAGCAAAGTAAGGATTCTAACGTGTTAGGCTTGTCAAATCAAATAAAATAAGCCCAAACTCAAAGTATCTACTATTAGCCGTTGAAGAGTTCCACCTATCCACCTTCTGGTCTTGCCATCAGATCAGGTCAACAACACCGAACCACTGTACTATCAACGGAAATAGAAATACTTGCAAAGTTTCAAGTCAATATGACAATTAGAAGTAGGTTAAATTCATCATGGTTTTTTTTTTGAAATTTAAATGGGACCAATCTGGAAGTATACCCTTTCAAACAAAACAAAAATTGTCCAAATCGGTTAATAAATGGCGGAGTTCTGAGGTAACGAACATTAAAAAAAAAAAGAAAAACATACAGTCGAATTGAGAACCTCCTCCTTTTTGAAGTCGGTTGAAAAGCAAAGCAAAGTAAGCTAGAAAAAGCGTTCAAGAACCAGTAATCGAGAAAGAACAAAGGAACAAAAAAACATATATATATATATATTGTTATATATATATATATATATATAATGTACATATATCTCGTTGTATATTTTTGCCTGCGGCTTCGCTCGCGTGGTAAGTAGAATGGGGATCAAAGGTAGCTTATATCCGGACAGGATGCAATTTATTTCCATGCCAAATTTTATCGAAATCTGTTCAACGGTTTATGTGCAAAAATGTATATAATGATTAGTAATTCTCCTCAGTAATCGTAGAGTCAGATTGAGTTTGTTTATTTTCGATATCATTTTTAGAAAAGAGGACGTCAAGCTGTCACGTCAAGTGATAAGTGTCACTTGTAGTATTTTGGCAGCAACAGTAATGGAAGTGCCAGTCAGTATGGTAATATTAAATATTCATTGAATTATAATGAGTGACAACAAAAAGTTATATATTTTTCAAGTTAGTTAAAATTTAAGTTAATTATGTACATACATATGTATAACTAGCGGCTCATTTGAAACAAAAACATTGACCAACATCTGGAACAAACAAAAAAAATGAAAAAATCTGGATTTGTTCTATTTCTCTTCTCACATATCCCTGACTCGGTTTTTAGCAAATTTTTTTCTATGTACAGACTTTCGACCTCTACAGTTTCATCATAGTATAGATAATCAGGCCTATCAGCTTGACCTAAGCACTGTTAGGTCTAGATTTTTTATGATATTCCTATCCTAATGTAGATAATTTAAAAACTGATGGTAAATGATATTTTTTTTTGTTAAATTGTAAAGGTAGACAAATATTATATAGAAAACAATAATTTATGATCAACTTTACTGAGTCAATGTAGCCCATTTGGAGCGCGCTTGCTTGTTTGAACCCACATCTGCATTATTCCTAATATTATTGCCAAAATGTGATGCTGACTGTATATTATAATACTAGCTTGAATCCCCATACAAACTTTCATCCCCATTGTGACACCCTTAAGGGATGATTTCCGAGATAAAAAGTATTCAATGTCCTTCCCTTAGTCTCAAACTACCTTCTTACCATATTTCATCTAAATCGGTTCAGTAGATCCAGAGATTACCCCCTACAACATCACAAACTCACAAACTATACCTCTTTATAATATTAGTATACATTTTAAATATAATAGGCACCTAAAGACAGATAAAAGCTTATCTAGAGTATGTCCCAAGTATATTGTTCATTCGCAGATAGAGACCTAATTTAAAGGTTTTATTATAGATGGATTTACGAAAACAAAAGATTCTAGCTACACTCCACTCAACTATACTTTGGAAAAAGCAATATCAAGATTTATTGTTCATAAAAGTACAAAGCTTGTGTAATAAATAAATACTAATATACAATTTTTCAAACGGTACTCCTCTTTTCAGACACTAACACAAACAATTGAATGCTAGTTCTTAATTTAAAATCGATACATGTTTTTGAACTTTTTCGTTTGATAAAATAAATATAATCGAGACGAGTACATCTTTGTTTAGTAAACATGTAACAGATGTACGCATAAATTTGTGGATCTCTAGTTTAGTAACAAATGCCGTCGATCCATAAACTTTTTGAAATGAAACGTCCGTAGCTTTGAAATAATTATTCAATCTGCATTTGCTACAAAATCTCGATATTGTTGGTAATTTTAAAGTAGTATAATAAACATATTATGTAGTAGTTAATTTATGATGGTGGGCTAAATATTCATCTACATCTACACTAATATTATACAAGGAAAGATTTGTATTTTGTATGTTTGTAACGAATAAATTCAAAAACTACTGGACCGATTTCAATGAAATTTATAAATATTATAGTTTAAGACCCTGGAAATGACATAGGATAGTTTTTTCGGAAATTGTCCCTTAAGGGGGTGAAAATGGGGATGAAAGTTTGTATGGGGAATCAACTTAAGGACGGACCTGAGCGAAGCGAGGGTGAGTCGCTAGTCATTTTATAATTAGTAAATAAATTATATATAACAAATAAAAGGCTAGCTTGTTATATAATTTATACATATTTAATTATATACAAAACAAATGTACATTTAATAATTACTATAAAAATTATTTCCGTGTGGAATTGTGGCAAGGGTGCTAGCCACATTCCCCCGCTGAATGGCAATGTCGATTATTTGGGCAAAAAACGAGTCAGCTCTCTTATCATCAGTAGAGGTGATAAGACAAGTTATATCTTTTAGATATAAGAATCTCCCTGAGCTTTGAGAAAAGCACACAGACACTTAAGCTTATTTTGTGCTATAACTTTCGGATCACTTCTTTCCGGATCCGATCCTTCAGACTAATTCTGAGCATAATTTCACTTAATATAACACAAAAATGCAAAAAGGTAAAGAAAGCCTTTTATACTCATTCCACTTACCATGCAAGCGGAACAATGTTAAAACTGGTACATTATAAACAGACAAATTGATTTTATATATTAAGCCTCAAAGTTCGCAATTGTGGTAGTAATATTTGCGTTTTACAAATTTTTTTGTTATTTCAATATTGTATAACGACACGTTTTGTGCATACAGAAGATAAGCTTACCGTTCGCCTTTCGAAAGCTAATATCGCGATTCCGATATTTCTGCACTCGTGCAAGAATTCCATTACATACATATCAGAGAAATCTTATTTAAATGTCAATTTAAAGTAATACTCGTATATATTTATAATTTTATACCGACTTCAAAAAGGAATGAGGGGTTTTAAATCGGTTATATGTAAGTATTTGTTATGTGTTACGAGTATGTTACACAATATCTACCCCATTCACTGATTTGCATTAATGAATCTATATTAAGGAATTAAAGAATCTATATTAAAAAAAAATGTTTTAGCCGTACTTGTCTTATTTCTTTTTTAAACGTTTTGCAATAGTTCAAATAAGTTCTTTAAAGTAAAAAAATGGGAGAAGTTGCTCGGTAAATTGGGAAATTCTGGAAAGTGGTATAAGTAGGTACAAAATTTTTGAATATCTCCTTATTAGGTTTGAAATAATGTTTGATTTTAAAGTGAGTGTACTGAACTGTCTTTGTCTATTTATACATATTATTATATAGATTAAGTCAATGACTAGAAATAGGATATGGTAATTAGGATGTCTATATATAATGTCTATATATAATGTCTATTTATAATAGATTATTGTACACACTAGTGGCTCTACCTCTCTTCGCTCGTGTTCGGCTATAGAAAAACAAAAACAAAACCAAATCTATCCCACGGGAACCGTACATTTCCGGGATAAAAGTAACCTATATGCTATTCTGGACTATAAGCTATATCTGTGCCAAATTTCATCCAGATCCGTTCAGCCGTTCTGGCGTGATTGTGTAACAAACATCCATCCATAGATCTAAACTTTCACATTTATAATATTAGTAAGAAGTAAGATTATTTTGAAAAAAAAATACCAATTTCCTTATGAAATTTGAAAGTCAGTAAATAGGTTAATACCGAAAATATAACACTTTGTAGCTTGAAGATAATTTACCATCGACAGCGTGATCATTAATTTTCTCTCATTAACTATGAATTGAATTGAAAGCCTTTCTTAATTTCTTATGAACGTCTATCTTTTTATATGATTCTTCAAAAATACATTTAATATGATCATCTTGTTAAGTATTCATTATATTTAAGGTTAAATTGAATATTTAAAACCGACTTAAAATCATTAGAGCGCTTTAATTATATTTATACTCCAAATGAATTTTCAACTAGCTTCATCCTAAGGAAGAAGTTGTTACTCTCACTCAGGCTATAGCAAATATATAGCAGATATTATAGGTAGTTTGTGCACAAACAGAA
Organism: Brenthis ino; assembly: GCA_921882275.1. Lineage (NCBI taxonomy): Eukaryota > Metazoa > Arthropoda > Insecta > Lepidoptera > Nymphalidae > Brenthis > Brenthis ino. Next base: position 16,376,023 of record OV170222.1, read on the forward strand.
TTTATTAATTTCCCTTTCAAAGATCTTTGGGATTATTTGAAATTCGATATTTACTTGTGCACTATATTTCTTCTTCAGGAGGATATTTTGATAATGGTAAATATGAAATTATGTATATATATATATATATATATATATATATATATATATATATATATATATATATATATATATATATATATATATGTTGGTACATTAACACACAGCGCCATCTAGTTCCATGGTAAGCTACGAGGCATGTGTTATGGATACCAGATAGTTGATACACTACACTTTAAATACATACATATTATAAATATAAACACCCATGACTGGAGTACAAACATTCGTGCTCATCATACAAACGAATGCCCCCAGCGGGACTCGAACCCGCGAGCGCTGGCACAGCAAGTAAGGTCACTACCAACTGAGCCAAACGTGTCGTCAAATTTTTGATTGATTTGTTGTTTGTGATTTGTTGTTTAAAATATTTGTAATGTTTTAAACAACTTGTGTATATTACAAAGAGATTTGCACTAGTGACTTCTTTTTTATTAATCAGGTGATGTAAATTTAAGGAACCCCTAAGTATGGCAAAATTACGATGATTTTCTGTGTAATTGCAGTTGAAAAAAAATTTCGAGTCTTCATTGGCACTAGCAGGCACTATGACCAAAGATATACGGGTAAACGGTAACATAACCTATAGGTGATTAGACACCCTCATATTCATACCTTACATTTAGTCTGACGGAGTTATTGTTATACTCGTAATCAGAGATATATGTATGCACGTGTATGCCTATACTGTACACGTGGACAGGAAATTTGACCCCAATTCTAACAGCTTCTAACGAGCCTTTGGAATTCTGGCTGAACTTGTAACGACAAATACCAGCATTTATTTATACTATAATATTATAAAGAGAAATGTTTCAATTTTTTGTTTGTTTGTTTGTACTGAATAGGCTCAGAAACTACTGGACCGATTTAGATGAAATTTGATAAAAAGATAGTTTGAGACCCTGGAAATAACATAGGATAGTTTTTATAGCGGAAATCATCCCTTAATGGGGTGAAAATAGGGATGAAATTTTGTATGACGAATAAACCTATGGACGAACCCGAGTGAAGCGAGGGTGAGTCGCTAGTTAGGAATAAGCGTAAAATCCTAAAATATTTTTATCAAATAGACTTATACAAGTGATTTTGATATGAACCTAATCTCTATGTGTAAAACAATAAAGTCGTGCGTGGTTTTCCCACGTTTAATAACTTTCAAATTAGTGTTTGAGTAATAAAATCCTTATCAAAGTTTTATTTCTTATAATTCGTCTTAAGACTTTTATTTTATTATTATCTGATATCCTTAGTTTCGCACGGTTCGTCCTTAAGCTTGGATGATTTAGGAACGCATAGATGACAAACATACGAACATTCATTTTACTTTATATATAGAAGATAAATAACTAAGAATAAAATCATATGAACTAAAAATAATTATTTATTAAGTATTTTATTTATCGAACAAGATTTTTGTGTGTTTACGTGTAAGTATGTGTGTTTATCGATCAACATCTTTCTCGTTTAAAGACACGCCAATCTGAAACAAATTGAATAATATTAATTATTTTTATTTTATTTATATTTCGACTTTTTTAGGCGGTCTAATCACTAACAGTGATATTTTCAGGCAACTGATAATACAGACTAGGTTATGTTATAAACAGCAGAAATTACATAAAGTTGTAAGAAAATAAAAATAATAGATATATAAATAAATTTTTCTATTAGTAAACTATACGTACGGTACGTTTTAACGGTAAGTATGGAAAAAATAGATATAGCCTTCCTCAATACACGGACTATCTAATGCAAAAATAATTTTTCAAATCGGATAAGCAGTTCCTGAGATTGGCGCTTCAAATAAACAAACTCTGCCTGTTTATACTATTAATATTAAGTATAGATATAAAAGCTACGAGAGTTCAGCTACATTTATCATTGTTTATAGGAATTATTGACAGAGACAAAGAACAAAACATATTCATAAATCATACCTGAATAAAAAGCTAATATTAATAAAATAAACTATTTTTTATACTTTTGATAAAAACATCTTTTGGTATCTCTTTATTTTGTACTCTCATAATTTATTCGCTTCTTAAAGCTCAAGTATAGAGGCAAATAAGAAACCTTTTGAGTAACTCAATCCGGTAACATTATTTATATGGAAATGAATAAAATCGCAAGAGGCTTGGGGACTCTTCCGTGCAACCTCGAGGGTGTTATAAATAACTGACGAGCGCTCTTTAACTTACTCTAAAGAACTTCTTTACATTCCAGCTAAAATCTTATATATAGAATAATTCAACCTTTCTTTTTATCTGCCTCAAATTTATTTTTTGAACGTTTTTATAAATATTTCATACTAGCAACTCACCCAGCTTCGCTCGGGTTCGTCCCTATTTATAAACACTATTTTCATATACAGGCAACGATTAGGCCAGCGCAGGCCTGTAAATCTATTTAGCACATTTTACTCTGACTTAATTTGCAAATATTAATATTAAAAACTTTTTTTTAAATCAAAATAAAATATAGCCTATATTCGTCAGGGATTGTGAAGCTTTTTATTATAAAAAAGGTTTCTTGGAATCGCTTTAATAATTCCAGAGATTATCCTCTACATACAAACAAAGTTTACCTCTTTATTATGTTACTATAGATATAATATTTAAAATCAATGAAATATATAAACAGTATAACCACGTTATTTATGTTAGCTTAAGTACACTCATTATATCTCAGTCTTACTCGCTCGTTCAGCTCTTTATAACGCCCTGCTGGGCAACTTCTGGGCAAGCTATTTAAGAATGTTAGAGGAACCATAGTCCATAGTGCTAGCCTAGTTGAGGTTTGCGGACTTCACATGTCTATCGAAAACTACTTCTCTCATATATCCATGTTCCTCGCAATTTTTTCCTTTACCGTAAAATAGGTGGCAATCATGTTGAAAATGATTCGCACATGAAAATATTAGAGATATGAACACGGGATTTAGACTCGTTTCACTTCATTTTCTAAGTGGATGTGTTACTTCATAATATTCAGTGGTTATAAAATAATTTAAATAAAACTGTTTTTCGGATTTTGTTTACACATTTTTTTATGTTTGTTTCCCCATGTTTCGAATGCTTTACAGCAATCATTATCAATGGAGAGACTAAGGTTTTTGGACATCTCAAAGGTTGTTATACTATTTAGTTATTACAAATAGTATAAATCCACAAATTATACAAGGATTTAAAATAGAAAAATGACACCAAAGTAGCTAAAAGCAAAGTAGTAAGCGGAAGGTTACCTTCGCCTAAATAAACAGGCGGAAAATGGCAAGTAACACGCGAGTAAGTAGAGCTCGGAATTAAACGAGACATTTTCAGGAGATGCCCTAAATACTACAAAGCATAATTATAACAAGAAACCGTGATACTTATCTATACATATAATAAAATCGTAAGTAAGCCGAATCTGTACATTAAAAATTTTTTGGAAAATCTTATTGAAATAGACATTATTATTGATACAGAGACTGAATCTGTAGTTTATAGAATTTTTAATTGGATTTTGAGGAAATTTGGTATGATGATAGCTGATTATCCGGGTCAACATATAGGATACTTTTTATCGCGGGAAAATATCTCATTTTTGAGAAAAAAATACAAAAACTGCAATGTAAGAAACTAATATGTAAAACCTAAGAATTTGGTTTTTGGTCATGTGAATGCGGGCGGAGCCGCGGGCAATGCTAGCTAGTATTTAAATAAAGTATAGTTTTAGTTTAAGACTTTAGGGCTGTTCAATAGTCATATTAATTTTAAATTTTTGTGTCATAATAATTGTATAAGAATGATATAGAATTGATCAAATTTTTAAAATACACTAATAAACATTAAACGTGACCTCTCAAAGTAACAAAATGTAATAAATATCTTCTATTTACGATCGTTCATGAGAAAAATGTTCAAATATCTATAAATAACTGTTAGGATATATCTGTCTGACGTTACAAATGATGTGTTATTGCTTTAGAGAGCAGAAAATGTATGTGCTTAGATGCCAATATTTTTACCATTTTGAAAATATCATTTGGCGTTAAATATTAGTTTAGTAACTTGCTTATGTATACATATAGACTATAGTATAATAAAGCTGGTGAGTCGGTTTGTTTGTTTGGACGCGCTTATCTTTTAGATCTACTGGTCCGATAAGAAGAATTCTTTTTGTTTTTATAGTCTATTTATTGAGGAGTCTTCTATCTCACATTACATTACCATTTACAAGAGTGGAGTAACAATAAAACATTAAACAACGCGGACGGAACCATGAAACAACGCTAGTTAATCGACATAGTAACTTTTAATTATAACGGCACACCAACTTCAAAATCACTTTAAAATTAATTAAAAAAATCTGAAACTCGGAAACGGCTCCAACGATTTTCATGACATTTAGTACACGGGTTTCGGGGGCGATAAATCGATCTAGATTAGTCTTATGTCTGGGAAAACGCGTGTTTTCAAATTTTCATGCGATTTTCTTTCGGATTATTCCACGAAAAAAAATATGGTCGATAATTACGCACGCTCGGGCATAAGCATCATGGTCAAGCGGCCAAGGGGCAAGATTGCCAATCATAGGTGTCCGGGTTCGAATCGCGGTCGGATACAAAAGTATAATCATGGTCAAGCGGCCAAGGGGCAAGATTGCCAATCATAGGTGTCCGGGTTCGAATCGCGGTCGGATACAAAAGTATATTTTTTTTTGTTTTTTTTTTTTTGTATTTATTCAAGTTTTTAGTTTTTTAAAAAAAAAGAACATTGTACATTTGATCAAAAACTCCAAGCGAAGCTCGGTGGCCCAGGTACTGGATATAAAAAGGGGTAGCAGTGAATCGAATGATTACTTGAAGTTAGCATTAAGTGAAGATCGAGAAAAAATACGAAGTGAAAAAGTAAGTGTTAGCGCAGGTGAAAACAATGATGGAAAATAGTGTTCAGTGACTAAGTTAAGCCTATATTGTGAGAGTATATGTAAACAAAAAGTGACTTTCGTATATTCAAATTAATTGAAACATCTATACAGAAAGTGAACGAGTAAAAGAGTGAGCGAAACTTTTACTTCTCGTTCCCGAGCCATAGCTCACAACAATATCAAGGGGATAATAGATAAATTGAAAAAGTGCTTACAAAATTCAATTATCTATCTATGTATATTTTTGGAATAGGTTTTCTATAACAGAAAATCTTCTTTATGCTTTCTTTGTAGATATAAATCAGATAAAGGTTTTTATTGGACATCATTTGCGTTTTTCGAAATTATTGCCACGATCCGTCAAAAGTTTATATTTAGCGATAAATTGGTTTTGGTCTTTGATATCTCACAAATTATAATTTTAGAAGATATGAATATCTAATAGGTAGATATGTATTTAACGTATTGAAATAAATTAGATTTGCTTTGCATCGGCTGCCACCGACTTCGAAAATATCTGATTAGGTATGTATTCAAATGAAAACCTCCGTTTAGTTATTTTTTTACATTTTAGTGCCTGGTAGTCGGTTTTTATTATTTTTTGTTCAGTACTTTTCGAATGACAAAATTAAAACGCACGTTGTTTCGCTTAAAATAGTACTTTGTGGTGTGCGCAAGTCCGAATTTGTTTTTAGCCAATTAGAACTTTCGATTTTTGAATTTTATTTTTTGGTTTGACTTAACGTCATACGTGGGAGCCACTTTTTGAAGAGATATTTGTTAGAAAATATGTGTCTATGTTTTTATATCTATTAGTGTATCGCATACGTAAAAGTTTCAATCTACTTACTCATCCAAGTATTACAATTTTCATATTGCATCTCACAGTAATTCGCAAAATTTTTGTAATCACCGTTGTAATTTCGTCCACAAATATGTTGTAGTCTGAAAACATTAATTTATTGTAAATACTATTAATTGTAACTAGTTCATTATATTCTATTTCTTTTAGACCACCTTCGAAATAGGACCCTCTTTTGTCTAATCAAGTTGTGTCTTAACATCTACTTAAGTAATTGAAATGTGACTTAGCTTCATTTTTAATATAGAATTTGACAGAGCAACTAGAGGACAAAAAAGAGCAATTTTTGAGTTTTTCACCAGCTCTTCTCAACACAACTGCTTTTTGAGCCGGTGATAGCTTCCACACAGACCTACATACTGATATGAAATTTAAATTAAAAAATGATAATTTTAAAGTCTATTTGAGTACGAATATAATCTTGCAGGTCAAGTCTACCAGCAAGTTATGACTAATATGCAATGTAAAAAACACACAGACAAAAATCTATCCATTAAAAAATTATAAAATGGAATTTGTTTTGACTAAAAATATATAGGTATTCTCACGACGACTAGCTTTAGTAGGTATTATAAAAAAAGAGGAAAACAGTTTTTCTTTTTATACAACACTCGTGGGTGAGTTATTAGACATTTATATTATATTTTCCTCTTTTCAATAATAATTATGGTTGCAAATAGATAAACTTAAAAAGTAAAATTTTTAAATACAAATATTCAAATCATTAGAGCCGTTTCTGAGATACACGAATTAAATTTATATACAAGAATTGCTCTATTCCAAAATAACTTACTTGTACGAAGCAGGACATTTTTCTATGAAATTTCTGCATCCTTTTACGAAAAAATCAGTTACCCAAAAATTTGTGTCCTTTGGATACCTGATCATTGGCTTCCTGTATCTTTTCGCTTGACATATTATTATTAGCAGTACAAAAGTATATGTGAGAACTGAAAAAAATATTTATCTACGAATTAAACAATATTTTTCACATTTGTACTACTAAAAAAATATGCAACAATATTTTGTTAGATTTAAGTGAATCTTTTTGGTTTTCAACGTTTTGAATCGAGACTGATTGCTATAAAGCGAAATAAAATATTCGGAACGTTGGGAACCAAAAATCAAAATAGATCCGCGAAAAAAATTCGTAACAGTAATTCTATTTAACATGTCAAATATTTCCGTAATAAAGGTTTGATGAAAGGTTTGAACGTAATCTTTTGAAAGAAGTATAACTATAAAGTACACTCTGCCTAACGCGCTAGAATAATTGTTATTTTTGCTTACTCGTTAATATTTACAAGAATCAAATTCAAAAAAATAACATTATTTTAACAAATTCGAAGGTACAGTAATACTAGCGACTCACCCGCTTCGCTCGGGTTCGTCCCTAGGTACGTTTTAACGGTTAATATGGATTCCTCAGAGATAAGATATTTTTCAATCAGCTATCATAATACCAAATTTCATCAAAACATGTCCAGTGGTTTTCTCGTGACGCGTTCCCAGAAAGACAAATAGACAAAAAAATTTTAAAGTATAGATTCGACCTATGTATCGATAATAATGACCTTTTCAATAAGATTTACCAAAAATTTACCCATTAATGAGATTGATATTTTAAAACGGAAAAACGACTTCCACTATATATAATGGAATATGTCATCACAACGTAGTATAAAACAAAGTAGCTTCCCGCTGTCTGTCCCTATGCGTAGATCTTTAAAACTACGCAACGGATTTTGATGCGGGTTTTTTTAATAGATAGAGTGATTCAACAGGAAGGTTTATATGTATAATACATGTATATTATAGTACAGAAGAGCCGAGAAATTCATACCAACCGTTAAAACGTACCCAGGGACGAACCCGAGCGAAGCGAGGGTGATTCGCTAGTGAACACTATATTAGTCTTTAAATATATTCCTTTATTCTAGTAAAGTAATACAAAACAGTACAAGGCCAAACAAAACGCCTCACCGAAACTCCTACGCATATCGCCAGCCTTGATGGAAATAAAATTTTATTTCTAAAGAAATTCTGCGAATAAAAACGTGCAGGTGTAAGAAAACTTTTTATTGCGCTAATTCATACTATTCCAAGAATTGAAATGAAAATAGTTGTTTTCACTTAATCACTTGATTAGAAAATTATTTCAAAAAGGATTTAAGATGAGATGATTCAAAATACCCAAAATAATATACACGCTTACCCTGGATTCGCTAGGGTGGGTCCATATGGGTGATTTTTGACTATTACTAATATTAACCCAGGTATTTTTCCTCTAGTCTGTAGTAGTAGTGTACTTAATTTTATTTAAATTAGTCAAGAAAGGTGTTTTAGAAATACACACACGCAAACATACAAACTTTCGCATTAGTAATATTATGTGATTAAAGTCAACTATCGATTCCACATTCACTGGTAAAATATATCTAATACCTTTAAGCTAGCAATTCTAGTATATTTATTTATTTATATATATACCGGCGATCTCAGAAACGGCTCTAACGATTTCGCTGAAATTTGGTATGTGGAAGTTTTCGGGGGTACAAAACCGATCTAGATTAGTCTTATGTCTGGGAAAACGCTTGTTTTCAAGTTTTCATGCGGTTTTCTTTCACATTATTCGACGCAAAATATGGTCGCTAATTTCACACGCTCGGACATAAGGATCGTAATCAAGCGGCCAAGGTACAAGATTGACAATCACAGGTGTCCGGGTTCGAATGCCGGTTGGATACAAAATTTTAACTTCTGTTTTTTGTTTTTATTATTTATTCGAGTTTTCAGTTTTTATTAATCTAAAAAATACGATATATCAAAAAAGAGCTCTGAGCCAAGCTCGGTCGCTCAGGTATTTAGTTTTGATGTTAAGAAATACGTTGATGCATAAAATGTCACGTACACCTGCTCTTATAGTGTATAGGGGCTCGTCGCCTGAGTTTTAGTATATATCGTCTAATAATATCGACTAAAACTTATGCTTCACTCAATAAAATTTAGGAAATATCCTAAATGGCTAAAAAATTGATTAGGTAGATTTATACACTTTGAGTGATCAATATTCGCGTCACCACATTAAACAAAACAATGTAAAAAATCTTTTTTATTATTATTTCTCCTCAAGGTGTTAAAGCTAAATTCAAAAATAGATATATAAATAGAATAAATAGTTTAGTACCTTTTTCTCCCCTATTTGTTTTTTTTTTGTTTAGTTTATTTTTTGTTTTGTTATTTAATGAGTTTTAGTGTTATAAATGGAAAAATGAGGACAGTTAGTTTTTTTATATAGATACCTAAGTAAAGACAAACCAGTTCAGTACCTGTTTGTCAATTGATTTTTTTTTGTTGCTAGCTGACCTTAGCTTAGTGCTATTCAATAAAAAAAAACAATAATGATTAAGGTCTAATTTCAACCACTGCGCGAACTCTAGTTAGACTAATTATGGAATATCCGTATTAATATTTAAATATTATAAATGTGAAAGTTTGTGAGTATGGATGTTTGTTAATCTTTCACGCCAGAACGGCTGAAGCGATTTGGATGAAATTTGGCACAGAGATAGATAATAGTCTGGAATAAGACACATTACTTTTCTTTCGGGAAAAATGTACGGTTCCCGTAGGATAGGCTTCTTTTTGTCTTCTGGTATCTGGTATTTAATATATTATAGTTGGAATAATTATTGAATTATTTATAATTATATATGGAATATATTTTTGATTGCCGACAACAAATAAAATATATTATGTACATAGTACTGGCAATAAAAATATGTTTTTCTTAGAAAAGGAAAAAACGGATATGTTATTTGTTGCTTTATGCCCTCAATACACTATCCCTCTTAGATATAAGTGCGAAAAGTCCCACAAAACGACATAGTTATTATTTATTACAGTATAGCTCTAGTTATGATTTATTTGATATTTGAACAAAACCGCAAAAATCGCCTCTTTTAAGATACTTGGTACGTGACCTAGCATTGGGGTGCTTCGCCAAAAGTATTGCACGAACCTGTTTTATCGTATGCCAAACCTCGTTTATTTTTTGGCAATGATTTCCCACTTGGCTGTTTTTCCTCATAAATACTATAAAGGTAGTACAAATATTATTTTTGGATTACATAATAATATTTATTAAAATATTACATAATAATATTTATAAAAAGGCAGTGGTAGCCCAGCGGTAACACGCTCGCTTGGGAAATCGAGTGAAGCGGGTTCAAATCCCGAGTCTCGCATCTCTGATATTTTCATGTGCGAATTATTTCTAGCATGATTACCACTTGCCTCACGGTGAAGGAAAATATCGTGAGGAAACCTGCATGTCTGAGAGAACCTAGTAAGTTTTCGAAAGACATGTGAAGTCCGCCAACCCGCACTTGGCCAGCGTGGTGGACCATGATGGCCTGATCGACGTTAAAAAGGGCTGAATACATACATTTATTAAAAGTGTATCTCTACACTGTAGGATCAAAAGCTCTATAAGTTTGTTTTAAATTGTACGTTGTTTTTCGCGCGAGTGATTAATTAATACCTCAAAATCTTTGACTAGAAAAAAATATTAAAATATCAAACAGTTAAAGCTAACATGTTTAGTTTATATTTGCATACAACGTTTATTAATGAATGTTACAGAGTGTAAATAGTTAATGAAAAACAAATATTCATATGACATAGGAGTCTATTTAATTCCCAAATGGAAATTTTATATGAATATATTATAGCACGCTTTTCAACGAGATAGCGTATATAACCATTTTGTTCTTTAGCTAAAAAACCTTTAAAACAAAAAAAAACAAACAAAGTCTGCCTCTTTATAATAATAGTGCACTATATATATATATATATATATATATATATATATATATATATATATATATATATATATATATATATATAGTGCATATATATATAGTGCACTGCATAATTACTAGTTTCCTTCCTTATTTAAATTCCATCTTTTCGTTCGCTTTTATTACGTTATCATTTTACGAACAATAACATACCAATTGTTTTCCAACACTGTTACTTGGCAGAAATAATATATGAGAATTTAATATCTTTTACAATAGCGAATGTAATATTCATATTATACTATTTCTGTTGGACATACAATTGATTGTTAAAATATTTGAACAGAATTATTTATTTAATAATCAAGGGTTTCATCTTTTCTCTATTGTTTTATTATGGCTAGAGTCGACCTTAATATAATTATATTAATATTTGAAAATTTTGCCAATTGAAATTATTGGTTATATTACGGCTATTTTTATTTTATATATTATTACTATTTTATATATTAGAACTATTAGTTTGGCTCAGTTTGTAGTGAGCATACTTGGTTTGCCAATGGTCGTGCGTTCGAGTCCCGCTTGGGGCAATCATTTGTGTGATGAGCACAAATGTTTGTACTCCAGTCATGGGTGTTTATATTATTTATAATATGTATTTAAAGTTATATATGTGTAGTGTATCAACTGTCTAATATCCATAAAATGAACCTCGTTGCGTACCATGGAAATAGTAGATGGTGTTGTATGTTAATGTCCTAATATATTTAAATATCTATTATAAGAGATTATGTTATACACTCAGACTAAGGAATAAATAATATAGACAGAATGTCATAGAACTAAGCATGATGCCAAACAATATTTGAAAACAGATTACAATTACTTTGATAAGTAAATATGTATATATATCTATACATATAATAAAATTGTAACTAAGCCGAATCTGTACATTAAATATTTTTTGGAAAATCTTATTGAAATAGACATTACTTATTATCGATACAGAGGCCGAATCTATAGTTTTTAGAATTTTTGTCTGTCTGTCTGTTACCGCATCACACATTTGATATTGTGATAGCTGGTTATCCGGGTCAACATATAGGATACTTTTTACCGCGGTCGCGAAATGTCTCATTTCTTAGAAAAAAAACCAAAAACTGCATTGTAAAAGTATACTAATATGTAAAACCTAAGAATTTGGTTTTTGGTCATCTGATCGCGGGCGGAGCCGCGGGCAATGCTAGTTAATAAATAAAAATATCTGACGGATTTTATTATAAGAAAGAAAAAAATAATAATAAGCTAATATAATTCTATCTCTGATCAAGGGGAAGTAAGAGAAGAGAATTAATACTTAATTTTAATTCATAATTTCTTCATTATTCATTTATAATATTTGATTTGGATAACATGATAAAAGCAATTCATGATTGAACGTTTAGAAATTAAAATTAAAAAGTAAAACTAGGTAAATGCTAAAATGACTGTTTTCCATAATTAACTTTCTGTGATGGAAAATAACGAAATGACTACTTACACTTAAGACACGTGCGTAATATTATACAATTTTGTCTCGAGCCGGGAGAAATATAAATATGGCTACATTAATAACCTATTTGAATTTTGCTTTTTAATGTTAAAAAAATAGATTAATTTATGTTTTTTAAACATTTTTAGTTAGTAATTTTATAATTATATGTTTTGGGGTTATGGTATTTTATATCTTTTTCTCTCTTTTTCTCTGCTTGTGACCTGTTTTCTTTTCTTTTTTTCACTTAGTATCTAGCTATTGAAGTGTTTTAATACTATCGATATTTTTTTTGGAAACGATTAATTATTCTTTCTTGTAATTCATATAATATATATTATAATTATTATATAATTATCAGTTGCGAAGTTCATACAAGACGTCTTACATTATATATATATATATATATATATATATATATATATATATATATATATATATATATATATATATATATATATATATATATATATATATATATATGTGTGTATAATAGCCTTATTTCTTTCTGCATTAACACGTATATAAACATTGAATATTTTTAGAACGGCTTACCTCTGCTAAAATTTCACGCTTCGCCACTGCCACACTGCCACATACTATGTAGGTATGTATGTTTTTCTCAAATTTTCAATAGTAATATTGGTCGAATTTTGGCCATTGGGCGAACACTAGTTTGTACAAACGTGTAGCTAAAGTCACAGTGGGCTGGTCATGTTTACTCTCCGCGAACCGTAGGAACATCAGTTTTAAAGTGCAGACCGTGATTAGACAAGGAGTGTTTGTGACTAGATGATCAGGCGATATTCTAAAGATTGCTAGCAATGAGTGGATTGGTAGAGTCCAGGATGAAATGTGTCGTAATTTTAAATAGGCACAATATATGTTCTTTTATAATTCATCAGTAAAAGGATATATTGTAATGTCAAGATTTAGTTTTATTTTGTTATCGTTTTTTACGCAGATCGCAGAAAGATCGTTCATGTATTGTACTTCGGTAAAAAAATTTATTGGGATTAATTGCAGGTCATTAAAATGTTCATCTCATGACGCGCTGCGTCTTACCGAAAAGAGCTTTTTATTAGAAGATTTATTTTATTAATACTTCGTCTATAACATAAGTGAGCTACTCGATCTTGTTTATTTTTTCTTTCCACAATCATTGCATTAAGTTAACCTTTAATTGTGATATAAGTATAAGTTTAATTTAATTCAATGTAAACAACATTGAAAGTTAAATAAGCTGTAAGTATCTGTTAATCAAATGTTGCTAACCGAATAAATATAATAGGTAATAATTTCTTACTAACAATTATGAGAAAAGCCAACCTATTTGTTTAATATTCATAATAAGCTATCAAAGCTTTTTAAAAATACAGAATATTATAAAAGCTTAACATATCCTTAAAATCCACAACAATGTATAAGCTAACGTAGTTTAATTTCAAGTTGAATGATTTTTAACATTCTTATTTTGTTGCAGAACTAGTTTTTAAAATAAACTAACAATTTGAAAATCATCAAATGATAAAATTGAAAATATTACAGTATAGTATTATATGATCTATGATATTACCTATAATTCACTTAGCGTAATCATTTTCATCTGAAACAAAGTGTACTTTGTTTTGTTAGCCATAAATCCCTTTGAACGCGAATATGCCAAATTCTATGTATATTTATGAAAACACATCAAAGGTTTTTCGGGGAATTTGTTATAGTACGATCATTGATTTTGTTCTGGAAAGGTCAACCATTTGGTCTTAAATACGGCTCATAAGTTTCTCATCGTCTTAATTTTCCATTTAAACCTATAAAATCTATCTATAGATACATATAGTAAAATTCTCAGTCGAATCTGTACATTAAATATTTTTTTGGAAAATCTTATTGAAATAGTCATTATTATCGATACAGAGGCCAAATCTATAGTTCTTTGAATGTTTGTCTGTCTGTCTGAGAACGCATCACGAGAAAACCACTGGACAGATTTTGATGAAATTTTGCTTTGATAACTTTTTACTGCGGGAAAATATCCAATCTCTAAGAAATCTATACTAAAAGTTAAAACGTAACTATGGACGAACCCGAGCGGAGCAAGGGTGAGTCGCTAGTAAAATCATAAATATATCATACTTAAATTGTATAATCATCTTTTTGAAAAAAAATTTCGAGATAACCTAATTTGATACACTGTATTTTCCAATAGTGATGTCTTTATTATACAAAGTACTTAAAATTGCTGGAATCAAATTTTTCAAGTTCTGACTTAAAGAAATGAAAGAAAATTGAAAAAATTGGAAAGGATAATTGATTTGCGCTGAAAAGAGGCTAAAATCATTGTATTATTGTTAAAAGATTCTCAGTTTTTCGGAACAGGGTGTAGAATAGGGTGTAGAATAGAACGAAGCGATTTATTAATATTGTTTTGCTTAAGAGCTTGTACTTCAAAAAAAAAGGGATTCTTGTAAATATTACGATAAAGTGAAAACAAAAAGGGAAAAAATTACAATTCCCGTTTCATAATTTAATTACTTTTTTAATTATTGTCTATAATTAAGGTTCAAAAAAGGTTCTTTTAAAGGAAGAATAGGCTGACAATATTTGGGAATAAGCTGGCATATTTTTGAAGAAAAATATTGTTGTTCAATTAAAGTAGTAGATCTATACATATAATAAAAGTGTAACTGATCGCTGTCTGTACATGGAAGATATTGGAGAAAAACTATTATTTTGTCTTTATTAACGCAATAGTTTCCAAAACAATAATTTTTAGAACTCTGTTTCTCTGTGCGTTTGTGCATGCGTTGTGCGTTTTTGCTTGTGCTATTCTCAGAAACGGCTAAACCGATTTGGGTGCAGATTTCACTAATGTATTGTAACTTAAGTTTCACTTAACATTTAGTAACTGTTTTATTTTAATCGGCTTATAATTAAAAAAAGTTATGCCAATTCAAAGAATTGAAGCGAGGGTAAGTCGCTAGTGGATTTTAATATCACTTTAAATATTATTTCATTCTGAGAAAAATAGAATTTCTTTAGATAGTATTTCAATTCAATTCTCTTGTTAATGGCTTCAAAGCGTGCCAGTTGAGCACAGATTACTTCGCCAAGTCACGTAGAATAGAAAAGACACGAGGGAGATTGGAGTTTAGTTAATACTCACCAAAAATATTCAATCAAATTTCTCTATTTACCTTGTGAAAATCCATAACCATACTTATACTAATATTATAAATGTGGAAGTGTGTTTGTTTGTTTGTCCTTCTGACACCTCAAAATCTGTTTTGAACATTCTGGTGTGGCGTTTTTGTATAGAAATAGTTGGAGGGGTGGAGAGTGACATACTTTTTACCGTGGAAGGTTATCTCATTTCAACGAGGAAACACGATATAATACAACCCAAAATATATTTATGAAAAAATATTTACTTGAAACTTGATATTAATGTACTTCAATACAAATAAATAAGTACTTAATTTACCAATTTTTTAAAATTCATCTCGTAAGAGGGTAAAATAGGGGATGAAAAATTTCATACATGAAATCTACCTTTTGAGATTTCTTTCACAGTTTTAGCGCGAGCGAAGCCACGGATTCAGCTAGTATAGTATAATTGAGTCCGTTGAAAATAGGGTTGCATATACTACAAGGTGCTAATCCATAAATAAAATGCAACAAAATAAGAAAAACTCAAAAAATAACTTACAATTTTGTAACGTACGAGTACTTTTTAGAAATCTCTTAAAAATGTTTTAGAACTTCTTTTGAACTTCCAAGAATTTACCACACCACACAGTACCAGACCACAGTACTTTGGAGCGTTGAAGGACACTTTATAACTATACATATAAAACTTTCTTAGATTCACGCGAATATGTGACGTTTTAAAAGAAAATATCTTTCAAAATATGGCTGTTATGTTATTTAACCGATTTCCAAAAAAAGAGGGTCTATATTCCTCTGTATGTATTTTTTTTTAATATTTTTTAATCCTAACGAATCGCGATATTTCTTTCACTAAGGAGATTTACCTTTCCATATCAATGGGTTGAAACAGAGAGTGAAAGTGAAACGTACGCAATAGAAACCAGGGATTGTATTACGAAACCAAGGAGTATGTATAATAAGAAATATATAATTTTGTACTGGTGTTTATCATTAATATAAATAAGTTAAGTGCGAGTTGAACTCATGTATATTTAGGAAATAATTAAAAAAATAATGGTGCTCGTATTGGAGTATTTCAGAAAAAGCTAAAACCTTATCGTACATACTAAGATGTAAATATTGACTAAGGCGTTAATCGTTTGTATTAATTTACATATCCACACCACTACTATAAATACTATAATTTAAATATGTGTATGTATGTTTGTTACTCCTCCATGATGAAACGGCTGGATAAAGAACGAAATTTAGTACACAGATAGACTATGACCTGGAGTAACACATAGGCTAGTGTTAGTTATAATATTTACCAAAAGATGGCGCTGCCCATTAAATTATAAACATACAGAAGCGAGGGAAGAAAAATAATGCGCTTGTTATCTTTCCTATTAAATAATTACTTGAAATCGATATATGGAGCAATTAATTAATTTTGTTATTATCCTGCAAGTATTGTCTATACTAATATTATAAAGAGATAAAGTTTGTGAGATTGTGAGTTTGTGACGTTGTAGAGGGTAATCTCTGGATCTACAGAACCGATTTAGATGAAATTTGGTAAGAAGATAGTTTGAGACCCTAGAAAGGACATAGGATAATTTTATCCCGGAAATCATCCCTTAACGGAATGGAAATGGGGATGAAAGTTTGTATGGGGAATCGAGCTAGTTGTATAATAAAGTAGAAGAAACACTCTCTAAGAAATTTTATTTAAATTTACCTTTTTACCTGAGTGTGTTTTTATTTTATTCTTTTCTAGTGACCTATACTTATTGTATTTTAAAGGAATCTTCAAAGTAATGCATATCTTAACACCATTTTATTATACTAAAATCTAAAGAAATGTATACGTAACACCAAAAATCGCATCCAAATTTGTTCAATTGTATTAGAGATAAACACCCATACAGATAGACGCATGCCGGCGACTGTCTTTATGTATAAGGATAAATTATAAATTAAATATTATTTAAAAAAACTGTAAGGATATAGATTAATATGTTACCAAGTTCTCACTTGTAAATAAAAACAGCTTACTAACACTTATCTTTCTAAGCAACATAACACCATTTAAATGGAAATTGTATATAATTTTAAATAAAAGCAGGGAAAGTCGAATGCTCTCGTCTACTCAGTTTCGAAACCATTTGCATCGTATTATTTTCCGATGATTGCAGATCATTTAAATAGAGTCGCTGCTTTAGACTTGACATTGAGTGTCGATCAGTTGTGGTGTTAACATTTTTATATTATCTCCTCGAATAAGTGAATTTGTGATTAAGTGTTTAAAAACTTAAGGTAAATATTATAATAAATATTAATATTATTATTAAATTATATTATTATAATACGTGAAAGAGAATTATTTAATATCAAGTTATAAAAAAAATGGTTGTAAAGTGAAAAAAAAACATAGTAATTAAATATTTTTTTTTAATAGAATTTAAAATATTATAAATTATGGAAAAATAATTAATAAATTCTATATAAATTAAAAATATTAATTGTTATATAATATTGAATGTGAATGAACGATATATAATTTAATTAAAAAAAACATAAAAACAAAAATTAAAAAAAAAAGCTCCTCCTGACGTTATTAGAAAAACATCTGCATAATAAAACAAATTATGAATAAACAAACCGGTCATACTGAAAATTTTCATACGTAAATTAGATTTTGTAAGCGCCCTATCAATAACATTGGGCTCGAGTAAAAAATAAATTATCTATTTTATTTGATATCATAATGTTCCACTTATGTTATTATATAACAAAAAAGTTCGTACATACTTTTTATCGAGCAAATTCTACTACTATTACTTATGTTCATTTATGTAGCAACTAGCAAAACCCGAGCTTTGCTCGCGCTTAAACTACAAAAAGAACTATAAACATAGGTTTCTTACAAACTTTCATCCCCTATTTTACCCCCTTATGGGATGAATTACGAAAAAAATTAAAACACGTATTTATTTAATTGTATTGAAGAGCATTAAATTACCAAGTTTCAAGTAATTCTGATCATAAATAATTTTTTGGGCTGTATTATAACGCTATTTTCCGTGGGAATGAGATAATTTCCCGCGATAAAAAGTATGTTACTCTCCAGCCCTACAACTATCTCCACACAAAGAATCACATCAATCCGTCACTAAACAAATAAACAAACACACTTTCACATTTATAATATTAGTATGGATTATAACTTAAAATTATTTAAAATTATAAAAGGTTTTTTATAAAAAGTTATTTTGACGAGCTTAATTAAATTACTTAATGCAAAGTCCTGTTTCTTAAAGAAGAATGCCGGAAAGTTTCGAAGCAACAACCTCTTAACAATTTGAGTATAATTAATAGGCTATTAATATCCGTGGTGAAAATATGTGAAACAGTTATTTTAAAGTAGCTTAAAAACCACCCGCAACCCTTTTTTTATTTTGCTTGGGCTATTTTTTCTGAAATTAATATTAGGTACTAGCACAAAAAACCTAAAAAAATGCTATTTAATAGGGTTTATTAATTTTCATATAATAATACAGCTTTTAATTTAGTCAGTTTGAGTCCCTGAAGAAATATTTTTTTCCACTGTATTCACTCGCATTTTATTTATGTATACCGTTCAGCTCCTAAGCGTTAGAATTTGATGTTAGATATTCTATCCTGTTCTTATTTATTTTCCTCAATCAATGGACTAGTTATAAAACACAAAACTTTTTTTGTTAATTTTTTGGAGATTAGTGCGTTCAAATATACAAAAAAAAATTCAATTTTATACTAGATTAATACTAGAACAACCCCATCCCAGCTACGTTTTAATTCTACTTCCTCCTTTCCTACTTTTTTAATTCTTATTTTTTTTAAATTACTTTATTTTTTATTTTTTTACAAATTATATCTCAATGGAAGTTCACGAAAAAAATGTTTCTTGATAGTTGAATTTAAAAAATTAATTTTAAATATATATAAATTAAAAAAAAATGTCCCTAGAGGAATTCTATGGCAAAATGTTAACCATTTTATATATACCAATTTTATAAGTAAGTTATATAATTAAGTACAATTAAGCATCTCATGATGTACAGTGCTTATTAGTTATTTACACAAAAATATAACAAAAAATATATTTTAAACTCTAAAGAGTTTATTATTAGTAACAATCAAACAAGTATTGGCGGATTTAAAGTTTTTTTTAAACTTGTTAGGTTCATGCAGTCCCTCATGATGTTCTCTTTCACGTACTAGACCTAATGTTTGAACCCGCATCGATTAATTTTCCAAGCTAGTGCTTAACTATAAGACTACTATTGTTAAGGAAATATAATTTAATCTATACTGTCATATGTATAATAAAATTGTAACCAAGCCGAATCTGTACATTAGCTATTTTTTGGAAAATCTTATTGAAATAAACATTGTTATCGATACAGAGGCCGAATCTATAGTTTTTTGTATTTTTGTCTGTCTGTTTGTTACCGCATCACAGAAAAACTACTAGAGGGATTTAAATGAAATTTAGTATGGTAATAGTTGGTTATCCGGGTCAACATATAGGATACTTTTTACTGCGGGAAAATGTCTCATTTCTGAGAAAAAATACAAAAACTGCAATGTAAGAGTATACTAATATGTAAAACTTAAGAATTTGGTTTTTGGTCATCTGAACGCGGGCGGAGCCGCCGGCAAAGCTAGTTCTTCAAATAAACCCCATTCAAAGAAGTACTTGAACTGAGAAATTGATATTCCTAATAAATTATGTTACAAAATAAATATCACTTGTTTGGTTAAGTACCATGTTTTATGTCTTTTGTATCTTTATGAAAATAGCCGTATAACTTCGATACAAATTTCTGTGAGATGGAAAAATGTACTTAGTGATCAAAAGAATAAAGTTGATTTTGCACTAAATTTTAACTAATATTTCGGTACAATATATTATTTTCCCTTAAAAACGAAGTTACTTAATTTAGTACAAATTATTTATTTTTATTCTATTAGACGTTTCCTTCTTATTTTAACCGCAAATTGGGACCAGTAAATTGATAAAGTGTAGCTAATAAAAAACATTTTTTATGTATATTTGAGTCCCTTATGGCCCAGTACACATAATTCATATATGGGAAAAGTCGTACATTTGAGTCCTGCATGGGCATTTTATTATAAAAAAAAATCAAAAAATGTTTTTTCGCAATTACTCGAACACGGTAAAAATTAGTCAAAAAAGTTTTAATAAAAATATGCAGAGATTAAAATTTTACATCAAAAAGGTTTTATTAATTTTTTTCTCCGTTCAAAATTAACCGAGTTATGGAGGTTTTAAGTTTAAGGGAAATTAAAATTCGCTAGTGTTTTACTAACTACGATTTTTTAAATGTACGTTCATCTAACTTTTACCGATTTCGATTAATTGCGAAAAAATACTTTTGACTATTTTGAACCCTTGCCGGGGGTTGCGGACACTAAAACTTTTACACTTTTTTTGTATCATTAAAACTACATTATATCAAAAATGCAAATTTAAGTGCCAAGTTTTGATTTCAGACCTTATTTGACTGGACTATAAATTACATAAAATATCACTTCAATAATAAAAAGCGCCAAAGACGAAAACTTTATTTAACATAATTCAGATGGTAAATTGAAATAAATATTTTTATTATTTCAGATAATTCAAAATGAATAGGACAACGGCTATTCTTCAAATCATAATCGTTATTCTAACTTTAAAGTTTACATATGGTAGTGAGGATAAATACATTCGCTATGTCAAAGATGGCTGCTTTTTGAAAGGCGAAGCATTTTCGTGTATAAAATACAAAGCTTTGAAAGTCGCTAAGAAAACTTTCTTTGGTGATACAAATAACGAAACAATAATAGGCAATACTGTAGTAAGCTTAGTACCTTTAGATGAAGAGACTATCAAAAATTTAACTACGTATGAACAAGTTGAACTTTTACCAAATGAACCCAGAAGCATTTTATCAGAATGGACTGAAATAGCTAAATATTTTGTACATTTAGTTAAAGAATTCTTCGCAATGAAAGGCTTGAGAGTTAACTTGCCAGAAGGTGCCAGGACTATTGAAGAACAAGTTGAGGATGATGGTAAGTTTTTATTTTTTTGCAAAATTTTGACAGTTTACGTAAATATTTATCCCACGTGGCGTCAAGCTTCCTAATTAGGCCTATTCCTGAATATCCTAAACATAAATCCATTTAAGAATTTATGTCAAGATCACGACAAATTTTATAAAAACCATTTTCGTTTATTGTATCATCAAACCATTTCTTAATAATTTTTAAGCGTATTTGGAGTATGAGATAAAATAAATACCATCTCCAAAAAAAATATATTAACCTCAGATTATTTGTAACGAAATATGATAAACTTTTTATAGTTTCCATAGAAACTGGCAAAACAAGGCAAAATTATAACAACCCTAAAATAACACGCTATATGCTCTAGACTCTGAGTGTCTCACGTCACGTATTTTACGTAGTACACTTACGGAGGTTTCCAATAACCTACGAAATCTACATGTTATTTTCATTACCAGTGATAGGAGTTGATAGGAATTTAACATAATTTGTATGGAGCTTCAGTCAAATTTCTATCTCTAGTAAGGAAAATTTTAGATAGATACGTTATTGGAAACAAGCGTAATTCAACAAAATTTTAGTGTGTTTGGTGCAGTACTTCTACTTTTTATCGATATACTATGTTAAAAATCATTTCGATATTTTATAATTGATATTATAAAATAATCATAAATATCTTGATAACAATCAATAAATATCTTGTATTAATTAAATTAATATATATTTGATAATATATATCAATTTATTTAATACAAGGATTCAGATAAATATTCTCGAAATGCTAAATAACAATCGAATAGCATTTTTCCTTCTAACCTTGATTCTGTATATTAACTCGGGTACTTTTGCCAATTAATACTAATAAAACTAAAGTAGTTGATTGCTGTGACCTTTTTGTTATGTAAGTTATTCAATAGGAACAAAGTTACATACCTTTATAATATTCCTAAATTTGATGAGTGGTCAGTTTTCCTGATAACAAAAGGAAATTCTATTTTTACGTACTATTTGTTTTAATAGTGGAGAGAGTGGTTGAGTCACGCTCTATTCATTTTATTTGACCATCATAACATCCAACACCAAAATAACCACAAACTTCATTATAGTGGCTTTGTGTTTTATTTGGATTTTATGCAAAATAATATAATAACAGCAATCATTTTTTATAATACTACATACTACAAACAGACAAACTGACAGAGAAACAAAAAAAAAGAAAAAAAAATGGATTTGTTCTATTTCTCTTCCTACATGCTCTGACTCGGTTTTTAGATTTTTTTCTATGTACAGACGTTCGACCTCCACAGTTTTATTATATGTATAGATTACGAGTACACTCACAGGTTTTATTATATATTTTAAGCCTTCAACATTTATAAAGATAAAAGATTTGTATACAGCAAAAAATAATAAATACATTTAAATAAAACCCTGTTATGAACACTAAATCTTGATGGCGCAATTTATAAATATCTCACTTAAAGCGATAAGCCCTTTTTATTTTCCAATTTTTACTCTATTGCTTGAAATGTAAAACCTTTTTTACGTGTTTTAAGTCTTTTGGGCTTAAACAGTCGCTCAGGCTGGTATTAGCAATGTTTTAACATTTTTTGCAAAAAAATCGGGAAAATGAAAGAGGTTCATAAAAAATAAGGTAATGACTTAAGTACTACTTAAAATATGAAAATGTCTTTTCGGATTTATTCTGAGTTTTTATTTAAAAATTAAATAAATCGTACTAGTAACTAGAGAGATTAACACGTTCAAAGAAATAAAAAATATACATTCCTTTTTGAGATCAAGATTTTTTTAGTAAAAGTTGTATATTAATGTTTAAAAATAAATAATGATTAAGTATCGGCCAAGAAAACTGTGATCTTTAAATGTATACAAAATTTTATTAATTTAAATTTTAGAAACATACTCCTCTACATATAATAAAAGTAACTGATTGTCTGTACATGGAAGATATTTGAGAAAAAGTGTTATTTTTGTGTGTGGGGAGGGGGCTCTTTACTAACGCAATAGAACCCAAAACAATGAGTTTTATGAGTGCGTTTGTGCGCGCTAATCTCAGAAACGGCTTAACCAATTTGCGTGCTGTTTTCACAACGCATTATGGTAAGTTTCACTTAACATTAAGTATTTGTTTGCTTGAAATCGGTTCATAAAAAAGAAGAATCACCTAGGAACAGTGTAACATACATTTTTACACGATTTGTCACTCAGATGCACTCAGACTTCGTACATTATTGAGTAACTTAGTGGCAATGCTACTTTATAGTGTTTTATAAAAAGAAGTATTATAGTTTATCTTATTCTAGTAGACTGCATTCAGCTCTTTTTAACGTCCCACTGCTGAGGGTGGGCCTCCCTTCAATACGGGGGGGATCAAGCAATAGTCCACCACGCTGGCCAAATACGGGTTGGCGGACTACACATGCCTTTTAAAAACTTGCTAGGTTATCTCAGACATGCAGGTTTCCTCACGATGTTTTCATGGTAATCATGTTGGAAATAATTCGCACATGAAAATA
The DNA here is from genome assembly GCA_921882275.1 of Brenthis ino. NCBI lineage: Eukaryota > Metazoa > Arthropoda > Insecta > Lepidoptera > Nymphalidae > Brenthis > Brenthis ino. The sequence goes on from OV170222.1 coordinate 16,400,038, forward strand.
TCAGAGGTGCGAGTATTATTATTCTTGTAGACTGAAATCTATTTAATATCATTTAATTCCCAAGCCTGTTCAAAGTGTGGAGTAAAAAGTTTTCATAAAAATTGTATCTTAAGTAAAAATCCAAGGTTCATTTTAAACTTAGTGCAATGTTATATTCACCTTAATATATTTTATATTTGATATTTATTATGTACTAGCGACTCACCCTCGCTTCGCTCGGGTTCGACCCTAGGTACGTTTAAACCGTTAGTATAGAATAGATACACTAAATACTGTTATATACGTATATTATTATTTTCTAGCTTACTTGACGTATTGTTGTAGATCTATCACTATTGAAAGTAATCCGAAGTAGTGATTCCCATACAAAATAACCAGTTCTAAACTTACCAATTTTCCAACTGCTTTTATGGCTTTTCCCCTATTTTTTTATATTTAAACCATCCCTGATATTCCTCCAACAAAACAAAAAATATTCAAATCGGTTCCGCCGTTTTTGAGTTTTAACGAGACCAACAAACAGCCTGCCTACTCCAAGTGTGAACTGATTTTAATAATTATATGTCAAAAATTTGAAGCAATCTAGATTTAAAAAGTAAGTTAAAATATGCCAATCTTCTTCTTCACTACGTTAATATTATAACGTCATATTGCTCAAAACCTGTCGAAAACAAAACATAGTTGCGTCACTTTATCGATCGTAGTGTACATTGCACTTCATCTCTGGCTACTCTATCAGTGATACAGTGTTGATAAGATTTGAAAGTCTATAAATGTGAAAATTTGGTTGCAGAAGTATTATTTAGAGTAATATTTTTTCAAATATTAATTTCTTGTCAAACTGTTTGTAAACACGTTTCCTAAGACTGAACTAAATATTATATAATACTAGCTGCTCACCCTCACCTCTCTCGGGTTCGCCTCTAGGAAAATAAAAACAAACCTATCCCACGGGAACCGTACATTTTTCCGAGATAAAAAGCGAAACGAGGGTAAGTATAGATATTATATGAATTTTATAAATAAATACAAAGAGAAATCCACAAAACACAGTGGTTTCTAAGACAATGGTCGCTTAATAAACAAATCGAGCATAAAATTTTTGATTACAAAAATACGGTTTCTATAACCAGGTAAACTTAAGATGCTGTGACCATAATAATTAGATCGTATCGTGGGATTAGACCGCAGGAGTTCAAACGTGTCAGATACGGAACTAATGTTGGTAATAATAATATTTGATTTTGATTTGAACTCTAGTTTTTCGGTCAATTTACTTTATCTATACATATAATAAAAGTGTAACTGATCGCTATCTGTACATAGAAGATATTTGAGGAAAACTATCATTGGGAGTCTTTATTTACGCAATAGAACCCAAAACAATGATTTTTAGAATTTTTGCCTGTTTCTCGGTTTGTCTGTTTATCTGTTCGTTTGTGCACATACACATGCGCTAACCTCAGAAATGGCTTAATCGATTTGGATGCGGTTCTCACTAATATATTGTGGTAGGCTTCACTTAACATTTAGTACATTTTGTTTTATTTCAATCGGTTAATAAATAAAAAAGTGACGTCAATTCAAATAATCACCTGGAGACGAACCCGAGCGGAGCGCGGGTGAGTCGCTAGTAAATAATATGTTCATTAAAGATTATAGCTTCTTTCATTTAAGCGAATATCTGACCATTTTAAATGTTTTAGTTTACTACTTTGTACCCAAAGAAATCTTTACGGGAAACATGCTTACTGGAAAGACTAAGTTTTTTGACAGAAGACTTGATTTTAAAATTCTGTATATATGTTTTAAGCTTAGTATGGATTTAGTTAGTAAAAAAGAGATATTTCCTAAAGTAAAAAGTATCCTATACGTTTAGATTCGGCCTCTGTATCGATAATAATGACTATTTCAATAAGACTTTCCAAAAAATATTTAATGTACAGATTCGACTCAGTAAGAATTTCATAATTGCTCAAAACTTAATTTAATATTTTTAATAATAAGATCTAATATGAATTTTGCTTAATTCATTATAAATAACTCGTACAGGTCTACTTTAAAAGTTAATAAAAATATGATATAGCAGAAATCGAATTTCTCAAACAGTCAAATATTAAGTTAAATGAAGAAAAGCGTTACCCGTACACATAATGAATGTATTTAACGAAAGGCTTAAAAAGTATCTTTAACTTTCAAGCTATTTATGGAGAAAGCCTTTGTCTGTAAATGAGTTATTGCAATATATTTGATTTTTAGATTTTCTTAATATAAATACCAGTACATACTAAATATCCAAACAAAATGTTTACTAACGCTAAATTAAAATAACAAATTTATAGAGCACTAGCAGTGCCCGCGGCTTCGCCCGGGTTCAAACTTCCGATCGCTGCAAAACTACACAGAATCATCCGCTCGGCTAATCTGAAGATTGTCTGAACATTTCATCAAAATCGCTCCAGCCGTTTTGGAGTCCATAGGGAACATATATACACACATTGATTTTTATATAAGTATATAGATGTATACATATATGTAAGAAATATAAGATTCTGTTTAATTTATTTATAGGACGTGGTAAAAAGAAGAGGCTGGCTATAATGATTCCACTTCTGAATCTATTAGCTACAATGAAGACTAAAATGCTGCTCATCCCAATTCTTCTAGCAGTCATGTTGATTAAGAAGCTATTGTTGATAGCTGCTCTCCTAGTACCAAGTCTTCTCAGCACTTTGAAAGCTTGCAAGGTAAGATCTCAAGTTAAAGTGGGTTCAATTTTTCGGTAATACTTAAGTATTTATAATATATTCCTAGATTGTTTCATGATTCTATTTTTTTAGTGGAATGATTTAATACTTTTGGTAGTTGACGTTTTACCTTAGATTAATTTGAAACACAATCTGTAATAAAAAAAAACCGCTTCACAATACATAAAAAAATCGTTAAAAATGCACAGATTGCCAGAAATTAAGCAAAGTGAGGGCAAATTACTAATATATATATATGTATATATACTTTAAATTTCTGAAATAGAATAAAAATATGTATTACGTCTAATGCAGACGTAATACATATTGTGTTGGATCCAGACATTTTAATGTTATTTAGAGATGAGAACATTTAAATGCATTATACTCCTACAGAATTGGTACTATAAGGAATTTAATTAAAGCGAAGATTCCACAGTAGCAAACGGTCAAGCGTTGATGAGTTGATTTCATGCTAATTGTATCTACATTGCAATAGCTATTTGAAAATTCTAAGATCTGATTATCGAAGAGCATTTATATCAAGTTTCAATTAATTCTGATAAGAAATATTTTTTCGATTGTATTATAACGTGTTTTCCCGTGGGAAAAAGATACTCTCCCGCGGTAAAAAGTAGCCTATATCAATTTCCAGCCCTAAAACTATCTCCACACTAAAAATCATGCCAATCCGCCAAGTCGTTTCGACGTGAAAGAAAGACAAACAAACAAACAAACAAACAAACAAACAAACAAACAAACGAACAACCAACACAAACACACTTTCACATTTATAATATTAGTATGGATATATATTTATCGAAAATATATAATTCTTTACTATTTATTTTATATCTTGGTTAGAGTCTTACAATATACATATACAATATAAGTATATATATATATATATATATATATATATATATATATATATATATAGTGTATACTCGTATATTATAATAATCTACTATTTAGCAAGGACAAGGACGTTCTGAATAACAACAAAATAATTTCGTCCCAAAAGCAATTAACCTTTTGCGCAAAACCAAATGAAAAATAAACCATAATAATTGTATATATCGAAATCCCTTAGAAACCGTGGAGCATGTTTGGCAACACTATTCTGACATAAATAATTACTTATCATATTAATTCGGACTTTTTGTGCTTTATTATATGGCTTATTACCATCACGATCTTTTCTCGTTAATATAATAAATGTCCTGGGTTCATGTCCCGGGCTGTAGCAAAAAATATTATTGTCGTTTACACAGAAAATTACAATTGTGCCCTGGAGAGCTCGTAAAACCCTCGGTTCTGCTACCCATTTAGCTCTGGTCATTTAGATTGTCATTCCATTGGTTTTTGAGTGAAAATGTCACATTTAGAAAATTATATTTTAGCGGTTTTATCTTTATTTTGTGTTCTCAACACATTTTATAATGCTAGACGCGTTTGGCTCAGTTTATAGTGGGACATTAACACACAGCACCATCTTGTTCCATGGTAAGCTACGAGGCTTGTGTTATGGATACCAGATAATTGATACACTACACATATATAACTTTAAATACATACATCATAAGATAAGTTGTAAATATATGGGAGATAAGTTCAAAAAGTGTCCACCTGTATGCTGAAAATAGATGGCTCTGATGTACGAAAAACTACGATATGAATTTAGCTATTGTACACAATGTCCAATTCAGTCCTTGTTTATTTCTCTATCTTATTCTAATTACTTTTAGCCCTTCCTTTTAAATTAATCCTACGCCACCCTTATTAGACGCGTTTTCATGGACACTTTCGAACACAGAGATAGTACTCCTTACGCTCCATATATAAAAGCTTCGATAAACGTAGTATTGTTGTTAAGTATAAAAGAAATAAAAGTATAAAAATGAATGAATTTCGTAGATAGATACCGCGTAATAACTATAAAATTTGACAGGACACGGAAAAAAATCAACACAAATAAAATAAATTATTTACTTTAAAGCTCACTTAAACTAAACTTAACATAGAAACATGCAAATAGAAATAATTTTAATAAAACAAAATATATTAAATTTTTTTATCGACCATTAAACTTAGCAATAGCAAAAAAAAATTTTTTTTTAAGTTACAAGTACTAAAACTTTGAAGGCATAAAGAAGATTCAGAAACACAAATTCAACTTCGTAGATAAAATTAAACGAAATGGATTGTAACTTTTGATGTTATAAGAAACATCATAAAGGATAATTTTTTTATGTCAAGTTGTAAATTTAAATACTTCAGTTTTGTATATTCATATTAAATGACATACAGTAGTATTATAAGTACGAACTGAGTCGGTGGTCTAGTGGTTAGTATGTTACTACGTACGGCCACAGATCTGGAGGTCCTGGGTTCGAGTTTTGGGTCGGGCCAATTTAGTTATTGAGTCTTTCTGTTTAGTAAGTCTCAGTAATAGCTCGGAGTTGGGAAGTTGGCGGTGTTTCACCCCCGTGCCTCGGACAGCACGTAAAACAGTCGGTCCTGCGCCTTAACTCTCACCGCTCGTGTCTCGTGTCTCCCACCGGAGTATGAGAGTGACAGGAGTAGAGAGTGCACTTGTGTCTGCACGCACACTTGAGCACTATAATATCTCCTGCGCTGATGGCCAATCTCAATGAGATTGGACGCCGTGGTCGAAATCGGTCAGAAGGACATTATTATTATAAACGAGACCAGTTGTATGTGTGTATATTTGTTACTCCTTCATGTTGAAATGACTGGATGGATTTAGATGAAATATAGTACATAGGTAAGGCAATGGTAGCCCCGTTATATCACGCTTGCTTGAGAAATCAAGACTGAAATAAAAGAAAGAAATGAAGATCGCATAAATCTTGAATAATATAATAAATAAATTCATGTGCGAATCATTTTCAATATAATGATGATCCCTTCTCTTAAGATAAAGGAAAAAATGGTGAGGACACTATACATATTATGTCATGTATAAGAAAACATAGCAAGTTTTCCAAATACATGTAAAGCTCGCCAATCTCGCCTATGGCCTGATTTGCCTCCTATTGAAGAGAGGTCCGTGCCCAGAAATGGGACTTTAAGAAGGGCTGAATATCTATACATATAATAAAATTGTAACTAAGCCGAATCTGTACATTAAATATTTTTTTGGAAAATTTTAGTCAAATAAACATTATTATCGATACAGTCGCCGAATCTATAGTTTTTAGAATTTTTGTCTGTCTGTTACCGCATCACAGAAAAACCACTGAAGGGATTTTAATGAAATTTGGTATGGTCATAGCTAGTTATCCATCCGGGTCAACATATAGGATACTTTTTACCGTAGGAAAATGTCTCATTTCTGAGAAAAAAATACACAAAGTGCAATGTACTCGTAAGAGTATACTAATATGTAAAACCTAAGAATTTGGTTTTTGGTCATCTGAACGTGGGCGGAGCCGTGGGCAATGCTAGTACTCTATTCATATGCATAGAACCCCCTGGAGTAATACATGAGCTACCACTAAGCACCTATGGAGATAAATGTCATAGAAATCAGTCATTATTTTGTAATTCGCTAGAGAATGTCTAATTTTAGCAACGGGTAAAGTTATTAATTAAATTAGTTAATTACAGCTTTTCTCGTTTATTGTAAATGAAAATACAGTAAAAAGTAATAGTACCTATACAAAATACAAATAATTTTAATCAGCAGAAACTTAGAAATTCAAAGCTTTTACATTTACATTTTACATAATCCCACTGTAGCTTACTGTTTTAATTTCAATTATTACCTTTTCTAATACTATTGTTCTAGAATATTACTATAATGTGACTAATTAGTTAGGGCGAAGAGACGAACCATTTGTTAGTATTTTATATAATACTAGCATTGCCCGCGGCTCCGCCCGCGTTCAGATGGCCAAAAACCAAATTCTTAGGTTTTACATATTAGTATACTCTTACATTGCAGTTTTTGTATTTTTTCTCACAAATGAGACATTTTCCCGCGGTAAAAAGTATCCTATATGTTGACCAGGATAACCAGCTATCACCATACCAAATTTCATCAATATCCCTACAGTGGTTTTTCTGTAATGCGGTAACAGACAGACAGGTAGACAGACAACAATTCTAAAAACTATAGATTCGGCCTCTGTATCGATAAAAATGTCTATTTCAATAAGATTTCCCAAAAAATATTTAATGTACAGATTCGGCTTAGTTACAATTTTATTATAGGTATGTATTGACTAGCAGAACCCGCCGTTACGCCCACGTTTAATCTACAAAAAAGCTCTTTGGTTTTATGGTATACAGAGACTCATCCTCGCTTCGCTTGGGTTTGTCGCTATGTATAAGTATATATATTATATATAACACCTCCAGGTAAATTTCTAAGATATTGATTAAATTTATAAGAAATCTATTGTTAAGTGGTGGAGGGATTAATATTGTTCATACAAAAATACTAAAATCATGATAAAAAATGGGGGTGCTATTATCATACCTAAAAATATATCTACCTACAAGAAAAACGTTAAAATCGGTCAGTTTGTTTCGGAGGAGTGTAACCACAAACACCGTGACACGAGATATTTATATATTAGATAAAAGCGAAACGTTATAAGGACGAAATTTGAATAACTACTTGACCTACGAGTATGTTGTGAAAATTTGACATATATGTAGGTACCTAGTTTATAATAGTTAGGAGACAACGCCAAGCTATGGGAGTCTGATGGGGCCCATAATTAGTTAAAAGTAAGTTTATATTAAAGCTTTATGTTTTTGCTGTTGAGACAAAGATGATGGGTTGTTCTGGGTTACACATAAATCAACTACGCAGCTAGAGCCGCGGGTAACGTTAGTTATAAATCAATTTATCTCGTATAACAATTTAAGTTGATATATGAGAATTTAAGGAAATAATAAAATTTTCTTTTTAATGACAGTGGTCTTACAGAAATGCAACAGTCTTTATTTTTGTATCCGGGGTTATAAATTCGATTCTCGCATCAGTTTTTTGTATCATACAAACACAGTTTGTTAAATGACGGAAACTTCGACTTAATGTCTTTCCATCCAGGAAAGAAACTTTTCGCCTTTATGAGTTAGTACAAACAAAAGATTTATCTCAAATAAGATAAACGGAAGTTAAGTTTGAAAAGATTTATTAAATATTGAGACTTACTTTGTAGATCAAAGAGATTTTATGAAAAGATATGGAAGAAGATTTCAAATTATATAGACTATTGTATACATTTTTTTTACAGATATATTTTTATAACGACGCCCACTTACAAAACAAAGTGTAGTAACCCTGGAAAAACTCCGAGTCAAGGCACTCTTAAGATGTTCACTTGCGAATCGTTTTCAACATGATTACCACTTGCTTATACTTTATACTTCACGTCTAAAAGAACTTAATTAGTTTTAAAAAGACATGTGAATTTCCCCAATCTGTGTTTGGCCATAGTGGTGGACTGCCTGATTCCAGTCATATTAAGTGAGGGCCAGCGGAGGAATGTTTTAAGAGCTGATTTTTTTTACTATACCTACTATTGTATTTATCTCTGTTTTTAGGATTTTTGTTAATGCATTTCAAAAATGAATTCTGCATAAAATTATTGTGTTGAACATATTTCTATTACTATTAAGTTTTCTTTGATAAAAATTATTTTCCCATATAGAAATCGAATCTAGGACCTGTAACTTAGTTTAGTTTTTAGTATTGAGATTAATTACTACACATATCTAGAGTCAACAACGCTCATTATGTATTCTCACCCATGTATTGATGTTTGTCGATTGGTAGTTCACTTTGTCGTACAACCACTTTATATAGAAATCGATAGATTAATCCTGGAGCTTTATCGAAGCTCTTCACAAAGCACAGCTTTTACTGATAATGTTCTAGTAGCATTCAACATTAAAATACTGCATAAGTGACATTGATAATGAAAGCTATTTATATATTGACTCATTAAAATAAAAAAATTATAAAGCATCATATTAAAAATTAAGAAAATTTTAGGTCTCAGTAACAGCTTTATCTATTGGATCCAACTATAGCATAGACCCAAGCAGGTGGTGAGGTTTGATCGATTGATAGAGGTCCTTTTTTCAAAGTTTTATAGATATCCTATAAAATGCAAAAGAATTGTGAAACGAGCCCATAGATTCAGGGATTTGAACGTACAGACAGACAAACTTTTCATCTTTATATTATGTACGTACTCGTATAATATTGATAAAGGCTACCTAACATCGTGCTACATCTTTTAGGAGTGAAGTAATCCATACTAATATTATAAATGCGAAAGTGTTTGTTTGTTTGTTTGTCCTTCTTTCACGTCGAAACGGAGTAACGGATTGGCGTGATTTTTTGTGTGAATACAGTTGGAGGGCTGGAGAGTGACATAGGCATATTTTTTATCCCGGAAAATTACTTAAATCCCACGGGAAATCACGTTATAATACAATCCAAAAAAATATTTATTATTAGAATTACTTAAAACTTGATAAATATACTCTTAAATAAAATTAAATAAACACGTTTTTTAGCAAGTTTTCGAAATTCATCATATAAGGGGTAAAATAGTGGATGAACGTTTGTATGAAACTGCCTTTTTAGAGATTTTTTATAAATTTAGCGCGAGCGAAGCCGCAGGTTCTGCTAGTTATATATATATATATATATAAATAAAATGCGCGAGCTGATTCGCGGGTAAAAGAAAGTCAATAAATTTTAGCTTTCTGCAGTCCTCTATATAAAATTTAACTATGCCAAAGCTCATTTGTCCTCTGTACATGCAAGATACTTAAAAAGGGATTCAAAGATTTCTCCTCAGGTATTAATATATAGATAACTTATTTCCAGCACCACCATCCAATGACACACTATTCGTACTTTGGCGGAGATTCTTCAGACTTCAATTCCGACTACGGTAGCAGTTACGCGTACTCCTCAGGAGGCGGATATGGAAAGGATTGGCCATCAAATAGGGCATACACGTTGCCAAAACATAGACCAACTTCTGCACCTATTTATATTACTGCACCAGGTGCTCCAGCATAATTATTTTATATATCATTTAGTATGAGATTAAGAATAAATAGAACGTTTAGAATAATAATAGTGAAGTCTCTTACAAGAGCTGATTCTGAACACTGCGAATCATATTTTTTAAGCAATAGAATACTATTTCAGGCGTCAACTACTGTGTTCTATTCCCTCTGTTTATCTTATTCCTTTAGTTCGAGTGTATAATATACATACTATAATAATACAAGAATAATATATTAATTAAAAAAAGATAACTTTATAATTATTTATTAAAAATATTATATAAAAGTTGTAACATAATTAATAATCATTTTACATATTTCTTTTTATTATTTTTAACAAAAATTCTTATGAACTACATACTTCTCTAATAAAATATTTTCCTATTCATTATTAAAAATATATGATTCAAAATCATACTTTTATAAATATTATAATATAGTTTTATAACAATTTAATTTATTTTTTATTTTTTAAATATAATTTAACCAATTTATGTACAAAACAAATATATTCAATTATTTTACTGTAATTACATTGTTTTTAATATTGATTTTTCACTTAAAGTATATTCCTAAAGGTAGAAACCTCTGTATATCTTTAAGTTGTATTTGTAGAATATTATGTACCTACTCGTATTTACTTTACATTTAAAAATGTATCACAATGTAGACTGATAATGTATTAGTAGAGTTAGCGTAAAGCTATTTATTTAAACTATTTATTTTAGGTTAAGGACTAAAAATTAATAAATTATTATTAAATTATGGCGTATTTTTTTGCAAAAACCTATACATATAATAAAATTTTAACTAAGTCGAATCTGTATACGAAATATTTTTTGGAAAATGTTGTTGAAATAGTCATTATTATCGATACAGAGGCCGAATCTATAGTTTTTAGTATTTTTCTCTGTCTGTCTATTAGTGACCGCATCACGATTCACGAGAAAACACTGCACACATTTTAATGAAATTTAGTAGCTGGTTATCTGGGTCAACATAAAGTATACTTTTTAGTGCGGGAAAATATCTCATCTCATACAATATTTATCAACTATATGAATAAATAAACAGACAAAAAGTCAAAAAAAATTATTTGGCTTCTTTTTTAATCTTGTATCCTAGAAGATAAAACAATTATGAAAATATGATGAGAGTAAGTCACTAGTCTATACTAATATTATAAAGAGGTAAAGTTTGTGAGATTATGACGTTGTAGGGGGTAATCTATGGATCTACTGAACCTATTTTGATGAAATTTGGTAAGAAGATAATTCGAGACCCTGGAAAGGACATAGGATAGTTTTATTCCCAAAAATCATCCCTTATGGGGGTGAAAGTGGGGATGAAAGTTTGTATGGGGAATCAAGCTATGGACGAACCCAAGTGAAGCGAGGGTGAGTCGCTAGTATAAAATATATAGTAACAGAATTTAATAAATTGCTTTAAGTTTTGGCTTTGACTATATTTCATTGGAAACCAAAGCTATTTTCAGCTTTCAAAGACGACAAATTTCAAGAAAAACCAACAACTTCGCTTCTAAAACTTATGTGATTTATCAAAAAATTCGGTTGGTTTGAGCGAAGAACAGGAAGCTTTTGCAATTAATACTTTAGAAAAGTCCATTACTTTTAAAGTATCTACAAACAGAAGACTTTAAATTTTTGATTTACTATATGTAAGCGTAGTAAAGTATTAATAATGTCCTTTTGATCAATTTTGGCCACGGCGGCCAACCTCGTTGAGATTAGCCAGCGCAGGAGATATACAAGTGTACGCACAGATACAAGTGTATTTCTGTCACTCTAAAATTCCGATGGGATGACAATTCGACACGATCGGTGATAGCTCAACAGCAGGAACGACGGCTTTACGTGCTCTCCTAGGCACGGGGTAAATAAAACACCACCAACTTCTCGTTATTGAGATTTTCTTAGCAGAAAACTCAATAACTGAACTTGGCCCGACCCGGGACTCGAACTCAGGACCTCTTAATTTGCAGCCGTACTTGCTAGTAACTACAACACCTAGGCAGTTAAATATTCGTTATTAGGTATCAATATGAAATTATAACAAAATGACGTATGGAAATTAAAATCAACCCACATATTTCCAGTGCAATGAAACATAAACATAAAATTTGACATTATTTATTGTATATGGCAAGTTAAAGGACATGCTAGTCTCGATCTCAATTCTTGGCGCCTCACTTGTCTACTAATATTAATGAACATGAAACGTGCAAGAGAATACTAAAATATACAAGAAAACTCCTCAACGTATAAATAAGTTTTCCAAATTACCTACATATGTACATATTTTGAAATGAATATCCTACCGCTACTATGTTTAATATTCAGCTGTGCGTCCCAAGGTACGTTTAAATATTTTCTCGGTTTTAAAATAAAAGTAGCCTAAGTTACTCACATAGAACATCAGATATCTGCCAGTGAAAGTCCCGTTGAAATCGCTCCAGCTGTTTCAGAGATTAGTCGAAACAAACAGACAGACAGACAAAAATGAAAAAAAAATGTTTTTTTAATACGTAGGTACCATATATCTTTTCATATGCATGTAGTAAAAAGCTGTTATTTTAACATTACAAACAGACACTTCAATTTTAATTATTTGTATAGATTTGAAATGTATATGTATTTTTTCGTTCATTCAGTTTCATACAAGCGAAGTGACATCATTTTTGTATGGAAACAGTTTATTATCTATATCTTAAAAAATAAAGTATTCTGCTAGCCTGAGCTTGTGTTTGTTTGGTCTGATCTCAGAAACTACTGTACCGATTTTCATACGATTTTCACTATTAGATAGATCACTATATTATTTTTAGAAAAAAAGCTGTGATGTTTTTTTATAAATTAAGTTTTTTCTGAGAGCTTTGATAATACTATAAATACGAAGCTCTTAGGCACGCATTTTGGACACAAGTAGACACAATATACGAAGTCAAGACCAACGAAAGCAGAAATAAAGCGCTTTTGTCCCTTAGGTCTTAGAGTAGAGAGAAATTGTCGGATGATTACACAATCAGTTATAGGACCATTATTACGGACAGTTGATTTCAAATGAAAGAATCGTTATTAAAAAAAAATACAATACATGGAAAGAATGTTCAAATAAAATAAATGACTCAGAACCACTTAAAAATTTAATCTAAAAATAATTTTGAAATGTTTTAACTAAGTAGTAAGTTAAACGTGTTGTGTATGTTATACCTTCAAATACAGTTGGTATAGATATAGTTAATCTATACATATAATAAATCCGTCTGGGAATATATCACGAGAAAACCACCGGACATATTTTGATGATATTTGGCACCATGATAGCTGGTTATCTAGGTCAACATACTTTTTACTGCGGGAAAATATCTCATCTTTGTGAAAGCTATACTAAACATTAAAAGGTAACTAGGGATGAACCCGAGCGGAGCGAGATTGAGTCACTAGTCATAATACAAATCACAAAATAACATTGGTAATATATGCTATTTTTTATAAATATATTATTTTCATTTTGCTGTAGTAGTAAACGTCCTAAGAAAATATTATAATGATATAAACATGATATACTTAAATATGTATGTATATATTAATAATGTAAATTTTGAAATAAAATATGAAATACTAGCGACTCACTCTCGCTTCGCTCGGGTTCATCCCTGTACAAACTTTGATTCGCCACACAAAATTTCATGCTCATTTTCACTCCCTTACGCGAAGATTTCCGGGATAAAAACTATTCTATGTCCTTTCCAGGGTCTCAAACTACCTTATTGCCAAATTTCATCTAAATCGGTTCAGTAGATCCAGAGATTACCCCTTACAACGTCACAAACTCACAAAGTTTACCTCTTTATAAAATTAGTATATAAATTTCAATTAAATATATTTTCCATGTGACTTCTACACGAGTCATTAAAGTAATAGATTGTATTGTGAAGGAATGCTTTACTGCCATCGTAAAGTTTTACAGACCACTTGAGCCATAGATTAAAAGCACATTTCACATTCTCTTTTACTAAGTATCGTTAGCAAAATACTTAACTTTGAGGTAGTTGTTGCTTAGAACGAAATTTAAGATACTTGGTTTACTAATCACTAGGGCGAAATAACAAGTGGTACCCTATCTAACTGGCATTATTTTATGCTGACGGGTTTAATTTACAATCTCGTTTAAATATCTTCCTCCTTAAAATATGTAAGGGCTGTTGAGCTTTGCCGGTTTTAGGCGTCTATACATATAATAAAATTGTAACTAAGCCGAATCTGTACATTAAATATTTTTTGGAAAATATTATTGAAATAAACATAATTATCGATCCAGAGGCCGAATCTGTGGTTTTTAGAATTTTTGTCTGTCTGTGAAAAACCACTGGAGGGATTTTGATGAAATTTGGTATGGTGATAGCTGGTTATCCGGGTGAACATATGGATGGATGGATACAGGAAAAAAATACAAAAACTGCAATGTAAGAGTATACTAATATATAAAATCTAAGAATTTGGTTTTTGGTCATCTGAACGCCGGCGGAGCCGCGGGCAATGCTAGTATTAAAATAAAATTAATGACTTAGACGCAACAGATAAATAAAAATATAATGTTAATTTAGTTGCTTTTTTAGCGCTTCGTTTGAAATACAAAAAATATTTTCTTAATGATAAGTTATGTCATTATAGGTGCCATCTTTTGGAAATGTCAACCTTTCCAGTATTTTTATATGGGCATGGATGAATTAATTTCGAAAGCTTTACAATAGTATATAGATTACTAGTAGTACCCGTCAGCAGCGTCGTCTGCGTTCATACTTCCGATCGCTACCAAACTTTACAGGATCACTCGCTGGGCAAATCTGAAGTTCTTATATACATTATTATATAGATTATTTGGCATATTATTCATAATTTGTATTTAATTATACCGAATAAAGCTGTATAGAGATACTACTAATTTCCTACTTTTTCCTTATCATAAAAAACTAGGGAAACGTTTACCATACCTTTTAAAGTCTGCTGGTGGAAATCCGGTACATAACAAAGGAGCTTTGTTTAAAAAATACTTAAAAATGAGTAAGTACTCGTATATAAATTAAACATGATGGCTATGAAAAAAAATTCTTATAATTTGTTCATATTTATATTATCTACTGCCTGTTAACTGTTCATACGGTTTTGTGGTAATAATTATGTTGACACACATTTAAATATTTATTCTATACAAATAAATAAAATTGAAGCGTCTGCTTGTAATGTCAAACTAACAGCTTTTTACTAAATGCTTATTAAATTATATACGGTACTTATTAAAAAAAAACAATTTTCAAATTTTTGTCTGTTTCTTTTTGCTAATTTCCAAAACGGGTAGATTGATTTTGACAGAACTTTCACTGACTAAAAGTTGATGGTATAAAGAGTAACTTAGTCACTATTATTTAAAAAAAAAACAGGGTTCCGCTCAAAAAAAATAATACGTACCGTACCGTAGTGAGGGTAAGTCGCCAGTTTATAAAGTATTGCTGAAGCGTGCTTACTATTATTACACTATAGAAAGTGACGCAATTCAACTGGACTCAACAAATTGCTATTTTAAAATACCAGGCGTTTAATTAAGAAAAAAAATACACCGTTTTATTCGCAAGCGTCTTAATTATTATTCTGCAAGATTTATTCATAGCACCGCGGATTTAAGAGATTTACTATTTTTAAAGAAATAAGAGAAGATATTACAGAAACAGTCTACTTCAAAGAAAATGTTTTATTTATTTTACAGGAACTGAGGAAAGAACTAATTAAAGTAATATCAGATTAATTAGCAATTTCCTGTGAAAAATTTATTTAAAATAAGTGAATGTTCTAGATAGATCTCGATTCCAAGATCATTAGTATGTCATTTATTATGAAACTAGCGGCTCACCCTCGTTTCGCTCGGGTTCGTTCCTGTTTTAAATAGATATTCATAGTTATTAGCCAGCGTTAGCCATGTAAATTTTTTTTTCGTGCTTTTTTCTGATGTTTTAATAGTTATTCTGCTACTCGGGGCGGAGTCAAATCCAACAAAATCAAAGATCCTAAAAATCGGAGTATAAAAATCGGCCGATATTGAGTTATACATGTTGCAACTAACCGGACTAAAGAAGATAAAAAGAATCAACTTAAATAATAATTGAGATATAATACTTTCTTAGATTTACGCGAATGTTTGACATTATTAAATAAAACTATCTTTTCGGATTATTTCGCGGATTAATTTTGATTTTTGGTTCCCCCCGACGTTTCGAATGCTTTACAGCATCCATGGTCACGGGAGAGACTGAGGTGTTACATGTCTTGAATGTATAGTTGTTACAGACAGCCTACCCACAATTAACAAAATGAAAATTTTTATAATTATTACAATTTTAAAATATTAATTAGTAATCTATATTTATATATATTTACAAGTTTTATTTTGTAAAAGTATATATTAATAGTGTTGCTTAGTAAGTTGTTTTTAAATAATAGCAAACTAAATTAAAATTATTATCCTTAATTAATTTTAACTTTTTTAAATTACACATAGAACAATTATATGGCTTAAATAATTAATACTATATTTTATATTTTTCTTTATGGTTATAAATATAATAATGGCAACACTAAATATTGATTACTAATTAATATTTTAAAATTGTAATAATTATAAAAATAATAGCAAAAATGAAATAAATAATTTCCCATATTCAATTATAATTAAAATTATAAAAATGTTTAAAGTTAAAAAATATTGTAATGTAATTGGTGCAATTTTCATTTTGTTAATTGTGGGTAGGCTGTCTGTAACAACTATACATTCAAGACATGTAACACCTCAGTCTCTCCCGTGACCATGGATGCTGTAAAGCATTCGAAACGTCGGGAACCAAAAATCAAAATAAATCCGCGAAATAATCCGAAAAGATAGTTTTATTTAATAATAATTGAGATAGTTATTTTCGAAGTTGCTTTACGACAACTTGAAATTTTCACATCCCTTATTCTTTTTTCGCGCTGTCATCCCCTTTTTTATAACTATCCACTGCTGGGCAAGAGCCTCCCTTCAATGCGAGGGAGATCAGACAATCCACTACGCTGGCCAAGTGCGAGTTGGCAGACTTCATTCAGTCTAGTCAAATATGGTCTGAAATCAAAATTTGGCACTCAACTTTGCATTTTTGATATAATGTAGTTTTAATGATACAAAACAATTAGAGGTTAAAAAAGTTATTAATTAAAGGTTTTCGTATCTGCAATTTCCGGCAAGAGTAGAAAAAAAAATGTCAAAAATGTTTTTTCGCAATTACTCGAAAACGGTAAAAAATCGTCAATTTTTTTTTATAAAAATGTGTAGAACTTAAAATTCTACATAAAAAAGATATTTAGACTTTTTTCCTCCGGTCAAAACTAACCGAGTTAGGGAGGTTTTAAGTTTCAGGGATGAACGTAAATTTAAAAAAAAATCGTAGGTAGTAGAAAGATAAGCTAATTTTATTTTTTTTGTTTTAAATTGCTTAAAAAATCTAATCTAATGTCTAATTTCAACTCGAAATGTCGAAGCTGAACTTAGAAAATACATCTATTAAATTATCTTTATGTTATCAGCTGTCCAGTGCGTAATTAATTGAAAGTGAACTATCCAATAAAAATAATCTAATACAAACAAATGGTTTAAAGTTAATCAAGACGACATTCTGCAGTCGGTGACCCTTGCAGAAAACTAATAGAATATAGGATTTATATAATTAAAAACTTATAGAATACTAGCATTGCCCGCGGCTCCGCCCGCGTTCAGATGACCAAAAACCAAATTCTTAGGTTATACATATTAGTATACTCTTACATTGTAGTTTTTGTATTTTTTCTCAAAAATGAGATATTTTCCCGCGGTAAAATGTATTCTTTATGTTGACCTGGATAACCACCTATCATCATACCAAATTTCATCAAAATCTGTCCAGTGGTTTTCTCGTGATGCGGTAATAGACAGACAGACAGACAGACAGACAAAAATTCTAAAAACTATAGATTCGGACTCTGTATCTATAATAATGTTTATTTCAATTAGATTTTCCAAAAAAATATTTAATGTACAGACTCGATTTCGTTACAATTTTTATATGTATAGATATAATTTACATATTTAAGCGTTAGGTAGGTTTATTACGTAGTTGTAATATCATGTTTTATTCACATTAAAAAAGTGAATTAAGTATTACCATTCTTTTCAAGTCACGTAATAATTATCGGACAAGTCCAAGTCCAACGCTGAGAATTCTGTATTATATTATATTGGTTTCCGTATTTCTTCATCGAATAGGACTTATAATTATGTACATATATTGAAATAGACACCCAATTAGATACCCTAGCGTCCCTAGATACGTTTCGTATTTATACTATTACGAAGGGGGAATTTTTCCAACAAATATATTTTCGCAAAATTTTCCTATAGATTACTAGCGGCTCACCGTCGCTTTGCTCAGGTGCGTCCCTAGGCACGTTTTAACGGTTAGTATGGAAGAGAAAGACTATATAATATTATATAAAGTGTTTTCCCGTGGGAATGAGATAATCTTCCGCAGTAAAAAGTAGCCTACGTCACTCTCCAGCCCTCCAACTGTCTCCACAAAAAAAATCACGGCAATTCGTCACTTAGTTTCGACGTGAAAGAAGGACAAACAAACAAACAAACAAACAAACAAACAAACAAACAAACAAACAAACAAACAAACACAATTTCACATTTATGATATTAGTATAGGATTAGTTAATTAGATAATCTCTCTATTGGAGAAAACCGTATATAAATCAGTATATTAGTGATCGGACATACATACCTACGTATGTATATGTCAGATCCTATGTTACGTCGTAATTACCAAACGGCTTAACCGATTCTGTTGCTTCGTACATCATTATTTGTTATTTTATTTTAGGGTTTTTATTATTATTATATTATCAACCAGTATAGAGTACATAGTAAAAACGACAATACACTCTTGTATTTATTACCGTTTTTATGATAGGCCAAAAATAAAAATAACCTTAAAACACGTTTCATGAATCTAAGACTACTGGGAATTCGCTTTTCATTACTTCTTAGAATATATTTTATTTACGCTTTATAAAAAGCTTTTTCATTACAAATATTCGTGAAAATCGATTATCGAAGACTAGCGACTCACCCTTACTTCGCTCGGGTTCGTCCCTACTTACGTTTTCACGTTTAGTATCGATTTCTCAGCGATGAGATATTTTCCCGTAGTGAAAAGTATCCTATATGTTGACCCGGATAACCAACTATCATCATACTAATTTTCATTAAAATCCCTCCAGCGGTTTTTCCGTGATGCGGTAACAGACAGACAGACAGACAAAAAATCTAAAATCTATAGATTGGGCCTCTGTATCGATAATAATGTCTATTTTAATAAGATCTTCCAAAAAAATATTTAATGTTCGCTGTTTATGATTCGGCTCAGTTAGAATTTTATTATATGTAAAGATGTTGCATAACATCTAAATAAAAAATATGTTCCACCAAATTGAGTATTACTACCTTTTTCATGTCTTTTAAAGTTGTATAGCAGAATAATATAATATGTTTTTTAATTACATTGCAAAATCAGTCTACACGAAAAACACGTTTATTTAAAACTAATATTACAATTTACATATAAACAGTGGTTGACTATCGACCGTACAAGTTTTTTTTATAATAATTCTAAAGCTTGTCAATAGCAACTAAACAAAGAAATAACAAACAGAAGAGCAAAAGACACTTAACTGTTTTGTCTTTGCTTATCTATACATATAATGAAATTCTAGCTGAGTCGAATCTGTACATCAAATATTTTTTGGAAAATATTATTGAAATAGACATTATTATCGATACAGAGGTTAAATCAAACGTTTTTAGAATTTTTGTCTGTCTGTCTGTGAACGCATCACGAGAAAACCTCTGGACAGATTTTGATCAAATTTGGTATGATGAGGGCTGGTTATACGGGTCAATATATAGGATACTTTTTACTGCGGGAAAATATCTCATCTCTGACAAATTTATACTAAACGCTCAAACTTAAGTAGAGATGAACCCGAGCGGAACGAGGGTGAGTTGCTAGTTTATTAAATATAGATGGAGTAATAAAAACCTACGTCCACCCTGAATGTCTATTACATACTAGTATAGTATTATAATGATTTGTGATTACATTTACAATGGACAGACGGCATTGGCGATAGAATTCTTGAAATGGAACTAGCGGTTCTGGAGATTAATTATTATATGAATAATTATTAATTATAAAGTCTCAGAGCAAGTACCCTCAAAAAATGTAAAAAATACGTGACAGAAATGAAGATACAAAATATATAAGTGCTTAAGTTTCATCATTAGTGCATATCATTCTCCGTAAAAGCTCTTTGTACTTTGTCCCAGTGCTCATTGTTCGCGTTGAGAGACACCGCGTTAGGCTTATTATTAGTGCGTCTCCATTTCAAATAAGAGGCGGAAAATAAAAACCATAGTTTATGCCTGCAAAGATATATTTTTTATACTGTTTTATGGCTGTTTATTCATCTGTTTAATTATGTTGGTGAAACCGTGAAAGTTAAAACAGGCAGCTTTCAAACTTCAAATTTTCATAAAATATGATTACGAACGTAATCTAATAACTTTGAACTAAAAGGTTATAGCGCCTTCAAAATAACGTACAAAATAAATTATTATAAGATATTTTCCTGAAGATATAAAACACTAGCATTGCCCGCGGCTCCGCCCGCGTTCAGATGACCAAAAACCAAATTCTTAGGTTTTACATATTAGTATACTCTTACAATTCAGTTTTTGTATATCTTCTCAGAATTGAGATATTTTTCCGTGGTAAAAAGTATCCTATATGTTGACCCAGATTACCAGCTAACACCATACCAAATTTCATCAAAATCCCTTCAATGGTTTTTTTGTGATGCGGTAACAGACAGATAGACAGACAGACAAAAATTCTAAATACTATAGATTCGGTCTCTGTATCGATAATAATTTTTATTTCAATAAGATTTACTAAAAAATATTTAATGTACAAATTCGGCATTAGTTACAATTTTATATGTGTTTCGATTAGTGGCGCACTCTCGCTTAGCTCGCGTTCCTCTTTAGTGCAAAACAAAATCAAATCTATCCCACGGGAAATTTATATTTTTCCGGGACAAAAGTAGCCTATGTACTATTGAAGACTATAATCTATTACTATGCCAAATTTCATTTAGATCCGATCAATCGCTCTAGCGTGATTGAGTAACAAACATCCATCCATCCAAACTTTCGCATGTATATAGTAGTAAGATTGAAGTATAATCTATTCATTAAATAAAGAGTCACGGTAATCGGTTCATATTTGGTGAAGTTATCGCGTTACACACGAAAAATACCTCAATTTATGTTGTATAAAGATATGTAATGTATCAATACCTATAGCCATTAGCCGCCGTATCAGATTATCTATACGGATAAATAAAATTAAAGTCACTGTTTGTAATGTCAAAATAACAGCTTTTTACTAAATACGTGTGAAATTATATATGGTATTTATTATAAATAAACAGAATGTTTAAAAATTTCTTATGTCTTTCTCTCTGTCTGTTTGTTCCGACTAATCTCCGAAACGGCAAGACCGATTTTGACGGGACTTACACTGGCTACAGATAGCTGATATTGTAAAGAGTAACTTTGGCTACTTTCATTTTAGAAAAAGATTCTTTTTCTAAAATAAAAGTAGCCAAAGTGTTCCGCGCAAAAAAAATTAAAACCCATGAAATTGTGAACAGGATCGTACCTCGGGACTCACCCTAGCGAAGGGGTAGGTTGGTAGTTGACAATAAGAATTTAAGATAAGATTTATCAGAATAGATTTATCTGATCTTGAATTTCAATTATAAAATTTGATTAAAATGAAGATTTAGAAAAAGTTGGTGTAATTGAGATAAAAGGGCACGGCATTCGTTAATTGAAATTTGGTATCACAAAGCCCAAAAGAGTGTTAGACAAGGTTAATTATTTTGATTTTATGAAAGACTAGCGACTCACCCTTGATCCGCTCGGGTTCCTCCCTACTTATGTCTTAACGTATAATATAGATTTCTCAGAGATGAGATATTTGCTCGCAGTAAAATGTATCCTATATTTTGACCCGGATAACCAGCTATCAACAAAAACTATCCAGTGGTTTTAGCGTGATGCACGCACAGAGAGACAAAATTTCTAAAAACTATAAGATTCAGCCTCTGTATCGAAATACTCATTGTATTTCAATAAGATTTTCCAAAAAAAATGTACAGATTCGACTGAGAATTTCATTATTAAAAGATTAATTATAAATTGTATTATTAAGAAACAATTAATCTAATATAACTTCTAATTAGTTTGTTTCTGTGAAAGTACATAATCTTTCCTTTACGCCTCCATTTCCTTGTAATAGTTGATGTATTACTTTTAATTTTTAAATAAATAAAATAAATAGAGTTTACTCTGTTATAATAAGTTTTTTACTGAATATTATTTAACTAGCAACTCACCCTCGCTTCGCTCGGTTTCGTCTCTAGATTGATTCCCCAGACAAACTTTTATCTCCATTTTCACCCCCTTAAGTGACGATTTCCAGGATAAAACGTATCCTATGTCCTTCCCAGTGTCTCAAGCTATCATCTTACCAAATTTCATCTAAATCGGTTCAGTGGATCCAGAGATTACAATGTCACAAACTCACAATTCACAAACTTTACCTATTTATTATATTAGTATAGAAGAACTGTCGAACAAACCGTGTTAATATAAGTTTATTTCCTTTTTTTATATTATTACAAGATCATTTTTTTTTAAAACGAACAGAATTTCTGTCTTTGATACTTAGATAAAATTACATTTTACTTTATAATAGGCATACATACTCGTATCTACGCGTTGTTGCATGTAACTAAAACATATTGTCTTTCTCATATATTTTTTGGCTTCTTTTACCATACCGCTAGAAGTAATCAAGTTATCTATTAGTTGGGCCTAGGAAATTTTTTATTTCATAATTGCTTACGAATAGCTTTAAATATTGTATTGGAATGACTTTAATTGTTATATTATGTCAGAATCATAATAAGTCAACGCCTATCACTTTTATTGATTTTCCTTTGTAAAAAAATGTCATCTTATCGAAGCCCGGGGTGTAATAAAAACGAACAATTCAAAACGCATTATCATCGGTTAGACAATTAATTAGCTAAAGCCATCTCATTGGAGAAAAGTATAATGAAATTTTCCACAAACAAATCACCTTTAATTGGGATTAATCTAATTTTTAATTTTTATCACCTCTACTGGTGACAGGAGGGCTGGCGCATTTTTCGCCCAAAGAATCGGCATTGCCATTCAACGGGGGAATGCGGCTAGCATTCTTGCCACTATTCCACGCGGACATGACTTGTACAGTAATAACTAAGTGTACATTTGTTTTGTATATATAAAAAAGTATATTTATAATTTTGTTTATTGCAAATTAAGTATATTTTTAAGCAATTTTGTTAGTAAATAATTTTGTTTTGTTGAACCTCTGATATCTAATGCATACTGTATTCATAATACGGTAATTACAGGCATTCGCGTGACCGTGCGTGTTACTTTCCACATACTATTTATAAACGTCGCAACTCGAAAGTAATTTTTTAGTGATCATTTTCACCTGATGTTATGTCGTGAATTATGTATGATTGTGTATAGACTTCGATTTTAATTTGAAATTGTTTTCAAACGATTATTTTAAGCAAAAGTGTAATCTCGAGGTTTATTTCTAAGCAGTTCTGCTGAGAAGAGCTACAATTCAACAGTTGCACTTTTTACGTATTGAGTTACAGAATTTTCAATAACAAGTTACCGTATTACAATCACTAAATACCGATATCTATTAGTTTTTTTTTTCTTCAAAGAAATATTTTTGTTAAAGAAAATATTTTGTACAAATTATATATTTTTTTTTAATAAAACGCTTTTATATATTAAAATGAAAGCTTATAATTTAATTTAAAAAAATACATCAGACCTATTTTTGAGGTCACCACTGACCTTTAATCTTTTATGTATCTTCAGATTTTGATAATGTGAAAGTCATCTTTTTATTCAGACGATTTTCTTTACTATAAAAAAGGCGAGCCATCAAATAGAGATAATAATATTAAAAGCTAGATTTGACCTCTATCTCATCTGTCAGACATAAAAAAAAGCCCAACTTATTTTTTCTATATCTATATAAACAGGCAAAGACCTAACAGTTCAGTGTCTTGATGTTTGCCAACTGATTTTTTTTCATTTTTTATTAATAGGTATTGACGAACTTTAGTGTTATCATTTATTTTATTTAGTATCTTACATGCATCATTAATATTGGCCTTTTTGCTACTAAACAAATTTTAAAATAAAACTAAATATTTTAAGAATTTTTCGCGGATTTATTTTGATAATACAGTCATTACGTCGATAATCAAAAATCAAAATGTCAGGAAAGATTTTATTTTAAGATGGAAAATGTTCGAATAATCTAAGAGAGTATTATATCTTCATTTCAAGTAATAAAATTCGTATCAAATAAAAATACAAGGTGTCGGTATCTTTTTCCGTTCATATATAGTTATAAAATGCCAAATAAAACTGAACTTAGATAAGATTTTCAGAGTTGACCTGCAATAGAATAAATGTGTGTTTCAGAAATTGTGAGCACCAAGTGTTTTATCTTTGAAACAAATTGACTGACCTTCTTCTACTGTATCTTACTTTCGGCCGAACCAAATTTTTGTATTATATATTCATATATAAAATTTTCGAGTCTTGGTTTTTGTCGAGCCAAAAAAATATTTAAAAAGCTTGCCTCCCCGTACAAACTTTCATCCCCATTCTCACCCCCTTAAGGGATGATTTCCGGGATATAAACTATTTAACTCACTCAATTTTCATATCAGGTGATTTACAAAAAGATCTTATTTTAATTTATTTTTTCTTTTAGTTTTCTTTATGAAGCTTATCTGAACCATAACAAACACAAAAAAAAATTATCCAATTTGGTGCAGTCGATCGGAAGTTATGCGCGTACATACATTTCGGTGATTAATTTTTTTTTATATAAATAAAGGAATAATTTGTAAGCTACTATCACTATGATTTAAAAAAAAAACTATTTTTACTTTATCGGCAACACATATCAATGGGAAAATCTATGCTATTACGATTCTTAAAATAGCTAAACATATCTATATGTAACTTGAGCGAATTCAAAATCTCTGTATTTGGTTTATATTTGGACTTCGTAAATATGACCACGTTTCTGAATTTCACTGATATACTTGCTCTCCGAGACTTTACATGGGGGAAACACCACCACTTCCTCAACTCCAGACCGATTAAGGATTTCTTCACAGAGATACCAAATAACTGTACTTGGCCTGACATCCTAACGACTAGATCAACGAGAAAAGAAAATATTTGTTAAATGGTTCTGGTCTGGTCGTATGGCTGCAGAATTGAATATAGCAAAATAATATAAATTATTGGTTATATGTGACCGTGGTCATCTATATATATATATATATATATATATATATATATATATATATATATATACCTATACGATAAGGGGATAGATTCCTTACGGACTTACATACTGATGTTTAATTTAAATTTTGAAAATGTAAAATATGGCGATTCAAAAGTGCTTTTTTAACCCCCGATGCAATAAGAGGGGTGTTATAAGTTTGATGTCGATGTTTGTCTGTTTGTATGTGTGTGTCTGTCTGTGGCATCGTAGCTCTCAAACGGATGGACCGATTTCGATGCGGTTTTTTTCATTTGAAAGCCAATTTCCTTGCGGTGGTTCTTAGCTATGTTTGATTAATATCGGTCCTGCAGTGTAAGAGTATCAGCTCTTTTCCAAAATGATATAAGGCATTTTGGCGTATGATTACTCGATTAAGTGCTTTACGCGTGCCAGTGTAATATTTAAATGACAATTAATTTGCGTAGAGGGTTTTTAAAATTTTTAATTTATAATAATGCTGCGCAGATGGCTAGTTCCAGTAAAATTTTCCACTGTGGCCGAAATCGGTCAGGTAGGTGGTCATTGTTTTGATGCCTAGACGATGCATCTAGACTTAGAGAAGCACCCGAGCGAATTGAGGGTAAGTCACTTTTTATATATATTATATATATATATATATATATATATATATATATATATTAATAATTAAAATTGACAACAAATGTCAAAATAAAAATGTGTTAAAATTTATTAAAAATTATATAGTAAAATAAACTTTGATCTTTTAAGAAAACTATTGAAATGCCTTAAAAGATTCTCAGGTTCAAGGGACCAAAAATGAATACGTTTTGGAAAGAGTAAACATAACATCCCCGAATATGTGTATGTCATTTAAAGAAGTAAATTTAAGAGCTCTTCAAGTATTAAGTTATGAATAAGGTAAGAAATTGGCTATGCCAGTGAAAGTAGTGAAAAAATTGCTGAATTTTGGTGTACATTATGGTTCGACATGAAATTGAAACTTTTGCCAAAACCGATCAGCAGTATGGTAGACGTACTGCGCCGACCGCAAGTAATTTGGGAAATGGGCAGGAAGAAGATATATATATTAATAATTATTATTTTATATATCCAGCATATAAATAATATCCAAACCATGGTTGACAAATTTATAAAATGACACCATAAGAATAATTAAACTGTTAAAAAACAGAAATATAAATTAAATTCGCTATAAACTGAAAACAAATTACGTGGCTTAATTCGGAAAACGAAGAACAGATCTTCGTGCGCAGAAAATGTCTCGTGATTATAGTAATTAGAAAGATGGATTATACTTTAAATTATTAATGAATTGTATTATTTATTACACTAGCTACAGTCTACGGCGTTGCCCGCATGTTTTATAAGTACAATATTTTTATTTAATATTTGAATAGATACGACATTTGAGCTCTACACATGTTATAGAAAAGCCCTTTAACTCGTTCCCTAAATTTTTATTCTGTACGATATTTTTCCTGATTTCTTTCCTACGTCAAATACGAAATACCTGTATGTATGTAAAATATTGTCCAACATTAAAAAAAGTCATAGATTTCGATTTCAGATTTCCATTCGAATTCTATGTATCGATTTCGATTATATGTATCGATTTCCACACGAATAAGTCATTCAATTAAATTCATCTATCGACTCGTTAAGTATAAAATCAAGCGATAAGTCGGAATGTTTGTAAGAAAGTAATAAACTCTGTTCGCCCAATATTAGCTTACTGTTCATTATTACAGTTTTATGAGTCGTTTGTTTTGACTGAAGTTTATAGAACATTTTTACCGCGCAGCATACTTTATAATGTTGATATAAGCTTTTTATTTTGCAGTAGTGTAAGCAAAGATATCTGATAAAAATCTGGTATAATTAAATTTATGAATCGTAGTGGTTGGAACATACTTTTATAATATAGATGATACGATACATAATGTAATTGATATCTATATTATATATAATAAAACTATACAGGTCGAATGTCTGTACATAGAAAAAAAATGCTAAAAACCTAGTCAGGGGGATGTAAGAAGAGAAATAGAACAAATCCAGTTTTTTTTATTTTTTTTTGTTTCTCTGTCTGTTTATCTGTTTGTATGGGCTAATCTCCGAAACTGTTGGACCGATTTAAATGATTTTTTGCATGGTGGTACCTTTTATCCCTGGTCAACATTTTAAATACTTTTCATCCCAGAAAAATAAATGGTTCCCGTGGGATAGATCTGTTTGTGCTTTTTCTAAAGGTGAACCCAGGCCGGCGAAGCCAGGCTGAGCTAGATGCTAATATATCAAAGAAACCGTTTACTCAACTAGTAAAGTACTATAGAATAGTGGGTTTTATGGATTTAAGTTTACTTCCAGATTTTCCCAAGAAGACTAACGTTTTTTATAGTATATACAAACATATGTGTATGCAGGAATATTGTAAAAGCTGTATAATTATAATTTCACTAGTGATATACTAAGAAGGACTTACAATTTAAAGCTTATTATTTAATAAAATTGATGTTGATTAATATCAATACGAAATACAATAATTGTTGCATTAGATAACAAAGAGTTAAATAAGAGAAACTGCTCAAGAATTGTGTGTGAAAGAATAAATATTTTCTATACAATTCTCTTGTTAATGGCTTGAAAGCGTGCCAGTTGAGCATAGATTACTTCACCAATGCCACGTAGAATGGAGAAGAGAATGAATTGTTGTTTGTTTTGTTTGTTTGAATGAAATGTTAGTATAAATATATTTGGTAAGTCAAAGTAGAAGATATACAACGCAGTACGTTAATCGAAAACGAATAACCTTAGGGTTTCATACATTAAAGTAACAACAAATATGATATATTTGACGACACGTTTGGCTCAGTTTGTAGTGACCCTACTTGCTGCGCCAGCGGTTGCGGGTTCGAATCCCGCTGGGGACATTCATTTGTGTGATGAGCACGAATGCTTATACTACAGTCCTGGGTGTTTATATTTATAATATATATGTATTTAAACTTTATATATGTATGTGTAGTGTATCAACTATCTGGTATTCATAATACAAGTCTCGTAGCTTTCCATGGAACTAGATAGTGTTGTGTGTTAATATCCCAAAATATTTATTTATTTATATCCAAAAACTATGTAACAGTAGCAGTGTTAGCCCAGTGGTAACGCGCTCCTTGAAAACCCAAGTAAAGCGGGTTCAAATCCCGGGTCTCGCACCTCTGATATTTTACATATGCGAATCATTTCCAACATGATTACCGGTGAAGAAAAATATCGGAGGAAACCTGAATGTCTGAGAAAACTAGCAAGTTTTCCAAAGATATGTGAAGTCTGCCAACCCGCACTCGGCCAGCGTGGTGGACTATGGCCTGATCGCCCTCATATTGAAGGGAGGCCCGTGCCGAGCAATAGTACATTAAAAAGAGGTGGATACAATACAATATAATAGTGATCGATGTATTGAAGGAACCAAAAGTATCCAAAAATTATGTACATATATAAAAATGGGAAACGAATCTCTATAATAAATTTATATACAAAAACACAACATTACTTTTATTCCTGAACGTAAAGCCATTTGCCTACTTTCCTGACTTGATCTAATAATGGAATTGGCTCAATTGTGGCATAAAATTTTATTTTCTGCTTCCTTAAAAGTGGCTATTGTTTATATTACTGTTGTATATATAACTATTCTCTATATTTTTACTCTTGTTAAAAATAGTTCAATAATAATTAAAGTTTCTAAGTATTTTCCCATATTATTCATTTAAAAGGTACTTAAAATAAGTCTTTTCAAGTATTATTCATATAAACTATGTTTTTATTTAATAATTTCAAATGAAGTTGTAGCTTGATGATAATAAAGAACTCGAACACAATAATAATTCAGCCCTTCTTAACGTCCAACTGCTAGTCACGAACCTTTCCTTGATGTGAGGGTCATAAACCATCATGTTGTCAGACTTTACATGTCTTACAACTTCTAATTAGATTCTAGAAACATGGAAGTTCGTTCGTTTCCTTCATCGTAAGGTGATCACGTTAAAAATGATTTGCACCTTAATTAATTATCAGAAAATTAAACTCACTTCACTTTGTTAATTGTGATAACATGGGAATGTTGGACTGCACAGTTGGGCTTTATTTTTACTTAATTTCGTCGATTGAAACTGCCAAAAATGTTTGGTTGAAATACAAGCAGTGTTGCTGACATATTTCATGAATTCGGCCAATATTTTTGATCAAAGTTACCCACATTGTGTCGAATATCATAAAAATCTGACTAAAACAAACTGCTCTTATGCACATAACATAAATAGCAAAATCAATTTTACTCTTTTGATGAACTTCAAAACTGTCGTTATATTTTTACTAGTTCCTGTCTACGGATTTGTATGGCTTTGGATATTAATTTATATTTGTTGGTATTTTTATCTCCAATCAACTTTTGTGACAAAAAATTTAAGGTTAGTTTAATATTTATCATTTTGGCTAGTTGAAAAACCGGTTATACGTAAGAGATTTATATTTAGAATTTATTTAAATTTATATATTTATGTATGTAATTGTTGCCGAATTTTTTTTATTGTTATCACTAAATCTCGTCGATAGCTACTAAACAAAAAAAAATAAATAATCGGTTGTGAATTAAAGGAGATAAGGTTTTGAACTGAAATGTTTAGTCTTTGCCTATTTATATAACATGGAAAACTTATAGTTTTTCAAATATTAGAAGACCCGAGACTAAAAACATATCGAATACTAGCAACTCACCCTTGCTCCGCTCGGCTCGTTCCTAGTTACGTTTTAACGTTTAGTATAGATTTGTCAGAGATGAGATATTTTCCCGCAGGAAAAAGTATCCTGAATGTTGACCCGGATAACCAGCTAACCATTCCACCAACCATCACACCAAATTTCATCAAAATCCCTCGAGTTGTTTTTCTGTGATGCAGTAACAGACAGACAGACAAATAGACAGACGGACAGACAGACAAAAATTCTAAAAACTATAGATTCGGCCTCTGTATCGATAATAAGGTCCATTTTAATAAGCTTTTTCAAAAAATATTTAATGTACAGAATCGACTTAGTTACAATTTTATTATATGTATAAATTGATTATATACAAGAATTTGTAATAGTTAACTTTGTTTCCAATTTACTATCGCGATTTATATTATATTGGGAGGCTTAAAAGTAATATTGTTCATAAACTGTGATATTAATTTACTTCATCTTAGAAAGTAATCAAATCCGTTTGACCCTTTTAATAGACTTTCATCTCAGGTAATATAAGAAGGTGTAGAGGATTGTATTAAGTGTCCATAATTTTCCTTTTATTGATACTAGTATCTGCCTATGGGTTCAAAAGTGAGCTATTCATTAATATAAGTAAAAACTCAATATGAAAACATTTAAATATTATTTATTTATATACTTTACTACTTTGGACGATATATTTGGCTCAGTTTGACGACATACTTGCTGTTCCAGCGGTCACGGGTTCGAGTCTCGCTGGAAGCATTCATTTATGTGTGGGCACTCATTTAATATTGCAAGATAAGATAAGATTATGTACAAAGCAAATGTACACTTAAGGGTTTCTACAGCAAAGGGTCTGCTGCTTAAGAGATAATTTTGACTAAACGAGGCATAATTTACGAAACGAGCTAAGCCCATTTCGCTACGGCCTCCACATACCTACAAAGACAAAAACAAGACAATTCCGTTCATTCCAGAGAAGAAATCCGCTATTTGTCAACCGATTTCCTTTATTTTATTTAATAGCTAGATAGAGAGCTTTAGTATTATCAATAAAACAAATTTGAAGATACATAATACTTGCTTAGATTTACGCGAATATTTGACATTTTAAATATAACTATCCTTTCGGATTTTATCGCGGATTTTGATTTTTGGTTTGGTTTAAAATTAAAATTAACAGATATTGTAAGGTACTTTGGTACCATGTTTGAATTTTTGAAATCATTTTATAAATTTGTGGGTAGGCACTGTCTGTAACAAGTATATAATGAACTTTGAGACGCCTAAAACTTTAGTCTCTCCCGTGACCATGTTTGCTGTAAAGCATTCGAAACTTCGGGAACCAAAAATCAAAAGGAAATCCGCGAAAAAATCCGAAAAGATAGTTTTATTTAAAATTTGGAAATAGTTACTTTTTCATATTTATAATTATAGCCGAATTTTGGCCCCTGGGCGAACATTAGTAGTTGTAATTACAAAAAAAATATATATTTATATGGCTATTTTTAACCGACTTCGAACATTAGAAGTTGACCAATTTAGTTATATATTTTGTTTTTGCCACCCCTTTTTTATTTAAAAATCGTTAATGTGCTCGGATCTGTCTTAGAGAATGTGAACTAATTTCCACTCTTGGGGCTTATTATGACTCGTACATACATTTATGAGTTTTATATATACCTTTTAATTTATTTAATTATTCTTATTAAACGCAAGAACGACAAATTGTGTTTTTGGCATAGATATACTCGTAGTTTATACTTTTATTTAAAATGCACTTAGTGTACCAGTTTTAAGTGAATTGAAACATTGTTGGGATTTCCTATAGATCACTAGCATAGTATAAGCTATCTTAAACATAATATTTTTTAGACTTACGCGAATATTTTCTAGTTTTAATGAAACTCTTTTCCGATGATTGTTACCGATGTTTCGAATGCTGAAAACAGCAAACTAGGTCAGGGGAAAGACTAACTTTTTAGACGTCTTTAAAGTAATTATATAATTGTTACGGACGATATCTCTCCATAAAATTATACCATAATTTGGAAGAAACACAAAAATGGTAGTACGAAGTACCAAAAATACTTGTTAATTTTAATTATTTTATGAAGTTATATTATTAAGTTATTATAATTAATACAGTTATTGTTGAAAATGTTTAAGTTTCTACTTATCAAATTAATTGGTTTCAAACTTGACATTGTAACTTAAAACTTAATTTGATAATAGTCTATCGTGTTAGTGTAAGTGTCACCGCATATTATAGAGATTGAATTCAGTTTCATTAGATATTCTATCAGCCATTTTTAACGCTTGGCATAAGCCTCCCTTCAATATTCGGGGGATCAGGCCATAGTCCACCACGCTGGCCAAGTGCGAGTTGGCGGACTTCACATCTTGTTCGAAAATTTGCTAGGTTCTCTCAGACATGCAGGTTTTGACATTCACAATTAATGATAAGCTAAAAAAGTCGAGTTAAAATGTTAATGAATGGAAACTAAGCAATCAAGCTTCTAAAAGGATAAAAATTGGGTAGTGAATTACGGTATGTAATGTTTTAAATGAAACTATGTTTTCAAATTTTATTATGGTTTTATCTATAATTTTTGCTCCCGATACTTCTTTACGTACTTTAAAGCAAACATGGTTACAGTAGAGATCATGAGAAAGAGAGAGAGAGAGAGAAAGGAAAGAGAATAAAACCGCGTAAAAAATGCATGTAATGTTTGTTAAGTCAAAGATCAAAATCTTAAAGCAAGGCTCAGAATTGTAACATGTTAGTTTTAGCTCTTCTAATTTGATGTGGGCTACCACTATCCAATACAATAAAGGTAAATGGTGGAGGGTGTACATACATTATTATTATTGTGCTGTTTGATTTTGCACATAATTTTTAGGAATAAAAATGACCTAAAAAAGCTTTATTTCATTTAATTAAATTATAATACACAGTAATAAAATTATAATAAGTAGGTAGGTAGTTGAAATTTTTATGGCATATATGCCATATCATTCACAAAAAGTTCATGCAATTTGTAAAATTAATTAATATCTATATATAAATAAAAATATCATGTATGTGTGTTTGGTAGTTTGTATTTATTAATATTACTGTATTACTATTTACAAAAACCATCTACATTTTAATATACAGGAAAATTATATAACATTATCGTCGAAGTTCACGTTCTTAGATTATAATCGTAGACAGTGTGCGGTGCCTCTTAATATGTCATATGGACAATTTAATTTATAGTAAACTGATTAGGCCTTAATAGATGATACTTTCTCACGCTTTAGTCATTATAGTGATTTTTAACTTATCAACTTCATTTACAAACATGTCAACAATCTTCTGATTTTACTCAATCGAATGTTCGATTTTCTATTATTTAATGACTCTTCATCTAAAGGATCGATTTAATAAATTAAATATATTCGAACTAATTTTATTCTTTTTATTGGTTTTTAATTTTTTTTATAGACTTTTGTGACTTTAATTATATATATTATTGTTTTTTTTTTCACTTCAGTCACTTATATGATTTACTTTTTAACAAAAAAGAACATTTGGATATTAATCAATAAGTTACTATTATTAATGTTTATTATTATACATATGAGGTGAAGTTTTTGAGATTTGTATAGGATGTATTGTGTATTCAGCCCTTTTTATCGTCCCACTGCTGGGCACGGGCCTCCCTTCAGTACGAGGGGAATCAGGCCATAGTCCACCACGCTGGCCAAGTGCGGGTTGGCGGACTTCACATGTCTTTAGAAAACTTGCTAAGTTCTCTCAGACATGCAGGTTTCCTCACGATGTTTTCCTTCACCGTAAGGCAAGTGGTAATCATGTTAGAAATGATTCGCACATGAAAATATCAGAGGTGCGAGACCCGGGATTTGAACCCGCTTCACTCTGTTTCTCAAGCGAGCGCGTTACCACTGGGCTACCACTGCCTTTTTAATCATATATTTAACATACACATAATTGTATAGGATAAATCACAGATATATCTAGAGTAACTAAATCTGTGGGATTTATAGAAAAATATATAAAAATAAACTTAGAATTGACGAAGCTGTGACATAGACTGATCTCACGAATAACTACAGCTTTAAAAAATGAATATACTACGAGTATTGTATAGTCCAATATAAATAATGTTTTATTGTTTATCATTTATGTATAAAATAAAATGAAATTCTGACGAAACTACTTTTTTTTAATATTCATTATAGTATTTTAGGCTTCTAAGGAAAAAATGGGAAAAGTTGACCGGAAAATGGGAAAATCGGAAAAAACTGAAAGAGTTTTTTATAGCGGTCGGAGCATTTGCTAGATTTCTCACGGACTTACATACTGACATTTAAAAAATAATAAAATTAATTATTAAAAGTATGAATTAAAAGTACGAACTCAGAGATCATAAAGAAATTTGAAATTTGGACAAGTAAAGATACAGTCTGTCGGTCTATGTGTATATATTGTTTATAGTTTCTTGGTAGGTGTTTTTGTCGTTGTTGTGTTTAAATTTTAAACTTCATTTAACTGGTATCAAAAACTTTTAATTGTACATAATATAAAGGTTTTAGGTATAACTAAAATTTTAATTCAAAATATATAATATATTATATTTAACTCAAAATTTTCATTAATTCCAAGCAAATTAGAATGAATCCCTAAGATTTATATAAATATTGAAATTGTAATATCTTATTCATAGTTCCTTTTAGTTATGTATTACGAAATCTAACTGATATCAATTATGTCAAAGTCAATAAATGAATCAAAAGAGGGTTTCGAGCTGCCTAAATCCTGGTATTAAATAAAATTTTAAACTTAAATAAGTTTCGTCGATTACGAAATATACGGTTAACGAGGGATAGATTTGTTTTTGTTTTTCCAGAAGCGAACCCGAGTGAAACGAGGGTGAGTTGCTAGTTCTAAATAAAACAGCTGCAAACATTTAAAACTTTACTATAAATTACAATAAAGAAAAAAAAAGTTGCAAAGTTGGCTAGAAAAGTTGATCATATTAATCAGTTATAAAAGTTCGTGCATGAAATTAACTCCACAGTACGAAACTTTTTATGCTCTCAAACTTTTAATACGCTTAAATTATTAATTATTTAACTGAATATACTGGACTTAAATAAAGAGCTATTTCCAAAACGCTCATTTAACATATCATATATACCAGTATGTTACAGCTAAATTATTTATCCTATTCTCCTATTGAATAGAATAATAAATTTTAATTTATATCCGAATTTGATAAATTGTATAGGAATGTGCGTGCTATAAACCAACAGTCAAATTTGTTTATTATATTTATTTTGACAATAGCGAGCTCGAGCAATCTAAGCTGAGAATCATAAAAAAAATATCCTATATTCTGTTTAATCCCTTCTCTTTTCTGAGCCAAAAATAAATCTTTATCAATCTTACCTAAATCTTATCCAGTGAAAGCCTTTTCAAACTCAAATAACTATTACAAAAATAAAGAGCCACAAACAGATTGACAATTTGATTAAAGTTTGCTTTGAAAATTGGCAGCCTTTGCTATAATACATATAAATAAACAAACTCGAGTTATTTCAATATCAGATTTCTCATTTTATTCTATTTAAACATTTAAATACAGTATCTAGGCAACCGAACTTTACTCAGGGTTTTTTTTCCCAAAATATATAAAAAATGCGTTTCTTTAGAAAATAAAGCTATATAAATAAAATTAAAATGGAACACCTTGTCTAAATTCATAATTTGATCTAAATCATCAAATCCGTTTCTGCGATATGCGAAATAAAAGATACATACAGAAATGTATCCTTTAATATTATTTAAACGCAATACAAGCTATAAGAAAATATATAACAGGTAAAACTGAGTGCTAGAACTAGAGTAGTACTTTGCACTCTTGTTCAACTAGAAACTATCATATATTAACATGAAATACCCCACTACATGTGCATCCGTGCGTGTGTGTATAAAACAGTATTAGTATACGCATTTCTGCATTTGCTATCAGTATAACGTGTCACATAAAGATCTATAGATCTTTAGTCAGTGTTGTGAAGTGAGGGACCATAATATAAAAATGAAAAGCTTTCTATTATTAGTTTTGTTTGTCGGGATCGTAAGGTCTGATGAAATTGACGATGGCGTGAGTCTTTATTGTATTAATATATCTATTAATTGTTTTAAAATTTAAGACAAATTGTAATAAAAACAATTATATTTTTATTTAAAAAATTTAAGGTTTTTATATTTGTGATATTGCTAGTAATTGTATTTTAACGATTGAGATGAAATAATGAAATTTGGAAAATCAATTCACAGTCCTATCAGAGACTATGAGTAAAATTATATTAGTCTGTGAAAGCAATAATTAAAACAACTTAAGTATAATACATATGTACTTATAGGCATTTTCTTAAATAAAACCAATAAATTAAATTTTAAGAAAGCAGAGAACTAAAGTGACCTACCTGACTGTGTGACTCTAATCTAGACTTTTAATACAAACTAGTGCTCGCCACCTGTCGTGTTTGAAATTGGACCACAATCATTATTGAAAACTTGAGAAAAACATTTATGAATAGAATTTACCTATTTATATAAAAAAAGTAACTGTTGTTAACATTTTTTTGTTGAAAAAGTAAAACTAAAACTCGTCAGAAAATTGTTTTAAAAACAAATAAACAAATATATAAACTACTTGAATGCATTTGTATATTTGACACTTTCTCTTACTACTATATACAAATTATTTTACGTTGACTTTATTTGTTTGTTTATTTGTCCTTTTTTCACGTCAAAATGAAGTGCTAAATTGTCGTTTTTTTGTGTGAAGATAGTTAGAGGGCTAGAGAGTGACATAGACTACTATTTATCATGGGAAATTATTTCGTTCCTATGGAAAAACAAGTTATGTATATTCCACGCTAACCGTTAAAAAGTACCTAGGGACGAACCTGAGCGAAGCTACTAGAGTGTGTCGCTATGTACTCAGCCCTTTTTAACATCCCACTGCTGGGGGTGGGCCTCCCTTCAATACGAGGGAGATCAGGCCATAGTTCAACACGCTGGCCAAGTGCGAGTTGGCGGACTTCACATGTCTTTTGAAAACTTGCTAAGTTTTAAGTGAGTCGCTAGTCACTAATAAATTATAATACAAGGAAAAAATATGTTTTAAAATCTATTAAGCACATTCGTACTATATAGTTAGTACCTATAACGTGACTGATCATATTTAATTACTGATATATTAATATTTTCATTTAAAATGTTGAATGAATATTATATATTTTTTATTTTCTTTAACTATACATTTAAAATAATTAATAGTAAAAAATAATTTTTAATCATAAGCTTTTATTTAAATGATTTAAAAGGAGGAAAATAAACTTTAATTTAAATCAAACCAAATTAATTATTATATTCTTCTTTATCTACACAAGTAAATCTCGTGACAAGCTTTTATATCATATAAATTGTGTAATGTAATAAATTGATGGATTGCTTAAAAAAATAAGCCTTAGAATTTTTCGATGTACTCTACCTGTTGATATCTTTGATAAATATATTTCTTGAAGCTCCCAGATAATATACGTACGATCCGACGTACAGTTAATAACGTTGAATTTATAAATTTTATATGCGACAAACTCGTTCATTTTTGGATAAAAATGATTTTTATAAGTTTAAACCTATATCTTCTAAAGCTTATACGATTATAATTGTATATACTATATATGTGCTAGTTATACATATGTATATGCATATAAATTATCAATCTGCCTTCCTCGTAATCTTGTATATAATATTATGACTTATGTTTTGTGTCTTTTTTGTAAATCACATATGTATGTTGCATCATTTGGACATCGAACCTATCACCATCGTAGTAAATTATTTCCACTAGTCAATGACATCTAATTATTTAAGAACGCTTTTAATAAAAATTCCAATTGATTTAACAAAAACGTATAATCTCGCACGTACAATAAAAACAATGATTAATTTAGAACGCATGCTTGAACATGAGCTATCTTTCTTAGATTTCTAATCACTTCTATTCAATATTTTTTTGTTCGATACATTAATGTTTTAAATATATTATGTTTAAATTGATTTATAGTTAATAGCCATTTTGTAGGCTATCTATCAATCATGATTTCGCTTCATTTGAATGTGTATAAGGGTGGCGTATCACTAATTAAACTTCTCTAAATTAATCTTCGCTTATGTGACCTTTAAAAAATGTCTTTGTAAGTGTGCTAGCAATAGATACAGTGTTGAGATTTGAATCAAAAGTTTTACTATATTCATTTACCATAAATAAAAAAAATACGGTCACAACGACGAGACTACCATTATGTGATAAAATTTTTGACAAATATATAGTTCCGACCATGGGCAGGGAGATAAAAAATTTAAGTAGAATTTGTGAAATTTCTATTGTTTATTATGTTTATGGAATTTTTCGTGGATTTATTTTTCAGGTTCCCAACGTTTTTAATGCTTTATCAAAATTTGTTAGTATGTAGGTTATATCATCTGAACTTCAAGACAGTTTTGTGGTCAAATTATTTACAGTAAAAATACATAGAGGTGAATAGATAGAAACGTGTGGGTTATCTTTGGATAGATCTTAAGCAATTAGATCTAGAAGTTTTATACGACTTTTACTTAAAAAGCTTCTTGGTTAGACGCTTCTAAAGTTCAATGTGACTATTAGGCTAAAAACAAATTACGTAAGTAAAATCAATATATATTTTCAACCGACTTCAAAAAGGAGGAGGTTCTCAATTCGACTGTATTTTTTTTATGTTTGTTACCTCAGAACTTTGTCATTTATTAACCGATTTGGACTATTTTTGTTTTGTTTGAAAGGGTATACTTCCAGATTGGTCTCATTTAAATTTCAAAAAAAAATACTACCCCTAAGGGTGGAAAAATAGCTAATGATGAATTTAACCTACTTCTAATTGTCATATTGACTTGAAACTTTGCAACTGTTTCTATTTCCGTTGATAGTACTGTGGTTCGGTATTGTTGACCTGATCTGATGGTAAGGCCCGAAGGTGGATAGGTGAAACTCTTCAACAGCTAATAGTAGATACCTTGAGTTTGGGCTTGTTTTGTTTGATTTGACAAGCCTAATACGTTAGAATTCTTACTTTGCTCCTACTGTCTACACTAAAAAGGGAAAAATAAAAACTTTTTAACAAAAAAATAACTTCCAACCAAAATAAAAAAATAACTTCCAACCGACTTCAAACAAAAGCACTAAAAAGTAAAAAATAACTGATTGGTAGTTTTCATTTACTATACATACCTAATCAAATATTTTCGAAGTCGGTTTGCTTTGGCTAAGTAATTAAAGCCTACCTATTAAATACATACCTAATCAAATATTTTCGAAATCGGTGCCAGCCCATACAAAGCAAAGTACACCGACTTCGAAAATATTTGATTAGGTATGTATAGTAAATGAAAACTACCAATCAGTTATTTTTTACTTTTTAGTGTTTTTGTTTGAAGTCGGTTTTTATTTTTATATTTTATGTTTATGTTAATAGTAAGCTGGATACTAAATTGATCTGGTTTATTTACATCATTATTGAAAATCAACACTGTTGAAGTCAAAATTACACAAATTTATTAATTAACGTAGAAAGCCAAATGACCGATATGAAATTTTGCTCAAAACAAATAACAGAAAGGTAAGTAAATTTGAGTATTTAGGCTGTATTTGCAAAGTAAATTGACAAGAAAAATAATCAAATCGTGATTTACGCAAGCAATTTGCACTAGACACTACACTACTAATCTCATATATTTGTAGTTTAACGAATCATATTCAATCAACACCTCTTAAATGAAGTTTTCCTTCATCATCCATATCTGGAAGAACCTAAGTAGTTCCCGAAAGCACGAACCTGCTGACAAGAATCTCATCTACATTCTCATACTAAGAGTGGCTCGTGCCAAGCAGTGGGATTTTTAAAAAGGGCTGCAATATTATTAATTCTAAAGCTCGCCCTATGGCCGATATTCGATTATAAACATTATTAAAAGAAAAACTGTATGAATAGACTAGCGATCCACCCTCATTTCGCTTTGGGTTCGTCTCTAGACAAAAATAAATCTATCGTACGGGAACCGTACATTTTTCCGGGATGAAAAGTAATCTATGTGCTATTCCACTATAACCTATCTCTCTGCCAAATTTTATCCAGATGAAAGATAAAAGATGAGAGAGGCGTGAAAGAGTAACAAATATACATCCAGCCATCAATCCTTACAAACTTTCCCATACTTTCAAATGATCTTCTAACTTTTGTCCATTCACTTACAATTTACCTAAATGGTCATATCCGATATTAAGTAATCAAATTTACGAAAATAAGAATTATTACGAGTAAGTAAATAGACTTTCGCAATAAATGTTTTACGAATGCTATCAAACCATAATGTTTGATATTAAATAATTACGCGAAATGGTCCAAATAGTGTGCCATTATGGATATATAAATGAATTACTAGTTGTAATAAAGTACATTATAGTGATTAAAGTAACTATAATAATTGTCCAAATTGCTTTTTTATATGCTTTTTTGCGTAGAGACTAAGTATGAATATGTTGTGGTCTGTCCGTGTTTTTATGTATTATATCTCCTAAACTAAGCCATGTGATTTTTGACTTGATTTATTTGTTCCGAGCCCCTAATTTGCTTTCTGCAATTAACCATTAACTTCTACTGAACACCACTTTGTACTCATATATCGGCATAAAAGACCATGGCTTGTCCTTATCCGGTATCAAGTCTTTATACCAACAATATCTTTTCTTGCTGCAATAAAGGTAATATAACTGTGACTGACTTCAAAGTAATTTAGGATAAAAAAATGCTAAATATACTATGTATCTTCAAATATCTAATTGACAAAAATTAAAAAGCTGTAAATAGGAATATGTATTATTAAAACAAAAAAAACCGACTGCATAAAAGCTAACTAAAAAAAAGAAAACAAGTTGACGAAAGAATATAGTAGGTATTATGCAGTCGGAGACATACATGCTCATAAAAAATTACAGTTAATTGCTACATTAGTTACTTCCTTCGTTTTTTACTTGTTTTTTATCTTTTTGTTAGATTTTATGCAATCGGGATTTTTATTTTTAAAATTATTATTTTTAGTTAAATAGTTATTAGGTACTAGTGACTTATCCTCGTTTCATTTACGTTGGTCCCTCCAAATCATAATCTATCTTTGTACCAAATTTTATCCAAATCTGTTCAGCTGTTTCATCCTCAAAGAATGACAAACATACAAACTTTCGTATTTACAATACTAATCCGATATTCACCACAAATACCCCAAAAACTATCTTAGTACATTTATGTTCTACTGACCGGTTTCGGCCCCTGCGGCCAATCGAATATCTTAACAAAAAAACTTAGTATTTAAACTCGGCCCGACCCGGGATTCGAGTCCAAGACTTTCGTTATGCTAGCCACTAGACCGTCGAGGCAATTAAGCGAGGTAGATTGTACTAGCCAGATCGATTCAGGCATTACCGAGAAATCGATAATCATAGAAAAATATACGCAATAAAAGAAAAAGACCGTGACCCAGAGCCTATTTACGCATTAAGTGTTGTAAACAATTTTCACTTTAATTAGGGCCTTCTGTCGCACATCGGATACCATTATAATGCGATACACTTGCTTTTACCGACCTAATTTGTATTAATTGGTAATGTAATAGATACTTATGTCTTCACGATCATTTCTATGAGATTAAGTTAGAAACATTAGCAATTTTATGTATTTAACCATCTATACTAGCGACTCACCCTCGCTCCGCTCGGGTTCGTCCCTACTTACGTTTTACGTTTAGTATAGATTTTTCAAAAGATGAGATATTTTCCCCCCAGTAAAAAGTATCATATATGTTGACCTGGATAACCAGCTATAATCATAGCAAATTTCATCAAAATCCTTCCAGTGGTTTTTCCGTGATGCGGTAACAGACAGACAGACAGACAAAAATTCTAAAAACTATAGATTCGGCCTCTGCATCGATAATAATGTCTTTTTAAATAAGTTTTCCAAAAAATATTTAATGTACAGATTCGGTTTAGTTACAATTTTATTATATGTACCTATAGATAAACAAAAATATGTGCAATTAGTTAAATGTTGGTACGTATACTGTAAAAGCACAAAATTTTATTGTGAAAATGTGTAAAACATTTATAAATAGAATTTACACATGAATAAAAAAAACACTTGTGCCCAAAATTTTATCATTGATAAAGCTCGTCAAAAGCTACTAAATATATTAAAACGAAATCGATTGACAAATAGAGGATAAAAGATAGTGAACCATTTTGTCTTTGCTTAGTTATACATATATAGATTTGCGTTTAGTATTTGATTAAATTGACTGGGCGAGCGGAATTTTTCATTACAATGTTTTTATTTGAATTTTTAAGAAATGTAATATTTACACGTAATACTTGTAACACAGGTTTTGATTTATATTCGTTATAAATTATATTTGAACATCCCACTGCTGGGTACGGACTACGGACCAACCTAGCATTAAAGATTGCGAGGGGGATCCGGCCGTAGTCCACCACGCTGAACAAATGCGGTTTGGCGGATTTTACACGTCTTTTGAAAACTAGATATGTTCTCTCAGACGTACAGGTTTCTTCACATGTTTTCCTTCACCGTAAGGCAACTGGTAATCATGTTGATGGAATGATTCACCCTTAAAAATATTAAAGATGCGAGACCTGGATGAGAACCCACTTCACTTGGGTTTTCAAAGTAAGCGCATTACTACTGGGCTAAAACTTCAATTTTAAAAAAAGTGTTCAATTATAATAAGTATAATTTACACATACATTAGAATCAATTTCTTTAAATTAAGTATAATATAAAGCGTTTATTAAAAAACAAGAATCTTGTATATTGAACTACATATTTGCGGAAAGTAGAAAACTGGAGCACCATAATTCCCAGTGCAATCGTTTCATCATTTATATGATTTTAATTACGATCTTATATTTGTATTGCAAAGAAATTTTATCAATTTACGAGTATATTCTTGTAAATTGATATTATCAAAGTAAATTGTAACAGAAGGCATTGTTTTGATTAAGAATGTATTCTCGTTTCGCTCGGGTATTTTCCTAGGTGTGTATGATTTTTTGCAGAGAACCTTAAATCTATACATATAATATAATTCTGAGTAGAATCTGTACATTAAATATTTTTTGGAAAATCTTACTGAAATAGTCATTATTATCGATACAGAGGCCGAATCTATTGTATTTAGAGTTTTTGTCTGTCTATCTGGGAACATATCACGAGAAAACCACTGGACATATTTTTCACATTTACTGCCTCGGTGGTGTAGTAGCTAGCATGTACGGCTGCACACCCGGAGGTCCTGGGTTCGAGTCCCGGGTCGGGCCAAGTTTAGTTATTGAGTCTTTCTGTATACTAAGCCTCAGTAACAGCCCGGAGTTGGGAAGTTGGCGGTGTTTCACCCCCGTGCCTCGGAGAGCACGTAAAGCCGTCGGTCCTGCGCCTTAACTCTCACTGGTCGTGTCGAGCAGTCGTCCCACCGGAGTATGAGAGTGACAGGAATAGAGAGTGCACGTTGTGTCCACGCGTACACTTCTGCACTATAATATCTCCTGCGCAGTTGGCTAGCCTCAATGAGATTGGCCGCCGTGGCCGGAATCGGTCAGGAGAACATCATCGTCAGTTGTTTATCCGGGTCAATATATAGGATACTTTTTACTGCGGGAGAATATCTCATCTCTTGGAAATCTATACTAAACGTTAAAATGTAAGTAGGTACGAAACCAAGCGGAGCGAGGACGCTAGTTCTTTTTCTAAAACAAAAGTAGCCTGAGTTAGTTCTCATAACTTCAGCTATCTGCCGGTAAAAGTTCCGTCAGAATCAGTTTAGCCGTTTTAGAGATTAGCCGAATAAACAGACTAATAGACAAAAAAAATAAAAATAGTTTTTTCTTATAAGTACCGTATATATTTTCATATGCATTTAGTCAAAAGCTATTATTTTGACATTACAAACAGACAATTTAATTTCATTTATTTGTTTGTTTGTTTGTATGTATATGTATAGATTAATACGATTGAACATAGATAAAATAAGTATAGAGGATACATACATATAAAGAATATTTTAACATCATTGAAACAAATAAATACAAAACACAACTACATCACGAGTATAAGTATAAATATTTGTTCCGAATA
Organism: Brenthis ino; assembly: GCA_921882275.1. Classification (NCBI taxonomy): domain Eukaryota; kingdom Metazoa; phylum Arthropoda; class Insecta; order Lepidoptera; family Nymphalidae; genus Brenthis; species Brenthis ino. The sequence goes on from OV170222.1 coordinate 16,444,588, forward strand.
GGATTCGAAGCGGCGACCGCCAGCATTGAGAGTAGAGACTTCTTTACTATACGCACAGATCACATTATACCTAGTTACGACCAAAACGAGTTTTTTATTAGTTCTCTCATATAGAAATAAGCTGATTTGTTTTTCTAGATTGTTTTAGGTCGGCCGTCGGAGTGTTATTTATATAGGCTACCTTTCAATACACTGTTATTAGTTTAACTTGTACATAACTAAGTTTTTAGTTTCTAAACAAATTATTGATAATTAAACAAATTGTATCCTTTGAAACTTAATTTATTGAAATCTGGACGAGAACATCATATTTTTCTAACTATCATTGAGCTATTCTGATGATTAAACCAGAAGGTAAATAGAGGAATTCTTCTACTACTGGATTTTTTTAATATTTGGTTATACGAGTATAAGCATTAGACATTTGACTCATATTAACTAGTCTCGTATCATAGTCGGCTTAAAGATCTAGAATTACAGTTAAAAGCCCAGACCTACGTAATTTATTTGATTTTGGGTCACTTGTTTTAGTAATTCTTCATTTATAGCTATTATTATTTCGGGACATCGAGTTATTGCTAATTTCCTGTTCAATGCAAAAAAATGGTCAAGGACGCCTATTTTAGACCACAGATTAAATATTATTCAATACAGTATATTATATTTTTATAGTTAACTATCGTTGCTTAACGGTCAGTATGGAATGATAGACTATATCTATCCTATTAATATTATAAAGAGGTAAAGTTTGTGACGTTGTAGGGGGTAATCTCTGGATCTACTGAACCGATTTAGATGAAATTTGGTAAGTGGATAGTTTGAGACTGGGAAGGACATAGGATACTTTTTATCTCGGAAATCATCCCTTAAAGGGGTGAAAATAGGGATGAAAGTTTTTGTGGGGAATCAACCTATCGCTAGTATTATACAAACATCATCATCACATCCCCCTGCCCATTTTCCAATCACTTGGGATCGGCGCAGTACATCTTCCGTACTATAAGACGTAAAAAGAATTTTAAAAATTGGTCCAGCCATTTATGAGTTTTAGCAAAACTAAAGAACGGCAATCTCTTCATCGAAAATCAATTAAGAACGTAAACTTTATCTAAAAAAATACGTGAGATAAAGCAACAAATGTGTACGAATAGTATAATGAGATATCTCTGTAAATAAAAACTTTAAATTACATTGAACCTTTTTCTAAATTGAAAGAAATTCAATAAGATTACGTTAACCTTGAAAACAACAGTTAAACGTACAGTTATTTAAAAAAAAGTAAATAAAAAGTTAATTCGTTAAGTAAGTTTTTAAGTTATTTAAAAAATCCCGCGATGGCATATGTCTATCTCTTAAAGATAACATACTATATCCATTATAATCATAATATAATATATAGTCTATCTATTCCATACTAGTCGTTAAACCATACCCAGGAATCAACCCGAGCGAAGCGAGGTTGAGTGTTATTATATAGAAGTTATTCTCTACTGCATATTTCTGCTTTTTTTGGTTCGACGTGAATGAAATTGCGGTGTAACATTGTATCCGATTCATTATTAGTATTTAGTACCTTATTGTTTTCTTAAATCTCACTACACTCTCATACTTTCTTTCGGAGAATCAACGAGAGTTACATTGTTAAAATGATTATGTTGTTTTTTGTTAACGGAAATCGTCTTACATGTTCTAGTAAAGTAGTTTCATTCAAATTAGTTAATTTAACACAAGGTTAGAATGGATGTATTATACATTATGTTCGAATTTCGACTTTGACTTGGCGTATATATATATACATATATACACACATATATATATATATATATATATATATATATTATAAATATGAAAGTGTGTTTGTTTGTCCTTCTTTCACATCGAAAAAGAGTGACGGATTAGCGTGACTTTTTGTGTGTGGTATAGTTGGATGGCTGGAGAATGACATAGGCTACTTTTTTCCGTGGGAGATCTCATTCTCACGAGAAAACACGTTATAATACAACCCAAACTTGATATTAATGCTCTTCAATACAATTAAATAAATACGTGTTTCAGCATTTTTCGAAATTCATCCCATAAGGGGGTAAAATAGAGAATGAAAGTTTGTATGAAACCTGTAGGTACCTTTTTAGATATTTTTTTTGTAGTTTTAGTGCCAGCGAAGTACTAGATTAAAAAAGCTTAAATTTCAATTTATCTATTTCAAACATAATAAATTTTTCACACAAAATTGCATACCTAAAGAATCATAAAATTCGTACATCCATTTTTGAGTGTTAGAAAGTTTAAAAATCACTAGATTTTCTAAAGCATTATAATCTAGTAGCAACCAAAAAAATCAATCAAAAGTTTTTTTAAATTGGCTTTTTAGGGCATTTTTTATTATTTTATTTAATTTTTAAATGCATGTTTTAAAAGCGAATACTAAAACGTTATGCTATCGTTGGAATAACTGACCTTAATACTTTTTTGATTTACGTGAATATTAAACGTTTAAAATAAAAGTTTTCCTAATATTTTAGTCATTTTATTTGGACTGTTGTTTCCCGGCTTTTAGAATGCTTTACAGCAAATTGGTCACGTAATAGTCATATTTGAAGTCAAAAATAAAATAAAAATAATTTTAGTTAAACGAAACTTAATTTTGTAACAAAGGTGTATTATAAGGTCTAATATTCGTAGTTGGCACAATAAATCATATAAAAGATATAAATTTTGATATTTCTCATTTTATACATATATCAGAGTTACCCCTTTTTATGCGAGCAAGATTAAGCCTTCATGGCTTAGACTTCTTTATAAGCCCTTCAATTCAATAGAAAAAATATTAAAAAAATATATATACTTATATGGATTTATTACGCAGAAAATAGCAACTTTTACACAAACCAAAAAGCTTTAAATAGCTTTTATAGATTTAACAAAAATAAAATAAACATCTATTATTTGATCCACTTCTTTTGTAAATAAAATTAAGTTATAATTCGATAAAGCTTTCTTCAAGAGATTTCGTATCTCTAGTTTCATTTATATTTTAGATACGTGAGTTGCGATACATTACCAAAATGAGTTGGTAGTTTTAGAGTATATCTTACGCTTAAACAAGTAATAAATTCATTTGTACTTGGCAAGTAAGCTAACAATCTTGGAATTGAAATTAAGCTCCATAATGTATATTGGTGAGACAGTGGTAGTTCAGTGGTTACGTGCTTGCTTTGGAAGCCGAGTGAAGCGGGTACAAATCCAACACGATTATCAAATGCCTTACCATGAAGGAAAGCATCATGAGAAAACCTACTTGTTTGAGAAAACCTAGCGAGTTTTCAAAAGACGTGTGAGATCTGCCAACCCGCATTTGGTTTGTGGCTCGTGCCCAGTAGAGGGATATTAATAAATGCTAAATATTATGTTAATTCTTCTTAATGATATAACTATAAAAATAATAGTGTGTGTACCTGAGTATGCGTACATTAATACTTTCTTAGATTTATGCTAATATTAAACACTAGTGACTCACACTCGCTTCACCCGGATCCGTCCCTAGGTACGTTTTAACGGTTAGTATGGAAAAGATAAAATATATATTCTACCATAATATATATTATATATTCCGCAATAAACGGGCTATCTAATGCAAAAAGAATTTTTCAAATCGGATTTGTAGTTCCTGAGATTAGTGCGCTTAAACAAAGAAACTTTGCATCTGTATAATTTTCGTATGGATTTTAAATAAAACCATAGGTATTTCTGCATGTCTTTCAAAATTTATTATTTTATTATTGCCCGACGTTTATTTAATATCAGAACTTTAATTTGAATTTTGTTAGAGCATTAATTTTCATTATGCAGTACAATACCCCTCCTAGATACTTGGATAGCTTAAGTAAAATAAGCTGATATCTTAATGATTTATAAAAGTATTTCTTAATCTAAAAAGTAGCAATATGACGTCTAAAAGGTGCTCACTACAATACAGGTGGTCGTAGGTTCAAAAGATAGAAGTTTCTCGGCTTGATTTTCACTAGGTTTATGTTAAATATTATGTAAAAGTAATAAATACCTGAGGACCCTGGTTTTAAATAAAAACTATTAATTTATCTCAATGTAGATTTGATTAAGAAACAAAATAATAAATTTCAAAAATTATGATATACTTATATTTACTTTTAGAGAGTTGTGACCATCATGACACTTTGTATGAAATTATTTCTACCATTAATTAATTGTAATTGTACATTTTTAGTTACAAAATAATTATCAGTTTTTAAATCTTATCATTGCAGATGTCAACATCAGAAGAAACGCTGAAACGCGGTCTCACAAAGAAATGTGTGTCTCGGGAGACATCATCTTGTATCGCTATCGAGCTTGTAGGATATGTCGACAGAATGCTAAGGACCGCCGCCTTCCAGTTGTCTGACGACCTAATGGTTGTTGATGAAAGGTAATTTCATTCTATATAAATATAATTAAAAGATAAAATTAATTTATTCCTTTTATCCATCCAAGGTTCCAGCCGATACATACTAAAGCTCACCGACTTCGAAAATATCTGATTAGATATCTACTACCTATTCTAAATGAAAACCCACATTTAGTTATTTTTTTACTTTTTAGTGCCTGGAAGTCAGTCGGTTTTTTTGTCTTTATTTTTCCATTTTTAGTATAGACGTAATAAACAGGTAATTTGTGAGAAGAAAGTTTTTTAATAACATTTTCGACTAAGTCATTTTCTAAAAATAATTTATTGTTGATTTTTTTTAATAACCGCTTAACCGATTTCGATAAAATTTAAATGGAACTACTGAAAAGGATACCCTTTGAAACAAAAAAAGAATGTTCCAAATCAGTTCAGGCGTCTTCGAGTAATCGGTTAAGATACGTCGGAATCGTCGGAATTCGTCGGAATCTTTTTTATCTATGTTTACCGATTTATCGAAGACGCCTGAACCAATTTGGAAATATATATTTTTTGTTTCAAAGGGTATACTTCCCAGGTGGTCCCATATAAATTTTATCGAAATCGGTTGAGCGGTTTTTTTAAAAAAATCAACATTGATTGGTTAATCGAATATGTTATTAAAAAACTTTCTTCTTACAAATTACCTGCTTATTACGTCTACACTAAAAATGAAAAAATAAAAACTTAAAAATAAAGAATTTTTTATTTTATGTTAGATATTCTGGTAGAACGTCAATACCACTGGTGAGACTAAAGGAGAATATAATTGCAGAACCGAAAGCTTCAATGATCTTCAGTTTTTAAATTTACGATATTAACCAGTTTTCTTCGAATCAGAGTCAATCTTGGGACCCAGTAACCTGCAATCATGCTAGCTCATGTACAAACAAAGTAGTAAAAGAGTACCTTAAAATGTATAGTAAAAAACCTATGTTATATTCGAAACATAGAGTATAAAAAAACTACTAAAAATGTACAATATACTATAACATATAATAAACATATAAATATACAAATAGATTTTTTAATTATCAAAGTATAAAAAAATATATTCATGTAAATATTATTTCTCTATTAAAGCAATGGTGCTGCATCAGAAATGCCTGTAAGATCGGAGACATTAGCCAGAGCCGGCTCATCTTTAGAAGACCAAGCACAAAGTTTGATTTTGGAAAAACTATGGAACTTTGCCACTACGCGATCTCTTAGGTACAGGTTATTGGACACAGCAGACGTTGTAATCGCTGGAAAGAAAGAAAAAGATGGAAGCTTAGGCGTTGGTAAGGAAATTAATTCATTAATTATTATGGTGTAATACAAGTGACTTAAGCTCACTTCGCTTAGGTGCGTCTCTTGGTCCCTCCCAACGTGCGTTCACCTTGTCGTGGTGGGGGGGCTCAGTAGTGTACTCGCGAAGCCAAGAAACGCACAGGGAGGTGGCCCGCTTCGGTGGGCGGTGGGAGGCGGCCTTCTTCGGAGGGTGGTGTACCATGCGGGTTGCTCCTGGTACTTCTCTGATAGCAGAGTGGACCGTGGAGCAACCCCATGGTTGTTGTGGTCTGCTTCGGCAGACCTGCCGTCGGGGCGTCGTAGTTGAATGCGTAAGCGATCCTGCGACGCCCCATTAAGACGGGGGAAGGTTTTGTTGGGTTTTAGTGGGTAGTACTGGCTTCGCCGGTGAGTCCCACACTTCGTGCGTAAATGCATTTCCCAACGTTAAAAAAAAAAAAAAAAAAAAAAAAAAAAAAAAAAAAAAAAAAAAAAAAAAAAAAAAAAAAGGTGCGTCTCTTGGTGTCTAACAGTTGTTTATATGTTACTCCAAGTCATAGCCTATCTATATACTAAATTTTATTCAAATGTGTCCAGTAGCTTTTGTGTAAAGGAGTAACAAAAACACACATACATTCACATACAAATTTTCGCATATTCATAGTAGTAAGTACCTACAATCCATACTTTTAATATTATAAAGGTTGAAGTTGAAGTATGTTTGTTTGTTTGTTTGTTTGTTTGTTCTTCTTTTACGTCGAAAGAGAGTTACGGCTTGGTGTGATTTTTTATGTGGAGATAGTTGGAGGGCTGGAGAGTGACATAGGTTACTTTTTACATACATACCTATGTATGTATTTAATATATAGTACATCTATTCCATCAAACTTTTCATAATCAAACTTGTTACCATTGTTCTAACATAAATAGAGTCTTAATACGATCTTTAAATATTTCTCTTGCTATAAGTTAATATAAACATTAGCTTTCTCTAAGAAAGTTGTAAGGTTTTTATGAAAATATTTTATCTTCTTTTAATTAAAAATATACTTAGTTTTTTTTTTCATTATTCGTTTCTCTAAGCAACGATCGTTTTCTGCACCAATTTGTTTACTTTAATTATGGAACTGTCACGAGTATAATGTCTATTTTAATTAGAAAACCCATTTATTGTTGCCAGAATTTTGTTAAAGGACATAAAAAATTTAAACGACACGACAAAAAGTTAAAAGGTTTTTATGAAATTTCGGCTAGTATTTGTTTAAATACATTCAAATTCATTTTGAAATAAAACTAGGTTTTATTCGCTTACTTTATTGATGTATAATTACTCCTCACTTGAAAATTATAGCATCGTATCATAATCCTAACAAATAAGCTATAACGTGAAAAAAGTTTTCAAACAGAGCTTCTAATTTCAGAGAAACAAAAAGTTGCATTTTATCTTTCTTCTATATATATTAAACTAGCGACTCACCTTCGCTTTGCTTGGGTTCGTCCCTACAAACTTACTTTTTGACGTTCAGTATAGATTTCTCAGAGACGACATATTTTTTCTTTTGAGATTTTATTTAAAAAATATCCTATATATTGGTAATTATAAAACAAAGTCCCGCGTCTGTCTGATCGCGATAAACTCAAAAACTACCAAATGGATTTTTAAACGGTTTTGACTAATGAACGAAGTGATTCATGAAGAAAGGTTTAGTATATTATAATTTATTAAAGTTTTGTGTAAAATATGATGATGATGTTGAATGTTATAATATACATAGTATGACGAAATTTTTCCTCTTAAAAAGATATATTACGACTAGACTATAGCAAAGCTATACGAGTATTTACATAAGTACCTATGGACGCACCCGAGCGAAGCGAGGGTATGCAACTAGTGTTGTATTTTAATCCTAATAGCTCTAAGTCCTGAGCGTAAAAGTTCAAAATATTTTAAGAAGACTATTATTTTTACGAGTACAAGAAAATCATAATATTTATATGTAATTCGAATTTACTAAAAAAAAGAAGTGTAAACCGTAATAACGTAAACCGTAAATTAATTTTACACTTCAATTACCGGTCATTAACTCCTTAAATAACACAAACTACGATATTCAAAGTTAATGAACTTATACATAAACGTTTGCTTTAATTAAACATTGTTATTATAATAGAACTAGCATTGCCCGAGGCTACGCTCGCGTTCAGAACACCAAAAACCAAATTCTTAGGTTTTACATTTAGTATACTCTTATATTGCAGTTTTTGCATATTTTCTCAAAAATGAGATATTTTCCCGCGGTAAAAAGTATCCTATATATTGACCCGGATAACCAGCTATCATCATACTAAATTTCATCAAAATTCTTCCGGTGGTTTTTCTGTGATGCGGTAACAGACAGACAGCAGAGAGACAGACAGACAGACAAACAAAAAATCTAAAAACTACAGATTCGGCCTCTGTATCGATAATAATATTTATTTCAATAAGATTTTCCAAAAAATATTTAATGTACAGATTCGGCTTTGTTTCAATTTTATTATATGTATGGATTACACATGGCATAAGTTCTAAAACGTTAATCTAACAAATTATAACGTTTATAGAACTTGAGAATTTCATTCGACTTAAATAAATATTTTACGAGCAGTATTTTGATATAGATACCTAGTCCTGCATCTAATGGACTAAGATCATGATCCATGATCATTGGTCATGGGTTCTATGTTCGAGTGGTGTGAAGTTATGAGTTAGGATAACTTTTTCTGTCAATATAATCTCAGTGGTCCAGAGATAAGAATCCGTCCTCGGTGACGGAAAACACAGTCATCGTCTCCTCGTCTTTATGATTTTTGGACCTGTTATATTGGATTGTCGTCTAAGGAAATTAGAAAGAGTATTTATAGATATTAAAGATATTGTTAGAGCAGAACTTATTCTGAAATTCTAAAATTTTAAACCTCATAAAGGCAAAACAATATATCTACAATTGCTAACTAAAATTTGATAAATAAATATTATTTGATGACGTTTTAACGTTTAGTATAGATTTCTCAGAGATGAGATATATTTTCTCGCAGTAAAAAGTATCCTATATGTTGATCCGAACAATCAGCTATCACCATACCACATTTGATTAAAATCCCTCCAGTGGTTTTTCTGTGAATTTTATTTCAATAAGATTTTCCAAAAAATATTTAATGTACAGATTCGACTCAGAATTTTATTATAATTTATATGTATAGATAGCGTATTTAAACGTGGCACGTGTTGTTTTGTTGTTTTGTGTTACCGATTTAGACAGTAAAACCAATTTGCTTAAGAGGGTCCAGTTCAAGAATAATTTCCGTACGATTTGCTTCCTAAACATACAGGGGTAAGAAACTTACGAGAATTATGTTCATCCATAATACTTTTAATATTATAAATGTGAAAGTGTGTTTGTTTGTTGTCCTTCTCTCACGTCAAAACGGAGTGACTTATTTGCATGAGTTTTTGTGTGGAGAAAATAGTTGGGGAGAAAGACTTTATAATACAATCCAAAAAAATGTTTATGATCAGAATTACTTGAAACTTGGTATCAATGCTCTTCAATAAAATTAAACAAATACGTGTTGTAGCATTTTTCGAAATTTATCCTATAAAGGGATGAAAGTTGGTAGGAAACACCTTTTTTAGAGATTTTTTGTAGTTTTAGAAGCCGTGGGTTCTGCTAGTAATATATAAAATTTTATATAAATAATAGCTACTGGTAAATTTTCAAGTGATTTCTTGGAGTGGCTCAAACACATTTTTCTGCTAACTTATTTTGAAAGCTTTATTGATACAAAATACTACACGTTAGAAATCAAATAGTTATGAGATTTGCTTAAGAAAGTATGATACTTCTTCAAAAATATTTCATACTAGATATCGTTTTAAGTTACTTCTTGATATCTTTAGATTTTTTTGAGCTAATAGAAATAAATCTGCACTCTATTTTCAATTTAAACTATTATTACCTGTATAGATCAAAAACATCGTAAAATTCGTCCAGTCTTTTAAAAATGACTTGATACATAGGAATTTAGAATTATTTATTTTATATTAAGATACAAAGAAAGACTTCATATTTTTTACCAGGCATACATTTACCTTCTTATAGATTACTAGCATTGCCCGCGGCTCCGCCCGCGTTCACCAAATTCTTAGGTTTTACATATTAGTATACTCTTACAATGCAGTTTTTGTGTTTTTGTATTTTTTCTCAGAAAATTTTCCCGCGGTAAAAAGTATCCTATATGTTGACCCGGAATACAAACCGGCTATCATTATACCAAATTTCATCAAAATCTGTATAGTGGTTTTCTGTGCGTGGTGCGGTAACAGACAGACAGACAGACAGACAAAAATTCAAAAAACTATAGATTCGGACTCTGTATTGATAATAATGTCTATTTCAATTAGATTTTCCGAAAAATATTTAATGTACAGATTCGGCTTAGTTACAATTTTATTATATGTATAGACAAGTGACTTACCCTCGCTTCGCTCGGGTTCGTCCCTAGCTTGCTTCCCAATACAAACTTCATCCCCATTTTCACCCCCTTAAGAGATTATTTCGAGGATAAAAAGTACCTTATATCCTTCCCAGGGTCTCAAACTATCTTCTTACCAAATTTCATTTAAACCGGTTCAGTAGATCCAGAAATTACCCCCTACAACGTCACAAACTCATAATTCACAAACTCACAAACACACAAACTTTACCTCTTTATAATATTAGTATAGATAATAACGCGATAATATCCTGAAAAATTGATAGTAAAGCAAATAATATCGATTAGAACCAAGCTATTGAACTTAAAATTTAAAAACTTTTTATAGAGTCATTTATTTTATATTACAAAGCGGTAAGATAAGATATTTTTTTATTAAAAAGAAAGAAATTAAGTGTTATTTGAATATATCATGAATTTATCTGGATAATTAGCTAAGAAAAATTTTAGCTCTAAAAGCGACTCTAAAACAAACTAAGCTGGCTAAAATGAAATGAAACTCTGTAGTAGAAAATTGTTATGATGTTTACAGTAATTGCAAACCAAGCTAACTTTTGGGATATGGTAACAAAGTTTTCCCATAAACTTCAGGGCTATCTTAAGAAACTAACATAATGCCTTAGTTCATTAACACGTGTCTAAGGCTTATAATAACATCTATACATATAATATACTGTGTAATATATTACTTGTTCGCAAAAATTTAAATAATTATATAAAATGTATGTCATTTTTAGAACTTTGTCAATTTCTCTGTTTGTCTGTGCCTTTGTGCGCGCTAATCTTAGAAACGGTTTAACTGATTTGGGTGCGGTTTTCACTAATGTATTTAGGTAAGCTTCACTTAACATTTAGTATTTGTTTTATTTCAATCGGTTCATAAATAAAAAAAAGTATATTTAAAGTGTATAAGTGTGTAAGTGTATTTAAAAAAGTATAGGTCTCTATGCTGTAACTGCTAATCATATTTGTAAGAATAAGTAATAGGTGAAGTGAAGCTATGAGCATAAACTATAAGTCCATAAATGTTTTTATTGCAAAATTTGGTTCCAATTAATTATTAATTTAAATCAAATGATCAAAAAAATATTTTCTTTTTGATATTTTATTTATCTTAAATTCGTTTATAGGTTTACATAATCTTCAGTTACATACATAGGTTGGTTCCCTATACAAACTTTCATCCCCATTTTCACCCCCTTAAGAGATGTTTTCCGAGATAAAAACTATCCTATGTCCTTCCTAGGGTCTCAAACTATCTTATTACTAAATTTAATCTAAAGTGGTCCAGTACTTTCAGAGCTTATTCGGTACAAACAAACAAATCTTTCCTCTTTATAATATTAGTATAGATACAATATAAACCATACTTAAAATGTTATTAACCAATATGTACTAATTTTTTATTTTATTATCTATTGTCTTTAGTTTACCTAATTCTACATTTTCCACATTAATTTTGTTATTTCCAGAGAGCTTTCATACGGACTTATTGAAAAGGGACGAGCGACGCTTAGTTTTTTTTTCCATATACGTAATTTTTTTATTTATTCTATTACAGGTGTATCAATGAAAGCTCATAAAGACATTGAAAGTGGAAGAGCCAGGAACAAAAACATGGGTCCATTTTTAGCTGCTGCTGCGATGAAATTTGGTCTGTTGGGTGCATTGACCTTCAAAGGGTTGTACTTGATGGTCGGAAAGGCCCTGCTCATATCAAAAATTGCCCTCTTACTAGCAACAATCATCGGACTGAAGAAGTTATTCTCTCCTCAGGTGACCGATTAAAAATATGCATGGGTATATCAAGACATGCACAAAACAAAATTGTAACTCGGTGTTGGTAATTTGTGCTTGAATTTTATATTACAAAATATATTTTTTATTTATTGCTGAGTTGCAATGTTGTTCCTTGCAAGTGTTTATACATGCATGGATTTCGCATGGTTACACTCTAATTTTACTGCCCTATTTTTGGGTATTTACGGGCCTTTGGCACAATATAATTTTAAAAAGTTTGTTTATACTGACCAATAGGAAATTATAAACATAGCTTGTAAGAATTTAGTTATAAGTTCTGAATGAATGCGTCTGATAAATAAGGTTATTTTTTCTTATATAGTCATCCTTTTCTTATTATATTAATAAGAAAGTGATGGCAAAGTGACATAATAAACATTGAAACATGTACAACTAACTTTATGTTAGTATTTTACATGATTGTTTTTATTTATCAGTCAAGTGCATGGCTCTTATTTATAATTGCATGAAAGCATGATTAAATATAATAAAATATTACACTGTCTTTTATTTCTTCACTACTCTTTCAAACTCAAACTCGTTTTTTATGTGTCGTCATTTTTAACGTCCTACTGCTGAGCACGGGCCTCCGTTCATTATGAGGGGGATCAGGCCATAGTCCACCACGCTAGCCAAGTGCGGATAGACGGACTTCACATGTCTTTCGAGAACTTGCTGGTTCTCTCGGACACGCAGGTTTCCTCACGTTATTTTTCTACACCATAAACAAGTGATAATCATATTGGAAATGTTTCGCACATGAAAATATCAGAGTTGCGAGATTTGAACCCACTTTACTCTGTTTCCCAAGCGAACGTGTTACCACTAGGCTACGTACTCTCTCTCTACTACTCGTATTTATTTAAATAGAATTTTACCTGCATTTTTGAAATGTCAATATATCAAATAAATGTCAACATAATAAGTGTTTGAGGGAGCAATCACCGGTTAGAAGCCAGTTCTGTTGAGAAGAGCCGACAAGAAACTCAACACCTGCTCTTTTAAAGTTAAATTTTGTTTACGTAATTGTCATGCAATAGTTTTTTTCTTATCTTAAGCTAGATTAATCTCATATATTTACATTTGCAAATTACTCCATGGCAGAATAGTAACACTTTGTTTAAACGATTTTTTAATTTAACGTATCCAGGTAAATTTCTAATAAATTAATTAAATTTCTAAGAAATCTATTGTTAACTGTGTCCGCGATCGTTGAGTGATTAACATTTCAAACTATATATATATATTGTGTATCTACTTTTTTCTAAAATTTTCTATTCTATTCATTTTTTCATCTATTGAAAACAACATTGTTTGAAATGAAAACACTTTCTATTTCTCAATATACATAATTTCAATTACTATTTAAAAATATTAACATCACGTAATTCGAAACAATATAACGCACCTTTATTGAATAGCACTTCACAAAACTGTAATTTTTTAAAATATATTAAAGACGTTGTTATGATTTTCACTATTAATACAACACCAGGTAAAGTTATTATTTATTTTATTCTTGATTCTTTTATTCTGTTCTTTTTTCTTTTTTTTCACTCTGTTCTTTACAAAACAGAGTATAAGAAAAACAAGAAAAAAGAAGAGAATTTTGAATCGCTACATCATCCTCTACATCCAAAAGCGAACTAAAAAGATGTCTGTTATTTATAAGAACTAATATACGAATACTTTTCAGGCTATCGTCAAAAAGGACTAAATCATATTGGTGAATGGGACTTGATGGAGATTTTGAACTTTTAAAGTTCAACCCCTAACAAACAGCGAGATGAGAAAGTTAAAAATAACAGTCGTATAACCTGTTTTAAAGATCTATTTAAAGAAATTGTAGTTAAAATCCTTCATGTTATATGTTTTGATTGGATTTTATTCGAAATGTGAGCGTTATTTTATTTACTTAACAGAACAAAATATGACATTTTATTTTTAACTTTGTCACAGTACACGAATTGGTAACATTTGTAATGTAAATAATAACAGTTTATTTATTTATTTAAACCTTTACTTACTAACTTGTACAGAAGCTGTTATCGCATTTATAAGCGTTTGCTTGAAAATTAATTTATTAATTTATTTTTAGTATGCTAATGGGTATATATTGTGGATTAAATGAAATAGTCACTAACATCTTATTTATTATTATTTAATTCTTTATTTAACCCAAAAAAAAACAAAAAAAAATACAGATATTTACAAATACATGTTCCAATGTAAAGGTAGCCTTATCACTTGAAGTGATCTCTTCCAGGCAACCTATATCAGAAACAAACTCGTAGGGTTGTATGGATAACGGTTGACGCAATAAAAAAGAACTTATTTATTTATCTCAGAAAGAGCGTTTCCCTGCGCCTATACTCTGCTTATTCATGTATAGTAGTAGAGTTCACCTACTAATTTATTGAATCGACTTTCAAAAAGAAGGACGTTTTATGTTCGTCTGTGTGTATTTTTTTCTATTTTACATATATGTTGATCGATTTCTCGGAGGCGGCTTGACCGATTTTGTTAGTTTAAATTGTATTCCTTTAATGTATATTCCGAGATAGTGTAATAAAATTTTCTTTCACATAGAGTATACAGTTTTTGAGAAATTCTAATAAAAATGAAATTTTAATTACGTAAATAGACCTTAATTAGGTCTTTTTAACCTACGTTCATTCATTTACTTACTTAAAACTTATTACTCAAAAAGAATATTGCTTGAAAATTTGAATAGTTGTCATTTTTAATCAGTAACATTATCTATTCATAACTGTAGAGGTCGAATGTCTGTACACAGAAAAAAAAATCTAAAAACCGAGTCAGGGGGATGTAAGAAGAGAAATAGAACAAATCAAGAATCAAGAATTTTTTGATTCTCTGTCTGTTTGTCTGTTTGTACGGGCTAATCTCCGAAACTGTTAGACCGATCCCGGTCAAGATTTCAGATACTTTTTAACCCAGAAAATTAAAGAGTTCCCGTGGAAAAACAATAGTAACTTATACAGCTTAGCTTTGCTTACAAAAACTACTGATTGAATTTTAATGAATCTTTACAATAATGTAGTTTATACATCAGAATAACAAATAGGATACTTTTTATCCCGGAAAAATGTACGGTTCCTGTGGGATAGATTTGTTTCTCTTTGTCTAGTAGTAGTGAGTAGTATTTCGCTTTTATTTACAATACAATATACATCCATACTTCCATTCTTAATATATAATAAATGTTAGTGTTTTTATTTGTTCGTTTGTCCTTCTTTCACGTCGAGAATGAGTGACAGATAGGCGTGATTCGTAATTTTTGTGTGGAAATTGTTGGAGAGCTGGAGAGTTACATATGTTAATTTTTACCACAATAAATTATCTTATACCCGCGGGAAAACAGGTTATAATACAACCCACAACAACTCATCATACCTTTGTATACTATAATATATATTCTACTATTCCATACCGTTAAACCAGTCACAAGTACTATATACGTAAATATATTATGTAAATGCTGTTATATAAATATTAGATTAACTAATGAAATTTAGTCTCATTTACATAGTGAGTATTCCTTACCTATACACAACAAATTTGTGTTACGTAGCTATTTACCCATTAAATGCTAGTGAGAGTTCAATTCAAGTTCAATATATATATAATAGAGATAAAGTTCGTGAATTGTGAATTTGTGACGTTGTAGGGGGTAATCTCTGGACCTATTGAACCGATTTAGATGAAATTTGGTAAAAAGATATTTTAAGATCTTTAAGGAAATCATCCCTTAAGGGGGTGAAAATGGGGATGAAAGTTTGTATAGGGAATCAACCTAGGGACGAACTCGAGCGAAGCGAGGGTGAGTCGCTAGTAATTAATAAACAGACAATAGAGCGATAAATATTATTTTTATTATGAGAACAGCCTTGATTTATGTAATTTTTAGTAAATCTTTCCTAATAATATTCTATGAAATTTCAACCCTCTACCTTGCACGGTTAAAAAGAAGAGCATTTTAATTATTTAAAAGTGTTAGACGACTTACGCTAGCTTCGCTGTAGTTCGTCCCTGGATGTAAGTTTTGTTAGTAGCCTGTGTTACTAAGTTGCATCGAAATCCGTTCAACCATTAAGGCGTGAAAGAGTAACAAACATACACATATACAACCTTTTGCATATATTATAATAAGTAGTCCGATGTAGCTTAGTAAGTAATTCTAAGTCAGCCTAGATACGTTTTAACGTTTAGTATAGATTTCTCTGAGATGAGATACTTTCCCGTAGTAAAAAGTTATGTTGGCACGGTTAACCAACTATCATCATACCAAATTTCAACAAAATCGGTCCAGTGGTTTTTTCGTAATGCGCTTCAAGACCAACAGACAGACAGACTAAAATTTTAAAAACTTCTAGATTCGGACTCTATATCGATAATAATGTGTATTTCAATAGGATTTTCCAAAAAATATTTAATGTACAGATTCGACTCAGAATTTTATAATATGTAAAGATTACTATAATGCATAATAACATGTTAATTACAAGTGTGATAACGTTGAATCTTAATAGAGAAGTCTGTACTATGTAACCCTGCAGCCATACAAGAATTCTGATTGGGGATGTAATTATAATATAACGAGCAGTTGTAGACGAGCTTTAATTGATCGTCGTCTTAGTTAGTGCTTATTTGTCCAAACGACCAATTTGTCGGAAGAATTTTTACTACAGAATTATTTATGAAATGTCTATTCTATTGGTTTAAAATATAATATATTTAATTTTAACATGTTCACAGTCCCCCATACAAGGATTTAGTAAGGGTTAAAAAAGGCGTCTGCAATTAATGCTATATTTTTATTTTAAACGTACTTTTTAAACAAATTAGATTTTCTCACACACAAGTCTTACGAGGGTTTCTTTGAAAGTATTAGAAATCTAGTAGAAAATGAGATTCGCGCATCAAAATCAGATGTAAGATTCGCTTCTCTTTGAACCCGTTTCACTTGATTTTCCACACGAGTGTTTTGCTAATGGGCTACCACTCCTTTATGACTATGCAAAATAAAATATATGGTCATAATAAAACTTGACAATATCTAAATTAGTAATTAAATCCATACTAATATTATAAATGTGAAAGTGTGTTTGTTTGTTTGTCCTTCTTTCACGTCGAAATGAAGTCACAGATTGGCGTGGTTTTTTGTATAGAGATAGTTGGAGGGCTGACACAGGCTACTTTTTACCGCGGGAGATTATCTAATTTCCATGGGAAACACGTTATAATACAATCCAAAAAAATATTTAAGATCAGAATTACTTGAAACTTGGTATTGATGCTCTTCAATTAAATTAAATAAATACGTGTATTCGCAATTTTCGAAACTCATCCTATAAGGGCGTAAAATAGGGGATAAAAGTTTGTATGAAGCTACTTTTTTAGAATTTTTTTTTTTCAGTTTTAGCGCGAGCTAGTTGTTAATAAACAACTAACTTGTCTAAAATGATTACCAAACATAAAATCTGTTTTATTTTGTAATCTCCTTGTTTTCTTGAAAATCGTATTATATTATGGTTAGTAAAAAGTGAACAAAGCTTTATTGTGATATAATTTCTGGATAATAAAATATTACAGATAGCCTCAGTCATTTTTTACGGCTAAAATGACAATTTGAAATTCATGTTTAATACAATATATTTTTTTCTTTTACTCTCAGAGGTAGCCTTATAATGTTCTTGATAAATCCGTTATGCGACATCTCAATAAGAAGGTTGTAATAAAGAGGTTTTATTTCAAAATCGATTTTGAGATACATTTGGAATACAATTTGGATGTAATAAAAACAACGTCAGCCTAATAATTTCTAAAGCTAAGCAAGCTTATAACATTTATCTGCCTTAATAGGCCAGTGGTTAGCTAGTACGATATCAGATCCGAAGGTCTTGGCTTCGAGTGCCGATTTTATTCAAATAATAATTATTAGGATTTTCTATCAAGATGTCAGAAACAGACCGAAGGATTGATAAGATGATGGTGACACCACCGTAAAACCATAAAAGGCATAAAATAATTGATTCTGCGATTCATTTCACAGTTTTTCTATCTAATTTTATCATTCCAACGATAGTGACCGCATCACGTGAAAACCACTGGACAGATTTTGATGTTTGGTATGTTGATAGCTGGTTATCCAGGTTAACATATAAGATCCCCCCCAACGTGCGTTCACCTTGTCGTGGTGGGGGGCTCAGTAGTGCCCGGCAACCCAAGCGGGCGCGAAGCCAAGAAACGCACAGGGAGGTTGCCCACTTCGGTGGGCGGTAGGAGGTGGCCCTCTTCGGAGGGCGGTGTACCATGCGGGTTGCTCCTGGTACTTCTCTGATAGCAGAGTGGACATTGGAGCAACCCCGTGGTTGTTGAGGTCTGCTTCGGCAGACCTGCCGTCGGGGCGTCGTAGTTGAATGCGTAAGCGATCCTGCGACGCCCCATTAAGACGGGGGAAGGCTTTGTTGGGTTTTAGTGGGTAGTACTGGCTTTGCCGGTGAGTCCCACACCTCGTGCGTAAATGCATTTCCCAACGTTAAAAAAACAAAAGGTTAACATATAAGATAATTTTTACTGCGAGAAAATATCTCATCTCTGAGAAATCTATAATAAACATTAAAACGTAACTAGGGACGAACCCGAGCGGGGCAAAGGTGAGTCGCTAGTTTCTAAATAGATTTAACTAACTTATTTATAGAAATATTTTATTGTTAAAAAAATATCATCTTTGATGGCTTTTTGCTAGATAGCTATCGAAAACCGTTTTTTATGCAAAGCCGAAACCCTCAGTCAATTTCCGGCTTATAGAATATCTATATTATGCAAAAATCACGTCGTTCCGTTTAACCGTAGTTGATTAAAAGAAGGACGAATCAAAAATTCAATTAATATACTCTCACATTTTATATTTTTAGTAAGGAGCATTTATTCTAATCTACACTACTATTATAAAGAGGAAAGATTTTTATTTTGTATGTTTGTAACGAATAAACTCTAAAACCACCAGACTAATTTAGATAAGATTTGGTAAGAAGATAGTTTGAGCTCCTGGAAAGAACGTAGAATATTTTTTATTCCGGAAATCAGGGATGATTTCCGGAATAAAAAATATATATATCTCCTTTATATAAAATATAAAGGAGTTAAAATGTGAATGAAAGTTTGTATGGGGAATCAACCTAATTGCTTTTTAACTAAACAGCTATATTAACTTCAAAGTCACGTATAAAGTAATTATTCTACCTATAACAGTATATATATTTGTAAAAAATCTAATGTCCCTTGAGGTATACGCTATGAATTCGAAAAATTAATTAAATTCGTCTCAGAATTTCTGGAGATACCCTTAGAATATACACAAAAGAATATGCACCCGAATTGAGTAATCCCGTCTTTTTGAAGACAGTTAAAAATAAGTAAATAATTAATACATAAACTCATACATATATGTAGGAGTTGGAGGTACGTAAAACATTCATCCAGGCCGCGATAAATGACCTGAGTGAAAATCGAACTTACTATATCTGTAAATACTGCGTAAAAACCAAACCAGTGACGACGTAATACTAAGATTTTTAGAAAAACCGCCTAATATATTATTTCCGAATTGATGTGAATCAGATCCTCTTGAGCGGTTTGAATGACATGGCGTGGGCTTTATTGTCACAAGTCACAATGCCTAATCAAATGTAAAGGACATGGGAAGGGAAGGAGGTTGGTACTGTGCAATAGTTGGTAATGTGCTAGTGGTCGCAGGTTCAAAATTGAACATTTGTATATTTAAACTATTACCAGCTACGAGATATAAATAAAATAAATTATTTGTATGTTTGTACTTTAGCTTTCATGGTACGACTTGATAAAAATTTGAGAGTACATGAGAGTACACCACCATGAAAAATATCCACGGTGTTTACATCCCATGCCAACATCGAAATATTAAGCTTTTAAAATATGAGTAAGGGTGGATAATAAAATAGAATTTGGAATATACAGGGATAAAAATATATGAAACCAGTTCTTTTATTTGCGTTCGCATCGCATGAAAATTGCTGCGTAGATTCAATAGATTTAACTTTATTGTTCCAGTGTTTTTGTAATTATTAGGCACAATATGAACTCCGCTTACTGATCCCAAAGCTTACGGATTATTTAGGAATATAAAATATTTTTCATGTAAACCCTTTAATAATATTAAAATAGATATAAAATTGTTAGACAGAAATTTTAGCCAAACATTTAAAATACTTCGTTTTGGAAGTCGGTTAATACGCAGAATGATATAGATATGTACGTACGTAAATAATCTCTTCATAAAGGAAGATTTCGTACAAATCTTTGATCTAAAAATAAATCATCCGCAGAAAACTATTACGACACACAATATAATGGGCACAAAATTTCTGAAGAGGATTCAAAAGGCCAATCCTTGGACGCTCAATTAGACTAAAATTCTACGAAATAGACCTTCAACTTCAAAAGCCAAGAAAATGTACCTACTAAATGTACATCTAACCACAAACAAGGTTTAATTGTAGTACAGATTATATTACATACTAGCAACTCACCCTCGCTTCGCTCGGGTTCATCAATAGGTAGATTTTAACGGTTAGTGTGGAATAGATAAACTATATATTATATATATGTATAATGTATATACATAGGTAAAATGAGCTTTATGTCCCTTACTTGAGAAATGATCGATTCCCCATACAAATTTCCACCCCCCTTTTCACCCTCTTAAGGGATGATTTCCGGGATAAAAAGTTTTCTATGTCCTTGCCAGGGTCTCAAATTATCTCTGTTCCAAATTTCATCTAAATCGGCTTAGCAGATTAAGCGTGAAAAGGTAACAGAAAAGGTAACAATATTATTGTTATATTAAAATCTATATATCATGAACGAATTAACCACAATTCGTTCATTCTATATATCTATGTATACATATTAAAATAAAATTCTGAGTTGAATCTATACACTAATTTTTTTTTGGAAAATCTTATAAAATTGTCATTATTACCGATACAGAGGCCGAATCTATAGTTTTTAGAATTTTTGTCTGTCTGGAAACAGATCTCGAGAAAACCACTGGACAGATTTTGATGAAATTTAGTATGATGATAGACAGATAGATAGGTTATCTGGGTCTACTGTGAGAAAACATCTCATCTCTGAGAAGTCTACACTAACCATTAAAACGTAGGACCCGAGCGGAGCGACGGTGAATCGCTAGTGAATTAATAAATATTTATTAACATTGAAAGTATTGTTGTATATTACGTTAATATATAAAATACAAGATACTTTTCATCCGATAAAAAGATAAGATTTCTATGATTTTTAGACTATGTCCATAAACACTGAAAATGTACGTAGGAAATATTTTCCAACTGTACCCGTGCCGAAAACAATAACAATTCAAGAGTTTTGTATGAAGAAAGTTGTCTTTACATATTTTGTTTAACGTTATTATGCCAATATTCTTTTATAGCATTCCTTATAAATGTATGTGTGTTGGAATGGAATATATAAATAGCTAACATTTTCACGTTTTGAAACAAAATTACATATTGGATGAGAAACGTCGAAAAATGAAACGTCGAGAACCAAAAATCAAAATAAATTCGCGAAAAAATTGCTAAAGATAGTTTTATTTAAAATATTGGATGAGTTTATAAAATTAGGCTTTCTTTTATAAATTAATAGAGACGAACGTCTAAAGAAAAAATCGTTGCTTGCATCAGAAACCTTTGCTAGTATGTATAGAATAACTCACCAGAACTTAGCGTCCCACTATTGGGCACGATACTCACTTCAATGCCAGGGGATAGGTATATTCCAATATATTGACATAATGAAAATTGGCCGAGTTTACATGCTTTCGATAACTAATTAGGTTCTCTCAGACATGTAGGCTTCCACGATGTTTTCTTTCACCGTAAGGTCAGCAGTGATCACGTTGAAAATTATTCGCACGTGAAAATGCCAGAGGTGCAAACTGTGAGAGCGGATAGAGAGTATTTCAAATCGTATAAATTGATTTTTCCATCATGTGTACTACCACCAGGCTACCACCTTACTTAAGGGCGCGCTGAGGTAGCAAAACGTGATTACGAAATAATTGCGTTCGTTTGATACTTTGCTATATTGTTATTTTATGCAATTAAAATATAGCATATTTAAAGATTTATTCTATAAATCGTACACTTTAGAAACACGATTACCTGTAGTTTCCTCGATAGAAAAAAAATTCAAGATGATATCTAAAAAACAAAATACACCGGCGTAAATAATTCAAGGAAGTTCATCAGTTTTTTTAATAATAACAAAACTATACGTTTTCTATATCGTATATACTTTACATTTTCAAAATGTGTATTTGTTTTAATGATACGAAGGAAGTATGTAAATTCGTACGCGTTCCGTCCATCCTAGCCTCACTCCCTAATGCCCGCTTTAGTCCTCCTAAAATCGATTAGCGCCAAATATTATTCTCTTAATCATTTCAATAACATAGCTACTACTATCTAATCAAATCATGGAAGTCAATTAAAAACCTTATAAATATCGTAACTTCTTAATTCGGATGACAAAGCATTTATATAATACAGGTTGAGCTATTAAGTTAGGTCGATTAAAAAAAATATTAAAAAAAAGCTACAAGTATTTTAAAAACAAATTTATATTTATACTAAAGTAGACAGATGGGAGATTTATTTTTTGAAAATAACATCACTGAAATGCGAACTATTTAGACGTACACACTCTTCGAATCTGGATCTCAATTTAAGAAAATCGCTGGCACATTTCCCATGGGATACAGGACATTTCCTCGCATATGTTATTCTTGTGCTGGACAGCTGTTGTGGTTGATTTATCAGCGTAAACGCAACTTTTCACGTATCTCCCATCGTTTGTAAAAGTACTAGATACACAATCCCATGCAAAAGTTCTCTTAAAACTATCACCAATTGTGTTTAATTATTCTAGTTGAAATAAATATACAACAATGTAAATTGAACCTTAAATGCAATGGCTTAAAGTTGTTTTCACAAAAGAAATATTAAAAGCGCGCTCAAATATTCAAATGAGTACTCATTCGGCGAGGACATTGATTGTGTATTTGTACTTTTTGATCGATGGTATCCTCAGAAAAAAATCCAGTGGTGCGAGGCCTGTATTATCAAAATGCTCTGATTTTGAAGTAAGAAATTGATGTAGAAACCTTTTATGGTTACGTCATTTTGACGAATGATATGAAATACTTACTTTATTCTTATTATTCTGTACAAGAAATACAAGTTATTTGGTTGTTGTAAATATTCCTTTATCTTTTTTCTCGTAAAAATACTGTCTTCTAAGAGTCTATAAATCTCAAGAATACCTTTTTATTTACTACTTACGATACGAGTCTAATGTAGCTGACAAATTGTTAAGACTATTGTAAAAAAATCCTTTCATATTCTATAAAACAATTTTTGCACAATTTATTGGGATAGAAAATTTACATATTTTTATGTTGCTCAGACTAAGGAATAATAAAGGCAGAGGGTCATAGATATAAGCATCAAGCCAAACAATAATGTGTTAAAATAATATACATATTTCATGTTAATAAATAATAATAGCTGACAGATTTTAATTATTATAAAAAAAATTAAAGCTAACATTATGATATCTCTCTTTCAAGGGGAAGAGAGTTAATTCTTAAAAAATATATTATTTTTATTATTCATATTTTATTCTCCAAAATGTTATATTAATTGAACTAAAAAAATTCTGTTATTCTTTAAAGAAAGTAAACAATCTGTATGGCAAAATCTAGGATAGTAGCATAAACTGCAAATCTCGCTACTATATTTGACTGGCATTAATATTTGGCGGACTACGTCTATACTGAGGTCGCTAGTGACTAAAATATGACATGAGAGAGATGTTTAAAAGGTTAATCGAACAAATATATTATAAGTAGCACTTATTTATATACATTATTTCAATACACTTTTAAATTCTCTTTATTCTCTACGTAATAGTCTTAGCCTGTATTTTCAAAGAATGGCATAATTATTATGTAAACTTCTAAATCATTTTTCCTCTCACATTTTTCATCTCACAATAGAGTAAGTTAAACAGTATATAAATTATATTAATATAATAATATAATGATTACAAACAGCTTAAAAACGTTACCTACGAAGTTTTCACCGACCCCCATCACAAAGACTGGACGGAGTGGGAAGACCCCAACATGGAGAAGCTTGGCCACGCATATGATACTTAATAAAATTCTTCGTAGTAATACTCTTTATTTTTATTTAATACTCTTTATAATTTAAGTTTAGATCAAACTCTATTTATGAAGAGTCTGTGGAAGCATATTTATAGCAGTCCGAAGAAAAGTAAATAATGATTTTTATGGCATTTTCGGGTGGTATCATGGCCATATGAGAATACTAGCGGCTCACCTTCGCTTCGCTCGGGTTCGTTGCTAATAAAAAATAAAACCAAATCTATCTCACGGGAACCGTCATCTTTTGGGTTAAAAAACCTATGTGCTATTCCAGAGTTTAGTCTATCTCTGTGCTAAATTTCATCCTGATTCTGGCATGATTAAGTAACAGACTCATCATCAACAAATCCATCCAACCAAATTTTCGCATTTATATACTACTATTTATATGCGAAAATTAATGATTTAAAAAATATATATTTATTCAGACAATAAGTCTCTATCTTAAATAAGTATTTATTAGAAAGCTAAAAGCATACTAAACTGATCAAGTCAAACACTAAGGTCGAGTGGCTTATATCTAACTAGCAACTTAGTCTTGCTGAGCTCTAGTATATCTACAGATGTCTTTTTTCCATACATATTTTCTTTTTTTCAAACTAACTGTATGGATAGCGCAAACTACTCAACGGATAGTTTTTCCGACTACAAATACATTTTTTTTTTAATATGTTGAGACATTAACACACAGCACCATCTAATTCCATGGTAAGCTACGAGGCCTGTGTTATGGATACCTGATGGTGGGTAAACTACATATATATATTTTTAAATACATACACATTATAAATATAAACACCCATGACTAGAGTACAAACATTCGTACTCGTCACACAAATGAATGCCCCCAGCGAGACTCGAACCCGCGACCGCTGGCACAGCAAGTAGGGTCACTACAAACTGAGCCAAACGTGCCGTCAATTTATTATGATTTCTGAGTATAAACACATTCTATTGTAATGAAAAACTTATAGCGCTCAACGGTAGTATAGCTTCCTATTAGTCAAAAACTTTTCAGAATCGGATTTTCAGAGATTACGAACTACATCCAAAATAACAAACTTTACCTCTTTATAATGTTAGTATAGATAATATCTATATAGAATCATATATTAGGTGTTCCTTAAACTCGGTAACCACATTGATTTTTCTATTTTTTTGCAAGAAAAATTAAAAGAAGATAGGGCTTTTCTGCAATTTGTAAGGTTGTATAAAATGTGCTAAACAAAAACTGTTGCAAAAATTGTAACGCCTGATACAAAGTATGAGCAATTTTTATATCAAGCACTTCACTCGGGTCCATCCATAGGTCGATTCTCCATACAAACTTTCATCCCCATGTTAAGGGATGATTTCCGGGATAATATGTATCCTATGTCCTTCCCAGTGTCTCAAACTATCTTCTTATCAAATTTCATCGGTGAATCAATCATTTCTCAAGTAAAGCATATAAAACTCATCATACTATTTATATACTAATTATATCTATTCCATCCGAGTCGCTAGTGTTTAATAAATATCTTTTTTAGTTTTTACTAGTAAGGCAAGTTCAGCTCGCTTAATCAATAATATTTATTAATGTACTATATTAAGTTATATTAAACTTTATTTACAAGAAAAGAAATATAAACAGAACTTTCGTTTATATAAAATACTGTTATTTGGAACATAATGTATATCATCAGAAATTGTTACGCCCTGGAGATATGAAAATGTAGCAATAGACGACGAAAATGTAATGAAGAATTCGATAAAATATTTCTTGAAACGAACATTGTGGCGAATTACATATACTTGACTGGCACTATCTACTACGTCAGAACTCGTGTGAGGTGTAAATACTTATCTTTTATTTTATTTTATTATTTGTACTGTATTATTTGTACTAAATTTCTTAATGGCAAAATTGCCCAATTAATTGCTTTTTCAAATTTTTCAACTGTTTTCAAAAAATAGGTTTATCAAAATCTGCCAAATATTTTGAATAACGTGTAGAGTTTGTGAAGTTAGCGCTTGTAGAGCTAGGACGCTTAGACTTAGAAGCTTGGCTCTACATGAGATCTGATAACTTTTTGACAGTGCGAGTCATATAGTCTCGTCTTGGCAACATTTTACAAAAAAATGTTTTTAGTGGGATGTTATTTTATTTCAAACTCTATATTTTAAAAATATACTTTTTATGATACATAAGATACATATTCAGTATGTCACATAATGAGTAATTCTAAAAGTATCAAAATATGCTATAATTTCAAAAGCCTTAAGCAAAATCTAAGAATACAAAATAAAACAACCAATCATCAATAATTATTTATCTTTTATTCCACATAGTGCTGAATAAATAAGCCTTATACTAAAATAAATTATTTTTACAACTAAGTCGACGGGCTCGCGCTTATAACCTCAGAATTAGTCAGTCTTGAAGAATCGTAATGCCTTAAGCTCTATTAAGATAAGGAAGCAGCTTAAGACATTACGTTATGCTAAATGCCAGATCACCATGGGCATGTTCTTTTAGTACGTAAGAGGTTATATTATTTAAATTGATAGTATTTACTGTATTACTAAAAATATTTGATCTTCTAATAGATGAGGGATCTTAGGAGAAGAAACGTCTTACGCAAAAAATGAACAGCCCCTACAGAATCAACTACTTCTAGTGGTGATCTGGCATTTAGCTTTATCTAACTTGATCCACAGTCCAATTTTGTTAGTTCGTCGGCATTGCCATTGTGGGGCTAAACATTTGGTTTTGCATTGCATTTTGCAAATTTTGCATTTGAGGTAAGGTATACATGGGCATATTCATTGATGCACTTAATTGCGGTTCTGGAAGGCCGAATAGTATTCTGAAGTAGCGCGCGAGGTTCCAGAAAAGATTGGACGTCGCCGGTACCCTGCGTAACAATAAAGAGTTAAAACGATGCAAATATCAATACAAATGGTTTAAGCTCACTCAATAACTTTATTAACTCTATTTTTGTGCAAATTAATGATATCGATGAAAATTTTGTTTCTATTAAGATGATAATTTATATCGATGAATAATAGATATCTAAAAATATATGGAAACATAAGGATATAATAATACATACAGAAAGGCATAACGGTAAAATTCGTCATTTTAATATATTTTTTTTAAATTCTAGTCTTTAACGATTATAGAATGACATCTTGCCTAAGCTTCAAGTGATTTATGATACATTTATTATTGCATACAATAGAATTAAAATAAATTTATTGAGTCTCTTATAATATTAGGTATATTAAATTTACATTTTAATTGACATTTACAAACCCATATTAATAAATGCGTGTACAGTTATTTAAATAATATTAAAAACCCTTCACCAAAATATACTACGAGTATAATCAAATTATACTATGAACAAATATATTATAATCTCTATTAATGCCTAATGTGTTCGACTTTAGATGTAGCATTTTTATGGGGTACTTTAATTTTTTTAATTTTCTTTTTCTTAATCTTTTTCTTAGTTTTTTTAATATCTTTCACATCGTCATTGAAATGATTATGTATCACTTCATGAATTTCAAATAATCCATCGATCGTATCTAAACATATCATTACAAAATTATACGCGATACTATAATACAAGGGTGGTGTAGACTTTAATGAATTGCGTAGAA
The DNA here is from genome assembly GCA_921882275.1 of Brenthis ino. NCBI lineage: Eukaryota > Metazoa > Arthropoda > Insecta > Lepidoptera > Nymphalidae > Brenthis > Brenthis ino. The sequence goes on from OV170222.1 coordinate 16,472,622, forward strand.
CTTTTTTATAACTATCTGCTTGTTTCATAACAGCTGAATAGGGATCATTTAGAAATCCAAAAAAATCTAAAAAACCCCTATCTGTATTTTCATTTACTTCAAAACGTTCTTTTAAAGATAAACCTCTTGCTTCATTTATATCTATACTTCTCCTTACCCTTTTCTTTCTTTTTTTATTAAGTTTCTTTCTACGCTTTTTATCTTTTTTCTTGTGAGGCCTACTTGTGTTAGTTGAATTCAATATAATTATTGGTTTCCAATCACTAGGTTCTAAAGAAATTACATCACTAGGAGTCGTTACAGATAAGTTGGTAAGATTGGCAAAAACGTTGCGCCGCAAAATTGGCTTTGCATAAGGCAACAGTCTGTTATTATTTGGTTTTTGAATAAAAGTATTAGGATTTATAAAGTATTTAACACGAGGATAATAATATGTTTGTGGATAGTTATATTTATATTTCTTCGTTTTAATATAATCTAAAAAATCCTTATTGTATTTCAACTTATCTAAATCTACTTTAAATTCAACATATTTCTTTGGCCTGTGTCTCGGTGATTTTCTATACGACATCTTCCTTTGGGCAATATTTCTGGGTTGAGGTACTAATATTTCTCTCGGCCGTTTAGTTTTCTCAACTTCTGGTTCTACTATGGCAGACACGTCAGAATTGAGACCTCTGAACGTTGGCATTGTGTAAAAAACACTGGCGATTGGATCGACGACGCTCCTGATTTTGTCAACTACTGGTTCGAGATATTTGAGCAGTTTTGACTTACCATCCCATCTTTCTGCAGCTCGTGTAGAGTTAAGAACGCTCGGCGCTTGTTGCGACTGTTGAGCACTCGCATCATTTGAAACCAAATCGTGTGAGTGTGTATTTGAGCCCATTGCTGTGGGACTATACATCTCAGGAGACGCAAATTGCTGGTTCACTCCACCAACGGAGTACGCGTGTGATGACGCGCTCGGAAAATCGATGGGATACTGCGAGTAAAGGTATGGGTGGTTTTGCAATCCGACGCTGGAATGCAAATAATGTATGGTAAGTTAAATGGTATAAGCTATATTAATAGCTGCCAGTCATGTTCTGTCATCAGTAATAGTCGATAGTTCCGTCCTTGAGTCTTCAGAAGTCCATGCTTAGTCCATAGTATTTGGTATTTGATCGGAGTCTTAATCATACTGTTATGTTAATATTGTACGTATTTAACCGTATTTTTTTTTTATACTGTGCCAATTCTAACACGAAGAAATATCTTATATTCAGTTTTTTTTTATAAATGCAATCACGTCAACAAGTCCGGTGAAATCTCATAAATTAAATATGAACATAGCTACAGTGCGTGTCAGTAAATAGTCCGTATAGTAAAAATGTCTGTACAGTCATGCGAGCAAATGATTAACATTCTTAGCAGACATCGATGCAAATTTTTTTCTTTACCGCTTTCGCGATTTCCGATTTCAATTCCGACGATTATTGATATTTTCCAATTATTAGTTCGATAATTACACGCACGATAAATAATAAAAAAAAGTTAATATATTATTGCGTGTACACGTTCAAATAGTGATCATAAAAAAGCAAGTTTATTAAAAGAGGAAATATTAAAAGTTGCATCGTTGTCACTTTTATTAAAAGAAACATTAGAAGGTTAGCCCATATTTTATATACATTGTAGTTATAAAAAAACTTATTTATTATGTAAACTAACATTCTTAAATTTTTTTTAACTAGATTTGACTAGATAGACATTAGCAGTTCATTAATCAAATTTCTAATTATTAGTTATTTTCTAATTCTCTTTAAGAATAAAATTATTAGAATTTGTAATTATAAGTTATTTTATACCTATTAAAACCTTTTTGAGGTGTGAGATTTTACTAACTCGGCTCGAGCCGGTGGTATCTTCCTCACGAACTGAGTACACTACTCTTTAAATTAAATGGACGATTTAAAAGTGCTTGTAATAATTCTAAATGAATAAAGTTTCATTTTATTCATTCATTCATTGAATACTAATTTAGGTATTACTATAAATAAGAAACCACTTTAATGCTAATTCAGTCAAAGTATATGCCATCTACTTTTATAAGTTACACATATAATTTCTGTATTAAAAATGATTTTTTACCTAATTTACTACTGTAAAATGTGCTGTAGTATCAAGTAAAGGTGGTCACTAACTAAGGATAATTAATTAATTACGCAGTTTTTTAGACTTTTTCGTAAATAACATAAAAAATATTACAACCAAGTCTGATTCAGTCAACAAATATTGGAATCTTTTTTTTCTTTTATTTTACAATTTGTTTTCGGCATTGTACTCTTACTACTTCTTTTATAAATCCACCTACCTACCTCAATATCCCTAACGTAATCTTCAAATATTCAGCCATATAGTTTACCCAAATAATCTATATGTCAGCCTCCTCTATATAAATATCGCTAACGATGACCAACCAAAGCATTTTTATTAAAAAAAACTTCTCAAATATGCAATTTGAGAATATTTCTGAACAAGAATGCTAAAAAATACTAAATTATTACTAAAGTAAAACTTAAAAAAATCAAAAAATCTTACCCAGCACCATAGCTTTCGTAGAGTTTCTTCATCGCCATGCCAACAGTGACCATGAGAGCCATTTTACTTGCAAGGAACGCCTTGATCGTTATAACTGATACCATGAACAAAGCAAAAATGACAACTCCTGCAGACTTCATTCCGAAGAGTAGAGGTACCACCGCTTGCATCATCTTGCGTCTAGTCCGCCTTCTTTCTGTAAGCATCCAATTAATACATGTACATTATATTTTATATTATATTAGCGACTCACCCTAGCTTGATTCCCTATACAAACATTTATCCCCATTTTCACCACCTTAAGGGATGATTTTTGGAAGAAAAAGTATCCTATGTCTTTCCTAGAGTCTCAAACTACGTTCTTACCAAATTTCATCTAAATCGGTTCCATACATCCAGAAATTCCTACCTACAACGTCACAAACTCACAAACCTTACCTCTTTATAATATTAGTATAGATATGTCACATACTATGTATTGATAAGAAAAAGGAATATATGTATATATATATATATATATATATATATATTCGACCCTTTTTAACGTGCCACAACTAGACACGGGCCTTTCTTCAGTACGAAGGGGATCAGACCATGGGCCACAAGGCTGGCCAAGTGCGAGTTGGCGGACTTCACATGTCTTTTGAAAACTTGCTATATTCTCTCAGACACTATATTTTCCTTCACCGTTAAGACAAGTGCGAATCATTTCCAATCATATTGGAAATGATTCTCATATGAAAATATCAGAGGCGCGAGGCCCGGGATTTGAACCCGCTTCACTCGATTTCCCAAGCGAGCGTTTACCACTGGCCTACCACTGCCTCAAAAAGTATGATTATATAATTTTGAAATATTTAAATACATAAGCGAAATCTACATCTTAATCACAATTTGTAGTTAGAATTTTGATTAGCATGGTTTTGCAGAATACAATTTTCTCTCTTTAGTTCAAAATATGTTGTTTTTAAATTATATAATAAATAGTATGTATTGACATAAACACATGTCCTGTAATCAAACGTGTTGGCAATCACTCTAAATATATGATTAAAGAGAATTTAATTACTCGATTATTATTCGTCTTATAATCGATTCATTCATTAATGATGTATACTTAATCTCAATAAACATTAGTCAAAGCGATTTGTGTTGAAAGCTGTTATGTAAATGCATAACGAACGGTGATTAACGTTAAGTACATTAATTAGTGTTAGCGGTGACAATAGGATTTACGGAATATGTAGTTTGCTGAAAATTTTGGAATTGCCGCAATTAAGGTCCTATTTTCTCTAAATGGGACAGAGAGGGTCCATAATACGTTGCCTGGTCGATCTTATATCTATACATATATAATAAAATTCTAACTAAGTCGAAACTGTACATTAAATATTTTTTGGAAAATCTTATTGAAATAGACATTATTATCGATACAGAGGCCAAATCTATAGATTTAAGAATTTTTGTCTGTCTGTCTGTTACCGCATCACGGAAAAACCGCTAAAAGGATTTTAATGTTTGGTATAATAATAGCTGGTTATTCGGGTCAACATATAGGATATTTTTACTGCGGGAAAATATCTCATCTCTGAGAAATCGATACTAAACGTTAAAACGGAAGCAGGGACGAACCCGAGCGAAGTGAGGGTGAGTCGCTTGTATTATAATATAAACTCGAACTCGGATTAAATCCCTTATTTGATTCAATGGTATAATATGTGTTCGTAATATTTTTTGTTATATTTTTTTATGTTATTTCGTTTTATATGTCGCTGTCCGTTAACTGGCAGGGGGACTGTGACACTTTTACTCACTAAAACTCACAGCGGAACTAACTATATCATTGCGATTGTGAAAAATTGTAGCATCTCATGAAAAACACTTAAGGCGCCAAATTAAAAAAAATCTACACTATTTGTCCCTAAGCTATCATATCCATTGATGCATGAAAAATGAACATACCAACAAACATTTTTTATTTATAATATTAGAGAATATTATATATTATTATTACATTAAAAGGTACGAGTCGCTAGTATTTTCTACATCCAATTAGAGATCTTTTTTCTGTAGTTGTTGTATATTTTAATTTTCTTTTTTTTTTTCATTATTTAACGTATAACCATTCCAATCTCTGTTATCTTTTAATAATACAAAATAATTATAAAATAAAGTTGGAGAATTGTATTGTAATGTGCTATTCACATCAGTCTGTTTGTTCGTTATGTTCTTCTAAACTACACAACGGATTTTGGTACGGTTATAAATATTTAGTTTTTTTTTATAAAAATAATTCTAGTTAAAATTTGGTAATAAAGGCAGTAAATTTGAGCGAAACCAGGGCGTGCAGCGAGTTTTCATTAAAATAATCGATTCCTTATTTCTCTTCTTCTTTAAGAACAAGTAACTACATAAATTATGAAATGCCACATTTAAATGGTCAATAAAGTTTACCCTATAAGAAAATCGAATCCATGTCTTTTGACGTAATTACTAGTGCTACTATGACAAAATCTCCAGTAAACCATCAATTTTTTTTTTACTTGGGTAGCGGTAGCCCAGTGGTAACGCGCTCGCTTGGAAAACCGACTGAAGCGGGTTTCAATCCCGTGTCTTACACCTCTGATATTTTCATGTGCGAATCATCTCTAACTTGATTACCGCTTATCTTACGGTGAAGTAAAACATAAACCTGCATGTCTGAGAAAACCTAGCAATTTTTTAAAAGACGTGAAGTCCACCAACTTGCACTGGACCAGAGTGGTGGACTATGGCCTGATCCCCCTCATATTGAACGAGGCCCACCCCCAGCAGTAGGACGTTAAAAAGGGTGGGTTATGTACTCAGACATACTCTTAATAATAATTCATATGAATCCACCACTAGATTGACTCAAAATCAATGATTTCGATTGTAAATAACTAATCCGTAGCCATAAACTAGCAATCAAATTGGAACACAATAAACGTTATTTGTTTTTCTCTCTTCCAGTCACAAAATAATAAAAAGGACATTAAAGTGTAGGTGTTTGTTTACGAGGATTTTATTTATAGCCTATTATTAAAGTGTTCTGATTATTTGTTTGAACAATTTCTTTAAAGTTTGTATAATCTTTTCTAAAGTTAATATTATAGTTTAAGCTTGTTTGTTTGTTCTTTTACGTAGCAACAGAGTAAGGAATGAATGCTATTTATCGCGCACTGATAGTATATGGGTTGGACATGAGAAGACCTACGACAAGGCCAAACCTCGTCAGTAAACCTACATGTCTAAGAAGACTAGTTAGCACTTAATCTGCTTGGTGAATTATAGCCTGATCATATACGCATTGAAAGCCTGTTCGCATTGAAAGAATTGCCTGTTCCTAGCAGTGGGCTAACGTTACCAAAAGGGCTTCTTTAACTGGAAAACTTGACCGTGAGTAAGTTACTCTCCAGTATGCCGTACATTTTTGGACTAATTTTATAACTAGGCAGTCAGCATAAACATATTTGGGTAGTTGAATTCAACAGTTTTAACAGCCCAATGGTCGAAAACGACCGAAATTATTATTGAAAATTTGAAGAAAAAATAATATATAAATAGAATTTACCTATCTATATAAGAAAAAAACTTTTTTTTATTGATAACACTTAACCTCGTCAATAGCTACTAAACAAAAAGATAATTAGTCGAAAAAAAAGATGAGGAAAATGTACTGAACTGTGTATTTGCCTATTTATATAATATAGACTAGTAACCCACCCTCGCTCCGCTCAAGTTCGTCCTTTGTTAAGTTTTAACGTTCAGTGTAGGTTTCTCAGAAATGAGATATTTTCCCGCAGTAAAAAGTATCTTAAATGTTGATCCGAATACCCAGCTATCATTATACCAAATTTCATGAAAATATGTCCAGTGATTTTCTCGTGATGCGGTCACAGACAAACAGACAGACAAAAAATCTAAAAACTACACTCGTACTCGGCCTCTGTATCGATAATAATGACTATTTCAATAAGATTTTCAAAAAATATTTAATGTACAGATTCGACTCAGTTAGAAATTTATTATATGTATAGATAGATGACTAAAAAAGTATTATAGGTAACTGATCAATCTGCCCATTTTTCTCGTCTAAGTAGTCTAATATTATGTAAAATTGTTATACATTTTTCGTCAAAAGCCATAAAATATACTTTTATGAAAAACATTGGTTGAAAGTATCAGTGTCTACCAATAAATTATACTTTTTGGCACAGTATTCGGATTTAAGCTAATCGTAAATTTTCTTTTAGTTCTTATAGTATTACAAGGTTTAATTTCACTACTAATAAGAAAAAGCGCTTTTAAAAAAATGTCTTCATTTTTTGGCTGACGAGTAATTCAACGTTATTTTAATTTTAATAAGGAGTTTCTTTATACATTTATATATCTTTATATAGTTTTATCTTTTTTGTATGGAAATAATCAGAGGCCTTCTATTTAGCGCGAGAAAATATCCCATTCCCACATCAGAACACTTTTTAATATATAAGCAATTTAGTAATTGTTTATGGGAGCATAATATTATAAACTAGCGACTTCATTTATAATTTAATTGAGCGGAACTCTTACTCTTAAGCTAAGCTTTGCCTAACGTACTCCTTATAACATCACCTATTTGAAAGTGAACGTTCCGTCAAAATCAGTCCAGCCGTTTCGGAGATTAGCCGGAATAAACAAAGAGACAGACAAAAATTTAAAAAATATAATATATGCATTTACTGAAAAGCTTTTATTTCGACATTACAAACAGACATTTCAATTTCATTTATCTATATAGATCAGAAAGGTTAAAGGTTCGCTCGTGAACATGTTTGCGTGGCATTCGAAACGTCGGGAATCAAAAACCAAAATAAATCCGCGAAATAATCCGAAAAGATAGTTTTTTTAAAGCACCTAGAGTTTCTTTGTACTGTGTTTATTATCTAATACATTACTGATTTCACAATTTGAACTTTTATTTTATCTTTCAATAAATTTTCAGTTTAAAGTTTACTCTACTTAATTTATATTTAGGAAACTGAATAATAAATGAATGAAACACATTCGTGTTTATATTTGCAGCAAACACTTCTCTACAGACAGTCCCACGTTTCATACTACACTCTGGGGCTTAGTAAATTGTGTGTTATATAAACACTAGAACCCGCGGCTTCGCTCGCGCTAAAATTACAAAAAATATCTCGAAAAAGGTATAAACTTTCATCCCCAATTTTCTCCTTTATAGGATGAATTTCGAAAAATGCTAAAACACGTAGTTATTTAATTTAGTTGAAAAATATTAATACCAAGTTTCAAGTAATTCTGATCATAAATATTTTTTTGGATTGTATTATAACGTGTTTTCCCGTGGGACTTAGATAATCTCCCGCGGTAAAAAGTAACCTATGTTACTCTCCAGCCAACTATCTCCACACAAAAAATCAAGCCAATCTGTCACTCCGTTTCGATGTGAAAGAAGGACAAACAAACAAACACACTTTCATATTTATAATATTAGTATTGACTAAGACTAGAATATTTAAAATTTACATACATTTTTATGTAAAATTCTTAAAATTGTAATGAAAATGAAAATTAAATGGCTAAAATTGAATGTAGTAATATATATATATATATATAATAGCTTTATTTCTTTCTGCATTAACACGTGTATAAAAATTGTATCTTTTTGGAACGGCTTACCTCTGCTAAAATGTCACCTTTCGCCACTGATAGGTATATTATAGTCCAAAAACGTTTTTAATTTTTTAAAACTATACTAATTGCATTAAAAAATATATCTATGCATTGTAGCTCTCCGTTTCAGTAAAGCATAATTTAGGTCAAATTATCTAACTACTTACATAATTTTATTTAACGTAGATTGATAGGATATAACATTTTTTATGTGTTTAGTATGTGCTTGTTACTCTTTAACGCTTAAACGGCTGGACCGATTTGGATGAATTTAGTACGCAGAGAGACTATGGTCTGAAGAAACACAGACTAAGGTCCTGTTAGGCTTCTAATTAGGCACCCAAGCGACACTAGGTTAAGTCGATCGTATACTGTATGCTTTAAGATTTTAAAGCTAAAGAGATATGAAAATATAATTAATCATAAGTTTTTTGGTTAATAATGTACAAAGATATCGTGCTATATACACAAAAACGCAAAACCGAACTGAGTACCCCCTTTTTGAAGTCGGTTAAAAAATAGAATTAACGATGCTGCATTCTAATAGCTTTTACATTTCCATGAACAAGTATTGAATGTTTATAAACAATTTGATTTTCATAGCTCCTGGAGTTGAGTGGATTTTCATGTAAACTTCAAGTATGGCAGATATGTATACTTTGATGTTGGATTTTTAAATATAAACTTTGTTATATAACCCTAAAGTCGATTTTAAATTAACAAAATTTAAATATAAAGGCGTCTGGACAGCTGTTATTTTGAAACATTGTTAAAGTAAGGATAAGAATTTACGAGCTTAGAGTGTCTTCTTTATATTACATTCCGTTTTATGTTCTCAGTTTTATGTAATCGATGACCCTTGCTACACTCACGTTTGAACTACATCCTACACGTACTAAGCCCACGTTTTCCCAATGTACTTATAATATCCCATGGGAAGTATGTGTGTGATGAACCGGAATGAAAACTAAAGTAAAGAGATTTTTAATCAATAAAGTATCCCTTTTAAGGCTCACTCATTCATACATATTATGGTATAGGCCAAAGTTACCTCATTGGTATGAAGAAGATTGAGACGAAATGTATGGCAAAAATAATTATTAGAGCTTTTTTCATAAAATACAAGGTTTATTAAGATATATTTGGTGCTATTTGCATTCCTAAGCTTTGCACAGTACTTTGAGGCAATCCTTTCTCAGATCTATCACTGGTCGTATCGAATTATCATCATATTGGGTAGGTATTAGTATGAAATAGATAGACTATAAATTATATGTACATATATAGGTATAATGAGTTTAATATCCCTTACTTGTGAAATGATTTCTTCTCCATACAAACCACTTTTTCATCCCTTTAAGGGATGAAAGAGCATCCCTCTTATATCCGGCATAAAAAGTATCCTATGTCCTTCCTAGGGTTTTAAACTATTTTTATACCAAATTTCACCTAAATCGTTTCAGCAGATTAATCATGAACAGTTAACAGACAGACAGTTTTATTTTTGCATTTATAACACTAGTATAGATGAGAGTGAAAGAATCGAGAGTTCACTAGTACACGGTGTTAATACATGGCTTTACGTGCTCTGGGGCATGGCAGAGTAACATTATCAATTCTCCTTTTTCCGGCTTAGATTTTTTTGATAGAAAACCGAATAATCGTCCATGGATCTAGAATTTAGGGCCTGGGTCTTAAGCACATGTGAAGTCCGTCAAGCTGCATTTGGTCAGCGTGTTGGACTATGGTATACGGTCTGATCCCCCTCCTATTGGGGATTGAAGGGAGGGCCACGCCCAGCAGTGGGACGTTAAAAAATCTGAATATAGTATACAGTGTAAATGTAAATTTGTTTGTAATACTTACTAATGGGCCGTCCTTTAAGCACTCCTTTTTTGTCCTCAACAGCATCCCCTTCATCCTTGCTTTTCGTCTTCGGGACCTCTTCCGAAACATCTGTAAAATAAATATTTTTTTGTTCTACACTTTTTTTATATTATAAGCAAAGTTCGGTACTTAAACAAGAATGTATGAAAATAACATCAAATCGTTATGTAATGTGGTCGGAATAAGTCGAATTCACATATTTTTAGTCTTTTACTAGTAAGTAGTAAAGCTACAAGTTAGCTAGATTAGTCCAGCCTTAGAGAACAGACATACTCCGCTCTAACGCCTTAATATTATATATATCTTTAATAACATTTAACAATAATTTATTTCCAATGGTTACTATTATATGAAATTTTACAAAAATAAAAATAATTTTTTTGCACCTTCTAAACGGTAATAGTCCAGCATTAGCAAAAAAGCGCGTGACCGGTGGAGTGGGAGGAGTGGAGGGGTGTAGGGAGCCGTGCTTACACATTTATACTTGACCAGATGCTTGGACTATTACCGTTTAGAAGGTGCAATAAAAATATTTTGATTTTTATACCAAAAAAAAATTTTGACTTTTTTTTACCGACGTTGTTATGATGTAAATAGTATATTCCCAAAAGATCTTCAGTAAATTAAAAATGACCCTGTATATAATAGAAACGGGCTATAAAATTGTCTATATCACTCTACTTTAAGTGTCTCTATGGACGAGTATAAGCGTCGATCTGCAACTTTGGAGATAAAGCAGCCATCATGTTCCACCAGTCAAGACGTTTTATCTCAGATACAAAGGTTCTTATCTTTTGATTGTCTAAGAAATTTCGTTACGCTAAATAATAGTCACTTCACTTTAAATACTTCAAATACAATTTGTATAAAGACACTTGTATAGAGCTTAATTTAAAGAAAGATTAAAGCTCGAAACATTAAATACCAGTATTTAAAGTATTTTTACTTAGATTAAAAATTAATCATGTGAATATTTTGAATGATTTTCATTTTTTTATTTCTTCTAATATTATCTTCATGAGGGGTTGAGATGTCTGACCGACATTAAAAACAGGGGGTTTCTCAATTTGGGTGTATGTTTGTATGAACATGGGAATATCTTGGCCAGTTATAAACGTATTATTTTTGTAATGAATAAGTTATACATAAAGAGGTTTAATAATTAATTTAAATATTTGTCTTAAAATTTTCTACCAATAAGAATATAATAAGTATTATAACGTTATCGAGTCGGTATATTTTTATAATTTTTTTTATTAAAAAATACTTTTATCTTCATAAAAAAGGAGTGTTTTGTATATGTTTGTACTATATACATTTCTAAAGCATTCATCCAATTGTGATGGTGAAATTTTCTGCGTGCGCCGTCAACAGAGAACAGACAGACAAAAATTCTAAAAACTGTATATACGGCCTTTGTATCAATAATAATGACTGCTTCAATGATTTTCCAAAAAAATATTTAATGTACAGATTCGGCTCGGTTAGAATCTATACATATAATAAAATTGTAACTAAGCCGAATCTATACATTAAATTTTTTTTTTGGAAAATCTTATCGAAACAGTCATTATCATATCTATCTATCATAGGGTGTATACTATACCTATACCCATTGAAACAAAAAAATCCAAATCGGTTCAGGCGTCTTCAAGTAATCAGTGAACATACATAAAAAAAACAAAGATTCCGACGAATTGAGAACCTCCTCCTTTTTGGAAGTCGGTTAAAAATGAAGTCGCTTCCGCTGTCTGTTTGCTTAGATCTTTTAAACTACTCAACGGATTTTATTGCAATTTTCAGCAATAGATAAAATGATTCAATAGGACTATTTATATGTATAATACATGCATATTATAGTACAAAAAAACCGAGAAATTCAAAGATTTGTATTTCATAATAACCGTTCAAACGCACCTAGGCACGAACCCAAGCGAAGCGAGGCTGAGTCGCTAGTATAATATAGAATCAAGATAGTATCTATATTACTATTATTTTTTCAACAATGTAAATCTTTATATACATTTTAATCTATTTTTATTACAAGAACAGTATATAAAAATGAATCGTCGAAAATGTTAATTTTATCTCCCATTAACATCTCATTTTAGAGCATGGCTGTAAAAAGAAGCGGTTTTATTTGTAGATAAACTTAAATTTCTTTTCTTTAGAAACATTCATTTCCTTTAAAAATGTTTATAAAAGTTTTAGAAAAAGTAAAAGCTCTTTCCAATAGACATTTTTGAAGTGTTTTTCTATTATTATATTGACTAACACAGAGGTAGTAAGTAAAGTGACGTAAATAGTGGATTCAATACTTGTCATATGCAAACAAAAAACCTTTTTATTCTGGTTTAGTTACATTTTATTATTTTAAATATATCAGCTAATGTCTTATATTTTACTAAAGGTGAAAAATGTAGGGGAGAATTTATCATGGATTAACATATTAGATGATTAAAGTACTAGCAATCGTCCGTGGCTCTACTCGCTTCACATTCCTATAAAAAATAGTTAATGAAAAAAAAATAGAACATTATGTTCAGTAGTTACAGAGATAATGTACAAATAAATAAACAATGTTTCTCTTAAAAATGTCAATAATCATTGTAATAAATAAATATATGAAAATAATCATAAAATATTTACTTAATAAATAATAAGAAATTATCTGAGAAAATTTCAAATGTTAAGTGCTAAAGTAAATGCTCGATATATTGTATAATTTTTCTGGACTACTTATTGCGTCCGATCGCATGAGAAAAGATAATAAACATAGAAATTATTCATTTCTATTCAATTTTTTATTAACAAGTTCCGTTTTAGAGAATCATGAGTGTTTTTCACATTATATTAGATACTAGCGACTCACCCTCATTTCGCTCGGGTTCGATCCCAGGTACGTTTTAACAGTTAGTATGGAATAAATAGATTATATATTATAGTACTGATATATATGTATAGTCTATAGACTTTCTCAATAAAAAATAAATAATAATAAAATTTATGTAATGCAAAAATATTTTTTCAAATCGGATTATTAGTTCCTGAGATTAGCGCGTTCAAACAAACAAACAAACAAGCAAACAAACAAACACTGCCTCTTTATAATAGTAAGTATAGATTTAGAATTATTAATGTAATAGGGGAAAATACGGTTTGTTAAATCGTATTATTGGAGTAAGTAACAAATGTAAGTCAGTCAAAGCTAAACTATATAAAATCAGTAAAAAATCAAATATCGAAAAAAAAATCTAATACTCGAATAGAACTCGCGTTCTTTTATGGAAGCTTAAAATATTTCATTAAAAGTACAAGTACTGCATGCATGTCTGAGAGATCCTAGCAAGTTTTCAAAAGACATGTGAAGTCCGCTAACCCGCACTTGGCCAGCGCGTGGACTATGGCCTGATCCCCCTCGTATTAAAGGGAGGCCCGTGCCCAGTAGTAGGACATTAAAAAAAGGGCTGAATACAAATACAAGTACTATAATCTGAATATTATTTACGCTATAGGTTCGGCTACATTTTTAACCGATTTCCAAAAAGGAGTTCTCAATTCGTAGGTTTTTTTTAATGTATGTTCACCGATTACTCGAAGACGCCTGAACCGATTTGGAAATATTTTTTTCGAAGTATACTTCTCAAGTGGTTCTATTTAAATTTTATCGAAATCGGTCGAGCTGTTTTAAAAATATTAACAATAAATTTCTTTATTAAACAAATTGCTTAATTGAATATGTTATTAAAAAACTTTCTTCTTACAAATTACCTGCTTATTACGTCTATACTAAAAATGGAAAAATAAAAACTAAAAAAAAACCAACTTCCAGCCACTAAAAAGTAAAAAATAACTAAACAGGGGTTTTCATTTAGTAGGTATATATACCTAATCCGGTGCCAGCAGACAATATTTTAAGATATGAATGTCTAATAGGTAAATATGATTAGGTATTAACTCTATAGTTAAAATATTATACATCAATTTGCGATTTATTTTACATATTATCGAAATATAATAAATTTGCTTTGCATCGGCTCACACCGACTTCGAAAATATCTGATTAGGTATCTGTGTAAAGAAAATCCCCTTTTAGTAATTTTTTTACATTTTAGTGCTTGAAAGTCTGTTTTTTTTTAAGTTTTTATTAGTTACATATTAGTTTGACATTAAAAGTTATTTCGATTTAAGGCTTTGAAATTGTAAGTCGTTTGAAAAATCTGATGATGGATTCATTCAAAGGAAGCCTATAATGTTCTTATTAATTAATAGCGACTTACCCTCGCTTCGCTCGGGTTCGTCCCTAGGTTAATTCGCCATACAAATTTTCATCCCAATTTTCACCCCCTTAAGGTATGATTTCCGGGATAAAAAGTATTCTATGTCCTTTCTAGGATCTCAAACTATCTTCTTACCAAATTTCATCTAAATCGGTTCAGTAGATCAGAGATTACACCCTACAGCGTCACAAACTCACAAACTTTACCTCTTTATAATATTAGTATAGATAAGTTTTAGGAAAATCTTTTGAATTGTACCTAGTTGATTTCGTGTAGTTATATCGATTTCAATACAAAATACACTTCGCCAGAAGCAAACATTTACCTATAGTGTAAAATTTAACACACTATATTACATCTAAATATGAATATGAGTAATGAATATTCATTGTCTGACTGCCTGGTCAAAGGTTTTGAAATTTAAAGAGTTAAGAATACCAAAAATAACATTCTAGATTTTTTGTCTCCGGGATTAAAAATATTCTATGTCCTTGGCAGGGTCTCAAACTATCTTCTTACCAAATTTCATCTAAAGCGAACCAGTAGTTTTTGGGTTTATTTGTTACAAACATACAAAAATACAAATCTTTCCTGTTTATAATAGTAGAGTAGATAAAAAAATATATACCAAAGCTGTAGTAAAGTAGGTTATAAAGGATATATATTGTTTTGTAAGACACTCTATTATAAATTCTACGCATCTAGTTTAGTCTAAACAAACAAACGATGCTCGCAATATTGCCTAAAATTTGCATTGACGTCATTTCGTTAGCGTAACATTAAAAAGCTATTGTCCAACTTAAAAGCAATAATAATTTAAACTGAAAAATAAAATTAAACTGTCTTTTTGTAAGTAAATCAAAACATGTATGTCTATGTGTTAGTAGCTACAAAATCTTCGAAACCGATTTTAATGATATGTATCATGACTAATATTAAGGCTTGAAGCAAAGCAAGGGACTCGACTAAATTTCTGCCCTCGAGTTCTGTAAAACACATAAACAAAGAATGTGACCATATACATAAATATTTGCCCTGAATGGGACTCGAAACCTAAACCACGGTAATGTTTATGCATAACATTACCATTCCTAAGCTTCCAGTATAGAGATAAATATATTGATTGTTTTAATATTATATCTACACTAAATCAAATATTCTACACAATTCAATGAACGAGAGCCTAAAAAATAAAGTATAAGGTTTATTGAATTAACGTATGAGTTATGAGCGGAATATGTAAACGTTTAAATAACTTTTATTTTAATATACATTTATTACCAATAAATAAAACAAAAATATGTTTTATTTATCTATACATATAATAAAATTGTAACCAAGCCGAATCTGTGCTTTAAATATTTTTTGGAAAATCTTATTGAAATAAATATCCATACAGAGGCCGAATCTATAGTTTGTAGAATTTTTGTCTGTCTGTCCGTCTGTCTGTCTGTTACCGCATCACAGAAAAGCCACTGAAGGGATTTTGATGAAATTTAGTGTTGTGATCCGGGTCAACATATAGGATACTTTTTACCGCGGGAAAATATGTCATTTCCAAGAAAAAATACAAAAACTGCATTATAAGATTATACTATATATGTAAAACCTAAGAATTTTGTTTATGGTCATCTGAACGCGGGCGAAGCCGCGGGCAAGCCTAGTTGGTTAGTAAAAATGTAGAAGCTTTTGAAGCATATTTCTATATTTGTATTTTAAATAAATATCTTTCATACTTTAATATTAAGAGTTACGCGCTCGTTTATTTATCCTTTGTTGTATAAGCTTTAAATAAATATTTTAACATTATTAACTGTTAGTGTTTATTTAAGACTACTAAATGAGTCTCGTTTTCAAATTGTATTATTTAGGATAGAATATAATAGAAAATGTAAATATAAATAAGACTGGCAAAATTGTAAGGATAAGGGGCCTAGCTTGAGCTTTGATGATGATGATGATGAGATGTCAGTACCAGTAAATTATTTAATTAACTAGACTCACCCTCGCTTCGATTTAGGTCTATTTAAGGAGATAAAAATAAATCTATCCCACGGGAACTGTACATTTTTCCGGAATGATATATAGTCTATAGCCTTCCTCAATAAAAGTGATATCAAAAGCAAAAATAATTTTTCGGATTGGTAGTTCCTTAGATTAACACGTTCAAACTAACAAATTTTGCCTCTATATAATATTAAGTATAGATTAAAGAAATATATTTCTAACTATTATCGCATTTTTTAATTTCGACGTTATGTATAAATTATATTATATTCAACCGACACACCCATAAATTACAAAACAGAGAAATGTTTTAACTTTTTAGACTTAGAATTTCAAAATATTATAAAAATACGTAATATAGTGTAGGTAATTTAGTCTGTCTGCTTAATCATGCTTAAACCACTGAGCAGATTTCGATGAAAGTAGGCAAAGGCATAGATTACATTATTAAAACATAATAGACTATCGTTACTATACCGGATGCGAGTGGAGCTGCAAGCAAAAGTTACGAAGATTTTGGTCACAATTTCGTGGGTTTTAATTTTTTGGGTCGGAACTCTAATTCTTTTTATAAAACAAAATTAACCTAAGTTATTGCTTCTAATATAAGCTATCTGCCAGTGAAAGTTTCAGAAATAAGCTTATGATTAGAGGAACAAACAAATTTCATCCAGATCCGTTCAGCCGTTCTGGCGTGATTGAGTAACAAACATCCATCCAAACATCTAAACCTCTAAACTTTCACATTTCTAATATTAGGCACCTAATAGTTACTCAATAACTTCTTAGTTTTACGTGATTATTTGACATTTCACAAAAGTAGATTATTTTTATCATAAAACAACAGATTTCTCCGGACACGAGAAGAAAATAATTGATGCGGAATTTCTGAAGAAAGTCGGAAACTTGGTTTCATACTGCACTAATTACTAGCATCACGATATGAGTGGAACAGATTCAATTATACTCGTATATACATATATACTGTCGACTTGCCATCGCTTTGCTCGGGTGCGTCCTTTGGGTACGTTTTATTTTTTTGAGTGGAATCCTATTTTTATTTCTAAAATAAAAGTAGCCTAAGTTACTCCATTTAAAATCAGCTATCTGCCAGTGAAAATCTCGTCAAAATCATTCCAGCCGTTTCGAAGATTAGCCGGGACAACAGTCAACAGTCAGATAGAAAGACAGACAAAAAATTTAAAAGCTGTGTTTTTCTTATACGTTCGTATATAGTTTTATTTGTATTTAGTAAAAAGCTGTTATTTTGACATTATACATATGAATGTTCAATTTTCAACCGACTTCAAAAAGGAGGAGGTTCTCAATTCGACTGTATGTTTTTTTTTTTTTTTATGTTTGTTACCTCAGAACTCCGTCATTTATTTACCGATTTGGACAATTTTTGTTTTGTTTGAAAGGGTGTACTTCCAGATTGGTCCCATTTAATTTTCAAAAAAAATACCACCCCTAAGGGTGGAAAAACAACTAATGATGAATTTAACCTACTTCTAATTGTCATATTGACTTGAAACTTTGCAAGTATTTCTATTTCCGTTGATAGTACAGTGGTTCGTTGTTGTTGACCTGATCTGATGGCAAGGCCAGAAGGTGGATAGGTGGAACTCTTCAACGGCTAATAGTAGATACTTTGAGTTTGGGCTTATTTTGTTTGATTTGACAAGCCTAACACGTTAGAATCCTTACTTTGCTACTACTGTCTACACTAAAAAGGGTAAAATAAAAACTTTTTAACAACAAAATAAAAACCGACTTCAAACAAAAGCACTAAAAAGTAACAAATAACTGATTGGTAGTTTTCATTTACTATACATACCTAATCAAATATTTTCGAAGTCGGTGTGCTTTGGCTAAGTAATTAAAGCCTACCTATTAAATACATACCTAATCAAATATTTTCGAAATCGGTGCCAACCCATACAAAGCTAAGCACACCGACTTCGAAAATATTTGATTAGGTATGTATAGTAAATGAAAACTACCAATCAGTTATTTGTTACTTTTTAGTGCTTTTGTTTGAAGTCGGTTTTTATTTTTTTGTTATTTCTTAAGCTTACGTAGTATCGATATCTGCATAGAACAACATTGTAACTCATTATTACAACTTTAATTTTAAACTTTACAAATAATATGAGAAATTAATTTCTATTTTGAAATTATCTCAATAATTTCTTAATTCATTAAGAAATTATTAATAGTAATAATAAAGTAATTTGATTTTCATATTTTTTATGAGGTTATAACTCTAGGGTGGTTTTATTCGAATTAAAAAATCTCTTTTAAGTAGAATGATGAGTTTCATGAGGTTTTGAAGTCAATGTAACTTTTTGGTTAAAAAGTACTTTAAAGGATTAATCCCACCACGACCGCTGACACGCCGGCGTGTCAGTTAAAATTAGATTTCT